>JAVTVX010000029.1:16080000-17330000 GCA_033439265.1 Dillenia suffruticosa
CTAACCATTGGAACCAGCAAGCCGGTTCCATGCCGGGCTGGTTCCCAGTTAAAAGAAACAGGAACCAAACTGGCCTGCATCCTTTAGCTGGGCCATTTCGGTTCCGGTTTACTGTAGCCCGGGCTGGTTGCCAGTCTGAGCTTTCACGGGGCGGCTAGGCTGGTTTCCGGGCCGGAACTGGTCTATGCCTATCTCTAGTTTTGACTGCCTACCATTGCTTATTCTACTTCCCTCCCCACGCATTCATTCAATAACCATTAGAAATGGATGACTTAATGGGCCCAATTGCTTTTTGAAGTCTCTTATAAGTTTTTGGTTAAAAAAGAATGTATTAAAAATAATATAAATGTGGTTTGCAGGTATCACATGCATGTCCAAATAATGCTCAAGCACCTTGTGTGATAAGGTATCTAACATAGGCATGGCTTTTTGCTGATGGCTGCATGCTGCACTGACTTAAAAGGAGGTTGAACAAGAAAAGCCATCCAATTCTAAGTAGTTGGGCTTTCATGTGACTCGGTAACCTCTTCGAATGTGATTTGGTAAATTGATCCAACTTGGTGGAAGTGGTCTTGTTGCGACTGCTTTGAGATCTTAATCAGGACTAAATGGTCGGTTCTCAGCCTGTTGAGAATTAAACCAAAATTTATGATGGCTTTTAGACTCCCTAGATAATACCTCCAAGTTTTCCTAAGTGTCTCTTAGTTATTTGAATTTCTTTTATGTTTTTCAAGAATAGCTTTTAGGATTCTGAAATTGCATTAATAAGGATTGATATAAAACTATAGTTGTTTGAAGTGATTATGTACTACAAAAAAA
Organism: Dillenia suffruticosa; assembly: GCA_033439265.1. Lineage (NCBI taxonomy): Eukaryota > Viridiplantae > Streptophyta > Magnoliopsida > Dilleniales > Dilleniaceae > Dillenia > Dillenia suffruticosa. The sequence continues at coordinate 16,080,820 of JAVTVX010000029.1, forward strand.
AACGTGAGAAACAAAAGGTCTAAGATTTTTATTCTCTTGCTTAGCCATCTTGCATTCCCCACCATTATTTTATTTTTTTTCAACAAAGTGGTATCAGAGCTTGAAAAAAAAATGTCAAATGGAGTATTGTCATTTCCAGTTCCTCGTCTCACCAAAGATAACTATGAAAATTGGTCCATCCAAATGAAAGCTTTGCTCGGCTCTCAAGAATGTTGGGAGGTCGTAGAAAGAGGCCATGTTGAGCCTGATGATGAAGCAGCCATCACTGCAGCACAAAGACAAGCTCTTAGAGAGTCCAGAAAAAAGGACAAAAAGGCTCTCTTTCTTATTTACCAAGGTATTGATGAAGGTGCTTTTGAGAAGATTGCTCGTGCCACCACTTCTAAAGAGGCATGGGATATTCTTCATAATGCATACAGAGGCGCAGTCAGAGTAAAAAAAATTCGCCTTCAAACACTTAGGGGCGAATTTGAATCTCTTAAAATGAAGGACGATGAATCTGTTGCTGACTATTTCACAAGAGTTATGGCTATTATGAATCAGCTACGCAGAAATGGCGAGACATTGGAGGATACTCGAGTTGTAGAAAAAATTCTACGGTCTTTGGATGCGAAATTTGATTATATAGCAGTAGCTATAGAAGAGTCTAAAGACTTGGAAAGCATGACAATAGATGAGCTTATGGGCTCACTACAAGCACATGAACAACGGCTCAACAAAACCAAGAAGGAGCCGGTGGAGGAACTACTACAATCAAAGCTCACATTGAAGGAAGAAAAAGAACCCACAGAAGGTGGTCAAATTGGAAGAGGCCGTGGACGAGGTGGAGGACAAGGCCGTGGTCAACGATTTAGAAGAGGCCGAGGTCGTGGCCGCGGTCGTGGTCGTGGCCAAGGAGAAATTTATCAAAATCAGCCAAGTAATCAAAGTCAAAGACGACGTGGCTATGGACACTCCTCAGGTGGCCAAAGGTATAACAATTCTCAAAATTATTGTTATATTTGCAAAAAACCTGGCCACTATTCATATGATTGTTGGTATAATGAGAATAATCAAGTCAAAGAAGAAGCTAACTTTGCGAATGAAGATGAGCATGTTCTTTTGCTAGCAAGCAAGGAAGATGGAGAAATTATACAAGATGGCTGGTATCTAGACACCGCAGCTAGCAACCACATGTGTGGAAAGAAAGAAATGTTTATGGAGATAGATGAAACAGTCAAAGGCCAAGTATCATTTGGTGACAAATCAAAGGTTCCAGTGGAAGGGAAAGGTAAAATTCTAATTCGTCTCAAGAATGGTAGTCATCAATTTATTGCAAATGTCTATTATGTTCCCAGCATGAAAAGCAATATACTCAGTTTGGGACAGCTTTTAGAAAAAGGCTATGCGATTTACATGAAAGATCGCACTCTCTCTATGAGAGATCATAAAAATAGGCTAATTGCGAAGGTGGAGATGGGAAAGAATAGAATGTTCTTGTTGAATATAACAAATGAAGAAGCAAAATGTTTGACTGCATGTGTACATGATACATCATGGCTATGGCATTTGAGATTCGGGCATCTCAATTTTGGAAGTGTTAAATTATTATCACACAATAAGATGGTGTATGGCCTACCATATATTGATCATCCAAATCAACTTTGTGAAGGGTGTGTTTATGGAAAGCATTCTAGAAAAAACTTTCCCAATGAAGCTTCATACCGAACAAAGAGACCATTGGAGTTATTACATTCAGATATCTGTGGTCCAATAACTCCCACATCCTTTGGCAAGCACAGGTATTTTTTAACCTTCATTGATGATTATACCAGGAAGACCTGGGTGTATTTTTTGCAACAGAAATCCGAGACTTTCGATACTTTCAAAAAGTTTAAAGCTTACATTGAAAAACAAAGTGGCTTTTTTATTAAGGCCATGAGGACAGATCGTGGGGGTGAATTCACATCCAAGTCATTTGAATCATTTTGTGAAGATCATGGCATTCGGCGTCCTTTAACTGCTCCATACTCCCCACAGCAAAATGGTGTCGCCGAGAGGAAGAATAGAACCATCCTTGATATGGTTAGAAGCATCATCAAAAGCAAGAATTTTCCAAAAGAACTCTGGGCTGAAGCTGTGGATTGTGCTGTCTATTTGTTGAATAGATGTCCTACAAAAAGGTTAGAAAACAAGACTCCTCAAGAAGCCTGGAGTGGGCGGAAGCCAAATGTCTCTCATTTAAAGGTGTTCGGGAGTATAGCCTATTCACATATTCCAGATCAAAGACGGACCAAGTTGGATGACAAAAGCAAGAAATTCATTTTCATCGGGTATGACACTAGATCCAAAGCCTATAAGTTATTTGATCCTGAAAATCATATTTTGCATGTGAGTAGGGATGTACAATTTGATGAAGAAGGCTTGTGGTTTGAAAATTCAAAAGTCCATGAAAGCCATGAAAATGAGTCTGCACAACTGGAAAATAGAGCTTTTTCACCATCATCACCATCCTCTTCTTCAAGTCCTGCAGCATCACCCTAATCTGAAAATGATCCAAGAGCACAAAAGAAAAGGAGTTTAAGAGACATTTATGAACAAACAGAGGAGCTTCACCTCGTTTGTTTACTTGCAGAAGCTGAGCCTATTGCATTTGAAGATGCAGTTCAAGATGAGAACTGGAGAATTGCAATGAATGAAGAAATTGGAGCCATTGAGAAGAATCAGACATGGCAACTAGCTACTCTTCCAAAAGGCCAAGAAGCAATAGGAGTAAAATGGGTGTATAAAATGAAAAAGAATGCAAGAGGAGAAGTAACAAGGTATAAAGCTCGTCTAGTCGCCAAAGGCTACAAACAAAGAGCTGGAGTGGACTATGATGAGGTATTTGCTCCTGTTATTCGTATGGAAACTATCAGAATGATTATTTCAATTGCAGCTCAAAACAAATGGAGCATTTTCAAAATGGATGTTAAATCAGCATTCTTGAATGGCATTTTAGAAGAGGAAGTATATATTGAACAACCCGAGGGGTATATCAAGAAAGGCCATGAAAGCAAAGTGCTAAAATTGAAAAAGGCACTATATGGCCTCAAACAGGCACCAAGGGCCTGGAATGCCAGAATTGATGTTTTCTTTAAAGCTAATGGTTATGTTCAGTGTCCATATGAGCATGCACTTTACATGAAGATAAGAAATGAAGATATCTTGCTTGTCTGTCTGTATGTGGATGATCTTGTTTTCACAGGGAATAATTCTCACATGTTTAAAGAACTCAAAGCCTCTATGGTTAAGGAGTTCGAGATGACAGATATGGGGCTCATGTCTTATTTCCTTGGCATAGAAGTGAAGCAAGGTAATGATGGGATATTTATCTCTCAAGAAACTTATGCAAAAGAAGTGTTGAAAAAGTTTGAGATGGAAGATTGCAAGCCAGTCAATACACCAATGGAATGTGGTGTTAAACTTTCAAAGTATGATGAAGGAGCAGCAGTGAATTCGACCTACTTCAAGAGCTTGATTGGAAGCTTGAGGTATTTAACATGTACTAGACCAGATATTCTGTACAGTGTTGGTATAGTAAGTCGATACGTGGAGGAGCCGAAATCTACACATCTTAAAGCTGCCAAGAGAATACTTCGCTACATCAAGGGTACTTTTTTTCATGGTTTACATTATTATTCATCTGATGATTTTTTGCTCAAAGGCTATTCAGATAGTGATTACGGGGGAGATATCGATGATAGAAAAAGCACTACAGGATTTGTCTTTTTCTTGAGTGATACTGCATTTACATGGGTATCTAAAAAGCAACCAAATATTGCTCTTTCTACTTGTGAAGCAGAATACATGGCGGCATCTTCATGTGTTTGTCATGCTATATAGCTAAGGAGTTTGCTTAAGGAGATTCATTTTCGTCAAGAAGAAATTACACCAATTCATGTTGATAACAAAGCAGCCATAGATCTGTCAAAGAATCCTGTTTATCATGACCGGAGCAAGCATATCGATATTCGTTATCATTTTATTCGTGATCATGTGAAGAAGAAAGAAGTTAACATAACCCACATCAAGACCGGAGATCAAGTGGCTGACATATTTACCAAACCACTCAAACCTAATGTCTTCTTCAAGTTCAAGACACTACTAGGAATGGCAGATGGAAGAAAATTTGGTTTAAGAGGGAGTGTTGAGAATTAAACCAAAATTTATGATGGCTTTTAGACTCCCTAGATAATACCTCCAAGTTTTCCTAAGTGTCTCTTAGTTATTTGAATTTCTTTTATGTTTTTCAAGAATAGCTTTTAGGATTCTGAAATTGCATTAATAAGGATTGATATAAAACTATAGTTGTTTGAAGTGATTATGTACTACAAAAAAAAACGTGAGAAACAAAAGGTCTAAGATTTTTATTCTCTTGCTTAGCCATCTTGCATTCCCCACCATTATTTTATTTTTTTTCAACACAGCCATCCAACCAATTTCGCAAATCTCTAGCAGTTCCCCTTATTTTACAGACTGTTTAATAGCACAGAATCTTCCATGACCGCACTCTCATTAAGCTCTTGCAAGGCTGGTTAGTTCTTGGTAATCTTCAGGTCTCATAATCTGTCACTACTCTGAGGTCTTTCTTGCTGAGCATATGTAAGATGCATTTGAGTTCAGATGAATGAGAACCTTTCTACAGTGTGACCAATGGAGTACAGCAAAGATGTACATGTTGGATGAAATATTATAGTTAGTTTTTGACTGATAAATGGAGCTCATATCTTTGCAATCTTCACTCAAATGGCATGGTAAGGACAGATGCAGTAAATTAGTTGGCAAGCAGCTTTTGCACCCCTTATATCATTGTGGGGTCAAAGTACTTTGTCCATTCTGTTTATACTTCCTTGTGTCTCAGGGTTCCTAGTTTGCGACCCTTGTCCCAATCTGATTCTTTGGCTGCTTTTGTAATTATACACATATCACTTCATAATAAATAATGACTAAACAATGAATGTCTCTGCAATATCTAGTTGTAATCTCTCTGATGTATGTTTCAGGATTGTTTTGACCCTATTGTTGATTCAACTATGGGACGTGACCTTATACCGGACATGGTTTTAGGTAAAATGCAGATATTTCTTTTCCTTCCAACATAACGTGGACTGCATGACATGTCAATCTTCTTAAAACTGTACCCAGAGGGAAAATGTGCTGATACTAGACTATGTCTATCTTCCGGGAGAAACAACAGAGACCAAGAATTAGGTGGAATGCACTGTGCAATACTAACAGTCAAGTGAGATTGATCCCAATATGGTTCAATTAATAGTTTTTGTTTACTTCTGAATTTTCTTATAATGTATTCCATCTATGATTATGCAGCTCATCTGTTGTATCAGCTGGAATTCTTAGAGTCTTTGGACAAGAAGTTGCAGAACTTCCTTTAGTCGCTACAATTAATGATAGCCAAGGGAAGGTCAGGCTAATTCATAGCTGATAATTTCCTTTCTCAATTATTTGTGTGTTTAAAGGTTTTGAAGTTATTTTATATCCCAAGTTGTTTGTGTCTGGTTCACAAGAAGTTCTCTATAGAACTCATCGGCTTTGATGATGAATAATATGCTTCCAATTGGTACGAATAATATATATATTAAGAAGGAAAATTTTGTTCCCTTTGAGAATATATTATAATTTCTGATTTCAAAACTTTGTGGTTAACAATCATATCTGGTACCTCAGCTTGCATAATGCACATTATGCCCTCTTTTGTGGAGTTGGATGTGAGGCAGGTGTCTTGTTTTGGGGATGAAGGTGGCATATTTGTTGCTCAGTCTATGAATTATGATTGGAGCAATTGTGGTGCATGCTGATAGCCTACACTTACAGAGCTGAATATACTAGCTTAGATGAAGGTGGAGTGTCAAAACATAAGTATATAAATCATATTTCAAATCATCATGCTCTTCATTTCAACAATATATCATTTCACGCATTTTCAAGTCAAATATGCATCCAAAGCACTGTCATTAAAATCATAGAGCTGCCAGCCGAAAATGTCCTGACAAAGGTCTACCGCGACCTATGACAGGCGCACCGGGGGTGTTATATGCAAATTTCTTTAAAGTGCTCTCTACCCCGGCGTTGGCGACGAACCTCGTCCAGGTGCTAGACTTGGAGAGGATATCCAATCCAAATCCAAGTCCTCCCCCTTTCGGGTTCAACCTGGCTAGTACCGTGTAGATAATCAAATCACGACAACTCGTGGGATACCCCAGGCCTAGGCATATCCGGACGCCACCAAAGCGTCTCTCACGGTGTCCTTCGTAGCTACGGAACAATACAATCCAAAGCCCTCAAGGCCAAAACCAATATCATATCAAAATATGCCGAAATCAGGTTCATAAACCAATGCAACATATAGCATAAAATGGCACATTATACATTTCAACCACATGGATGCATAATTTCATAATTCAATACAGTTTTTGGACACTCCAACAGTTCACAAAAGTCAATTTTAAAACCAGTCAAAACATTTCCAACATACGACAAATCATGCTCATTATCAAAATGTTGTAAAACAGGATTTACATATTAAACAAAAGCATCGATGTAAATCCCACTCACTGTTTTGGGGAAGGTAGCGCACTCCCCAATAAACCAAAATACGCAAAACAAGGCGCCCCTCAATCGAGTCACCAAGAAAGCCAACATAATCAAGTCATCACGATTTTCATCAATTTCCGACTATTTCAGGGTTTATCGTTTTTCTTAATTTCGTACGAACTCTAAATTCCTCAATTTATAAACAAATCAACTAATGCTACCTAATTTGACAAAGTTTATTCAAGGGTTGAAGAGATTTCATTTCTCTCACCTAGGATTCTTCGGATCTCAGATTTAGCTTTCGTTCGCCCGTCGGTTTGGTCAAAAGCTGAATGTTTCCAAATTTAAAACAATTGTGAACAATTTAAGTCCAATTACTAAAGAGATTCGAAACCCAAGTGCGAAAAATCAAAACTTAGAGTCATTTACCTTCGCAGAGGCTCACGGACTGTCGCAGGCCGTCGCGGGCCGTGGGCCGCGGCTGATGGGCTGGCGGGCCGTGGGCCTGCGGGCCTGATGGGTTTGCAGCCTAGTGGGCCTGCGGCCTGGTGGGCCTGGCAAGCCGGATCGCGCGCTCGCGCTCGTGTTGGCGCTGGCGCTGGCTCGCGCGCTGAAGCGCACTCACAAGCTGGATCGTGCGCTGCTCGCGCTGTGGGTCGCACGCTGGAGCGCTCGCGCTCGTGCTGGGGCGTGCTGGGGATCGTGCAGAGGCGTGCAGAGGCGCGCAGGGGTCGCGCGCTGAGGATCGCGGCTGCTCGCTCGCTGCTCGCGCTGGGCTCGCGCGCTGTTGTGCGAAGGAGAGGAGCTGCAGCGGCGCTCGTGTAGAGAGGAGCTGCAGCGGCTCGCTCGCGGGAGAGAGGAGCTGCAGCGGCTGTGGGTGGCGCTGGTGGTGACCGGCGGTGCTGGCGGTGGCAGCGGGAGGGGAAGAGAGGCGCGGCGGCGTGGGATCGGGAGAAGAGAGAAGAAAAGGAGAGAGGGAGAGGGAGAGAGAGAAAGAGAGAAGAGAGGGGGAAAGAGAGAGAGAGAGAGAATGGAAAGTAATTAGGGCTTTAAGCCCTAATTTTAAATATCCCATTTTTTTTTTCTGCTGGGTATTACATTTTCTAACTCTCTAAAAACAAGTCTCGTCCTCGAGACAAAAGAAAACTATACAGAAAATAGATGGGACTATTGTTTTCTCATGGTTTCCTCATGGCTTCCTCAGGCTCCCAGGTTTGTTCCTCAACCCGGTCACTCCTCCACAAAACTTTGACAAGAGGAACCTCTTTGCTCCGTAGCTTTCTGACCTGTCGATCCAAAATAGTCATGGGCTGGACAGGTAAGCTCAAGTCCTCTCGAAGCTCAACTGGCGGAGCCTCTAAAATGTGTGAGGGATCTGGCTGATATCTCCTAAGTACTGAGACATAAAATACATCGTGAATACGCGATAGGTCTGCTGGCAGCTCCAATTTATATGCTACACTTCCAACCCTCTCAAAGATACGGAAGGTCCCAATATACCTGGGACTCAACTTCCCTCGCTGCCCAAATCGAATGACTCCCTTCAAGGGAGATATCTTTAAGAATACCATGTCTCCCACAGTAAACTCTAGAGGTCGCCGCCTACGATCTGCATAGGATTTCTGTCTATCCTGGGCGACTTTCATCCGCGTACGGATAATCCTCACTTTCTCCTTCGTCTCCTCTACCAGCTCAACATTGGTGAGTCGTCGCTCACCAACCTCATCCCAGCACAACGGGGTACGACACTTCCTCCCATACAATGCCTCGTAAGGTGGCATGCCAATGCTCCCCCGGAAATCCATAACACATGCCCTAAACATGTCCTCTAAAGTCTGAATATTTCTCTCTGACTGACCATCTGTCTGGGGGTGATACGCTGTGCTGAAATTCAGTCTAGTACCCAAAGCCTCCTGCAGACTGGGCCAAAAACGGGATGTAAATCTGGGGTCTCGATCTGATACTATCGACACTGGGACCCCATGCAGTCTCACGATCATATCAATATAGAGGCGTGCCAACCTTTCAAGCGAGTAATCACTCCTAATCGGGATGAAATGTGCGGACTTAGTAAGTCGGTCAACTATCACCCAAATAGCATCATGCTGTGCCGAAGTTCGTGGTAACCCCACTACGAAATCCATCGTGATATGCTCCCACTTCCACTCAGGAATGGGAAGGGGCTGCAAAGTGCCAGCTGGACGCTGGTGCTCAGCCTTCACCTGCTGACATACAAGGCAACAAGCAATGAATTCTGTAATTTCCCGTTTCATACCCGACCACCAATAACTGTCTCTGATGGTGCAGTACATTTTAGTACTACCGGGATGTAAAGCATAGGCAGCTGAATGGGCCTCCTCGAGAATAGCCCTGCGAAGATCACTATCTGCCGGTACACATACCCGATCTCGAAAAACCAACAGTCTATCCTTGCGAACTCTAAAGTCGTCAATATCACCTCTGCTGGCTTTCTCATAAATATCTCGGAGCTCTTCGTCACTCTGCTGAAACTCCCTGATACGATTGAGCAAACTCGACCGAACCTCAAATCTGGCTAGTATAGCTCCCTGATCATCACTAGCCAACCTGACTCCCAAAACTCGGAGTCCCAATAAACACGAGAGATAAGTACTCTCGGTAGTCTGAGAAGAGGAAGACGACTTCCGACTCAAGGCATCAGCCACCACATTAGCCTTGCCCGGATGATAATCAATAATGAGGTCATAATCCTTTAGCAGCTCTAACCATCTCCGCTGCCTCAAATTCAACTCCCTCTGAGTGAACAGATACTTTAAACTTTTGTGATCTGTAAACACTCTGCATGTGACCCCATATAAATAGTGGCGCCATATCTTTAGCGCAAAGACTATGGCCGCCAACTCCAAATCGTGCGTAGGATAATTCACCTCATGCGTCTTTAGCTGTCGCGAAGCATAGGCGATAACTCTACCATCCTGCATCAATACACAGCCCAATCCCTGCCTGCTGGCGTCACTGTACACCACATACTCTCGACTACTCGTGGGAAGGGCTAGAATCGGAGCGGACGTCAATCGCTGTTTGAGCTCCTGAAAGCTCACCTCACAACGATCATCCCATACAAACTTTACACATTTTCGCGTCAATCTAGATAACGGAGCAGCAATTCGAGATAAGCCCTCTACAAATCTGTGGTAATACCCGGCTAGACCAAGAAAACTCCTGATCTCAGTCACTGTCTGTGGCTGCTCCCATCTCAAGATAGCCTCAACTTTCTGCGGATCAACAAAGATACCTTCCGCAGAAACTACATGGTCAAGAAAACCAATTTGCCGCAACCAAAATTCACACTTGGTGAACTTGGCATAAAGCTGTCTCTCACGAAGAGTCTGCAAAATCACCCTAAGGTGCTGAGCATGCTCATCATCACTCCGCGAGTAGACTAAGATATCATCAATAAAAATAATAACAAACCGATCCAAATAATCGTGAAAAATTCGGTTCATTAGGTCCATAAATGCGGCAGGGGCATTAGTCAGCCCAAACAGTATGATCAAAAACTCATAATGTCCGTATCGGGTGCGGAAAGCCGTCTTAGGCACATCCTCGGCCCTAATCCGCAGTTGATGGTAACCCGACCGGAGATCTATCTTCGAGAATACTCTGGCACCTTGTAATTGATCAAAGAGATCATAAATACGTGGTAGTGGGTACCGATTTTTAACGGTAACTTTGTTCAGCTGTCTATAATCTACACATAGCCGAAATGTGCCGTCCTTCTTTTTCACAAACAACACCGGTGTACCCCACGGAGACGTGCTAGGACGGATAAACCCCTTATCCAGCAACTCTTGCAGCTGGACCTTGAGCTCTCTCAGCTCAGCCGGCGCCATCCTGTATGGCGGCATAGAGATAGGGGTAGTCCCCGGAGCTAAATCAATCTCAAAGTCAAACTCCCGAACAGGTGGTAGTCCGGGCAGCTCCTTGGGGAAAATATCAGGAAAGTCCTGTACCACTGGGACATCCTCCAGTCTCGGTCCCTGAGCAGTGGTGTCAATGATATGAGCCAGGTAAGTCACACATACGCGGCGAATCATGCGTCTGGCCTCCAAAACTGAAATGACACAGCGGGGTAAAACCCGCCTCTCGCCCTCAAAAATCAACACTGGCTGATCGGGTTTTCGAAACTCCACCTGCTTCTTAAAGCAGTCAACCAAAGCCCGATGCATATGTAGCCAATCCATCCCCAAGATGGCATCAAAATCAGTTATGGCGAGAGGGATTAGATCTACTTTCAGCACTGTATCCCCAACTTTGATCTCACATTCTCTATACACTGTGTCGCGCACAATCTGCTCACCCAGAGGAGTGATAACCAATAGCTCCTCGTCCAAAGGTGAGAGCGGCCTGTCAGAATGTCGGAAGAATTGATCGCTCACATACGAATAGTTAGACCCCGTGTCAATAAGAGTACGGACATCTATTCCAAAAATGGGTAGAGTACCTATCATTTGCACAAATGCACATAAACTTAGAATAATTTTAAACCTGATATGTATATATATATGTCAAAATAGTTGAGCCTCTAGGGCTTCTACAACCTCGGTGTACAAAGATGTCAGAGAGGTATCATGTCGACAAAAGGGAACACAACTCAAAATACCTATACGACTGATACAATGCTGACATCCTCAAAAGAAGTGAAAATACGAATAGAGATCCTATTCTACAGGATCAGAAAGAGGAGTACCCATGATGACGTCGGGGTTCGCCTGGGCGTCCTCCTGCGTCATGGCATAAACCCGGGCCTGAGCCCTAGGCTGCTGTCGTGCCTGGGTCTGCACTGTGTTACTCCCAGTGGTCACCCTGGGAATAGAAGCTGCTGGCCGAACAGGCTGCCCCTGCTGTCCCATACGAAGAGTACTAGTGCGGCTCAATGAACTCTGTGCTCCGAGTCCTAACTCAGGGCAAGAACTCCTAATATGCCCCGGCTTCCCACAGTGGAAGCAAATGACCGTCACTGAACAAGCTCCGCTCGGATGGGACTGACTGCACCTGCGACAATAAGGGTGCCGCTGAGTAGTAAACTGTACAGGGTGAGTCGGTGCGGGCTGTCTAAACCCCTGGGAGTACTGTCCCCGTTCCAGCTCAGGAAATCCAGATCCAAATCCGCCTCTGTACGAACTGGATCCCCTGCCCCTCTTGGAATTCTCCGCAAAATGAGACTTCTCCTTCTTTCTCTTCTGCTCTCTGCTCTCTCTTTGCCTAGTCTCAGCGCGGACCAAAGCCTCCGCGCGGTGAGCAGAGTCTATCACCTCAGCCAGTGTAAACTGTGGAGTAACAGTCATATACCTCTTTATGCTGAGGCTAAGACCGTCCACAAACTTGAAGCGCAAATACTGAGGTGTGGCCAGATCTGGTACAAATGCGGCAAGTCTCCGCATGTCTGCCTCATACTCCGAGACAGATCTGGACCCCTGTGTAAGCCGTCCCAACTCTGACCTCATCCGGTCCTGCTGGTAGAGTGGGAAAAATCTGCGGTCAAACTCCCGAAGGAAGTCGTCCCACCGCAGTGGCTCTATTGCCTCATCAGTAAGGGCCTCCCACCATGAGAGGGCCTCTCCCCCTAATAATCGCTCTGCCACTTTCAGGCAGAGCTCCTCTCCAATCCCCAGATCGGTCAAAATCCTGCGGGTGCGGTTGATCCAATGCTTGGCTGCCGCAGCATCACCAAGCCCTGTGAAATCCGTACACCCCAACTGACGGGCCTCCTTAACCAACTGAGTCAACTCATGTACCCGTCTAAGAATAGCCAATGTGCTCTTACTCGGCTCGGACAAAGTAGAAGGACCGGCCACCGGCGGTGGAACCGGTGCCGTAGGAACTGGCGTTGCTGCAGGTGCAAGCGCCGCTGTAGGAGGTGGTGGGGGCGGAATCTGGACCCCATGCGAAGTGTACCACTCGTACACCTGCCTAAAGGCGTCGAGTGTGGGTACGAGAGTCTCAGCCTGAGCAGCTGGCTGAGTAGGTGCCAGTGGTGGCACGCGAGGCGAGGTACGATCCTCCGGCTCGTCTAAGTCCTCTGGTACTCGTGGGGTCTCGGGTGCCCGAGGTGCATCTGGCACTAATAGACCCTCAAGCGATGCGAATCTAGCACCTCTCCTTCCACGTTTAGGTGGCATAATTCTGCAAGAGAAAGATGCTTATTTTCATAAAAAGAATAGGCACGGTTCAAGAATTTTGAACTAATCATAGCATGGCTACCTTCACAAAAGGATGAGATTCTTAGTTCAATAGGAGAAGAATATAGCAAGTTAGGTTAGATACAACCGTATCTAACTCCCTAAAATAGATGACCTCATATGCCTATGACCATGCACTGGGACTTCATGACTGTATGAAACTCTCATGCATAGTGGACTTTAAAAACCAACATATTCGGGAATGTTTCCAAGGCTCTCTTCCTACATAGCTCTTAACCAAGTCGGCTCTGATACCAATCCAACTGTCACGCCCCGAACCGGGATCGTGAGCAGCCGCCCGTTACCCTGGATGCCGGCTGTATTTTTACAGAAAATCGGACAGAACCTCCCCATATATCGGAGGTTTTCCATATTAAAATAAACCTGTTACCTATCCAAAAGGGGTCATCCCAGCCTCAAAATGCATATATTATCCTCAACAACAAACCAGATCATCCTACTACACAATCCAGGGCAACGCAAGGCTAACAAACAATTCTCCACAATCCTAACCACAGACCTCTACTGCCATGCCCCCATCAAAGGCATGGACAGCCGCCAGTCGCCCCTCCTGTGATTTAGAGGAGGCACCGAGCGATCCTAGAGGACACTTCTAAGACATGACACATTCCCAAATATAGACGCAATGAAAAAGAAATGCCTCAATGCAATGTCATGCAGTGACATGAGAGTTCCACAAATTAAATGTCCATATTTATACAGTCATCCCAGAATTATAAAAAAATGGTCATCTATAGACCTCAAAATACATATACATCACCAATACAAATTTTGTAGCGGAAATACACAATGAGTCCTCAAATCCAGGCCTGATCTCCCAAAGATACTGAGCGTCCTAAAAGCGACACTCCTTGTCAAATATTATCTCTGAAACAAAAGGAAAATGAGGGGTGAGTACTCGGGAAAGAATACTCAGTGAGTGAGTGGGTCAATGCAGTCATCAAATATGGAGTGTGAAACTGGAGTGTCAAAACATAAGTATATAAATCATATTTCAAATCATCATGCTCTTCATTTCAACAATATATCATTTCACGCATTTTCAAGTCAAATATGCATCCAAAGCACTGTCATTAAAATCATAGAGCTGCCAGCCGAAAATGTCCTGGCAGAGGTCTACCGCGACCTATGACAGGCGCACCGGGGGTGTTATATGCAAATTTCTTTAAAGTGCTCTCTACCCCGGCGTTGGCGACGAACCTCGTCCAGGCGCTAGACTTGGAGAGGATATCCAATCCAAATCCAAATCCAAATCCTCCCCCTTTCGGGTTCAACCTAGCTAGTACCGTGTAGATAATCAAATTACGATAATTCGTGGGATACCCCAGGCCTAGGCATATCCGGACGCCACCAAAGCGTCTCTCACGGTGTCCTTCGTAACTACGGAACAATACAATCCAAAGCCCTCAAGGCCAAAACCAATATCATATCAAAATGTGCCGAAATCAGGTTCATAAACCAATGCAACATATAGCATAAAATGGCACATTATACATTTCAACCACATGGATGCATAATTTCATAATTCAATACAGTTTTTGGACACTCCAACAGTTCACAAAAGTCAATTTTAAAACCAGTCAAAACATTTCCAACATACGACAAATCATACTCATTATCAAAATGTTGTAAAACAGGATTTACATATTAAACAAAAGTATTGAAGTAAATCTCACTCACTGTTTTGGGGAAGGTAGCGCACTCCCCAATAAACCAAAATACGCAAAACAAGGCGCCCTTCAATCGAGTCACCAAGAAAGCCAACCTAATCAAGTCATCACGATTTTCATCAATTTCCGACTATTTCAGGGTTTATCGTTTTTCTTAATTTCGTATAAACCCTAAATTCCTCAATTTATAAACAAATCAACTAATGCTACCTAATTTGACAAAGTTTATTCAAGGGTTGAAGAGATTTCATTTCTCTCACCTAAGATTCTTCGGATCTCAGATTTAGCTTTCGTTCGCCCGTCGGTTTGGTCAAAAGCTGAATGTTTCCAAATTTAAAACAATTGTAAACAATTTAAGTCCAATTACTAAAGAGATTCGAAATCCAAGTGCGAAAAATCAAAACTTAGAATCATTTACCTTCGCAGCGGCTCACGGACTGTCGCAGGCCGTCGCGGGCAGTGGGTCGCGGTTGATGGGCTGGCGGGCCGTGGGCCTGCGGGCCTGATGGGTCTGCAGCCTAGTGGGCCTGCGGCCTGGTGGGCCTGGCAAGCCGGATCGCGCGCTGGAGCGCGCTCGCGCTCATGCTGGCGCTGACGCTGGCTCGCGCGCTGAAGCGCACTCACAAGCTGGATCGTGCGCTGCTCGCGCTGTGGGTCGCACGCTGGAGCGCTCGCGCTCGTGCTGGGGCGCGCTGGGGTCGCGCGCTGGGGATCGTGCAGAGGCGTGCAGAGGCGCGCAGGGGACGCGCGCTGAGGATCGCGGCTGCTCGCGCGCTGCTCGCTCGCTGCTCGCGCGCTGCTCGCGCTAGCTCGCGCGCTGTTGTGCGAAGGAGAGGAGCTGCAGCGGCACTCGTGCAGAGAGGAGCTGCAGCGGCTCGCTCGCGGGAGGGAGGAGCTGCAGCGGCTGTGGGTGGCGCTGGTGGTGACCGGCGGTGCTGGCGGCGGCAGCGGGAGGGGAAGAGAGGCGCGGCGGCGTGGGATCGGGAGAAGAGAGAAGAAAAGGAGAGAGGGAGAGGGAGAGAGAGAAAGAGAGAAGAGAGGGGGAAAGAGAGAGAGAGAGAGAGAGAATGGAAAGTAATTAGGGCTTTAAGCCCTAATTTTAAATATCCCATTTTTTTTTTTTCTGCTGGGTATTACATGCACATAGAGCTTGAGCTTAGCCAATGAAAGGGGTTTTTTTTTTTTTTTGGTTGGATACAATGCCATGTGGATAAAAGACCATTGTAGAGGCTTCGAGCCCTATAAGTTTATATTTAGGAGACAATATCTATTTATTTCAATCGGCAAATTCGTACCCCGCCTTAGAGTTTATGCAGCTTTGGTGCTCTTTTCTAGGCTTTTGGGTTCGATCGAACTCAACTAAAGCAAGTCTGAATTTTTGGAGCTGTGATTTTTTAATCTTTGCAAGATTGTCCTATTATTTATTTCTCTAGTATTCCAAATTTTCAAAATCGTAAACTAATACCCATACTCTTATCACTTCCATGAAGTAGCTCCTTTTTTTGAGTTTGAGATTTAGTCATTATTTGAAGTGTTAGCTAATTATATTACTTTAGACGTACAAATATGTAAGTGAATTTAAAATTAAAAAGAAAAAATCCTTGTTTTAGTTTTACTACTTTCTTTAGAATTGTAAGGTGTTCCATGTACTTGGCTTTATTACGTGGTTATTTTTCTTAATATTAGATTTGGAATTGAAAATGATATTAATATTATTATTTTTATTTAAATCATAAAAATGTTGAAACTGATTTTTAGGAAATTGATTTATAAAATTAATTTTCCAGAAATTACTTTCAAAAATAATTTTTGCATATTTTGGAAAATAGAAAAAATAACGAAAAAAAATTGTGAAATTGATTTCTAGAAAATCGATTTTTGAAATTGATTTTTAAAAAATCGACGAAATCAATTTCTGAAATTGATTTTTAAAAAATCAACATCAGAAAGTGCAATTCAAGAAATCGATTTTAGTGTCTTTAATTTAACTTCAGTTTATAATTTTATATTTGTTTTCGATCACAACGATTTTAAATAAACCCACCACCCCCTCGAAGATATGCGAAGGCGATTGCTCTTGACGATTTCTATTGGAATTAGTTGTTTGCATAATTGTCAGGAACCGGACAATAGTTATCGTATACTAGCTCAATTATTTCCGTCGCCCCACTCAGTCCTTTTTGCAAGACAAATTTATATTGTAATCTCTCACATTCTCAACCACATAACATATTTTATACAACATATTCTCTTTGACATGATTTTTGATCAAACGATCAATCATATGTGAATTCAAATTTGGATGATTTGTCACATGTTTGGAGAAGTAAGTGTGTTTGGGATACATTTTTATAATCTCAAAACAACCATAACTCCTTTTTAACTTTGCTAGCACATACCACATGTAGTTTTGTTGATGTAGAAGGAACACCGCACGAACTAGGAAGTTGGCATACTTATATACACTTTATAAAATCTGTATTCTCATATCATCCAACATTTGACAGCATGTTGAATCCTCTCCTTTATTTTAAACACCATGCCAACCTCTAGAATCGATGTGTGAACATTTTCCCACGTAAGTCAATCATCGTCATTGAAGTCATCAACAATACACCCGTTTTCAGTCAAAGAATGAAATTTCAGCCTTGTCGTCATCTAACCATACGTGCGCATCATCATTGTCACCTCTTTAATCTGCATTTTGGCATCAAAGAATACCTCTAAAAGATCGGTATCACTATAGTTTGGTGCATTCAACCTAACATCATATTTGCTGCTACGGGGCTACCAAGTGTCGTTTGCATGGTTGGACATATCACTATAGTCGGGAGTAGGTAATATAACATTATCTATTAGAAATACTCCATACTAAGCCCAGTCATTTCCAATGAGCTCATTTCCGCTTGCCACATTCATAAATTGTGTATATCCTAACATTGGTTTCACCACCACAATGTGATCTCCAAGATAAAAAAAAAAAAACATTGTGTCCCAAATGAGGCACCCGGGATGAATGATTGATTCTCTCTGACTCTACTTGAACAACGTAGATAAGGTGGCCCTCCAGGTGCATTTGGAATGGGATCCTGCTTTAAGAATAGATTAACGGTCTTCAACTGTAAAAGAATATTTTGGGATGAATAATACCTCTTGTAAGAAAATGTTACCATTAATTGGTATCAGAGTATAACTAAATACCCGTATTCCTCAAAAGGGTATCTACATTTGACTTTCAATCTGAATTTCCTACAATCAGTTTCAATTTTTTGATGTAGAAGTTGGGTTAATTGCAGCCATATGATTTTATTATCAATGATTATACCCTTTTTTGGGGTTATATATTCAAATCCATTTGGTCATCTTATAATTTCACTGTCCCAATGATGTAATAGTCTAACTCAGTTGTCACTCATATTTGTTTTCTAAATTATCACAACTGTAAAACAATCTATAGGGGGTGTATAGGATGTTTGATGATTTTCAATGTTTTTCGTGATTTGCTAGAGATGAAAATAAAAGGTAAAATAGAAATCAATAATTTAAAGATAGGATACATAAATTTTATAGTGATTCCACCAACTCAGTATATATCCACTCTTAGGCACTCTTCTAGATTTTCCACTATTTTTCCAAATAGAATAAACTTGATTACAAATTTAAGCTGAACATTATAGTGTTTTACCACAATCACTTTCAGACACCAACCTTACTGGTTCTCTCTTTAAACCCTAAATCGAGAAACCTCAACGCTCTTTCACACTTTGAAATAGAAAATAAAAAATATTACAAAAAATGATGCCACTATCCTCGTAAATAACAAAATTTGAGCTTATAAACGATTACATACAATAAATGTAAGAGAAGTTAAGAATAGAGTGTGATACTTGAGAAATAAAGCATTTAATGTGTTCGTTGTGTGCTCATTCAATCGCGAAACTATCTCTATTTTTTCTTAACTTCAATATTTATGTAAACTTGAAGAGACCCGTTGAATTAGTAGGTCGATATGGAATATTGCGCATTAATGTTCCAATAGTTTCTCATTAAATATGTTTGCCTGTTGTTGTGCTTTGCCCAATGAGAAGCTGTATTACCTCTTTTAGATGGTTACCTTCTGCTTTATAAAAGTGACACTTGTTTTTTCTGTACATAGTTGGTTAAATCTCACAAATATTTAATTTAATCATATTAGGGCAGATTAAGTTTGAATAGCTAGATTAATTAGAGCTCAACAATCATACGTCGATTGTTCATAACATTTTTAAGCAGAAGTGTGTGTGTTTAAGGTTGACCTAAAAGTATACCGGGTCGAATCAAATTTAAAATTTTTAGACTTTTGGGACAGAAATGTGAGTATGGGTTAACCTATTAAACCTTTAGGGTCGAGTTATATTCTTTGTAAACTAAGTTTGGGTTGACGAAATGAGTGTTTGGGTTGACCCGTGTAGTGATTTTTATGAACTTTATTGTATTCGGGTCGACATATTCGAGTGAGTGTTAGCACATTTGAGTGAGGGTTGGCCTTCATTGTTTCAAGCATATATGTTGTAAGAAGATTTGGGTCAACGTGCTAGCTTCCAAGTCAACAACTATATGTGGGTCGACCAATTAAATCTTCCTAGGTCAACCTATATGAAGAATTATTCGAATATTTTAAGTATAGGTCGCCAAAACTTGACTTAGTAGAGCTCAGGTCGACCTATATAGTCTTTGAGGTTGACTTATGTGTTGATATGAATGAGTTTAGGTCTTCTGGATCGATCTCCTTTGTGTTTGGGTTGACCTTTCTAGGTGTGTCGACTTATTTGATAATTTTTGGTCGACTAATTGATGGACTTGGATTGTAAGTCAACTTTAGTGTCTTGGCGGGTCAACCTATTATGGTTTACACACAAAGTACTAGTACTTTGTGACATAGGTCGACAAATCCTATGAGTAAGTCAACATGATGATGTTAAAATATCAATAAGTCGATTTAAATTCTTGTATAGGTTGACATATAAGCTAAATGCACTGCTAGGTCGACAAAAAGGTCTAGGCGGGTCGACTTGTTGTTTAGGATTTAGTGTAACAAAGCATAGGCAGGTTGACCTGGTTTCTAATTAGTTGGCCTATTCCAGACTTAATTCCAAGTTTTATTTCCAGATTCGTATATACTTGATTTCTCCTAATTTGATAATCATCAGAACTCAATTTTGTCAACAATCTCCCGATTTTTTGTAATGACAAAACTTCCTAGAATTTGGAAATGTGTTCTAAGAAACCTAAGTATTGAACCATCAAGCGTTGAATAGGAAATATGTTCTGAAATCCTAAGTGTTGAACCATTAAGTGTTGAATATATTTCATTCCATATATTCGTATTTCCTCTGTCCGTTTTTGTCATCAATAGAAAAGGGCACTCCGGGTTAAAACCTGAAGGGTGAAAAAAGGCTCGAATATGAGGTCATTAACTTATTTTTGAGAAACAAAACTTCCCCTGAATTAGTGTCTAGGTCACTAAATCAACATGAGACATACCAACTAAATAATTTATAATGAAGTTGAAACATAGCAATAGAGAAAGTACTTAAACTAAAATAAGGGAGACATGAAGTTACATAGTTTATAGTTAACAGGGAAGAGAAACAGAAAACATAAAATATCAATAGAATATAGTAAAGAAAACAACAAAAGAGGATATAAAATCAAAAACACCACAGAGTACACATTTGAGAAAACACTAAGGTTTCAAAATCAAGTCTCAAGTTAGGTCCAATTAGCAGGAGTGAGAAGGCCTGGTATCACTGGAGGATTTTTTTTTTTGGTGATGGAGTCTACCTTATTTGTAATTATTTTGAGTTCTAAATTTAATACTATGTATTTTGCCTTATGTCCTTGTTCATGCATATGTAACACCTAGTTTTTGTCTTTCAGTTACTAGAGCCGGGTACAAAGTTGTAAAGTTTCTTTCTGGTGATAATTGGATTATATTCTAATCCTATTTTATCATATATAACCCTTGGTACTCTTAGTATCAAATCTAATTTGTCTTGAGCAATTATGAGTTCTAACAGTCTTGCCTAGAACTTTAAATTTATTTTCTTCTTTTCTGCCGTCCTGTTTTTCATTTTTATCGACACTCTAATCTCCATTTTTTTAGTTGGAAACTCTATTCGTCCTAACTCTATCCATTTCTTCAGTTGAAAACTCTATTTTTTTTTCTATTATCTCCTATACTGTTCATCTGGGACAATAATAAAATTTTTCATTCTCTGTTTCCAATAACTATAATTATTACCATTAAAAAAGGGGGCCTTGTTAGTAGAGCAGGCTTTAAAGTGTACACTATCACCATTAAGTGTCATTTTTTAAAGAAACAGAGGATCTTTGGTTTACTGTGGTTAAACCTAAACTTAGACACTTATTTTGACACCAATTGTAAAACAATCTAGAGTTGATGAATAGATAACTTGGTAATTTTTAATATTTTCGAGTTTTTATGATTTGTTAGGGATGAAAACAAAAGGTAAAATAAAAATCAACAAGTAAAAGACATGAGATACAAATTTTATAGTGGTTCCACAAATCCGGTGTACATCTACTCTCAAACACTCTCTTGGATTTTTCACTATTTTTCAAATAGTAAAAAATTGATTGCAGATTCAAGTTAGACCTTTACAGCATTTTACCACAATCACTTTTAGACCCCAACCTAACTAGTTGTTTCTCTCTCTAAATCCTAAACTAAGAAACACTCAACGCTTTTTAACACTTTGAATATAGAAGATAAAGAATGTTACAAGAAATGAGGCCACTATCCTCAAAAGTAACAAAGTTTGAGTTTATAAAAGATTACACACGAGACATGTAAAAAGAGTTAAGAACAAACTGTGGTATTTAAGAAATAGAGTATTCAATGTATTCGTTGTATATTCATTCAATCACGTAACCGCCTCTCTGTTTTTTTTTTTAACTTCAATATTTATGTGAGACTTAAATAGTGCCATTGAATTGATAGGTTGATTTCAAACGTTACTCATTAATACTCACACCATTTCTCATTAAATGTTTTTGCTTGTTGTTGTGCTTTACCCAATGAGAAGCTGCATTACCTCTTTTACATGGTCACCTTCTACTTTACAAAAGAGACATTTGTTTTCTTGTACATAGCTGGTTAGAGTAGGGCAGATTAAGTTTGATTAGCTATGTTGAGAAATTAAGTTTTGATGAGGAACAAAGTAAGGAAATTTAAAGTACGGAATTAATGAAAAACATTATGAAAATTGAGAGAAAACTGGGCCAACTGTAGTGATCCGCCAATTGCACAAAGGGATGACCAACTAGTAACAACATGAACACTCTCTCTCCATTCTCAAAAGTATGTTTGACTTTTCAAACCTAAAACCCACACTTTCTCTCTCTCTATCTTCACACACTACTTATCTCTCCAAAATAGAGCCCATGTGTGTCTCCAATATAATTCAACTAAAACCCACTCGCACATCTCACTACTTCTCTCTCTTTCCTCCACCTATTAACTTCAATACCATGATTATTTACCCATTTGACATTTGATTAAAAAGCATTTCTCTCTCTATTTATTTACCCATTTGACATTTGATTCAAAAGCATTTCTCTCTCTATCATTTCTCTCTCTATTTATTTACCCATTTGCCATCTTTGTTAAATGTTCTCTTTCCATTAATTTAACTCAAATATCTCTCATAGTTGGTCAGCCACGTACGCTCATGTGCACGCAAGTGATCAGTACCGCACCTAGCATGGGCAGCCTCGTACGCACTTGCATACGTAGGCAGTTAGCCGTGGAACTAGCACAAGCTACTGCATGCATAAGGCAGTCAGCCGTTCAACTAGTGTAGGCGGCCGCGTACACACTTGCGCATGCAAGCAGTCAGCCGTGCACCAAGCGCGGGTTACCACGTGCGCAAGGTGGTCAGCCACGCTCCTAGCATGGGCGGCCATGTGCACACAGGCGATCAGCAGCATGCCAAGCAGGGCTACCATGTGTGCCTTAGTGCACAAAGGAGGCTAGCCATAAGCGCACAAATTCACTCAAGCAGGAGACCACAAATGCTTTGTAAGCTCAAACAGCTAACCATATAGTACAAGCGGTTAGCCAACAATGCTTAAATGGTGAACCGCTAAGCAAAAGCGACCAACCACCTAATCTAATTCAGCTAAACGAAAACATTGACAACGAACCTATTTCATCATTCGACAAATCGATAATTTGAGCGGTAAACCGCCAAACCATTTAAGAAATCAAGTACTCCTCTAGTCAAACAAATCAAAATAAAAGAAACAACATAGACATTATAACATTTGTTAAAAGCTTAAAGATTGATGACATGGACCAATGAAACTCCTTAATCAAGGCCAACATGTTTCGTTCATTTAAATTTTGAATATATGTATTGTTAGTTGAGCTAACCTTTCTATTGCATCAAAAAGGCGCTTCAAATTTTTTTGAAACAAGATTTGCTTAACAAAAAGAAATAAGGAACTGATTTAAAGATGATAATGGGTAAAATCAATAATTTAGAAACAGTCAAAAGCATTGATGGAGAAATTGAATGTATTGAATGAGAAAGATGAAGAGCATTTAATTCTGAACATTCAAATTCACCTATCACTCAATGACATTTTTCAAGAGGAATATAAATGTCAGAGTAATAAACAATAGAGTAATGAAGCAATTAAGAAAAAGAATTACTATTATAACTAAAACGCTTACTCTGTCGCTCAAAGAACACACTGCATTATACTCGTTCTGTTTTCTTTCCGTGTGTCTTTAATTTTAACTGTACATTAAATTCTTTTCATCTGAGAAATAGTCTCTATAATATTTTTTGTGCTTAATTTCGTTACATCCGAGAATTTGTCTCACACTTTATAATACCCTTGTAACCTAAAGAACTCCGAAAATTGTGTGGTTACACGATTTGGTTTTTGATAGAGAAAGTTCTTCGAGAAGAAATACTTATACGGTTTCACTTGCACTCGTAAACAAATGGGTTGTGTGAAGGTTTCACTTGCACCTGTGAAACTAGTAGATTGTACTATTTGGAGTAATAGTGAAAATCTAAGAGAGTTGCTTGGGAGTGGACGTATACCAAATTGGTAGAATTACTATAAAAATTTATGTGTCTAATATCTTCTTTACTCTCAATTTTTTAATCTTACCTTCTCAACTTTATTTAGTCGAAAAATTTCAAAAAATCAGAAAATTACTATCCACCGCCTATGATTGTTTTACAATTGGTATCGAAGCTATCTAGCTTAAGTCTCACAATTTTATACTAAAGATCCTTATCCCATTCTTAAAAATTCCTAATGGAAACCGAAAGAGTAAGTCCCTCACTTGGAGCCTCCTCATCCAACCAAGAGCCTGTAACTCTTACACTAAACAAAAGGAAAAACACAAATACATCAAAGAAAAGCAAGAAACGTGATCTTCTGAGAAGAAAAAGTGCTGAGAACAAAAAGAGGAGTGAATGTTCAAAGAAGATGTCCAGGAGCCATGGAGGGAAATAAACAAAAAGCATGCATCAAAGAAGAAAACGAGGTAAGTTGCTTTAGTAATTTATTTTACTCTATTGATATTGATTCTAATAATAGTGATGATAATAACAATATAGTCTCAACAAAAGAAATGTTGTTACTAGTACTTAAAGAAATCTACAAACTAAATGAAACTAACTTAGATCTAAAGAACACATTAAATAAGTTAGAAATTGAAAACAACAAACTTGAGGTACAAAGAAATTTTAAAGTTTTCTTTTGAGTGGTAGCATGATTGTGACCTAATCTAGCCTTATTATATACTACTCTTTGAACTCCTAGCATTAAATAGAATTTTTCTTGTCCATCAATGAATCTGCGTAGTAGTGAGTTTAATCTCTTATTCTTTTCTCTTTCATGTTTTAATTCATCTTCTGAATTTTCTTCAATAAGATTGTGTTTTCTTTTGGAATTTTTCAAGTCGTGGTTCATATGTAATCTATATTTTGATTTTAATTTCTCATTTTCCTTCTGTATTGTCTCTGTTTCAGTAATATTTTCTTCTTCTATTTGCTGTTCTATTTGATTCTTTTCTTCTTCTTCCAGAAGTTTGATTTCTTCTTTCAATTCATCCATTTTATTGTTCAAAAAGATAAGCTCTTCATTCTTTATTCTCTTCTCTACTTCTCTCTATAAATTTAACTCCAATGTCTCTCTCACAATCGATTAGCCACACACATGGCATGATAAACCGCATGCACTCCTCTACACGCAAGCGGTTAGCCACACACCTAGTGTGGGCAGCTGCGTACCTAACGCGGGCTATTGTGTGTGCAAGGCAATCAACCGCACGCCTAGCACGGGCAGCCACGTGCATAGGTTAGCCACGTGCGCCTCAGCGTGCACAGGTGGCTAATCGCGAGCACATAAGTTCACTCGGGCAAGAGAACACAAATGTTTTGTAAGCTCAAGTAGTTAACCACATAGCACAAGCGGCTAGCCAATAGTACTTAAATGGTGAACCACTAACCAAAAGCAACCAACCACCTATACCAATTTGGTTAACCTCAAACATGAATAGTTAACATTTTTCACTCATTTGACCAACCAATAATTTGAGCAGTAAACTGCCAAACCATTTAAGAAAGCAAGTACTACTCTAGTCGAACGAATCAAAATAAAGACTATCTGAATCTCTTTATATTTGAAACACATTTCAAAAATCAACCAATCTCAGTCATACATTTATTCATAAAAGAAACTTCAAAAGAAACAATATGGACATTATAACATTTGTTAAAAGTTTAAAAACTGATGAAATGGATCAATCAAACTCCTTAATCAAGGTCAACATGCTATGTTCATTTAAATTTGAATAGTTGTGTTGTTTGTCAAGCTAACCTTCATGTTGCAGCAAAAAGGCGCTTCAAATTTGTTTGAGATAGAATTTGCTTAACAAAAAGAAGTAATGAGTTGCTTTAGGGATGATAATGGCCAAAATCATTAATTCAGAAGCAGTCGAAAGCGTTGATTGAGAAATCAAAAGCGTTGATGAGGAAGGTGAAGAGCATTTAATTTTCAATATTCAAACTTATCTACAACTTAACAACATTTTTCAAGAGGATTATAAATGTAGGAATAATGAAGAATAAAATAATAAAGCAATTAAGAAAAAAAAAACTATTGTTGCAAGAAAACACTTACTTTAATACTCAAATAACATACTGCATTATACTCGTTCTGTATTCTCTATGTATTTCATTAATTTTAACTATATATTAAATTCTTCTCATCTGAGAAACAGTCTCTATAACATTCTCTATAACATTCTCTATACTCAATTCGTTATATCTAACAACTTGCCTCACACTTTGTAAAACCCTTGTAACCTAAAGAAGTCCAGAGATCATGTGGGTACACAATTTGGGTTTTGAGAGAGAAAGTGTTTTGAGAAGTACTTACAAGGTTTCATTTACACTCATCAACAAGTAAGTCATAAAGGTTTCACTTGCACCTATAAAGCAAATGGATCGTATTATTCGGAATAATAGTGAAAATTCAGGAAGATTGTTTAGGCGTAGACATACACCAGATTAGTGGAACAACTATTAAAATCTTTGTATTTGATCTTTTCTTTACTTTTAGTTTATTAATCTTGCTTCTTAATTTTACTTAATCAAAAAATTTAAAAAGTCAGAAAATAACTATTTACTCTCTCTAGTTGTTTTATAAGCTAGATTAATTACAGCTCAACAATCATGTATCAATTATTCAGAATATTTTAAACAGAAGTGTATTTAAGGTCGACCTAAAAGTGTACTGAGTCGAATCAAATTTAAACTTTTAAATCGTTGAAACATAAATATGAGTGTGGGCTAATCTATTAAACCTATAGGATCAACTTATATTCTTTGCAAACTAAGTTTAGATCGACTGAGTGAGTACTTGGATTAACCCATGTAGTGATTTTATGAATTTTATTATATTTGGGTTGACACTTGAGTGAGGGTTGACTTTCATTGTTTCAAGCATATATATTCTAAGAAAATTTAGGTCGACATGCTAACTCTAGGTCGACAACTATATGTGGGTCGACCAATTAAATCTTCTCGAGTCAACTTATATGAAGTGTCATTTGAATATTTTAAGTATAGGTCAACAAAACTTGACTTAGTAGAGTTCAGGTCGACCTATATAGTCTATGGGGTTGGAGATTTGTACGGATGTGGCTTTGAAAAAAAAAAATTAAAACATCTCTCACAGGAAACAGATTCAAAAAATGACACAACATGTCGAGTCTTTAAGACTGACATGTTCATCCCATAAAACCCCTCCCCCGCCCCTTCTTTTTTCTTTGTTCTTTCTTCTTCTTCCTTTCTGCTTTCTTCTTTCCTCCTCCACCGTGGACGACTACTTAGGCTCTAACTGTGCGGATGATCTACAACATCTAAGGAGATCTGCAATCTCGGAGTACTCAACTGAGCGCGATCCAAGCATTTGCAAGACCTGCACAGTCAATTTTTGTGAAAGTAAAAGCTTATCCTTTGCAAATTTGAAGATTTGATATGTTTATATTGATTAAATTTTTATATATATTGTTAAATTGTGGTGTTTTTGGTTTATTGAATAATATTTTGTAGAGATTGAATAAGAAAAATTACGGTTTATGTTTGTTGAAAATCAATATTAATTTAGCATTTAGGGTTTTTTAAATTTAGGATAAAATTAGGGTTAGAGTTTTATAAAAAATTTAACAATTAATAAATTTATTATTTGTATTTTAATTAATATTATTTATCTAAAGATTGGTTAATTTTGTCATGTTGATTTATTTAAAGATTAGGGTTTTTGTTTTTATGTCATATATTGTGAATTAGTCAAACTTTCAAGTCCTTTGTTTTTTTTTTAATGGTTAATGCACATTTGCAGATATTAATATGTCATTGACTTTCCATACATTTTTATTAATGCCGTATATTTTTCTTAACGCACAATATATGTTACGTATCGTATTTGAAGTATTAATTAATTTTTCTTTAATTTTTTGCA
This sequence comes from Dillenia suffruticosa, assembly GCA_033439265.1. Classification (NCBI taxonomy): domain Eukaryota; kingdom Viridiplantae; phylum Streptophyta; class Magnoliopsida; order Dilleniales; family Dilleniaceae; genus Dillenia; species Dillenia suffruticosa. The sequence continues at coordinate 16,108,361 of JAVTVX010000029.1, forward strand.
TATGGATTCTGAATATTCTGATCGGAGTCTTTTACGGTTACAGCGACGCTACCGTTCTTCTACGGTTTGGCAGGGAGACGAGACGACCGTTTCCCTCATTTGTCATCGACGTGAGGTCATGCTATGCCGTTGGGAGCACGGACAGATCGACAAGCTTGTTTTACCTTTTCTCGAGCGGTCGGGATTTATAGGGGTTGCTCGACTACGATTTATTCAGTTAGATTGGCACCTAATTACGGCATTAGTGGAGCAATGGAGGCCGGAGACCCACGCTTTTCACCTCCCCCACGGTAAGTTGACTATCATACTTCAGGACGTAGAGGTACTCCTAGGGTTACCTATGGATGGACATCCTGTAGTTGCTAGGATTACAGTAGTGTCGTGGGGTGATGTGTGTGAGAGATTATTAGGTGTTAGACCTCCATGGTTTGTGTTTAGAGGTTACACTTTGAATATGCCGTAGTTGTATGAGTTTTTTTCTGATTTGCCCAATGGAGTTGATGATATACATATTGCATAGTGGGCATGGGCTTATATTTTAGTTTTGTTAGGAGGTCTATAGTTTTATGATAAAACAATATATTATATACATTTACAGTTTTTAGTATTGTTAGAGAATTTAAAGGTTTTGGCTAGTTATAGTTGGGATTCTGCGTGCCTGATATATTTGTATAAACAGTTTTGTATTGTCACGCACCCAAACTCATGTGAGATAGGTAGCGCATTAGTTTTGTTATAGATTTGGGGGTGGGAGCAGTTCCCTTATATGGCTCCTATTTGATGGTCATTGCACAAAGATGAGGATGGCTAGCTTGCTTTGCAGTGGAGGGTAGATTTTGACGTCACTTCTTTCCCTACACACGTAGTCTCAATATATAGGGCAGGACTAGATAGGCAAGTGATGGAGTAGGTTGCATGGGTACTGTACACGAAAGATTTACTGGCATCCATCTTCAGCTACTGTCATGAGGGGATGGATATTTGGTATGCATGGGTCCCATTGATTTGTTTTAGTATCGTGGAGTGACACTTTTCATATAGAGTGTTACGACGGTTTGGAGCATATCAGCACATTTCGACTCATTGTGACACAGAGGATAGACTCCACGATACGAGTAGTTGAGGTACGCTGGAGGTCGATTGGTCGGTGGAGTATGCAGTCTATGTTGATCTTTAGAGACACCTACACGATCATCTAGTTTTACTAGATACTTCGTTCGGATCTGCCATTGATCCTCCATACTCTACTTGGTTTCGCACTATCTCCCGTAGGTTCGTCAGTCGTCGGAGAGCTTTTTGACTTACGCAGTAACTCCTTTACATCTTCCTTTTCTTTATCAATCAATAATTTTAATTTGTTTTTTTAACTAACTTTAATAACTTTTATTGCAGTAGGATACATTGTACGAGTTACGAGACACTCCGGGTGTCGATATTCGGGGATTTGCTGATTCAGCCATCTCGGCTTTAACAGATGACATAACTTATCTTTTGAGACGTAGACCCGCTAAAGGTGGCAAGGATAGTGGTGATGTAGACCGACCACGTGGGTGACGACGAGGACGAGGATGACATACGAGACCACCACCCTGACTTGATCATGCGTCATTGCCACCGTCGTCTAGCAGCCCGAGGATGTTGCAAGACTTTCTACTACATTCGGTAAGTCTTCATCTTTTTACATGTCTGTATTTGATGACTTCTCTCAGGTTTTTACTCTGGGGGCTCCTCAGAGGGGAGCTCTTCCCGATAGTTTTATGGACAAGGGACTGACACACGTAGAGAGGGGTTAGCATAGAAAATATTTGCTTTGGTGCTGAAGATGTTTATATTGTTCCTATTTTTTTTTTTTCTATTTTGAAGTTTGGATGATAGAATTCGGAGTTTGTATTTAGGGTTGGCATAGAAAATATAGAAGTGTGGGGTGAAGGCAAAGGAGCTATGTCGAGTTTTGAAGAATCGACATGCACTGTATGCATGTTGAGTATTCAAGACTCGACAAACATGAACAGAGACTCAACATGTTGTGTCATTTCTAGAATTTGTTTCTCGCGAGAGTTGTTTTAAATTTTTTTTTTTCAAAGTCATATCCGTACAAAGCTCTATGGGGTTGACCCATGTATAGGACTGGCAATTGGGCTGGCCTTGCTCGAGCCCAGCCCAGCCCAATATCGGGTTGTTTTGAAGGGCCAACCTTTATTCATTTTAGGGTCAGCCTGAGTTTAGGTCCATTGTTTAGGCCTATTATAATTATGAGCTGAGCCTAAACATCAGTTGGCTAGGCCTGATATAGGCCCGGCCTGGCGCCTGATATAGGGTCGGCCCAACAACAACAAATTGATATCAACAATGCATTAACACCTTCATCCATCTAATGTCATCCATCAATAACAAATCAATTAACACCTGCAAGATCAACAAAATTGAATGGCCCAAAATAATCTACAAGAAACTTCTATGGTTTCACCCTCAGGCCTATAAAATCTTTCCTTCCTGGCCAGTATGAGAGCACTCGTGGTGAGCTCGTGTGACTCTGTAGTTAGGGTTTTACTCTTATCTCTCTCCCCAACTCCGTGTCTCTCTTAAAAGGTTTGTAATCAATACCAATCTTCATAGATCCTTAGATCTCTCTCTCCATTTCTCCGATATGTTCTCTAATTCGTCTAAAATGCTGCTCATGTCTTTTGGTTTGGAAATTCCAAAAAAAACAGAAGTGATGGGGAAATCCTACCTAAATGTTAGTGAGGAACAGAAGAAGGCAATAAATAAGACAAAGAAGAAGGCAGCCATTTGCAGATAGCCAAACTCTTTATAAATAGACCATATATCTTCCCCCTCTGAGAACATTTCTATCAGGTCTTTCTTTCTCTCTTGTTAATTATGTAAACTTATTTTAAGTTTTAAAAGGTATCTCTTGTTGGTATTTTCAAAAAAATGGGGTCTATTTCCAAAACCACTTCTACGATTTTAATGAGGTTTCTATTCCTTCTTGCTATCCAACAACTCTCCAGTACCCTCTCTCTCTCTCTCTCTCTCTCTCTCTCTCTCTCTCTCTCTCTCTCTTGCTTACGAGACAAATGTTATTGCATATCATAGAAAAGAGTATGAATGCTTCTTAAATGGGCCGAGTTTGACCCAAAATAGGCCCGAGGCCCTTTTAATTTTTCAGGTCGAGCTTAAACCTCGATTCTTTGAGCTTTTTTGAGCCGGGTTCGAGTTCGGATCCATGAAATTTTAAACAGGCCGAGATAAAGTTTGGCTCAAAAACTTGATTGGCAGCCCTACCTATGTGTTGATTTGAATGAGTTCAGATCTTCTGAATCGATGTCTTCTGTCTTTGGGTCAACCTTTTTAGGTGTGTCAACCTATTTGATGATTTTTATATGATCAATTATTGGACTTGGGTTGTTGGGCGATCTAAGTGTCTCGGTTGGTCGACTTGTTATGGTTTACACACAAAGTACTATTACTTTGTGAAACAGGTCTTCTATGAGTAGATCAACACGACAGTATTAAAATGTCAATAGGCTGATCTAAATTGTTGTATAAGTTGACATATAAGCTAAATGCACTGCAAAGTTGAAAAAGGGTCTAGGCATGTGGTTTTGTTGTTTAGGATTTGGTGTAACGGAGCATAGGCGGATCGACTTGGTTTCTAATGAGTTGACATATTCCAGACACAGTTCCATGTATTATTTTCAGACTTATTTATATTTGATTTCTTCTAATTTGATAATTATCAAAACTCAATTTTGTTAACAATAATAACAATAAAAACAAATTTCATAAAGCCGTATTGACAAGTGCCTGGAAATTTCTCAAGGTGCATATAACATTTGAATCAAATTTAAAAGAAAAAATTTCGCTTCCGGTAGAAAATGTAAGGGAAAAAAAAAAAGTTTACTTGTTCGTTAAAAGAGTTCTGCTCGCATGAATGCCAGAAACAGAGGATGAGATGACTAGCATAGTGACTTTCAAAATGCAAGAAATAGAGGATGTCAAGCTGCCCTCATAAATGGCGAAATGGGATGTGAATCTCTGCAGACGTCAATGCCAAAATGGAGTAGAAAAACTACACTCATCAATGAAGAATGCTGGAAAATGGAGAATGTCAATCGCCAGCAGCAATCACCGGCAACAATCACCTGCGCAACGTCTTCAAGAGGGTGGGGATTTTTTTCCCCCTAAATCGCTGTCACTGAAGTTGATTGTAAAATGATAGGCTGAAGTGGATTTAAGGATGCTGAATTCGATTTTTTAAGAATTAACTTCAGAAAGCTATTTTTCGGAGTGCACTTTTTGAAATCGATTTTTTTTGAGAAATCGACTTCAGAAAGTGATTTTTCGAGAAATCGACTTCAGAAACCGACTTTCAAAAAATCGATTTCTTAATTTTTTTTCCGTCATTTTTGTTACTTTTCAAAATTTGTGAAAATTAATTTTGAAAATAACTTTCAAAAAATGATTTCTTTCAATATTTTTATGATTCAAATAAAAATAAAAATAATAATATTAATGTTATTTTTATTTCTAAACCCAATATTGAGAGAAATAACCCTCTACTACAAATAGTCTTTGAAACTCAAGAAGTGATGTTTTATGGGAAGTTATCAAATGAACTACGTTAACAAGGGAATTTACGTTAACCAGCAAAAAATTGACAGTTTTAATAAACTTTTAACGTACTTCGCTTACATTTTCTAACCCAAAACATACTTCCTTTGCAATTCATAATAGAAGAAACTTGGATGTCAATTTTTTTAAAAAAAAAACTTCAAAAATATTAAATCCGTGAAAAATAAGAAATAATATTATTTGTTAAGCAAGGCAAATATGGTGTCATGTTTTGGATAAGGAGGCAAACATTGTAAGGACAAACCAAATTAAGATGTGCCATGTTTGGATAGCATCTGGCTTTTATTCCTTTGTGTCTTCGTATACTGTCACTCCAAGATGATATTCAAACATATTTCAAATTATTTATATTATATTTAAGCTCTACAAGTATCAATTTAGTACCATTGATCTACTTATCATTCACTATGTGTACTTTTAGAAAAATTATCAATATTGGCCTAAACAAATAAATTGCTAATTTTATATGAAAATTTTTTATTAAAAAAAGATTTTAAATCTAAGGAGCAGCCACACCCCCGTCTATCTAAAATACACTATTTTTTAGGTGTTATTTGATATTTTATAATCATATTAGAAATAATTAAATTTAATTTAATATTAATAAATTTTAAAAAAATAAAATTCTATTTTCATCGAACAAAAAATTTAAATTCGACGCGCACCAGCTGGCATCGCTAAAAACACTAACAAATGCATAAGCAAGAAAAAGAACTCGGTTGTGTTATACTCGCACAGACTTGCATTTACGTTACACACGCGTTATAACTGCCCAATCATAATCGACCCAAACACAGAAATGACGCGCGTTCTCATACGTAAGCGAGTACGCCAGGCGTGTGATACCGAGCGAGTGAGAAAAACAGTCTCTCCCCCTCACAAGAAAAACGAATTCTAAAATATAATAAAAAAAAATTGAGGGACGAAAATGAAAAACAGAGAGTGAGTGGGGCGAAGACCAAAGATTAAAAACAGAGCATCATGTGGAGGTCGTCTTCGTCTTTGCTCTAACCAAACAAACGGTGCGTGTGTAGTTGTAAATTTTGGGGTCCTCCAAAAACGTGTTTTTGTCTTTCTTATTCTTCTTGACTCGATCTCCACTCTGTTTCTCTCTTAGAAGCATCCCCTTTATTTTTGCTGCTAAAAATTCACACAATTCATCAAGGTACGTTTGTTTATGACCTGATGATCAATCTGATCTTGGGTTTTTCATATCATTTCAGTTTTTTGTTGGGTTTTGTGTTGTTTGATTCAATTTATTCAGCTTGAAATTTGTGGTTTTGTTTCCAATTTCTGAACTTTAGAGTCATTTTTAAGGGTTACTAATGTTTTTGAGGAGTTGTAAAGTGATTGAGTGATCGCAGCTGGAATTGTGATTTTGTTAATCTGAGGGTTTGATCAAAATGGTAGAGGGTCCAATGTTTACTGAGTTTATAGGGAATAACAGTAATGTTCACAGTAATGAGAACAATTACTTTGGCCTCACCCTGGGGTTTTACAAAAAGCTTGGTGAGGATTCGAACATGTCAATTGACAGTAGGACTAGTAATGCTGGTGGGTCCGTTTCGATGTCCATTGATAATAGCAGTGTCGGCTCTAATGATTCCCTAACCCATATTTTGAGCCATCCTGGGTTGAAGCCTGTGTCGCATAATTATTCAGTGGGGCACAGTGTTATGCGTCCGGGGAAGGTTTCACATGAATTGAATGATGATGCACTTGTGCAAGCATTGATGGATAATAGATACCCGACTGAAGGGTTAGAAAACTATGATGAATGGACAATTGATTTGAGGAAACTTAATATGGGAACGGCATTTGCACAAGGGGCATTTGGGAAATTGTACAAGGGGACTTACAATGGGGAGGATGTGGCTATTAAGTTATTGGAGAGACCAGAGAATAGTCCGGAGAAGGAGCAGTTTATGGAACAACAATTCCAGCAGGAAGTTATGATGCTTGCAAATCTGAAGCACCTGAATATTGTTAGGTTTATTGGGGCATGTCGTAAGCCGATCGTTTGGTGTATAGTTACTGAGTATGCAAAGGGGGGTTCGGTTCGGCAATTTTTGATGAAAAGGCAGAATCGTGCAGTTCCATTAAAACTGGCAGTTAAGCAGGCATTGGATGTTGCAAGGGGAATGGCGTATGTTCATGGGCTAGGGTTCATTCATAGAGACCTGAAATCAGACAACCTTTTGATAGCAGCTGATAGGTCCATAAAGATTGCAGATTTTGGAGTTGCACGAATTGAGGTGCAGCCTGAAGGGATGACACCAGAGACGGGAACATATCGCTGGATGGCTCCGTAAGCCCTTGATCCTTGGTCTTATAATATTGAATTAGTTCCGCTTCCTTCTGTTTGTGCATGGAGATCCTTCTGCTCTTTGAGCTCTTGCTTTGTCTGCTCCCTTTAAGTTAATTTGCACACATCACATACTGTTAAAACCATTTTAAAGTTGTACCATCTTGACATCTGATACAGCAATCACATTGCACACTACTGTTATTAGTTTCCTTCTATGCCTCTTTCTTAGTTATTTGTGGATGTTTCTGCTAGATTCTCCTATTGAGATGTTGACATTAATATGTCTTGTTTTCTAGACATTTAAAAGCTTTTAAGAATCTCATGTGTACCATGTTATTTGGATAATTGTTGGATCTGAGCTAATTTCTTGCATTTACTGTGGTCGTTACATAATTAGCCTTTTCTTTGAGTTGCAATTGCAAGAAAATTGGGAAACTATTTGTCTAGTTTTCATGACCAAAGCAAATGCCTCATTTATTATCACTGGTGGGGCACAAAAGTTTTTGGTGGTGGGGGGCAAATTAGGTATTCATCAGTTAATTGATGCAAGAAAATCTGTAATCTATAAAAACTACGGATATGTCCCTTTTTGCCCCCCTCAAACTCTGCCCTATGTGAGGCTTATCCCCTGAGCTTTAAAAAGTGCATTTTATGTGACTTTCCCTAAAGTGCTTTTTTGGCCTGTTTGTTAGGTTAATTGCTAGTGGAGACAGCGTGGCTGTAACTCTCATCTTGATACTAATTTGCACGTAAAATCAAGCAGTTGAACGAAGCCTTTTTTTAACATCCGCATATGCTAACATAAGAAATAACACACACACACGAACACCCACACCCACGCACACATATATAAATAGTTGGAATCTCTGCCATTGCCCTTTGGTGTGCATGGTAAACCTATTTAGCATGCACAAATCCATGAACCATGCACACCAGGCAAAAAACACTTTAAACCTTCTTACTACCATTAGTAAAAATGGATCTTGGAATATGCTTTGTGAAAAGTGCAGAATGTATTGTTTTACACCAACAAAAATAAAAAGAGCTAAGAAAAATGTAAATCAAAGTTTCTCGTGATAAATCACAAAAATGCCGGTCAGAATGTATTGTTTTACTTTAGGCTTCATTTGGATTGCAGGAATGGAAATAAAGGAATCAGAATCACTCCAGTCTATTCCAATTCCAAGGGTTTGGGTTGGCCAAGTTGGTTTGGGCATTTAATGGAAATCAGATACTGTTGCTTTTGGTTCATGAATCCAAGAGGTGTGAATGAAACATATATGAATCAAAAAATAAATTTAAAAAAAAAAATCAAAAGAAGAACAGCCAGAACTTTGTTGCAACTTTGTATTTTTTCTATTAGAGAATGTTGATACAATGTTTTTGTAAATATTTTAAAATTTTTCATTAACTCAGAATCTTGAAATAGTAAATACTGTAAATCAATTGTCAAATTAATTTTATAATTGAAAACCCATTACAGTCAATTATAATCTAATATTGTTTTAAATGAAAAATTATAAATTAGTTCAATATTTTATACCCAAATTCTATTCCGAAACATTACGAAACGTTAAGAATCAGAATCATCCCCAAAAATATATTTCATTCCAGGACGGCTCCAAATGACTTAAATGGAATGTCTCTCTGGTATCTATTCCCAGAAATTCTGATTCCAAGTCCCACTGGAAATCCAATTGTTGCTTTAGACACTACTAAACTTTCTTTTCAGACAGACAAAATTGGAAGTCAGTTTGATAAAGCAACCAATTCCTTTGTTGTGCATGCTATGTTTCTAAACTCGTTTTGTGCTTGACTTGTTAAGGAAAAATCTAGGCCTCTTAAGGAAATGGGTCATATTGTCTTCCTTCTGAACTAGATTATGTGTTGCTTAGAATGACATACACTTGCACTAACTAGAAATTTCTTGGGGAAACCTTCTGAAATTACATATTCCTTTTGAAAACTGTATCCAAATTCATGTCTTGAGAAATAGGGTTATAGACTTTTTATTCAATACTTTTCATTTTGTGGTGGAGATGGTTAGGGAATGTAATTAAATATCCAATTATGTTGACTCCTTATTTTCTGAGGTTTCATTCTTTTTTGGCAAGTAAATTCGAAGCATTTGATAAATCATGTCAATTAAAAATTAATATTTTTAAATTTCATGAGTTTTTAAGTTTTATTCTCTTTTTGATGTGGTACTGGGTACTTAAGATTCAATTTGAAACATAACATTTATTTTTGTTTTTGCATCCATGTCATTTCTCAAATCCTTCCTCATTTGGAGGTATTTCAAATCCCTCAATTGGTGAGACAAGATTTAAATTATTCAATTGTTGAAATTCTCCTACTAAATCTGCCAAAAGAACAGAGAGAGAGAGAGAGAGAGAGAGTGAGAGAGAGAGAGAGAGAGAGAGAGAGTTTCAGTTGATCATTCAAAAAGATTTCTGTTGATGTGTCCTTAATGCAATTCTCTAGGATTAATTGCAGATTGCATTTAATAATTTGGTTAAAATTTTTGATTGGTTGATGCTGTACAGATGTTATAATGCATTCAGTAAGCCAAGACGGGTTCATTTCAAAATGGTTTCTCCATCTTTAATGAAGTCTTGTGCATGCCCAAGTCACTCTGACTATCTCAACATGCCAAAGATTGCTGGCTATCTGCGTGCAAATGATGTGACAGTTAACTATGAACATTATGTGGTCCATGCACTTAAGAAACTAGATCTTTAGAAAGAGGAGTTGCATTTCTCATTTGTACATGCCTGATATACTCCGACTGTCTGTAGCACTGCTTGTTGATTCCTCAATTTACATTCATTTTTGTTTTCTCTTTTCCTTTTTGTTTTCTTTTAGTTGCAGGGTATCCTTTTGTCTCATATAAAATTCGGAGTAATTTAGAGGATCAAACATATATATGTAAGCATATGCCAATGAAATTTTTGTAACTTGCTATAACATAATTTGGATATACGTGATAAATGAATTTATATGAACTCCCTTGGAAGGGAGGAAGGTGGGGGATGGGTTACTAAAGCTAGAGAAGATTTGTTTAATGCATGGTTCCTGAACATTCACGCCCTTAATATTTTGTCCTTGTTATGGAAACCATGCCAATCTCTCTCTCTCCTCCCCCTCTCTCTCCCCCTTTTGTCCCTGTTATGTCAGCTTTTGTGTTGCAAAAAATGCTTAGAGAAGGAAAGCTTCTTTCGTTGTCCTTTTTGGCACCAAAAAGAGTCGACGTTCAACCATTGCAACTGTGTCGGGCATCACGGGGTCATTGGCGAGGTTGGTTTCAGACGAGCAATTGTGTGGAGTATTTATGGGTTTGTATGCAGAAGAAGCGCATGGTTTTTCTCATCTTTTTTGATGTTCTTTGAGTAGTTTGGGAAGAGCTTAGTTTCGGATTTCATCATCCAATTCATGATTGCAATGTACTTGGTCATTGCGGATGCCACATTGGTGCTTTTTTGTGCTTTACCTTTAATTTGCTGGCAAAGGGTGATAGAAAAACGTAGAATATTTGTGGATTTCATGGAGCAACTTGAACAAAATTTTATGCAATGAGTAGAAGTCCTCATGACCACTTAAACTTACTGAATTTCAAGTCCCCTTTTCCTCCCTTGAGCAGGGCTACAGCCCTCGTCGTTACAAATTAAGAAATTAATATATGCACTTATAGATTCTTTCCCGCATCAAAAGTTCCTCTTGCTTTTAATAGTCTTTCTGTGTCATTCTTATTGCTATCATTATGGTTTTCCTTAAGCTTTTATGTTTAAACAGGTTCTTTAGATATTGATTTAGTATTTCAACATGAATTCTCGATCTTGTTGTATCATGGTACCAAGAGAAGTGATGTTTCGTAAGTCTTAGGGTTCAGAATGCAGGGAATACAGTTGTGGGATACCTAGGATTAATGCAACTAAGATCATTTCGCCTGTTAAATGCCATTCATTTGTGATTCATATTATTACAAAGGATGATCTAGGTTGAGAGTATGGTTTGAAGAGTGTGACAATGTACAGCACATGAATAGGCTAGATTTCGGTGTGACTTTTGGTATTAAATGTTTTGTTTGTTTTAATATTCATTTCGCAAATACCTATCAATAAACCCAGACTCAAAAGCAGTTAAAGTACTTATGTGAATGAACTCAAGCAAAACTGTGAATTGAAATAGCAAATCAAGCATTTGAGCACAGACCATGTAACATGTACTGGTTAAGGTGCAACACTGCAAAAGGATGCTTGTGCTCCACATGACAACTTCTACTCCATACTGTGTACGCATTCATCTTAAGTAACAATGGTTTGGATGAGGCCTTTTTACCCTTCCGAATAAGGGTCTGCACATTATGCACTACCAAACATCTGGGACTGACAGCTGCAGTGTTGCATTTTAAGCTTAAAGTAATGGTACCGTTCCACAAAGTTCAGAGATGGATCTATCATCCAAATTATTTTTGGTGTCATGCGCTTTTGGAAACCAGTTTCGGAGCATCACTTTAGCCTGCTGCTGAATCTTCTCCAGCCCAATGTCACCACTGATGGTGATGTTTGCTTGTCTTGAGCATATGTGAACTACTTCAGATGGTACATCTTGCATGGATTTAAAATTATGATAATTTCTCCTTGGATTATATAAATTAGGAGGAAATGGTGAGTCAATATCTTTCTCACTCTGATGAACTCCACGGCCTGCAGTTTACAGTTTGCAGTTAGCGAAAGTTCATCCGTGTTGCCTTTTGTGTTTTATCGTCGAACTTTTTAATTTTCTTTTACATGTCTGATCGATGCCAAGAATGTTGCCGTTCAAATAGGTTTTCTAGCTTAACAGTCTGCTAATGATCCTTAAACAACTGATTTCTTTCACTTTACAGCGTTACATGTGAATATGATGTTTGGAGTCCAACTTTTGTGGCATACCAATAGAAACTCTTGTAATTTGCAAGGGAAAAAAAAGGAAAAGAAAAGAATTCATTTGCATGAACTCTCAGGTATCTGCTTCGTGTTTTTCTGTATGGTGCAATTTTGGTTAAGGTAGATCCTGAAATGCTTCAGTCTGCAGCTAGGTATGCAGAGGCAGTGCTAACCGCACTATGAGTGTTTCACATTGGTTGCTTGATCCATTGGATTTAATTTGCTGGAACCTTTTGCATTTTTTTTTTGGGTGCTCATAAACTACATAGCTTATATTTGTGTATCTATTTATATTGAACAGATGAGTCATAATCTAGTTGACTATTGTGGTATGGACTGTAACATTCTGTTGCTTGAGGGGACATTATCTACTGTGACTTTTTCTTTTTTCCTATTTATTTATTTTGTGGGATTACTTGGTATAGCTTATCATTTTTCTGTTTATCACCCTAATTGGCCTTACAAATTCTTGCAGTGAGATGATCCAGCATAGGCCCTACACTCAAAAAGTTGATGTTTATAGCTTTGGGATTGTTCTTTGGGAGCTTATCACAGGTTTGCTTCCATTTGCAAACATGACAGCTGTGCAGGCTGCATTTGCCGTGGTTAACAAAGGTGTGAGGCCAATCATCCCAAATGACTGTCTTCCAGTATTAAGGGAGACTATGACAAGATGCTGGGATTCAAACCCTGAAGTCCGTCCAACTTTCACCGATGTTGTCAGGATGCTTGAAAATGCAGAGATGGAGATTATGACAACCGTGCGGAAGGCACGGTTTAGGTGTTGCATGTCACAACCAATGACAACTGATTGATTGAGAATAGTGGAATGAATAACATTTGAGTTAATGATACAAAATCATGAAGCTTGAAATGGATAAAAAGAAAACAGGGCAGTGAGATTGCTACTTTTTTCAGAGCTTTCATATCTATCGGCGCTTCCTTCTGTTTAGATAGCCAAATCAGTAATTGTAAGGATTGCTGGTTGAAGGGTGGTTTTTTTTTTTTTTTTTTTTCCTTGTTTATTTTTGGCTTGGACTAGCATGGTTAGTATCCAGATCATTGTAGTAGGGTATAGATGATCTTTGAAATGTTATCTTCCCTGTCTAAGTTGTGCCTGCTTCTGCAGTTGTTTTACCAGCGTAATTATGTAATTTTCTTAACCAAAAGGCAGGTTATTGTATTCGAGTATACATGAGAGTATTATTTTTCATTTACATCTGTCTCGTGACCATTAGTCTTTCTCGTGTCAATGGACTGTCTTTGGGTTTTTTGCAAAGTACTTATCAGGAGAATTTTTAGGTGTTCGTGCTGCTGCTGCTGCTATCATCATCATCATCATCATCATCACCATCACCACCACCACCACCACCACTAGTTTGAGAGATTTGATCCCCAAAAACCTTATGCCTTCTAGCTATCTCTTCCGATTTGCTCTTGTTTAGTTTATCGTTTGTTTCAACTTCTCTCTCCATCATGTATTCTATAAATTCTATAAATTCAATCTATGTGGGTGATATTTTTAGTCCTATTAACTATATTCCTTCATATCTTGATCTTGTTATGCCTTAGTCTATATATTTACCGTTTAAAATAACATTCCAATTGAGGTTACAAGATTTATTATTGATTGACTCTGAGGAAGAAATGTTCCTTCTTGGTGAAATCCATACATTTCGATATCAAGAATATGACTTATCCCCAAGAATTTGATTTTTTGAGTTGCTACATTTTTTATCTCTAGTGTGTTGGTATGCAAGAATATACTTTTTGTATCAAGAGATCAAGTTTCCACACTTAGACAATGCCTTAATTCAAATACTAAATTAAATTATTGTGTGTTGGTCGTCACGTTAGAAGTGTTAATGAGCCTTTTTAGGACAGAATTAATTAAATATATTCTCAGCATCAAGTATGTTTAAATATTAAGTTTGGTTCTATATCATAAGCAATCTTCTCTTCTTAGAATAGCAACCGATAATAATAGCAGTGATAATTTATGATTAGTCATGAAATTAGTATTGTCCAAATAAAAAATAAACTTTAAAATTAATATGTTTGCGATCATTCTCCTCATAATATTTATAAAATTAACATTTTCGATATATTTCATGATTGCTCTATTAGAATCGGGAAAGAAGCTATATCTTTTAATCAATCGAAATCAAGAAACCATTCAATTATTTTTAGAAAAAGCTTTTTTGAAAACATAGAGAAAAATATAAATTTCTTCATATAGGTCTTGTCCAAGTTAATGTCAAGCCTCTTTGTGGATTAGGATTAGATATTCCAATTTTCTTGTCTAAGGGATGTTCAACATTAACACTTTTATAATTTTCTTTTAGTTACGACATAGTAAAATCTTGCTAATGGTTCTGTTTACTTTAATTGTTATCTAAATTTTTTCCTTTTTCTGTCTGATCATCATATTTTGTTTTTATTAATTTTAACTTTGAAGCAAAAAAAAAAAAAAAAATATATATATATATATATATATATATATATATATATATTATAACCCTCATTTATGTGGCCATTACTGTTGATTCTAAAACTTTATATAATTTCTATAAATGAAAAATATCAATAATAGAATTAATTTAATCATTTTCATACTAAAAGAGAAACTATTTGAAACAACTAACTAATAATGGAGCTTGAAATCCTTAAGGCATAGGATATATTCCTCAAGATAATATAGGTCAAATCTTGACTATTTAGGAACAAAAGTGATAAAAGTGTTAACATTGAACTCCGCAGAGTTACAAGCAAACAACAATTTTTTCATCGAAAACTTTTGGTTTCTGCATCATCTTTTCATTTTTATAGTTATAAGAAAATTATAGCACTATCTTCACTAAAAAGCCAAAAATAAGAAACAATTATTCTAAACCTTATAAACGATATTACGAAAAATTCCTCTCTCATACTACTACACCTCCTAAAAAGAAAAAAATTATTAAAAAAAATCAAAATCAAATAAACCTATTGTTTGTTTCAAATATGAAAATGAAGGGTATGTAATGTTTGACAAAAAGTTAATGAACTAAATATTAATGACACGATCAAAATCCAATTCCTTAATACCAATATGGTGACCATAATTCTAAAGATTTTATTTATGAAATCCAAGAAAATTATTAAAATGAAAATGTTAGTTATGGTCCCAAAAGATGTATTAATGTCATTAACAAAGATTTTGAGTAAGTTAAATTATTGGAATTTATAGATAATCTAGATTTAAATGAATTAACATAAAGAAATACTGGTTTAAGTTAAAAGATTTACTTAAAAAAAAAAATTAGTTCAAAATTATAATTTACAAAACATTCTGGATGAATCTAAATAACAAAATCATGTGACCCTTCAAAACCTTTAACAATAAATAAAATAAATAGAAAATGATATACACATATTAAAGCAAGAAACTTCAATGTTAAAAATTAAGATAATGACAGTAAATATTTCTAATACACTAGATATTTCTAATACACCATGAATCATATCAATTCAAAAATAATAGAAATATTAACAAGGCTTTATTAGCACCTCTAGACTCTTATTAATATTATCAATACAATTCATTATAAAAATTGGTTAGTTTTATTAATTATACTTATTAATCAAGAATTTGGTTTGTCAGTAATTGCATTTATAGATTCATGAGCACATCAAAGCATTATACAAAAAGGATTAATCTTTAACGGCGTGTTTGGCAATCTCGTGGGAAAGGGAGGTAAAGGAAATGCAAGGAAATGATGGAAAAGGAACGAAATGGTAGATAAAATTAAAAATCACGTTTGACAACTAAAAATGTGATGTGAAAGGGAGAAAAAGAGAAGTAAAATGAAAAATCAGGTCTAATTATGTGGAAAAGAAAATAATGAAAGATATTTTTTTATTTCTCCACATCATTTTATATAATTTTAACCAAATATATATACAAAAATTATCATAAATTAAAATAAGACGTTAGCTAAGAAATGAAAATGTTAGATATAAAAATGTTTGATCTTCTCAAATTATATATACAATTTTTTCCTAATTATATATCCTAACTTAGAAAAGAATATAATAAAATAAAAAAGTTTTCCTTATTATATTACATAAATTAAGGAATAATAAAATATACTAAATGTATATATTTCAATACTTCCCATCAAGTTGACAAAAAAATATCATGTATTGCTAGCTTGCTTACCAAATCATCAAACCATTTCTTGTGAATACTTTTATAAGAATATCAGCTATCTGATCAGTTGTAGAGATGTATGACATACAATATTATTATACTTTCTAACTTCTTCTGGATAAAGTGATTGTCCAATTTAATATGCTTGATTCGGTTATATAAGACAAGATTATGTGTAATTGAGATAGTAGCTTTGTTATCACAGTAGACTCGAATAGGTGATGGTATATGTATCTTTAACTCTTCCAATAACCTCTTTACCTATATTACCTTACAAATACCATGAATTATAGATTTAAACTCAGCTTCTGTATTGTTTCTTGCCACCACATTTTGCTTCATACCTCTCCATGATATAAGATTTCCTACAACAAAAGTACAATAGCTAGAAATTGATCTTCTAATTGATCTTCTATTAGTTATACTTCCAACCCAATCAGCATTCATGTAGGCCTTTATTCAGGTGTTCTTTTAAAAAAAATAGTAAACCCTTTCTAGGTGTTCCCTTTAGGTATCCGAGAATTCTAAATACCAGCTCAAAATGTACTAAATCATGTGAGCGCATGAATTGACTTACGACACTTACTACAAAAGCTACGTTAGGTCAAGTATGTGATAGGTAGATGAGTCTCCCCACTAAGTGTTGATACTGGTCTCGGTTTATTATGTCTTTATGTGTAATTGGTTTTAACTTTATATTTAGCTCAATAAGTGTGTCAACTGCTTTGTATCCAAACATCCCTATTTCCTTTAAAATATCAGGTACATACTTGTTATAACAATTCCTTCCCTGGATCTAGGAAATTCCATTCTAAGGAAATACTTCAATGTCCAAGCCTTTGATCTCAAACTCAATTGCAAGTTTCTTCTTTAAACCATCCATCTTATCAAAATCATCTCCGGTCATAATAATATCATTAATATAAATAATTAGGTTTCACCCAAGTGTTTATAAAACATTATATGATTTGCTTGGCTTTGAAGGAATCCATGAGCCATGACTAACTTTCCAAACGTTTCAAACCATGCTCTTGATAACTCTTTGAGTCATACAATGATTTTTTTAATTTCTACACTTTACTTTTTCTAAGTTGTTCCTTAAAATTTGTCGGTAATCTCATACACACTTTCTCTTTCAAATCTCCATTTAGAAAGACATTCTTTACATCCAATTGATGCAACAACTAATTTAAAGTTAGCAGATAAAAATAAAAGAACCCTGTTAGAATTCATCTTCACCATAGGAGCAAATATTTTTTGGTAGTCTATCATATCGGTTTGAGTGAATTCTTTAACCACAAGTCTTGTTTTGTATCTTTCTACACTCCTATCCGCTCTACAATTTATGTTAAAGACCTATTTGCAACCAACTGTTTTCTTATCTTTTGGATGATCAACTACTTCCAAGTATCATTTTGTTTAAGAGCTTCCATTTCCTTTGTGACTGCGAATCTCCAATTTGGATCAACCAGTGCTTTCTGAATGGTTTTTGGTAGTGATCTTGGATGTAAAAGCCTTGTAATTGTTAGATAGTTTTTCATAAAAGAAATAATTAGTAATAAGATGTGTAGTACTAGAATGAATATATTTCATTTTTTCTATTGCTATATCTAAATTTGAGAAACTATTATTGAAATACTTAATTGAAGTTGATAATTCCAGAGTTTGAGCATAGACCATGAGATAGAGACTCTGATTGGTTTTGTACTGGAGGAGAAAGTTAGACTATGGTACTCTCAGTGAAACATTTCTAATATAAATTTGAGACTCAAAATTAAGATTTTAAATTTTCTTTTATAGTAATTATCTCTTATTTTTGATAAAATAGTATCTTACATCTGTAATTTAGAGTCATTCAAAATATCACTATCCTTAATAATGGTATCTTTCATTTGTTGCTTAACAATGGTATTTTTAGTTTGTTTTTCAAAATAAGTTAGAGAAATTAATTTACCAGATTGTGTTACAGTATGAGGTATAAACTCTATAATATTTTAAAAATTATCTTCTCCTATTATTTGCTCACCCTAAAGATAATTTTTGACAAAAAAAGATTAATATTCTAGAAAAAAAAATGTTCAAACTAGTGTGAACTTTTCTAATGACTGGATTAAAATATTTATACCCCTTTTTGTATAGACCATAATCAATAAAAATACATTTTTCAATTTTAAAATTTAATTTAGATAGATGTATGTTAGGAATAAGAACAAAGCATGTGCATACAAAAATTTTTAAAAGTAAATCATAGTGTAAGTATGAAGTGGAGAAGATTTTTTGAAACAAATCAAAGGTGACTGATAGTTTAGGATATAAAAATATATCATATTAATTAAACAATATACAGTTAAAATAGCCACACCTCACAAGTATTTTGGAACATACATATAGAACATCATAGTGCATGCTACCTCTAGCAAGTGTCTGTTTTTTATTTCTATAATATTTTGTCGTGGGGTTTCATGATAGGTAGATTAATGAAGAATATCTTGTTCCTTTAAAAAAGTATTCAAACACTCATTAAAATACTCAGTATCATTATCTAAATGTAAAATATAGATCTTAGTTTAAAATTGATTTTCCATCATGGTGAAAAATTCCTTAAAATATTGTTCAATTTTAAATTTTTTAGTTATTGGATATACCCAACATAGTTGTGTATGATCATCAATGAAAGTTGCAAACCACAAATAATATATTAATTCTAGATGGTCCCAAAATATCACTATGAATTAGATAAATGACTTTGATGCATGATAAGGTTTAGACCGAAAAACAATACGGTGATCTTTGGATAAATGGTAACTTTCACACGAAATATCAGAATAATTTACTCTTTTAAGCAAAGTAGAAAATAAATGTTTTAGATAAACAAAACTTGAATTCCCTAATCTACAATACTATATCATTATTTGATCAAAAATAGAGTTTGAACTAATATTATTTAGTTTTTGAGCCTTTTTATTAATAGAAAAGTTTTTTTTTTCAAAATAATAGAGTCCATTAATTATCCAAATACTGCCAATCATCATCCCCATGCTCTAGTCAGGTCCAATGGGAATCACAAAAAATGACTTCATAGTTAGAATCAGTTGAAAGTTTACTGGCAAACAGAAAGTTGCATGCAAGTTTAGGTATATGTAGATCATATTTGAGAGTAATATTTTTTGAGATGTTAATTAGGCCCTTTCTTGCAGTAGGTGAGAAACAACCATTTACTATTCAAATTTTTTTAGAACCTAAGTATGAAAAATAGGAACTAAACGAATGGGAAGCACTGGTCATGTGATCAAAAGCCCCTAAGTTAATGATCCAAGATTTGGATTTTGTAAACACATATAGAATTATTGAGTTCTATCTATTTACAAAAGAACCGTTAGGAATACCAGTTGGCATATTGGATTTTAGTAGCTTTAGGAGTTGATCAATCTGCTTCTGGTTGAATGGACCTATATCAATTTCATTTGTAGTGGGTAAGGCCCAATTTGATCGTCATCTTTGTTGCCTTTTCGATTTGGTGGTTTCCATGAATCTTCTGGTAGGTTTCTCACGTGTGTTTAGTCTTATTGCAATAATCACACCATAGCTGAGATATGTATATATACATAGTTATGATACCAAATAGAAAACAAAATAATGAAAGATGTTTTTTTTTTTTTATTTCTCCATATGATTTTATATAGTTTCAATTAAATATATATACAAGAGTCACCATGAATTAAAATGGAAAGTTAAATAATAAATGAAAAACCTAAATATAAAAATTTTTTACCCTATCTAATTATATATATATATTATTTTCTCTCATTATATTATATAAATCAATAAAAATTTTTCCTCATTATATGCCCTAATTTAAAGAAAAATCTAATAAAGTCAAACACTTTCTTTAATTATATTATATACATTAAGGAAAAATAAAACATATTAAATGTATATCTTTCAACAGGTTAAATGAGGAAAATGGTAGAACAAAAAAAATCACATTTGGTTAGATGATGGAAGGATAAAATATATTCAAAAAAATGCATAAATTAATTATTTTATCACTTCTGAATTTCGTTAATTTGTATTGCTTTCATGCTCTTAAACAAATTGAGCGATTGTTTAATTTCTATAATTTTATTTATATATCACTTATGAATCTTGAACATACATACCTAAAAACCTGACCAATTGTTTCTTTATAATTACACGTTAGATAGTATGCTAGGGTATACTTTTGTTCTTTTATTTTTCCCGACAAAAGTGAGAATTTATTATACATGTAAATAGCTCAGAATAATATAAGTAGGATTGCACAATTCAATTCTTCAACAACAAGCAAATCAACCAAGTGACATTGCTTCCTTTCATTTGGCTAGACTACAAAAATACTAAAAATTGAAACCAGAAATCCATATGCCACATACCAGCCTGAGACAGAGACACCTAACCACCTTATTATAACACACTTGGATTAACAAAATAAGACCCAAAACAATGTGGATAACTCACATAAAATGAAATGATGTAAATGAAATAAAATTCAGTAAATATAGAACACATAAAAGAAGACATAGATGAAACCTCTAGAAACTGAATTCAGTACTTTAAAATTGAAATCAATGAGACCAAAATAATAAATATAGAAACCATCAATTTGAGCTTTTAATAACCAAAAAGAAAAAAGAGAAAAATTATTGAAATAGTTCGCCAATCCAAATAAAAATGCAAAACTAGATGTAGTTCAAAACATATTTATATTTGAAGAACTCAATGTTAGCCGCACTATTATTTGCTTATTAAGATACTGAGAATATGTCAATACAGTGTGCAACTTAATTCTATCACTCATAAGCTAGTAAAAGATTATAGTCATCAATTCTAGTTCAAATTCCAATTCTTGCAAAAGACTTCATAGCTCCCCATAAGATATTAATGAATTTTCATGTATTGATTTTTTTATCTTGCTAATTATTTCAGCAATTTTATTTTGTCAAATTCTGCTTTTGGTTTTTTAATCTATTTTGCTTTTCTATTACCCACATCTATTAAAGGTATTTGAGAAGCCACTTTAACATTAATATCAGCATTTGCTAGTGGAATACATTCTTCCAATGTTACCTCATTCTGGGTGATGCCTTCAATGGTATTTATGCAGTTTTCATTGTCTCTTTCTTAATTTAGATATAGTTTTAGTGTGATATCAAATTGCTCTATCATTCTTATAAAATATAACCAATTTCTTATAATTTGGAATAGTGGTAGATATCTGGTACTTAGCTTGAGATTTAGATGGTTAAAAAAGAAAATAATACTATAATTCGTATTTAAATGTTATATTTATAAAAGATTAAAAAAAATAAAACATATCTCAATCAGCTTTTCCCAAAGCTTAGGTTTTTTACTTCATAACTATGTTGTTGGGTTCTATACAAATCAACTCAACTTATTCTAAAAAATGTCATAAGTTTTGAAAAAAGTTTTTTTTTATGGTTTTCTATCGATTTCTAACATTCTTTTTAATTAATTTTTCTTCAAATTTTTTAATCAACTTATTCACAATTATTCTCATATATCTTTGTAATGAATGTCTCATTTACTTTATTTTTCATATCTTATAGACGCATAAGTGCATCAATAAGAGCATTATCCATTGCAAGTGTTTGTGTCACAATTTTATTATTACTTCCGTCAATTGAATCTTTTCTCATTCTAGGCATAATGTAACAAATATATACATGAGACATACTGTAACAAATATAGATGTAATCATTCATCTTCAATTAAAAAACAAAATTTACAATATTATAAAGAACAAAAAATATTGAAATATCATTAAAATCAATAAAAACATAAATACTAAATGATGTTTGTTTCATATTTGAGAATCAAAATCGGAATTAGAATTATAGATCTTAAGAATGGAATGAAAAAATTAATTCTAATATCAACTATTTAATCTAAATTCTGAAATGAACATGATTATTATTATTAATATTTGATTTATATATCAAAATGAAAATTATATAATTATAAATTTTACCTTTAGTAAAAAATATTTTTATATAAATATATAAATACTAAAGAAATTAATTATACAAATAAAAAAATTGATAATGAAAATCTAAAATTAAATTAGAAAAATTCTAAAAGATTGACAAGTACAATTACCAACTTTTAAGTCTAACAGAAAGTAATTAACTAGTTTATGAAATTTTAAAAGAAAAAGAAATACTAATGGAATTTTAAAAAAAATAAAAACAAAAACCAATAGTAAAATAAAACCAAATAGAATAATAGTAAAAAAATGGAGTTAAAAGTTAAATAGAAAAGAAAACACTATATATCAAATAAGTAAAATTCATTTAGGGCAAAAATAAATAAATAAATAAAATAACCAAATAAATAAGAATAATTAAGGACAAAAGTAAGCTCAAATAACAAATGAGAGAATAGAAATTTGGTGAAGAGATAGACTGTGGCCGTGATATCATCAGTAACTGAGATCGAAATTAATATTTTCTATAGAAATCTAGTTTTGATGGTGTAAGTTATGGGTATTGGGTCGGATCGCCCATGTGGGTTTGATTCAAACCCATTCCCTTAAACTCATTTGAATTTCAAAGGGAGGGAAGAGAGGGTTGGGAGAGTATAAGCATATTGTGAGGAAGAAGATAGATCTACACAATATATAATTTCCATATCCTTGAAATAGACTCTTGGATTATGAGCAAGAAGAAAATTGATCCATTGGTGACATTTTTCAGACCTGTACATCGAAAATGTTAGTGATCCGACCCTAAATTTTAGGACATTAAATATTTATTTCGCTGTAAATGCATCAAAGAATGCTTTCATTGGTTTTAGAGTATGATTTAGGGTATTTCCTATTTTTTTTTTATATATTTTCAAATTTCATTTTTTTAAAAAAAAAAATTGAAAATGGTAACTTTGATTATAGACCACAAAATGTTTTGAAATTTGAAAGGTAAAGTACCCATGATGTTAGGAATTTCATGCATGGCCGTTATATATTTTTGGAGAAAAATGAAACCCTAGCCGAAAATGAAAATGCTAATATCTATTTGCATGATAGGTTTTATGATTTAATATTTGTATGGCTAAATTCCCCATCAAAATCCTTTCCAATCATATAAAGAACATGCAAACAGTTCAGAAATAAATGAAACATGGTTTAGGGAAATTAAAGTTAAAATGCAGAAAAAAATTTTCTGCATGAAGAAGACGAGCGGTGACGTCAACAGTGACATTAGCACAATCCCACTCTTGGGTCGTGGGCTGTAAAGCCCAAACCTCATGATCCAGACCTCAGATCAGAAAACTGACAGCACTATTAGATTCAGAGACCCCAAAAATGGGGGTAGGCAAAATCCGGTGGCCGGATTCAGCCGGGAAGGCGACGCGTGGGCTTCACGCGCCACCTGGGCGTGTGGGCGGGTCACTCACGCATCGCCGCCACCCAGTGGTGCGTGAGGGCGCGTGACGCGCCCTCTCAAGCCCCTTTTTTTAATTTTTTATTATTTTTTGATTATTTTTTTGTAATTTTAAATTATTTTTTGACTGAAAGTATGCATTAATTTTAAATTAGTAAAATTTTATTTGAAAATTACAAAAAAATCAATTAACAAGTGAGATAAATTTCTGAAAATTTCTTACTGTTAGAAAAAATATTTTCTAGTTTATGCCTACCTGAATTAAATTTTTATAACACATATTTGATTTGTACTCGTTGATTTAAATATAAATTGTGGATGGTGTTTTAAAATTTTTTGGTTGGTTTCATATCCAATCTAATGTTTATCCCATTTTAGGGATATGGTGAGAATCAGACGTACCCTTGCACCTCTCCGGGGGAGATGCAGAGATGAGAGGACCCCGGAACGTTTAGCAAAGTTGTATATGATGTTGTATTATAAGATGAAAGCAACGCACACTTTGCCGCAACATTTGTGAGTTATAAGTCGAAAACGTTATGAATTTCGGCGTTTGGGTCACTGGTTTGGAGACGACGAAACCGAGATTAAGATTATTAGAAACTCCCTCCCTGATCATTTGGTTGGATTGGCTGACAAAATATTAGAGGATAATAAGTGACTTTACCTCAAGGATTTCAGACTAAATCTGCTTAGGATGTGGAGAGTTAGGGAGATAGAAATTAAAATAAAAATGGCATTGTCTCTAAAAATCAATGGCTCTACACCCCAAGCTGTTAGGAGATTCACTCCGAGAGATAAACTTTCAATTGGAATGGTCAATATGGTCACTCGCATGTATATAGAAGATAAGAAAAAAAAATTTGATTGTATATATATATATTTCTTTATGCATAGTTATCTACTGTGATGAGAACAATGCCATGAACATATGATGTAATATTTTTTTTCTTTATATATATATCAAGAATATGTATATTTTATATATTTATGCGAACATGTGAAAAGATATGTTCTAAATTCATATGATTTTAGTGGAAGTTTTTAAGTTGGTAGAATTTAAGTAATTCTCACCTAAAACTTAAAGAATTTTGCTATTTTGAAATCAAATTTATAATAATCAAACATTTGGATAATAGATGATGATTGAGAACTTAGTGATCTTTCGAGTTTACACTTTATGTTCGTTTATGATAAATTTATTAGATTTCATGTACAAAATTATATGAATGAATGAGCATGATACTTACAATAATCTCTCTTTGAAAACCCAGACCATGGCATCGAAATCAATAATAGCAGATTTGAATAAATGTGATAAGTTTAATGGTAACAATTATGACATTTGGCGCCATAAGATATGGTATGTGCTGGAAGAGCAAGATGTCTTAGAGGGTATCAACCATATCATGCAAAACCCTAGAATTGGAAACATTGCTCAATAGAGAAGAGATCAAGAATCCTATCAGGCGTGGAAGAAAAAAAATTCCACTACGCGTGACATTTTGATTAGTTCTGTAGTTGATAATCTCATATATGAATGTGAGCAATTCTTTACTGCTCATGACATATGGGTGTACCTCAGAGAGAAGTATGGAGGTACCAGTATAACCCGTCTGAGGCAGTTGACTATTAAATTTGACACGTACAAAAAGAAGTCTGATTACAATATCAAACTACACCTCAGAACTATGTCAAATATGATAAGGGAATTGAAGTCAGCAGGTCGTGTTTTATCTGATAAGCAACATGTTCAAACTTTAATCCGATCCCTTCCAGACCAGTGGGAGTACTTGAAGGTCAATCTAACTCACAATAATAGCATTAAGACTTTCGCTGATGTTGTTCGCCACGTAAAACTCGAAAATGAGCGGCTTGGTGCTGCAAAATCGATTTTTAATGCCTTTGTAGCTGAGTCAAGTTTCCAAAAAGTTTCAGACTTTAAACAGAAGGGGAATAAGAACAAAGGCAAGAAAGGGAAGGAAATTGCGGAAGGGTTTAAGAAAAACAATTCCAACCGCAAGAACAAGCGTAAGTGGTTTTGGAAAAAAAAGGATAAAAGCAAACTGAAGTGCTACAATTGCAAAACTTTTGGTCATTTCGCTAGAGAATGTCCCGAGCCGAAAAAGGTAGCATCCTGTAACGCTTCTCTAAGTATTATATATATCTCTAGCACTGTTTTACTTTCTGAATCTTATCCTGTGTGGATTATAGACTCATGATCAACAGACAATGTGACTAGAGATCAAGAAACATTCGTGGACTTTCGTCGAGTTCCTCCTGGTGCAAGATGAATATACGTAGGAAACAATATAAGAGTAGAAGTCAAAGGGATTGACACTTGCAAACTGGAGTTACGAAGTGGTCAAAACCTAATCTTACATTATGTTCTCTTTGCACCGGAAATTCGATGAAATTTAGTCTCTGTTATTGTTCTTCTTAGACTTGGCTATGACTTGAACTTTACTCGTGATCGAGTTTGTATTTATAATAATTGTGTGTTTTATGGTACTGGATATCTACTAAATGGATTTCTTACTTTGGATTGTGACAGACAAATGTTTAACTGTTATGCTGATCGTTATATTTCATTAAATGTTTGTACTTTTAGTAATGCTAATATAGATGATAAAGTATGGCATGCTAGACTTGGTCACATAAGGCAGGTACGATATATTATAATTTTGAAATAGACATACGCTTCTAAATAAATAGAAAATGTATCGTAGCACGTGTTCATACCACGTGTGCTTTCAGTGACCCTATGAGAAATGAGTTAATAAGTCCCTCTATCTCATTGTGTGAGATCCAGAGGTTTGTAATTAATCTCATTTAATACCCTTAAGACTTTCGCCTGTTTCTTGAAATTTTATTTTAGTGTTACTAATTTAGCATGTAAACAATAGATCATGATTGATTCGGTTTTACGGTGCATGACTAGGAAAACAGCTAAAATGAAGTGGAAATATAGTAGTGCGAAAGGAAGACATTCTTAAAGCTTGTACGTAATTTTTGTATTCACAAACTGACCAATTATGTTTTTAACTGAAATATAATTATGAATGCATAGTTGAGATGAGTCAAATATACTCTTGTTCATTAATAGAGGGATAAGAGGTACGGTGACTCTGTATATAGTAAAAGAGGTCAGGGGTATAGCGAGACTTGATGTTCTCATTATATTAGATCTTGAGCTGCTATATACCTTAACCAGTGTATAGCTATGAGCTCTCAATGTACTCGCTAGTCACACGATTCATTTGTCTGTATGAAATCGATGGTATATGGAAGTGATTGAGCACAATGTAGGTCTAACCCTCATGTGCGAACGAGAGATATAAATTATGGGTATTGGGTCGGGTTGCCCATGTGGGTTTGACCCAAACCCATTCTTTTAAACCCATTTGAATTTCAAAAGGAGGGAAGGGAGAGAGTGGTTTTTTAAGAGAAAAACCAACTCCAACTCCCCAATAACCATCCATGATGCTTGAAGGTTGGGAGAGCACAAGCACATTGTGAGGAAGAAGATAGATCTACACAATATAGAATTTCCATATCCTTGAAATAGACTCTTGGATTGTGAACAAAAAGGAGATTAATCTATTGATGATATTTTTTGGACCCGTATATCGAAAAAGTTAGTGATCCGACCATAAATTTTGGGATATTAAATATTTATTTCGCTGTAAATGCATCAAAGAATGCTTTTAAATGGGGATTTCTATAATCAAAAGGATTTTCAACAAAAGGGTTTCCTTCTTATCAACATCTTTAGTCGAAGGTTTCTATCGATAGAAACTCTAAAATATTTTCTATAGAAAACCTTAACCAATACAAGGAAACCCTTTCCATTAAGAAAGAACGGGAAAAAGATTAAAAACCCTTTTACAGACATTGATAGGAACCTTTATTTGTAGGCTTCCATAGATGTCGATGGGACTCCAAGAATAGGGGAAAGAAAAACCAAAAGTAGAGAGGGAATCCAGGAAAAATTACGGAAAGTCAAAGATAAAAAGGAGATAAATAGTTAGAGAGGGATCGGAGAGTGAAATAGCAGGAGAGAGAGAGAGATCAACATAAATGCTGATTCTTTCACCAGTTGTGTAAAACCCATCATTTTTCAGGGAGGGACAAAGAGATATATAGAGAGAGATGTTGGTCGAATGGAAGAAGGAGGTATCGGCTGAATGAGTGAAAGTGGAAGTTATTTTTCTTAGGTTTTAGGTATGAGTTTTGACCAAAATCCATCATTTTATTTATCTTTTACAAAACTCATTTTTTTAGAGTTTCATTTTCAAACCTTCATTATCATTCTATTAATCTATACAATTTATATGAGTCATTCGAATTCTTAATTCTCAAACTTTTTAACCAAATACCTCCTTAGATGGCAATAAAAACATAAATATTACTATCTACACAATATAAATATTTCACTAATAAAAATAAATTCAACTATACATAATATAAAAGCAAAAAATTAAAATCAATGAAATCATTAAAATTAAAGTAAAAATAATAAGTTATTAGATGACAATTAAATGGACAAAGACACTGACTTTCATTTCCTTGTTAAAAAGGAGAGTTAAGCAAGAGCAATAGCAGGTGAAAATTGTTATGTCATAGGCACAAATGATTTTAATAACTATAAGAGACAACTATATTATAGTAGTAGTTAATCGAAATTAATTTAGTATTTATAATTTTAAAAGAAAACTTATTTTTCTTCAAAGTCCACAGATTTGGTGGGATTGAAAAATTAAATTTGGAGAGTTTTATAAAAACCCTTCAAAACTTCCCTCCAATAAATTGTTTTGCCAAATATGGGTGGATTCTTTTAAAACCCTCAATTTTCCATTGAAACTTTCCATCCAAACGGATCATTAGTGAAATGTCAAGGTAGGTTGCTAAAAACCCTAATGTAAATTATCTGAAAGATATGAATATCAAGTGTTTAGTTAAATAGATAATTTTAAATAAAAATGAGTAATATAGGAAAATCCAAAAAAAGAATTATTATTATTTTTAAAATTTTTTATAAATAGTTTATTTTTAATTCTCTCATTTTATTATTTTTATTTTTAATTTTTAGTATTATTTTCTTTATTTTTATTTTCAAAATATAATTTTTATGTTTTTTATGTTATTATTATTATTATTATTATTATTGTTTTTATTTTTCTATTCTATATTAGTTTCTCAAACGATCGATCAAAAAATTTAGAATTAAAATTTAATTTGTTGTTGTTGCAATTTATGAATAATCTAGAATTATTTATAAAAATATTTTTTATATATTATTAATAAAAATTTAATATCAGTTATCTCTTCTTTATAATTCTATTAAATATTAACATTTATATAAATTATTTTACTAAACAATCTATTTAAGAAAAGAATTTTTTTAAGTAAAATTGACAAATGACTTATCATTTAAATTAAAAAATTTTTGTTTCTCATACTAATTTATAAGTAAAAATCAGATTTTTAATAAAAAAATTAAAACAAATATACACTAAATTCATCTTGGACTTTCAAACAGTTTTAGAAAGAATTATCTGAGCAAATGAGTTCTTGTAAATTTTATGGTTTCTTTTTTCGAAAAATGAAAGATTATAATATAAGGCCAAGGACCAAACAAGCCTCTTCATATTCTACCGGAAAAACAATAATAAATACCCAAGCAAGAAAAGGATAAAAGAATTCAATTTCATCCCACTCGCGCAGTCGTGCGCCCGTGCTTATACGCTCTTTACAACTGCACAGCCATTATCGACCAAAACGCAGAGAAGAAGCGGGTACAAGAATCTAACCGAGTAGCAGAGCGCGTCGAGCGACTCGCAACTAGAACGAATGCGCAGAAAAATGAAAAAGAAGAAAAGAAAAGTACAAAACAAAAATGGAGAAGGGAAGACTGAAGACTAAACCCACATCGTATGTGATGGTCTGCTTCGTCTCTCTTCTCACAACAACGGTGCGAGTGTACATGTAAATTTTTGGTCCTCCAAAGCGTGTTTTTCTCTCTCTCTCTCTCGTTCTTCTTGACTCGATCTCCTCACCCTTCTCTCTCTCTCTTTTTCTCCTTCCCTCTTAGAGGCTTCCTGGTTGTTCTTGTTGCAGAAGTTTCACAATTTCATCGAGGTATGTCTGTTTCTGAGTACTGCATAATCAATCTGATCTTGGTTTTCCATAATTTTTGTTTGGTTTTCGTCAATTTGATTCAATTTCTAGTTTAATTGATGTTCCGAATTTGGGGTTTTGTTTCCTCAATTTCTGTTTTTTAGGGTTTCTTTGTAGGATTACTGATGCTGTTGGGAGCGTGTTACGAAGGGACTAGGTGATTGGAGCTGGAATTAGGGTCATTTGATTTGAGGATTTTGTGATTTTGGGTTTGATGAAAATGGCGGAAGGTCCAAGGTTTACTGGTTTTATAGGAAATAATAATATTCACAACAATGAGAACAATTACTTTGACCTCACCCAAGGGTTTTATCAAAAGCTTGGCGAGGGTTCGAACATGTCAATTGACAGTTTGAGGACTAGTAATGCTGGTGGGTCGGTTTCCATGTCCATTGATAATAGCAGTGTTGGTTCTAATGATTCCCTTACCCATATTTTGAGCCATCCTGGATTGAAACCGGTTAAGCATAACTATTCGGTGGGGCACAGTGTTCTGCGTCCGGGTAAGGTTTCACATGAAATGAGTGACGATGCACTTGTGCAAGCATTGATGGATAATAGGTACCCGACTGAAGGTTTGGAGAACTATGATGAGTGGACAATTGATTTGAGGAAACTTAATATGGGAATGGCATTTGCCCAAGGAGCTTTTGGGAAATTGTACAAGGGGACGTATAACAATGAGGATGTGGCTATTAAGTTGTTGGAGAGGCCGGAGAAGCAGTTTATGGGGCAACAATTTCAGCAGGAAGTTATGATGCTTGCAAATCTGAAGCACCCAAATATTGTTAGGTTTATTGGGGCTTGCCGCAAGCCAATGGTTTGGTGCATAGTTACCGAGTATGCCAAGGGGGGTTCTGTTAGGCAATTCTTGACAAGGAGACAGAATCGCTCGGTTCCTTTAAAATTGGCTGTTAAGCAGGCCTTGGATGTTGCGAGGGGGATGGCATATGTTCATGGACTTGGATTCATTCATCGGGACTTGAAGTCGGATAACCTTTTGATAGCTGCAGATAAATCCATTAAAATTGCGGATTTCGGAGTTGCACGAATTGAGGTCCAGACTGAAGGGATGACACCTGAGACAGGCACATACCGCTGGATGGCTCCGTAAGCTCTTAATCCCTTACTTATAATATGCATTATATATGTCTCTCCTTCCTTTTGGGTCTAAGTGATCCTTCTGCTGTGTAAGTTCTCACATTGTCTTTGCCCTTTTAAGTTCATTTCTGTGTGGCTATTAACCATAATCTCTATTCTATTATTCCGCAAGCACTTGCGGGGTATATTAACGAGTTTTCTGCTTGCTTACTTAAGTTACTGGTTTAAATGTCTTGTAGTTTGTCACCAATAAGATTTCTTTTTCTAGTCATTTATAAGCTTCAAGTTTTACACATACACCACTTGCATCTGACATAATTGCTTGTGTTTTAGTGTAGCCTATTATATGACTAACCTTGGTTGGAACAGCAAGAGAATTAAGATACTACTCCTATAGTTATTATGAAAGAAATACATGCATTATTTGGGTTCTCTTTCATATTCTTATATTAGCACTGGTCAACTTTGCTGGAAGTATTGTAAATCCCCACTTTTCCCTTTGATGTTGTAATGCTGCTGCTCTTTATGGAAGTCTGATATTGTATGTGTAAATAGATTTTGTACCTCCATTCTGCTTAAAATAGTACTTAGGTGGATGAAAGTACAGGGTCAGAGTGGGAACTTTTTCCCCATAAGTGATTGCAGAGGAGTTCCAGATGAGGGTTCTTTGTGTAATTATCTTCAGGCTATGCTACACTGTTGAATGGTTGCAAACTATGTCAAAATAAGTTGTCACTTATGTTGTTGCTGGTATTTCTTATCTGCTTTGCTTCATGAAAGAAGATTTATGTGTTTTTGGGGCGTGTGCTCATCTTCTTTTCATTTGGCCATTCTGTAGTTACCTGCTTGATTTAAGATTAAATGATTTGCTGCAGATAATACTTTAGTTTTATTCTTGCAGGTCCCCCATTCCCCCAAACAGAAAAAAGGAAAAAGAAAGAAAGTTCTGCTTCCTGTAGTTTCTGTTGGCATAAGTTACTGGCTTTATGCATCTGATAAGTACAAGTTATGTATTCACAGAAAAATTGATCCCTGTGCTAGATCTTCTGGTCAAGGGAATCAAGCTGAAAAGTTTATGATATACTATAAGCTTATGGCTTAAACAATTGATGGTGCAAAATTTTTTCTCATTGTTTTAGTAGAATAAAACTGTCAATAGTTTAAGCCGATTGTCTCTTTTCCTGTTAGTATCAAATTGTTATCATGTGTCTCATTCTTTATGAGGGATTGAATGAGTTTGTGTGGTATTTGAAGGAAATTAGAGGGTAGGATTACAAAAATCATCATTTTTAATGGATTTAAATTGCTGTTGCAATGGATATTGCCTATTGTGGATAATCGGGTCTCCTCACATGGTGTTATCATATGCTATGACACCTAGCTTGTATTTTTCGAAAATCTGTCATTTGATTGTCATGATCTCCTTCTTGCATCTTTCTCTCTCATCCTCTTTGACAAAGTCACAATGGCCTAGCTGCTGGCTATCCATTTCTCTCTCTCTTGCTCACAGCGGGATTGCTTCTTTCGTCCACACTTTCTCCTAGTCTAGAAGCCGTAGCTGGGGTGAATTTTTGTATGGAATGTTGTTCCACATCAGCCCCCTGCCCAAATAAAAAAGTAAAGAAATTATTTAATTTTTTGTAGTATGTGTTCAAAATATGAAATCAACACCACCTGTAAGAAAAGCCCTTTTTTGTTTATTAATATTAATGGAATTTAAAAATTTTAAAATTATGTGTTTTTTATTTTAAAAGAATAAAAATTTGTATTATAAATATATGTGAAATAATTTACTAATATTTTTCTAATTGTCCCTTTACCCATATCCACTGTTTGAGCCAAGTCCCATAGCCATGTCCTAAAACTTATGAGGATGAGTCAAACTCTTGGACTAATACCTGACACTTATACAAAAGTCTGAGTAACTAGTGTGCCACAATAGTATGACAGTGCTGTCATAGTTGTAATTGTTGCATTTTGATTGTGTCATGGGTTCGCACAGTCTTGACAATCATTATGATCCTGTATCATGCCATAATGGTTGCGCTGGTCAAGGAATTTTTAATTTTTTTCCTAATTTTCTGGTTTAGTATGTTGAAAGGTATGGATTTGTTTGTTCTTTCATGTCGCAAGATTGAAACTTTCTAGGGCTTCATTCCTTTTGTGGTAATTAAAAGTCATTAAAATTCATAAATTACATTTGAAAATTTAAGTTTTTCAAAATGGTTTAGATTTGGTAATCAAATATTCCGTTTAAAATATACTAAATTATTACCTTTTTTCCATCCATGCAAGTTTGAAACTATGTTATTTCTTAATCTGTCCTTGATGGGTCATGGCCCAAAGAGATAATGTGAAAATGGGACATTTTGATTAATAAATGATTTGTAATTTTTAGGTCATAATTACGTTAAGGAAATCAAATTTTAAGGCCATTAATAGATTAGTCAAATGGATCCGATTAATTAATGTCTTACATTTACTGCCACACTATATAAAGGGTTGGAATCTTTAAGAAATGCATATTTAATTGTATTGGATAATTTTGAGGAAGTATCTCTCTCTCATATATCTATTTATTGTATTATTCTGTCTTTCTGTATACCTCAATCTTGTTTTACATCACTGCTTTTATAGAGGTATTAAAAAAATCTCCAATCTCTGGGATTTTGTGACTCACAAGATTTAAAATTTTCAATTATAGATTCTTGAAATCCCTGAAAGGCATCTGCTAAAAAATAATTGTAAGGTATTGGGCAGCATTCTCTTGGTGCCTCTGGAGAGGTTCTTTCTCTGCAACTTATGAAAGTGAAAGAAAAAAACAATTTCCTATTGTTACTTCCAGTCATAGTAGTTAAAAGCAAAAAACGCAAAAAAGCAACAGGCCCTCTTGGGGCTTAAGTGCAAGCGAAGCATGGGCATTTTCATATAAAGAGCACTTCAGATATAAAATCAAAATATATATTTAGATATACAATAATAGCACATGAAATATGTTATAATACTGGAATATCAACATACATAAGAGCCAAAGCTTTTAATGACGACAAAGTGCACTAAGACTAGAAAACTTAACAAATAAGTTCATTTAAGAAACAAGAACAGAGGAGCAGCACCAACTGAAAAAAAAAAAGAGGAGCAGCATCAGATTATAGTTGAAGAAAAGAGGGTAGATTAGAAAAAGAAACAGTAGCATCAGATTACAGAAAAAAGAGAAGGTAGAAAAAAAAAAAAAAGAGAACAGAGACAAATCTTTGAAGGTTGTAGCAACTAGGGAAAAAAAGAACGCAAAGGAGCAGCATCAATTAAAAAAAAAAGAAAAGAAAAGAGGAGCAGTATTAGATTATAGTTGAAGAAAAGAGGGCAGATTACAGAAAGAAATAGTAGAGTGATGGAGAAATAAAAAAAAGAAAAACAGAGACAGGAAGAGGATAGAGAAGAATGGAGTAGAAGAAGAAAGACGGAGAAGAACATAGCAGAGGAAGAGGAGGAGGAAAAGGAAGAAGAAGAAGAAGAAGAAGGATAGGCGTACCTGGTACTTGTGAGAGATAAAATCTGCTTTACTTCAGTTCCAGATAATAAAGTGTCGCTTTATGTGCTTTATGCGCTTTTTGGTGCTTCAGTGCGCTTTAATTGCACTTTATCATAAGTGATGCGCTTCACACAAAAAAAGCCCAAAAGCTGCGCTTCGTGCTTTAAGCGTGCTTCAGTGTGCTTTTAACTACTATGCTTCCGGTTGTTTTAATGGTTTCTATCAATGGGTTTACTGTCCTGAAATTAGTATCCTCATTGATTCATGAGTAGGTTAATAGATTGGTAGTGAGGAGCATGGTGTCTCTGATCACCAATTTGCTTATGAAACTATTCTTTTAGTAGAGGGTAGAGATGGCCTCGGTGCCATGCTTATTCTCCTCAGGACTTTTGAAAGGATTTCTAGTCTAAAGATTGACAAGTCGAAGAGAGCAACAATGGGCATTATAGTGGATGAGAAAACTTTAGATGATCTTTCCTTTTTACCTTGGTGTGTGAAGTAGGATCGGCCTTTTAGCTATGCAGGGGTGTCTGTAGGAGGTAATCTTAGGAATGTTTCTTTTTGGAGTGCAGTAGTGACTAAGCTTAGTAAGGGAATAGATGTTTGGAAAAAAACCTCTCTCTTGGTGGTCAGATTGTATATATTGATATTAAGGCTTGTCTCTCAAGATCTAATGTATTTCAAGTACTTGTTCATGATCCCTATTCGGGTAATTGAAACACTTGAGAAGATTATGAATAATTTTCTTTGGTTAGGGAGATGGCTAAGAGGGATCATTTGACTTGGTTAATTTGAGAGAGGATTAAAAGCCTGACTTTGAACTGATCCTGGATCTTTTAAATTGGTGTCTAAGAAGATTGGGCTTGCACATAAATAACATAGGAGATTTCAATTAGAGTCCAAGTAATTTTGGCATAAGGTAAGTCAGCAAATTGGCATTGATCAAATGGTTAGGATGCCAAGAATGGTGTTAAAGTATCTCAATAGCACTTGAAAATTCATCTCTCATCTTTATTAGGCTGTTCTTCCATTTTTATCTTTTTGAGTGGAAGTCAAATCTCGTATTTGCTCTTGGGAGGGCATTTGGGTTGGAAAGATCCCTTTGGCTTTTTTCACATTTCTTTCTTTCTTTCTTTCTTTCTTTCTTTCTTCTTCTTCTTCTTCTTCTTCTTCTTCTTCTTCTTGGTCCATGTTTGGAATTTTTATTTTTTATTTTAATTTTTTACTTTCTTTTTTGGGTGTCAAGATGACAAGGAAAATTGGGATCTTGGTTTCTGTTCATTTATTTCAAAGTCTTCATCCTTCACATTCTATTCTGGATGGAAGAACTTCAAGCATTGACGATTCTGCAATTTCTTCTGCTAGATCTTTTTGGTTTTTTCTTTTTCTGATCAACTTATTTAGACTCCAAATGTCATTTGGAAAACTAAGGCTCTTTCTAAAGTCGTGGTTTTCTTATGTTCTTTGATTCCTAGTAGAATTAATACAAATGATTTGTTATAGAGGAGACTTTTCAAAGTTATAAACTGAGTCCTAATGGTGTTATGGGCCAAAATGGCATTAAAACTAGAGAACATCTATTTTTACATTGTCAGGCTTCTAGGAATTTGTGGAAGAAATGATTCATTATCTTTGAAGGTCTTTGGAGTTGCTTGAGGCATGATTGATCGTCTTCTGACAGAGTTTAGGAGTTTTGGGTGTGGTAAAGAAGCTAAAATGTTATAGAATAATGCCAAAATGTCTATTTTTTGGTGTATTTAGATCGCAAGAAGGAATGCTTACAAATTTTCATTAACCAATCTATTCCTAGTTCTATCTTGTGGGATAAAATCAGTGTTATTAGTGGCGATAGGTGCTAAAAAGCACTGAAGCTGTGAAAATACATGTGGTGCGAGCTGCTAACCTAGATCGCCCAAGTGAACCAAGATGCTAGGCCAAATTTTTAAATAAAATATATTGATAAAACTAAATAAAGTGATTATTTTTATCCATTTTCATCTTGGTACTTTTCTATATTTTCATTACAATGCATAAGTTGACATTTATCAGATTATTTAACGGAATTCTCTTATAGCAAGGCTCTTCAAAATAATATAGATATGCCTCTAAACAGATCCCAAAGTTTTGCTTCTGTTTGGATTGCTCTCTCCCTGTTCAAGATTCAAAAGTGAACCTCTCGATACTATTTCTTCACAATTTTAGTGCTATGACTGGAATACTACCTTCAAACCCACTTTTTTCTTTGACTAGTATGTGTCCTAGGCCAATGAGAATTGTTGGAAGGGCACCCCTTGGCCTGATGGTGTTATGCTTATTTTGCGATGAGTAACTAAAGGTAATTTTGAATGTACTGGCTGTGAAGAGAATGGTGAAGAAGTGAAGTGAACAGAGGCTTGTGACTGATAGCAGAACAGGGGAAAAAAAGAGATTTGATCGCAGAGAAGATGCAAGTGAAGACAAAGAAGAAGAGGAAAATAAATTTTGGCAGCACAACACTTAAGAGAAGAACGTGAAGTGAACAGGGACTGAGAGCAGAACAAGGAAAAAAAAAGTTGATCACAAGAAGGAGAAGAAAAATTACCTTTTTGTGGGCTTGGGTGGGCTCAGCAGCAGCAACAGAGAATCTTTGCCCTCCCTTACTTCATCTTGTTCTCCTCCTCCCTCTCTTCTTTAGGGCTTGCTTTGTGTGTTCCTCTGTCTCCTAAACTCCCACTTAAATCTAACCTTTTTTTATTTACTGCCCCAGTGTGTTTGTTGACATAATTACCCTTAGCTTATATTCTCACCCCAACTAAAACAAATGGGCAATAAGTAAAATAACATAAAGCCATTTTTTTTTTTAAAACCAGCCTGACCCTTAGTTAGGCACTCTCCTGAGTGTGTGGAGCCTGGGCTCCAGGCACTTGCCTAGGTGGCACCTGATTGTGGACCAGCACCTGAGGCTTTTTGAGGTGTCCAGGCCTGGCTTCACCTTGCCTTGGGTGCCTAGGTGAGTTCCAGGGCACCTCATGACAACAATGGATAAGATTGACTTTTATGCTTCCCTGTGGTCTTATGTATTCGGGCTTTCAAAGCCTACACTTTGTAGGACACACAAAAGCTTCTTCTTAGTGGCGGCATTTGTTAAATCCTTGTTTTTTATTTTTTCTTTTCTTGAATGGAGAAGTTCTTATGGTCTTTCTGACAATGTTATAATCCTTTCTGAGAAAATGTTGGTTAAACTTCTTGTCATGTAGATAATTTGTAATGAACTCTTTATATTTTTGTACTGTCTCCATTAAGCTAAGCATTGCTTGTTTCTGGCAGTGTTTCCAAACTGGCTACATCACCTTTAGCAAAATGAGTGTTGCCTTGGCATGAATGACCTAAGATTTTTTGCCTATCTAATATACAGAGGTTTCTGCTTATCTGCATGCAGATGATATTAGGATACTTTGAAATTTGTAATGTGCATGCACTCAGTTATAGTTCTGATGGACAATACATTATCTAAGCAAATAAATATATCAAGTAGTTGGCTGGTTAGTTTATATAAGGTGACATACAAAAGCGCTGAAATGACTTGAATATTTATTTTGAGAATGTCCATGAAATAAAAATTATAACACCTTCTTAATGACATGGTGGACTGTGAAGAATACAAGGTTTATAGGAATGAATGGAACATAGATTTGGGTATAGGTAGATGCAAGAAATGGTGCATGTGAGTTAAAGATTTATGTCAACAAATAGCCCAATGTGGAAAATAAGAGTGGGGAAAGGACTTAGGAGGTGGGGAGAATTGTCAAGTGCATTGATTCTGACCATGCATTTTTTGGGAGAGCAGCATTGTTATGTTTGAAATCTCGTACATCCTTTTCTAGAGTTACATGGTCACTTTTCACAGTTGATACTATTCAGCCACATTATGTTTGGGAAACCAATGATGTTTTGGGTATGTCTCATAAATATAGACGTGTAATGCGCCTTTTCTAAACTTTTATTTTTTTATCCTTTCTTAATTTAGAGGAACTTGAATCGAATCTTAAACTGGTAGTTTTGGTTTCAGTTCTCATATCACCTGTTCCGATTTCGGTTTTGGTTCCGGTTCCAAACGGTTTCAGTTTCATATGATTTTGGTTTCGGTTTCAAATGGTTTCGGTTTTGATTCTAGAACTGTAACTGTAAAAAATAAAAAAATAAAAAAAAAAACTTAAGATAAATATTGATCTTTTCTTCTTTTTTTATGTAAAAAAATTAAAAAATATGGTTGACTAATGACAAAATGAATTTAATTTGAAGTTCATTGTTTCTTCTTGCTTGACGAATTTTTTTAATTGATTTATGTATAACCATTTAAAACCCAATTTATTGCAACCCATAAAAGTTATTTTATATATATGTAATAATTTTTCATGATAAATATTTGTTGCCCCATTAAATTTATAAAATAATTTATTTAAATTAATTTTTATAATGTATAACTTACATACATTTTTGTAATTGAATTTTAATAACTATATTAGTTTCAACATTAATTTAAATAGAAAAATTTCTACTTTTTTTAATATTTTTAATTTTTAATTTTACTTATTTTACAACCAAAAATTAAAATAGATATACATATATCTATGTTTTAAAAAACCGCCATTTTGAACCGATGGTTCTTGGCATTCGAATCGATGATTGATAACCAAAACCCGCCGGTTTGATTCGTCGGTTCCCGGTTCTTCAAAATGAGGATCCGGAACCTTAGACACGGTTTCGGTTCATGTTCTCGAATAGTTGTCCTGAATAATCGACCACCATGGTTTGGTTAGAATTGTGGCCGTGCATAAATATGCCCCTTCTCTCAATATTATATTACATTGCATTTAGTTTTCCATATCATGCAAACAACTTGACTGCTAGTTTGTACAAATTCTAAGAAAATCAACAAATTGGACGTTCATGTACTTAAAGGCTTAACAATAATGGCAACTTTCCTAGCAATTTCATCTTTTTAGTCTGAGGAACATTAATAATTTAGTGCTTGTATTTTTTCCTCCTAAAGAGAAATAAATCCATTTGAATTGAATTGCAAAACCTTTTCCATTTTTTGACTCAATTCTCCACGAAGGATTCAGAAATTAGATCTGATCATGTTGGTTGTGTATGGTTGAATGTTGATCTCCTTGTTGATGAGAACCTGGGCAAATCACCGTCTCTGGAGGATCAGGATAATGTTTTGTAGGCAAAGCAAGAGCTGAGGGAACAAGACTCCAAAAATTACCTGTATGTCAAAGTATGTCTTAGAAGGATGTATGTTGAATGCATCACAGTTTTGAAAATTCTGGTCTGCTGCCAAATTGTATCATATAGTTTCCTGGCCTGTCTTTAGTGGATGACCTCTGTTTATGTGTCTAGAAATAGGTCTGTGTCATTCAAACTGCTTGAGATAGTTCTCTTGGCTTAGATTCAAAATGCTATTGGACTTCCTATTATATGGTGGATTTCCAAGAAGCAGTGTAGCCGAAATCTTGTGGTCTCACTTTGATGGAAGTCCTAAAAGTTACTATATATTGTTTGCAATGTTCCTGTGATTTCGAAAAGATACACGTATTTTGTTTATCTTGAACCATTCTTGCATTGTTCTTATATAAACAATATATATAATATATATATAGCGGGGATGGAGTGATAGAAGTTATGAGAATTCAGGAGAGGGTCTTGGTGAGACAAGCCATTTATCATTACCATAGATGCTAGAAGTATACAGAAAGGACTATTTGTTTCTATTAGATTAGTATTTCATATTCTATCATCTATTAGTATTAGTGTTAAGTTAGTGATTGAGAAGAATGCTGTCACCTGTTCTTGATAAGAAACTGAAAGAAACCTCAGAATGGAAGAAAGAGATGTAGAAATAGAAACAACTTCCGAAAAGAAAGTGATTAGACAAGAACAATGGGGATTCACCAAAAAAGATCCTTTTTCTTCCTATGTGTACACACTCATATGTATATAGGGAAAGAGAGAGAGAGAGAGTATTTTTGTGCATCAATTTCTTCCTCCTGAAGATCCTTCTTCTTCCCGAGAGAGAGAGAGAGAGAGAGAGAGAGAGAGAGAGAGAATGCAAAGCTTTTGGGGTTGAATCATTTAATGTAATTTTATTTACTATGTTAAGCATCGGCTTCTTTTATGGAAGTTTCTTGTAACTGTCATAATGCTGTCAATTGCCTTAATATATTAATTGGCTTTATGTGTTTCCATTTTCAATTCTTCCAGTGAGATGATCCAGCACAGGCCTTACAATCAGAAGGTAGATGTTTATAGCTTTGGGATTGTTCTTTGGGAGCTAATCACAGGCTCGCTCCCATTCCAAAACATGACAGCTGTGCAGGCAGCATTTGCTGTGGTGAACAAAGGTGTGAGGCCAATTATTCCAAACGACTGCCTTCCAGTATTGAGTGCTATCATGACGCGATGCTGGGACTCAAACCCTGAGGTCCGTCCACCATTTACTGAGATTGTTACAATGCTTGAGAATGCAGAGACAGAGATTATGACCACTGTGCGCAAAGCACGCTTTAGGTGTTGCATGTCACAACCAATGACAACTGACTGATTGAGAAAAGAGAATATGGGAATGAATAACTTATGTGAATGATACCAAGTTATAAAGTTGAAAAGCCAGACATGGAGGAAAGAAAGAAGGCAGTGAGATTGCTGCTTCTTTTTTCTGGGCTTTTGTAACTATCCGCACTTCCGTTCAGCTGTTCAGATAGCAAAAATGGGTAAATTTGTAAGTGTTGTTTGTTTCTGTTTGATTTTGTTTTTCTTTTCTATTCTTTTCTTTTTTTTTTTTTTTGAACTGGACTAGTATTGCTTACTTTCCATAGAATTGTATTAGGGTATAGATGAGCTTTGAAATGTGTCTTCCCTGTCCATCGAAATTGAGCAACAGATGCTTCAGCTGTTACTACTTGGAATGGCATATCATGTTATGTTCTCAACCAAGCAGGTTATTTACTTTCGGTACATATGAGAATCTCATTTTCATTCTTTCAGGTGTCTGGGTAGTCTCCACTGGATCTACAGCAATTTACTTTTTTCAAAACTATGAAGCATATTTTGATGGCTATTTTAGGTTATTTAATTGACTCTGGTCCCCTTTTTGTTCCCAGAGGGATTAGTTTTTGCTACAGGTTTTATGTTCTGACCATGGGAAAGAAGTGAAGAATAGGGTGTGCGTAGAAGTCACTGAAGATGAATTGGATATGTTGGGCAATGGTATTCAATTTCAAGGTGGCATTATTTTTATTTGGGGCCCAAATGCCAAAATTGTATATATATTATCTACAAAATCATACCTAATTTGATTTGAAAAAAATCATCACCTGACATGATAAAATACTATCAGCAAATAAATTACATATGAACTAAGGTGCATTAAATCTTAAATATTTGCTTTTTTTTTTTTTTTTTTTTTTTTTTTTTTTTTTTATATCTTGGTTTAGCTATCGTCTTGTATTAGGAGTTTTGCCTCAACTAATTTAGATCGATCGTTGCAGGGCTCATTTTGTGGGGGTGGGTCTTTCAAATTGTTTTTTCCGTGCTCAGGAGAAGTCAATGTTTTTTCTGTATTCAGGAAAAGTCGAACTCTCGATCTGATTAAAGGACAATGTATCATGTGATGGGCTCGTATCACTTAAATATGGATCGTCTAATCACATGGCCCCCAGAAGGTTCATTCTCAAATATCAGCAAATGACAATCTACCCATAAATGAGCCATTAGGGCATCAAAGGCCAAGGGTTGGGGCCTTGGCCTTATTTGGTAAAGGGTTTGGGGTGAAGATTGGGGTGCAAACAAGTTTCACACAGCACCTATGTCAGGTGTGACGGTGGCTATGTTATGGGTGTTTTTGTGATGGCTAGGGTTAGGGTTTGTGTAAGGAATAGTTATGGCTTTTCTCAAGCCTTGAGCTTGATCGAAAGTCTCTCCTTTCTACACCTAAGGATCTCTCGAAAGGAAGCGTAAAACTTGGGAATTAAGTTCCCTCGTGCTCTTAGAAGAATAGTTGAATGAATAACTTATTTATTTTTTATTGACTAGAAAGCGATGAATGACAAAGTGCCCCCTTAGGCTTTTATAGGAAAACCTTAAGGAGTCGTACAAGAAAACTTTAAAACCCTAGATCTAGGTTTACAAGGAAACAATAGTTCCTACCATAAACAAAAGGTCAAACAAGAGTTCTAATTGGTAAAGAATCTAAATCAAGGAAATCATTAAAGAACCTAAGTAAAACAATGGTGATCATTGACTAATAGCTTCCCACGCATTTTCCTTAAGCTCTCTCCTTGATTGGCCATTTTCCTTAAGCTCTCTCCATGATTGGGCACGTGTTTTGACTCTAGAACCTACCTTGATTTGATCAAAATCTTATCTCTGAACTTCCCATGCAAAAAAAGGTAAATTCCTATTTTCAAGAGGATTTGAAATTCATTGAGCAATCCTTCTCATTTTGGCCTGAATTTTAGTATTATGAAGTTTTATACCATTCTAGGAAGATTGCTCAAAGCAGATTTGGAATTTCACAAAGGGCGCTCAGTGCTCCTTAACAATCGTATATTGTTGTCCTGGCCTTCTTTCCTTCATCGAGCAATCATTTGAATTTCTGATTGATTTTTGGTATTTTGGAATTTTTTACCATTCTAAGCAAAATGCTCAAAATTGATTTTGAATCGCATGAAGGGTGCTTGGTGCTTCTAAAGAATCACATGCGTCAGGAATCTCGGCCACTTGTCCAAGATTTCTTTGATTTTGCTTGAGCCTTTGTCCTCCATTGATGCTGCATTAAAAGCACCTTCAAGGGTCTTCAAATTGCTCGAGTCCTTTATTCAAAATTGGTCCTAATTAATTTGAGGTCCATGCTCTAAAGCATGGCTCCTGCAAGGTGTGGGCTCTAGCTCGAGCCTCCTTCTCTGGTGGCTAATGTAGGCTCGGTTGAGGCCCATAGGCTCTCTGAGGGTTTGGGGGCCCTAAGGCCTCCAAATCATGAGCGGGCTTGGCTGGTGGCCCACGAGTGCTTGAGAGATTGGTGCCTTGGCTTGTGGGCTTGACAATCGGCCCGGACTGCATGGGTGGCTCGGGCACTATTAGGGCGTCAAGTGCTTTACTCTGGCTGCCTCTTCTTGCTTGGTGGTGTGTTGTCAAATAATAAAAAATAAAATTACCTACTTCCACTAAAGATGAGTTTAGGGTGAACAGAGTCAAATTCACAAGAAACGACGGATTTATCTCTTTTAATAAAAATAAAAATATGGGGAGTTTTGGTGAAATTATCTAAAATAACAAAATAAATAAATTAATGAAAATTAACCAAAATAAAAAAACTAGATAACAAAAATTAAAAGAAAGAACGTCAATGACAGTAAAATCTAGCCAAAAGAGTTATTTCCACCTTAATGTGTGTTTGATTGATCATCGATACAAAAATTACTCTATATCATATGAATAAATTTGTTATAACCGTTAAGTATTATGAAATGACTAATCTCTCCTTACTTTTTCGACAATCAAGATACTATCGTTAATTATTTTTCTAATCGAAAGACAACCCAAGAGACTTTTTTTGGATTTAATGTTCCGACAACATTAATATCTAAAGAGAGCCAATTCTAATCAGTAAATTTCAATCTTAATTTATTTAAATTAGATTATCTAATCTCTTGATATAAATTCTACCACTTGCAAGCCCATAAAACTATATCAATTACCACTCAATTAAAAATACACAAAACTTACTATTTTTAAATGGTTGTAAACTATTTTAGAGTTATTAAACATAACGTTCTATTTAACAAATTCAAAACAATCATAAATATTAAACATAGAGATTAAATAAATACCCACAAATATCAAGCAAATAAGTTCATTTAGATCTTACAATCATCATTTATCAATATTTTAATAATCCTTTGATTAGAAACAATGCATGGAAAAGAAAACTCACAAAACAATCTTATTGTTTCTGGAAAATGAAATGAAATTACAAGAAAAGTGTGTTTTCCCGGCTGCAGCTTTTTACCACCATAATATGTTTACTTCCAAGTCAAGGAACAAGGAAAATGTGCTTTTTTCCCTTGTAGCCGGCTGCTGCCCCCTTGGGGCTGCACACCACGCACCTCCAAAAGTTCTCTAAACAATATGCAACACTCCTATATGTATAGGAGTGTAACCCTAGAAAACTATTAAATAAAATAAAAAGTAAACTTTCTAAAAGATAATACTTTAAGAGATTTATATCTTTAAAAATTTCTTTTCTTAAATATTAGGAATATAATAAAATTTATCAAAATTTTCAATATTCCAATTTCACTCTAATTTTCTTTTGAATGTGCAATTGGAAAAGAAAATTTCATTGTAATAAATCTTCAAAATTTTTTGCTTGGCTCTTGAGATCCATGTGCCCACGTGTTAATGAAAGAGTATTGTTATCCAATTTTTCATATTTTACAAAATAGCTCCAATTTAGCTTGTTTTTCTTCTCTTTTCATAATAAATTTCATCCTAAATCAAATATCATAAAATGTAAATATTAGTGTAATATTTATTCAAAAATAATACAAAATCAATCATAAATATTGTACTCATTTAACCTC
Source organism: Dillenia suffruticosa (assembly GCA_033439265.1). Lineage (NCBI taxonomy): Eukaryota > Viridiplantae > Streptophyta > Magnoliopsida > Dilleniales > Dilleniaceae > Dillenia > Dillenia suffruticosa. Next base: position 16,153,301 of record JAVTVX010000029.1, read on the forward strand.
TATCATTTGGTCACGTGCATTATACATGCTTTGTGTAGGTTTGCAACACCAACTATCACGTGCCCTTCATCATATATCAATCTAGTGTGACTTGAGATATATCACAAGGTAAGGGAATAAAACTTGATCAAGTAGTTGCTGCTCAACAACTTATCAATGGTGTTGGGTTAGCTACGTTTTACAAACAGAAGCATAAGTGAACATTTTAAAATTTTCTAGTATAAATCCTAATTTGATCATTGTGTTCAATGAAATCGATTGAGTCTAAGCATAATTTGAAATATGATTTCTCAAATTCAAGAACAATATATGAATGACAAAAATGTGAAAACATATTCAAGAACATAAATAAGAAAGTTTTGAAAACAAAACCTTATTTATGCAAATTCTTGATTTTCTTTCTCTCTGATTTAGCTCCCTAATTGTGAGGTCCCAATTTCAATCAAATGAAGACACGAGCAACCAAAGAATGTTCTGATGAATTCGAAGTTCACCAAGAACTTCAACAAGAAGATCCCCGGATTGAAGGTTTGAAGAGATCTTTAATTGAAATTTTGTTTTGGAATATTTTGGTAGAGATTTTTATTTTGGGTTTTTTTTACAAAACTATTATTTTTTTAATTAAAATTATTACACTATTGTTGTTTTTTTTTCTTCGAAAGTATTGATTTCGCACGCTCAAAGTGCGAAATCAGATTTGTTATTATTTTTTGTAAGACATTAATTTTTTTTAAATAATGTTTCATACTCTGAGTACGAAATCACGGGGCTCAAAGCCCTCAGTCAGAGTGTGGAACATGATTTCACACCATTCTCTCCTCTCTTCAACCACTACTGCCATTCACCCGTGCTCTCTCTGCAACAGAACCCTAGCCTCCTCTACGACTAGAAGCTCTCTACGCTGTTGCTTTACTTTGCATTGCGACAAGAAGTACTCTTCTTCTCCTTCTCCTTCTCCTTCTGTGACAAGAAGTTGTCTCTTCCTCCTATCCACTCGGTAACTTCTCTCTCTCTCTCTCTATTTATTTATTTATTTTTTTTAACTGTTTGTGTGAAATTTGTTTGATGCACCGAACATGATAGACCAAATGTAGGGTTATTCGCATATATGTTAAGAGTTTTTTGTGAATCTAGATTTTGTTCTCTAGGTTCCCTGCGAATCCAAGGCTTGTTCTCATGCTCTACGAATCATTTATGCTATTTTATGCTTTGTTTATTTAAATCTAGGGTTTTCATTCGCAAAAAAGACCAGATTGTTGAGAGATGGATCTAGGGTTTGCTTTTTTTTTTAAAAAAAAAAACAGAATTTTGGTGTAATTATATTGAAAAAAAAAGATTGCTGTATTATATTTGTGGTAACTATATCACTATAAATCAATTAAAATAACTATTAATTAACTCTAAATTCACTATTCATTATAAGCGGGGTTTGCATCATATTTGTTGTTGATGCTTTTTTATTGATGCTTTGTTAAAGTTAGTTCTAAAATTGCTAATAATGTATTAGTTATTGTTGTAATTGATAGAAAAAGTAAAATGGGTGACAACCATATGAGCTTAGTGTTTTATTGGGAATATAATTGGTGGAGCCGAAGATAAGTATCAGTATTGTATGGATTCAAAAATGGGTGTTGTGGTTGATGGCGTTATTAGATGGTAGGAGTTTATAAAAATTTTGCATGTGTCAAATAGTATAGTTGGGGCAGTATTGTCTTAACGACACTTTACAGGATCATGTATCGGGCTTCTATTGATGATAGTAGACAAATTTGTGATTCAGTCTTATTTATACATGTATTGTATCTCCATTTGATGTATTATTTTTTATTTAATAATACTTTATCTACATACTATATCATTTATTTAATCTTTTTTCTTTTACAGTTTTGGGTATAGGAGAGAGTGTCTATGTTTATTCCGATTAGATGCCACACCATTTATTTAATGCTCTCTGCTCCACACCTGCCTGGCTGCCCTAAAGAATCTCTGTACATAGTGTTTACTTCATTTATTTGTATCATTTTTTTTCTATTCGCTTGACTAGTATAATTCTACTTTGACATTGTTTTATTTGTAAATAGTTGGAATATTCTATGTAGTTATACACATATAGGCCAGTTTGTTCTTTGAATATACCGAGATCAGCTCGATCATATGAACAAGGATGGGGTGAGTATAAATTTCATATTTGGTATTGGCAACCATTTCTATTACTATGGATCAAACTAAAACCATTTTTCTTCTTTTTTTTTAGTTCATATGATGTCATATTCTTATGCCGATTTGGAGGCTTGCCTACGTATTTGTCTCGTTGTCTACGATATATGTCGTGCTAGTGTCCCCTTTATTTGTTTTGAGGTCGTTTAGTTTCATTTCTCATGAGAAAATTTGGTTTGTTGTAGAGTATTTCTTTATCCATGCACACTGACCAAAAGTTGTATTAGACTGATCAACGAGGGAGACATGGATAAGAATGGACTAGGGTACTACTCTTACAGTTGTGGACTAACCGTCGATATCACATTATTAACGGAGGGTAGATTTTGGTGAGCGAATGACGATCGACGACTATATGACGTGGTATCGTTAGATCACCCTCATACACATTGGCAGCCCGACGCATCGTTCTCATTAGGAATTCTGGCCGACAATGATGTAGATGGAGTTTCTCGTAAATCAAACTATTAACTTTATTGTTTACATAATATTTCTTTTCTTTTTATCTTTTATAGTGCTATGAGCTTGAGAACATGCACTTAGTAGTATTTGATATCCTTATAGTGGAAGGAATGGATCCTAGAGTTGGACATCTCAGAGATATATCATGGCGTGTACTTTACCTAGTCGGACATGTGTCATTTGAGAAATATCGTCCTTTGACATCCATACATAGAGCTATTGAGCTGATGGAGATACCTTCCACTTCTAATACTGTCGATGCTTATGATGAGCCGATCGAGATAAATGTGTCATCTTCATATCCGACTCTTATTCCGACATTTATAGACAATTTTGACGGTACTACACCGACTGAGCCTCTACGACTTAATGTTTACCAACGGTGTCGTCGTTGTCATCGATAATTGGATAATGTTGGGACGGTTATAGTTGTAATCCCTAAGGATGATGAGGGTACACAACTATATGATATTCCTCCACCTCTGGTTGGTAGGTCGACTCATATTCCCATCAGACGTCAATCGCGATGCAATGCCGGATGACCTTCTTGCAGCACTTAGTGTAATTTTAGTATTTAACATGTATTACACTAAACCTTTGTAAATAGTAATTTCAAATTTTATTTATAATTTTATGTTAACAAATTTTTTTATAATTTTTTTTATGTCACTTAAACATTTATGAGTTGTTTGGTATATGTTGTTTTGATAGCGGAGGTTTCGGAGGAGATGTATATTTGGTAGAAATTGTTTGGTGATAACCATGGTTGAAAATATTTGGTCATGTTTTGGTTGTTGGTATATGTTGTTTTGATAGTGGAAGTTTTGAAGGTGACGTTTGTTTGGTTAAAACTTGGCAATACTCATGGTTTAACTAGTTTGGTTATATTTTGATTGTTGGTGTATGTTGTTTTAATATTGAAGGTTTTGGAGGTGATGTATATTTAGTTAAAATTGTTTGGTTAAACTTTGATAGTGGTCATGGTTGAAGTTGTTTGGTTGTGTTTTGGTGGTTGGTGTTTGGATTGGGCATGCTTGTTTTCGATTGAAGTTATCTTGTGGTGTAAAGTTTGATTATTTGGTGGTATTTTGGAGCATGATTATTTGGTGTGTTTTGGAGTATAGTTATTTAGAGTATTATTATTTGGAATGAAGTAAAGTTTGTGGAGTACGATTATTGGATGTGGAGTAGAGTTGGTGGTCTTTTGGTTATTTTGTAAGTTGGTATGGATTATTAGTAGTGTTTTAGTATGGAGTAGGGTGAACAGCAAGCCAAAAACTAGATTATCGAGTAATGTCAAACTGTTGATATTTTAGTAATGAACCTATAAATTCATGCATTAGAGAAATGAATTGCCAATAATAAGATTTAATTATTTGATCAAAATATTTAATCAATAATTAAATTTTGGACTTAACGCACAATTGAATTTGGACCCTAACATGTCATGAAGTAAACTCTCAAATCAAATCCAATGTAATAATTCAATAGGGTGAACTTAGTGGTGTTATCGTCGACTAGTGAGCGGAAAGGTCTTCAGTTTGATTTCCATAGGTAGGACTTATGGTTTCAGAATTTGATTAACACTCAAATTTGAATTACTATTGAATATTCTCTATATTTCACTACTCTTGAAGGAAGTTACAAAATGAGGATGGAAGGTCCATGAACATTTATTCACTCTCTTGTCAATGCTCTCTCTCTCTCTCTCTCTCAAAAACAGTATTCTTCTCTCCCTCTTCCTATGTTTTTCTTTAATGTCTTTTTTTTTTTGGAAGTCTCTCTTTAATGTCTTTCTAGTCATTGAATTGGTAACAGAATTTTAAGAGGATATTAGGCTTACATCATTACCCAAAACAATAGAAAGAGAATTTTGAGAGAATTTGGTTTTTGTTATTATCCAAAAATCAAAGATAAAAGGAAAAACCATAGTGCTGTCTTTAGTTCGTATTTTTTTTTCTTTTTTGAGAATAAGGATAAATACAGATGTGTAGCACTAGGGGTACAATTGTCCCTGACTTTTTGAAAAATTTGTTGACCCCCTTAAATGATTGTTTGATGACATATACTGAAAATGATATATTTTCAACTATTGAGAATGAAGCAATCATTCAATGCTTTTAGAAAATGAAGACTCGATGGGAACAATTGAATATGTTCTTCTTCAATAATAAAAAATACATGTATTATTATTTTAATAATGCCATTGCATAATTTGTTTTTAATATTTTACATTTTTAATACTCATTTTTTATTTATTATACTTTCAATCTTTATATATAAATGAATTCATATATCTATATGCTCCCGCACATACTTTGCCCCTTTAAATTAAATCCTGGCTCCACAACAGGATAAATAGTGTTTCCTCGGAATTTTTTTAGAGAGAAAAAGTCTAAAAGATTTTTTTAAAAAATCTAAAAGTGATTTTTATAGGAAAATTGAGAAGCGAGCATAAATCAAAAGTTAGTTTGATTTACAAAGACAAAAATATATTTGAGTGATGATGATCATTCAAGATTCACATAGAAACCTGTGTACAATTTATACTTACAAGTTATCCATATGATCTTGGATCGATCCGGAGTTCTTGATCATGCATTGGCAAAGACATGTTGATTGTTATAATTCATAATCGTAAACTTGTTAGTGTAGGAGGTCAATAGCAACCAAGCAAGTTTGGTTTGTTATCCCCATAGGGAAAGATGTAGTTAACCTAAATTTCTAATACCGAAATTAATTAAAAAGGATTTTAAATATAAATAGTAAAGAAATAAAAAAAAAACTAGTAAAGAATGAGATTCAATTATTTGATTAAACTTTTTAATCAATAATAATTTTGGACCCAACTTCTAATTAAATTGCTTGGACCCTAGCATATCCTGAAGTAAAGTCTCAAATTATATCCAATGTAATGTAATAGTTGTGGGACAAAATTCAAATATAACGGCTTGTACCCAACAACTCCAAAATAGTTCCAACTAATTGTTAGTTAGATTCAGTTATGATAGTTGATTAGCTCAAGTAGTTACGTTAGTTAAGTAACAACCTAATCAAATTGTATAAAAGACTAGAAGGAAGAAAAGAAATACAGATTTTGGGTTTTGTCTTCATACTTTCTCTCTCTAACTTCTTACTTTCAATAACAATAGCACTTATTTGTTTATTATCCATCAATACCTTCACTATCGAATCCAATTGCATATTCATCCTAGCCCTGTTCCCCTTCCCCTATATTTTTCATATTTTGTTTTTTTGTTCAAAATGAAATGCAACTAGTCGGAGCTCCAAGAACAATCTTTAGAATTGGATAGGTAGAAAAGAAATGGGTTGAGCAAAAATTGGGAACTAGGAGATATAAGAGGGGGAGTCAAGAACATGTATCAATACTTCTCATTTCAAGGACTCCACAAGTGAAGGAAAAGCTTGAACGAATGAGTCACAACTAAAGATAAAATTTATAGAATCTCACCCCAGGAGATACAATACAAAAGGGCTAACAATCTTTGTTTCAAGTGTGATGAGAAATATGCACCTTACGTGTACTTGGACAACAATGCTGACTTAAAAACCTTCATGTGATCATAGTAGCTGAAGATGAAGAACGACTAGAGTTTGGAGGAGCCAAAGACAATGAGGAAATACTTAGTGAGACTCTTGATGCATCCTTATGTGCACTTTTTGACTCTTTAGATAGAAAAACTATAGCACTTCGAGGTACAATGGGAGAACATGTTATAACAGTACTAGTGGATAGTAGTAGTTCAAACAACTCCAACAACCAAGTGTTAGTGGAAGAACTAAAAATGTAGTCGAACAAAGATGAGCCCTTACATCCTGTGTCTGCAGAGTGTAACAAAGTAAGCAACTATTCCAAAATAAAAGGGGTAAAATGGTATATACAAGGATACCACTTCTCCATTGATTTGAGGGTGATTACTCTTAGAGGTTGGGACATTATACTTGGGGTAGACTGGATGTAAAATTTTAGCCCAATCGCATTTGACTTCAAGTTGTTGTAAGTCAAGCTTGTGAGTGAAAAATGAGAAGTGGTACTAGTGGGCATAGTAGAGAACTCCAAGATGAAATTAGTCCAGGGAAAAAAACACAAGAAAATTCAAAAGACAATAGCGATAGAGCAGTGTTAACCTCAAATGGTTGCAAAGAGCAATCAACACTGAATGCAAAAGTCCATTTATGTATTACTTCAACAGTTCAAAGATGTATTCTCCACACCAACTTCACTACCATTTGAAAGGTCTCATGATCACTCAATCCCTCTTAGGCCAGGTGCCTAACCTTTCAGACTTCAACCCTATAGGTATCCATAATCTCAAAAAGTTGAAATTGAGAGGCATGTATAAGAAATGCTTAGCCAAGGATTTGTCAGACACAACAATAGTCCTTTTACTTCTCTGGTGTTATCGGTGAAGAAGAAAGACAACTCCTAGAGGCTTTGTATCGAATACAAACAAAACAATATCACAATCAAAGATAGGTACCCCATTCCTAACAATGATGAGTTGTTAGATAAATTTCATAGTTCAAAATTGTTCTCTAATGTTGATCTTAGAGCAGGCTATCTGTGAATAAAACTAAGTATGAGTTTAAAGAACAAGTCGACCTGTCTAAAGAATAACTCGAATCCTATAGATGCAATTAAGAAGTAACAAATTTGAAGATCTAACGGTCAAAAATTTAAAAGTCTAATAATCAAAAGTAGATTAAATCAATCTACAAGAACTTCAAGTGGACTTGGTATAGTCATTAGCTGACTTATCACATCAACACTTTGAAAAATCTGTGGAACATTTCAAATTAGGTCACAAGCCAAAGTTAGAACACAAGTCAAGATTTAAAGCTTAAGTCAAAATCTAGGCTAAGTTTACTTACACTCGTTACGAGTTGACTTGCACATTCTAGACTTAGAATATCTTAAGTGTCATTGACCTCAAGTTGACCTAGGCACTATAAGGAGTCGACCTACACATGTCCATCGCAGTGAAATGCTCAAAGGCTATTGAGTACAAGTCAACCTGAACAAAACATAGGTCTCATAGAATACTTATACTAGTTGACTATAAATACCGACAAGTCAACTTGTACAAACCGCAATGAAAAAAATGTTAAGTCAAATTTATACAAAGTTGACCTGACCAATGCAAAAGTCAATTTGCTCAAACTTAAACAATATAGGAGTCAAGCACAAGTCGACTAGAGAGCAAAGCTAGATGATTTATATCAATCCAATCTATATAGAACAATTGCTTAAGTCAACCTAAGCTCAAAGCAAGTCGACTTGGACGAGAAACAAAGAGAAAAATACTTAAATAGATTGAAACTCAAGTCGACCACAAGCATGCACAAACCAACTTGCACGAGCATAAAGCAAAAATACTGAAGTAGTTTAAAGCACAAGTTAACCTGACTTGCATAAGAAGCCAACCTACATTAGCCGAGATATTACAGAATTCAAAACTCATCGACTTAAAGATGGAGTCAATTCAGTATGACTAATAGCAAATTGTTCACAAAAGTTGTTTGAATAATTAATGAGCCTCAACAACATGTAATGACTATCTTGGAGCATTTAATGAAGATCAATGGCTGTTTTGTTCAAACTGTATTAAATACAAACACATCAACAGAAAATCAATAACTTTTGGAACCTTTGAACATCTTTGAAGATGATCTTTTGTGAGGTTAATTTTCTTTATGTTGTATTTTTCTATTTGTGCTTTAATAAAAGATTTTAGGTTAATGTTGTTTGTACTTTAATGAATGATTGAGAAATAAAAGAGCGATGAAAGAGTTATTTTTATAAACTGTTTAATGAAGGTCAAGATGATTAAGTTCGTTTAGATGAATTAAGTAGATCAAATGAGTGTAAAAATATGAACTTTTATGAATTCAAATCTCAGAAGTTGAAATGGCTTTAGAAAGGATGAAAAATGAAAAAAAATAGTTGGACCTAATGATATCTTGATAGAGATATGAAAGTGTCTAGGGAAACATGGTATTGGATGACTTACGAAATTATTCAATATAATATTGAGGATGAAGAAAATATCTTATTAGTGGAGAGAAAGTATTTTAGTGTCCTTATTTATCTTCATTTTGAGGATAACTATTGTATAATTTATGATAGAAACTCTATTTAAAATGATGTTCTTGTTAAAATGAAAATGAATATGCAATTTTAAATATCGAGGAGAGAAGTCTATGAAGGCTAGATTGGAAGATGATAGTTGGTTGTGTCATTACGGATTTTGCCATTTGAATTTTCAAAACCTAAAGATGATACAGCAAGAACCCATGGTACATGGTCTCCCACATATTCATGAAAAAATTGGAGTTTGTAAATGGTGTGCACATGGTCCAATCATTTCCTAAAGGAGTTACATAGAGAGCAAAGGAAACACTTGGACTTGCATACGGATGTGTGTGGACCAATGAAGATACCTTCACAAAATGAAAATCGGTATTTTATTTTGATCATTGATGCCTAGAACAGGACGATTTCCATCTAGAGAAATAAATATGAGGTGTTTAGTATTTTCAAAAAATTTAAAAATCTTGCTAAAAACCAAAGTGATAAGAAGATCAAGGTGTTAAAAAGTGATGGTAGATAGGAGTATACTTCAAAATAGTTTCATTAATTTTGTGAAGATGAAGGGGTTGAAAGGCAACTAATAGTAGTTTATACATCACAACTGAATGGCGCATTTGAGAGAAATAATTAAACAACAATAGAAATGGTTAAATTTAAAAAAAAAAATTACCAAAGAAATTTTAGGATGAAACTGCTAATACAACTGCAATCAGAAATGGTTAAATCTATGCTATTTAAAAAAATTACCAAAGAAATTTTAGGATGAAACTACTAATACAACTGCAATCGGTGTTGCACAAGTGCATTGAAGGAGAGGACACCTTTCAAAATTTGGTGTGGCAAAAAACCTTTAGTTATTCATCTCAAGGTGATCGGTAGTGTATATTTTGCTCAAATTCTAAAATAAATGAGGACCAAGCTTGATGAGACCAGTGACGATGTATTTTTTGAGAGTATAGTTTGGCTTCTAAAGGAGATTATATAGTTTTAAAAGAAATATTATAATCATAAATAAAGATGTGGTATTTGATGACGATAAGAAGTAGAAGTGGAAAAAAAAAATAGAACACGTCAAGAATGAGCCAAAAATGATTTTGCTCCAAAAACCAATGGAGAATAAATATGAAGAAGATGTCGTCTCCTGGATCAAGCTGTGGAACACCTAGCTCAACTCCAATCAAGATAAGGAGTTATAATCATGTCCAATCAAGATGAGAAGGTTGAATGATATTTATGCAAGATGCAATTTGTGAATTTTTAAAAAAGTTTTGAAGAAACCTTGAGAAAGAAGACCGGAGAAGAGCAATGAAAGAGGAGATTCAAGCGACCGAATAGAACAAGATTTGGGAGCTGATTGAAACACCAAAAGATAGAGAATTAATTGAAGTTGTGAAGAAAGTACATCAATAAGTGGTAGAATTAATACACTTTCTTATTTTTCAGAGAGTAAAAGAGTTCAAGAGTCTCGAGGTAGGAGAGTCTAAAAGTCACAAGGTAAGAAAATAAGAGCCAAAAGTTGCAAGAATTTATTCATATGGAATTATAAAGTCAAACTTTTAAATAAATGTGTATATTGTGTAAAAAATCTACGGAAAAGAAGAAATGATTTAGCCTCTGAAAATTTACACCAAAAAAATCTGCCCTCATCAATGTCCTTGCAACAATTTTATTTTTATTTTATTTATTTTATCTAGAGACCTATCAACTTTCTTAATGCATGAGACACATATCACTGAATCTGCATGTCTAAGATGCTAGACAGCTTCCTTTTCAACACCCTCATTTGCATCTTTGCTGGAAGATGATTGTTCTTTCCCGGAGTTTTTTCTTTCAATGTGGGGTCTTAGTTTGTTTACATCTGATAGCTTAACTGGTTTTAGGAAGAATTCTTCTGCACCTTCGTCCAAACATCTACAAAACAAATATACCATTTTCAATCTTTAGTAAAAGAACCTGGATAATCTTCAGAATGAATTACTATTTTTCTCCTTACTGTCACCTAATATCTTGAAAGAAGAAATTGTATTTTTCTACTAACTTGCTGATTCTTGAAGGAATATTCTCAGAAGACATGATTACGACTGGTAAGTCTTTTACAGACATAGATTCCTGCCACACAAAAAGAAAGAACTATTTACAATTTTTTTCTCTTTGTTTTTGTCGATGCAACACAAGCACATGCTTAAAAAAAGCAGCCAAAGATAGCCATCAGGAACCCCCCCCCCCAAAAAAGGAAAGACAAAAAGAAATGCTTGGTAAATACTTGACTGCATTCTTAGGCTTGTTGAAGAGCAAGATTGTAAATCTCACAACTCAAAGTTGACATTAGCCTAGGCCTAAAAGTTGGCATTCAAGGGCAATGTTTTGAGAATTCTAAATTATAATGCTTAATGCAAGAAGACATCATGATAATAGTGAATGCAAAAATTACAAGCTCCATGGCACTTAATGCCAATTTCATTAAACTGAGTTGAGAATGATGCTAAGTATACATCTAATTTATCACAAATTCAAAGTGAACTTTTACCTGCTCAGTATTACGAATTACACCCTCATAAATTCTTCAAAAAATTGAATATCCTATTCATACTCAATGTGTTTTTTAAAGCACAATACATGTTTCCAAATATTATATTTCTTTTGTAAGTGTCCAAAAATTGTACTTAAATTAACCAAATACAAATGAACATACAGCTAGACAATGAATAATCAAATTTATACTACATAAAGACAATATTAGGGGCATGTGGTTCACATTGGGAAATCAAAATTGAATTCAAAATAAAAAATTTTGGTATGGTTTCACAAATCTTATTTTGATTTCACAAATCCTTAATTTTGGGAATTTAATTCTCAAACCTCGATTCTCCCTCCATTAATTCAAACAATTTGCATTAGTTTGAATCTAATTCTTAATTCTCATTTGCTTTAAACAAATGCCAGTTTGTTTGTTATATAAATTAGGAATGTCAATTGGCACTTTTGCTATATGAAAACATAGGAGCCAATAGTAGATTTCTAAGCATACCTTGATTCTTTTTAGCAGATCATACCCATTCATTCCCGGCATACTATAATCTGTGATGACCAAATTTACTTTCTCCTTCTGTATTTACATGATCCAAAAAATTTACCAAAAAAAAAAAATCAAATATGATCTCATTATAGAGTAACCAAATGAATAAATAATAATAATAAAATATTCAACGTCATATGAGTGATGGAAATTTATACTTGATCACTCGCAGGATTGGTGTCAGAGTTCTGTTGTACACCCAGAACTTCCAAGGCTTTGCTTCCAGAGTCCACTGCAGTGACTGGAGAGAGAGAGAGAGAGAGAGAGTTATTGAAACAAACAAAACTAGTAAATAATTAAGAAGGAACAGATTAATGACAATGAGGAATTGGGAATTACCATGAAAAGAAGATGTCTTGAGGAGCTTTTCAATGAGCTTTCTGTCAACAATACTGTCATCAACAGCCAGAACATGATATTGCCCATCGATAGCTATACCCATTTGGGTGTTTGGAATAAAAAATCAAATGCAAGACAAAAACCAAAGTCCCTATTTTAATCTCCAATTGCTTTTCTAAACTATTGTTATTTTTAGAAAATTGATGAGAACCCATTTGAGAAGATATATATATGATTCTGATTTGAAGAGTTTGGAAAGAAATATCACAACCAAATATTCATCTCTGATTCTCCAAGATTTCGTAATTGAATTTTGACGCTTTCTTTTGCAGAATCTCAAAAATCTCGATTTTTTTCTCTGAGTTCAACACGTATGCTCATAATCGTATCACTTTTTTTTTTTTCTTTTATGCAGATTTGTCAGCCGATTTTCTATTCTTAGTTCATTGATTTTATTTGGTGGGATTTTCTTTCTAATTCTCAAATTTTTATGAAAAAAGATAAGGAAACAGTCCCAGTTATTGGGATCAATTCTTGCACTCAATCTTTTCTTTTTAAATATATAAATTAAAGTTTAGTTGAAGATTGAGTGTTCTTGAGATTGAAGATTTGAATTTGGATGGTTCATGCAAAGTACTTTTCACCATCTCTTCGAATTATGGGAGCTTGAAATTTGTTTTGCCATTTTTGGGAACTTTTATATGTCAAATTATTCAGCTTCTGTAAGGATTTCCCTTTTTCTTTTTCTTTTTTTTTTTTAATAGTGATGAGAAAATGGGATACATGCTATTGTTCACGCACCAAGCAACCACATATAAAAGAAAGTGCAAAATACTTAGAGAACAAGCTAAAAATTCAAAGGAAGTTTGGAGAGAAAAGGAAGGAAAAATAAAGGAAAAGATTACAACTTTGAGGCAAGTACCTTATATGTTTTTGCTAAATTGATGCCAAATAATACTATAGAACGTATTTTTGATGTAATTGTATTGCTGAAATTTGAAGAAAATGAATTAGAGAAAAAAAGAATCCCGTCCTTGGATGAAACCCTAGAAATTGGTATACTGGATAGCATGACCCATGCCCTATGCTTTACTTAATATCTTTCTCTGTATAACTCCAAATTGAATAGGGTTTTCTTCTAATGAAATTAGACTTCTGTAACTTTAAATTGACATAAGATTCAAAGAGTTTCAAGAAGAATTGGATTTTTGATAAATTTTTAAATTATCATGATCACTGTAGAAAGACTGTTTTGTTTATAGCATGACCATACTCTATTCCTTGTTAAATATCTTTCTCTGCAGACCTGAAAATCGAATGAGGTTTTCTGTGTAAAAAACTAGACTTCTATAGCTTTAACATGACATATATGTCAAAATGTTTCATTGAGAAATGAATTTTTGGTGAATTTTTAAAGTGCCACATTTTCTGTAAAAAACCCTATTTTAGTCTGTTTCTACGTTGAAATCATCTCAATCCGATATTTATATAAGAAGTTATGATAGTTTTTCTATAATTGCGCAAGTTATATTGTTAAATTTGGGTTTAACATTATTTGATATGACATACTTTGTTCAATTGGTACTGAATCTTGCTACAAATTCTATATGATCTTTGTGATGAATTGGAATCTTTGTAATTATCACTCATGTGAAGATGAAGAGAAAGTGATACTGCGATGATAATTTCGAAAACTTTGCGAAGCCTGCGGGTAAAACTTAAGGAGTACAGTTGGTATATGGAGTTTCGAAAGTTTTGCAAAGCCTGTGGGCAAAATTTGAGAAATTATGGATATATCTATTCTCCCTGCGAGGGTAGAATTAGAAATATGTGAAGTGTTTGAGGTGTCTAATCTAAAAAGACCTAGATTTCATTTAGGAATATCGACTTTTTGGCTTGCTCTTCAGATCCTCATACACAAGTTTGGTTCGACACTCCATTCCTTTCTTTATATGTAAAATTAAATTGGAACAATGAAGATGGGAAAAAGTATAATGGTCTTAAATGTGGCAATTGTGATTGTCCTTTTGGGTTAATGTGCATTCTTGGTATACTTTGCTACGATTCTGGTTCTTATATAGTGATGTTAATATTCTTGTGCCTGCTACTTGTATTGCTTGTTGTTGGTTCCCTGTGTACTTGCTCAGCTTATGCTGACTCCGATATCCTCATTTTCAGGTGATCTAGGAGACGAGAGGGAAGCTTAACGTAGAGGCATTTGAGTTGAGGGATTTAGATCCTTATCTATCGTGGACCCCTTTTATTTTGTTTGAGGCATGTAATTATTTGTTTTCTTGTTAGTAGTTTGGGATGTATTCCTATATACATGTATAGTTTTGACACATTAAAACATGTTATATATAGTTTTGTGGATATGGTGTTCATATACTATAGTACGTTATGCTGAGCGGCCAGAAGGGCTATTAATGCCAGCTTGTTTGATAATAGAAGTGTCATATTAATCTTTATCAGGTTACCTCAGGTGGCTAAATGTCACTAAATAGGGAAGACCTTTCCATGATTTTATTTGGAAAGAATAAATGATTTATTTTCTTTTAATATAAATTTCCTTATGTGTTATCATACATGGAGAGTGTGATTATCGCAAGTCCAGATGTCGTATTTTAATTAGATTGATTGCTTTTGCATTTGTATGTTTTTCTCCTTTTGCTAGGGGGTGCGACGCCTAGATAGCGAGTCGTCTCACAAGTACTCCAAGTATGAGTTCTGGCTCAGACAGATCGGGTTCTTAGGGCATATTGTTTTTGTAGAGGGTATTTTTGTTGATCCACAGAAGGTTGAAGCCATCATAAAGTGGGAGCCACCACAAACGGTTACTGAGGTCACGAGTTTTCTTGAACTGGCAGGATACTATCAGAGATTTATAGAGGAATTATCTAGGATTGCATCTCCACTGACTAACTTGACTCATAAGGACGTCGAGTTTGTTTAGGATGACCATTATGAGGTGAGTTTTAGAGAGCTCAAACAACAATTGACATCAGCACTGATTCTAGCCCTTCCCACCAACGGCCGGGAGTATGTAGTGATCAATGATGCCAGCCGGCAGGGTTTGGGCTGTGTACTGATGTAGGACGATCGGGTCATTGCATAAGATAGTTGAAAAAGCATGAGCTGAATTATCCGATCCATGATCTCGAGTTGGCACCCATAATCTTTGCATTGAAGATATGACAACATTATCTCTATGGGGTGACGTGCCGAGTATACATGGATTATAAGAGCCTGAAGTACTTATTCACGCAGAAGGAGCTCAATCTGAGATAGAGGAGATGGTTGGAGCTTCTTAAGGATTATAAACTTTTCATCTGGCAAGGCCAACACAATTGCGGATGCTCTGAGCTGGAAGTCATCATCTTCCTCATTGTTCGAGAGTGCCTACCTCTTTTGTCTCATGGGACTATGCTTATTGGGAGTCAGTCTGGCCAATGATGAGCATGGTACACTTCCAACAAGATTCGAGGTGAGGTCAACTCTGGTTGACCGCATTCGGGAGCTCCAGGGTTCAAATGAGGAACTCCAGGGTATTATTGAGAAAATCCACAGGGGAGACGGTAAGGATTTTAGAGTCTGAGAGGATGGAGTCGTAGTATTCAGGGACTGAGTCTGGGTCTCGAATGATAGCGATCTCAGGAGAACTATACTAGAAGAGGCCCACTCTTTTGCCTATGCGATGCATCTAGGCAGTACTAAGATATACCGGAGAATTAGAGGGAGTTATTGGTGGGTCGAGATGAAACGGGAGATTGGTGAATTTGTAGCTAGATGCTTGGTATGCCAACAGGTAAAAGCAGAGCATCAACAGCTAGTTGCTCTACTCCGCCACTTCCTGATCCCGAATGGGAGTGAGAACAAATTATGATGGATTTTGTTATGGGACTTCCGCGGACTCCAATACGACATGATGCTATTTGTGTGATTGTTGATAAACTCACCAACTCCGCACATTTTCTACCCATTCGCAGTAGTTATCCGCTGGAGGGTTTGGTTTACCTATATATCAACGAAATAGTCAGATTTCATGGGGTTCTTGTATTGAATGTGTCAGACAGAGATCCCCATTTTATCTCGAGGTTTTGGCCGAATCTATAGGAGGCCATGGGTACCAGGCTATACTTTAGACTATTTTCCACCCCCAGACAGATGGTCAATCAGAGAGGACCATCCAGACATTAGAGGACATGCTGAGGGCATGCGTGATGGATTTCAGAGGTAGTTGGGGGCAGCACCTCCCGTTGGTAGAGTTCACGTACAACAACAATTATCAGACCAGTATTGGGATGCCATTATATGAGGTCTTGTACGGAAGAAAGTATAGGACACCATTATGCTAAGACGAGGTCGGAGAAAGACAACTCAACAGCGTTGAGCTGATTGAGGAAAGTCGAGAGAAGGTGAAGGTTATCCATGCTCGGATGAAGGCTACCCAGGATAGACAGAAGAGTTGTGCTGATAAACAGCAGCAACCACTTGAGTTCGAGAAAAGAGACATGGTTTTTCTATGAGTATCTCCCTGGAAGGGAGTGATACAGTTTAGACGATTGGGGAAGCTAAACCCCAGGTATATTGGTCCATTTCGAGTCATGAAAAGGATCGAAAAGGTAGCTTACAGACTTGAGCTGCCAGCAGAGCTTGCACACTTCCACAATGTATTCCATGTCTTGATGCTGAGGAAGTACCTCCCCGATCCTTCCCATGTAGTGGAGCCTCCATTGGTAGAGTTGAACAATGATTTGAGTTTCCCCATTCAGCCTGTAGCCATCTTAGACAGAAAAACCAGGAAGCTACGGAGCAAAGAAGTCCCCCTGGTTAGAGTACTTTGGAAAAATTACTAGGTTGAGACCAGACTTGGTAACCCGAGGATGCTATGAGGAGATGGTACCCCCAACTATTTGATATATAGTTTCAAGGATGAAACTTTTTATTTGGGGGTTAGAAATTATAATATCATTTTTCGATTACTATATATCATGTACCACTTCTTATGGTTATATATATATATATATATATATATATATATATTAACATCCTTTTAAGCTATTTAAAATGAAAATTTAATTTTCTATTATTTATTTTGAGGTTTCTCTCAAGATCGTGAAATAGAAAATTTTATCGATAAACCGAAAATCCTCCCGGCAAGTGCCAGCAAGGCTTAAAGAAGTCAAAAATGGTTAAGAGAATGCTTACACATTTAAATAGAGATATTTAAATGAAATTTCATATATTTAAGAAATTTTGAACAAAATTTTATAGGGACCAAAAATACAAATTTGTTAAAAGTCAGGAGTCTAAATGCAAATAAGGAAAGTGGAGGGATTAAGTTTTAAAACACTTAAGAATGAACAATTAGAGCCAAATGATTGTACAAAAGGACACCAAGACTATTAGTGGCCACATAGGACAATTCTACTAACAAAGTTGGAAGAAGGTTACTTGTAAAGAACAAATAATGCATGTAATGTGATTTGAAAGGACAACAACTATGCACGGCTAGTAAGTTGTATAAATTTTTAAAATATCTTTTGTACATAATTTAGAGAAAGTTAACACATCAAAGTTTTAGCTCTCGGTCTTATATTTAAAATGAGTTAAATTTCACTTAAATCAGAGTAGTGTGCTAGAAGTTATGATGTTTTTCCTAAGACTGCATAAGAGCAGAATTTGAAAATCTGAATTTTTGTAAATATATGGGCTTAAACAAACTGGGTGAATTTGAATTGGGCTTGATCGGATTGACATATATATATGTTATTGTCTTAGGAGTAGACGACTAACAACCCTCGAGAGACAACTTAATTGAGTATTGAGGTTTTAGAGGAGTGGAATACCCTTCTATATAAGTGAGTGGATCTTACTGTTGCTATGTAATTAATAAGTAAAACCATATTTTATCGTTTTCAAAGCATGATTTGTGAAATGATTGTAAAATGATTTTAATAAATGACTGGTAATATACTTTGTGATAAATGGAATGTTCCAAAATTCTAAAATATGCATCCATGAATTTTGATGAAAAATATGTGTCATGTTTTAAATCATGAATGTACTTTGATGATATATGCTATAATATACTATATTGGATTTTCGTGATTTTCCTCGACATTATGGTATAGTTGGTTTATTGATGATTTTGATACAAGACTAGGTACTAGGGCATTAGAACCTGAATCCTTTGATTGTAGATGGGGGATAGTACTTATAGTCATGATACTATGATATGATAGACGTCGTCCTGCGCAGACTCATCTCGTATACTATAACAGACCCATTTCATTATATAGATTGTCGTACATTTGCGATGTCTTGAGATACAGACACTCCACATGGTTAGGTGGCATGTATATGATACTATGTTTCGGACTAGCCAAGTTGAACCGAAAGGGGAGAGTTGAATGACGTTTCAGTCTAGCACTTGGGGAGACCCGACGCCAATGCCAAGGTTTTAGGGTTGTTTTTCATTTACATACAAAAACCCCTTGGTGACTCATCATTAGTCAAAATAGACCTTTGTCGAGAACATGATTTGGCATGATCTTACGATTTATGACATGAGATTTTAGGATGCATATGTTTGATTGGATGAAAACTGAGTTGAAATTGCTATAATTTTGATAATATGTCTTGCATGGATATACATATACATATACATATATATATATATATATGAGATTGACACTCCATCTTCACTTCATTTATTAATTGCCTGTCACAGATTTCTCACTCACTTAATATTTGATTATACTCACCTCTCAATATTTTTAAATCTATACAGAGTTAGTCATTGGAGAGACACATTGACTTATTTCGACGTACATAGTATTGGAGACCGCTTACGGCAATTATCTTTCACTATATTTTGAGATTATTAGTTGATCATATGTGTTAACTGTATATAGTAATGGAACTCTTGGTTGAAATACATATTTGTACTGACTAAGTACTTTGTATATATATATACGAGTACTTTATATTTAGTACTTTAAGTTGAAAAATGATTTGGGAAAATGATTTTGAAAATATAGTGACTGTTTTAAGATTAGCCTTGCATTGCCTTGGGATACGTGGCACAGTTGGGCCGGTATCTAAGGTAACGGGCGACTATTCATGGCTTCTGGATCGTGGATCAGGGCGTGATATCAATTGTGGTTGTATTTATAACCTCTCAAAATGTTTTGACCATTGAAACTCATTTAATGTTGAAAATAGCCGTTTGGAGTTATTGAGAGTTCATTAAATGCTTCGATTGCTTTTCTGAAAACTTGTTATTACTCACAAGCGAGTCGACTACCACCTCTATGCGAGTTGACTACCTTTTGAATTTTGTCTTTGTTACCACCTAAATGAGTCGACTGCCTGTGTTTCTTGAGTCGACTACTTCATGTGGATTAGTTCATTCTTTAGCCTTAAATGGTTCCAAGTTCCGATCCCTATATCTTGAAGGATTGGTACTCCTCTCCATACTTTACTATTTTTCTTTCAATGTTTGGAGTGAGTCGATTTCCCCATTTATGGACTCGAATAGTACAGAGGATTGGTACACATGAGTGCAAGGATCGGTACTCCTCTTTTATGCCTTGTGGTTGTCAACTCCCTTATTTTGAAGAGTTAACTTGCCACTTCAACCTGCTTGAGTTACATGCATTGTGCATATGCAAGATGGCTCAATGCATGTCGAATAGTGCATTAGGCATTTGGCAGTGTCGTATGGTATTATGCACTAGGGTTACTTATGTCCTTGAACTTATGAATCGTTCTGTACTGAGTATGATTTATGTAGGTCAACTACTGCTTTTTTGGTAATCGACTTGTCCATATTTTATACATGGGAGGATCAATCCTTAATCATCAAAGGATCGGTATTTCACCTTCCATACTTAGAATTTTTCTAAGTTATGTTGAGGTAAGTCGACTAGGGTGAAACTACAAGTTGACTTGGCCATTTGCCTAATGTTATTATGTGTGTCCTGGCCCAATGCAATGGCTTGTGGCATGTAAATACTCATGTCATGTTCGTGTGATGTTAATGCCATTCTCCTGCCATGCTAATGTAATAAACTAAGTGCCTTGGGCATGAGTTGACTTCCAACAAAGTGCAAGTCGACTAGACTAGTTGTCTCATGAGTTATACTAGGTCCTTAGCTAGATAGAATAGATACCTCATGTAACAACGAAATGGGCAAAACGCTGCGTCCCCACCAGCGTGGCGCACGAGCGCACACCAGCACAGTGGCGTACGGACGCGCACCAGCCAGCAAGCCACTGCGGTCCGCGAGTCACTGTCGGCCCGTAAGCCCATCAGCCACAGGCCCATCAGCCCGTAGGCCCATCAACCGCAGGCCCACCAGCCCGCAGGCCCATCAGCTCGCAGGCCTATCGGCCCGCTAGCCCACTGGCCTGCTGGCCCCGCAGACCAGCGAGCTCGCTAACCGAAGCCTACTGGCCTGCTTACCCGCGAACCCGCAAGCCCATGACGGCTCGTGATGGCCCGTGAGCCCGTAATAACCCACCAACCTCAACGCAGGTAACTGACTTAGGGTTTTTCTTCCGATCTAAGTGTTTGAACCTAACTAATAAACCCTATCTTGATAGGTAGCATTTCAGATCTTGGGGTGATCGAGGAGACATTCGGATAAAGGTCTACGATCTAAGAAAAAAAACCCTAGGTGAGTGATTTCGGACCCATTCGAGTTATTTATCGAATTTAGGATAAATTTAAGATAAGAAGTCTTGTATATACTAGAATGTAAACTAAATTTTAAAACAATGCATTTTTGGATATTATATTCAGTTCATTAGGTTAAGTATACGAATTTATATGAAATAGGACTGTTCAGGATGATAGAATCAAATTAAGTTGAATTGAATAGTTTTCCTTGGAGTTTAAATTGACCTATGCATGAAAATAGTCGGAAATTAGGATTTGAGTGCAAGGGTTGATGCAACATTTCTCATTATAAATTTTTTGCTTATAGGTAATTTAAATACGATCTCTGTATTATGAAAATAGACTCATATACCTTGAAAATGACATATGGCTTGAAACATTTGGATGAAAATCGAAAAGATTTTCCATCTTATAGGAAAATTTTTTATTTTAAGGTTTATTTCAGACCTTGAGTGGTTTTAAAGTTGAATTTGACTTGGTTTAAAGGTACGTTAATTGTTTATAAATGAAATGCAACTGATGACATTAAAATGTATTCATAGATTGAAGAATTAAGATTTGTACAAACTTAGGGAAAATAGATAAACCCTGTAATACTTGAAATTTGATGTTAAATTGTGATGATTTGATTAGGTTGATCTTTTTGGAGACTCGAGGAGTCAGATTTGATTTGTTTTGAAAATAAGGAATGACCACCCTCCCTAGAATAGTGAGTGAGATTTTAACATCTACTATTGATTGACAAATCATGTTTTACCGATTTTCAAACGATATAATTTCTATACGTGTGAAAACTAAATTTTTTGGATTTTGATAGATATACTTTTGTGACCATTGGAGTATCCCAGCTGCTGATTTTATAGATTATGTATCCATGAGTTTGATAACTGAGATTGTGTCACCTTTTTGGCATATTGACATGTTTTAATGATTTTACTGTATTGACACATAATTTTAAATAGATTTACGTATACTATTTGGGTTATACGCTCCGCTGAATTTATGTTACGATGCATGGGGCTATATGCTTGGCCGACATGATGATGTGATGCATGGGGCTACGTGTCGGCTGACTTGGTGATATGGTGATATGCTTCCTATAGCATTCCGTAGCTACGAAGGACATTTGGTAGAGACACTCCTTGTGCCCAGATACGCTTCGATCGGAGGTATCCGTCAGATTGTCTTGTGTATGGGTGTCCCAAGTTGACCCTCATCAGGGAGGACGTGAGTTTACCTCTGTTTAATACTGGGCGAGATACTATACACGGCCGACTATATATATGTATCATTATTATTATTTACAGGCTAGTTGGAGTAGTCTGTGGCTAACATTGAGGTAGAGAGCTATTATTTGATATTTACATAGTGAAAATCCCTAATGCTCCCGTCTTTAGTCTAAGTAGACTATTGTCGAGGTTGTTTATTCGGCCGGCTCTATATTTGTGACTTGATACATGGATGGATGCATATGTTATTTTCTGATGTGTGCCTTGAGATATGTTTTATTCTGAAACAACACATTATTTTCATACACTCGATATTTTGTTATATGCTTTGATACTCTAAATTCATCCTTGATATTGATAGCATGATATCAATCCCCTTACTTGCTGAGTATCCTCCCATAGATACTCACCCCTCACTTTCTCCCCACAGGATTAGTCTTGGACTGAAGAAAAATTATTGTATTCTTGCGACGTGGACTTGATAGTACCGGGTTTGGGTATGGATGTTATCATATCTTCCGTTACGATGATTGGAGATTTTAGTTTGATAGATGTATTTATTTTTTTATTTTTGGGATGACTGTATAATTTATGTATATTTATTTGTGAAACTCTTATAGTTTATTTGTATTGAGGCGATTGTACGAATTTGAATGTCACTTGGGAAAAATTATTGTATATTATGTAAAAATTTAGGTCCGCTCGGTGTGGTGGCTTCTCATGCTCTAGTTGGGCATGACAGTAGAGGTTTGTAGCTAGGTCTGCTGCAAATTTTTATAACCTTGAGTTGTTCTGAATGTTGGTTGTGGTATTGGTTGATTTTGGAGAGGCCGAGATGACCATTTATTTATTTTACAGGATGAATGTTGATATACAGGTCACATTGTAGTTGGAAGACCTCTGAAATATGAGGAGATCTGCCTGATTTTCTGTAATAATGTAGCGGGCATCTAGGGCAATAAGCGGTTGTTCATGACCCCGGTTCGAAGCGTGACAGTTCGGTTGGTATCAGAGCGAGGTTAGGTAAGAGAAAGGATAGTAATAAAAATCAAGTCTTCCCAAGTACATTTAAAAGTTCTCAATGCATTAGAGAGTTTCATACAGTCATTTAAAGTTCCCTATATGGTCGTAAACCAATAATTTCATTCATTTTAGGGGGTTAGTTACTACGTAATTAATCATAATTTTTCAATCATACCAAACTCTAGAATTATATCTAATGAAAATTCTCCCTTTGCAGAATTATGCCGCCTAGACGCAGTAAACCAGCGGGACACGGAGCTAGACTTACGCTACCCGAGACTCCTCAAGTGCCTGACCCTTCAAAGGGACCTGAGACCCTTGGAGTGCCTGAGGCTGCTTCCTCTTCACGGGCGCCCCCTGCAGTGCCTACTCAGCCAGCTGCTCCAGCCAAGATTCCACCACCGTCCCTTGAGGCGTTTAGGTAGGTATATGAGTGGTACACCTCCCACGGGATTCAGATGCCACCCCCACCATCACCGACGGCAGTGCTGACTTCTACGGCTGTGCCACCTCCACCAGTACAGATGGCCGCGCCGACTCCTACGGCCGTGCCACCTTCAGTTGTACCAGATCAGCCCCCAGTTGTCGGTCCTTCCACTATTTCAGGACCTAGTGACACTACCTCCTCTACCTTGAGGAGTATTCACGAGCTTACCCAGTTGGAGAAGGAGGCGAGGCAGTTAGGCCGCACAGAGTTTGCGGGAACGGGTGATCCTTTAGCAGGGAGGCACTGGATCAACCGCACCTGTAGAATTTTGACTAATCTGGGGTTGAGTGAGGACTACCGGCTTCGGATAGCAGAGAGACTTTTGGATGGTGATGTCCTCACTTGGTGGGAGGCGATTTGTGACGATGCTACCGAGCCGCTGCGATGGGAGGACTTCCTATGGGAGTTCGATCGCAGGTACTTCCCTGAGTTCCAACAGGACCGCAAGAGGGCAGAGTTCTACACTTGCACCAAGGAACAGGACAGTGACAGAGTATGAGATGGAGATGAGGCGACTAACTGGTTTCGTTCCAGACTTGATGACGCCAAAGCAGTTACAGTTCAAGTTTGAGGATGGCCTCAACTTGAACATCAGGAGGTATATGATAGTGACTCCTAGTCTCTCCTTTGCGGAGATGGTGGACTTAGCACTTAGGGCGGAGGAGATCATCCGTGCCGAGGGCAGACAGAGGGAGAACAAAGAGCTAAGGAAGAAGAGATCTAGGGCTTCTTCGAGCTAAGACTCGAAGAAGGGCAGGGGTTCAGGATATTAGGAAGGCTCTTCTCAGTCGAGACAAGCACATCCTGGACAGGGATCATGATCTCAGGGATTTAGAGTACCGGCCCCTAGTGCCACTACTCAGACTTCAAATCAGCGGCACCCCTTTTGCCGTCGATGTGGTGGACACCATCCTTTTGGAGAGTGTAGGGTACATGTTACACGCAGGAGGACGCTTAGGCAAATCCTGACGTGATTATTAGTACTCCTCCCACCGATCCCCACGTTTAAAAATGTTCCATGTACTTTCTTTTGAGAACCATCACTAGTTAAAACCTTAGAGGCTTAACTATGTTGGTTTGTACATACATTTTGATATATATATATATATATGAGAGCATATATTTTCTTTCATATTTATCAACTAATCTTTTATTTTCTCACATTAGGAGTTATGAAAATATGGGGAGTCGACGCTCGTGTCCTTATTGACGCCGTGTCGAACTATTCGTATGTGAGAAGCGTCTTTTGCCCACAGGTTAGGTAAGCCTTGTCACCACTTGATGAGGAGATATTGGTCATTTCTCCTCTCATTGAGCAGATACTTAGAGATGCTATCTACAGAGGGAGTAAGGTCATGGTCAGAGATACGATACTTGAGGCAGATTTGATTCCAATTGAAATGACGAATTTCGATGCCATCCTAAGGATCGATTGGCTAAGCATGCATAGAGCCTCAGTAAATTGTTTCACCAAAGAAGTGGAGTTTCGGAGTCCCGATGAGCCATTGTTGAGGTTCCCTCGCTGTGTTGTATCGGTGATGAAAGCCAGGATTTTGATACGCCAAGGGTGCACGGCATACCTGGCACATGTTATTGACACCACTGCGGAGGGGCCGAGGTTTGAGGAGGTCCCAGTGGTGCAAGAGTTTCCAGATGTATTTCCCGAGGAGCTATCTGGACTACCACTAGTTCGAGAGTTTGATTTCGAGATTGACTTAGCTCTAGAGACTACTCCCATACCTATTCCGCCATACAGAATGGCGACAACTGAGCTTAGAGAGCTCAGGGTCCAGTTACAAGAATTGCTGGACAAGGGTTTAATCCGTCCAAGCACTTCATCGTGGGGTGCTCCGGTGTTATTCGTGAAAAAAGAAGGACGGAACCTTAAGATTGTGTATGGACTATAGACAGCTAAACAAGGTTTCCATCAAGAATCGGTACCCTCTGCCTCGTATTGCTGATTTATTTGATCAGTTTCAGGGTGCGCGTGTTTTTCTCAAAGATCGATTTTCGATCTGGATATCATTAGTTGCGGATTAGGGCTGAGGAAGTGCCCAAGACCGCATCTCGCACCCGATATGGACATTACGAGTTCGTGGTCATGTAGTTTGGGTTGACCAACATACCATGGTCTTGCGGGGAGTTATCGGCGATTCGTAGAAAGATTCTCCTAGATCCCTGCTCCACTTTCCGGACTGATATGAAGACGTCAAGTTCTTTTGAGACAATCGTTGTGGGACGAGCTTTCAGGAACTCAAACAACAACTGATAATGGACGGCCAGTCAGAGAGGACCTTAGTCTTCCATCTCAGCACGTGGCTATTCTAGATCGGCAGGTCAAAAAACTATGGAGCAAAGAAGTTTCATTGGTCAAAGTTTTGTGGAGGAGTGACCAGATCGAGGAAGAGACTTGGGAGCCCGAGGAGACTATTAAGAGATAGTACCCCCAATTGTTGTTGTTTAGTCTTCTTTTAATTTCGAGAATGAAACTTGTTTTTAAGGGGTTAGAAAATGTAACACCGACACTGCGGTATCTGTAGAAAAGTACCATATTCGAAATATATATATATATATATATATAAAATGAGATAAATTTTGATTTTTTTGATTTTGGGCTATTTAAATTAAATTTTTGGTATATTTTAATTTACCGAATCAGGAAATCGAAGTAAACCCCATTTTTATGAAATTTGCATTTTTAACGAAATATGGATGTGAAAATATATATGCATAAATATATGTATAATTATTATAAAAAAAAA
The DNA here is from genome assembly GCA_033439265.1 of Dillenia suffruticosa. Taxonomy (NCBI): domain Eukaryota; kingdom Viridiplantae; phylum Streptophyta; class Magnoliopsida; order Dilleniales; family Dilleniaceae; genus Dillenia; species Dillenia suffruticosa. The sequence continues at coordinate 16,179,694 of JAVTVX010000029.1, forward strand.
AGAAAATGGAGATGCAGCGTTTTAGGGCAAAACGCTATGTCCCCAAATTGATTTGGGGATTAGGGTTGGAAACGCTAATCCCTCTCTCTCTCTCTCTCTCTCTCTCTCTCTCTCTCTCCCCCCGATCCTTCGTTTCTCCCCCCACCGTGGCGCCGCTCCTCCTTCACCGCGAGCTCCGCCGCCAACAGCCATCTTTTTCTTCTTTTTCTTCTTTTTCTTCTTCTTCTTCTTTCCCTCTCGGTTTCTTACTCACAGTCTCTCCCTCTTGCGATTTCTCGCGATCTCTCTCCCTTCCGCCATCATTGCCGCTCACCACAGCTACTCTTTCCTCCCACGAGCACCGCCTTCCGCCACAGCACGCGACGACCGTCTCCTCCCGCGAGCGCAACCCAGTGCTTGCAGGCGATCGAGCCACAACGAGTCTTTCCGCCAATGCGATACAGAGCAAACGCAAGGCCGCGAGCGACAGCCAGGCCGCGAGAGAGAGCTTGGGCACGAGCTCACGAGCACGCACCAGCGCAGCGCACGAGAGCGCACCAGTGCACGGGCGCACACCAGTGCACGGGCGCGCACCAGCCTGCAAGCCACTGTGGCCCGCGAGCCATTGCCAGCCTGCAGGCCCATCAGCCCGTAAGCCCATCAGCTGCAGGCCCGCCAGCCCGCAAGCCCATCAGCTCGCAGGCCTGCCGGCCTGCTAGCCCACTGGCCCACTGGCCCGCTGGCCCGCAGACCAGCGAGCCTACTAGCCGAAGCCCACTGCCCGCTGACCCACAAACCCACAACCCCGCGACAGCCAACGATGGCATGTGAGCCCGTGACAGCCCACGAACCTCCACGCAGGTAACTGACTTAGGGTTTTTCTTACGATCTAAGTGTTTGAACCTAACTAATAAACCCTGTCTTGATAGGTAGCTTTTTAGATCTTGGGGTGATGAGGAGACATTCGGATAAAAGTCTGCGATCCAAGAAAAAAAACTCTAGGTGAGTGATTTCGGATCCATTCGAGTTATTTATCGAATTTAGGATAAATTTAAGATAAAAAATCTTATATATACTAGAATGTAAATTAGATTCTAAAAGAATGCATTTTCAGACATTCTATGCGGTTCATTAGTTTAAGTGTACGAATTTATATGAAATGAGATTGTTCAGAATGATAGAATCAAATTAAGTTGAATTGAATAGTTTCCCTTGGAGTTTAAATTGACCTATGCATGAAAATAGTCGGAAATTGGTATTTGAGTGCAAGGGTTGATGCAACATTTTTCATTATAAATTGTTCTGCTTATAGGCAATTTAAATACAATCTCCGTATTATGAAATAGACTCTTATACCTTGAAAATGACATATGGCTTGAAATATTTAGATGGGAATCGAAAAGCGTATGATTTTTCAAAGATTTTTCATCTTATAGGAAAATTTTTTATTTTAAGACTTATTTCAGACGTTGAGTGGTTTTAGAGTTGAATTTGACTTGGTTTAAAGGTACGTTAATTGTTTATAAATGAAATGCAATTGATGACATTAGAGTGTATTCATAAATTGAAGAGTTAAAATTTGTACAAACTTAGAAAAAATAGATAAACCCTATAATACTTGAAATTTGATATTAAATTGTGATGATCTGATTAGATTGATCTTTTTGGAGACTCGAGAAGTCAAATTGGATTTGTTTTGAAAATAGGGAGTGACCACCCTCTCTAGAACAGTGAGTGGGACTTTGACATCTACTATTGATTTACAAATCATGTTTTACCGATTTTCAAACGACATGATTTCTATACGTGTGAAAATTAAATTTTTTGGGTTTTGATAGATATATTTTTGTGACCATTAGAGTGTCCCAACTGCTGATTTTATAGATTATGCATCCATGAGTTTGATAACTGATATTGTGTCACCTTTTTGACATATTAACATGTTTTAATGATTCTACTATATTGGCACGTAATTTTAAATGGATTTACATGTACTATTTGGGCTATATGTCCGGCCGAAGTTATGTTACGATGCATGGGGCTATATGCCCGGCTGACATGATAATGTGATGCATGGGGCTACGTGCCTGGCCGACTTGGTGATATGGTGATATGCTTCCTATAGCATTCCGTAGCTACGAAGGACATTTGGTAGGGACACCCCTTATGCCCGGATACGCTTTGGCCAGAGGTATCCGCCAGATCGTCATGTGTATGGGTGTCTCAAGTTGACCCTCATCGGGGAGGACATGAGGTTACCTCTGTCTAGCACTGGGCGGGACACCATACACGGCCGACTATATATATGTATAATTATTATTATTTGCAGACTAGTTGGAGTAGTCTGTGGCCAACATTGGGGTAGAGAGCTATTATTTGATATTTGTATAGTGAAAACCTCCAATCCGCCCGTCCTTGGTCTAGGTAGACTATTGTCGGGGTTGTTTATTCGTTCGGCTCTACATTTGTGACTTGATAGATGGATGGATGCATATGTTATTTTCTGATGTGTGCCTTGAGATATGTTTTGTTCTGAAACAGCACGTTATTTTCGCACACTCGATATTTTGTTACATGCTTTGACACTCCAAATTCACCCTTGATATTGATAGCACGATACCAATCCCCTCACTTGCTAAGTATCCTCCCATAGATACTCACCCCTCACTTTATCCCCACAGGATTAGTCTTGGATTGAAGAAGAATTATTGTATTCTTGCGACGTGGACTTGATAGTGTCGGGCTTAGGTATGTGTCCTCCTTGTGTTGCACCTTGGCATGCGGCTAAAACATGTGTTGGCCTAGGTGTCATGCTATGTTAAAGCCTGTGATATATGTCACAACTCTAGCTTTATGAGCAATGCCTTATGCTTTGTTGTGCTTGGTAAGCTAGCATGGGTGTCATCCTTTCTTCTATGAATTTGTCTAAGTGTCACAAGTGTAATTCGACTTGAATTTATAATAGGTTGACTAGTGTCTTAGTTTTATTTTGATTGTTATTATTCGACCGTTAGAACTTCAAAAATTAGTTTTTATTGTTAAGTTAAATGTGGAAGTCGACTAGGGCTAAGAGCAAAGCTCTAACCTAGTTTGTGCAGAATAAGCAAGTCAACTAGCTTAACTAAATGAGTCGACTTGTTTTAGACTGTGAATTGTCCAAATACTTTGTATCCACCCTATTCTTGTTCTAACTCCAATTAAACTAATCTTTTATTAGTCTAGCATGTCCATTTCATCCTTAACTCACTTTAGCTCATCATTTGGTCATCACCAAAACTCATATTTGCTAGAAAAGTGTTGACTACTCTATTGTGAGTTGATTACGTGTGTTGACTACTTCCTTTCTAACTGTCTACTAGAATACATGATTCCAAGTTCTTGTGTTGACTAGTGTTCCCATCGAGCCGACTAGACTATGTGATTTCAGATCCATAGGTTGACCAGTGTTTCTATCGAATTGACTAGTGTTTGAGAATTTGGTTCATGTGTCGACTAATATTTTCCAATTGTTGACTATTTCTTGTGTCGACTAATGTCATCTGAGTGCCGACTTGATTCTGTGACTTTGGTCCATGTATCGACTAATGTTTCAAATATGTCAACTATACTCTAAGGTTATTGATTTATGGTCAACCATTTTGCCTTAAAATTCATGTGTCAACTGATTTAAAATATAAAGTGTCTGTGTTTAGAGAGTTCTAAGTAAGTGTCGACTGGATTTGCTAATCGGTTGACCATGTTATGTATATTCCTAGCCTTTAAGTCCCTTGTCGACTATTTTAATATCCTTGATTAAATCAAAATTTCAAGCAACTATAATGTATATATGTATGTGCAATTATCAAACAACTGAAAATCCACATAAGTTACGCACACGATGATTTTAGCAGTTGACTATATAATATGGCACTAGTTAGTCAATTTAAATCAAGTTATCAATCTTATATGTAGTGATAATTGACCTAAATATGTCTTTATGGTTCGTTCTTATATGACCAATCAATTTAATCGATGGATGGTCGACTGATATTTGTGTTTGGTCGATTGTTGGTCTTCCAAACATTGGGCCAATCGACCAAAGGGATAAAATGGTCGACAAGGATAAAATGGTTGACTAAGAGGCTGGTTGGTCAACCAAGGAGATAGGATGGTCAGCTGGTTGCTTTGACCAGTCGATAAGTCCTTTAGACGGTTGACTTATGTACACTTAAGGGCTATTTGGTTGATAGACAGGCTTGACAATCAACCGCAAGCATTAATTAGTCGACCAAGTGGGTTTGTTGGTTGACCATATAGGTTGGTCGATCAGCCATATAAGCCTTGGCATGCTTGGTCGGTCGATTGAGTACATTAGTTGGTCAACCAGGTGCCTTGGTCGGTTGGCAATTAAGCTTGGATAGTACATTGATTGTTCTATTTTTTTGGAAAATCTCTCCTTATTTTCTTAGTAAACATCACTTGAGTTTTTACATATCCATTTACTTAAAATTTTACATGTAAATAAGGTAATACCCTTATTTGAATTCAATAAAAATTGTTTTAAACCCAATTATTTAAGAATAAAAAGTTATCTTTTTTTTCAAAAAACAAAATTTCAGTTTTGATTTCCCAATTCAGTTTGATGTATTTTGTTCAAAAGATTAACAATTTAGAAAAATTCTATAAAAAAAGGTTTTAACCTAATTTATATGTGAAGAATAAATGCTATCATTTTTAATTCTCATTTTATTAATATTTTAAATATTATATTTTTGAGTATTTAGTCTCTGGCGAGTTGATCAGTTCAACGTTTTAAACATTATCAAGTATTTTATTTCATATCCAACTTTAACATAATTATCCCCCACTATTAGTAATAGGTTATTTCTCCTTCGTATAGGATTATTGACTTACTCTTCAATATTCTAAATCATAGAATTTTGTGTTGACTAGCTTATGGGATTTGTCGACTATTTTCATTCACTTTCCTCTAGTGAGATGACTTATCTATATAACTTGTCGACTACTCTTACGTATTCTAAAGTGTCCACTTTCCGGCTTTATGTTAATCTAGTAAGTCAACTAGTTTAAATGACATATCGACTGCTCTAAAGTTTCAATTAGTCTCTAAATTTTTTCCTTAATCAATTTAATCATATTTTTCTTATCATCAAAACCTATAAATACGCCAACAATTTTCCCCTTTTTATGATGATAAAACATTCTAGAATTTGGGACAAACTCCTTAATTTGTGCTCTCAATATGTCTAACTAAATTGCTATGCTCAGCTCAGAAGTCTAGAACTAAGTATCATTTATTCAATCAAGTTCAATAAATCTATTTGATCCAAATCATATACATTTTCCCCCTTTTTTAATCAACAAAAGGGGTTACACTTCAAAAGGATGGAAAAGCATACGGAATTGGAGCATGAGCAAAGTTTTAGCAAAAGGTTCGAACGTAAGAGTAGGGGAAGAGGGTTTAGTAGAAGGTTCAACATATGGCTGAGATGAAGAAATATGATCAGTAGAGGAGGGATCATATGGTTTATTTGATAATTCAAGAGCTATGTTGGAGATATGCTCCCCCTCAAACTATGTTTACATTTTCTCAATACTATATTCATTTAACATCTGATTACTTTAGTTGTTTTTCTCCTTAGATTACATTATAGGAGTTAGTGTTTCTAGAAAGAAAGATTTTGAGGAGCTTCAGAAGTTTATAGTGATTGTAGTGAAGAGTTTCAAAAACTAGTGGATTGAGGAGAACAGGTCGTTCCCTTTTTTTGTTGTGTCAGGGAATTCACAGTATTTTATTTTATTTTATTGTTCTTGCATTTGTAAGTTTTGTCCCTCTTGTCCTATTAATCTGATTCTGCATTTTATCCAAACTATTCCAAATCATTTGTTAAGTAATATGCTAAGATCAGGAAAAGTCACATATCACTCTAACTTCTATTTCAACTCTTTCTTCCTTTTGAGGTCTTTCTCCAAACTTCATTTATACATACCCATTTTTGCTTTAATTATAAAGGAAGTTTCAATGTCATTTTTCATTTTTAGCTCCATTACAACCTCTTTCTTTCTATTATTTCTATTGGCAAAGAGAAATTCAAAGATCAAGAAAGAGTAAGAAGGATTTTAGGGTTGAGATTTTAAAATAGAGATCATAAAATGGAGATTCTAATAGTGCAATTCAGGTTCTTTTCTCTTATTATTATGTCATCAACCAGAAATCTTCCTGGATGATAGTTGAATGATTTCCTCCTCAAGAATCACCAAAAGTTGAAGGATTCTTTCATTTATTCCTGTGGAGTTGGTATTTGCAATTGTTATTTCTAAACTAGGATTATTGGATACTATGTTTTGTATTTATTAGGTATTTCTCTTCCATGTTTTCTTCACAATCAACGTAAGGAACCATATTCATATTTCACAATGTTTTGGGAGAGACTGCAATTTCTTGCTCATTAATAAACTTTTTGAACTTATAAGATTGATTTTCAAATCAATAGTAAGATGTTTTTCAAAGTCCTTTTCATCGTCATTTTCTATTAGCTCAATAACTTGACTAGTCTCTCAATAACTTAGGGAATCTTACTTCTTCCAAGGGCTCTCAATCTATTTTCCTACCAATATTCTATTTTCTAACATAGAAGTTTATCCTAATGGACTTGGTGCATTAGTTGTCTGTGCAGTAGCTTAGTTGATCGCAGCTTAGTCATGCTTGTGAGATTGCTAGGTGTAAGCAAGTTATTGAATTTGTATACTAGCTTAGAGCTTTGCGAGCCTCGGTCAACTACCTAATGTGGGTAGCTGAATGGTCATGAGGTCAGTCGGTCGACTAGCCTTTGTGTGTGGTCAACAACTTGTGTCTTGGTTGACTGCCAGTTGGCCAGATGTGAGCTTAAGCTTGCTAGGCGGTCGACTGTTTATCTTGGGCGGTCGATTGCCTTGCCTTGGGCGGTCTGTTGCCCTACCTGGGCAGTCAACTGCCTTGCCTTGTTTGCTAAACGGTTGACTTGTTTTCTTGCATGGTCGACTGGAAGAGTTCGAAAACAATAAGTCAATTGACTAGATAGGGAGTTGTCTGATTGCTTTGGGAAGTTGATCAACTCAGTCTTTGTCATGATTGACCACTCGATCTAGGATAAAGAATGGTCGATTGATTTCTTTAGTCGGTTGACTGAGGAATGAGTAATGGTCAAGTGATTTCTTTAGTCTATCGACTTAGATAGGACTGGTCAACTGGTTTCTTCAGTAGGTCAAATGATTTTTCTCTTTTTGACAAATTCGATAAACTCTTTCTTCTAAACGATCGACTAAAATCACTTATCAGTTGACAATGTTTTCTTGATAGTCAACTGTTTCCACAAACACATCACTTAATTTCTTTGCTGCTAATTATGATCAATCATTTATTGTTCTCTTCTCAATTCATAGAATCTATTTCTATCTAGGGTTTTGTGAATAGGTTGATCTTATAGTGCAAATGTGGAAATTTTAAGTTTTAATTGTCAGTTGACTTTATTCAAATTAAGTCAACTGTTCTTCTTTGGAGAATATTTTATGGAAGTCTACTTAGTCTTTTAAGTCAGTTCATTTGGATTTCTTTTAAGTTTAACAAGAATTTTTCTAATCTTAAATGTAATGTCATAGGATTGATGAATCTAATTATTCAATGGGATATTTTTCATCTTAGTCATTCTTTAAGCTCCAGAGTGACACTTTGACGATATATGACTCAAAATCAGATTTCCAAAATTTTATTTTTGATTCAATTTCTTCATGAGTCTTTCCATCTTCCTAGCTCTAACTTCAATATATTTAATTCTTGGTTTTCGTATATATTTAAGAATTTCTTCATTAACCTTATCCCATTTTGGATTTTTGCATTTTAAATTTTACAGAACTAAGTTGAATTATTTTGATATAAGGATTAACCTTATAGTAAGTATATATGTGGTTCATCCAATGGTTAAATATTTTAAGGTTAATTTTTAGCATCCAATTTTCCTATGGTAGGATTAACTTAAATTTTCATATGAGAATCTTGTCATTTTTAAGAATCTAATTTCTGATTTTCTTTCCTTCTACCTTGTTTGTTTTTGAAGTTAACACTCTACTCAATGACTTTATGTTTAAATAGGTTCATTAATCCTATTGCTAATCAATCGTGCATGGAGATTATCACATAAAAGCACTTGTGATTCCGACATTCATTAATGTGAATAAGCTTAGCTAGAGTATATAAGAAATACCTTTAAACTATGGAGTAACACATCGATATAAATATGATTTTGGGATTTAGATTTCTATAATTTCCATTCTTGCTCTATCTTTTACGTGAAAATCTTATGTCTATTCTTTTATAAGTCTTTCTTTCTCGATTTAATTTCAATGTGTTCTTTTCTCCATTTTCCCATTATTACCTTTACAATTTTTTAATTTATATTTCAACTTTATTTCTTTTGTTGCGGCTTCTACGTGCTTTAAGATGTTGATTGAATGTCCTACGATTGTTTCTTTAACTTAGCATTTAATCTTCCGGGAGCTCTCAGTTAAGGGATAAACCTAAATCTAGTCTGACCAATTAGGAATTTATGAGAGAACATATAATATATGAAGTTCAAATAATGTTTTCTCAAACAAACGAGATGAGATATATAAATATCACTTTTCAATAGCCACCTTGCCTTTTGAATTCTGACATACCTATTACCATTCAGCATCGTATTTTTGATGTTCCTCTTCTTGAATAAATCTCAAAGACATTCTCAAGTTTTGCCTTTTGGTACCCAAATTTTCTTGGGTCTAGCATCGTTAGTGCACAATAGTTTTTTAGGAATAAATTTCAATTTTATTTTAATTTAAGATACTAGTTTGTTTCTAAATGAACATTCATTCTCAATGAGAACAAATTTTTGATAGTACTAACACTTTACATTTTTATTGGTCTTTTTGAATCTAGACTCATTTTCTTAATATGTTTGCATTGATGTGGATTATATCCAAACCTCATGCAATAATAGCATCTGGTCTTTGGTTTGGCATTCTTAGAACTAGGGACAAAGAATGTATGGTTTTGTACCCTAGTCCAATTTTACCAAACATTGCGTTTTGATCTCCTCGAATCATATCCAATTTTTCTTTTCCTTGAACGAATTTTTGCAACATCGAGTTAAGTTCTTTTCTCCTTCTTTTCTTCAATTTCTTTTATTAAAGTTTCTTTATCATTCTCTTTATTGCAACTTCTTTTATTTTCCTCATGTTCAATGACTCTTTCTTTCTCCTTTTTAATGTGTTCAATTTCAATTTGCAACTCATTTACTTTATCATTTTCTTTCTTAATGTAATCATGCAAACTGTTGTTTTCTTCTTTTAATTTCTTTGGTTCATCATTTAAAAATTTAAGATTTTCAATCTTTAAATTCTTCTCTCCTACTAACAAATGTTTTTCATCTTTCAATTTCTACCCTAACATTTTCTTTTTCTTTTTAAGCCTTTTATTTTCTACAACAAGTTTATTCATTTTATTTTCTAACATGCTTAAAATGTTCTTTAAATTTGTATTTTTGTGAGTTAATTTTTTTAAATTCATTGAGTGTTAGAGTCAGAGCATCATTCATGGAGAATTCATTATCACTATCATTGTCAGAAGAGTAAGACAAGAAGCTCGAGCAACTTTGTTTTCATTTTGTCCTATGAAGCTCTGTTGTTGGTCACTTGTATCCATGGCTTTTACAACTTTTGGATATCTACTTAGGAGTGTACACCCTTTTTGCTTTTAGCACTTTTCCTTCTCTGATATCATGTTTCTTGCTTCTTTTCATCCCATTTGTATTTCTTCTAGTTTTCCTAAGGTATTCTGGCTTTCTTTTTGATGAGAAGGTTTCTAGTGAAGAATTAATTCCTTCAAGTGCCATTTTCAAAAGATTTTTGTCTACTGTGGTTAAACCTAACATTGGATATCTGTACTAATACCAATTGAAATATAATCTAGAGGGGGTAAATAGGTTGTATGCCACTTTTCAAGAGTTTAAAAGATTGTATGGTTAGGTAACAATAGAAGCAAAATGTGGAAATAAAAGAACAAAAGAAAATAGAGCATGAAAAGAAGATAAAAAATGAAGGAAGAATAAAAAACAAAGCACATGAAGTTTTTATAATGGTTTTACCAAAATCAATATACGTTCACTCCCAGACTCCACCTAGATTTTCACTTTTTACTTCAAAATAGTATAACAAACTTGCTTCCAAGTGCAAATCAAACGTTTACAATGTTTCTTCTTAAAACACTATCTAACCCAACCTCGCAGAGTGTTTCTCTCTATAAATCCCAGACCAAGAAAACTCTATCTGATCTCTAAAATTTTAGTATAGGAGGAGAAAAAATGTTATAATAACTGAAACTCTAATTTCAGATGTAACAGATTTATAGCTCATAAGGAAAATTTACATAATGAATAGAAAATAGAGTATGTCTGTGTTGAAAAGCATATAAACTTTTTGTACGTTTTTCTCTCTCTCTCTCTTTTTGTTTCTAATCTTTGTTCCTTATATTTATGGTTGGAAGAATTTGAACGTTGAGACTACAACTATTTGGCAGTTGAGTATTTGAATTATTAAGTAGTTGAGAGTTTAATGCACTTTGGGTTCTATACTTTCTTTTGGTGAATATAGCTTGCAGCTCTGAAATATAGCTTTTTGTTTCTCAGAATATGGTTTCATTGGTTGAGTGGTTGAGAAACTTAAATGCTCTGCTTTCTGCACAAGATGAATGTTAGACAAAAAAATATATTTCGAATTTTGGGTGCCTGACTATGGTTTCTCAAGTGTCGACTAATGTATGTGAGTTGATTACATGTGTCAGCTACTTCCTTTCTAATTGTCGACAGGAATATGATTTCAAGTTCAGGTGTCAACTACTGCTCCTATCGAGTCGACTAGAATATGTAAGTTCAGATCCATAGGTCGACTGGTGTTTCTATCGAGTCGACTAGTGTTTGAGAATTTGGTTCATGTGTCGACCAACATTTTCTAATTGCCAACTAGTGTATTTCTTGTATTGACTAATGTCCTTTAAGTATTGACTTGATTCTGTGACTTTGGTTCATGCGTCAACTAATATTTCAATTGTGTCTACTATACTCTAAGGTTATTGATTTTTGTTAAAATCTACTCTGCCATAAAGTTCATGTGACAATTGATTTAAAATATAAGTTGATCAGCTTTAGAGAGTTTTAAGCAAGTGTCGATTGGATTTGCTAATTGGTCGACTCTATTATATATATTCATAGCCTTAAGTCCCTTATCGACCATTTCAATATCCTTGACTAGGTCAAATTTTCAAGCAACTGTAATGTATATATGTTTGTGTAATCATCACCAACTGAAAATTCACATAAGTTATGCACACGATGATTTTGGCAGTTGATTATATAATATGGCGTTGGTCAGTCAATTTAAATCAAATTATCAATTTTATATGCAGTGATAATTAACCTAAATATATATTTATGGTTCAGTTTTATATGATCAGTCAATTTAATCAAGGGACGGTCCACTAATGTTTGTGTTTGGTCGACTATTGGTCGTACAAACATTGGGCTGGTTGACTACAGGGATGAAATGGTCTACCAAGAGGCTAGTTAGTTTGACCAAGGAGATGGGACGATCGGCTGGTTGCTTTGGCTAGTTGACCATGTCCTTTGGACAATTTAATAATGGACATCTAAGTGTTGTTCGGTCGACATGCAAGCTTGACAATCGATTGCATGTGCTAGTTGGTCGACCAAGTGGGTTGGTCGATCGACCATTCTAGGTTTTGGCATACTTAGTCAATTAATGTCTTTAGCTTTTACATTTGAGCTTTTATGTGTCCATTTAATTAAAATTTTACATGTAAATAAGGAAATATCCTAATTGAATTCAATAAAAATTATTTTAAAATCTAATTTTTTATGAATAAAAAGTCAACTTTCAAATAACAAAATTTTAGTTTTGATTTTCTAATTCAATTGATGTATTTTGTTCAGAGTGTTAACAACTTAAAAAAATTCTAAAAAAAAATAATTCATATATAAGAAACAAATACCGTTATTTTTAATTTTCATTTTCTTAATATTTTAAATACGAATATTTTCAAATACTTAGTTTCTAGTGAGTTGGTTAACCTTGAATTTTCAATATTCTAAAATATCTTATTTTCTTTCCAACTGATTTGCTTGAGTGGTATCATTATTCCACTATTAGTAATAAGTTATTTTACTTTACTATGGGACTATGGACTTGCTCTTCAATGTTCTAAATCAGGGAATTTTGTGTCGACTAAATTCTCTGATCTGTTGACCATATTTGTGCATTTTCTTCTAGTAATTTAACTTGTTCATATGATCAATCGACTACTATTTAATGCATAGTTTGTTCTAAAGTGCCAATTTTCTAACCTTATATTCATCTAGTGAGTCAACTAGTTTAAGTGACATGTTGACTTGTCCCAAAGTTTCAACTAATAGTCTTCAAATTCTTTTCTTAACAATTTAATCATGTTTTGATTATCATTAAAATCTATAAATATGCCAACAAATATCAAATAAATATCTATCAACTTCAAATATAAACTGTAACTCCAAAAATTCATCAACCATAAAATAATATAATCTAACTCCAATCATCTATCAAATGCAAATATAATATAAACACCATTTCAACCACAAATAAAAAAGTTATTAACAACTATTTGATAAGTCAAATAAATTTATATAAAATAGTTAATGAACAAATACCAATATCTCACAAATAAATTACATACAATATATCCATCATTTTCTTTTGCATCGAAACATATGACCACCCTCTTGTACAAATGGAGAGCCACCACCATCACTGGACCCACTATCATCATTCTATAAAAATATTATATTTATAATTAAAACAATTATAAAACATCAAGTAATATAATTCATATTATGTAAAAAAACATAAGGTAGTCTATTACCTCTTGTAAGATATCATCAGGTATCTCTAGCGTTTAAACTGTTGACTTGATCATGTTAAAAATTTTTTAAAGTTTTTCATTTGTTCTTTTCAATTTACACTCAAAATTGGTTATCACTGGTTTAGAATTAGCCATTGGATTAGAAGATGATAATGTTCTATAATAACTATTAGGTATTGGCTCAATCCCTTTTCTTCTCACTCTACCCGGATTATAACATTTTATCTTCAATTTCATTGTTGGACTCTTGTATTAAAACTGATTGTTGAAATGATGGTTGGTTTCGATATATACAAAGTGCATATAAAAATATGAGTACAAACTCTTATTATGAAGTAATATCAAAAGTTCATGTAAATTATCATCAAACTAGCAAACTTTAAGTTGACATATGAACCGTCTTTCTTCTTATAAGTAGTTTTGTAAAGTTCAATTTGACCGAAAGCATGTCCTACCTCTAATTCTTGAAACTAAATTGTTAGTAATTGAAAAAATACTAATAAATACACTATTAATGTATAAATTAATTACAAATCCATGTCTGCTTTGCAAATGACTTGGAGCCACAAGTATGCAAATACGTTTGATGCAATTAGCTTGCTATGCTGCTTCTGATTTTTTTAACAAAATATTTTGAATTATTATGGTAACGATATAAAAATTGTAAAACCGACAAAGTCAAAAAAAAAAAAAAGAAATGAAAATTGGGAAAGTTACTTTCTCAATTCACCTTCTCTCCCCCTCATTCTCTCCCGTGTTCTCCGTCTCTCACCCTCTCTCATTCTCTCAATTTCTCCACCTCCCTCCCTCCATTTACATACTCACAAGCTCTCTCTCTCTCTCTCTCTCTCTCTCTCTCCCATCTCTTTCGTCTCTCTCTCATCTCTCTCTCATCTCTCTCCCTCTGCATCTCTTCCCACATCACCCCTTTGATTTTCTCTTAAAAGAATCAATTTTTCCTCCAACAAAATCACACCCTCAAGTGTTCAAAACCCCAATCAAACTCAAACAAGGGAAGATTCAAAGGAAATTTTGGGTTTGTTCTATGAAGGGAAATCTTGGGATTTTTGAAATCCGATGTCTCCGACTCAAATCGATCATGAAATAGAGGTAAATTCTTCTTCCTAAACTTGTATTTGAGCTTTTCATTCGAAAATTGAATCTTGTGCTTAGGGTTTGGACGAATTGAATTGGGAAATTTAACCTAGGGTTGTAAACTGTTGGATTTAGGGTTTTGATTTATGGGAATAACATGCTCAACGATCTGAATGTTGCCTGAATATTGGAAGTGGTGGAATAAAATGAAAATCCTAAAATTTCCTGCAAACTGAACAGTTCGTACATACCGTGGTCTGTCCATTATAACTTCATCTATGTGCAAGAAACTTAAGTGAGGTTTTCTTCTTATGAAACTAGGCTTGCAGAGCTTTAAAATGATATATTACAATAGACATTTCAATAAGAATTTTCTATGATTTTTCAAAGAGACCAGTTCTGCAGAAGTACCGCTGTTCTGTGTCCTGTTCTGGCCGTGAGCATTGCTGCTGATTTGAGCTGTCTTCAAGATAAATTTAGGCTTAAGTCTGAACATGAAAGTTGTAGATCTATATCTTATCTTTCATTTGAGACTTAAATCACTTAAATCCGATATGTGTAGTGAAAGTTATGATAATTTTTCGGTAACTGCGCAAATGTAAATTATGAGTTTAGGACTATAATATTTCATAGATTTAGATATCTTTATACGATTTGAATGGGCTTGGGACATAAACATAAAATTTGTAGTTTGATGTCTAGCCTATAAGTAAAATTGGAATTTGCATAATCCAAAAAGTATAGATCAAGATACGGTCATTTTTCTATAACATGCTGTGCCGGAAATTATTGGGAAGTTAAGAATTTGTGATATATTGAGAAGAACCAATTTGCTCTAGTGTTGGTATACGACTTAATGATTAATTTGTGACCAATGTCTTAGGTTAAGGCATTCAAAATTAAAGGAGAGATTGGATTTTGTTTGATTTGGAAATTGGGAGTGAATACCCTCCCAAGAGGTGAGTGGATAGTTCATTGTGTTCATAAATGAGAAATCTGTTTTAAATTGCTTTATAAATGATTTTCGAAAAATTTTACGTGATTTATGCGAATTGTTTTGTGACTGTGGACTGTCTGAACTGAATTATAAAGTATAAATGCATCCGTTGTGTTTAAAAATGATTTCGTGCCATATGTTATTTGATATTGCTCTATGAATTGATTTGGCATGAGATTGTTGATTATTTGATGGAAAATTATGGCACATTGCTTGTGAACTGGATTGGTTTAGAAATGAAGGATGCCGCAGATGACTATAGTCATATTCTCACCATGGAGCGACCCGACGGGGTGGCATGGTTTGGGGTTTGGATGTGCAGGGGAGTTAGATATCCCTCCCTCTGCCGAAGTCGTACTATATCTGGTGCACCCCGGTGAGGTACGAGCCAACGCCAAGGTAGGGGGTTTGTTTTGAGACATTGGATAGAAAAACCCTTGGCGGGATTTCGTCTGGGTTTGGCCGCCCTAAGACGGAAGTGTTTTCCGATGGAACCCCAAGATTTTCTGAAATGATAATTGACATGAATGCATATTTTGTAAATTGTGATTTATTGAAATATTTTATGCATATGAACTGTTATTTATGAGATATGCTTTGACTACCCCACATTTACCCCTTATTTATGAACACAATCATACCATTGCACTCCACTCACTGAGTATACCCCTATGCTCACCCCTCTCTTCCCCTTTTTCAGAGGAGACTTAGTTGGGAGACTACTTGACGGAGATTGTGCAGTATTTTTGCGGATTGTATAGGTATTTGGCACATGCATGGTTACTTTTGGAGATTTATAGATCTCAAACCATGGAAAGGGAAGACCGTACATCCCATGTCGTGCGGATTTCATTGATACTGGCCGAGTTGTTGGCAAGTATTGATAAAATCCGCTGATTTTTTTGATTTGTTCTTTATTATCTTAATTACTCGATTATTTTTGTAAAACCGTTTATATTTGTACTGGAACATTTGAACTGTAAATCTTAATTTCGATACTTTTCTCTAATTTTGTGAAGTTCTGTACAACTCATACCGTTAGAACTCTACCGATACTGGCTTGTATTCCTCAGGTAAGTGTTGGTAAAGTCCGACGGCTATGTTTTGGGACTTTTTGTTTTTCATACGCTTTATTGAGGTGAGAATTATGAATGGCTAGGATGGCCACATCGCATGCGTGCTTGTACAGGATCCCACTCCCCGATGTGTGCCAATGTGTGTGTTTGAATGTTCAAGGATGAGCCGGATGGGCTCCTTGCGTGTGTATTGTTATATGATTTCACGTTTTGAAGAGTCTTATGCTTTCGATAATTTATTGTAAATTTGATAACCTTGCGGAGTCCCGTTATACGGGGAGGTTCTGCCCGTGTATTGAGACGATGCGGCGGTTGTCGCGTGGTCGATCCGAGAATCGGGGCGTGACAAAAATAAACAAAATAGTATTTTTCTATATATGTTATTACTTTTGCATGTCTTGAGTACCAATATGAAACTATCGCTTCCCATTCATAAGGGTTGTAACCCTCCAGGAAATTTGTTGAAATCTCTTTAGCTAGCTTGTCTATGTCATAATTTTTTTAAAAGTATACCTATATTAAATTTGATGGAAATTGATTTGAGAACAAATGTATTAACGCCCACTTCATTCTATGTTTCGAATACAAATCTTTGCATTAAAAGAAAATACTTGAATTAGAACATGTTGCAATAACTATAAAAGAAAGCAAATCTAGAAAATACCTTTATAAAGATTTTCATTTGTTCATTTGAAGCCGAAGGGATACTATGCCAATTATTGTGACTAAAAAGAGCAATAACACAAACTCTTAACCACAATATCACAAAAATTGGTTAGTATTTGAATTTTCTGTTTAATGGGTTTTAAGTTAGAATTGAACGAAACTAGAATATGCTTTGCTCTAAGATTCCATATATTCCTCAAAGGGGTCATCCCTCTTTTATAGGTATTTGGAACATCATTAGTTATAAAATATGAGAGAATAAATTAATTATCGACCTCATTCAAAATACTTTTAAATAATAATGAGTATACATTACTAAAGGTAGCCTTCTACAAAGTACTGATTTCAGGTACTCATTAATAGCAACCCATAGTGCTTTTTCGAATTTTTGACATTCCAAATTTCTTTTAGTTTCCCTCTTCCTTGAGACATGTTTGCATCGGTTGTGCTTTTTCGGATGTTTTGACAATCCAAATTTCTTTTAGTTTCCCTCTTCGTTGAGACGTGTTTACATCGGTTACTAACACAAGAATTAAAAGTTTGAAATATGATAGTATGATATAAACAAATAAGAAATATAATAAATATGCGAATATCATCAAAAGAAACATATCAGAGTTAAAAACGAATCATACACAAAGCCAAAAATGGGGGTACTAGTAGACCAAGGCAAAGATAAGGCACCAACTAAAAGAATGAAATGAATGAAAAAGAAAGCAATATTTGTGCATTTATATAATAAATGAAATGAATGATAAATATCTCAAACATTGCAATAATAGAAGCCCAAAAAAGCAGTATTACTATATAAAGTAAAATAATTAAATATATGTGTGAGACTTAGTAAATTCTTACAGCTGGGACTTAATTTTCAAGCAAATTTGAATGGTAAAAAAAATTATTTTTCTTCAAACTATGACTAAATATAGTTCATGGGGTTTAACAAGTAAAGCTTAACATTGCTTTTCAATAATCAAGTAAACAATTTGTATTCAATACTTAAATGGTTAAAACCTATTGAAACTCTCTCTAAAACAAGCTAGACTCCATCACCAACTTTGATGCTGAAATAATTTATTGTTTATTCTCTTTTTACTAAGTAAAAATAATAAAAAATGTTCTCATAATCTCTAAACTTTAAACTTCCTTCTCAAATAAAATATCATGTATTACTCTTTTCCATCTTTATATTTGTAATGAAAAGTTAAATTTTAACTCCTATTGCAAAATAAATAATAAATTATTTTTAAAAAATTGCTAATATATAGGCATTTTTGGAATGGATTTTCATGATATATACAATAAAAAATCAAAAGCAATATATATAATGAGAAAACATAAAATAATTGTGTTTATCGAAAGAGAAAAATCAATATATATAACGAATTCATGATATTTGTGTATTTATTATACAATTAAAAAAGCAATATTGCAAGCCCAAAAAATTTTCAATATAATGAATTCCTATTTGCTCAATATTTGGACGATAAATCTAATCATGATGGTTTAATATTTGTGTTTTTATAACATGAATGAGATTAATTTTGTTATAATTTTGCCCTGCTTTACCCTAACATAAATTAATTTTACTCTAATATTGTCTTAATTTTGCCATAATATACGTTAATTTTACCCTAATGTATACTCATTTTGCCCTACATTTACCATAATATAAATTAGTTTGACCATAATTTATCCTTAATTTTTTCTAATTTCCTACGTTAGCAAATAGTGAGCATGCCGACATTTTTAAATAAAAATGTTAGGATATCCATCCATCTCTAAAATGCCTCTCTTTAGACTCTCTCTCTCTCTCTCTCTATTTTTTCTAATATTTTTAAGTAAAAAGGTCAACATCCCACTCTCTGTAAAATGTCTGTCTCTCTCTCTAGTGTCTCTCTATAGCCCATCTCTCTCTCTAACTTTTTCTGATGTTTAGACTATATGTCAGTAGAGGTAAAAGTTTTGCCAACATTTATTATAATAAATATCAACAAAAATGAAAGCTTTTATCGATATTTAGTATTAAAACGTCAGTAAAAATTTTCGTCACCATTCATTTTTGTACCTCTGATTGCTTTTATCAAAATTTATGCATTTCCATATCAAGTTCATTGACTTTGTATCTAGCATTTCCTATACAAGATTTTTTTTTCCTTTTTTTATTTATATACCTCAAAGCAAATGGAAATTCTAAATCAACTCTTTATAAAGTAGTAAGAAACATTTATAGATCACATTCAAGGCAAGTTTGTTTCTCACCAATTAGACAGGATTGAAGTTTAAATGTGTTGGATTTATTACACTATATGCACATGCGAAAGTGTGTAAATTAAAAGTTTTGGAATTTACAAATAAATACCTCAATGTGTAGGTAAAAAAAAAATTAATTGAACCGCAAACTTCATCGTATAGATCGCTAAGTCGAGATGGTGATCACGAGATCGAACCACCACCACTTTTTCAAACACCTCAACCAAATATTCGGTGACTCAAATGGCTAAAGGAATTTTCCTACATGAAAATTCCTCAAACCCTCAATTGTTCTCTAAAGAAAATTTCCATCCTTTTTTTATGGCAATATTCTTTTCTTCTAATTAATCTCATGTCCAAACATTCACTAAAATGGAGAGAGGGTTAGGGAGAGTAGGTTAGTGAAAGTTTAAGAGAGTTGGGATAATTTGAATTCTCCCAATAATACCCCTTCTTTATTAGGCTATCTCAAAAATGCCCCAATGTGAGGATAACTTCCAACATCTCCCACTTGCACATAAAGACATTTTACATCTATCACAAGATCACAATTTATGCGATATATCACATCACCCTCTAGACTTTTATACAAGATTGGGTGTTGCGCGACCGCAAGTATACCTACAAGCAAAAACTTCTCGATACATCTGTTAGAATGATCGATGAGCCATCGTTAGTACCAAAAAGAACTCGTTGTACCCCAAACTCAATGCAATTATATCTATCGAGTCACTTTCCTTATTGAAAGTGATCCCCAATTATTTGCTCAACAGTGTATTCACTATTCTGTTTGAATTCTAATGTGGATTAACATAAAAAGTCGACCGGTGAATACAAAGTTTGATATAATACTGATTGGTTTTCCTTTTATACTACTAACTTTTAATCTTATTTTAGCTACTTTCCTAGATATACACCGCCAAACCGAATCAATCATGGTTTTTTTGTGACAAATTAAAGTAGCAACACCAAAATAAAATCTTAAAAGACAGACGAAAGTCATAAGGGTATATTAAATCCCACCCAATGGATCTCGGGTCTCACACAATGGGAACGGAGATTAAAATCACACAATCGTCTCAAATAATAACTCCTATTATCCCATGCTCGTCTTATCACATGCGGTATGAAAACATATACCATAGTGTTATTCCCCATCTTTCAAAATGGCATATGTTAGATTTCTCTAACACTGTGCAAGTATGGGTCTCAATCTACATAAGACTATACCTAGAGATCTTAGAGAGAGTATCTCAAAGACGATATAACTAGACGCAGACAATATCACTAGATACAGACAATATCTAAGATCTCAAACTTGGCTATACATAGGCAACATGGATGTGGGTATATCCACGTCGATATCACATATGATCTCATCCTAAACACATATCAGGTGTTTTAGTAGGGCCACTCTCAAAGTCTCTTAAGACTAGAAATCGTCTCATTTTTGCTCACGTAAAGTTAGAGGTGGTTACTCGTGTGAGAGAGTCAACCACGCATGTCTGCATATCTTTTATCATAACTCACTACAGAATATATGACAATAAACAAGTGCTACAAATAAACTTGTGACTAAATAATACACATGTCATATATATCAATAAGTATAAAAAACAGTACATAGTGAGAAATGTCAAAATATACTAAACCCAATGACTCCACATGTCTCACAAATGAATTTCTCACAATGGGTTTGGTGAAAGAATTGGCCACCATACTATATAAAAAAGTGTACTTAGACATCACTACACCCTTCTCGGTGGTATCTGTCATAAAATGGTATTTGGTATCAATCTGTTTGGTTTTACTATGATACTTAGGGTTTCAGTTATAGGCAATGTCTGCTTGATTATAACTATAAATCATTACTGACCTCCCACTTTCTGTCACAATTCCTAAGTCATCCAAAAAATTTTTAAACCAAACACTCTCCTGAACCACCATTGAGCATACCACAAGATCAGCCTCTATCGTACATAGAGATATACTGATTTGCTTCTTACTTCTTCAAGACATGGTACATTTATTGAGCAAGACAACAAAAACTGATGTCGATTTGCATCTATCCAGATCGCCACCCTGATCGGCGTCTGAATACCCAATAAGATGTAAATCACCTCCTCCGTAACACAAGGAAAGATTCGTAATTCCCTTAAAATATCTCAGAATCCTTTTCACTGCTCTCGAGTGATCTCTTCCAGGATTCGATTGATACCTATTTACCAGATCAACTGTAAAATAAATGTCTGGTCATGTATGACCCATTGCATACACAAGACTGCCCTTTGCACTGGTGTAAGAGATTTTAATCATCTCCCTTATTTCTTCCTAAGTTATAGGGTACATATCGAGACTCAGGTTTTCACCTTTAGCGATAAGAGTATCTAATGGGTTGCAATCGCTCATCTCAAAATGCTCAAAAATCTTCCTAATGTAGAACTCTTTTTAAAGGTCAACATCCTTCTCGAATGATCCTACTAGATCCTAATTTTGAGAATGAACTAAGTTTCACCCTTGTCTTTCATATCAAAACTCAACAATAACCATCTTTCAACGGTCATTGATACTCTCCGTTGTTTTTAGGCAACAAAATGTCACCCACATTTAAGAATATGTTTACAAAAGAGTCATTAGAACATTTCAAACAGATACAATAATCCTCCTCGATCATTATAAAATCATAAGATATCATCTTCTTGTGAAATCTTAGATACCACTATCCGAATGACTATTTTAGGTTGTATATCAACATTCGAGTTGACAGACTTTATCCTTATGACCTATAAGAACAAACCCAGGGGTTTACTCCATATAGATATTCTCTTCCAAACTTCCATTTATGGAAGACGGTTTTTACGTCCATCTAGTATGACTCTAGATCCATGTTCACAACAATTGCTAAAAGTAAACGGATCGAGATAAATTGGACCACGGCTCCCCAGTAGTTTACGCCCTTTATCTGAGTATAACCCATGGTTGCCAGATAGGTTATATACATCTCCATCGATCCGTCGACCTTTCTTTTAACCTTGAGAATCTACTTGTTCCCAATGGTCTGTCTGCCCTCAGGCAAATCAATTAGATCCCAAACTCTGTTGATTCTCATCGACTCCTTCTCTTTATCTATGACCTTCAATAAATTGTTCTTTGCAAAAAAACCCTCGAGAGCCTCTAGGACTGCTTTAAATTTTTCTTCGTCCTTAAAAGTCACAATGAGCGGTCTCACCCTCGATCGGGAAGTCATGTTTAAGTACGAATCCTTAATAGTTCTACGAAGAGAGAGAATCTATTCATCTCTAGATGGATCGCTCCCATTAGAACCAAAATCCATAATGGATTCTTTGTCCCACCACTAGACTCACCTAAGTCACTAGATTCATCCATCTCATAAAAAGTAAAGTTTCGATGGATTTTACCTCTCGATGAATTGCTCCCATTGGGATGAAGATCCATAATTGATTCTTGTATCTAGCGCATGGTTCACTTAAGTCACTAGACTCATCTATCTCATAGAAGGCAAAGTCTTGATGGATTTCACCTCTCGATGGATCACTCTCATTGGGATCAAGATCCTTAATCGGTTTTTCGGTTCCACCGCTAGGCTCAACTAAGCTACTAAGCTCATCCATTGAATAGAAGGTCGAGTCCTAATTGACTTGACCTCTCTTAGGGAAATCATCCTTAAGGGATGCTACATCACAAGACTCAATCTCAGTAACAGAGTCGTCTGTATACTCATCTAAGAACACATGCCCCCTGGAGTATTCTGAGTATCTTATTAAAGATACATTTCCTTTCTCACGGGCCTAACTTACTGTGTAACTGCGAGAAATCGTGATCATAAATGGTACAACCCCATAATCTTAAGTGGCTGAGGTCAGGATACCTCCCTATCCAAAACTCAAATGGGGTACTGACTGCGGACTGTAATGAGATATGGTTGACGATGTAGGCTGCAGCCAATAAAACATCTCCCCAATAGGAGATAAACAAACTGGCATGCGCCATCATAGATCTCACCATCTCCAATAAAGTTTATTCTTCCTCTTGGCTACTCCATTCTGCTGAGAAATAACAGGAATAGTCAACTGTTTCATAATATCCTTCTTGAAATAGAGTTCTCTAAATAGTTCTGACAAATACTCATGCCCCCGATCGGTTCTAAAAGTTTTCACTTTCAAATTTAACTGATTTTAAATCTCGCTAATAAATCCCATGAAACATTCAAATACTGCATACTTGTGCAAAATTAGATAAACTTAACCAAAACGCTTATAATCGTCTATGAACATAATAAAAATATATAACTCCATTTCAGGCTCTCATACTCATTGGTAACTGAATGGAGTTTCAGCTCTCATTGCATTGCCAAATAGTTTTCTTGTAGTTTTGCCGGCTAAGCAAATATCACATATGGGCAACTCGAATCTGATTAGAGGGTCCAACAAACTACTAGCTACTAACCGATTCATCATCTCTTAGCCTATGTGTCCAAATTTTCTATGCAATGCATTCACATATCATCTGTGTAATCAGATGTAGAGACAATAGAAGAATAACAAGAAACACCATTAAAAAAAACAATATCCAATGCATACAGTTAATTATGGATAAAACTATAACAGTCGAAAGAATTGTCATAACCTATAGAAATATTAGAGTTTCCAAAAAAAAGCAAAGCATATCCTCAACAATCCAAACAAAGTACTAAAATTAAGTTCCGTTAAATATTTAGAGCACAAAGCACATCATTTAAATACAGTTTGTCTACATTGCAACTCCAACTTGCAAGTGTCAATCCCTCTGCTTACAATGACAAGTCTTCGTTTCTAATATGAATCCTTCTAGCATGAGGACTTACTCAGCGAAACTCTATGTGCGCACTCCTGTTTTGAGTTACGTAGTTTGTGGCTCCTGAATTTACAATCCACAAAGAAGAGAAATCATTAAAGAACATAGTAGACAAGTTAAAACTCAAACCATGTAAAGAAGAAAGACATTCTTTCTACTCGTCAAACTCACAAGTGAAATAATCAAGTCTACCTCAGACTTAGAACTTCGAATTGATTTTATCAAACTCCTTCTTCTTGCGCTTTTGTACTTTCTATTGGATTTCTCGGATAGTTTCATCTTGCCTGGACCTCGAGTCCTCTTATTATGCTTATGCTATTTGTTAGGTGCTACGGGAGCCCTTACTCGACTCCTCCGCATAAGGATGACCCGAATACAATCTACTCGCCTCTTGGCACTCCTTCTTGAGCTCATTGTGCCTGCTCACATCAACGAAAGTACGAATACTCCCGTCAAACATGACACAGGTTTTCATGGTTTCCCATGAATCAATTGGTCTCCCATGAATCAGGTAAAAGATTGAATCACACCCATTATCTGTAACTCATTCGAAATAGACTCACCCCCATCCCTCAAATCAGTGATCATACTTGACATTTATATTAAATGTTGTTTTATCGTATGATCAGCCATTTTCTTCAGTATCCTCAGTTTAGGAGCTAAAAAGAGCACCATAATGCTCTTTTGGAATGAGCCAAACCGACATTACCATAGGATAATACTCATAGACCAGGATCAAGTCATCGTGTTTAACACTGATAAGGATTGTCCTAATTTGGCTATCCTTTTTCTTCAATATATGATACACCTCCTTATCCCGTCTAGCCTGAGGTGTGGTACCTTTCCTGGGGCCTACCATCTCGTATCTTAGAATCTTATATAAATTTTGCTTCTCGAGAACAAATTGAATCATCCGGTGTAAAATATCACATTTCTCACCATTTAGTTTATCCTCCTTGAAAAAATCTATTACAACAATATTCTATGTAGTTAGAGAGACTTTAGTGACTTATTGATATTTATTCTCACATGTTTATGTACCCTTCGAATCAATAAATGTCACACCCCGAACCGGGGTCGTGAGCAGTCGCCCGTTACCCTGAATGCCGGCTGTATTTCTACAAAAAATCAGGCAGAATCTCCCCATAAATCAGAGGTTTCCCATGTACAAATAAATCTGTATAATTTAAAAATATCCTGTAAATAAAATAAAATGGTCATCCTGGCCTCACAACAACCCACCAACCATAGCAGACATCCAGAACAACGTCAGGCTATGTAAATTACCAACAATCCTAACCATAGATCTCTACTGTCATCCCCAACAAGAGCATGAGTAGCCGCCACACTGAGCGGGACTAAGTTTTATAAAATTTACAACCAATTTTTCTAAGTTAACATTCAAACACTACGATTTGCCTCAATGCAAATGAAACATGAGAGTTTTACAATTTAATGTACATAAATTATACAGTCAATCCCAAATAAATACAGAGTCAATTACGGACCTCAAGTTCAAGACCTCACAGGGTTGTAAATAAAGTACGTAGCTCATATCTCAACTTAATTTAAATCTCACCGTCGAAAAACACTCAAATCCGCCAACGAGCTACCAAATCCTCCAGAGCCCGAAGTGTTGCTCTAGCACAACAATCCTATCTGAGGGAAAGAAGAGACTTGAGTATCAAGGAAGATACCCAATGAGTGAAAGGATTAATCTCAAATACTAATAGTGTAGGTGAACATTGGAGTGTCAAATAATATCATTCATAACCAATAATTCAAATTTTGCTGTAAATCATGATATGTTCGCTAAAATGAACTCATTTAATTATTCACACGTTAACATACATATATGCATCAATTTAAAATTAAGTAGATCATAGAACAAGCCGAAAGGATCCTGGCAAAGGTCAACCATAACAAAAAACAGACATATCGGGAGTTTTATTATGCAAAGTGTTTTCAAAAGTAGCTCTCTACCCCAACGTTGGCCATGAGTTCGTTGGGACTATCTCATCATCGTATATAGGACCCCGTCCGGTACTAGACGGTGGTATCACACACGTCCTCCCCTTACTTGGGTTCAACCGGCCGTGCCTATAGCCATTAGAAATATGACGTTTGTGGATACCTCCTGCAGAAGCGTATCCGAGCAACCCGTGCCTCTACAAATGTCCTTCGTAGCTATAGAATCAATCAAATAATGTCATATCATCATATCATCTCAAGTTAGTAGGCATCCAACCCACATAACCAAATCATCTCATCATATCATCAAAATAATTCAAATCCGTGTGCCAATATATTTTATCGAAATCATTTAAATTCAATAAACCAATACAATGATAGAACAGAAAACATTCCATTTCTCAAATCATGGCACAATTTCATTTCATTTCAAACATGGATGCATAATCGTAGAAACATAAGTACGACACTCCAATAATCACAAAACAAATTTGAATTTCAATTCCATACGTCGAAACAATACATATCAAAAACATGTAATTAAAAATACGATAAAATACAGGTTTCCCTATTTCATGCAAGAAATTAGGATCTCACTCACATTCCTAGGGAGGGTGATCAATCCCTATTTTCCAAAATCAAACCAAATCGACTTCTCAAATCTCCAAAAAAGTCAACCTAATCAGGTTATCACAATTGTTATCAAATTTTCAATTATTCTTAGGGTTTATCATCTTCCCTAAGTTTGTATAAATCTTAATTCCTCAATTTAAAAATATACACCAATGTCATCTTAAAGGTATTGAAACCTAAATTTGATAAAATTTATTTCAAATATTGAAGAGATCGTATTTCTCTCTCACCTAGGGTTTTGCAAAATCTCAGACTTAGTTTTCGTTCGCCCGTCGAATTGGTTTAAAACCTATAATATTTTCAAATTTGAACAATATTAGCAATTAACTGAAATTCTAAATACCAAACCCTAGGACTACAACCAACATAGCCGTTACCTGCAGTGAAAAAGCCGCGACCTAGGGTTTCTGTGGGGACTGCAAGTGAGCTCTCGAAGGAGACGGTTGGTCGAGGGCTCGCAGGCCGTCGTGGGCTAGTGGGCTAACGGGCTGGTGGGCTCACGGGCTGGCAGGCTCAAAGGCTGGTGGGCTCGCGGGCTCGTGGGCTGGTGGCGTGCTGTGGTGCGCTCACGCTCGTTAGGGGAGGGTCACGTAGAGGCGCGCTCACGCTAGAGAGATCGCGCAATGGCGCGCTCACGGGTTGCACACTAGTGGGCTGGAGCGCGCTCGTGCGTAGGTGTACGCTCGTGTGCAGATACGCGCTCGTGCGCAGGTGTGCTCCCGAGCAGGTTCGCACTCGCACTCGTGCTGTGAAGCGCTGGCACGGGGAAAAAAGCGTTGCAGCGCGCTCACGCTTGTGCAGGGAGAGATCGTGCAGGGGCTGGCGAGCTTGCGAGTTGAGGCGCGCGCTCGCGCGAGGAGGATCACTCTCGCGGGGAGGCTATGCTCGTGGGGAGGTTGCGCTCGCGGGGAGACTACGCTCGCGAGAAGGCTGCACTCATGGGGAGGCTGCGTTCGCGAGAGGGAGTAGCAGCAGTGGAGAGAGAGTAGCAGCAGAGGGGGAGGAAGGTAAGGCGGCCACGGGAAGGGGAAGAGGCGGAGAGAGAGAGAGAGAGAGAGCAAGAGAGAGAGGAGAAGAGAGAGAGAGAAAAAAAAAGAGAAGGGATTAAGGCTAAAAGCCCTAATCCAATTTTGGGGGGTGCTGCGTTTTGCCTCAAAACGCAGCACTCCGCTGGGGTTTTTCTTTTTTTTTTTTTTACTCTTATTATTATATATATATATATATATTCATTTTTATACCAAAATTCGCAGATACTGTAAAAATTTAAAATATACCAAAAAAATTCAATTTAAATACCCCAAAATCAAAAATCAAAATAAATGAAACATTTCTCTATATATATATATAACTGAGAAATATTTTATTAAATTGTTGAACAGGAGTACAGTAGTACAGACACCACAGTATCGGTGTTAAAATAAATCTCAAATGATTCGAGTATAGAAGTTAATTTGAGTGTTTGAGTCAACGAACATCATACACCACAAACTAAAATCGTATCTTACCATTCGGAATTGGATTCATCACACAAAAACCCACAAAAAGTCACAAATATGGGTGTGGGACGATCAAAAATTTAGAAAAAATCAATCCGGCATGACATTACCCGCCATCGGAGCTCCCACATGCTACCACGAGCCACCACGTGTTAGCAGCGCACAGCCAACGCCTTCACGCACCAATAGCAGGATGCTGCATACGCCAAACGCGCAGCACGTTCTGCATGTGCCTACACATGTGGACCAGGTCTGACTCTGGTCACGGAGCGGGTCAAACTCAGATCTGTGTTAACTCAACCTGAAAATAGCTTCTGTTGTTCACGCGCCTTGTCTGCACGTGAACTAGACGCACTATCTCCTATGAGCATAAGGTGCCTTCTCGTGCGTATGTTCCACGCACCCGCAAGTTTGGCCAGTTCTTCCTTGCCCGACGGGTCTGCAATTGGGGCCTCTCGACCCAGATGCTGGAAAACTCATTTACGGGCTATTTTTCACCCGGTTTTCACTGAAATATTGCAATTAAACTTCTAAAATTATCCTAAACATGATTTATTGGAATATTTGAGCCCTAAATTTGGCCATTTAAACATCCCCATCACGGCCCTCTGCGGCCAATGGAGAAATTGTCATTCCGACAACCAAATCACACGATTAGTATATGCAAAATAACCTGAGCATGTCAAACATATGTGGACCTTTTTTACAGATCAATACGTCCTTAAACTCGACAAGTCTAAGGTTTTTTGTCCGTGGGGTTGAAAACTTCGACTGGATTTTTAATGGCCTTAATCTACTCAAAAATTTCAACAAAAATTATTTTTATGATCCATAGGTGGTGTCCTCGAAATCACAAAAATCATCCGTGATCCGAATTCTAAATTTTTTATACCCAAAAATATTCCAAAAAAAATATTTTTTAAATAAATCCAACATATCTCTGATACTAATGTTCGATTTATTACACTATATGTGCATGCGAAATTGTATAAATTAAAAATTTTAGAATTTACAGATAAATATCTCAATGTGTATGTCACCAATAAAAAATCAATCGAATTGCGATCTTCATCGTACAGATCACTAGGTCGGGATGGTGATCACGAGATCAAACCACCACCACTTTTCCATGACACCTCAACCTAATATCCGGCGACCCAAATTGTGGAAGAATTTTCTATGCGAAAATTCCTCAAACCCTCATTTGTTCTCTCAAGAAAATTTCTATCCTTTTTTATGGCAATATTCTCTTCTTCTAATCAATCTCACGTCCAAACATTCACTAAGATGGAGAGGAGGCTAGGGAGAGTTGGTTAGTGGAAGTTTGAGGGAGTTGAGATAATTTGAATTCTCCCAATAATGCCCCTTCATTATTAGGTTATCCCAAAAATGCCCCAATATGGGCATAACTTCCAACAAAATGTATTGCTGCATTCAATTTTAATTGGTTGACACTTAGCAGAAGAACCAACTACAAGCTAAAATGTAGCAGCCTTTGATGTCTCTGAGTTTGTTTTTGGCCTCTCATGATCTTGCAAACCGACTACTACAAGAATTCTGATCACTTGCCCATGATAAAAGCTGAATCAGAACTGAGGCCATTTTTAGTCTCACCAGATCAGGTATTTTCCCCAATATAATGCATTCCAGTATGTTCGCATTCTAGATTTGCAATGTATTCCTCTTTCCTGAAGCTGCAAGCTCTATTTCTTTCACCATTATAGAGCCCAGAAATAGGTCATACGACACCCTCATTTAATCATTAGCCAGTTGTCTATAAAAGTGTCCTAGCTAAGCACATCTTGCTTCCCTTCATCGTCATCCTTTCCGTTGTTGTCATCACATGGTCTGCCAAATCTGTCCCAAACACCACCACGTTACCCCTTATTCTGATGAAGTGTTGCCCTCAAGTGCTGTTGTAGAACTTTTCTAACCAATCTTGCCGGCAGAATTCTACGCTAAATGAAAATATGCTTCTTTACAAAAGGCATGTCGTTGTTGATTCCTAGCAGACAGTTTGCTGCTCAATTATTGATAACAAAGCATTAGCACAAATAAATGAATATGCATATGATCATGTAAATCCTCATGACCACAATCATACAGATGATTCGTTACCAATAATACATGTTCCAACAGACTCCACCTTCTTTGAACATTGTTCCTGCTTTGTAATTTGCAAAAGCTGATCAGATAGTGCCTTAGAGTCACCATCAGAAATCTGCCTAGGAATAATGACCAATTCACAAGTATTCTACTCTTGAAACTCAAAGGCGGCCCAAGATGTTTACAAGGATATGACAATGACTCAGCTGCTCCTGATTGCATCTTCTTGGTGACTTCCATATGTGAAGGATGTGGCACATAGGGGTCACATTGAAAGCCTTCAACAAATTCAATATTACTGGGGTTTGCAAGGTTGTCAATGCAGGTTGACGTGCAAGAGTACTTCTGATTTTTTGACTGTCAAGAAAGAAACTAGGTTCAGCAAATTATGCACAGTCAAGTCTAAAAATTAGCCTCAGGACACAGACCAGAGAAACATCAATAGAGTCAAATCCATAATTCTTAAGGTTGGTGCATTTGTTGATTGTGCTGTCGACATCTACATGGTTACTGTCGGTAAATATGCCCACGTAGGGGCTTTTACCACAAAAGCAAAAAAACATATAAATTTAAATTTAAATCTAACACGAGATAATGAGTGGTTAACCTATTATCTCTACTCCTAAAATATCACCATTATGCTACATGACTTTGATTATCTTTTTCAATTTGAGAGAATTGATGCATAATGGACACACACAGAGCACACATTTTTCCAAAAGGATTAAGTTTTTGAGAAAATATATGCTCTCTAGAGTGAGATTATTGAGACCTTAGAGAAAATTCGAAGTAGGGAATTTTTTCATCTTTTCATCACCTGATTTAGGGTTGTAGTGTTGTAACATTACAGTGATAACTCGTTTGGCATGATTATCATCCCGACTGCGAGATCGTCGAGAAAGACTTCGTGGTTCCCTAATTGTCGCGTTTATTCACTGAGATATACCTATAAACACAATCTTTTAATTTTTTTAAAAAATCATCATACCTCTGCTTGTGCCAATTAAATTTAATATTGGTATCAGAGCGATCGTTAAATTTATTAAAATATTTTTTGAAATTTTTTGGGTATAAAAATATAGGGTAAAAAAATTTAGGGTTCACATTACATATGACTTTCGTGAATCAAATTTTACAATGATATTACCCATGATTTGTACATCACAAATATAATTTTTTTGTAATTTTTAAAGCATTTTTAGAATATGAAATATAAGGTCAAATCCTTCGCCCTTAATGGCACCCAAAACTTAAAACCCTGGATCTGTCACGTTAGAGGACAAATTGACTTATGAAACTGGTATATATATATTCCTCAAGGTCTTACATTGTGTATTGTCATCGTCGAAAACTGGGTTTTCCAACATAGCCACAAAGGGCCAAAATTTTGGACACATTATTCAGTGAGAATAGGGTTTGAATCTCCCAAAAATCAAGTTAAGGATGACTTGGGGAAGTCTAATTTTATTTTCTGAATGAAATCTCCATCAAAAAGTGGTCGGAAATGAGTTTTCCGACAATCAGATCAAGACGACCCAGTTACAGACTCGTCGGGCAAGGAAGAACCAGCCCAGACCCCCGGGTGCGTGAGTTACATGCATGAAGAGGTGTGTGATGCCCACGGGTGCAAACGCGTGATGTTCACACGCGCCAAGGCACGTGAACAAGGTCAGATAGTTTAGGTCATCCTAACCCAAATCAGTGTCCAAGCCATGTCCCGACCTGATCCATGCCAGATTGCTGCTAGTATGTGGAGGCACATGGTAGCACGCCGCCGGTGCATGTCCAGGCGTGGGACATCGGGAGACGCGTCAGATCGTCCTGAATTAGATTTTTTCAATTTTTAAGGGCCCACATCCATATATATGACTATTTATGAGTTTTTGTGCATTGAATCCAAGTCCGGATAGTAAAATACGATCCCAAATTATGATGTATGATGTCCATTGACTCATACGCTTGCTTTGGGTCTATGCTAGAATCATCTAGGATTTGTTGATTCGTAAGGTGTGCAAAATTATAAAAATAAGTATCGTTTGCCACTAACGCCTCTTCTTTTTTGTGTGATAAAGACAATAAATGCAACAAAAACTGTCGTACTTGATCTTGTAAAGGAAGACAAACTGAATGGTGATAATTATGAGATTTGGTACCATAAGGTTCAATTTGTCTTTGAGGAACAAGAACTAGCAAAGATTTTATGGCACGAAATAGAGGACCCTGAGGAGGGTACCATGCCTCGACAAGACAAGAACAGGACGCATTTCGTGTATGGAAGAGAAAGGATGGCTAGACTAAGGCAATCCTTCTGAGCAATATACACAACGATATGATCCGTATTTATGAGCAATATCATATTGCGATATCAATTTGGCTTGCTCTCATTGAGCATTTTGACTCCTGGTCAACTCCTAACTTGACGATGATGACCTATGAATTTATTACCTACAAGAAAAGGCCAGATCATAGCATGAAACAGTATCTTATACGCATATCGAGTATGACCGCCTCTTTGAAGAATACAGAGAGCAGCTATCGGATGAGTTTTAGGTACTATAAGTGATCCAGTCTCTACCTGACTCATGGGAAGTTGTTAAGACCTACTTCACACACACATTGAGAGTATTCGTACTTTTATGGATGTGAGTTGACACTGTAAGTTCGAGGAGGAGTGCCAAGAGGTGGCTAGATCTGTTTGGTCATGCTTACATGGTAGAGTCGAGCAAGGGTTCTTGGGATTCCAAGCGCAAATAGTACAAGCATGACAAGAAGACTAGAGACCATGGTAAGAAGAAGTCATCTATCAAGACTGATGACAAAGAACAAAAAGTGTAGGAAGAAAGAACTCGATAAGAGCAAAGTCAAAACTATGTATGTGGCCAACTTGGGTATTTCGGTCACGAGTGTGACTAGCAGAAAATATGTCCTTCTTCTTTATATGGTTTGAGTTTTGTTTCATGTACTATTATACTTAGAGTTGTAACCGGGCCAGGCCCAATCCGATTCAAGGGCGGTTCTTGGAACCACGGGTCGGGCTAGCTGCGGTTCCTAGGCTAGTCCGGGCTGGGCCGGGCGGGGCCAATTCCAAAATTTTTTTTAGTTGAACTGGAATGGCCCACTAAGTCGGAACCAGCGGGCCGGTTCACACCAGGTCGGGCCTGGTTCGGCCCGAAAATTTTTTTTTCTCTATTGCCTTTTTTTAACTCTCTTTTTTTTGTAACTCTATTTTTTAATTCTATTTTATTTTTGTAACTCCATTTTTTTTTAACTTTGTTGTTATTTTTTTTTTACTCTCTTATAATGATTTATTTCTTCAATATGTTTTTTTTTAATTCACTTTTTATAAAAAATAAATTAAAAATTAGAGATACAAAATTTTTAAAGTGATTCCACCGAATTCGATATACGTTCACTACCAAACTCATCACTTGGATTTTAAAATCCACTAATTTTTTTTTGTTACATTATTTTAATTTTTACAATACTTTAATTTTTTTCTATTTATAATGATTTTTAAAATCCACTTCTACTACTTTTTTTATAATCAGGTTGTAAATATTTTTGTACATATTTTTCAAATACGAGACATGCAACTATACTAAATGGTAATTCTTTTCTTACTAGCCATTCTATTTGTCCAATTTTTTCTTTATCCGAATTATATTTAAATGTATCAGTTATATTATCTCCCCTATAGCAATTTATATTTGTCTTGTTTGTAGTAATTTATCTGAATGATTATTAACTAAGTGTCTTCTAAGCATGCCTACCCTTCAACCCTTCAACCCTTCAAAAATTTATATTTTTTATGACAAATTTTACAAATTGTTTTTTGTTCATCAAATTTTTTTCAAAAAATGTCCATATATTAATATCATCTTTTTTAGTCTGTATTGTGTTAGATCCTGTATTACTAGATTCAATTTCTTCCAAAAGAGTTTCAATATCTATATTATCTAAAATTTTATCTTTAAAAAAAATGGAGGAAGAGGGGATTGTTGAGAAGATTGAGAAGAGTGTGTTCCTACCATTTTATTAAAAAATTAAGAATAAATTTTCAAAATAAAATATACGATCAAATTTTTAAAAGAAAATTTAAGATTAAATTTAAAAAAAATTACGATTTAATTTTTTTTAAAAAAAAAAGTAATGCAAATATAATGCAAATACAAGAAAATAAAGATGTAAAAAAATTAGATATACCGACTCGACGAATATCACAGTCATTTTTTACAAAATCTTGAATTTGAACTCCCAACTTTGAAATTTTGTCAAATCTTGATCAATATTGAAATTCGTGGACAATTTGTAATCGTCCCTTCTCCACCCAGACTGTTCAGTAGCAAGAGCACCAGGAAAGTTCCCAGATAAGAAGTGGAGCTTGTCTGTTCTCGCTTAAGTACCTTTTTCCCTCGATAATTAGTTACCCCCAGACAGAATTTTCCTAGACATGTTGTCGTTGCATACTAAGTCAATGGGTTTCACAAAAGTTTAGAGTACAAATTTGAGAATATATTTAATAAAAATGTGTTTAATGAATAAAATGATGAAAATAAAGATAATTGTGGAAATGTAGATGATGATGGAAATGATAATGGAAATGGTGTATAAATTGGTAGAAATGGTATAGAAAATACTAATGAAAATGATATAAAGAATTGTAAAAATGATAAAAAGAAAATGATAATGGAAATAGTGATGAAAATTGAGAGAATGTAGATATGAGAGAGAAGATATATATTTTGTTATGGAGATTTTGTAAATAGGGTGTAAGGTATATATAGGAAAATTTTTTGATCTTATGGACCAAAATAATCTCAAAACTAGTAATTTTATAACTGTTGAGAATGGTAAAATTGAAAAAAAAATTCAAAAAAAAAAAGGGACAAGGAGCCCTTTGGAACCGGCCGGGCCAGGCCGGTGCTGGGCTGGTTCAGAGCCCGGGCCGGTTCCATGGCTGGGCCAATTTCCAGTTCCAAAATCAGTTGAATCGGCCCAGACTGCTAGAGTACTCGGCTCGGGCCGGGCCTGGTTACTATAACTCCGATCCGATTCATGAGCCGGGTTTTTTTCAGGCCTGTTGGGCCTGTTTTCAGGTCCAAACCGGTCCGGACACATCTCTAATTATACTCATTGACTTCTGTCATTTGTGGATTATAAACTCAGGAACCACCAACCATGTAACTCGCGATAGGAACCCATACGTGAAGTTTCGCCAATTGAGTCCCCATGCGAGGAGACTGTATGTGGGGAACGGAGCATTTATAACTGTTAAAGGAATTGGTACACGCAAACTAGTGCTACGAAGTAACCAGATCCTATATTTATATGATATTTTATATGCTCCCGAGATTCGACAGAGTTTTATATCTGTATTTTTTCTTGATCGTTTAGAATATTCTATTTTTATTGGAAACTCTAGAGTTTCTATTTCATATGATAATTCTTTGATTTGTACTGATTTAGTTTAAGATGGACCATATGCACTGGATGTGATTTCTTTTAATGATATTTCTTATTTATCTCCTATTGCTTTTACATCTGATAGTGTAGTTGATGATATTACTATTTGGCATAATAGACTTGGCCACATAAGATAAGACTTGCCCCTATATGAGTTTTGCCTAGCCGATAAAGTAACAAGAAAACCATTTGGAAAAGCAATGAGAGTTAGAATCCATCATAGTCAGTCCACTCTGATATTTATAGACCTATTAATGTAAGAGTCTAAAATGGAGTTGCATGTTTTATTACGTTTATAAATGATCACACACATTTTGGTTACATCTATCTGATCTCGCACAAGTCTGAGGCATAGGAGTGCTCAGGAGTTTTATCAGTGAGATTGAAAATCAGTTAGACTTGAGAGTGAAGACTCTTAGAATAATCGAGAGCATGAGTATCTATCTGAGCAGTTCAAAAAGCTCTGTTTCGAAGAGAACATTACGAGACAGTTGACTATTCCTACTACTTCCTAACAGAACGGAGTAGCTGAGAGAAAGAATAGTACTCTGTTGGAGATTGTGAGGTTTATGATTGCGTAAGCCAATTTGCCTATCTCATATTGGGGAGATGCATTATTGACTACTAGTTACATCCTCAACCGTGTTCTAACAAAGTCAATAGTCAATACCTCATACGAGTTTTGGATAAGAAGGCAGTCTAACCTTAACCATTTGAGGTAATGGGGTTGTGCTGCATATGTTCATGATTCTTTCATATCCATACAACAAGTTAGGTCCGCGAGAAAAGAAATGTATCTTTATAAAATAGTCAGAATATTCCAAGGAACATGTGTTCCTAAGTGAGCATACGGACAGTAAAGTTACTAAAATTGAATCTCGTGAAACCACATTTCTAAAAAATAAATTTCCTAAGAGATGTGAAATCAATCAGGACATCACATTCCATAAGATGGGTGAGCTTAACAGCTCAACTAAGCCCAGTAGCGGGACTCAAGAACCCATTACGGATCTTAGTTTTAGTATAAATAACCCATCTAGAGGAGGCTCCCCATTCTCGTAGAAGTAGTCGGGGACACGTACCCTGACATCATTTTCCGATTGAAGATGAGATTCTCATTTTGACTCCTAAGAATGATGAGGAGTTCAAGACATTTAAGGAGGCTCTTGAGGGTTCTGTGAAAGACCAATGGTTAAAGGCCATACAGGAGGAGATGGAATCCATGAGAGTCAAAAGGGTTTGGGATTTAGTTGACTTACCTGAGAATAGAAAGGTTATTGGGAACAAGTGGATTCTCAAATTAAAAAAAAAAGGCCGATGGATCAGTAGAAAGATACTAGACCCATTTGGTAGTTAAAGGTTATACGCAAACAAAAGGTATTGACTACGATGAGACTTTCTCTCCTGTAGTCAAGTTTATTCGATCCGTTTACTCTTGGCGATTGTCACGAGTATGGATCTGGAGTTACACCAGGCAGATGTAAAGACCACCTTCCTTAATGAAAGTTTGGACGATGAGATCTATATGGAATAACCCTCTAGGTTCGTTCTAGTAGGTCAGGAGGCTAAGATCTGTCAATTTCAAAAGTCAATATAAAGCCTAAAGTAGTTATCTAGGCAGTGGTATCTGAAATTTCACGAGAATGTAATATCTTATGGTTTTACAATGATCAAGAAGGATCATTGTGTCTATCTGATATATTTTGATGACTTTTTTATGATCCTATCTCTATATGTAAACGATATTATGTTGGTTGGGAATAACATTGAATATCTGATGAATATTAAGACTTGGTTATCATCGAATTTCGACATAAAGGACATGAGTAAAGCTAAGTTCATCCTTAGAGTTAAAATTTAAAGGGATCGCTCGAGATGAATGTTGGCTCTTTCACAAGAGACCTATATTAGAAAGATTTTCGAGCATTTTGAGATGAGCGTCATAATCTTATAGATACTCCTATTTCCAAGTACGATGGCCGAACTCTTGAGATGTGTCCAAAATTCATGAAAAAATAAGGAAAAATGAGCAAAATCCCTTATCCCAGTGTAGTGGGAAGTTTACTGTACGCGATATTGTGTACACGACTAGATATTTGTTATACAGTCAGTCTGGTGAGCTTATATCAATCAAATCTTGCAATGGGTCACTGGAGAACAGTGAAAAAGATTTTCAGATATCTCAAGTGAACTGCGAATTTCTCCTTGTGTTATGGAGGAGATGATTTGCGTCTTATGGGATATTCAGACACCGACTGGGGCGATGATATGGATAAACGAAATTGACATCAAGTTTTGCCTTTTTGCTCAATAGTAGTGCCATTTTTTAGAGTAGTAAGAAACAAACTTGTGTATCTCTATCTACGATGGAGGCTGAATTCATGGTTTACTCAATTGCAGTTCAGAAGAGTGTGTGGATCTGAAGACTATTGGATGACTTAGGTATTGTGACTGATAGTGGGAAGTCAGTGATAATTTACTGTGATAATCAAATCTTTATCGCCTACACTCGAGACCCTAAATATCATAGTAGAACTAAATATACTAACATTAGATACAATTTTATGAGAGATATCATCGAAAAGGGTGAAGTGACCGTCAAATACACTTCTACACACAACACCAACCTAATGCTAGACACTTGTTTATAGGACATAGAGAGTCATTGGGTTTATATATATTTTGGCATTTCTCATTTTGTACTGAATTGATGATATTGATACTTATTACCTTTATATATATAATTTTTGTACATTATTCAGTCACTCATAAGTTATTATATTTTTTATTTAATACACTTATTTTTTGTCATATATTCTGTGATATGATGTGATGTGATAAAAGATATGTCAAGCAAACAAGGTTGACTCTCTCACACGAGTGACCACCTCCAATTTTAAGTGAGCAAAGATGAAACGGTTTCTAATTGTAAGAGATTTTGATAGTAGCTCTACTAAAATATAAGTCTCCTTAATATGTGTTTAGAATAAAGTCATATGTATTATGACTGACATGGACATACCTACATCCATATTGCCTGTAAGTAACCAGATTTAAGATTTCAGATATCACTTGTGTCTAGTGATATTGTCTCTGAGATACTTTCGTTGAGATCTCTGGGTAAATCTTTATGTGTAAATTGAATCCTATATCTGTACAGTGTTAGAGAAATTTGACATATACCTTTTTGAGAGATGAGGGAATAATATTGTGTCACGTGTTTCATACCGCACGTGATAAAACGACCATGGGATAGTGAGAGCTACTATTTGAGATGATAATGTGATCATGATTTTCGTTCTCAACGTATGAGACCCGAGATCTAGTGGGTGGGATCTCTTGTACCGTTATTACTTTCGGTTATTTTTATAAGTTTTGGTTCAATATTTGCTATTTCAATCTATTTACCTATGGTCCGTAAGATAATTGAGGTCTAAAAAATAGATCTAGAAAAGTAGCTGAATTGAGACTAATAGATTTGAGTTTGGGAAAATAAAGACCAATCGACATTATATCAACGTATAGTATTTACCAACTGGTCTATTATGTTTAGCCATGTTGGGATTCAAACATAATAGTGAATACACAATCGAGTAATAATTGGGGATCACTTTCGATAAAAAAAGTGGTTTAATAAATGTAACCATGTTGAGTTTTAGGTACAATGAATTTTTTTTTATACTAACGGTAACTCATCGATCATCCTAACAAATGTATCGAGAAGTTTTTGCTTGTAATTGTACTTGCCAGTCGCACGACATCTAATCCTGTATGAAATTTCAATAGGATGATGTAGAAAATCGCATAAATTGTGATCTTATAACGAATAAAAAATACTCTCGTGTGCAAGTGGCAGATATTAGTAAATATGCCCACATATGAGCTTTT
This sequence comes from Dillenia suffruticosa, assembly GCA_033439265.1. Taxonomy (NCBI): domain Eukaryota; kingdom Viridiplantae; phylum Streptophyta; class Magnoliopsida; order Dilleniales; family Dilleniaceae; genus Dillenia; species Dillenia suffruticosa. Next base: position 16,219,150 of record JAVTVX010000029.1, read on the forward strand.
ACCACAAAAGTAAAAAATATTTAAATTTAAATTTAAATCTAATATGTGATAATGGATGGTTAACCCATTATCTCCACTCCCCCCTAAAATCTCCCCATTATGCTATGTGACTTTGATTTTCTTCTTCAATTTGAGAGTATTGATACATAATTGACACACACAGAGCACATATTTTTCTAAGAGAATTGAGTTTTTGAGAAAACACATACTCTCTAGAGTAAGATTATTGAGAGTTTAGAAAAAATTCCGAATAGATAATTTTTGTATCTTTCCATTACCAGATTTAAGGTTGTGGTGTTTTGATATTGATGTGATAATTTGTTTGGTGTAGTTATCATCCCAATAGTAAAATCGTCGAGAAAGCATTCGTGGTTCCCAAATTGTCTGTATTTATTTACTGAAATATACCCGTAAACACAATTTTTAAATTTTTCTGAAAAATTATCTTGCTTCCACTTGTATCAATTAAATCTAATGGTTACCAAAGGCATCTCTATGAACTAAGCTTGCTATATGGGTGTACTTACGGAGAAGATCCCAAAACCTATATGTGTAGAATGAGTTTAAGAAAACTAACCCGAAGATCCAATAGTAAATAAAATAAAAATCAGCAAGGTGGGTTAAAAAGATCTGAATAGTATCCTTATATAAATCAAGTCAATAAACACATAATAAAAGAACCACTTCAGAGTTCACAGCCTACAGGCATCAAGGCAATTCTGCTATCAGTCATGATATGCATAACAATCTGTTTATTTGCACTTTACACATGAATTTTATATTGGGAAATCCTATTTACATAATTTTTTGCTTTTTCTTTTTTCCATTCCAATTAAAAAAGTCTGCACAATGACCATGGAAAACAAGTAGCAGACCTAATATTCTAGTAGGATTTTCATAGTCATCGATTCAGCGGTAGCCAAAATGTGAGCAAAACAGAATAAAACCTCACATGGTCCGAGAGTCTCACTCTGGAATCCAATTTTTTGCTTTCAATTGCCTCCACAACATAAAGCTAAATACTGATTGTGTGTACATCATTTTCCTAGAAACATCTAAAGGAGAATGAGACTAAAGTCATTATTTAGCAAGTTTGCGATCAAATCAAGAACCCCCAAAACAAGAAAGAAATACGTGGGGATGTTAATCTATGCGTGGGCCAAACACACCTACTTCTTAAAACGTGTTAACAAAAGAACGAAATCAAATTCCTGCCAAACAAACACATACTAAGAATGAACTCAAAAGAATCCTTTAATTTCAAATTCAAGCAAAACCATCAAGAGAGAGAGAGAGAGAGAGAGAAAGAGTAACCAAGTAACAAATTCAGGAGTAGTGTGACAGAGAAATGCCTCCAAATCATCTCTGGTCCAATACTGATCTTTTCCATTACATACCCAGTGATATACTCCTACAAAAATCAAACAAAAAATAATGAGAGAAGAACTTGAAAACAATGAAGAAGATTATGAAGAGAAATTACAGGAAGGACATTGTCCTAATAACTAGGAATGAATTTGAGGAGCTTGCGTGTTGGTGCATGAACTTAAATAGTCATCCAAGTAACGGAAAAATCTATTTAATATGGAATTTGAATGGCCTCTCATATTAAAATATAAGCATGAATGGGATAATAAAAATATAAATAAATGTCATTTCGGTTTTAGAATGTGACCATTGAGAAATGACACCATAACTTCACATTTAGTGATATAATATGTCTTTTAGACTTCTTGGGGTCTATATAAACCCTTGGGATCATTTTGGAATGATAAGACATGAAAATAGAGTTTGTTTAGCCTCTCCAAAACTCAATATCCTCTTTGTCATATTTTTTCTAACCTTATCATTTTGGTATCAGAGCCATGTCAACAAATAGTCTCTTACAACCCACTATTCCTCGTCTTACCAAAACCAATTATGAAAATTGGAGTATACAAATAAAGGCACTTCTTGGATCCCAAGATATTTGGGATATTGTAAAATGTGGGTATGAAGAACCCCAAGAAGGTGCAACTCTCTCTAATCAATAAAAAGAGATTCTGAAAGAAACTCGCAAAAAGGATAAAAAAGCCTTGTTCTTTATCTATCAAGCTATTGATGAATCCGACTTTGAGAAAGCTGCAGTGGCAACCTCCTCTAAGTAAGCCTGGAATATACTCCAAAATACTCACAAATGAGTTGAAAAAGTGAAGAAAGTTCGCCTTCAAACCTTTCGTAGAGAGTTTGAAGCCTTACAAAAAAAAGAGTCCGAATGTGTTGCGGATTACTTTATAAGAGTTTTGGGCATAGTCAATCACCTAAAAAGAAACGGTGAGCAAATTGATGATTCTAGAGTGGTAGAAAAAATTCTACGCTCTCTAGATGTCAAATTTGACTATATTGTGGTGGTAATCGAGGAGTCCAAAGATTTAGAGACAATGACAATTGATGAACTTATGGGTTCCTTACAAGCCCACAAATAACGGTTCACAAGAAAAAATAAAGAATCCTTTATGCAAGCTCTTCAAGCCGAGATTTCACTGAAAGAAGCAAAAGGAAGTTCAACGAGTGATTGAGAACGAGGTTGAAGCCGAGGATGAGGACGCAGTAAAGGATGGGGCTGTGGACATGGTCGTGGACAAGGAGATTTCTTTAGTAAGGAGGAGAGAAATCAAAGTCCAAAAGGACAAGAAGAATCATCAAGAAGTCAAAGGTATGACAAATCAAAAGTTCGTTGCTATAATTGTAAAAAACTTTGTCATTATTCTTCCGAATGTTAGTTTAATGATCAAGTACAAGATAGAGCCAATTATGCAAAAAGCCAGGAAGAAGAGGGAGATTCAATTCTCTTACTATCATGTAAGGAAGATGATGATGGGAAGAAAAATCTTTGGTACTTGGACACTGGAGCAAGCAATCATATGTGTAGCCACAAAGACATGTTTGTACAGCTGGATGAATCGGTGAAAGGGGAAGTTTCATTTGGTGACTCCTCCAAATTATTTGTGAAGGGCAAAGGTTATATACTCATCCAATTAAAAGATGGTAGCCAACGGCTCACTTCTAATGTGCAATATGTTTCGGGTATGGCATGTAACATATTGAGTTTGGGCTAACTTTTGGAGAAAGGTTTTAATATTCAAATGAAAGATAGAAGTCTTTATTTAAGAGATGAGAATGATGCCTTTCCTGTTAGTGTCAAAATGAGTAACAATAGGATGTTTGTGTTGAATATCAATCATGTGGGTGCAAAATGTCTCAAAGCTTGTGTGGAAGATATTTCATGGCTATGGCATTTAAGGTTTGGATACCTTTATTTTGGTGGTCTTAACCTAATATCCAGAAAAAAGATGGTGAATGGATTGCCCTACATTAATTGTCCTAACCAATTTTGTGAGGAATGTGCTTTTAGCAAACAATCAAGGGAGAATTTCCCCAAGGAGACAACATTTCATGCAAACAAACCACTTGATTTAGTCTATACCAACATTTACGAACCAATCTCACTGACATCTCTTGGAGGTAATAGATATTTTCTAACGTTTATTGATGATTATAGCAAGAAATGTTGGGTGTATTTTCTAAAGGAGAAGTCTGAAACCTTTGTCACTTTCAAAAAATTCAAGACAATGGTGGAAAATCAAAGTGGCTATCATATCAAGGAGTTTCGATCTGACTGAGGAGACGAATACACATCAAAAGCTTTTGAAAGCTATTGTGAGCAACATGGCATCCGATGATCCTTGACGGCTCCATACTCTCCACAACAAAAAGACGTGGTGGAAAGAAAGAACCGAACCATTCTTGACATGGTTCGTAGCATGCTCAAAGGAAAGAATTTGCCCAAAGACTTTTAGGCTGAAGCGGTGGATTATGTAATATATTTACTTAATAGATGTCCAATAAAGAAATTGAAGAATATCACTCCACAACAAGCATGGAGCGGAAGGAAGCCAGACGTTTCTCATTTGAGAGTGTTTGGTTGTCTTGCTTTTGAGAACATTCTGGACCAAAGAAGAACGAAATTAGATGACAAAAGCGGCAAATATATCTTCATTGGCTATGATGCAAGGTCAAAATCCTACAAACTTTCGAACCCAAACACTAAAAGGATGCATGTAAGCCAGGATGTGAAATTCAATAAAGAAGAATCTTGGAATTGGCATGCAATGAAAGAAGTACAAATCCATAAAGAAGAAGAAAAGGAGCAAGGAGGAGTAATTATTGAAGATACCATACCACCGTCATCTCCATCATCATCATCACAAACAATATCACCAACAACATCATCATCATCATCAGCATCGCCATCATCCTCATCATCCTCTTCAACAATTAGCCCGATACAAAAGACAAGAAATATACAAGAACTCTATGAGATAACAAATGAAATAAATATACAAGAACTCTATAAGATAACAAATGAAATAAATTTCATTTGTCTTCTTGCTAATCAAGAAACAATTTCTTTTGAAGAAGCAAAAGAAGATCAAAAATGGAGGGATGCTATGGACGAAGAGATCAAAGCCATAAAAAAGAATGATACATGGAAGCTTGTTGAACCCCCCAAAGGCCATACACCCATCGGAGTGAAATGGGTTTTTAAAATTAAGAAGAATGTCGATGGCACGATGAAGAAATACAAAGCAAGATTGGCAGTGAAGTGGTATAAGCAATAAGCCAGAACTGACTTTGATGAGATATTTGCTCCAGTTGCCTATATTGAAACTATTAGATTACTTATTTCTATTGTGGCATAATTTCAATGGCATATCTATCAAATGGATGTCAAATCTGCTTTTCTAAATGACTTTCTTGAGGAAGAAGTGTATGTGGAACAACCTATGGGTTATGTAAAGAAGGGAGATGAAAAAAAGGTCTTAAAATTGAAGAAGGCTTTCTATGGGTTGAAACAAGCCCCAAGAGTATGGAATAAATGCATTGATAATTATTTCTACGGGTCTTGTTTGTTGCTCTATATGTAGATGATCTCATTTTCTTTGGTAGCAATCCTCACATGTTTATGGACTTCAAGTTAGCCATGACTCAGGAATTTGAAATGACTAACATAGGGCTAATAAGCTACTTCCTTGGTTTGGAAGTCAAGCAGTCAGAGAAAGGAATTTTTGTGTCACAAGAAGCTTATGCATTAGACGTTCTCAAAAGATTCAAGATAGAGGATTGCAACCCGATAAGCACCCCATCGATTGTAGAGTAAGGCTATCAAAGCATGACAAAGGAAAGATTGTGGATGTTTCTCTCTACAAAAGCTTATTGGAAGCTTATGATATCTAATATGTACAAGGCCGAACATCCTCTATAGAGTTGGATTGATAAGTCAGTACATGGAAGAATCCAAAGCAACACATTGAAAGGCGGCCAAAAGAATTCTTCGTTACATTCGAGGTACAATATCTCATGGGCTAATGTATTCCCGTTCTAAAAATTTTCAACTCTGTGGTTTCTCAAACAGTGATTGGGGAAGAGATTTGGATAAAAGAAAAAGTACAACTGGATTTGTCTTTTATATGGGTGAGATAGCATTCACTTGGCATTCAAAAAAGAAACAAATTGTTACTCTCTCTACTTGTGAAGCTGAATATGTTGCTGCATCATCTTGTATATATCATGCAATTTGGCTAAGAAGTCTTCTCAAGCAGCTACATTTTCGTCAAATCAAAGCAACAAAAATTGAAGTTGATAGTAAATTAGCAATTGCATTGGCCAATCATGAAAGAAGGAAGCATATTGACATCAGGTATCACTTCATCCAAAAGCATGTGAAGAAGAAATATGTGGAGCTACTCTATGTCATGTCACAAGATCAAATTGCTATATCTTTACGAAACCACTTGCAGCCAACCTTTTTCACAAGTTCAATATGCTTCTTCGAATGGTTGATGGAAGACAATTAAGTTCAAAGGGGGGTGTTGGTGGATGAACTTAATAGTCACCCAAGTAACGGAAAAATCTATTTAGTGTGGAATTTGAATGGCCTCTCATATTAAAATATGAACATGAATGGGATAATAAAAATGTAAATAAAAGTCATTTCGGTTTTAAAATATGACCATTGAAAAATGGCACCATAACTTCACATTTAGTGATATAATATGCTTTTTAGACTTCCTTAGAATCTATATAAACCCTTGGGATCATTTTGGAAGGATAAGACATGAAAATAGAGTTTGTTTAGCCTCTCCAAAATCCAATATCCTCTTTGTCATATTTTTTCTAACCCTATCATTGCGAGAAATGTAGGATTTCAGTTTAGAAGCTAGTCATGATTTTCTACTTATTTTGAATGATTTAGGCTCATAACTCATTATCTCCATTGCAAAGAGAGAGAGAGAGAGAGAGAGAGAGAGATTTGTCTCTGTAAATCAGGAATTATGTCTCTAGTGTCAGGTGAGGAGTTGAAGTTAGGAGTTGAAGACAAGAGCGCACCCCTAACGCGGGAATCCATGCCGATCACATGCACCTTGGCTAGGTTGGGCAAAGTGGATGCTCAAGCCCATCATGTCCCACCCCCAAGGTAGAATTCTAATCTAATCATAATGTTTAGAACCCAAAAAATATATATATATCCTTGATTTTGTATCCACGGTGTTATAAACCCTATGAAACTTGAATGGATATCCAATATATGGAAGATAAATATTTTAAAAGAATATATATGATACCAGTATTGCTATTAGTAGTATTTTTTATATATCAATATCATAATATGAAAATATCACATATTTAAGAGAATACTTGACTTTAAAACTTTCCATTTATATACACATTCCAATTTATATAAATATCCCCTTTTATAACTTCATTATACATATACAATACATACAAAAAAATAACAAATCTCTTTTTTTCTCTCTTTTTATTTTCTTCTTCTTATTATTAGTATCTTCTTTAGTTTACAACATGGTTATCAATATGAAACTCTGCCCAACCAACTACGAAATTTACCAACAAAGAATAAACTTTCTTTGGTATGAATTTTTTATAACTTTTATTTATTATTTTTATATAAAGATTTTATTGAATATTATGTTTTTTTTCAAAATATACTCAATGATTACAGTTTATTTTTATATTCCACATCAGAAAAAGAAATTACTATATTTTTGTTATGTTCAAATTTTTCTTAGTTTAATAATCTTATTATTGATTAAATATATATATATTTATTTTTCCTCAATATTATGAGAAAAATTATTTATCATGGGTCTTAGATGTTGAAATGCATCAAGATGTAGTAGATCTTGAAAACACTATTAAAATAATTTGAAGAAATAATAATGATGGAAAAATAAAACCACCTGAAAATAGTTGTTCTTATGATGAAAAAGTTTTGAAAAGAAAATATTATTAACAAAGATATGTTAGAAAATTCTTCACTTTTCATGTTTCAAATTTGTTTCTGCAGTAGCTATATTGAAAAAAAAATAGGAGGATTCAAGATATTCTAAATTGATTTTATATTCCATTGTGATTGAACAAAATATTAGTAATGAAAAATCATGAAACTCAACCTACTGGTCCTAATCCATTCCTTGAAGTGAATATGATTAAATATTGTTATAAATATGGAAGAAGTCGTGATTGTAGTGATTGTCATAATTATACAAATTTATCAAACCACCAAAAGTGTCATGCAAATTTATCAAACTACTAGAAGTGGAACAATAATAATGGAAAAAGACAAAACAAGTTTTCAATGGGTTCTGAGAATATCTTGAGGTCAATAAAGGGGAAAAAATGAATGTCTCATTGATAGTATTGTGATACATACAACATTCAAAAAAAATAAGAATTAATTCCTCTGCCTAAAATTAGGAGAAACAACTGTTAATACCATAAATAATAGTGTGAAATTAATTGGAAACTCTAGTAAAACACAAATATTTATCCTTAAAGGAAAATTTACCACTCGATTGGCGATGAGAGTGTTCAAAAATAAATTTCTTAGAACTCACTAGAATATAATTGTATTTTATCTTAAACGTATTGAATTTTAAAATATTTATCATGTTTAAATATTTTATTGATCTATTTATTTTAAATAAATATATTTTTTGTCACAAAATAAATTTTTAGAATTCACTAGTATCAACATTGTCATGAATTTTAAAACATTGTATGTTTATTGAAAAGTATAGATATTCTCTTGATTCGATTCGCAATGAATGGTGGAGATATATGTCTCGCAGACAGTACTACTACACACACTATATTAAATGATAAGAAATATTTTCTTTTTTGATAATGTAAGAGATCAATGTTAATACTATATTTGGTAATACAAAATTAATAGAAGGTTCCGGAAGAGTTAACATATTCTTGCCTAGAGGAATTACATTTGAAATTGATGAAGTATTATATTCTCCTAGGTCTCAAAAAAAATTGCTCAGTTTTAAATATATCCGCAAAAATGGATATCATATTGAGACAACAAATGAAGGAAACGTTGAGTACCTTCACATTACAAGTATAATCTTGGGAGAAAAAAATATATTAGAAAAATTACCGACATATTCTTCTGATTCATATTACACACTAATGCAAGAGAAGTATATGCAATAGTTGATAAAAAATTTACGAAGTTAAATGATTTTATTATTTGGAATGACCGGTTGGGTAATCCCGAGTTAATAATGATGTGAAAGATTATAAATGATTCACTTAGATATTCTTTGAACAATCAGAAAATTCTTCAATCCAATGAATTTACTTGTATTGGTTGCTCTCAAGTCAAATTAATTGTGAGACCATCACCAGCTAAAATAAACTGAGTCTCTTGAATTTTTGGAACAAATACATGAAGATATTTGTGGGTCTATACACATACCATGTAGACCATTCAATTATTTTATGGTTTTAATTGATGAATCAACTAAATGGTCACATGTATTATTATTATCAATTTGCAGCCTACCGTTTGTGAGATTACTTACTCAATTAATTAGATTACGAGCACATTTTCCAGATTATTCAATCAAGAAAATTCATCATGATAATGTTGGTGAATTTACATCCTAAAGTTTTGATGAATATTGTATGTCGATTGGGATAAGTGTAGAACATCCTTTAACACATGTTCACACTCAAAATGGTCTAACAGAATCACTCATTAAGCGTACTCAATTGATTGTAGACCATTGCTTATGCGAGTAAAATTATCAGTTTCTGATTGGGGACATACTATTTTACATGCAATAACATTTATTCGCATCCAGCCAACCAATAGTAACGATTTCTCCCAATTACATCTGGTTTATAGTCAAGGACCAAATATCTCCCATTTCAAAATTTTTGGATGTGCAGTTTATGTCTCTATTGCTCCATCACAACAAACTAAGATGGGATCTCAAAGGAGATTGAGAATATACGTTGGGTATAAATCTCTATTGATTTTTAAATTTATTGAACCCATGATAGGAGATTTATTTAAGCCTCATTTTCTTGATTGTCATTTTGACGAGTCAGTTTTCCCAATATTAGAGGGAGAAAAGAATAAGCAGTCTGTCACGCCCCGATCCTCGGATCGACCACGCAACAGCCGCCGCGTTGTCTCGGTACACGAGCAGAGCCTCCCCTTATACCGGGACTCCGCAAGGCTACAAATCAGTTCAAAACTCATCCAATACACCCTCCATCGAAATGAGAAAAATCATATGACAATACACATATAAAGGACCCATCCGGTCCATCCCTGTACACACAAGCATACATCGACACGCGAATGGGGCGGGGGTTCCTGTACATGCATACATACGAAAATTGGCAATCCCAGCCATTCCAGAATTCTCAGCATAATTAAAACATTTAAAACAAAGAAGTCCCAAATCATAATCGCAGGATTTTACTAACACTCGCATGAAAAAACGAGCTAGCGTCAGTAAAATCCAAGTGGTATGAGATGTACAGAACTTCACAAATCCAAAAGAAAGTATCGAAATTCATAATTTCAATCCAAATATCCCATATGAGAGTTTAAAAGGAAATGAACAAGTTCCGTACAAACCATGTAAGGATTCCATCAATACTTGCTCTTATATATGAAACAAGTATTAATTTAATCCATACCAAAAAATTATACAAGTCTTTCATTCCATGGAATTCAAAATCAACCAAAATGAACTTGCATTTCTATGTACCTACACAAGTCAGCGGAATAAATCTTCCGCAGCTCCAATTTCTGCAGCAGATCTAAACTTCCTCTGAAAATGGTAAAGAGAGGGGTGAGTATTGGGAAATACTCAGTGAGCGGAGTGCAATGGTATAATTGCGTGATAAATGAGGGGTGAATGTGGGAGTGTCAAAATATATCTCAAATAACATCTCATATATATCGAAACATTTTTCAATAAATCAGATAATTCACAAAATATGCATCCACATCAAGTATTCTTTCAGAAAATCACAAGGGTCCCATCGAAATTACTTCCATCTTGCGTTTGGCCGAACCAAGACGAAAGCCCGCCAAGAGGTTTTTCCATTTCAGTATTTCAAACACTACCCCCTTCCTTGGTGTTGGCTCGGACCTCCCCGGGGTGCAATCCAGATAGTCCGACGTGGCAGAGAAGAGGCCGCGTATACCTCTCTCGCAATAAAACCCAACCACGCCACCCCGTCGGGTCGCTCCGTGGAGGGAATGACTATAGCCATTGACTACTAGCACCATGCATTTCTCAAATATGTCATTTCTCAAGTCATGTGCCATAATTTCTAGCAAACAATCATCAATTTCATGTCATAGCAATTTATAGAGCAACACCAAATCACATATGGCACATATGCGTTTATAAATACAATGGATGCATTCATGCTTCACAATCCAGTCCAGACATCCCACGATCACAAAACAATTGATATAAAATATGAAAAATCTTACAAAATCATTTATAAAACAATTTTAAACTCATTTACTCATTTATAACACAACGGACCATCCACTCACCTTTTAGGGAGGGTATCCACTCCCGATGCCCTATCGATACTCAAGAAATCTCCTTTCAAGCTCCAAAAAGGTCAACCTAGACCAATAATCCACAATTTCAATTCAAATTTCAAGAAAATCTATTCTAATCAGCCAAATAAGTTCTAATTTCATCTAACACGTTTCTTTCGTATTTAATCAACCTAAATTCATGTAGAATTTAGACGTAACCCTAGAAATCACATATCAAAATTCGGGAAAATGCACTCTTTTCAAATTTCAGACATTTTCAGAATATATACAAATCTCTCATTCTAAATTCGGACTAAACTCATTCAAATTTCTGAAGGAACTAGAATTTCTCTTACCTAGGGTTTCGCAGCTTGCAGCTCTAGCGTCCGTGCGTCTACAACTCGGTCCAGACCACTGTAATGTTTCCAAACCGAAGCACACTTTAGCAATTAGCCCTAATTTCCAAGAGAATCAAAACCCCTAAACTATTGATAAGAGAATCGTTCTTACCTGCGTAGGGGATGAAATGCAGGTCGCGGCCTAGGGTTCCGAATGTCTCTTGCTACTGCTGGCTTGGGCTCCTGCGAGGGCTGCAGAAGAGCTTTCGGCAGAGGGAGAGAGCAAAGCGCGAGTGTGCGAGCAAGGAAAGGACAGCGCTACTGTCGCGCGCTCGGGAAAGGGTGAAGAGAACCCATTCGCGCGTGCGCGGGAGAGGAGAGAAACAGAGAGTGAGGATGAGAGAGAGATAAAGAGAGAGAGAAAGAGAGAGTCGGGAGAGGGAGAGAATGAAAGAAACAGAGAGGGAGAGATTGGGGGTGAGAGATGAGAGAAAGTGATGGGAGAGAGAATTCGTGAGAGAGAGAGAGTAAACCGGGAGAGGGAGAGAATGAGTGGAAGAATTGGGAAAGTGACTTTTTCACTTTCCCGATTTTTTTTTTTTTTTTTTATCTTTGTCGGTGCCACAACACTTAACCCCCTAAAAACAAATTTCGTCCCCGAAATTCCAAGATACAATTATACATCAAAGAGTTGCGGTTGTTGCTTCCGCATTAATTCTTCAGTTTCCCAAATCTGTTCTTCAACTTGATTATTTTTCCATAGCACCTTAACCATAGGAATCTGCTTATTCCTCAATTGCTTGATTTGCCTATCAATGATCTTCACCGGTTGTACCTTGAAACTCAAATTCTCATTCAATTCCACTGGAGGTGCTTTCAAAGCATGTGAGGGATCCGGTAAATATTTCTTCAACATGGAAACATGAAAAACGTCATGGATTCTTTGCAACTCCGGCGGCAATTCTAGCCGGTATGCCACTTGTCCAATCCTTTCAAGAATTCTGAAGGGACCGATATAACGAGGATTTAGCTTTCCCCGTTTCTGAAAACGGATTACGCCCTTCCAAGGAGATATCTTCAAAAACACCATATCTCCTTTTTCAAATTCCAAAGGTCTTCTTCTCTTGTCAGCATAGCTCTTTTGTCGATCTTGAGCCGCCTTCATTCTTTCCCGAATCAGCTTCACTTTTTCTTTAGTGGCATCGATCATTTCTATGCTTTCAATCTTTCTCTCTCCAACTTCATCCCAACACAAAGGAGTACGACACTTCCTTCCATAAAGGGCTTCATATGGAGGCATCCCTATACTTGCTTGATAACTGTTGTTGTAGGCAAATTCAACCAACGGAAGGTGTCTATCCCAACTACCTTGAAATTCCATAACACATGCCCTAAGCATGTCCTCCAATATTTGGATGGTGCGCTCCGATTGTCCATCGGTTTGGGGATGAAAAGCAGTGCTGAATTTCAACTTAGTCCCTAAGAACTCTTGTAACTTTGACCAGAATCTAGAAGTGAATCGAGGATCACGGTCAGATACAATAGACACCGGTACTCCGTGAAGCCTTACGATCTCATCAATGTACAACTTTGCCAATCTTTCTAAGGAATAAGTATTCTGAATCGGCAAGAAGTGAGCCGATTTGGTGAGACGGTCTACAATCACCCATATGGCATCGTGACGGCTCGGAGTACGTGGCAATCCCACTACGAAATCCATAGTGATATGCTCCCATTTCCATTCGGGAATTGGTAGTGGTTGAAGTGTCCCTGCCGGTTTCTGATGTTCAGCCTTGATCTGCTGGCATACAAGACACCTCGCCACAAATTCGGCTATCTCTCTCTTCATCCTAGACCACCAATATGATTCTTTGATGGTTCGATACATTTTGGTACTCCCTGGATGCATAGCATAGGCCGAGGAATGCGCTTTTTCGAGTATAGCCTTCCGGAGATCTTCATTTTTCGGAATGCACATTCGTTTCTCATACAATATAATTCCATCGTCCTGAATCCGGAATTCACCGCCTTCCCCTTTTTGGATTTTCTCAACAATGTCCTTCAACTCATCATCTATAGCCTGAAGCTCCCGAATGCGATCCAACAATGTAGGTCTAACCACAAACTTGGCTAATAAAGCACCTTGATCATCCTTAGCCAACTCAACTCCAAGTACTCGGAGTCCAACTAAACAAGAGAGGTAAGAACTCCCTTGGGATGCCATAGACGAGGACTTGCGACTTAAAGCATCAGCTACGACATTCGCCTTCCCGGGGTGGTAGTCAATTACTAAGTCATAATCCTTGATCAGCTCTAACCACCTTCTTTGCCTCAAATTGAGCTCCTTCTGAGTGAGTAAGTATTTGAGACTCTTGTGATCGGTAAAGACCTTACAAGTAACCCCATATAGATAATGCCGTCAAATCTTTAAAGCAAACACAATGGCAGCTAGCTCCAAATCATGAGTAGGATAGTTCACTTCGTGCTTCTTTAGTTGGCGAGAAGCGTAAGCAATCACCTTATCACCTTGCATCAGCACGCACCCTAATCCTTGCTTGCTGGCATCACTGTACACCACATAATCACCACCGCCACTAGTAGGGAGAGCAAGGATAGGAGCGGAGGTCAACCTTTGCTTAAGCTCTTGAAAACTATCCTCACACTTTTCACCCCATTCGAACTTGACTCCCTTTCGAGTCAAACTTGTCATCGGAGCTGCTATTTTTGAGAATCCTTCAACGAATCTCCGATAATACCCTGCTAATCCAAGAAAACTTCGCACTTCGGTGACATTTTTAGGCTGCTCCCACTTCAGAATCACTTCCACCTTCTTTGGATCTACAAAAATACCGTCGCTAGAAACCACATGTCCTAAAAATCCAATCTCTCTTAGCCAAAACTCGCATTTTGAGAACTTGGCATACAACTCTTTTTCCCTAAGAGTTTGCAAAATGATTCGGAGATATTTGGAATGCTCTTCATCACTTTTGGAATACACCAAAATATCGTCGATGAAGACTATAACAAATTTATCAAGATAAGGATGGAACACTCGATTCATGAGATCCATGAAGGCCGCAGGAGCATTCGTCAATCCAAAGGGCATTACTAGGAATTCGTAGTGTCCATACCGCGTTCTAAATGCGGTCTTGTGAACATCACCATCCTTGATCTTCAACTGATGATAACCAGATCTTAAGTCGATCTTTGAAAAGACACTTGCACCTTGAAGTTGATCAAACAGATCATCAATTCTCGGAAGATGATACTTATTCTTTATCGTTGCCTTGTTGAGCTGTCGGTAGTCAATACATAATCGAAGGGTTCCATCCTTTTTCTTTACAAACAAGACCGGAGCACCCCAAGGTGAAGTGCTCGGTCGGATAAACCCTTTCTCCAACAACTCTTGGAGCTGAACCTTCAGCTCTTTCAACTCTGCGGGTGCCATTCGATACGGGGGAATAGAAATTGGTGCGGTACCGGGAATTAGGTCTATTATGAAATCGAACTCCCGGTTTGGTGGCAACCTAGGCAACTCTTCCCGAAAAACCTCCGGAAACTCATTCACCACAGAAATATCGTCCCGACTAGGACTTCTCACAGTGGTATCAACAATGTGTGCCAAATAAGCTTCACATCCCTTATGCACTAGTCTCCGTGCTTCAAGAGCTGAAATTATACAACTCGGTAACACTCGCCGTTCTCCGGCGAATACAAGCAAGGGATGTCCTGGCCTTCGGAATTCCACTTCCTTAGTGAAGCAATTCACGGAAGCTCGGTGAAGATACAGCCAATCCATACCTAGAATGACATCAAAATCTTTCATTTCCAACGGAATCAAATCCGCCTCGAGAGTTACTTTCCCGATTTTTACCTCACAAGACTTATACACTGTTCCCTTGATTAAATGTTCTCCCAAAGGTGTGATAACCAATAATTTCTCAACCAGTGGAACTAAAGGCTTATCAGAATGTCTAGCAAATCCCGAACTCACAAAGGAATGATTAGACCCGGTATCTATGAGCACATGTGCATCAACATCAAAAATTTTCATTGTACCTATAATTATAAACCATAAACAAAGTCATATCATCCACATTCTTTAAGCCATGATCACAACTATCAAATTATAATCATAAACCATTTATGTCACATTTTCAATTTCAAAACTTAAAATTTAATAGAGATTTATCTGTGACTACATCAGGATTCACTTGGGCCTCTTCATTTGTCATGGCATAGATTCGGGTCTGAGTTCTAGGTTGAGGGCGTTGTGTGGGGGCAGCTACAGTATTACTTCCCGTGCCCGTCCTCGGTGCATTGCTAGTGGAAGGTGTAGGAGCAATCGTCGAATCTCTTCTAAAACCACTCGAGGGACCTCTAACTTGTCGGCTTCCTTGCCCTTCTACATTTAACTCCGGACAAGAGTGTCGAATGTGACCCTCCTTCCCACAATGGTAGCATCTTTTGGGTTCCACACATGGACCCGGATGACGTCCCTTGCAATTTGGGCAAGTTTCTCCTCTGCCACCCATGGACCCTACTCCCATACCAACAGTTCTGCTGGGAGCACTAGGCCTAAAAGTAGATTGTCTTGGAAGAAAGCCAACCGATCCCAAAAAGGATCTACCGCTATAAGAGCCCATGTCTCGACTTCTTTTAAAATCTTGACTCGAACCGGAGCCACTAGGCCTCTTTCCTTTCCCATGATGCTCTTTGACTTTGTTTCTCTCCATCACCATTTTCTCGGCCCTCAAGGCCAAGTCTAGAATGTCTTGGAAAGTATGCCCCTTGGTGATGGGCATTTTCTCTCTGATATTCAAATTTAGTCCCGACTCGAACTTTGAACTTAGAGACTCCTCGGAGTTCACAAACTCCGGAACATAATTAGCAAACTCTCTCAGTTCTGTCTCGTACTCAGATATTGTCTTGTTTCCTTGAGCTAATTTGAAAAAATCCTCTCTTTTTTGATCCCGATAGAATCGGGTGTCGTATTTCTCCTCAAAGGCCCTAAGAAATTCTGTCCAATTAGGAGGAATAGGAGCTCTTCCCTTCACATTCTCCCACCATGTTCTTGCACCTTTATCCAACAGTTTCACCGCCACCCATAATTTCATCTCATCGCTTAATCTCATGTCGGAGACGGTCTCTTGAACTCGGCCAATCCATTCCTTGGCCACTGAAGCATCAGAAGTACCCGCAAATGTCTCACATCCTAATTGTCTTGCCTCCTTTATCAACTTAGATAACTCCACAGTAGGGCGATCGGTTGTTGTGACAACCGGAGGAGGAGGCGTTAGTGGGGTACTAGGAGTAGCAACCGGCACTGAAGGAGTGGTCGGTGGAGGAGCTGAAGTCGCATGTGGAGCTTGGTACTGCGCTCCGAAGGTGTTCCACCACTCTATTACTTGCTGAAGAGCAGCAATAGGAGGAGCCGAAATCCCGGTAGGAGGAGCCGGCTGTGTAGGTACGGAAGGAGGAAGAGCATGCGAGGACGACTCATCCTCATGCTCCGGCGGAGGAATCTCGTTCACATTCCTCATTCTCTTTCGTGGAGACATAGTGATCTACACAACAAGAAGTTACAATTAAGTCAAACGGTTAAGCGAAGGCTAATATTTAACCCCCTAAAAAGAATGTTTCTAATTTCCTAAGAAATCCATGGAAGACTTTGTACATTCTCCGAAAACCTTTTTCGAAAACCAAACATTTCAAAGTTTTTACAAAACTCTCGGGACATTTGGAAACATTTGAAATTATATCAAAAACCATCAAACTTTTAAAAATCGTGAACCTCGCTCTGATACCAATAAAGCTGTCACGCCCCGATTCTCGGATCGACCACGCAACAGCCGCCGCGTTGTCTCGGTACACGGGCAGAGCCTCCCCTTATACCGGGACTCCGCAAGGCTACAAATCAGTTCAAAACTCATCCAATACACCCTCCATCAGAAATGAGAAAAATCATATGACAATACACATATAAAGGACCCATCCGGTCCATCCCTGTACACACAAGCATGCATCGACACGCGAATGGGGCGGGGGTTCCTGTACATGCATACATACGAAAATTGGCAATCCCAGCCATTCCAGAATTCTCAGCATAATTAAAACATTTAAAACAAAGAAGTCACAAATCATAATCGCAGGATTTTACTAACACTCGCATGAAGAAACGAGCTAGCGTCAGTAAAATCCAAGTGGTATGAGATGTACAGAATTTCACAAATCCAAAAGAAAGTATCGAAATTCAGAATTTCAATCCAAATATCTCATATGAGAGTTTAAAAGGAAATGAACAAGTTCCGTACAAACCATGTAAGGATTCCATCAATACTTGCTCTTATATATGAAACAAGTATTAATTTAATCCATACCAAAAAATTATACAAGTCTTTCATTCCATGGAATTCAAAATCAACCAAAATGAACTTGCATTTCTATGTACCTACACAAGTCAGCGGAATAAATCTTCCGCAGCTCCAATTTCTGCAGCAGATCTAAACTTCCTCTGAAAATGGTAAAGAGAGGGGTGAGTATTGGGAAATACTCAGTGAGCGGAGTGCAATGGTATAATTGCGTGATAAATGAGGGGTGAATGTGGGAGTGTCAAAATATATCTCAAATAACATCTCATATATATCGAAACATTTTTCAATAAATCAGATAATTCACAAAATATGCATCCACATCAAGTATTCTTTCAGAAAATCATAAGGGTCCCATCGAAATTACTTCCATCTTGCGTTTGGCCGAACCAAGACGAAAGCCCGCCAAGAGGTTTTTCCATTTCAGTATTTCAAACACTACCCCCTTCCTTGGCGTTGGCTCGGACCTCCCCGGGGTGCAATCCAGATAGTCCGATGTGGCAGAGAAGAGGCCGCGTATACCTCTCTCGCAATAAAACCCAACAACGCCACCCCATCGGGTCGCTCCGTGGAGGGAATGACTATAGCCATTGACTACTAGCACCATGCATTTCTCAAATATGTCATTTCTCAAGTCATGTGCCATAATTTCTAGCAAACAATCATCAATTTCATGTCATAGCAATTTATAGAGCAACATCAAATCACATATGGCACATATGCGTTTATAAATACAATGGATGCATTCATGCTTCACAATCCAGTCCGGACATCCCACGATCACAAAACAATTGATATAAAATATGAAAAATCTTACAAAATCATTTATAAAACAATTTTAAACTCATTTACTCATTTATAACACAACAGACCATCCACTCACCTTTTAGGGAGGGTATCCACTCCCGATGCCCTATCGATACTCAAGAAATCTCCTTTCAAGCTCCAAAAATGTCAACCTAGACCAATAATCCACAATTTCAATTCAAATTTCAAGAAAATCTATTCTAATCAGCCAAATAAGTTCTAATTTCATCTAACACGTTTCTTTCGTATTTAATCAACCTAAATTCATGTAGAATTTAGACGTAACCCTAGAAATCACATATCAAAATTCGGGAAAATGCACTCTTTTCAAATTTCAGACATTTTCAGAATATATACAAATCTCTCATTCTAAATTCGGACTAAACTCATTCAAATTTCTGAAGGAACTAGAATTTCTCTTACCTAGGGTTTCGCAGCTTGCAGCTCTAGCGTCCGTGCGTCTACAACTCAGTCCAGACCACTGTAATGTTTCCAAACCGAAGCACACTTTAGCAATTAGCCCTAATTTCCAAGAGAATCAAAACCCCTAAACTATTGATAAGAGAATCGTTCTTACCTGCGTAGGGGATGAAATGCAGGTCGCGGCCTAGGGTTCCGAATGTCTCTTGCTACTGCCGGCTTGGGCTCCTGCGAGGGCTGCAGAAGAGCTTTCGGCAGAGGGAGAGAGCAAAGCGCGAGTGTGCGAGCAAGGAAAGGACAGCGCTACTGTCGCGCGCTCGGGAAAGGGTGAAGAGAACCCATTCGCGCGTGCGCGGGAGAGGAGAGAAACGGAGAGTGAAACAGAGAGTGAGGATGAGAGAGAGATAAAGAGAGAGAGAAAGAGAGAGTCGGGAGAGGGAGAGAATGAAAGAAACAGAGAGGGAGAGATTGGGGGTGAGAGATGAGAGAAAGTGATGGGAGAGAGAATTCGTGAGAAAGAGAGAGTAAACCGGGAGAGGGAGAGAATGAGTGGAAGAATTGGGAAAGTGACTTTTTCACTTTCCCGATTTTTTTTTTTTTTATTTTTATCTTTGTCGGTGCCACACAGTCCGGAAATAAGATCAATTGGAATGAATCATCTTTATCTTATTTTGATTCTTGAACAAAGTAATGTGAAATGGTGGTTCAAAAATAAATTTATTTGCAAAGTTTAACAAATCAATTATCAAACATATTTGCTGACCATAAAGGAGTAACTAAGTCACATATTTCGATTGTTTATACTCCTATTAAAATTGACGTCCCTGAAAAACAATATAATATTACTAATGAGTCTCAAGCACACACAAAACATGGTAAACCAATTGATTCCAAAGATAAAAGTTTTCGAGATAGAAAATGAGTAAAGAAATTAGATGGTTTAAATAAGAATATTACATGTCCTAAACATGTATCAGCTATGGATAATGTTCCAGAAAAATATCAGGTATCTAAAATATTGATAATCATGAGATCTCAATAAATTATATCATGGTTAGAGAAATATAAAATCAGAATAATGTCAATATTGATGAGATTATTGTATATCACATAGTAGTGAGTATTGAAAATGAAAATAAAGATCTTGAACCGAGGTCTATTGAGAAATGCAAACATAGATATGACTAGTCAAAATGGAAAGATGCAATTGAGCCAAAATTGAATTCCCTTGACAAAAGAAATATTTTCGGACTAGTAGTCCGTACACCTATTGGTGTAACACCAGTGGGATACAAATGTGTCTTTATGCAAAAACAAAATAAGAAAAATGAAATTATGAAATACAAAACACGTTTAGTTGTATAAGGATTTTCGTAAAAATCCAGCATTGATTATGATATGACATACTCTCATGTGATGGATGTGACTATTTTTTGATTTTTAATCAGTCTGACAATACAACAAGGACTCGATTTACATTTAATAGATTTCGTTATAACTTTATATGGCCCACTGGATAACAACATTTATATGAAAATTCCATAAGAATTTAAACCGACAGAAGTTTGTAATTTAGATTCTTTGAGAATATTACTCGATTAAATTAAACAAATTCTTATATATATTTAAACAATTTGGTCGTATATGATATAACCGTCTTAGTGAATATTTGTTAAAAGAGAGATATACAAATGATTTCGTTTACCCATATATTTTTATAAAGAGATCTAGATATGATTTTGCAATTATTGCAGTATATATTGATGATCTAAATATCATTGAAACTCCTGAAGAGCTATCAAAAGTAATAGAGTGCTTGAATAGAGAATTTGAGATGAAAGATATCAGAAAAACAAAATTTTGTATTGGATTATACATAAAAAATTTAAAAGATGGAATCCTTGTGTATCAAGTAATTTATATAGAACAAGTGGTAAAACGATTTTATATGAGCAAAACACATTCATTGAGCACACCGATGGTTGTAAAATCACTTGATGCAAATAAAAACCATTTCTGATTTTGAGAAAATAATGAACAGATTCTTGGTCCTGAAATACCATATTTAAGTACAATCGGATTACTCATATATCTCGTTAATCATACACGACCTGATATATTATTCTCCATCAACTTATTAACGAAATATAACTCTTATCCAACCCAAAAACATTAAAATAGGGTTAAATATGAATTTCGTTACCTACAAGGTAAAAAAATATGGTCCTTTATAAATTATTCAAAATAGATTTGATTGGTTTTGTAGATGCAGAGTAACTATCTAATCCCCATAATACTCGATCAGAAACTGAACATGTATTCACATATGATGGCACCGTCATTTCATGACATTCTATAAAACAAACAATAGTAGCTACATCATCTAATCATCTCAAAATTTTGACAATCCATGAAAATGGTCGCGAATGTATATGGTTAAGATTTATAATTCAGCACATACAAGGACCTTATGGTTTATTTTCAGGAAAAGAGGTATCGACAATCTTATATGATAATACATGCATCGCCCAACTCAAAAAATGATATATCAAATGCGATAAAATAAAACATATTTTATCAAAATTTTTTTTCACTCATGACTTCAGAAAAATGTTAATATAGATATTTAACAAATCTGATCAAGTAAAAATTTATCAAATTTATTCACAAAGTTTTTGCCAATTGTTATCTTTGCAAGATTGATGAAAGGAATCAGAATGTATCGGCTTAAAAATATTAAAGGATATTCTCAACAAAAAGAGTAAGAATATCATCAAATACGTTGAATAGTGTACTCTTTTTTTATACCAGGATTTTTTTTTCCTACTAGATATTTTCCTAGTAAGATTTTAATAAAATCTATTCTCTGTGTAATAGATATCCAATAAGGAGTGTTATAAATTTTAGGAAACTTGAATAGATATCTAATACATAGAAGGTAAATATTTTAAAATAATACACATGATACCAATATAGTTATTAGTAGTATCTTTTATATATCAATATCATAATATAAAAATATCACATATTTAGGAAAATACTTGACTTTATACCATTCCATTTATATATATATCCCAATTTATATAAATATACCCTTCTATAATTTCACTATATATATACAATACATATAAAAGAATAAAAAAATTCACTTTTTCTCTTTCTATTTTCCTCTTCTTTTTATTAGTATTTTTTTTTTTAGTTTAGTATACTTGAAAAATAATTCTCGCTTTAAAAGTTTGTCCAGCCACTAGGTATTTATTTGTTTTTAACTACTTGCTATTTAAAATCATTACCCAAGATAACACGTTAAGCACATAGTTTCTTCTACCTTCCTTTTCCCTTCTCTTCAAATGGGGCTCCACTTTTTGAGAAATTACATATTACAAGTCATGTCCCGATATAAATATACCCCCCCAATGATTGGCAAATGAGGTGGTGTTAGGGAATGGGTGACACTGGTGCCGTGCATGTTTTGAGCAAATGATCCTTTTTCTTAAGCGAGAAGAGAATTGGGTTTCAAACATCAAAGCAGGGGAGGGGGGATCAGGGTCTATCAAGCCCGGCCCTACTCATGTTAACAATGAACATTAGAATTCTTCCTCGGCGGCAACTTATCCTTTTTGTTTATAATTTTGCATGGACGATTATAACTTCGATCATATGGAGTTAGTCATGGACTACTAATAATGGCATGTAACCAAACATGATGTTTACACTTTAAATGATTGCTTTACAGTTCCTCGGTGGGTTAATTCCAGAAAGAGAGAGCATTCCACCTGTTGATTTCATGACAAAAACTAAGTGCTAACCATTAACCAGGAAATTCTGACATAGCCAAGTTAAAATCCAAAGAGAAAAGTCTGCAGAGGAAATGATGTTGGGATAAATTAAATCTGCTAAGCTAAAACTTGCATAAACCATTTCCATCAATTTCGGGTATTCAGATAAATCAGTTTTTATGAAGCTGCAAACCAGACCATGACTTTTCTTTTCTTTTTTCCTTTTTTATTCCTTTTTTTTCCTTCTTTTTTTGGTATGCGAAAAGCAAGTCTCGTATTCCTGCGTCCAAACTGGAAAGGAAGTACAAAAAGCTTCCAAGCCTAGTTAGCGAATCAATTGTTGCTTCTGGAAGATCTCCATTTTTCCAGAATAATTTGCTGCTTGAACCTAAAACCCAGTAAAGTTGATCCAAGTGTGCAAGAATTTATGCCAAGGAAAACTCCTAAATTAGGTGGGTTAAGGCATATTTAATGTATACCTACACATTAATTTGTGTTGCCCTCTGCGGCTGTTCTACTGCGTCTGCCTCTTTTAGCTGCACGGGAAGATGCTTTGCGTTGTGCAGAGAATGAGAACTTCAGGCAAAACTTACAAGTGACGATCCAAAAATACTTTAACATTCCAGTGCAGCTGAAAGCAGTTTCTGCATCCCCTGACTTTTGAATACTACTTCAGCACGGCTGCTCATTTCAGATAAATGCACCCAAAATAGCTTTAACCGTGAAGCTCTTTTCCAGGCAAACGTGTGCTCCCAAAAATATGCTACCAGATAACTGCGGTCCGTGCAGCATTTCAATGCCTATCTCAATGCATCTGCAGGATCAATTATCAGCCCAGGCCATCAAGGATTGTGAATTTTCTCCGGCCCAAATCCAATGCACAAAATTCATTATCTTTCCCTAGATCCCCTCTCCGACTTTTTCTGCTGCCATTTTTAACCTCCATTCAGATATTCACCTCCCATTGTTCTTTCCGTTTAACGAGGCAACATCACCATTGTGAGAGACATTTACACCCATAAAACGCCAAGGCGAACCCAACAAAGATTTGCTTCTATAGAGAACCCTTCTCTGCCTTCCGCATTTCCACCATCACCGACAAACATACCAACTCAGAAACAACATTAACTCCATCCTGCATCGAATCAGATTCTGAAAAACTGTTATGACAGTCATATCGCATAGAAACCTTTATTCAGATTCTGCTCATGTACAGAACTTTCACTAACCCTCGAGCCTAGACCCAATAATACCCTCCAAACCCTGCTCTTTGCTCTTACAATCATCACCCACAGCACCATCACATGCACTCATCTTCAACAAATTTACCAACATCCGGACCGCCACTTTCTCCATCTCCTCAGATCCCAAATAACTCATATTCACACCATTTTCATCCCCAAACTACCCATTATACTCTCCAAGCCCTCAAATGATTGATTCAAAGTCTCAAGTACAGTTCTTAATGCCATTGGTTAGGGTTTTGTCATAATGGAAAGCAGAATTTGTGCTGATAGTGGAAAGACAAACCCAAAGTCCCAGTCCAGGTGTGTAACCCCCAGGGTATATATCAATAACAACAAAATTCTTTTGCATTTCTCCTTCAGGCAACTCATAGTCCCTCTTTCGCCATATAATAACAACAAACTCAATCCAAGAAAGCAGAATAACTGGTGAACAGCGGTAGTAAAAAAAATCCAACACAAGAGTCACATTCAAATAACATCATTGCTCCAAAAAATTGGTTGGAAGCAAAATTTATCCATATCTTATTATAAGTTTACATTGTATCCACCCGGATACAATTGAATTTCCAGCCAAAGTTCAATTGAATCCTATCCTAAAACCAATTATGCCCAAAACAATGCTCAATGGCAACACAAGTAACATAAGTACATCATATCAAAGCCATAAAACAACTGGCACTTTGTAAATTCACTTCAAGCATAAATTCAACATCATTGAGCATTACCCACAAATCATGGTCCCAGCTCCTTCATCAGTGAGAATCTCCAAAAGCAGTGAATGCGGAACGCGCCCATCAATAATGCTTGCCGTCCTAACCCCCTGCGCAAGCGACCGAACACAGCAATTCACTTTTGGAATCATCCCACCTGCAATTTTTCCATCATCCACCATCTGCTTAATCCCTTTTATATCGATCTGCTTCACCAAGCTCCCTGGATCATCTTTATCCTCCAAAATTCCAGCTACATCCGTTAACAAAATTAGCTTCTCCGCGTCCAATGCAGCCGCCAATTCCCCTGCTACTGTATCAGCATTGATATTGTAGCTCTGCCCACTCTCATCCGCCGCCACTGATGCAATCACCGGAAGCAAATCGCTGTCAATCAATGGCCTCAAAACCTTAACGTCCACATTTGCTACTTCTCCCACAAACCCTAATTGGGCTGATTTGGGCGATGGCCGGGCAGTCAAAAGCCGACCATCTTTACCCGAGAGACCAACTGCGGTGGCCCCGGCATTGTTGATCAGAGAGACAAGTTGTTTGTTGACTTTCCCGACGAGGACCATTTCCACGATTTCCATGGTTTCGGAGTCGGTGACTCGTAAGCCATTGAGGAAGTTGGGCTTGAGGCCTAGCTTAGAAAGCCAATTGTTAATTTCAGGGCCGCCACCGTGGACGAGGACGGGGCGGAGACCAACGACGGAGAGGAGGACGAGGTCGTTGATGACGGAGGCTTGGAGAGACTGCGATTTCATGGCGGCCCCGCCGTATTTGACGACGATGGTTTTGCCTCGGAATTTCTGGATGAATGGGAGTGATTCGGAGAGGACATCGACGCGCGTTAGGCCAGGACTTAGCGGTGGTGGAGGTGGTGGTGAATTGGCGATCTGATGGGTCTTAAGGCAGGAGAACACGGATTTTGATGGAGGTTTAGGATTTTGAGAGAGAGAGAGATTGGGTAGTGGTTTGAGGTTTGAGGTTTTTAGGGTTTCAGAGAACGAGAGGGGAGGTAGGGTATGGAGCTTCACCGTAAGCATCTTCTCTCCCTTGAGTCTGGAGGCTGGGGGGCTTAGAGAGAGAGAGAGAGAGAGAGAGAGAGTTGAGAAGTGGCGAGGGGCGAGGGGCGAGGGGCGAGCGGCGACGCAATGATTTGGCGATTTCGCTATCGAAGCTTTATAAGTTGCTGTGAGTTGAAAAGGACTTGTGAAAAGTACTACATTTATTATTTGATATTCGAGAAAATGAAAATAAACAGAAAAATTCGCATAAAAAAGCTGGTTAGATCGAGTAACAATGGCACCGAAGCCAAACCCTAAAGTAAATATGTCATTCGAATCTAAAATAAATAAATATAAAAATATATATATATATATATATCATTTAATGATCTGACTCGAATCAATACGAAATTAACTATTTCAATATCATTAGATATTAATAATTTAACATAAAAAATAAAATAAAAAATTATTTTATCTTTTCCATTACATCTTATTAATAAAGAAAAACACCAAAATAACTCTTACAAAAAATATCTATTTGATTTGAGATATAATAATTATTTAATAAACAATAATTATTTTTTTTTTTCAAAAATATCTTAGATATGGTAACACTTTGTCGTTGTTTACCATTGAAATCCTAAAACTTGTCATGCATTTTCAAAAAGAAATAACAAATTTTAAAAATACTATTAAAATCATCTACAATATTATTTCAGAAAATTACAAAATTCGTTTTCACTGAGTCCTATGTGTTGTATTTCAGTTCCACTAAAACAAAAGCATCGCTGAGTCCTATTAAAATCTTATTTAACAAAGCAGAAAGATACTGTTTAGATGATATTTAGTTAAAAAAATATAAAAATTAAGAATAGAATTAAAATTTATATAAATTATTTAGATTAATAAAATCGGAACATAGATTTGGGAATAAAATCCTCAAAATATAAATTTTGTAAAACCAAGTAAATTAATAGTTCCGAAGGAATCCACATATGAAACCTTCCCACAAATGGAACCCTCCAGCTGTTTGTTTCCCCCCCCCCCCCTCTCTCTACCTACTCTCTTATAAACCCATGTTTGGAAGCATCAAGAAGAAGAAGAAGAATAGGAAAGAAAACGGCGTCTGCTTTTTTTAAGTATAAGAAAGATATAATTAAAGAGAATTCAAATTAAAGAAGAGAGACGAAAGTGAAGAGACTTTACCGTTTAAGATATCCTTAGGTACAGATAATGGCGTTTTCATTCCATTTCCACCTTCGATGTCTTCATTCCACCTCCACCTTCGATGACCTCGAGTCCACTTACAATACAATATAAATAAATTTGGCGTCATTGCAGTGCAAACCAAACGCATCTTAACGGGAGATTTTGCCTTGGAATCTAGGAATCAATTGCATGAACTCCTGAAGTTTAGGCGCCTCTTTTTTAAAATTTGTAAATCATAAATATTTGGTTACACCTAAAATTAAAGAAATTCTAGTGATCAATCCAATGGTGTCAATGCTTATGTATATTACTCAATGACCAAGTCTAATTGTGTGGATAGTGCACCATGAGAGGACATCCGATGGTGCACCATGAGATCAGGGGATGTTATTTGACTGAGTCCAATAGGATAGGATCCCAAATCTGTACACAATAAAAGGAGAAAGAGCAAGTATGATAGTGTCCATAATTGTTGGATTTGTAGATATATGTACCCTAAAATTTATGAGGTTTTGCCTTTTTTGCCAAAATATAATAACAAGAACAAAAAAAAAAGACTTGATATTTACTTGTGCTCTTACTCTTTTTTTGGTGCCTTGATTTGGTCATTACTCGGTATCCGGAACTCCATCCCAACTAATTTGAATCAACTGCTACAGGATCCATTTTGTGGGGTAAGTCTCCCAATATTGTTTTTTCCGTGTTCAGGAGAAGCTGAACTCCCAATCTGATTAAGAAACGAATGTGTCTATCCCCCTACGTCAACAATTGTCGGCACTTGTGCTCTTACTCTACAACTTCAAGATACTGGTTTTGCAAGATCAAGTCTGGAAATTGGTTGGTGATGCTATTTCATTGTTCTGTCATATTCCTTTTCATTTTTCTTCTCGGTCTTAATCAAAAGAAAAATAATAATAGTAATAAAATAGTAAAATCCACTGATAAAATATACCATTTTTTGGTGCATGCATTAAGTTTTCTGGTCTATGATGAAGTCTTGGGGATTTTGTGTTGATTATTAGTATGGCCTTGCAAAACCAAAATTTTGACTTTAAGTTGTGATGTGTAGGTGGCTATCAGCAGGGGAAAATAAGAGAGGTTGCTCACTGAAGGCCTTCAAATCCAAAAATAACAAAACTCCTTTCTTTACGTGTGATCTTAAACTCGAAACCTTACCCGTTTCTAACGCAATACCCTCCTTTGTAGCCAGAGAGAGAGAGAGAGAGAGGTAGGTTGCTTTCCGTGGGCATTAACCAAAAAAAGCTTGGGGGTATCAAGAAGGCAAAGCCTGGGTGATTCTCATCTGGGCCAAGTACACCAAAGGTAAGGACCAGAAGGACTGGAAAGCAGGCCCATCAGACTTGGCTGTCTAGAAGACCATGGTTAAGGCCAAGCAATTCCTAAATAAGGGCACCAAATGGATCATTAGCGGTGGAAGGAAAACAAGATTATGCCAGGACAACTAGTTCTCCCCAACTTTTCCTCATCCAGGATGGAGGTTCCAGAAGAACTGCAACAAGCCCAGTAGCGGAATACCGGTCCATGATGAATGGTTACCGAGACATTCGGATCTTAAGATGCAGAAAGAGCCCTGCAGGGTAGACCCAGAAGAAAATTAGGATGACAAACAAGTGTGGGGAGGAACTCCTTCAGGTGAGTTCATTCTTAAAGAAGCCTATGCTATTCTTTTACTGAATCCAAATAGGCACCCAGAATCCAGTGTCTCTGGATGATGCTCCAAAGCCAAACACAGCAGGCCTCACAACAGCCTGCAAAAACCTCTTGAACATGGATTGCAAGTGTGAGCTAAGCTACATTCCAAGAGTGACCCGACCGATAAGCAAACCATCTCCCACAAGAAGCCTTCAGGTTGCCAATGTTAGTTCTGCTGTTCTATCCTTCTTACCCAAAAAATTAAATTAATAGCATACGGCAATGACGCCAATGCTAGTGCAAGTGGCAAATCGGAATGGAACCTACTAAGAATAATAATTTGCATCTGCAGATTAAATCCTATACCCTCTAAAAGTGATAGTGTTGAACCACCAACACCTCGATTGAACAATAGTGAAAGAATTACACAATAAACTACTGTCGGGCTCAAAACTCAATATTTCACCGTGGACAGAGAGACCTTCAATACCTGCCCAGTAATACTGCAGAACACAAAATTTGAAAAAGAAATAGTTTTCTTTTTCTTTGAAAAAAAAAATATTGATGATGGGATCACAAAAACTTTCATCACCATCAAATAATAGACCGACTATAATCCTACGATAGACAAAACCTCCGCTGGAAAAACAAAATCTTCTAACAGATGAATTTTGACACAGAAAAATAGTTAAGCCATGATGTCTGCATTTTGAGTTTCAGCTTTGATGGCAATCTTAGGGAAATAAGTCTTCCATTTCGTTTTGCAGAAAGATAAAATCCACCATGAGAAAAAAGCCCGCGTTTCCTTAATTTAAAAGGAATGATCATCTCTCAAACAAAACCTCTCCAAAATTATATAATTGAGAATGGGAAATTCATTTCACAGATTCATTACAATAACACTGCGGACTGAGCCGCCATAACTCCCAATAAGATAAAATTTTAGAAGCCCATGCTATTGTTCCCAAAATCCTCTTCATCCCCACTGCTAAATGATTCAACCAATCCGCTATCATTATCATCCTCATCGCCGTCCGTCATAATCTCCAGAATTCCACCACCTGCATCAAAGTCCATCTCATCGAGAAAATCCCCATCATCATCGTCATCATCAAGCTCGCTTACACTATCCTCCTCATTGCTAATTAGATCATCAGGATCACTCTCTCCATCCCCTTCCATATCTGGGCCCAATAATGAGTCCTCATCAGCATCCTCATCATCATCCTCATCATCATCGTCTTCATCGCTCTCAGCATCATCAGGATCCGAGTCATCATCAGTAGGCTTTCTCCGACCAATTTCATACACCCTTGCTGAAGAATACATGTTTTCTTGATCATCCATTGTCACCAACCCAACAAATGAATCTGTTGGCTCAGTTGCAAAGTCTAGGACACAACGATCTACTGGGAAGGTCGCAATGTCACAGTAGTTTACAGCATCTACTGTACGGAAAGCTGCAAACAAAGGGTGTTTGCAACGCCGAGTGTTCACAGCTGAAGTTATGTCCCCAATATTTCTCCTCAGGATTGCATAGATCACATCGCCACGAGCATTAAATGTTATGACCGTCTGATCCAGAGAAGGTACACTTCTAAGGAGTCTGAATTTTCGAAGATCCCACACTTCTGAGTTTATAATTACCTGTTGAACCAATATTTTTATCACACATGATGAAAAGGAAGACCTCTAGTTGGCTCAAGCAACTCAAGGGGCAACATATAAGCAAGACCAAGAACCTACAGCATTTAGAACAAGCACATGCAAACCAGTTGACAAAATTCAACCTGTGAACAACTCTCTCACCTACTTCCTATCCATCAATCCAGATTGAGCGCCATATCATGTGAGGTTCAGTATAGGTATAAGTTTTTCTTTTAAAAAAATAATAAAAAAAGAAGCAGAAGCAGAAGAAGAAGAAGAAGAAGAGATACAAAACTGACTACTTTGAGGGGATCTAATGATTTTGCAAGGAACGAGCCTGTAGGGTCCCCCCCAAAAAAATCAAAATCAAATAAGTTAATATTTCATTTGCAAGTAAAACTACTCAAATTTTTTCTGTTTAAATTCATTACGTCTAAACTATAATTAGCAACAAGCAAGCATTTCTAGTATATTAGGAAAAACAATTTCACTTCAAATGGCTACTATTTTATACCTTGGAAAAATATGTTGGCATCAAAGTGTTCATAATAGTAGATTTACATTCAAAATTAGCAAAGACAAATACAAAGTAATTTTAGATTCCAAACGGGTGGTAACCTATTCATGCTGATGAAAATAAGATAAGGACTCGCAAGTTCTGTTAGAGAGAACACAATCACCATAAAGAAGAGAAAGCACAATGGAAAAATTCTGCTTACCTCATTACCCGCAGGATGAAAGCCGCCACCCCCGTAGTCTGTGAACTGATCAAATCGATGAACAGGTCCAGAACCTCGCCTATCCCACAAGACCCCATTCCATAACAGCATTGAATCTGAAGGACTGAAGTGTATCTGGGAGTGCATGTGGGCTCGCCCCGAACTAGTGGACGTGTCCAAAAGTGCCTGTTCTACATGATAAGTCTGAATATCATACAAAAGAATTTTCCTTTGGGATGAATCTGATGGTAGGGCTGCAAACGTGCTTCCAGAATTGCTGAACCTTGCAGCCTTACACCCATCAAATGAATGAATGGGCCCGCCAGAGATTGAAAATGCATCCCACAATCGCACATCATGGGGACTCGATGATAGAATGACCCGAGTCTCGCTAGATAGATATGACTGCACAATTGTCAAAGGAGACTGATGAGCAGTACAGCTCTCCAGCATATTGCTGCTGTTGGCATCAAAAATCTTAAGCTCTCCAGAATGGCTGCCAACCACAATCTGCGAGGAGTCTCCAAGAAACGTGATGCATGTCAAAAGAGCTCCATTATCATCCCGGCAAATTCGCCAAGGCCTGAATCTGCTGTAAACAAATTGGCGATCCCTGCGATTACCATACATGCCACCATACATACATCTAAACTCACGTGTTCCAAGCCTTGCTGTCACATTCGATGGGGCATCCATACTTCGTCTTGGCTCAGGACAAACATGCGGGTGCAAGAGAGAAAGTGGTGGCAATGTGGTTATAGGCGCTGGGCACTGGCGATGCTGATGCTTTAAATACTGAACAACAAGAGAGTCCAAGGTAAGCCTTTCTGGGTTGCCAGGCTGTGGATCATTTCCAAGACCAAAATGGACAGAAGATGGAGTCATCAGGCCCATGTGGGCATTATCTTCCATACCATCAGCCAGCATTCCGCTAGGTGCTGATCGTCCAAGCTGCTCTTTCATAAAGGAAATAGGTGAAGTAAATCCAAAGGAATCACTCAATAAATTGCTTTTGCGGATTGAACTAGGCGTCAGACAAACTTGGTGTCGAAGTCCATGTTCTCCAGTGTTAATTCTCTTTATTGAAAGTGCAGGCACAGTATCTTTCAGTTCTGTCAGCTTCCGTTTCATTGGCAAAATAATAGGAGTCTTAAATTGGGAATCCAAATCGACAACAGCTTTTGACACTGACTGTGGAGTTTCGGGTGCAACCACAGAAGTAGACGACCTTTTTGACACACTAGAACCTATGATTGGCAATGGCTGGGAATCAGTTGGCTGAGTTCTTGACTGAAAGCTAAATGAAGATGAGAAAACAGGTTTCTTCTTTAATGACGACAATGCTGCATCACACTTGAAGCTGGGACCCTCATCTTGTGATGAAGATTTTAGTTTATCAGTTAGAAATCCACAAGGTGAACGCCCAGATGGCCACTGAACCTGTACCATCGGTGCTTCTTGCATAGAAGTCTGGTGCACCAAAGATGATGGTGCAGTCAAGGATGGCAAAGGGGTCAGCTGAGCCTCTTTGAGGAGTGTAGCAGCAGTTGCAGCCATACCAGATGCCTGTAGGTGTTCATGAATAAGGAGCAAAAGTTCCCTGAAATTTACCACATAGAGATGATATCACCAAGACTGAAGATGAGAGGAGGAACGCTTAAAACATAGAACAATATAGGTGATGAGATCCTTGAATACCTGGAGTGATAGGTGATTGGTGTGGCAGCAGCTATAGCTGCCCTTTCTATGCGCCTCAAAGTAGGGGTGGCAGCATCAGTAGCAGCCAATTTACTTGCACGTCCTGAGTTAGTAACAATCTGCATATTATGGCAATTCAAAATTCAGCCGACTTATAAACCAAGGATTCCTCTCCCAGCACCACCAGGAAACCAAAAGAAAGAGCTGCAATTACCAGGAACCAAAGTTCACCAGGTGATCTATTTGTAGATCACATTGCTAAATTCTTTCTATAATTCATCTTTTTCTTCTTTTAAAAAAATAAAATAAAATAACTCAGAGATTATGTAGCTATCCAGAAATTATGACTGTAAGTTCCTCACAGGTAGAACTTAAAGATAATAGTGTTCCTATTAGGCAGGAGGATCAACATCAGTAGAGCTAAACAAATTAACAAAAGGGTAGATACATTTGAACAGTAACTTGTTTCCCATCATAGTTTTACTTGCAACACTTATTCCTCCTGTTTACAGACATACAAGGACCGCACTCGGTACCATGTAAAACTTTTTTTACTTGCAGTTTAGGTGATTGTGGTTGTCTATTCTACTGGGGAGTAATTTAACAACACAGATATGAAGCAAAAGGCTAGAGGGTCAATGTGCAATTATAAACAAGATTATTGAACTCACTGCAATCAACTCAATTGCCACTTGGGCTAGTTCAGCTTGCCATCTGCCTTGCTCAGTTCCAATTGTTTGACTGCCTGAATCTCGAATCAACTCTGATAGCTTTTTACCAACCTAAAATACCAATATAATTGCAGAAGTTATCAACAACACTACACGCTTGTATAAAGCATCAATGAGTAATTCATGCATTACAAGAGCTCCATGACAAAAAGCACACATCAATGCATTAAATGGAAATATTAATTAAAAGACATTCAGCAGAACTCATGAGCACATCCAAAGCTGAAAAATCAAGGAAACAACGATCTGCCTCTGACAATTTGGTTTACAACAATTTCATATTACTTGTTTCTTCTTATCATCCTTTCTTTTTTCCCTTTCTTGAGTTCTTTCTACCGCTGCCGACTTTTATTGGAGTTACCTTTTAGCTATTAAACTCTTACAAATTTTTTTCCGATTACAATCAACTGTCCCAGCTGCGAACCACAGGGCACTAACTTAAATAGTTCTTGACCACCACTGATAACAATGGTCTTGAGTAATTCATACACCAAGCAAACATGATTTGTCCAGACGAACACCTTTACCAACAACTGAACCATGGCAGAGTTTTCACCAAAAAAAAAATGACGCATAAAGTGTGGTGGATAAAGTGGAGTGCTTCTGGATTCCTTTGTAACACTAAATTCCAACTAACCTCGAAGAACAGTAGCTCAACATTCCTTGAAATTAACAATGCTAGTGCTAGGGAAATGTATACAGAAGGGAAAATTGAGGAAAGATGGTAAAGTTAAAGCGGCAGTGCTCACGTAGGTCTATAATTTGACATAATTCAGAGTATGTTAGGAACACAAGTATAAACCGAAGTGAAAATGAGATAGAGATGACAGGCTAAACTCTCATCTGCTTTGAAGAAGACGTTTAACTGTGGTTAGCTACTGTATAAACATTTGTACCCAAAAACAAAAAGAATAAAAAAAAAAAGCTACTGTATAGGCATCTAATAGAAATAGGAGCAGGCAGTGAAAAGAGCTAAAAGCCATCAAGCAACGCAACTATAACAATAGCCCTGAGACCCTAAGTAAAGATAAACAGAAGATGATCAACTCAATCAACCAAGCATGTCCCAAAATGATGCAGTCACCTATATGAGTCCACTCATTTTTCATTAAACTTTGTGGAAGCCAAGCCAACATCAAACCTTTCTTTTATTCCTGGAGCATCTTCAACTTACATTATCACTTTTCCAATGGCTTGTTAGGATGTCTTCTTCATATATGACCAGATCATCTGGGGCTTGTCAGAGTACAAACATCCTTATGATCACATTTTGGCTATGTTTATTTTTTTCTGATATTGAAATCTAATAGCTCAATAAACCATTTCTCAAGCATATCGAGTCGTATTGCAATTTTACAAAATTCCCCTTTTACAGATGGCACTAGTTAATTTGCTCGCACCCCATTGCCTAATTTTTTTTTTTCTTTTGGGTATTATATTGGAATTATATATTTGCAGTAAATGGGACTAAAATAAAGTAAATTTGTATTAATTATTTCCAAAGCCTTTTTGTTGATTAGGATAGTGTTAAATTTGTTTTCAAAGTTATACATCAGGGTAGGAACAATTGGAGGAGTGTATTTTTTTTCGGTGTTTTTAGTTTGCTAAGGAGAGAGTGAAAGAGAGAGAGAGATGAAAAGAAATATCCTTCAACTATTGTGTTTTGTTCTCAATATTTTTAAACATAAAGGAAAAGAATGTTTTAAAGAATAATTTTTTTTTTGAATAAAATGTTTTTAATGAGGTAATGCAGTGTTCTCAATTATTGTTGGTTAAGCTATAGGAATTGT
The DNA here is from genome assembly GCA_033439265.1 of Dillenia suffruticosa. Classification (NCBI taxonomy): domain Eukaryota; kingdom Viridiplantae; phylum Streptophyta; class Magnoliopsida; order Dilleniales; family Dilleniaceae; genus Dillenia; species Dillenia suffruticosa. The sequence continues at coordinate 16,254,215 of JAVTVX010000029.1, forward strand.
TGATATGAAAATAAACATGGGAGGAATTTGATCATCAACATTGAATTGATGCAAAATTATTGATTAGAGTTAATAGTTGAAAAAATCAATTGATTGATGTCAATTTTTTTGTTTCCATTTGGTTAAACTTTTTTATTTCCTTTAAATAGTTATAAAAGTTTGGTGTTTACATTCATCCAAGTTCCTGTTGGCATTACCCATGTTTTGGTTTTAATTTTTTAACTGTTAAGTATCTGTTTTGGAATAAAACACTATGAGCAGCATTAAATATTTTTTACTTTTGTAATTATTTCTATTGCAAATTTTATTTCTGTTGAAAAAATTATTTGAGGCTACGGAGTAATATCATTTACAATACAATTAGAATTAACTTATTTAGATGGCAGCATAAAAGTATGAAATTCCTCTCTCTCTCTACTCCCCTTCAATTGCGACCATCGCCGTGGTCTTTTGATGTCATAGAAGCCATAGCCCTAAACCCTAAATTGTTGCCATCTCCTCTCCCCCATCTCCCTCTATTCAATTGGAAATGCTAAACTTCTGACAAAATTGCCAGAAAAGAAATTTACTGCTCAGCTAACTAAATTCTTTCATTTTCCCTCACATGTGACCTACCTCCCCCCCCCCTTTTCAGTTGAGAGGCTCGCCCTCCAGCTGAAGCAATCCAAGTTTTGTGAATTGGTGGTTCATACAATCGTTCTTGATGAGAAACCAACAGGGGATTTGGAGACCTGAAGCTTAACGAAATGTAGGTCTTGCAAAATTAGGGCTCTACAATTACTAGTAAACTCAGCTTTAATAGGCAACCTTGAGAGAATTCAGCAATTAAAGCTGTTGGGAGTTGTGGAGTTGCTTATTTTAATTTGTTGCTCTTCTTCACCTTGTGCAGAGGTTTACCGTGATCTTCAGTGGTTTTTTTTTTTCATTTATTTCTTTGCTTTTCATGGGGATCTCCATCTTCAATTCAAGCTCTGTTAGGTTTTCTTGTGAAATTGTTATCAAAGAAAATAAAACCTTCTTGTTGAATGCTAAATGGGTTTTTGATTTTGATCCCAAAATCTGATTTTTGATTCTAAAATCCGGGCTTCTTCTAAATTCTGAATTCCAAAGGGATCCCCATTTTGAAATCATTTGATCCACGACTATCAATCCCAATTCTGAGTTCTAATTTATAGATCTTACTTGACTCATTCCCTTCTCCATTTATCAATCAAGCTAACCTACTTCAATTCAAAATTCTAACCGTAGAGGGTGAGAGAACACACCTTTGTCGAGAGGACCAAACAATAATACAGGGCTCTAAAAGAAGAGGCACAAGGTTTTTATCCCACATTGATTTTAAGAAGAAACTTAACCACCTATATAAGAAAAGGCATATTTCCTTCCTTGCAACTATGCAAGCAATTCAATGCACATGCAAGAGTGAGAGTATGGTGAGTACATGTGTGGATTAGAGCATCAAGGTTAGTTTCCAAGGCCAAGCCCATTGAAATACGCACATGCCGTTTTAAAACAAACGGGATGGATACACTACTGTTCATTATGCAGTACTGTTCATATGAACGGTAGAGAACCTCGAGCTCTTTTAGTATATTTACAATGTTATGGTCAAGCAAATCTCCAATCCACTTCAGCTTACTCCACTCTGCCCTAACCTCACAAGTAAAGAAAAGTTCAATATTCAATAACCAACTCAAGTAGCTAGAAATGTATGATGGTGTTGGATGTTGTCTATGTAAAGTAAAAAAAATCATAACACAGAGATAACCCATATCAAGGACAAGAACATGGATTATGGTAACAGTCAGGCATGGGTACAAATTACATTCAACTAACCAAACCATTGATTAACACATCTATGAAAAAGAGAGGCGAAAGAAGTGTTGCAAATTTGTTTCTGCTCCTCCTTGTTACATATGCCAGACCATTAAGCTGTTACCAATGCTCATCCCATCAAGTGGCCAACACAGACCAAAATTGTTACCGATGCATGCATTAAATCACCATAAATGAGTAGTAAATTTAACTCTATATGGCTGAGCATTCACAATATGGTTCAAAGCAATGTAAATCAATTACCTGAAGCTTTGTCAAAATGTGCGCAATTGTATCATCTCTGGCTAGACCAAGTAGCACCCGACATGCAAGGGCACGAAGGCAATCGAGAACTGCAGGAGGTAACACGATGCGTGGCTGGAGGAGATGCAGAAGAACCTTTATACCATTGTTGGCACGGACAGCCTCCCTTGCTTGACAATACCCTTGTTCTAATTGAGCAGCAAGACCAGCACATCCTGCCCCAGCACCCAGTGATATTCTTCGATCACCAACTAACCCTGATGCTACAGTAGGCAAAGCTGTTTGTGAATTGCTATTAGTAGATTGACTACTAAGTACAGCCAAGCTGCCTCGATCTGCCATGGTAGATTCTGCATTGCGCTCCCTTGGTTCATTCTGGCTGGGCATGTGAACAGCTCGATCTGAGTTATTTCTATCTGCATGTCCGTTTGAAGTTTGGACAGAAACAGACTGCTGACCTTGAGTAAGAAGTGGGGGTTTGTTGCTAATTGAAGGTGGAGGGCACACGAGATTGACGAGAACATTTAAAGCTGGCTGAATAATCTGCCGCCAAAATAATCCAATAGAAGACATAAGTATGGCCACAGCCACAAAATTTGTGTATGTGTGTGCATATTCAATGCACCTCTGTGTATCAATTCAAGGAAGAATACCTCAGGGTTGGCATAACCAGAACCATTTGCTGCATCCAAAATAACTGCTATACCAACACGATCATTGCTTAATGTTGCATTTACTATAAGCTTGCGGCTGTAAGGTACCAAGGTAACAATATGCAAGATGCCAAGTGCATATTGCAGCAAATCATGCAAATAACGCTCAACCGGAGGGGCCTAAACAAAATTAACAAACTTAAAACAACAAAAATAACACACAATGAGCAAGATGAATTAAAACCTATCATGATACCTGGCACAACTCCAACATGGTAATATGGCCATTAGAGGCCAAAAACATTTCCACAGCAGGCCAACGAGCTCTCACAAGTGCAGGACCAAGCTTTCGATCCTTCTGTATCTGAAGAAACATAGCATCTGTGGCTTCATTACTAATGTCAAGAGGCTTGTATGCTGCCCTTATACTCAATACATTTCTGGCCACACTTCGGCTGCTTTTATTAGGACGAATTGAATCCACAAGCAAAAGAAGGTGTGCTCTGAAATATTGCCGCAATGCGACACATGTATGATAAGCTATCTGCTTTTCAGACGATGTTAGTACTTCTGCAGGTGACCGTTCATTTCGAAGCGATCCTGAATTAGCTAGGCCCAGTGCCCCAGAATTAACTCCAGATCTCACTAAGGCAGCATCCTGTAAAAGGCTTAGCAGCTTTTGCATACCATCCTGAGTGTCAAAGGAATCAACAACTGCTCTGAAGACAAAAGCATCAGCAAAAAATAAAGCTGCATTTTTTCTGGCTTGATCTAGGGGGCACCCAAGAAGTTGAAGAGCCAGCTCAACCACCTGGTGGACAATATCTGAAGGAAGAGCACATACACGCTCCATAATCCCCTGAAAGATTACATGTGATACGAGGTGATTAAACAAAGCAATAAGAATGAGATGACTTGGAAAAATTATAGCTTTAGGTCCATTCTGTGACACAAAAACAAAGAAACAGAAAATATGTCAATGAAGCATAGCAACAACAATTACCTGAAGAGAACCAATGGTCAACAAACAAGAGGAAAGGCCAAAGTAGGTGTGGAACTCTCTTGGGACAGCAAGAAGTTTTTGCATGCCACCACGATCCACAAATAGTGAAGCAAATTTCCGGTGAGCAGCCAAAGCACAAATTAATTTCAGAACATCAGGTAAAAGGACTGCAAGCTTTGATGGGTCTTTATTTTCAGAATTTCGCTGCAACAGCGCAAGACAGACATCTACACCCTTTTCATGCAGCACAGGCCCAAGAACTTCAACATATTCTCCAAGTATTTCAAGACACTGAATACAGTACTTCTCTCTGAGCTGACCAAGGGATTCACCATCCGGGATGAAAAAATCCTCAACCTCCTCATTAGGTTCAGCCTCTTTGATCCCTGAGTCAACATTCGTGCCACTGGAGCTCCTAGCGTTGATCAGCACCAGGAAAATCATAAAAGCCAATACTAATCACACCGTATACTTTTAAGCATCATACAATTAACTACTGCAATTGTAAAAATAATACTGCATCATGAAATCCAGGTTTAAAAAAATAAATAAATAAAAAGAGGTTTATAACCAACCTTGAAACTTCAACAGCAGTGGCAGCATCAATGACTGTAGATGCGGCTTTGGATGCAGCCAATACAGCAGCTTCTTCATCATTTGTAGCTTTAAATTCCTTTTGTACATTATTTTGGAAAAGAGAGGAAAGCAACAGAGAAGCAAAATAAAAAAAGTTGTAAGCAAGAAAATATAAAAACAAATTCAGAATGCACCTTTTGTACATTATTTTGGAAAAGAGAGGAAAGCAACAGAGAAAGCAAAAAAAAAAAAAGTTGTAAGCAAGAAAATATAAAAACAAATTCAGAATGCACCTATAAGAGACAACAAAATATCCCCTTTTCTAAGATGCATGTGTGAGGTTGGGTGAGGGAAACCAATGAAGAGTGACCCACCTCCACTGCTGCACACTTTACAAGTTCAGCAGCTGCATCACCAGCTGCCTTGATAGCTTCTATAGGTGCAACTGCTGCCTTGGCTTCAGCTTCAGCAGCTCTAACTGCTTTCTTTACCAGATCAGAGATATCTTTGGACCCAACTTTGCATTCTAGGAAGCAGTCATCATTATCCTCTCTTTCCACGGCAAGACCATCAGCACTAGTCTTTTCTGACAACTTTGTGACATCTGTTGTCTTTCTTAAATCTGAACTCCTAGCTGAGGTCCTATCCTTCAAATTTCGTCCTGCTAATCGAACTCCAGACCCTGGAGAGGATGAAGCTTGTTCATGTTCTGCAGCTCCTTCACCAGTTCTGCCCCTTCCCCTATATCTTCCCCATCCACGATTCAGCCTATGCCTTGAGTCATCTCTTGCACTTTCATCCAAGTCTTCTTCCCGTCCAGATCTGCCTGGACCATTTCTATCACCACATTTGGTCTTCCCATCACGCAGATCCCGACTATGCCATATATCCTCGCTTTCAGTATTTACATCACAAAGATCAACTCCTTCACAAAATGCATCAAGCGGTTCTCCAGCACCAACCCTACATTCTTCACCATATCCCCCAACACCATGGTCATCCAAAATTCCCTCATTTACTATTCTAGAATCCTCCAAATGATTTGCTCCTAAAATATGCCGAAACCTACTCCTATTTTCTTCTTTATGTCTTACAGATGTAGGACCTGCTATAATCTTATTCTCTGTGACATGACCAGACTCCTTTGACTCCTTTTGGCTCATATTCACATCCCCCAACACTCTGGCACGAAGATAACGCATAAGCTTTGCTGACAGCCCAGAAGTTAACACATCTTCCACTAGCGGACCACCACTGAAATCAAAGTTGATAAAAAAATTATATGCTTAATCAAGCAAAGAAAAAAGAAACAGGAAAAAAAATAAAAAAAGAATATGCAGTTTTGAATCATACCCAGCCAAACATACAGCAAGAAGCCCGGTAGAATAAGTCTTCAGCATATCAGCATCAGACGAATTCTTTCCTACACGATCACCAGAGAATTTTGATGTCTCATCGATTACCCAATTTTTAATATTCTCCAAAACTGTTTCTTCAAAAACATGAGGATGCTGTATAGTATTAACAACTTATCAATGATCCACATTACACGCAAAAGAAAAATAGATAAGGAACTAAAAAGGAATAAGAAATTATTATTCTTACCACCCATGTTAGGGAGCAGCTAAGGAGAAGCCTCATGGCAGCTGCCTGGACAGAAATTGTGTATCTAGACTCGGACAGACACTTCGAAGATATCAATTCAAAAAATTCATCATTCTCCTGAAAAGAGAGGAGATACTTGTTGACAGAAAAATAATTATCAAAAGTGACAACTAATTCCCTAAAGAATAATTAGAACATTTTTCATGCAACCAAACTGCCCGAGGATAAGGGAAAGCGGCAAAATTTTAGGCTTAAGAGCTATTGCAACCAGCAGTTAGTTACCCGGACTAGGTTTCCCAGTCTCCCAATGTTATGAGAAGAGCGACTATTACTGGAGGAATGGCCTGTCTCTTCCATGTACCTGAAGGTAAAACATGAGCTTATTAAACTGAAAAAGTAACTCTTCTTCAATATCTTTCACAGACATAATACAAGAATAACCAAATAAAAGGAGTGGGGAATTTAATGAGAAAGGGGAAGTTCCTTAGGAGTTGAAATCCTAATTTATTGCAAGAACAATATGAGAATTTTGTTAAAAAAAAAAAAAAAAAAAAAGAAACAGCTTAAAAGTTAATTTATCATTTTCAATGGAGAAATGTATCCTTTTTATTTCCTGTGTAGGACATAATATTGTACATACAATATTTTGTTCCACCAGAAAAGAGATTTTTACAGTTTTAGAGACAAACAAAATCTGCAGGGTATGACAGTCCCAGTATCGATATAATTTTATTTTTCATCAATAAATCTAGAATTTATAGCAATGTTTCATTCCACAATGTGTCAAAGAAGAGAAAGCATTATGGTTTTAGATATAAACAATGTTTCTGGGGGTTTGCTAGAACAGACACAACATACAGAGAGGCAACAAATTTCAGAGGAAAAGAAAAACACAACATGACTAAGACTCAATATTAAAATAATTTTAATTTTTTTACATATATCCATATTGGAAGTGTCCAACAAAGGTAACCAAGGTATGCCTTGGAAGTGTCCACAAGTGCTCATGCTAAAAAATTAGACACACCATGTAGTGCATCCGACTCGTGTCTAGCATGTACTGGGAGGTGCTGCATCAAACATGGCTACTATTTCAAAGTATCTGTGTTTGATAGCTATAAAATAACAGCATTTAAGAACTTTTTCTCTTGATTAGTCAATGCTTCTAAACTATCAACTCCCCAGAAATTAAAATCTCAATATAGACAATAAATGCACCATGATATCAGATACAGGAAGTTTGGACCCAATTCAATTTAAAACATTTACTTGACAAAGATGTCGAATACTAATTGTTGCCCTATTTTTTGTAACATGGATGTATTGGAATTAGGGTTTTCTCCAAGATTGCTCTTTGTTCGTGTTCCACAGTGTGCCCTCCCTCCCGCCCTTTTCAGGAGGCAACTACCAAGGTAAAAACTGAAAGTATTTCCTGGAGAGTAAACCGCAACATAATCTTCTATACAAACATTGGTTTAGACCCCTATGGGGCTGCTGCAGCACTAAACCCTCTACTAGCTGGCCATGAGCCCAATTTGCAAGCCAGTCTGCATTAATAAAAAAAAAAAAAAAAAAAAAAGACTTGGTAGAAGACACATGACACAAAGAATTTAAAAAGCTTTCCCCATGAAGGAGCCCATAACCTGGATAGGTTAGGAAAGAGTTAACCCGAATCAGTCAGACAGCAACTTTAGAGTACATTTCCACCTGTAAGTTAAAATTGACATCTCCATTGCTCAGTTGGGACCCATGCCATATACCCCCACAGCACAGCAACCATGACCAGACAGTTGCCTAGATTGTCACCGAAACCTTAACACCATCTTCCTTCACCGTATCTGATCAGGCCTCCTGCTGTTGCTGCTCCTACATTAACTCTTACACTCCCATTCAGATTAACATTGTAGGCATTTAGTGAGGAGTACCACCTATACCTAACAGTATCCATTGTGTTCTCAATATCCCTATCTTTGTATGCTTGTCTTTGAGACACATCATAAAATCCAACTTACTAAAATTTCAAAACAGTCCTACAAAACTATCATACGATTTTAGTCCATTCTAGTCCCTCATATCTCATTATGATGAGTGCTGATCACTTTTCAACACCATAGATATAATTCTCGATTATATTCGATTACTCGTGAACTAATTCCAATCCAAAACAAAGATTACACATTATGCAAGGAAAATCATGCTCTTGTATGATTAGGATTCTCACATGAGTTGATTAGCCTCCATATCAATGACAATACACACCTAGCTCCTAAAAATTTAGAGCTCAAACTTGCAAGTGCCAATTTTACACTAAATACTTATAGAATACCAATCTTAGTTTGCACCTAGTATATGTACTAACAAAAGCAGCACTCCTCAACTTTCCATTAAAAGAAAAAAAAAAACAAAAACAAAAAAGACACATTATAAAGATTAACAGATGCAAAACACTTAAAATAACTTCAATTCACTTTCCCCCTCATACCCACAACGAAGATTTGTATCCAAAATCTCTTGTGACTGCAGTGCTTTTACCCACCAAATGCTTACCAACACACACCAGTCAGACAGCTGGTTTGAATACATATTGAGTTGAACTGAGACCAGTAAAGAATAAGGTTAAGACCACAATCATTGCTGATAGCAGCTTCGAACTTTATGATTCTTGATTTTGAACATTAGAAACTTCAAAGGTACTTGGATACTACTAAGACACTTTACAGACTCCGGTACAAATTACAGATACTTTATATGGTTTCCATTTTTTAGACCCTTCACATTATTATTAACTCAAATAGGGTTCCCTTTTATTCCAAATTAAGTCATACTAAAAGTGATGTCAAATAAACGGCTTATTGCTGACTTTCACATTGTAGGCAAATATCCTTAGCACAAACTTATATCCTTGTACATAATGATAACATTATATTAATATCATACTCTACGCATGTTGTGTCCTACCTTTTTTGAAAATTTGTTGTATATCATGTCCCATGTCTATGTTCATACTCAATAATACACATGCATGCATGCACACATACATACGTGTGTGTGTATGCATACATACATAACATCTAAAAAAGTAAAGCAATTTACAAGAACAAAAAACCGAGATTTTTCAAGAAGCTGACATCTAGAGGGAGCATAGTTACAGCTCTCCTCTTCAATGTACAGATGCTTGAAGTCACCCAACACAAGTGCAAAAGAGAGTTCTCCCCCACAAGGACCGAATTCAAGTGCAATGAAGTACCAAGATATGTATAGTCTCAAGGCATAATGAACACCTATTTTGCAAAACAATATCCATCCATTAGAGATTGGAAAGAGTTAAATTTCTTCCCCAAGTCTCCTATGCCAAAAGAAAAAGCAACTCCTAGAGGACACAAGCAATCCAAAGAGAAAGAGCCCTTCAATTCAATCTAATCAAATTGGAGTATCTGTTACCCTCAAAACTTCCTTTGGCGAATGCCACCCGCCATCCAAATCTATCTTAACCCCCTCAAGGTATTGGAAGAAGTTAAATGAACTTCTTCAATGCCAGATCATTTGCTTGTGTGCTAAAGATTACATTCCAAAGGACAACCCCTCCTTGGAGGAAGACTAAGGAGAAACCTAAAGCCTCTTTTCCACCACTAACTCGTACAAGCGAGGGAAATGGCTCTTGAGCGAGGAAGGCCATACCACTCATTGAACCAAAAGGAAACTCTCAACCTAATCACCGTAAACACCACCATGCCAGTCCTAAAACATTCCAAAACAAGATTGTTTCCTATATGTCTGTGGTCCAAATTTCTCCTAAACAAGTGTTCCTCGACCTGATAACAAGCAAGAAAACAAAGAAAAGAAAAGAAAAAAAATCCTGAACCACATTCCATACAATAACAGAAGGACAACAATCTTAGTAACGAATTTCTTCCAAACACTTCAAAGAAATTTCACCCCTCCAATCATTAGAAATCAAGGTGTAACCCAGTACCACCAGGAATACATTCTGAAATAAGCACTCAAATTGCTAAAACTCATTTTACTCTCTTACAGGTGTTTGACCAATTAAATTTTTTAAGCTCTAGATTTATTAGGCAGCAAGCCAGCTACTAGATGAAAACAGCAACTACAAAATAAAGGATGCATGTTAAAAGATTTTATCGAGCCCTGGAATTTTTTATTTTTTTTTTTAAAGAGGGTTAAGGCAGGGGGGACTCCCACCAGCCCCCACAAAGAGAAGAAGAGAAAAGCTATGGTAAATCAATCTAAGCCCAGTGATCTACAAACATATACCACCCAGAAATTGATTTCTCCTTAAAGAATCCAAACATTTTATTTCAACAAGTAACAAACACTGACATGACAAAATCTTTCAAATTCATTGAATTGCAACATTTTTTATGAGACAGCCAAGCTTTTGCACTTATCATTTGTGGGTCATTTCGCTTCCACTGCATGTGTTCTGTTAGACTTTTTGGCTTCCCCTTTGTGACTGCTGTTTATAAAGCATGCAAATTACAACTAAAAGCTTTGCCCTAGCATCATGTTCAAGACACTCTTAGTGCAGTCGGCCACAGTTATCAACTCTCTTCATATTTTAAAAATCCAAAGGTTCGCAAAATCCCATAAATTAAGGGATCTGAAAATACCTCCAAAAATAAACTGATTTGAGAATCATGTTGTTTTAAACTTGTGAGGAAGCAAGAAAGGAAATAATTTTGATAAATTTCAAATCCTGTCTTAAAAAACCAAATATATAAAGAATATAAAGTTCAGCAAACCACTTGGCTTGAAAATTTCAAATTTAAAAATCGCATGACTTACCCCATGATTTTCAATTCCCATTGAAAAGATGCATCACAAATCCTAATAGAATATATGTCTCACTCTTGCATCAAAATGCTTTATATTCAAAATTCAAATAGCAGCCCTAACATATCATGTTCTTTTCTGTATAGTGTTGTATATTTCCAGGTCGACATTTTACCCACAGTATTTTGACATTTAGTGATATTGTTATACTTCGTTGCTAACTATTTGGTATTCTTAACTGTTTAAAAGCATTTTCCAATTAAAATTAAAAAAAAAAAGTTACAACCGTGATTCTAGACTAAGCCAGCACCCAGATTCGCGCATTATAAAACTTAGAGCATTTCATATTTCCCTCATAGGTGACACTTATATTTTATTGCACTCATTTTTCTCCAATAGCGTGCGAAACAACAAAAATAGAAAAGGGCAAAACACGGTCAAACTAAAATCTGCACCGGGTGAAAAGGAATCAAAACAAAATTCCAAGTTCGAATTTCAAACCTGCTCGAATTTCGTTTGGTTCTCTAATCTCCTACCCATTCCCCACTTCTTTTATGTTTCTCAAAACAAACAGTACAATATATGAGAAGTAATTCTACCTAAAATTCCCACATAACAAGTAACTACAAGTGTTCAACAAATGATGCCAACACATTCGCCCTAACAGAGTCAAAGTCGCACTGCAAACCATATGCAAATAACAAAAAAAAAAAATACAGACCAAAAAAACAAATATTGAAACCTACTTGGATTCCTGAGTCTCAAGAATTGAAGCTAGGGCATGAAGCACGTAAGGATTAGGGTTTTCCTGAGACGATGTAATCTTTTCCATCAATTTTTGAGCCTTGGACATCACTTCACTCTCTTCATCATCGTCACCGCAGCTAGTTCCGTCTTCAGCAACCTGGTCCGGTGGCGGCGGCGGCGAAGACGACGGTGGTTCTTCAGAAGGAGCACTGTTCTGTGATTCGGCGACGATTGCTGCGTTGGCTTCCATCTTCAATCACCAACTGTTACCCAGAGAGAAAGAGAGAGAAACAGCAAGAAAGAATTCAACTAAGAACAATTTAGGGTTTTACTTTGTGTTCTATGATCGACTTAGAAGAAGGAAAATAATTGATTTCCTTTTTCTCTCTCTACAATTATAAAGCTTCGATTCCTTGATAGGGCTTTCTTTCTGCGTTTTGATAATCAAGGCCGCGGGCCGGGGAAGGTGGGCAAAAGGGGGCGATGATGTCTATTTTGTTTCCTCCATTTGCCCTTTTGATTTTACGGAATGGCGAATGTGTCCTCCTCTTGCTGCTGCTGTCCGGAAAGTTCTGAGAGTTTCGAAGCGGTTTGGAGAATTTTGTCATTCTTGTGTAGTTTGGAGAATTTACATTCTCACCCCGGAGATTAGTAGTTATTAGATTTCTGCCCGGAAAACTATTAGGTTGTCTTATTTGGACCGCCTCTCCAAAAGACAATTAGTTCCTATGTCAATTTTTCATAAATATCATTTCAAATATGACATTATTAAATATATAGATAAAAATTCAAATACAAACATAACAAATTTCTTACATATAGAACTTAATTATCATAAAAATTAATTTTAATCATATTATATTATATAGAATATTGAAGAGAGAATCTCGGACAATAACATATGAAATAAGAGATTTGGTTAATAGTATACAAGCAACTGTGGCATGCGTATTGCATGTGATGGTTTATTTTATTATTTAAATTTGAATTAATTTACTTTATTATAATTGATTGAAAATTTTTAAAAATAAAAATAATAACAATAAAATTGAAATTTAATTTCCAAATTTTGAAATCAACTGAGAAAGCAATATATGAGAGAGAAAAAATTAAAAATATATATAAAAGTTTAAAGTTTGAAAACAAAAATAAAGAAAATAAAACTAAAGAGTAAAAAGAAAAATAATAAAAATAAAAATAAAAATAATCTATTTATAAAAATTTTAAATAATAATAATAATTCAACTGTTTCGCATTCTCTTATATTACTTTAAACGTAAAGTTCTCTTCTCAAATAAACACTTACACTCATATTTTTACGAATATTTTACATTCAGATTTTCAATATTCTATCAACTAAATTTTCTACATTTAAAGTATTACACGTTCTAACTTGTGTGTTTTTTAATCTTGTTGCATATATCCAAACTATTTAGGCGATACTCTCTTTTTTTATCTACAATAGAATTTTCTCATAATTTAGTACAAATTTTTTCATTTCTAATTTTATTTTGTCTAGTTTTATCATACTTCCATTTGAGTATTCTTATTTCAATTATAACTATTTTATACTCTTATTATTGTTTAATAACTCAGTACTTGATATCATACAATAATACAGTTCTTATTACATTTTATAAAACTATCTTTTCAATTACAATGGTATTATGCGATTGTAAAAAAATTCAGATACATTTCTCAATTTCCTCTAATCTGCTGGAATCCTATAATTTATCTCTTCATATATATTATCATCATTTTGTATGATAGATGCAAGATATAAAAAATGTTCACTCTTTGGTACATCTTGTCATTTGAATCTAATTATTTTTTTATCATTCTAATAACTGTCATCAAATGTATATCTCATATATTTAATTCGTGACCAACTCAATCTAAATTCTCTGAATTATAGTGTATATATTCATAACTCCAACAAAAAGTATAGACTATGCTATTTCATGTTGAATATTTTTTTATTATTTCATTCATCACTATTGTAAAAAAAATAAAAATTTAATATTGAATTTTGATATTAATTAGGAAATTATCACTTATATTCATAAACTCACTTCAAACAAATACTTCTATATCTCAATAGTGATGTTATCAAGTCTTATGATTTTATTATATTTCATTTTCTTTAAAACCTCTCTTACTTTATAAGTATAAATTTTGTATTTAAAATTTCTATTGATCTTCTTAACAAGTATCATGATATTGTTAATATCTTTTATACCTGCAACATTAAAGAGATTATCAAAATAATTTCTTCAATATTTTTTATGTTCTCATTTCTTACAATAATGCTATTAGATTCACTCTTAATATATCTAATATCATTTAAACTCTTTTCCTTCATATCCCTTTGTTTGGGAATTTTGTAAATTTCATTTTCTCCGTTCTTAATTTCTAATTTTGTTATATAACTCGTTACTTTTCGATTCGTAAATAATCTTTTTCATTTCTCTCTCTCTTTTTTTTTTTGGCAATGTTATATTTCTCAAATGTATTGCTATCTCTTTCACTTTTAAGATTACTATAACACTCACATTTGATTCATATAACAGTTTAGATTTTTTCATTTTGCTACCATAACTCTTTATCTATTGGTACCTGATTACTAAATATGCTAAAAATCTCATTGCATATATTTTTAATATTATTGGACATTTCTATACACATGGTTTTTTATCATCATTGGCGGACCAAGTAGCTATTTGAATTAATTTGTCTATGCAAGTTGTCATTTTTTTCATGTCAAATTTCACTACTTAGTTTTTTTGACTCCATAAGTTACCGATACATTTTTTTCTTTGGTTTTTTTTTTACTTTTTAGTCACACACACATCTAAAACTAAAATTCTATGTTAAGTTGCTACAATCTCCCTTAGTATAACTATTCAATTGTTACAAGTCATTCTATTGCCCCTATTGGTAAAGAAGAAATCTATTTAATTCGTATTTGACTCATTTTTGTATGTAACTACGTGCGACTCTCTTTTCATAAAAAATGTATTACAAATATCAAATCGAATATTGTGATAAACTCTAAAATGGTACCTCCACCTTATTTCTACTACCAAAACCAAAATTTTAATGTACAATTTCAAATCTCTCATTATTCTCATATTCTATTTTGATTTCTTCTGATAAATAACTTTGTCTCACTAGTTGCTTTTACACCTATTTTAGATGGATAAACATTGACTATATTAATTATATTTTTTTCACCAACTAGTTTGTCTAAAATTATATCTTTTTTTCTTCTGATCTCATCAATATCCCCTTATAATTCCTTATAGACAATTATTCATGTCTTGTTCTCAAGTCTATCCTTATCCAATATCAAAATTTTTTGTCATAAACCTATACTTCTGTAACTCTCCCTCTCACTCACTTAGTTTTTTGGAGACACATAATTTTAATTTTCCATTTATCATTATTTCTCATATCTCTCCTAACTTACTAGCTATTTTAATGAACTAATTTCTTTACTCTCACCCGTTCATATAAACGCAGAAATCCTTATTTATTCAATACAACATCACGAGGCGATGTGGTACATCACTTATGGGTGACATTCTAAAAGTTCTTGTTAACTTGTTATTACACTCGAGATTCGATGCAACGCACGCTGGGAAGGGAAAACTCCAATGAATTTCATGTATTTGTTCTTATTTTGGTTTTGATAAAAGTTTTATATTAGTTATTGACTTATTGCAATTTTTCTCCTTTGTTTGGGTTTGGAACCAGCCATTATTAAAAATAAAAGTGATGGCACAAAAATAAAATTTATGCATTATGACAATTTAATAACTATAAAATTAAAATATTTATACTTCATAGCGAATTAGTTCGAATTTTAAAACTTTTATATTTCTGGATAAGAAATGAAATAACTTATTATTTGTCTACTTAAATAGAAATTATAAAAACTACATGAAACGTATAAAGTTATATAAACTTTGATAATCACTAAAAAAATACAGTTTTAATGATAAAAATTTTAGAAAAATTTGTTGCTAATGTCTTTAACGATAGATTTAGCGACAAAAATATTTTCGTCACTAATAACGTGTCAAAAAATTTAGCGATAAATTTTGAAATCCATCGCTAAATTTTATGACAAATTTTGGAATCCGTCGCTAAATTTAGTCAATATTTTTTTATTTTATTTTTGAAATTAGCATTTTATACTATATTATTTTATTTTATTATTTTATTAGTGATGGATCAGTATTTTCGTCACAAAATAGTGACGAAGCTTGCAACAAATTTATTCATTCTTTGCAACAAATTTAATAATAAATTAGCTATTTGTGATAAAATAAACAATGCAAAATAGTTCTTGCAAATTTATAACAAATTTATAATTTTTTTTTAAAGTTATGATTGATAATATTTAGAGTAAATACAATTTTCTTTAGCGTGTCTTTAAAAGAATTGTTTGATACCCAATGTACTCTTGTATTTAACCAAAAGATAAAATATATATTTATATAAGTAAAATTTTATTTCTGTATATGCTAATAGCTTGTTAGAGATTAGTTAACTTACTTATTGTCGAAAATTGTCAACTTGATGAGAATGGTAATATTCACTATGTATTTAACTCAAGTCTATTACTCAGAAAGGTTCAAAAAGAAAAATACGATTGAAAATATTTTATAATAGAGTGTAAAAAGAATTTAGCTACAAAATTAGTTACGAATTTCTAAACACAATTACAAATTAGTAATGAATTTAAACACAAATAATTTTTTGTAATTAATTAGTGATAAATTTATCCATGAATTACAGATTCCATTACTAAATTTTGTTATGAAATATTTTCGTGACTAATCAGTGACGATTTTAGTCACGGAAATTTTTTATGATTAATTAGAGACGAATTTTGTCACAAATAAATTTTTGTCACTAAATTTAATGACGAAAACAAGATTTGTGGCAAAATTTAGCCATGGGATTGCTATTCATTGCTAATTAGTCGTGAACTTTGTGATGAAAATATTTTCATGGCTAAGTTACAAAGTTAGTCACAAATAATCAATTCGTTGCTACTTTTGTCTAGTCGCAAATTTCATTATAAAATAACAACGAAAGTGATATTCGTCGCTAAAAGCATGTTTTTTGTAGTGAATTTTGTAAAATTTTTCATGTATTTTTTTTTGTTTCTTTTCTTGATACTTAAAGAACTAAATATAAAAATATATATATAGTATTTATTGGTTTAAATATTAGTGTATATATGTGTAGAGAATTTTTGTTATATTGTTTGTAAAAATAAATTAATTAACATGTTGTTCTTTACCGAAAGGAACATGAATTTTGTGTACATATATATATATATATATATATATTTTAAATGATCTTTTCGAGTTAAGATTTTTTGTCACTTTTTATGATAGAATCGTCTAACCTATGAAAAAGTTTTATATTTCTTTAGAGTGGTAACACATTTATAGGAAATTAGATATTTAATCATTGTAGTTGGAGAAAAATAAAACATAAAAATAATATGGAAAAAATTGTCATACCTCAGTAACATCATACTTAAACATAAAAATGATAACATCCTTAAATATATAGAATGATAACCGTGTTAAATATAAAAGTTGAATAATTAATTCGTTATTATTTCTATATATAATTAATGTTACAATCCTCCATTTTGAACTAAAATATCTCGTTTAACTATTTTTTATAATTATGTTTTCTCTCTTTTTTTATATTATATCAACCGATATCCGTAATTATATTTTGATTAATCCGATTTGGAATTTGTATTGACCCATTTAAGAGAGTTACCCTCCCAATATAGTTTTTTTCATACTTGGTTCAACGAAAAGTCAAAAATTGTAATTGTTTCACAGGCTTGGTTTTACAAATAAGTAAATTTCGATTATAACGATAAAGTATTAGAAATAAAAGATTATCTATTTGTAGTTTTAAGATGGTATGGAATATAATTACCAAGTTACTAACTCCTTTGACTTGGGTTATTGCAATTTCATCATTCAACATGTTTATTTGGGTTTTAGATGCAACTTCCAATTGAATGGGAAAAATTAAATTATAAAATATAATTAGTACCTTTGATATGATATTTTAGATAAATGGAATTATCGATATCACGAGAACTAGTTAATTTTTTTTATCAATTAATTTCAAATTATTCTAATTATCTAAGTGAGTGCTAAATTATTGAGTAAAATGAGAATTAAGATGATAAACCTAAATCTATAAAAATCAAAAAAATAAACAATCAATGAATTAATTCTAATTAAATGCTAAACTCTAAAAATTATGTCTAAATAAATGAGAAAAATAAAACTAAAAATTACTAAAATCCTAAACCTAAAAGAAAAATACTAAATTAATCTAAAAACTTAATGTGACTTAAATTTTATTTTTATTTTTTAAAATTGAAATTATTAATTCTAAATTAAAATCCTAAAAAAATATTTGTAAAAGAAATTCTAAAAATTAAGCATGATAGGTTATTGAGATCACATTGTAGATGATTAAATCATCAAACTAACCATTTTCATTTTTTTTTTTATAGGGAGGTTAAAACTCGAGACTTTATAATGAGAAAAGAGAGATGATGTCAATTAAGCTATAGATCATTAACGCATCAAACTAACCATTTTCGATACATCAAATCCTGTGCGAAACCTCCAAAACTTCATCAAATTGTAGCAGGGGATTTATTTCTAAAAGTTAAACAAATAATAAGTAAATAAATGAAGGAGAGAAACAATTATTTGAAATGTATAATCTTTTTTTTTTTTTTAAGTTATAAGATTTAAAAATACCTGATTTTTTTTTTATTTATTTTTTATTTGGGTACAAGGAAGGGATTAAAAATACCTGATTTGATTTTAGTAAAACATGTTAGTAGACCATACTCCTTGTAAAAATTTTATTGGTTCCATCATTTGTTCTACTAATGACTAATACTTTTATAGTTGACTCTAAAACATTAGACCTTAAATTTATTACTAGTAACCACAAAACTCAATCATATAGTGAATTGGTTTTTGTTGCCATGTCAAATGGCAGTGTGACATTCATTGGTGCTTTTAACAGATTCGATATAAAAAGCTTCATCAATTAAATTGTCAACAGTAGTCTCCATTCCAAGGTATTGCCATCATCGGAGGAATTTTTATTATAGTTTCAGTCGGGTCTCTCACATGTAGCCAATATTTCTAGAAATGTAAATCATTTAGGGGAGGAGAATTCAAGCAAGTCTTCAGGAGGAATCAGAAAAATAAGTTCATCTTCTATTACTTTGGAATATGAGTCTCATTATTAGCATTTTTATAGATATTCTTAAAATTTTGAAACAATTTGTCTTTGAAAATGTCATGTCACTTCTTGTGTTTCTTGGATATGGATAATCTTCAATCATGCACAGATAAAAAGTTCATCCGACAACCTACGATCCCCGGTCAGTTGGTAGTAATCAAAAGTATCATAAACAACTTCAAAGTACATTTGGCATTCTGAAAGTACTCATCTTTTAAGGGCTGTCTCAAATACTTTCATCGTTCCCTCTAATGGTCCATGACCTTTTACAACTTGCCTAAATGTCCTATGCCTGATTCTATTAAATGTTAACAAAGTATCAAAAGATATAGTAGCTCCTCTAACATGATTAAGTAACACAAGGACGTAAAATCTTTTTTTATTTTTTTATTAATCCTTTTTATAAAAGATCTGACAATACCCTCCATTCTTTTGGTCTTTAGAGGGTCAGGGTCCCACTATCATTCTTCTTCCCTAGTGCGCGAAGGAATAATCTCTACCCACCAGTTGCTGGATCCATTCAGATCTAGACCCTTCATTTTTATTTTCATGTCGTATTTCTTCTTGTAAATATATTTTGTTGTTTGCTGTAATGCACTTTGGCTGCATGCCTTTGTCACTTAATACCACTTTCGAAGTCGACTTCTCTGATGTCGACTTTAGAATTAAAAAAATTAAAAAAAAAACCTCATCGAGCAGTGAAATGCGGGCAAGCACAAAATCAAGGTTGGCAAGATCGACATCAAAAACAATTTTACCAACTTCGATATCAATAGTTTTGCAATGAAGAAAAAAAAAAAAAAAAAAAACCCTCCATATTTTCATAATGTTGAAGAATTTTTCCAAAATATATTTTGGAAAATAACCCTAATTCACTTTCTTGCCTCCATAACTACTCTACCTTCTCCCTTATATGCATACTTATACAAATATTTTACACATTTGACACGACTGTAAATTTCCACATTTATACGACAGTCATATTTTCATAGCAACATCAGATTATATAGAATCATCCAACTATTGCCAACAATTACATTAGATCGTTGATTCAATTGCATAGGCGGAAGATTTCTTCCTTTGTATATCGGATAAGAGAATGTTTTAGTTGGACAATGACAGGAGCAAAAGGTGTCGATAATTTCTTTTGTATATTCCACTTTCGCTACAGTGTAATTCTGGACTATGCATCCCACATGATCATCCATCATATGCCTCGAGACTATATTATAAAGTTGAGACTCCCTTTCTTTATTGGGAGTTTCTGCACTAACAATCAACATATGAGCATATGGAAGGCACGTTTTCTGAAATTGTATGGTATATATTGCATAGGCCACGACTCTTACCAAATACTCCCTTATTTACAAATTTGGAGTGAAAAATGCAACTGAATAAGTGAGGGTGGTGGTCTTGGGGTGTTTGTCCAAAATTTAGGCTTCCAAGATGGGTTAGGTGTCACAGTGATAAAAAAATTAGGCTTCCAAAATTTTAACCCAAAAAACAAAAGAAAAATGTGTTAGAGAAAATGTTAGATAAATGTGTATAATTACTTAAAAATGAAACTAACTTACAAAAAGGTTAACAAAATGTTGTTATTCGCCAGAAAGGGATACGAATAAAGTTGTCGACAAGTTAGTTTTCTTCCATTTTCAAATCGACTGTTAATATCTAAATCATAAGTTCCACATGGAAATAGCAATGGATCATAATATCCATTAATTATTTTAACCAACATATTCTTTGCATTCCATTGGGTAATTTCTTGACCCTCACATATAGTTGCAGCAACCTGAGAGGCAGATAACATAACATATGGCTGATAATTGAAGTCTTGCTGCCAATGAATTTCAGCTCAAGTGGTACTAATCCCCCTCTCCTTTGTAATAGGCTTGAGGCATCAATTTTCCTTATTTTTGTAATAAATTCGAGTTCTAACTTCACTATGAACCAAAAAAAAAAAAAAAAAAAAAAATTGAAGTCTTGCTCTTTGATAATAAGTTTACAATTATGGATGTCTTTATCTTCTTGCCAATTGATGAAATGTATGGACAAATGGATTGTTCTCCTCCAATAATTGCTTAATCTTTTCTACTAAGTTTCAATCAACAGTATTATTTTCATGAAGTTGATTTTTAATTTCATACTCAGTGTTATATATATGTGTGTGTGTGTGTGCGTGCGCGTGTAAAAATCGAGGTCTTTCATTGCTATTTGGTACAAGGCTACAAATTCTATATACATAGTACCCTGAGCACACCTTTGTAGGTACCAAAACTGGGGACGTAATGGTTTCCCCATTTAAACAGCACATATAAGAACTTTCGGGGAGAAATAATTTCACAAAACAATGAGGGCAAATTGTTGGAGCTCGTAACCATGAATCTTATAAGTTCCAAAGTTTCATGATAATCCAAAGCAGCCCTCAAATGCAGTGACACATTGTGTCTGATGCTTCCTCGAAAAAAGATTTTTTTTTTTTTTTTTTTTTTCATTTAGAGTTTTCCAAACATAATTTTTTATAGAAATTTTAATATTGCACAAAAAAAAAAAATAGATAATAGATGAATCAAAAATTATTATTTAAAAAGTATCAATTCTTAAGAATTTCAACATGATAGCTGTTGTGCGGTTTGAGCGCCAGAATACATGAAATCCTAAAACCCAACCAGTTCTGTCCGTTGGACCGACCTTTACATAATTTGTCATTGCCCAGACATGGTTTCCCAAAAGTAAAATCCATCAAAACACAATCAGAAGTGGTGAAACAAAAAACGTATTTTATAAAAGTGGATTCAACAAAACAACCAGCTCATAAAACATATGCTATCCAAGTTAATCAAGATAAACTTTAACATCAATTCCGTTATCTATGAGGGACTGCACCACGGCCCTAATTTTTCCCTCAAACTTGTCTCTATCCCTGGGAGTATAACTTGCGGTGTAAACATCAGCTTCCCTTGCCCTCTCGGCCAACATTCTGCCAATAGCTAAGCATGCTGGTATATCTGATCGGGACTTGAGGACCGCCTTGATGTCTTTGGAGTTTGTCCCCGCAACTGCAACCTGCTTACTAGTAACCCTGTGAGTCAGAGAAGCAGAAACAAAGCGCTTAGAGATGAGCACGTCAAGTGTAAAGGGCTCCATATAGGCTACAGTCCGTTGCTTGAAAGAAATGTGTTTATTCGGGTTCTTTGATTTCTTCTCCTTCTGGTAAGTGTATGGCTTGCTGTTGTCATCGTCAAGAAAATCCTCAATACCAAAAAAGCTTCTTGGTGCACAATTTACCTGAGGCAGGTTTAGCAAACCCAATAGTAGGAAATGTTCATATGCCATTCCAATAAAAAATCAAAACCAGCGTTTTTTTTGGGGGGGGGTACCCGGGAAACAAAATGAATGATTTTGCTTACAAAGGCTACTTATGAATGCGTTACATCATATTGACATGAGATTTACGAATGTGATACAATGAAGGAAATGACACAAACCATTTGCTGAAGCCTTTGTGTTTGGCAATAGCATGTGAGTGCATTGAAATTTATGTATCCACAAATTTTAGAAACTGTGGCTAAAAAAATTAAAGGGAATACAGATATATTATCATTGAGACATGCAGTTCAGTGAAATGAATGTTTCTAAACAAGAAGAAAGAAGGAAAAAGCATGGTTAAACCAAAAAGAAAAAGGACAAACTCTGAGCGCTATCAGGTGTGACCATCACAGTTATGGTTTTATCATATGGCTATAGGTGGTGCAACTCACAATAACCAGATAGGTAGCAGGAATCAATCCCCATGAGAAGCCGGATCAATCCTAAAATAAGGTCATCAACCACATCTCTTACACAGCATCCACTCTATGTGGATACATGCAAGATACTGAGATGGAAAGTTAGAGAAGTTGCAGCCCTTTGACACACGCTATACAAGGTTTATTCCTCAGTCTCCAGCACAGAAGCATCTAACTTATTATGGTAGATCTTCTTCTCTAAACTCCTGGAAGTCCAAAAGGAGGTCCCAATATCTGAATATCTATTAACTATTAACCATGGTTCTTGCATTAAATTCAAAGGATAACTCCATAAACAATAGAAGTTGTAGTTGTAGACAGAACAAGGAAAAAGAAAAGGCATTAAAGATGTCATATGGTATCTTCTTACAGTAGCTCATCCAAACAAAGATTAAATAGCTATGGCATAAACAACATAATTACTCTATAAATATGTACTTAATTTCAGATCAAGCCACAAGCTACAACGCCCATAGGATCAAGCCATAAGATACAACATCCAAATTTGAAGGGAATTCTCTATTGACATCCTATTTTGCTGGATATCTTGATATGGGCAATCCCAAGCAGCACTAATTTGACATATATTGAAGTAAATCTAAAAACCTAGAAGAAATATTTCTGAATAAAAATCTCAAAATCAGTACCTGTGAATTGTGAAACCTACTTGTCCTCATCAACATAAAAGGCCGAATCTTGATAGGATAACTGGAAACATGCCTCAACATTTTGCTTTAACAGCAACTGAACAAAGACAAAACCCACAAAAACTTCTTTGTAATAAACTCAATACAAAGTAAAAATTCAGACTTGAAAATTCCATTCAAAAGTACATGCTTTTCATGACATTTCATCAATCAGGTCATGAGAGCTAAATTAGCTTACCCCTCATTGATTTAAGAGGAAAAGAGAGTTCTCCAATACTAAACTTTTTCACAAATTATGTAATTAAATCAGTGACCAAAAGAACCATTCAAATCAAGAGATTATGACCAAGTTAGCCTTCTAGAAGAACAATTTGAGAGGGGGAGCTGAGTTAGATGGCAGACAAAATGAGAGATCATTTGTTCTTCCAGCTACTTAAAGCCCAATTTATCTTGGGCCATGCCACAGGAAATGACCCAGACACTTGGTCATTGCATTCGATTTTTTTTTTAATTCACGTTATATTATTATTGATATTAAAGCACCGATTTTCTTGAGTTCCTAATCACAGTCATTTGATAGGTTCAATTATATTGATATTCCATGCCAATAGGAAGTTAATTTATATTCTCCAAGCATTTATATTATTTTTGACAAAATTTGACAAATCAAAAAAATGCTGCAAGCATGAAGCGAAAGCACACTTGTACTATTATATAAAAATAAAGGAGATATATAAGATTGCTCAAATTATAGGAGAATAAAACAAATAACTCATACTATGAAATTGTGGAAGAGAGTGATGGAGTATAGATTGAGATCGGATGTAAGTATGTCTTAGAATCAATTTGGGTTCATGCGAGGAAGATCCACCATCGAATCCATTCATTTGCTCAGACATTTGATAGAGACTTTAGAATACAGAATTATATATGGTATTCATTGACAAAAAAAAGTATATAATAAGGATTTTAGAGACATACTATAGTGAATGTTGATGAAGAAAGGGATATTTTTTAAGATATATTGATCTCATCAAAGATATGTTTGGGGGATTTGTTACCTATGTAAGAACCTACAGATGTTTAAGTGATAGTTTCTCAATTAATATTGAGGTTTGCTAAAATTCAACATTAAATCCCCTCCTTTTTGCAATAGTGATTCATAAAATAACAAAAAGCATCCAATATAAAGTACCATGATATATGCTTTTTATAGATAATATAATACTAGTCGATAAAACTACAGAGAGTATCAATATTAAATTGTAGTTATAGAGATACACACTAGAATTTAGAGGATTTAAATTGAATCAATAAAAAACTGAGTATATGAGATGTAACTTTGGTAGCAGTTATCAAAATGATAAAAAAACAATTAGGCTAAAGGGGCAAGACGAACCAAAGAGCGAACATTTTAAATATTTTAGATCTATCATTCAAAATAATAACATAGACGGAGATGTGAATCATAGGATTCAAACGAATCGGATGAAATACAAAAATATATCTAGAATTCTTTACGATTGCACGATATCATTGCATTTGAATGTAAGGTTTTATAGAATCATAGTAAAACCTACCAGCATTATTATATGGCACCAAGTGTAATATCATTAAACAACAACAAAAGCACAAAATGACTGTAATTGAAATCGGGATGTTTGGATGGGAATGTGGTAAAACTAAAAAAGATAGATCAAAAATAAGGAGATACATATTAAATTGGAAGTGAATTCAATTGTGAATAAAATTAGAGAATATTACTTAAGATGGTTTAAACATGCACAATGAATACTCAAAGATGCACAAATTAGGAGGAACGAAATCTTAAATGTAAAAAAATTAATTGAAAAGATAATTTTAGATAGGAATGAATGATACTTGAATGATATAGAAGAATCCAAACTAATTGAATTAATAGACATTTTTATTTTTATTATTATTTTAAATTTTTATGGATAGTTTATTTTTTACTTTTATTTTTATTATTTTTATTTTTTAGTTTTATTTTTTCTATTTTTACTTTCAAACTTTAATTTTATATTATTATTATTATTATTTCTTTCTCTTCTCTCCTATATTGGTCTCTCAAATTGTCGATCCCAAAATTCAATAATAAGGCTTAATTTTTTGTTATTGTTGTACTCATATAAAGATTGCCTTTGACAAATTACGGAAAACAATTTTTAGATTGGAATTATAGAAATTATGAAAATAGCTACCACACAAAGTAGTTTTATGCCTTCGAAAATGTGATTGAGTTGCTGAAGTTGGTTTCACTAAATATGAGAGTTTCTATGCTAGTATAAATAGATTTATTGATCGAAGCACAGCAAAATGTGTTTATATTTGCATTTTTTTTTATTTATTTGGGAATAAAATTCTAAAACTTACAGCAAATAACAAAATTCTTGCTACAGTAACAAAAATTTCAATTATAAGAAATTCCAGGAATAATCTTGAACCATCAAAGAGTTGTGCAATAACTCAGAGAATTGTTTACAAAGTAACCAAAACCATAAAGCACTGGATGGTGGATATAGAAACAAAAATAACAAAAAGGAATTGAAAAATGTACGTTGCAGGTGCTATTATAGGTTGATTACTTCTCATCACTGAGTCAATCTCATTATAATAAACCAAAATGGCATGTTTTTATATACATTAGGTACACTAACACAAGGATTGATTGCTCTCTACCCTTTACCATGTTCTTAAGCAATTCCTGTTGATCTGATTTGCAAAGAGCTGAAGCATACAAAAACTGTTCATGTGGTGCCAGAAAAGCAAGCTGCTATACACATGCAGTTGATCTCTAACAAATCCATCTCGTAAACATCATCTCCATCCCTTGTTTACATAATATCCTCTTTCTTACATCAACTATTTATGTCTCAGCATCATTTAGGTCTACCCCTGTTCTTTCTCTCTACATGCATTTTAAAGCTTATCCAGATTCTATTATACTGACCTCTGATACTCCAATTTCAAGATAACAATCCCATTTAGTAAAAACTCTGCATGTAAACTGCTATTCCTGCAAATACAACTAATGCAAAAAACTTATGAACTCTTGGCAGGAGTAGAGACAGGCTACAACAGGGGAAAATCGGTGATCCCAACCCTTTCTCAAGCGAAGGTGCACAAACTGCATGATCATTTTCACAAGAAAGAACTAATAGACCATCGGGAATCTTCACCCCTTTCACTATCCTAGAACCTTCAAAATCTTCGCTTCTCCCCAATCACTACATTTGTCAAGTATTGTCGAGTAAGAAATTTGTCAATCCAACTTTTATCCTATCAGCATCCTCCTTGTAGAACCTCTTATTAAAATTGTCAACAGCATCTAACATCCCACCATTCCCAAAGAAACCACCTTGATTTTTTTCCTATCTGATATCAGCTATTAACTATTGTATCTAACCCCTCCCTTGATCCAAAGTACTAATCCCCCCCCCCGGACATTGTACACCATCAATGACATCAACACGCTCATTCCTGAGAACAATGTTTAAAATAATTTTAATAATAATAATAATAAAATAAAGTTCTCATTTTCAATTCAATAGCATTAACACTTAAAATCATTTCAATTCAATAATTGAATATAGATATTTAGAAAATTTTTTGTAATTAAAAATCTTACAACAGAACAGCCTGAAAATTAAAGCAGAAAGGTAGAGCACTCAAAACTTTTTATAGTGGTTCCATCAAACTAGGTATACGTCCACTCTTAGACTCCCCCTAAATTTTTTACTATCAACTCAATGATACAAACTTGATTATAGGTTCAAGTTAAACCTTTACTATGTTTCTAAGCAACATAACTTTTCCAACCCTACACAGATTAATTTTTCTCATACTAGACCTAAAACAATGACACAATCTTTGGTTTTTTGAACACCCAGTATGTGTAAGAATACAATGTCAAAGATGAGAGGCTGTAATCTTAAGATTTGATAAAATTAAATTCAGCATTAAAGCACTCGAAAAGGATCAAGAATTGAAAACAGAGTAAAGAGAGCAATCAAAACAAGTAATGGAGTTCTTCATAAAGTTAATCGAGCATTCTCTCCTATTTCGTCATTTCTCTTATCTGGTATTTATTGTGGCATTGAAGAGATCCGTTAAAGAGTTGTTGAATCCGAACATTTCACATTTAATGTCCATCATTAATGTTCTGTGAATAGTACCCATTTTTCGTGTTGAAGCTCCATTCTCCAGTTGGCGCCACTTCCATGTTAACCAATCAGAGTTTGTTAATGTTGCATTTGAATGTTAACTTTGATCGAAATGAAAATATTCAGAGATCTAAAAAAAGAAGATGACCGTTGAGTTCAAATTTGTTTCAAAAATATGTTTTTTGACAACTTCAGGTCGACACGTTTAAATAGCACATCATTGATCTGAATTCAAAAATTCAGTATTGTGTTCTTGACTAATTAGGTCAACAAGAGCGTATCCAGGTAGACAAGAACACGTACCAAATTAAATAAGTAGACACCTAGACTTAAATTGATCGATGTGTTCTGATGTGTCGACATGATTCTAATGGATGTCGACATAAAATATTGGGTAATGAAATATCTTAACTTTGATTTATCTTTTGGAGGTAAAAAAAGGCAGATGTGGTTGAATGAGCCGGAGGAATGGCGAAATGAAACATATGAGAATGCAAGGATTTACAAGGAAGGACAGAGGTATGGCATGATACGAGGGTCAAGAAACAAGAGTTCGAGGTTGGTGATAAAGTTTTAGTATATAACTCTCGTTTCAGACTTTTTCTAGGGAAGTTGAGATCGAGATGGTATGGACCATTCGTGGAAACACAAATTTTTCTGCATGGAGCTGTGGAGCTTTCAAACGAGTAAAGTGAGATATTCAAAGTTAATGGGCAGCGTTTGAAGATCTAAGAGGATGGGACCAACTTGAAGGAAGGGTCCGCCATTTTCTTAAACAATTCATGAGCATGAGAAATCATTTGCACAAGAGGAAAGAAGTCACTGCTGAAGAGGAGGCTGCATGTTCATTGAATTTATCAGGGGAGCCTTATGTTCTCTAGTTTATTACTTTTATTTATCCTGCACATTGCGGACAATGTTTGATTTACATGTGCCGGGGGGGGGGGGGAGCATGTATATAGGTTGATTTTTTTAAAAGGAATTTGAATACTAAATTGTTTTGTGCTGATTTTTTTTCCATGACAAAAAAAATTTCTCGACTTTTCTAATTATTGTGTATTACTTGTTTTGAATTAGATTACATGAAAAATGATTGGTATTAGTGGTTATTCGGTACATGATTAGCTATTCATCTTTTTATATTTAATTTGAAAGAAAGACATGTAAGATTTGACATAAAATTAGTTAAGTGAGAAATTAAGTCTTAAAGAGCAATTCTTTATACTCTTATTTTTCTTGGTTGAGCGTATAATAGACATGGAATGATTATTCTAGAACTTGATTTGTTATACATTTTGAAACCACATTTTTTATTTTTATGCACCAAAATGATTAAGACATCTAAATTTACACACTTTTAACTTTCGAAAAATATAATATGTAATATTTTATATCTTCCTAGTTAACTCATTTGAGCGAAAACCTTTTCTTTCTTTAATTACCTACATAATTTATCCCATAACCTAATTTTTTTCTAAAACATGATTTTGAACCCGAATTCACTAATATATTTAACCAAATTCAAAAAAAAAAACTTGACAAAAAAAGTGCCGGTTGAAAAAAAAAGAAAAAAAAAAGAAAAAAAAGAAAAAAAAAGAAAAAAAAAAGAAAAAAAAAAGAAAAAAAAAAGGAAAAAAAAAAGAAAAAATTGAGAAAAAAATATTTTTCATTCATGATAATATTCACTCTTATAGTGGAGTTCTATTGTATTTCTTTTTTTTGGAGTGATACATTTCATATTTGGAGTTTGAGTGATTTATATATTTTGAGATAATAAATTGTGGAAATTAGTATTTTCTTTACCTTGATGTAAAGGATGTCATGTCTTAATATTTGAGTATTTTTAGTAAATTAATTTTAACCAAATATTTTTGTCTATTTATCCTACCCTTAACCCTAATCCCATTACAACCAAATAAAAGATTTTTTTTATTGGTGCATGGATTTCATATATTCAAGTTGTAGAGATTTGATCTATTAGCAAACATCTAGTAATGCCATTTCTTTGTATTGATTTGAGTGATATACATATCTTTTATAAAATTGAATGCATAGTAGTAGAATAGTAGAATCATATTTCCTTTTGCATTGAGTGAACCAAGGGCGTGAGTGCTTGAATCTTGCATTGTTCTTGATTTCAAGGAAACTATAGTACATGCAATAGTTTTTTTAGTACTAATTGCTATGAATTATTAGTTGTCTTGATTGCAATTCTGGTTTGAATTTATCATATGTATGATTAAGGACTTCAAAAAATTGAATCGGTTTCCGAGTAAATTGTTTTTGCTTGAGGACAAGCAAATATTGAGGTGAGGGGGTATTTGATAACAATAATTTTTATACACGTGAATTATATTATTTTAGTCATTATTTATGAATTTAAGGACTGTTTTAAACCTTACTTTATGAATTTATACTGATTT
This sequence comes from Dillenia suffruticosa, assembly GCA_033439265.1. Classification (NCBI taxonomy): domain Eukaryota; kingdom Viridiplantae; phylum Streptophyta; class Magnoliopsida; order Dilleniales; family Dilleniaceae; genus Dillenia; species Dillenia suffruticosa. Next base: position 16,284,031 of record JAVTVX010000029.1, read on the forward strand.
AATTTCGTGGGTAATGATTTAAGAAGTATTGAGTTTATTTTGGACAAACAGCTGTCAGTATTTTGGGCATAACTTTTTACTCCGATATCTAATTGAGGTGATCCTTTTGGCATTGGAAAGAAAACGTCGAGACCTAGAAATCTTGTGAAGAGTCCAGAGGTTGATTCGGGCAGAAACATATCTGAAAATTAAGCCGAAGTTACTGCAATACCGAAGTAAATTCCCTGCTGAAAAAGGAAACTAAGTATTGAAAATTCAAAAATTAAGTTGTTGATAATTTCATAAAATAATCTAGAATCAAGATAAAAAGGAAGTTTCTAAATTTATAAGGAAGCAAGAGATTCTTATCATCTCAACAAAAGTAAGTTACTAAATCGGCATCAATCACCAAATATCCAGAAAGTTTAAGTTTCTAAATTCTTTTAGGATTTTAGTTTTATAAATTCAACACTAGGGCAGACAGCATTCATTCATTTACGCTTCCCCTTCATTCCATTACTCCCTCCACTATTTTACAAACCCTAGCAACTGCTTACATACCACAGACTTTGACCTCATTCGACATGTGCAAAAGGGTTGTGATAATTTTTATTTTATTATCGTTTTTCTTTTCAATATCTAGCTAATTATTTTGTTTCTAGGACTCAATGGAAGATTATATTTTTTGATTAATAGCATGACTTGATTTATTTCTTTTGCTTAAGATTTATTTGTATGATTATTGTTTCATGAGATTTTATTGTTGACATTAATGCTTCAAATGTTTTAGGGCCAAACGTTTTGATGATTTGAGATTGAATGGATGCATGGCCAACATAATTATATGAGATTAGTTCGAACAATAAAATTCATATGAAATTATGAGTATGACTATTTGATTAATTTTGTATGGGGATTTAGAGAAAACTCTAGAATACAAAATTTTTTATAGAACCTAATGCAGTTTGACTTCGTATAACCATTAGGTTTTAGTTAGTCGAATTAGGATTTCATTGTATAACCATTGGGTGAATCTAGGTTAAGAAAATCTATCATTATCAACAATTATTCATTAGCCAATAAACTTAGGGGATTTTGAAAAATTCGACCATGAAAAAGGTTAAAACAGATGAAAACGATATTCTAGGGTTTTTATCAAATTGAGTTTTTCATCATTTAGGATTTTCATATTTCAATTTTAGTTTTCTTTAATATCTTTAAAATTTTGGATTTATCTTTTCAACTTAAATAGGTTAATAACTACTTGATAGTATAAAATAGTCTCGTGGGTATGATATTTGATTTTATCTCTATACATAATATTTGAGAAGGATATACTTATCCGAATTTGTGGTTTCAAATTACATATCACAATAGCACATAGTTGCCTACTTCAATTAGATTGATGATATCACATTATTTGTCAAATAAGGAACATGGAAGACATTTCACAATGGTACTCCTTTTTTGGATCAAGTCATGGCATGAGCAATGCTTTGCCAATTGGCAATCTTGAATTGCTGGTTTCACAATAACTCAATTATGTTTTGCAGTTTCTTCTTATCTCCTATCATATCATTGGCACTTTGAGACTCGACGACCTAATCTCGATTATAATCTACTTCTTCAATAGTAGATACCTTCATGGCCTCTTGTTTAGTCTTAATTGTGGCCAAACCAGCCAAAACTTTATTGTCGGCTTGACAAGGATGCTCTTCAACACTTTGTATGTCAAAGACCTTTTCATGTTCATCTTTCTCCAAGCCTGCCCCATGTTGCGGCAACCAACATTTTGGATACCACTTGTCTTCACTTCTACTTTGGTGGTCGTTGGATATTAATAAATTGCCTAGCCTGGCCTTGTCTTCTGCCCACAATCTAAAACAAAGTGCCCCTCTTGCCACAATTTTGGCACTCATTATTTCATATCACTACAAAAAAAAAAGACTTTTAACAGCGGTCAAAAACCGCCGGTAAAGACCTTAAAAACCGCTGGTAAAGGTTGTGAGGCCTTCTCCAGCAGTCAAAATTTCTGCCAGCTATACTGGTGCTAGAAAAAGGCTTTACCAGGAGCTAGGGTGACCGCTGGTAAAGGTCAGACCTTTACCAGAGAAGCCAACAAAATTAACACCAGTAGGGCAAGAAATATAGAGAACTATGATCTTGACCCAAGATGCTACACCAAGTGAAACTGCATATCGTTCTGGGGACACTGTAAACATTAAATTCAACAATTCAATGCTACCCAAAGAAAAGGGCAAGTGATGCTACACCAGCTTCAACATGCTGCTAACACAGTTAGCATGTGACTGGGGACACGGTGGATCAAATTTTTTGGATTTTTGGAGTTTAAAGAAAATGATGATATTAAATTTTAGGAAAAGAAATAAATGAATAGGATACAATTCTTTTCAATTGAACCAAAATATGAACTTCATTGACTGATTTCATGTATAGTATACAATATGCCAATATGCAAGTCCATGCCGATCAGTGAATCATAATTTTTAATCCTACCAAATCTATGTATAAGTGCTGTGCCAAGTTGTGACTGTCCCATGTCCCATGTTTGTGTCCATACTTGAGTGAAACTTACAACTAGCTCCTGTATCAGATTTTATGGTGCATGCATTGGGATCTCACAACAGAAGATAACAGGGAAGTCCAATCATTCAACCAACAACACAAAATATCTTGCAAGTGAAAATATTTAGAATCAATTAAAATTATTATCAAAACAAATTCAATTCATTATTAAAGAGTGCACAAATATCCAGCTATAGATCCCGATAGTCAGACAGACCAAAAAAGAATTGTGAACAGTAAACAACCACCTGTCCCATTGTGAACAGTAAAGGAGGCACATCACCAGACTCTGACTAAGACTGATAAACAATCATAAACAAGGCAAGATGAGCAAGCAGAACTATAGTTATTGAATTTGTCTAATAAAGAATAATTAGAGAAAGAAAGCGATTGTGAGACTAGTCTTCCTGGAGTGACATCTCCTTTCCTATTTCCACGGCATGTATAAACTTGGGTGTGCACTCTTACAGTTTGAGCATATCAACATACACAGTGATCCCAGCACATAGAAGCTTATGTAAAAATTATATTACAGTTTAACAAAAGCAATGAAATTCTCACTATTTTACAGCTAGATACATCCTTGTTCTATTGCATTATAGATACTGTGAACAGTAACAGGACGTTGCTCTCAGAGGCATTTTGTCGAACATATTTCGTGCGTTTATCCATACTACCTTATTTACCACTAAACATATGATCGGCAGTCAATAAATTGATCAATGATTAGTTAATCACAAAAGAAATGAATGATGCAACTAAAATATAGACGAAAATGGTGCTTTATTTATAACAAATGTGAATGTAAGAAAAAGAAAAGGGGGAAGCAGATCTAACCTTTGAAGGCCCCGAACGTTGAACTTGCAAGCGGGGAGAAAAAGTGTGTCTGTGAGAGGTGAACGAAAAAAGCCAAGCAGAAAATCAAAAAACAAAGAAAAAATTGTTTTGTTGAGATCAATCACAGTCACGGACATGAGAGAGAAAGAAGATGCAACAGAACATAATGAAAGAACATATTGAAGAGGAGAAAAAACAGTAAGATCTAAATCGATAAAGAAACCATCAGATAAATGCTTTGCATGCGAGAAAATATCAAAAGAAAGAGAAAGAAGATGAGGTGGAGAAGAGAAGAGAGAGAGGGAGAGAAGACGAACCTGAGAGATGAGCCAAAGAGAGAACAAGCCTTTGTCAATTTGTATGGATATGAGTTGTCCTTCGTCGATTTGTACGGAGATGAAGCTGAGGGGCAGGGAGAGGGTGAGACGAAGAGAGAAGGCAGTGAAGAGAGAGGACAGGGAGAAAATGTGAATATTAGGTTTACGATGTCCTGTACCAGTGGTTGAGCCGGCCGCTGGTAAAGAACATCACTACCAGCGGTTATCCCGGCCCGGCCACTAGTAAAGGAGACCGCTAGTAAATGGCTTTTTTTGTAGTGTATGTTGGATGTTGAGCCCCACTTGACCGGGAACTTATCTCTTGTTGTTTTCTTCACCAACCCTTATTTATTTATTTATTTTGTCATTTGATTGGTTGCCTTATTTCTCACAACCTTTTTTCATTTCCTTTAAGTCCTCTTTCACTGTTAAATAGAGCTTGCTCCTCTTCTTTACTTGAGATTGGATATTGTTTGTCTAAAGCATCATCATTGGCCAATATATTTTCAGCACCAACAAAGTTAGTTGCTTAGCCCAACCACACATGTTAGTGATGAGAATATTAAATTCCGATATCAAACCAAGAATAATAATTTGTCTCATCCTTATCTTTTGATTAGGTTTTGTAGATATAATTTTGTAATATTATTGCAAAAAGAAGGTAGTGGCTCACCTTCAAATTCCGCTGCAAGATAAAAAGGGGCTTGTTCTCGAGTCATTGTAATTAGGAACATTCATCCTTGCAAATAATTCTAGTAGAGTGTACTAAGATGACTTCATATCTTTTACTTGGTAAATGTAATCATCTCTGAGAGTGAATGACCACATGTACATAGCCTCGTCAGCCTTCATTTTTATTTTCTTCAACTCATGTGGACTTGTAGGTGGTGATAAAATTGGATACACGTACTCCATGAACTATAATTATTATTATTTAATATTCCAAAGCTACTTGTACGTCAACAAATTATTATTATTATTATTATTATTATTTAATATTTCAAAGCTACCAGTCCCAGAACGATATGCAGTATCACTTGGTGCGGAAAATTAATTATGTTTTCGCCCAGCAAATAAATATTTTAAAAAATAAATTTGACAGAGAACAAAAGCCCTAGCCTAGAGAAAAGGGGAGTCAGAGAACAGAAACCAAGTAGCAAGTGCAGGAGACAGAGATCAGAAACCCTAAGTTACAGTTACGGAGAGAGAGAGAGAGAGAGAGAGAGAGAACTTACCAGATGAGAGACGCGAAACCCTAGAGATTCGATCGTCTTCAAGGATGTGAGAGACGCGAAACTCTGGCCGTCACTGGGGTCGTCGATCGTCACTACTCCCTGTCACTGTCTAGAGGCGAAAAGACAGAGATCATCGCCGATGAGAGAAGGAGAAGAATTGAACGGAGGTGAAGACAGCGATGAGGTGGAGAAGAGAAGAGAAAGGGAGAGAAGACGAACCTGAGAGATGAGCCGAAGAGAGAACTTGAGATGAGTCGTCGATTTGTCTGAAATGAGTCGTCCTTGGTCGGTTTGTATGGAGATGAACTTAGAGACAAGAGAGAACAGCGCAGTGGTGGGAGGCGAGGGTGAGACGAAGAGAGGATAGAAGGAAAGGGGGAGTGTGACCTTTTGGTTTAATGACCTATACCAGCGGTTGAGCCTCAGCCGCTGCTAAAGAATACGGTTCTCTCGACCGCTGGTAAAAAAGGCCGCTAGTAAATGGTATTTTTATTTTTTATTTTTTTGTAGCGCATGACCATTTGGTGATGGCCAATACTCAACCAAGCTCGTTGGTCCTAGACCAATTTTCTTACAGTCCCAAATTGTATTTCAGTAGAGTTTTGTCTTGACATGATCCTTGACTGCGGTATTAGATTTTTGGATATTTATCACAATAAAATCCAAATATGATGACAACTTTGTCATGGTAACCTACTTATGCAGAAAGACAATAATATCACTCACAGTAATATACTCAAAGCCTACATGCACGCAAGTGTGTCATTTATACACAACCTCACATCACCTAACCTCTCTCTCCCACGAGAATATGACAACTCACAAATGGGATACTTGAACAATACACAAAAGACACTCACACATACACTCCTCATGCTTGAAGACCATAAGATCCCAACGGTCTTTCCCAATAGATTGTGTTTTTCTCATCCAACTTATGCTCCAAATTATAGATGATTACCTCATACTTGGTGAAAGCCAATATCCATGGTTGCATAGAGTCCTCAGAATGGTAGTGAATATTATTGTTGCAGATTATTTTGTTGATGAGCAAATAAGCTGTAAGTCAATTTGCACAATCTCTTTTCTCTTGGAGATCTCAAAGTTTTAGCCTTCCTTATGTACTAAAAAGTTATCTTCTTTACAAAGCTTTCTCCTTGACAGCAATAAATTCTTTAAGAACCAACGTGGGTTGGTTCAATTAAATGTGGGATTGAGTTCTTTTAAATATGATCGAAATTCGATTTTCATCGGGTATATTAGGTTTTCGTGTGTATGGAGCGTTACCCATCGGGAGACTCGCCCTCCGAAAAGAAGCCACTGTAGCGATCGATCTGAATTAATAGGGGCGAAACCCCGGATACTGGACGGTGTTCAAAATATAGTAAAAAAAAATTCTTTAAGAATGTTGGTTTGAGAGACTGTGAGAGCTTTCTATAGAGAGAAATTATAGTTAATTTTTAAAGAAAGATAATAGCATTACAAAAAGAGACCAGAGGTGATAATGATTATCTTTAAAGATTACCCTCCATTATTTATCTCTAAATTCATAAATTTCCAATTGAATAGAAAAAAAATATTGTGAGATGAAATTTGGATCCAGACCCTGGTCAAATTCGGGCCAAACTTTCTTAGCTTCGTATGGGCCTTCTAAAGGAGGACGAAATTCGGTTCGCCCTGATAAAATCCGGGTTGGGCCCAGTCAGCTTACTTTTAAGAAAATATGCGGAAAATCTCTCTTTAGTCCTGCTTGGATGGACCGCGGTGCCCGGTTTAAAAGCTACCGCGAGAAAATGGGGGAAATGAAAAAACAGAAAAGAAGGGAAATGAGACTAGAGAAAAACGGCGTCGTTTTTGCCCATGTAATTTGAATTTGTAGGCTCTCATCTTCCTCGGTAAAACCCTAGCAGCCTCTCTTCCGCATTTCCCACTAGGCCACTATCTACGGGGCACTAGCAGACCTCTCTCTCTCTCTCTCTCTCTCTAGTTTTACATGCGAAAACAGCAACTCCAAATTGAGAGTGTCAAAAACCCAAGTTTGATAGCATTTAAGCCTCGGCAAGTGATTCTCGCTAACTCAGGAGCAAAACCATCGACAATGAGTTCTTCTTCCAAAACCCTAGATTGTGAAAATGAGGACACCAAGTCTCAACTTCTTCTTCATCAGTCACTGTGTCAGTATCTTGAACGTAAGGGGTTCGCCAAATCACTGAAGAAGCTCTGCTCCGAAGCCGGCATTGAGGTGAATTCTATCGTTAACTTTACATTTGGCTATGAAATAGCTGAAATGGGGTTTTGATTGTTTTTTTGGATCATTTACCTATGTTATGTTGTGGAAACTTTGCATACATTAATATATTTGGGCATGACATCCAATTAGAGAGTGAGAAATCTTTGTGGTTGAGGGACAGCCATTCAGAATGTTAGGATGAAAAGGTCATTGTAAGCCCTTTTATGGGAATCTCTTCATTGGTGATTGATTCAGCTGAAACTCTTCGCTTCCTCTGTGTGTGAAGCTGTCCCTTTGGCGATAAACTTTATAGTTCTAAATAGCTGGACAAGGCTTTTTGTCCTGTTTACGGTTTTTTTTTTTTTTTTTTTTTTTTGTGTTGTGGTGGGGGTTTTGTCACTTTGGTATTTTTAGTTTCACTCTTTCACAAAATTGGACACCAAGCAACTGTGTTAGTCGATCACTGGTTGAATGCAATAAATCCATTGTTTTATTTTAAATTGTTTATGGTTCAAACCATACGTTTTGCCTTCAACATTTATGCTACTCACTGGGAGTGTGACCATTCGCCAGTTTATGGTAATGAAATTATATTGCAAGCTGTTGCTTATAGCTTGTGAGGCTGGCTTTTACTTGGGATGCAAAATGTGGAGCTGGAATAACTGTTCTTTATAACTTTTTCATTTTGAGCAGTATCAGGTTATGGTGTTGTACAGGTTGTTATGGGTGTGATGTCCCATGAAATGGCAGTTAGGGCTGTGACACCATCACAACACTGCCAAATGTCTGCCCTTCATTGCTAGATGGGCTATTTGGCTTACATAATGGCCACACCTTTTACTCGATACCCTCATGGCTGTAACCTTGACAACTCTGGTCTGTTCACGATAGAGCTAATTTCTATGACCGGAAAATAGACTAATTATGCATTAAGTTATGATGGCTCTTTAGGTACCGGAAAGTAACATTCCTTTAACTAAGGGCTGGACTGTTCTTTGGCCATCCTTATGGAGGGCAAAGGAGGTTTTCAGGTTGTGGCAAGCATTAACAAAATAATATGAAAAGAAAATAGAAAGTGTGAGCCTTTAAAGCCGAAAGTCATGGTTGCTTAAAAGGGATGTCTCCCCTTTCAAAAACTGTCATGTTCTTTTAATGACCTTTTATTATCCACCTATGCGAGTGCGAGTGCAGGTGCGAGTGCGTGTGCATGTGTGTGGGTGTGTCGCTATTCTCTGTCTGTATGTCTTATGGCCTTTTGTATTGCATCTGAATGTCAGAGCTATTTGTTAGTTTTGAAACCTTTATGAGCAAAAAAATGGGAGGAAGAAAACTAACAGGGTGTTTGGTTAAGCTTATAAGCTTTTCAAAATATCTTATAATATATTTGAGAGCTTATAAGTTCTTTTTATTTTTCTTTTTCTTTTAATAAACTAGCCTATAAGCTCTAAAAATAAGATGCTTAGAGCTTATAAGCTCTAAAAAAAGGGTACCTCCAGCCCAACCTTTTTTTTATGCATATTATAAGTTGTTTTATTTTAACCTATAAATTAATTAAATTATCCTCGTTAATACTTCACTATCCCATCTTTAATTTTTATGTCAATAAATAGTTATTTACATTATAATAATAACAACTATACTTTTTAATCATTTCAATACTAAAAATAACTTTTAAGAACTGATTAGTACCGAATACAATAACAGCTTATAGGGTTACATAATATCTTATAAACTATTTGATCTTATTTTATTCAAATACTTTAACAACTTATTTTGGAAAATAAGGTATATGTGATCCTATAAGCTTAGATGCTTATAAGTGGTTAAATAAGGTTGGCCAAATGGGCTCTAATATTGAGTAAAAAGAATATTGTTTTAGTGCCATGCCCAATGGTGTTCTGTTACTTTTTTAGGATATTCTTTCTGATTTTTTTTTGGGGGGTCCTCTTGTCCATTTTGTGTTGTATCCTTGTTCCGGTTTGTTTTATGCTTCAAAGGAATGCAATTACTTGGTAACTTCTGCTCACGGGGCCAAGATGTTGCTGTATTTCATGCTTAAGCAGGGATGCTTTACCTTAACAGCATATATTTGTGGTTTTAAATAGATGTATATGTGCCTGTGTGTTTTTTTCCCCCAAAGTTGTCTTCTGTCAAGAAGATAAAACTTTTGTCTTTGTGGTGCATATCACATGGTTAAGTAAATAATTGTATGTAGCTTCCCTTTAAAGGTGTTCTTTAGAGCTACCTTGCATGGACAATCACAGTTGGACTTTGTGCAGTTCCTTCACATGTATATTACAAAATAAAGAATCTCTCTAGTGTGCTTTTCAATGTCTGATTTAGTAAATTTGAACTTATGCTGATATTTGATTTATCTTACTTTTGCCTTTGGTGCAGAAAGATAGCTGGAAGAGTTGCTCACTTGACTTGGAAAAAATGTACCAGAATTATTTGGAGTCAAGGTTGGTTGGTTGTCCCATAATTTATCTTGGTGGATTTACTTTTGAATTGTTTTATCCTTGTTCTATATTTTGTCTACACTCTCAAATTATATTTAAGGTTTTCGATTCCGAAAAATATTATAACCTATCCTGTTCAAGATATTCATGTGCTTGACATGTCATCGCTACCAATTAGTTGAAAACTACTTTGGAATTTATACTATGGTTAGTCCAGTAAATTTATTATTGATGTGATGACTCTTACCTAGCAATTTGAACCAGGTTTTGATATTTCAAGGAGGTATAGTGCTTAAAATAAGTTTTAAGTCTCAAAACCTATTGGGCCTTGCAATGGGCCTTGCAACATGAGTTTGGGAAGCATAGTACATTAAAAAAGCTTTAACAGCATCTAGATGGTCATTACATCTATGAACTGTTTCTGATTTCCATTAAAAGCAAAAGTAAAGTCTTCGTTCATAATCACTGTAGTTGCTTCTGTGGGACATTTTGAGTGTTGGTAGTTTAGCTTCTTTATCCTTGTGGTTGAGCGTGGGTGGGCACACGTCAGAGAAAAATGAGGTGTAGATGGCTTTAGAAGTGGACAAAGTATAAATTAAGAATCTTACTTCCCTTTTTCATTATTTTATATCATGGTGTCAGACACCAAAATTAACTGTGATATATTGTTGTCAAAGGCCAGAGCTCAAGGCGCTAATCCAGTGCCTTTAAGTGCCTCAGGCGAGTTGCCTTGAGACAGGCACTCACCGTTTGTGCCTAGGTTCCAAGTGCTAGGCGAGCGCATTGATGAAAATTAGGTTTTTTGAGTATTCTCTCAAGACTTTTTATTCTTATTTCCCGCCTTTTACTTCTTAACATTATCGTTCTTACTCGCTCTCTTTTTTGGGTTATGTCACCTTTTCATGTTTGTTTTCATTTTTTTAATCTTTGTCTCGAGTCCCGGTGGTTCATGTTCCTCAATTTTCCACTTTGTTTTGTTGCATACTTGAGATTTAAGTAGATTGAGATATACAATGCATCGATTTTTTGAAATAATGTTTTGTTAATGTTTGGCAGAGAAATAAATGGGTTAATATTAATACTTGCACACAATAGAGACATGTTGCAAACGGTTTTGCTAATAGTAATGTCTATATGATGATATATAACCTTTTATTTTGAATTTATAGTAAATACTTTTGTTCGTGAGTCATTGAAGGCTCAACTATATCCATTTTTGTGAACCAAATATTTCCTTAAATTAAGTGCTTCATGTCACTCAGGCAAGCGCCTATCATGTTGCCTACGCCTATCACTTCAGGTGATAGGGAGTCCTAACCCCTTAAGGGTGCCTAGTGCCTTTAACAATACGCTTCTGAAACGGGTCTAACTTAATGAGGGAAAGTCTGTCTTGGTGTGTTGTAGGAAGTAGTCTATAGTGGTTGGATGCTTCAAAAGCTTCCATATATCACCTGCTTGGATATTTGGCACATCACCATATGTATATGATTGGTGCAATGTTGAGGGTCTTCCCCCTTCTTTCTCACTTTCTCTTTTTCCTTCTTTCTTGCTTTCTCTTTTTCATGAGCATAATCTGGAAGCTGCCTACTACTTTGTTTCACTTTCCTCTTTTTCATTTTTTCCTGGGGTTTCCCGTAATGTGCATGTCAGTTGTCCTTTTGCCTATTGGAAAACAAGGTTAAGTCCTAAGTGGCAACTGGAATACTGAAATATAGAAATATTTCTGATTGCATCTTATGTATGCATAAGCTACTGACACATTTTGTGATATATTTAACTATGTTATCTTTTATGATACTCTGTTCAGTTAAGTGGTAATTCCAAAAAATTCAAATATAAGAAAATGATACCATCCTTCTCATGAAATATTCAAATAGAGACCAAAGTCCTGCAGAAAACAAAGTATGACAAGCATGGTTATTAGAGTCATACCATTTGCGATTCAAATTGTATAATTCTATTTGATTAGAAATAGGTCCAGCTCGGGCAGATGAATTAAAAATATGAGTTGGAAGTAAATCACAAGATTTGGTCCAATGTGTGCCAAATCATGCATCTTGTAAGATTCCTCGAGTTGCCAGAAAAGAAAAGGGAGTAAGAATTTTTCGAGAGAAAATAAAGATGGATGTTGGACTTTGGGCTTAGGTTTGTGACAGAGGTGAAGAGGGAAGAAGATTGATAGAGGGAGATGAAGAACCAGTGCAGAAGAAGAGAGATGAAGAAGATGGAGACACAGATGACGGAGAAGAGGCAGCCTTTAAAAAAAAAGGAAAGAAAACGCAGCAAATATGACCTGAGTTAAAGTTTTAAGTGCCAACTGGATTATTATTATTATTTTTAATAATAAAGCCAGTTTGTTGGATATAACAGTGGAAATTGTTTCCCTTATAATAAAAAATACCGTTAATTTATTATTTTTCTTAAAACTTAAAACCTTTCAAATTTTAACAGCTTCTTAAAGAACAGGGGATTGAGTTTTTATTTTTTAAATTTTAATTTTTATTATTTTAATGGGTGTTCTCACAAAAAAGAACCTTTCACCTTCTAAACAAACATAAAAAAACATCAATCTTTGGAGTATTTGGATCTTACACTTAGATTTAGTTCGCAATTACTTCCTTGAACCCAGAATTTAAATCATATTACCTGATAAATAATGGATTCTTTCTTTTTATATATTATGTATGTATGTTCTAAAATATACCTATATACATAATGCTGAATCTTAATCATGATTCAAAAAATGAGTTGTTCTATTCGATATTTGAATCTCGACCAAATAACTGTGATGTCAAGCGAGGAGATTCTTTAGAAAAATTCTTTAAATTTAGTATCCACCCTTAGAGCTCCCTCCCTCCTGTTGCACCTTGCTCTGTTGAAGTTTAAAGTTGCTGCTGGACAGCAAGGAAAATACTGCATAGCCGCTGACATCACTGTATGGTTGTCGTCTTTGTATGGCGAGATAGATAGAGATATCAATGATGCGATCTTAGATATCAGATTATGATTTGAAAGAGACTAGGAAGTATTAGAAAATTACTCGGCTCCCAATCTCTGAGCATAGCTTTTGACATCACTGTATGGTTGTTATCTTTGTATGGTGAGATAGAGATATCAATGATGAGGTCTTATATCTCAGGTTAAGATTTGAATGAGACTAGGAAGTACTAGAAAATTACTCAGCTTCCAATCTCGGAGTTTCAATTTCAGTGTTTCATGACAAATCTGCGATGTCACTGCTGTTTAAGAGGCTGCACAGGCTTTTGTGGCATCTCTCTTTGAAGACCCAAATCTCTGCGTTGTTCATTCCAAGAGAGCCACTTACATGGTCAAATATTATGAGATGCTTCTGGAATTCACTGCAGCAGAGTATATGTGAAGCTTCTGTTGTTCTCTCAATTTCCAGGTAGATGTGGAAGGTGCGGCAACATCGATCCTGTCACTACTAATTTTGAAATGTTGGTCTTTGTTCATTACGTGTAAACAAACACTAGTCCAGAAGAGAGAAGCTTTAGCTGCATTACATTCAGAACTAGTAGGCATCATCTATGTGCAGATGTATGCTTTCATGTTTGGCATTTTTACATCTTAATCATGTCATGTTTTGTCCAACTTTGACCCTTTTTTCTTAATGACAATCAGCTTATCCTGGTTCTCATGTTGTTTACTTGTCTTCTTGTGTGCAGGAATTTTGCCGACATAAAGTGCAAGAGCCAGAAGGAGCATGGTATGCTGTAATATTAGTGCTTGTAGATATGGCATACCCTTTCAATCAATCCATATGCTTTAGCATTAAATCTTTAATTTACTATAGATATGAAATCAGATATATTGTTGACTGCAGAGATGGATGATAGTTTTAATATTGGGGCAGTGGAAACTGCGAGTAAGAAAAAGAAGGGTCTTGTGGAACTTTCCCCCATTGCTGATAAGAAAGAGGATTCAACAAATGATGCCATGCCAGGTACAAAATTAAAAGAAAAAAAGAAGAGCAAGAAGAGTTCTGATGAAAACACTGAACTTGGAAATTCAACAGAGCTGGACAATAAGTGCAAGGAGAAAAAGAAAAAGAAAAGTAAGACCGGTGATGATGTTGTGGAGAAATATTCAGAATTTTTGCAGGAAGAAAAATCCAATAAATTAGACTCCTCACATGCCAAGAGTGGATATGAATTAAAGACAAGCAGTAAACCCGATAATCATATGAAAAGGAAACAGAAACAAAAGTCTGATGCCATCTGTGGCTCAGAGGTTAAGCAGGGAGGCGTGGAGTGTCAAGATTCCAAGGCCGTAGAAGATGCTTCTGAAGTTCCTATTAAAGAAAAAGAGAAGAAAAGAAAGAAAGAAAAATCTACTTCTAATGGTTTTTCTGTGAAGAATGCTGAAGGCAATGACCAAGAAAAATCAGAAAATAATCCTGGAAAAGATCATCAGAATACAAATAATGAAGAAAAAAATAGCGCAGAGAAGAAAAAGACCAAGAAGAGAAAAGAATTGGATTATGAAGAGAATGAATATCTACACAGTGGCGAAATTACAAATGAAGGATCTCAACGCAGGAAGTTTGAATCTTCCGAAGAGTCCAGGAAAGGTGTTCAAGCCACAAAATTAGATGCATCCAAAGAAGACAATAAATGTGCCAGTAAAGAAAGTCAAAATGAAAATGGCCGAGGTGGTATTAGCCAGTCAACAGAGACACCTGCTAAAAAGCTTGATGCTGTTGCAGATGGAAAGATTGGAGAAAATGGAGTGAAATCGGCTGATAAGATATCAACACAAGGACAGCAAAGTTCTGAGGTATTTACTTACTCTTGGTGAATTTGGTTGATGGCATGAAATATATATCATATTATAGATTATGGTTTATGGTGTTGGCATTCTGTGAAGCTCATATTTTTAACTTATGAATTTTGTCTTAGAGTGGAATGTTTCTGTCATCTTTGATTAGCTAATTACGGTATAATTAGTGTTCGGGATGAAAAGCATAGGATCACTCTCACTCCACTAGTTTCTGATACTGTTCTTAGAAATTCAGACCTCATTGATGTTAATATTCATCTGGCCTTCGCGGGTGGTTATATGCTTAGAGAGTACAGATATTATATAATGTTCAAAGTACAGTAATATACAGCAATCAGATGATCATTGCACCCGTCATCGTGTGAAACTTTGTCACATTTTCCAGGACACAATTATTTCTATTGAAATGATGATTTCGGGTGTTTAGATTAGAGGTAAAATTGGTATACAATAGAATTTTGAATTGGAATTAACTTACCTTCAACCCATTCCCTATTTTTTCTAACTCTCTCTCTCTCTCTCTCTCTCTCTTTTAAATTACATCTCTTTCTTGCTATAACTATCAATAAACTCTACCTTAGGGTAAATTATATGAAACTTGCTTGTGGTTTAGCCCATTTGCTTATAGCCTCCTTGTGGTTTAAAACTTGATAATTAACTCTCTTGTGGTTTACACCAGTAGCAAGTAACCCTCTACCATTAACTAATGAACAAAACATAACGTGACAACTATGTGACGACTGTAAAGCCCCTAATTCCAGCTCTAATTACAACATCATAAAGTATTCTTTGATGAATCCTGATTCAGTAAGATATATATTTTTAAGTTGTATAATGTAATAACATAGATCAAATTGGGGGAATGTGGTCTACTCATCAGATTAGGCTCAAGTTGGAGTTTGTCAAGTCATCACATGGTTGGCATATTTAATCTTCATAGTTACTACCTCCATTTCCTTTTTAGTATTGTTTTGGAGAGAATTTTATTCCATTTTAAGTGTCATTCTCATATTCCAATGAAGAATTAATTATGTTTTTCAACTTTTACCCTTGGTCAACAATAAATATGGCTTTTACATTTTCAAAAAATTAGTGGTAAGAGAGATTAGTGGATGGTTTTGGTAAAAGGGTTGTTTAGTCAAAAAATTTTATAATTAAGTATATTAAATGTATTTTTTAATTGTTATGCCGACACATAAAATGACAATTAAAAGGGAATGGAGGGAATGGTTAGCAGTAGGTTATGTGCTAATCGGTAAATTAAGAAGTAGTTAATTGTTGAAATTTAACAACTTGTTGGAATGTACAAGTGTCCAAACCATTGGGTGGTTTTATGTACATTGTTTTCTCAATCTAATACAATTCCTCAATTTAACAACTTCATGTATTTAACCTTTATCTTATTAAAATTCTCGCTCACTCTTGCTCCATAATTTTAATTCTCAAACAATTTCTCTTCTTGGTCGATAGATCGATTGCGTTGTTTTTACACAATAATTTTAAGAGAGGCTTAAATTTAAGATTTATTAAAATCTTTTTTTTTTTCCCTCTTGTTTTTGAGGATTTCTCATCCTTACAGCCTTTAATACATCTGACACTTATTAAAAGGCTTATTGCATGAATTGTCTAAAAGCCACTTTGCTTTGAAGAGCGAAGAATTTATATTGTGGATATTCTTGCAAACATTGAACTTTGCATAAAATTGGAGTTGAAAATTTAGTAAGTTTTTTGGATAATGCTAGTGCTTCAGTACTTTGGTAGATATGAAATATGGTATTTGTTTGACTTACTCTTCGAGTAATGTTTTGATTTTTGTTTTCTTTTCCATTTTCCGTATATAATAATATTTTGTGATATTTTATTATTTATTTAATTTTAGACTATGATTTATGTATACTTTAATACAAGTCCTTGTTCATATCCCCCACGCATGAACCTTATCTGACACTTGCAAGACCACATGACATCCATGGAAGGATGGAGGGGATCCCCTTTGCTGCCCCAACCCCCCCAACAAAAAAAAGGAGATCTTTTTAAAAAAGCTTTTTACTGTATAAAAATGTAAAAACTTATGACCAAAAATGATATTTGGTCCTAAAAATTGTAATCCGCCCTCCAAAAGTTTGAGAAAAAATTTCCCTCTTTCTCTTTTTTTTTTTTTTTTTTTTAAATTAAATATTATTTGCTTGTACAGTTTTTCACTTTGCGAACAATTAAAGTTCAATCAAACATGTCCTATGTCTAGACACCCTAGTGTAGAATATTTGTCTTCCATAAATTGAAGCATTATGAATTTTGTTAGAAAGTCAATTTTTGCTTGTAACTGAGCTTTTTATTTTTATTTATATATAAAGAGCAATTATTATTTGGATTACCCCTTGGACAGTTTAAGATAATTTTAACCAAAAAAAAATAAAAAATTAAGGGCCCTATTATGAAAATGTCTTGTAGAAGAAACAAGGAAGAAGTAAATATTTTTTGACTTGGTAATTATTATTTCGAAATGGCTTATTCACAATCTAAACTAATTTCATATGAAACGCGGATTCTCAAGGTATATATCTTATAGTGTACTCCCCCCACTAAAAATGTTTTTTGTCTCCATCCCTGATGACATCCCTTTAGTTCTTGATATTAATGAGTACCATATTGTTCTCAGATAAAATTACAAGTTCTAACCTTATAGATTTTGCTTTCTCTTTTATTATTTTCTTGTTGAGCCACCTGTTAGGGGTAGGTTGCGGTTAATAACAAGATTTTGAGTTGTATATGTAAGTTGCTAGGTTTGAAATATTTGTAAGAAAGAATTGTTACCAGAAATAACAATTTACTATCATGTCAAATAAGATAACGTTGGTTCATTTCAAGACCTGGTTGTATCAAGTGCCAGTTTTGTTATTGTTTTCCATACTCTGAACTAGGGAGGATATTAATATTAAATTAGAGTTATGAAGGGTCACATTGGGATTCAGAGAGTTTAGAATGAATAGATCGAAAACTGAATATATGAGATATAAGTTTAGCGATAGTTATCAGAATAATGAAGAAACGATTAGATTAGATGGATAAGAGATACCAAAAAGTGAACGATATAGATATCTTGGTTTCATCATTCAAAATGATGACAATATAGATGGAAATGTGAATCATAGGATTCAAGCGGGTTGGATGATATTGAGAAGAGCATCCGGAATTCTTTGTGATCGCACAATGTCACTGCTTTTGAAGGGAAAGTTCTATAGAACCGCGATAAGATCTGCACTATTGTATGAAACTGAATGTTGGACTATTAAATAACAATAAGAACAAATATGTTGCAGAAATGGGAATGTTTAGATGAATGTGTGGCAAGACTAAAAGAGATAGAATTGGAAATGAAGAGATTCGTAACAAGTTTGGAATTAGTTCGATTGTGGATAAGATGCGAGAGTGTCATTTGAGGTGATTTGGGTATGTGTAAAGAAGAACCAAAGACGTACCGGTTACAAAAATCGAGAACTTAAATATAAAAGATCTAGTAAAGCGAAAATGTAAATCACTGAAAATTTGGATACAAATTTTTCGTAAAGATATAATAGTTAAGGGTTTAGACTAAAAGATAGTCTTGAATAAAAATGAATAGTATAGAAAAATTCTTATAAATTAAACCAACATATTATATATATATATATATATATATTTTATGTCCATATTTGTCTCTCAAATGACGGACCCTAATAACAAGGCTTAGATTGCTGTTGTTGTTGTTGTTGTTGTTGTTATTGTTGTTGTTGTTGTTGTTGTTGTTGTACTCTGTTTTTCTAATGTTTTTGAAAGCACTATGGGTGCCTGCTGAGTGTGTCATGCAGCTAGCCTTAGGTGCGCACCTTGGTCAAAGTTATCCTTACAAGCCTTTTCTTTTTGGTGCTCAATACCCTTATTGACAACATTGGTCCTTATGCATTTTTATTCATGTCCTGTATCTGAATCAATACATGATTTTTTTTAATAATCCCCTTGGTGATATCATTTACAATTAGTTCGAGTCATCGTCCTTTTGTTAACATTTTGAGAATGATTATTGCTGCCAGAGGTGATATGATAAAACAGGACTATCTCATGGTGAAGTTTTAAGTTATTTGAGTTAAACCTTGTATATGTCGGATGTTAAAAACTACTGCAGGCCTGATCTTAGCAGAACCTGGTGGTCTGAAGCTTGTGTTTTTATTTTTAGCCTAATCTTGGTTTCTAGTTAGTTTATGGGAGGAAATTTTCCACCTCTCTTTCCCTTTTAAGGTTTCATTTCTAGAATTTTTCTTCTATTGTTCCTTCGCTTGTATTCCTAGTAGAAGTGGGAAAAGCTAACCTGGACCTAATAATTAGGGTCAAGATCTAAAATTTTTCGATTCGAACTTGAAAGACCCAAAAATTTATGTTTGGGTTAGGGTAAGACCTGAAAACCTTGAAATTTGTAGGTTTTTATATTTTTATTTAATTCTTTAGTCATTATTTTATATGAATTAGCGTCATTTGATGATTATATCATTAATTTTTATTGAAATATGTAATATTCAATTGCAATAGTTGTTATACTCCGTGATTTGTTTACCACATTGTGACATAATGTTTCAAAATATAATTGTATATTTTATAATGTTCTTTTCAATCTTTTTATAATATGTGATTGCGAATTTGTATAAATGTACATGCTTCTCAATATAAAAGAAATAACTCTAATCTATGACCAATTGACAAAGGATTTTAGTGCCATATTTTTAGAACAAAAAAAGAAAACTAGTATCTTATGCCCTAATTTGTATTAAATTTGAGAAAAATATTATTTGAAATTATGAAAAAGAAAAAATAAAGAGTTTAATGATAGTATAAATTTTAATTTATGAAACAGTGGATTACACAATGTATGTAATAGCAAAGTTAAGCAACTAAATGGCTAAAATTACTTTTACGATATTTAATTATTCATAATCCTACTAAATTGGTATTATAATATTATAAAATTAATAAATGTAGACAAAAAATGCAATAACGGAAAGAAAAATCAGACCCGGACACTCTATGTTAGGGTTATGTTATCTACAGAGCAGAACCTCTTCGGACCCGACACAACTCTACTGCATAACCACCTTATTCCTTTGGGCTCTGTAGGGTTATAATTCTTTTGTTGGAAGTTTAACTGCACTCTTTCTTGAAAAAGATTGTAAATTCTTTGTGCAAGAGTCTGCTAACCTTTTTGCATCATGGATGAGAATGAGACCGCATAATTCCCTCCTCTCTCTCTCTCTCTCTCTCTACCTGCTTTCCACGGTTGACCTTTAGAGGCATGATTACTGTCATAGATTCATATGAGTTGACTTGGACCTTTTGGTATAACTTTTGCTTACGTTACTTTGGTCATGTTATTTGTGCTTAGAATTACAGTTCCGGATTTTGTTTTAGGATGGGATAGGGGCAGGCAATCAAATGGTAATGTATAAGGACTCTGTTTTGGTTGGACGTTTGATTGTGTTGGATACATGATCGCAGCTACTATCTTGTCTTCAAATGTTGCACTTTTCTTTGATCCCATAAAATTTCCAAGATTTTATTTTTATTTTTTGTTAAGGATGATGATTTTGGCATGATAATTGAATTGCGTGGAGGTTCATATTCTCATCCCATTATACTTGTCATCTTAGGATATGATCATGTTAATATATTAGCTTAACCACTCCGAATAGTTTATTTCATGCTAAGTTTTGTTTTGATTAAAATTTGCAGCCAAAGACCGTTAATGCATTTCAAAGGGTCAAGGTTGACGAAATTAAATATGCAGATGAAAGACTACAAGATAATTCTTACTGGGCAAAGGTATGATTACTGTTATTTTCAATTTTCAATTAATTAGTTAATATGTTTTGTTTAATTCTTTATTTTTTTATCATGGATTTGAATATTTTGTAGGGTGGTGCTGAAAATGGCTATGGTGCTAAAGCACAAGATGTTCTTGGGCAGGTCAAAGGAAGGTAAGATACCTCATAGCAATTGATCTTAAGTGGTGAAATATGGTGATTAGTGATCTGCACATCTAAATGATGATCTTAATTTTATTATCTCATCCTTCTTGTATTCATCTTTATTTGGGCTATCATTTACTCAAAATTGGGTTTAGTAGATAACAGCTATGCCTAAGTTAATATTCTTTTCTTCCCATTCACTATTGCCTTCTTTTTAGGGATTTCCGTCATGAGAAGACTAAGAAAAAACGTGGGAGCTATCGGGGAGGCCAGATCGATCTGCTGTCCCACTCCGTGAAATTTGCTGATTCAGATGATGAATAATGGAATGAGCATATAATGTCTCATGGTTTTGGTTCTTGTTGGCCTTTTTTTGGGTGGTATTGTAAGCCGGATTTCGAGTGTGAATTTTGTTGTAACGGTGGAATTACTCTTTTGGTGACCTTAAGGTCATGATTTCGAGACGTGAAAACAGTCTTTTTACAAAAAATGTAAGGGAAAGATTGCATACATATGCGCTCACTCTTTCCCTACCTGCACACTAAGCTTAGGAGCACTTTGTGCACCGGATGATTCTTTTGTTATAAGCCGGATTTTGCTAATCATTCATGAATCACAAATACATGGTTACACTGCATCATCTAATATAACCAGTTGCTGAGTGTATTTTTCAGGGAGACAACTTCGCAGTCATGAGTCAAATATTTCTACTCCGCATGTGAAGCCAAATTTAGAGTCCCTTGCTTGGGCTTCTTGTGTCCTAGAATTTTGTTGTTTGATGATTGATTTAGCTGGTTGCTAATTATTATTATATTTTAATTTGTTATATATATATTTTTTATAAATCAATTATGATATAGGCGTCCAGTCTGATGATGACTAAAGATAAGAAATCCTAGAAAAGAAACAAATATTTGAGATTGAGCAAAGTTCTCTCAACTCTACGCTTCAACTTATTTTCTTGTTTGATGATTATTCTAGTTGGTTGCAAATTATTGTTATTATTATTATTATTTTTTAATTGATGATTCGAGTTGCACAACATTTCTTTTTGTGTATTATTATCAGGCAATCATGAAACAAATTGTTAGGAAACGAAAAAACCGCGTATAAATCTGACATTGAACAAACTTCTGGCAGGGTAAAGCTAGCCTTAATCATCTCAAATTACTCATGCCATAGAAGCCTATCTCTCACATAGTATTCTCATTCTACTTCTTTTGCTTGATCCCCTTGTGTATAATTCTTAGAGATAATGGGTGCCGGGTTTAGGGTCATCGATGAGGGTTTGACTTTGCTCGATTCATTTGAATGAGAGAGGGAGTAATATTTCTCCAAAAAAAAAAAAAAAAAAAAAAACCTAACTCTCAACTTGGTTTCCCATTTGAATTTGAAACGGTGGTATTTGGAAAATTTGAGGGTGAAGAAAGGAAGACATTATTTGATAATTTCGTAAGGATTACAGCACAACTAAATGCAAATTGGAAATTCAAACTACATTATTTGTTATAGCTTTCAAACAATTTTCATAAGAAAATATCAAAAGAATTCAACCTTAAAGATCTTGGAAGTATAATTGTATTTTATATATGAAAATATACGAAATTGTGTGTAAATTTTATCATTGGTATTGGAGCCATGCATAAATTTTATTCCTTTTTTTTTTTTATGTTGGAAAATGATAAAAACACGTATGCAAGTACCATTTTGAATGCATGAAGTTTTTATTTTTTTATTTTTATATTTTGAGTTGTTAATAGTAAGTTTTGTTACAGGTGATGATGAAATATTCTTTTATTTTAACAGTAATATGTTTATGTCATGTAAATGATTCCGCAAAATATCGCATTAACGTATTTGGCATTTGGAGAGGTATTTTCAACCCCAGTGGAAAGTTGAAGTGGTCATATCCTCTTGTATAATTTTTTGTCATCGTTTTATTTTATGTGATTAGATTTTCTTTTCAACAATATAAAATACATAAAAAATGATTAAAAAAAATGAGAAAATTATGATTATTTGAAGCTATAGGCGAATTTTAAAATGTTTCTGAAATATTTTAAAATGATGAATAGTAATTGTAACATTTTTCCGTCTCGACTACGTATGTGCGAGATTCAAACCATAGGTTAAAGGTATTTAATTGAAACAAACAAAACCACCGTTAGACTAAAAAATATTGAAATGGTGGTAGCCAAAATTTCATTGCTGAAACCGTTGGGAAACGACGCGTGGCCCACGCATACCGACATGTGCACGTGGGTGCATGAATTGTATTTTATAGTTCAAATCTAGATGGTGCACACACCGGCATGTGGGGGCACGTGTAATGTTTGATCTGGCTGAAATATTTTAGAAATATTTTTTTATTTTGTTGTAAATTTTTTATAATTTTAAATTATTTATTGGAGTTGGAAAATAATTTTTATTTATTCTCAAAGTTATAAATTATTTAAAATTATAAAAAATTCTTTATAGTATGAAAAAATATTAAAATTTATTTTAAGTTAAGAAAGTTAATTACCTGGGTGAAATTTTTGATGCATTTTTTTTATGCTTATTTATCTATGAATGAAAATTACTTTTAAAAAAAAAAAAATAATTGAAAATTGAGCATATTAATTAAAATATGTGTTTTATTTTATTTTTTTATATCATATTATGGCCAGCTATGTGTGCAATCTAATAATGATTCTTATTTTTAAAATATGGTGAGATTCAAACATACTCTTGATACTTTTTTGGGAAAAGTTATAGATCTGAGAATTCGTGAGTCTTTGGTAAAGTCAAATATAATAATAAATTATAAAATAGACCATGTGCATATTTTATTACACCATTTAAAGATTATGAAATAAAAACATTTTGAGTTTATTTATTTGGGCTATCCGTTTGGAGACATTGAAATTGAGATTAATATAATTAGAAATTTTATGATTATTAGGTCAGTATAGTTGATAAGTTAAAGGATGAGCGAAATCAGATTACTGTTGAGTGCTTGAGGTTTGCATTAGTTAAAATGTGGAGAATAAAGATGTAAATCAAGATGTAAAAATCATTATCTCTCGTAATAACAACTCTAACCAACGTGTTATAAGGAAGTTTACTCATATTGATAGACTATCAATAGGCATGATCAAAATAATATCTCAGATGCATATGCCTTGAGAAGAGATAATACTTTTGCATCTTTTTCTATGAAAGATAATTAGTTATGTATCATGATTATGTTCTATGAAAACTTGAAAGCATGGCATCTAAAGTTTCTTTTTCTCTCTCTTTGTTACATTTTTTTAAGTATGTATTGGAAATGTTTATTAACGTAAATATTTTTTTATCATTTTGATAGAAATACAAACTTATACAATCATGTATGCATGTGAAAAGATATTCTTATATCACATGATTCAAATAATTTACGTATTCGAGGGGATAGTTTTAGATTGGATGAATTTCAATAATTCTCACCTTAAATTTGTTGAATTTTATAACTATAAATTAAATTTATGGTAATCTAACATTTGGATCATAGATAATAATTGAGAACTTTGCGATCTTTTGAGTAAATATTTTGTGTTAATTTATCATAAATATTAATTTTAAGTACAAAATTGTGTGTGTATTATATGAATATTAATACTTATGGACACCCATATTAAAAATCCAGAGTATTACATTAAAGTCTATAATAATAGACCTTAATAAGGGTAACAAATTGAATGGTAATAATTATAATATTTGACAGCATAAAATTTGATATATGCTGGAAGAGTTAGATTCCTTAGAGGGTATTAACTATATCATGCAATATCCTAGTATGGGTACTGCTCAATAGAGATGAGATCAAGAGGTTTACCAAGTTTGGGGGAAAACAAGGTTCCATTGCTTATGCTATTCTAGTTAGCTTTCTGATCGATGATCTCATTCAAAAGTATGAGCAATATTCTACTGCTCCTCGTATCTGGCTATACCTCACGGAAAAATATGCAGCTATTAGTGTGACTCGTTTGAAATAGCTGACTATCAGGTTTTTTACTTTCAGAAAACAAACTGATCATTGTATCAAACAATATTTGAGAATCATGTCAAACATGATAAG
This sequence comes from Dillenia suffruticosa, assembly GCA_033439265.1. Classification (NCBI taxonomy): domain Eukaryota; kingdom Viridiplantae; phylum Streptophyta; class Magnoliopsida; order Dilleniales; family Dilleniaceae; genus Dillenia; species Dillenia suffruticosa. The sequence continues at coordinate 16,308,566 of JAVTVX010000029.1, forward strand.
GGTGTTGAAGTCAACTAGACATGTTCTCTCTGATAAGTAGTACGTTCAAGTTTTGATCTGATCTCTGCCTAACAAGTGAAAGCACTTAAAAGTCATTCTAATCTACAATGATAATATTAAAACTTTCTATGTTACTACTCACCATGTTGAACTTGAGGATGAGCGGCTTGATACTACAAAATCCATTACTAATGCTTTTATGGTTGAATCTAGTTTTAAGAAAGTTTTGGACTTTAGGTATACGAGGAATTGGAAGAGAAGTAAAAAAGGGAAAGAGATTGGTGAAGAGTCCATAAAGAACAACCTCGGTTGCAAGATCAAACTAAGTGGTTAGGAAAGGAACGGGAGAAGAGCAAATTGAAGTGCTATAATTGTTAAATTTTTGGTCATTTGTTCGAGAATCTCCCGAGTCAAAAAAGGTAGCACTCAATATTGTTTCTTTGAGTATTGTATGCATCTGTAGTACTCTTTTAATATTTGAATCTTATACTGTATATATTATAGATTCAGGGGTAATAGAACATGTAACTAGAGATCATGAAACATTTATAGATTTTCATCAAGTTCTAACTGGCACAAGAAGGATATACAGGGAACAATGCAATAGTAAAGGTTAAAAGGATTCACACATGTAAACTTGAGTTGAAAAGAAGTCAAACTCTTATTCTATATGATGTTCTCCATATGCAAAAAATTTGATAAAATTTAATTTCTATTGTTATTCTTCTATGACTTGGTCACGGTCTAAATTTTGCCCGTGATAGGTCAATATGTATTATGATGATATACATTATGGCTTTGCATATCTTATGAATGGTTTTATGTTATTGAATTGTAATAAATAAGTATTTAACTATTATACTGATTATTGTATTTTGTTAAATATTTGTTCTACTTATAATACAAATATTGATGAAAAAACATGATATGCTAGATTTGGTTCACTAAGCAAGTATGACGATTTAACTAATGAAAGCAGAACTATTGGGTTCACTCACTAAAGTTGATTTATCTACTTGTAAACATTGTCTTCTTAGTAAAATGACATGAAAACCATTTACAAAGGTCATGAGAGCTGAATTTCCATTACAATTAGTCCATTTTGATATTTGTGGTTCAATGAATACAAAGTCTGGACATAGAGAGTCATATATCATTACATTCATAGATGATTCTACATGATTTGATCTTATTTATTTGATTTCTTACAAATATAAAACGCTTGAGTATTTTATACATTATATAAATGAAATAAAAAATCAATTGGATAGGAAAATAAAAATCTTAAGGACAGAGCGAGTGTATGAATATCTATCCAATCAATTTATGGATTTATATAATGAAAAATAAATAATTAGACAATTAATTATTCCTTACACATTAAACAAAATGGTGTTGCTATGGAAATGAATAGAATATTGTTAGATATGACAAGGTCAATGATGACGCAAGTTAACTTGTTTATCTCCTTTTACAGAGATATATTGTTAATTATGACCTATATTTTGAATAAAATGTCTTCAAAAATCAGTACCTACTATATTATATAAATTTTGGACCTATCAAAAGTCGATTTAGAGTAATCTTAGAACTTATAGATCAGCTACATATGTTCGGCTACTTATGCACAATACTCTTTCAATAAATTTAGATTTTTTTATCAATAAGATAATACTATTACACAGATTGAATTATTAAATGTGACATTTATAAAAAATGATTTTTCTAACAAAAGTGAAATAACAGAAAGAGAACCTTTGTTTGAATTAATTAATTCAGGCGATAGTCTTGTGCAAAGTGGATCATTAGAATCACAAGAAAATGAATTATTAGATGACATCAGTGGAAGGGATTCATATTCTAATTATCCAACTGAATTACCATTTGGGAAAAGTGTTAAGAGAGGTGTGCACAAACATTATTCTGAAATTTAATGGCATGATTTTAATGTTTCTCCAAAAGATGAATCAGAGTCTATGAACATAAATAAGACTTTATTTTGTGTTGTCAAGAATGAATGAATAAAAGCAATAGAAGAAAAAATGAAGTCGATGGAATCAAACCATATTTGGGAATTGATTGAACTTCCATTCGGGTGCAAAAGCTATTGGGAAAAAGTAAATTCTTAAAGTAAAGTGTAAGGCTAATGGAACTATTGAGAGGTACAAGATTCGACTAATGGCAGAAGGTTATACTCAATAAGAAGGTATTGATTATTTGCCTCTATTCGTCAGCTATTGGTTATAGTAGCTAATTTAAATTTAAAATTATATTAGATTGATGCAAAAACTACATTTTTTCAATGGAGAATTTAAGAATAAATTTACATGGAACAATCTGTAAGTTTTATCGTTGAAAGCCAACAAAACAAAGTTTACAAATTAAATAAATTAATTTATGATATTAAATAGTTTTGAGATAATGGTATTTAAAATTTTGACAAAACAATAATCTTTTATGATTTTATCATCATAGATGAAGAACATTAGGTTTATATGAAAAAAATCTAACAATAAGTTTGTAATTTTAGTTCTCTGTATCGATGATATATTGTTAACTAGAAGTAATAAGAAGTATATTTTAAATATCAAGAAATGGTTGTCTGAGATTAAGGACATGGGTTAAACAAATTATATATTGGGTGTTAAGATCTATAAAGATCATTATAAGGGATTCCTGGCATTATTTTAAGAATCTTTTATCAAAATAGTTTTGAAATGATTTAGAATAGAAAATTGTAAACTTATTGATATTTCTGTGGTTAAATGTGAAAATTTAAGATATGGGATGTGTCCAAACACTATTGGAAAAAAAAAAAAAATAAACGATATCAAAAGTATTTCATTCTAATGCTGTTGGGTGATTGATGTACGCTATATTATGTACTCATCCCAACATTTGTTATATCATAGGTTTAGTCAGCAATTATTAATACAAGCCAAATAACAGACACTTGAGTGCAATAAAGAGAATTTTTAGATATTTGAAATAAATTACAGATTGTTTTTTTTATTATCAAAGGATCTATCATTAAGAGGATACATAAATACTAATTGGAGTAGTGATTGTATGGGCATAAAACCACATCTGGTTATATTTTTTTGCTGAATTATGGCATCATCGTTTGGAGTAATAAGAAATAAACCTATGTATCATTATCCATAATGAAAGGAGAATTTATAGTTTCTATTTTAACGGTTCAAGAAGGTGTAGTTGAGAAAATTTTTATAACATTTGGGAATTGTAAGCAATTTAGTGGGAGTTATAATAATTTATTATGATAATCAACCAGTTATTGCTTACACCAATGATCTCAAATATCATGACAAAACCGAACACTTAGATATATAGTTCAAATTTGTTAGAGACATGGTTGAAAATACGAAAGTGATATTATTAAAAATAGAGAGGTGACATTGAAATACATAGTTCAAATTTGTTAGAGACATTTATTTGTAACTGATCCTTTTACAAAACCAATGCCTAGAAATATATTTTTGAAATATATTAGATTCTTGGATTGCGTAGGATGTAATTGTGGTAAAATACAGAATGATTGTGATATTATACTAATATTTGATGACATTTAAATTTGTTTTATATTTTTAAGTTCTTATGCTTTGATTTAAAAGTATATCGGACAAATTTTGAGATCGACTCTTACATATAAGTAATCGCCTCTAATATTTAGTAACATATAGAGATGAGACTTTAATGGATTTTTTTAGAATAATCAATAATCGTGCTACTTTCGTAAATTAATAAGATGAGATTACTATTTGTTTTTGGTAATTGAAATGGATTTTTCATAATCCAATAAACTTGTCTACTAACCGGATATGAGTTTTTTCTTAAGATTGTTGTGATCGGAGAATTTATAAAAAAAAACTCAAGTTAAGTGTTGCATTAATTTGGATTAAAACTTGTACAATGTATTATTTAAGAACGTAAGTCATACTCTTCCAATTAGAAAAAAAAATGTATCTTAATACATGTTTCATAGCGCGTGTGTTGATATGATCATATGGGTAATGGGTTGATCATTTCCTCTATGCATCATTGTGTGAGATTCATATGTTTATATTTAACTTCATTTTATATCCTTAGTATTCTCAATTATTTCTTAAAATTTCATTTTAGTGATGTTATTCTAATATCACTAATAAACTATCGTTGATTCGGTTTTACAATTCATGTATAAGAAAGAGGTCAAAATGAAGTTGATAGATATTAATTTGAAAGAAAGACTGTTTTTTAATTGATATATTATTTTATATTTATAGGTAAACCAATTATATTTTTGATTTAGTGTTTTAAAATATAATTGTGAATACATAATTTGAATTAAATCAAATATATTTTTACTTATATTATTTGAATGGTAATGAGTACGCTGACTGCGTATAGTAAAAGAAATCTGAAATATAGTAAGACATAATATTCTAATTGTATTGAGAAGTGAGCAGTCGTACATCCTTAACAGGCGTGTAACGTTAAACTCTTGGTATACTTAATAGTTACATGATTTATTTGTTTGTATGAAATTGGTAGTATATGGTTATGATCATATTAAATGTTAGTCTAACCTTCATGTAGGAATATGCCCATTATGGGCATTTGGGTAATTAAGGAATGGGGTAACTCCCATATTTAATTACCAATAACCACCAAATGGGTAACTCCCCAATTAAACCTAATTGAACCAAAAAGATACCATGTGAATCAGTGTGTCTTCTCCTTCCTTGCCCATGTGAACAGTAACCATGAGAAGGAGACCATGGCTAGGGTATCACACAATCCTCTTGAGAGAGAAAATAGAGAAAGGGATGGAGATTTTCGCGTAGGAGAATCTCCTATCGTCAACCGATTCACCGGACATGAGGGTTGCGGCGTTGTGACACTATGTGGTGATTCGACTAACCTTGTGATCACCATCCCGGCCGCGAAATCGGATCAAGGGATATGCTGCTTGATTGACTTTGAAGATTTTACGTATTGAGGTACCCTATACTCGATCTAATTTATTTTTCCAAAAATTATTATATGCTTCCACTGTGCATGAGAATCCTAAAATTCCAACATTGGTATCAGAGCATACGTTGGATTAGGAAAAATAATTTTTCAGATTTGATTTTTCGGGTTTAAAAATATAGGGTATAAAATTTTGGAGTCCGGATTACGGATGAGTTTCGTGAATTCGAGAACACCGTAGGAATATCCATGGCCCAGGGATTACAAATATATTTTTTGTTTAATTTTTCGAGTATGTTTGGGTCATGCAAAGTCCGGTCGAAATTTACGACCGTACGGACATAAAAACCGTAGATCTATGACTTTAGAGGGCGGATCCATGTATGAAAATGTTATAAGAGTGTTCATTGCATCTAGATCTACAGTTTTATGTCTTTTATTGTGTGTTTTGGGTGTCGAAAACTGGGATTTCCGAATGGCCGCGGAGGGTCGCGACTGGGGTGGTTGATTTTCACTATTTTTGGACTTGAATCCTCCTAAAATCGAGTGTAGAATGTTTGGAAGAAGTCCATTAATATTTTCCAGTCGAAAAATGCAAAAAAAAAAGCCGGATTTGTGTTTTCCAGAAAACGGGTCGAAAAACCCGTTGCAGGACTTGTCGGGCGAAGAAGAACCGGCCCAGACCTGCGGGCGCATGACACGCACGCGCCAGGAGGGGCGTCTGGTAGGCGCGTGTATTGCACGCGCCACACAGGCATGTGGAGCGGGGGAAGGCAGCGGTCGGGTCGAACCCTGACCCGGACCGACCCGACCGGGTTCGTCGGGTAAAAAACGACCCTTGACCTACCCGGTTTGACCGGCTCAACACGGCTCAGCGCGTGAGGGCAAGTGAGCAGCGCGCCGCGACTGGGGGCGAGTGAGCCGAGCCTCGCCAAGTGCGTGGGGGCATGTGAGAGGTGTGCCGCGCGTCTGGCGCGTGCGGCAGGCCGCTGCCGGCACGTGGCGACGCGTGGAACGCACCGCCGGCGAGCGGCGGCGCGTGAGAAAGCTGGGCGGTGCGTAAGGGCGCTTAAAATTGAATTTTTTCAATTTTTTGGGGGTCTTATATCCATAAATGTGACTTTTTGTGGATTTATGTATGCCGAATCAAAATCCAAATGGTAAGATGCGATTCTGAGTTGTGGTGTATGGTGTCCGTTGACTCATACTCTCGTTTTGGGGTTTGCACTCAAGTCATTTTGGTCTTAATGATTCATAGGGCGTACAAAAATGTGATAATAAGCATCTACAAGTTACAAATATTTCTCTTAATGCGTTGAGAACTGTCGTATTAAATTTTTGCAAGGAGAGTAAACTGAATGATGTGATATGCGCGATTTTATCAGTAGATTCAGTTTATTCTCGAGAGGCAAAATCTAACGGGAATCTGAGGCAAGAGATGATGGGCCCCAGGGTGGGCACCGCGCCTCAGGATATACGAGATAAAGGGACCTAGCGAGGGACCTATCGTATATGGTAGAAAATAATTGCCAAGTTAGGGCAATGCTTATCAGTGGCATGCACGATTATTAAATCTCGTTCTACGAGACATATCCTATGGAAATGTCGGTTTGTCTTGTCCATAAGAGTATTGTGTTGCTCTCTTCGGCTCCTAATGTGAGGATGTAGAAGAAAATGGCTAATCATACAATGAGGCAAATGTCGAGTATGATCACCGAGTTAAGATATACTGACAAGCAAATTTCGGATGGAATTTTGGTACTGGATGTGATCCAGTTTTTACCTGATTCATGGGAAACCGTGAAATCCTATCTCACATTTGACGAAAGTATTCGTACTTTCGTTGACGTAAATACGTAATGTGAGCTCGATGAGGAGTACCTAAAGGCGAGTAGACCACACTCGAGTCATACTTATTTAGAGGGGTCAAGTAAGGACTTCCTCGACGCTAAGCCTAGTGAACGAGACTCGAGATCTAGGTAATAAAAATCATCCGAGAAAACCGACAATGAGGTACAAGAATGCAAGAAGAAGGAATTTGATTAGACCAAAGTAAATTGCTACGTTTGAGATAAATTTGGTCATTTCGCTCGTGAGTGTGACGAGCAGAAATAAATATCATTTTTCTTTACGTGGTTTGAGATTTGTCTCATTCACTATAATACTCGCTGATTTCTCTCATTTGAAATCAGGAGCAACCAACCACGTAACTCGAGATAAGAGTGCGTAATCCGTCAAATGAATCCTTAAGCTTGGAGGATTTACGTTGAGGACAGAACATTTGTCGTTGTCAGAGGGAACGACACTTGCCATGACGTTCTTAATACTGTTGGCATTCGACGGATCTACAATTTAGTACTTTGTCTAAAATTGACTACGATATGCGTGAAATTATTCCTTTGTTTTTAATACGATAATTTTTTAAATTGTTCTGGTTTTAATCAATGATGGATTGTATGCACTGGGTGCTACTCCTTCTAATGGTTTTTTGTCGTCGTTTTACTATTGTCTTTACATCTGATTGCGTAGATGATGATGTAAATAAATGACATAGTAGACTTAAACACATGAGGTAAGAGATGATGAATCGGTTAGTAGCAAGAGGTTTGTTGGACCCGCTGACCACATTCGAGTTATCCGTATGTGAATTTTGCCTAGCCGGCAAAATGACGAGAAAACCATTTAGCAATGCAATGAGAGCTGAGACTTTATTGCAGTTAGACCATTATGCCTTTCTTTTTGTGGTCTTATCAGCATGAGAGTCTGAAATGGAGTTGTGTACATAATTATAGACGCTTACGTGCGTTTTGGTTCATCTATCTGATCTTGCATAAGTCTGAGGCATTAGACTGCTTTAGGAGGTTCATAAGCGAGATTGAGAATCGGTTAGATTTGAGAGTAGAGACTCTCGGAACCGAGCGAGAACGCAAGTATTCGTCTAAACTACACATGGGGCTCTGTTTCGAAAATAGTTTTACGAGACTATTGACTATTAGTCAGTTTCCCATTTGAGCTTTGGATAGGGAGATAGCCTGACCTTAGCCACTTAAGGTTATGAGGTTGTGCCACCATTTCTCACATTCACACAGTGAGTTAGGCCTGCGAGAAAATATGTGTTCCTAGGCGTGCCACCATTTCTCGCATTCACACGGTGAGTTAGGCTCGTGAGAAAATATGTGTTCCTAGGCGAATACGGATGACACTATAATCGAGATTGAGTTTCGTAATACTATATTTCTTGAGAATGATTTCCCTAAGAGAGGTGAAATCAATTTGGATCTTATCCTTTATGAGATGGATAAGCCTAGTGGTTCGGAGAGCCCAGCGGCGGGATACAAGAATCCACTACGGATCTTGATCTCAGTGGGAGCGATCCATCAAGAGATAAAGATTTTTCTCTCCTCTTAAGAGTATCGAGAATGCGTATTTAAACGTTGTTTCTCGATTTAGGGTGAGACCCTCGTTGCGACTCTAGAGGATGATGAGAAATCCAAAACGGTCCAAAAGACTCTCGAGAGTTCTGCAAAAGATGCAAAAGATCGTTTATTGAAGGCCATAAATGAAGAGAAGGAGTTGATGAGAATCAACGGGGTCTGGGACCTAGTTGATTTGCCTAAGGCGGAAGGACTATTGGGAACAAGTAGGTTCTCAAGGTCAAGATAAAAGTTAACGGATTGATGAAGAGGTAAAGAACCCGTCTAATAACCAAGGGTTACATTTAGACTGAAGGGTGGACTATCGATGAGTCATAGTCCAATTTATCTCGATCTGTTTATCTTTCAGCGATTGTCGCGAATATGGATCAAGAGTCACATCACAAAGACGTAAAGACCGCTTTCGTAGTGGAAGTCTAGATGAGGCGATCTACATGGAGCATCCCTCTGGGTTCGTTCTAGTAGATCAGGTGGATAGGGTCTATTGATTTTAGAAATCAAAATACGATCTTAAACCATCATCTAGACAACGGCGCTTGAGATTTCACGAGAAGGTGATATTTTATGGTTTTATAATGATCAAGTAGGATCATTACAGCTATCTGATACGTCCAGATGACTCATTGTTCTCATATATAGGTGACATACTGTTGGCCGGAAGCAACAGAGAGTATCCAATGACCATTGTAACATGGTTATGAGGTTTTAGTTCATTCTCAGATTTTGGATCTATAAGGATCGCTTGAGAATGGTGTTGACTCTTTAACAAGAGTTTTACATCAGGTAGATTCTTGAGCATTTCGAGAATAACGAACACAATCTAAAAGATACTCTTATTGCTAAAGGAAAAAGACCTGAATCTTGACACATGTCCTAGAATTTATAAAGAAATAAGAGAGATGAGCAGAATCCCTTATTCCAGTGTAAAATACATTTCTAGTGTATGCGATGAGGGATATACGTTTGATATACAGTTTGATGTATGCGATGAGGCATACATGACCAGACATTTGTAGGCGATGAGGTTTACACATGCGCTATACAGTTTGATGTATGCGATGAGACATACATGACCAGACATTTATTTTATGGTCGATCTGGTGAGTAGGTATTAATGGAATCTTGGAAAGGATCACTGTAGAGCAGTGAAAAAAGATTCTGAAATATCTCATTTGAACTGCAGAGCTCTCCATGTGTTACGGATGAGATAATTTGCGTTTTGTGGTTGAGATTCAGATACTGACTGGGAGTAGTGATATGAATAAACGAAAAAAGTTTTATCTTCTTAGAGCAGTAAGAAGAGAACCTATATATCTCTATTTACGATAGAGAAATAGAGACTGAGCTTGTAGTATGCTCAATTGCAGTTCATGAGATGGTTGGTTTTAGAAATTTTTTGATAGACTTAGGGGTTGTGACAGATAGTGGGAGGTCAGTGATGATTATTGTGATAATCAGACCGACACTATCAACAAATGAGACCCTAAGTGTTACAGTACACCCAAACACATTGATACCGAAGACCACTTTATGAGAGATATTACCGAGAAGGGTATTGTGACATCTAAGTACACCTTGACATACAACATGAGAGCTGATATGAAAACCCGTTGTGAGAGATTCTTTTGTGAGATAAGGAATCATTTGGGTTTAATGTATTTTTTCATTTCTCATTATATATTGTTATAGATGCTTATTTTAATATATGACATATATGCATTATTGGGTCACATATTTATTTAATGCATCATTTGTTGTCATATATTGTGATCTTGTGATAAAAGATGTGTCAGGCAGGTGTGGTCGACTCTCACACACGAGTGACCACCCCCGACTCTGAGTGAGCGGAGATGAGACGAATTCTAGTTGTAAGAGGCTTTGAGAGTAGCCCTACTAGAACATAAGTCGCCCTGATATGTGTTCAGGATGAGGTCATATGCGATATGACCGACATTGAAATACCTACATCCATGTTGTCTGTAAGTAGCTAGGTTTGAGATCTCAGATATCACCTACGATTTGTGATATTGTCTCTGAGATGTTCTCTTTGAGATCTCTGGATAAAGTCTTATGTGTAGACTGAGTCTCGTACCTATATAGTGTTAGAGAAATATGACATATACCCTTTGAGAGATGGGGGAATAACATTGTGGAACGTGTTTCATACTACGTGTGATGAGATGACCATGGAACAGTGGGAACTATTATTTGAGACGATAGTTTGATCTTGATCCCCGTTCCCACTATGTGAGACCTGAGATCCATTGGGTAGGATCTCTTATGCCCTTATTACTTTCGGCTGTCTCTAGAAGTTTTGGTTCAGTGTTGCTATTTTAGTCTGTTTACCTATAACCCGAAAGATAAATTGAGGTCTAAGGGGCAGGTTTAGGAAAACAGCTGAATTGAGACTGATAGGTTCGAGTTTGGGAAAAGGAAGGCCAATAGACATTACATCATTGTCATGTATTCACAAGTCGACCTGTTATGTTAATTCATGTTGGAATTCAACTATAATGGTGAATACATAGTCGAGCAAATTGATTGGGGATCACTTTTGATGAGAAAAGTGGCTCGATGGATGTAAATGCATTGAGTTGGGGTATAGCGAGTTATTTTTATACTAACGGTGACTACTCGATCATCCTAATAGGTGTATCGAGAAGTCTTTGCTTGCAGTGTACTCGCCGGTCGCACGATACCCAATCCTGTATGAAGGTCTAGTAGGGTGATATGATAGATCGCATGAGTTGCGATATTGTGATTGACGAAAGTGAAATACCTTCATGTGCAAGTGGAAGATGTAGGAATATGCCCATTATGGGCATTTGGGTAATTAAGAAATGGGGTAACTCCCATCCTTAATTACCAATAACCACAAAATGGGTAACTCCCCAATTAAACCTAATTGAGCCAAAAAGATACCATGTGAATCAGTGTGTCTTCTCCTTCCTTGCCCCACGTGAAGAGTAACCATGAGAAGGAGACCATGGCTAGGGTATCATACAATCCTCCAGAGAGAGAAAATAAAGAAAGGGATGGAGATTTTCGCGTAGGAGAATCTTCTATCGTCAAGCGATTCACCGGACATGAGGGTTGCGGCGTTATGACACTGTGGTGGTGATTCGACTAACCTTGTGATCACCATCCAGACCGCGAAATCGGATCAAGGGACGTGCTGCTTGATTGATTTTGAAGATTCTACGTATTGAGATACCCTATACCCGATCTAATTTATTTTTCCAAAAATTATTGTATGCTTCTGTTGTGCATAAGAATCCTAAAATTCCAACACTTCATGTATAAGTGAAAGATGTTAGAAAATGAGTATCAAATTGCTCATAAGAGATTGTCTTTACTCAATTCGTTTGAATTCAAAATAAGAAAGAGAGAGTTCGTTTTTTAAAAAAAAAACTCTCTAACATCCCTCCCCATTTGAATTTGAAATGATAACTTTTGGGAAAATGTATATGAAAAGAATGAATGTGAAAGGAAGTATATATCATTCCCATATTGAAAAATTGAGGGCTAAGAAAGGAAGGCATCAGTTGATCATTCTACAAGGATCATACAACAATTAAAAGCATTTAAATTGTAAAAATTGAATTTACTATATTTGTGATAGTTTTTAGATAATATTCATACTAAAGTATCAAAAGAAAAGGTTAGTGATTTAATGTTAAAAGTTTTCGAAATATGATTATATTTTATGTATAAAAATACTTGAAACAGTGTTTAAATTTTATGATGAATCCTTTTGCCTCTTAAAATTAATGTACAACCATTAGGAGAGATTCCGAGGCTGGTGTTGGCAATATCCACCGCAACCTTAGCATTATTCTGCTGAACGTCCCATGACAATTCTCATTGACACACATTCACCATCATTGGCTCCAGAATCAAGTTCTGCATTCCAAGCTTCATTTTTGTGGTCCCTTCGTACTCCATCTTCACTTCCGGCATCCTGGAGATTCTTCCCAAATGACAGCTGGTCCTGCAGCAAAGCAAGCTGGTATTGCTATCACTTCCTGCATCCCGGAGATTCTTCTTGAATGACTGTTGGTCCTGCTGCAAAGCAAGTTGGTATTGCTATCTCCTCTGACTTTGATAAAAGTACTGATGGCGGAAGGAGAGCAGAGACCCAGTACCAAAAATTGTGGATGCCTCGTCCCTGGCAGAACAGCAAACTTCTTGCCACCAAATGCTAATGGATATGAGCCTAATGAGGTCGAAGTTGCTGTCACGTTCTTGTGGCTGGTATGAGTGGTGACGATTTGAGTAGTTTTAGAGATCACTGAGGCTTCTTACTACTAGGATAGTACGATAATAAATACACAGAATCATTCACATAAACAGTATTTTTCATATATAAAGAAGCTAGGACATGATCCTTTGTTCAACCACGTGCCACTTAGCAACAACAATAATGTTTACATCAACATATAGCCAGCCAATTCACAATTACTGCAGCAACCCCCCCCCCCCCCCCGGGGAAAAAAAAGGCTTATGGGGACATGTTTCCTGTTCTATACCAATCATTTTACCCGTCTTATTTCCTTTTGCATCGTCCAATTTCACACAATATATCATTTATCTTAGCACCTTCCAGGAGCAATCCCAATTCTCGAACTGGCCACGTCATAAGCAACCTTGAAACCCTGCTGCTGCTGATTTCCAACAATGGCAACAGTACTAGTCCCTGCAAATGCCAAACAGGTGACATCTGAATCAACATCAACAAGCACATTCTGCGGCCTCAGGTTTAAGCTAGCACCACCGGGGAACAGAATCTGCACGGTTGGCACATCACTTGTGATCGTCTTCACACTCCCTTTATAGCAAGAATCCAAAATTGAATAAGCCGGCGCAGTCTGATGCTTTGCAGACATAATTTTTCCAAAGGCTTGACTCAGAGCTCCGTACACGGGCACCGGCAAGCGAGTTATGACAGTTCCAGAGTCTATAATGGTTGATACCTTGTAAGCTGTGGGAGAAACACTCAACGGCTTTCCTGCGACGGTAATGGCAGCGATTCTGAGGAAATAGAGTGATGGGTCTAGAGAGTCTGACATCATAGGAGTGAACTTGAGAGCAGGGGAAAACAGAGAAGCCTTTCCAATAGAGAGTGAGCCACTAAAAGAGCCTGTAGAAGGAAGACAATATGAAAATGCATAACCATAGTTTTTGGAGACTTGGGAAAGAAGAGAGAGCCTGTTTTTGGCTAATCCAATGAGTCCTGCAGATCTTCCAAACAATCCTTCATTATCCTGACCGCAACCATAAACAAATCCCGGAAATGTGTCATGTGGCGATAGAGTAAGCAAATCCCGACTCAAATACCCAATAGAGAATGAAGAGTCTCCATAGCTTGCTGCATAAAGGCAGGTATTTTCGCTGTCACAACTGGGATCATTGAGGGTTGCAGATTTCAAGGCAGAGCACTCTGTCGCGGAACAGGACAGTTTTTTGTATGTTTTGGAGGCAGAGGGATCAAATATTTGGCCAACTTGAGAGTGACAATAGGAGAGACAAGGTTGGCATTGAAGCCAAGAAAATGAGCTTCCAGTGTCAACAACCATGAGATAGAAAGTTGCTGGGCTGCCTAGTCCTATCTTGACATAGTAGTTTCCTGTGCCAATTGACTGCCCGGGATTCAGCGGCACGCTTACAAGTTTTGGCCTCAGTAAAGCTCCTGATGCTGATATCCTAAGCTTTTTGTGTTTGGATTTGGAGAGCCTGTGGTTTAGGGCTCTTACACGGGCTTGGTCTCGGCTTAGGATGTCAGAGAAGGATAGTGGAAGTTGGGATGTGAAAGGAGAGTCTGGGCCATGAACATGGTAGAGATCCAAGTGCAGGCCTCTGTGGTTGAGTTCTCCTCCCTCAATTTGATCTGCAAAAGTTTAATGAAGCAATATCCCGTGTATAAAGTTTTCCATGGACCAACTCCATCTTCAAGATGTGATATATAAATAAGAAACTTAAGTCTTGTGGTAATTAAAAAAAAAATGCCCTTTTTAAGATTTGATGACACCTTTGTCCAATATATATATTATTATTTTTTTAAAAAATCACTGATATCCAATAATTATGTTACGCTCAACTAAACTTTCCTAATGCTTATTTTTTTGTACATTAGTCCAACTAGGCATTGATAGTTTATCCAATTTTTGTATTGATGCCTAAACCATTTTCCAAAGGTTCAGGAGTAGGAGCGAACAGAGTCATTTTCTCACAAGGTTGCATTTCTGGGGTAGCCCAGTTAATGCTTTGGGGATCATACCCTGTGATGGAAAGGAGTATTTGATCAAAGGATATTTGATCCTTATCTTCAAATTTGCCCTCTTTCAATTTTAAGTTAATTTTGCCATCAGTATATAGCATACCCTATGATTAAAACAAATACCCATCTCAACTAGGAAAGTATAAACTTATAGAGAGTTCAATTAAGTTCAATTTATATGATAATGTAATTTCTCAAATAATCATTTCCCCAAAAAGTTTTGAATTCTTCAATAAAACAGTACATGAACTTGTAATATGAATGTAAACAAACTGTGTAACATGACATTTAATCTCAAATTTATTTATTTTTGGTATTATATAAAATAATTTTGTTTCGAAAATTTAAAGTAATCAAGAATTATATATTTTCGTATTCATATTTTAACATAAAAAAGGGAAAAATATAGGATGGCAATTATACAACTTTCAAAGTGTTGGGAAAGTGAGGAGATCTTATCCCAATTCTATCACCCCCCCCAAAAAAAAAAGAAGAAAACAAGTGGATCTACTTTATTTATCTCAATTTAACTTAATTTTTATATTTATAATATTTGTAATTGAAATATATATATTTTTTGTAAAATTTGTAAGCTTTGTTTCCAAAACTTAGTTTTCTTATATAAAAGAATTAAAATTATTATTGTATCTAGAACTTTTTTTTTTTTTTAATTAAAAACCTTGATAATCTAGGGTTGCTAATTGATGTTACTTCTAGGTTAAACAACTTACAAGTTTGTATTAAGGTTTACAAATTGAAAAATAAAATCGAGAGAAATTCATTTTTTCGTCATAAAAAATTGAGATATATTCATAAGAATGTATGTTTAGAGGTTACAAAATATTCAATTTTGACCGACGTTTACAGAGTTAGTGATAAAATATTAAATTCTTTTAATCGATTTTTAGAATAGAAAAATAGATATTGAGAGAGATCATGTTTAAATTTGATCCTACAATAATCGAATAGAATTAATAGCGTAATCAGGATACTGATGATAAAATAAAATATAATATATTCAATTTTGAGTGTAACGACAGTCACATAGACACTAGCTAAACATTCATTTTTTAAGTTTTAATCACTTTTGACTTAAAATAATTAAGAAATGAAAAGCTAGAAGGGCTATCAAACAGTGGTAAGGTCAACTATTTGTCTATTTTCCGGCCGTACAAGTCATATCCCCAAGCCATACAATATGTATATAATATGTAGGTATGACAATATGCTGCCGTGCTTCTCATGGCAAGGCAGCTCATATAAGTGTATATTTATATAATATTTCTATTTTTTTTTTTTTTATAATTTATCAATTCTTCTAAATAATCATCAGTCGAGAGCTCCTCTCTTGATTTAAAGTATTAAATTAAAATTTAATTTATTTTCCTCAAAATAATACCCTTATTTGACAAAAAAATAAATAAGAAATTCTTGTAGATATGCTGTGAGTTCTAAAGTTAAAATCTTTTATTAGTGTAATTATTTGAATAATAAAATCATCCAAAAAAAGGTGAAATACCTTGGTGTTTAACAACTTTGTTGCACGTACTCAAACACCCTTGACCTCACTCTAATGAATGGTCTTCATGCAATTTAAGAACTAATTAATATTTCTAAGAAACCATGAAGGAATTGGCAGAGGAATTACTGTGGGTAACGGAAGAACCTTTTTTTGTCCTTTTCTTTTCTTAAAAATTAAGAAGAAGAGGAAGAAGGAGAAAAAGAAGAAGGCAAAACAAGAAGATGTGTATTTGCCTAAATTGTTTCTTTCCATTATTAAGTTTACTTTCCTTTTCTATCCTTTGCAGGTATAACATGAAAGAAAGCAGAGAAGAGATACATGCCTTGATATTCTGCAAGTGCTGATGATGTAAACACAAGCTGTGAAATAACAATAAGCCATAGTACATGAACCATCTCTCTCTCTCTCTCTCTCAATTCTTTCTTTCTCTACCTTCCTAATAGTCACAAATATACAAAGATGGATGAACTCACACTCTAAAAAGGAGGAGGGTCGGAGGGAGGGAGAGGTTATAAAGATGAAATCAAAACTGTTTAGAGCCGAAATAAGTAATGTGGGAGGTGATGGTGTCTTGAAATAAAGATGAATAGAAATTTAGAAATGAAAAAATTATATTAAGAGAGTCGATTTCTAAATAAAGTTTCGTAAATACTCGAATCAAATTAATTAGAGAATGACTCAAGAAACCCTGTGGGAAAGAAAAAAGAAAGAAAGAAATAAGGACGAATAGGAATCAAGTGGTATGAAAAGGTTAAAAAGAATTTCAAAAATCAATTAGAGAGAATGAAAATGGCCTCTTTTAGGATTCCACTAATGGCAGAGGTCTTTAATTTTTAGTAATGCTCTACTCCCCACACCACCCAAATACTATCTTCTTAGTTGGTGCACTTTGAGAATTTTCAACCTCATTGGAGGTGTTTGGGAGATTAGTCTTAAAACCAATAAGTGGCTTCTTTGTGGAAAAAAGACTTTTATACCCGCTATATATATATATATATATGTATGTATGTATGTATATCTATATATATATATATATATATTATAAACTATTTAAATTTAGAAAAAAAGGTAGAATCTATAAATGAATTCCATAACAATTTATGAGATCTATATACTTGACTTCTCAATTATTATTTTATCATGATTAATTTTATCCGGAGAGAATTTTAAGGGTAATTAAGGGAATTTTTATATTTACAAAAGAATTCCACATTTTATTTTTATTGTTTCAAATATAATAATTCAGTTGAATTTCAAATTTTAATTTTTGATTTCAAAGATAGGAGTTTACTAGCTAATAAATTTTATGGTTCGGTTCATTTCAAATGAACTAAATTCATTTTTATTTGATATCAATTAGGGGGTTATTGGATTTGATAAAACAGATTCTCATAATTGAATTGTAATTTAACGATTATTATTTTCTATTTTATGTACGATGAAAACGTAAAATAATCGAGAACTATTAAATAATGATATGATGGTCACAAATCCAATAAATATCAATGTTGATAGAAATTATATAAAAATCTCATCTTCAACATCTATGGGTGAGTCAAGTGGGAACCAAAAATTTAGTTGTTTAAAGAAACTATTTATTAAAACACCAAGGAGTTGAGAACACTTCCCCCTGATTTTACTTTTATTAAATTAAGGGGAATTATCTGGCGCATTTGAGTGCTAATTAATATGATTCTGATTTAAAGAAAAAAAAATAAAGAAGATTTTTTTCCAACAAAATATTGGTTAATTTTGAGTTATGGCTCACAAGAAAAGGAAGAGCATGAAGTGATAGGTGGGAAGGGGAAGACATTGAGAATCAAAGGAAAAGAGCTTATCAACAAATACACGTCGGTTAGACGTATTAGATTTTTTAATTAAATTTAAAATTTAAAATTTAAAAGTAGAAAATATTGTATTAGGAGAATTTTTTTTTTAAATTGACATAATAAATATATGAATAAAATTAATTAAAATATAAATTCGATAAATATAACGAAAAAAAGGTAAAGAGTGTCATCTAACATCCATCCGATATAATTGGAATATGACAATGAAAGGGCAGCTGCTTAGAGTGGTGCTTTCGTTGTCAATTGACGCATTAAAGTGGTCCACGCGATTTGAGCAATTTTGTTGAATTGAAACCCCACCAAAAAAGGTTTTTTCCTTTCGTCTATCCAATTACAACCATCTATAGTTGGAATGCTCCCCAGCTCCACATAATTCTTAGCCACGTATCAGGATTTGCGCGTGGCACTCGAGAGAAGACAATGATTAATCATGACATTGCCTGTTTCTCTCTCTCTCACACAAATAGGACATGTGTTTCGATCAAAAATTTTAAATTTTTTAAATAAGAAATTAATATGTTTTTCTTTTTAAAAAATAAAATAAAATAAAATTTAAAAATTTTACAAAGAAAAAACTTAAAACCGATTAAAAACAAAAAAAATTCAATCAAATCAATTCTTTAGAGAGAATATTGATGTACTTATTTTTAGATAAAAAAAAAATTAAGTTTGTATTTTTTTAAAAAAGAAAATTTAATTTCAATGCATTATAAAAAGAAAAGAATAAGAGGCAAACTAACTTTTTAGATTCAATTTGTTTAGTTTAGGAAAAAATTAATTGTATGAGAAATATATTGGTTTTTAGTTTAGAGAAATAAAATTTAAAATTAATATATTTAGAAAATAAAATGTAAAATAAATTTATTTTTTTTGGAGAGTTAAAATTAAAGATTAGCTGTAGAGAGAGAAAAATTGAATTTAGTTTCTTAGAGACAAAAAAATTAATATATTTAGAGATACAATTTAAAATAATTAATTTTTTATACAGTGTTTCTAGAGAGAAAATTAATTTATTTTAGAGAGAAAAAACCCAAAATCAATGTGTTCAAAGAGAGAAAAAAGAATTAAATTGATTTTTTGAAAGAGAAAAATAATGTGTTTAGTTTTACCGTGAGAAAAATTAAATTTATTTTTAGAGAGAGAAATTTAGTTTAAGTGTGTTAAGAAAGACAAAATTGATGCCGTTAAAAAGGAAGAAAGAAAAAATTAAAATAATTTAAATTATTTATAGAGAAAAAATCAATGTGCTGAATTTTAAATAGAGAAAAACTATATTTGATTTTTTTGGTAAGAGAAAATCTAAAATAATTTTTTTATATAGAGAAAAAATTAATATGTTTAATTTTAGAAAGCGAAATATTGAATTTAATTTTTTCAGAAATAGAAAATTTAAAATTAACATGTCTAGATAAATAAAATTTAGAAATAGTTTAATTGTTTCAGAGACAGAAAATTAATCTGATTAGTTAAAAAAATTATTTTAGTGAGAGAAAATATAAAAACAATTTGTTTAGAAAAAGATAATCTGAAAAAAAAAAAAAAAAAATCAATAAGAATTCTATCTCAAAGGCCCTCTAATCGCAAGCTGTAATTGTAACGGCAGATAGATCAGTCATGATCATATCTTAATTTGTAACATAATTTAAGAGATAACAGCATTGGACATGACAACCACCAAGTTAAATTATTAATGTAATTTCTTATAGAATTATTGAAAAAGACCGTACACCAAATTTGGACAGTCAAATACCAAATTCTAAAAGTGATCACTTTTAGAAGAAACTTTTGATCAGCACAAACACAAAGTTTAATAGTTATACATTGGATTTATTTATTTATTTTTAACTGAATTCGAGTTTTAATAATTTTAATTTATTTTGTAATTATACGTTGAAAGTTATCCTTTATTATATACTTTTAAGCCCTCAATCTGCTGATGAATCAAGAGAGAAAGAAACCGCTTTTGATTACGTTGGTAAAGTATAATTAATAGCATAAGTATGACAAGTGCAGCCTAAGAAAACTATAATAATAAATAAGATCCGGCAAGTAAAGTATGTGTATTTTTCTTCTCCCGATTTTTTTTTTAATTTTTTTTTATTTTCACTATCGATATTCGAATTTTGTCCGAATAATCTAGTTTGAGTAACTTATTTTATGGGTTGTCTCTCCCAAATCTTTTTTTTTTTCTATTTCTAGAGTTTAAACTCGAAATCTCTAGTTAAGAAATAAAGTGATTAATCACTCAATTCAAATAAATTTGGTTTCTTCTCAACTTATTTCATTCGTATCATTGTTGCCCCCGGATTACTCGTGAACTTTTCTTTTTATTCAATAGGAGGCAGATAGGCAGAGAATAAAACAAAAAAGATAACTATTTTTATACAATTATGTAAGCCAAAATCACTATTGGAATTTAATCCAATTCCATTAAAAGAAATTATCGGATGCACAAAAACAATACTTGTATAAATTCATATGAGATTTGTAGACTATCCAAAGGTTACAAGAAATTCTTTTATAAAGCTTAGGATCGCAATGACATCAAAAGTCAATCTATGAATGAAAGAAACTCTTTTATAGGGTTGTCAAACTCTGCGTACTCTAGTCATAAAATGGATCATTACCAAAACGCGAAACACCCTTTTAGTCAATTTTTACAAGTCAAAACCTATTTAACATGGCTTGAGTATGCATTATCCAATCCTTAAGAGAAGGAAAATTTTATTCTATCTTACAATGATTGTTCAAGGTTCTTTCCTAATTGGGCAACACCACCTATCCTCTGAGCAAAACAAAAAATTGAACAAGTCGACTTTTATATGAAACAAGTCAACCTATCAAGAAAAAGATCCTCACTAAACAAAATTTGAAAGTTAGATAAATTGACTCGTATAGATGACAAGTCGACTAGGAAAATAAACAGAATGAAAAACTAAGTACAAGCCTAACAGTAAGTCGACTTACCTAAAGTATAAGTCGACTCGAGCTACATAGCAATAGAGAATTCAAACATTTAAAATTCTACTGGTAGGAAATTTAAAAGTTTAATGGCAAAAAATTAGACCAAGTCAACGTATTAAAACTATTACAAGTCAATATGATGAATTCACAAGTCGACTTGCAACACCAATAGTTAGAAACATTTGTGAAAAGTAAAACATAAGTTGACCCATAAATAAGTTAGGATTTAGAATTTAAGTGAAACTTTATGTCAAGTCGACTTAACACATGTTAAAAGTCGAGCTGCACAATCTGGACTTAAGAAAAACTAAAGTAAGATTAAGTTTAAGTTGACCTATGCATATCACAAATTAACCTAAATAAACAGTTAAATGAAAATCGTAAACCCAACCAGTGTTCAAGTTAACCTAACGCTTGCATGAATCGACCTAATTGAACATAAACTTTATTAGGCACTTGCATTAGTCAATCTAAAGTTAAATCAAATCAACTTGTATTAGCCATAAGTAAAAATTGCTTAAATCAGGAAGAGAACAAGTCAGACAAGACAAATTAGCTTGTTGACTTGCATACATACGTAACATGGAAAGACTTAAATAATATCGAATACAAGTTGACCTAAAGCTATTACAAATCAAACTACATGGGCTGCAAAGTAGAAAAGGTAAAGTGCTATTAAGCACAAGTCAACCTGAAGTATGTACAAATCGACTTGCACAAACAACAAAGTGAAACACACTTAAACAGATTGAAATCCAAGTCCACCTAAAACAAGCACAGGCCGACTTGTATGAGCAACAAAGTAAAATTACTTAAATAGAATGGAGCACAAGTCGACTTGACATGTATATAAAGTCGACCTATACTAGTAGAGAGATTATAAAATACAAAGTTCAATCGACCTGAAGGAAGAACTTGACTCAATGTGAACCTAGTTGATGAGAAAAGCAATTGAAATATTAAAGGAAACTTAACTACTTGCAATGATCATCTTTAGAGCATTTAATGAGACTCAATGGCTACTTTATTTGAATGACTTTAAATACAACATTTTGAAAAGAAAAAAACAGCTTTAGAATATCATATATGTTCAACCAACAATGATCTAAGAATTTCTTCCTAGCTAAATTTTTCTTTCCATGCTGTATTCTTTGTTTGAGCTTTAAAGACATATCTGAAGTTCAAGTTTTAACTTTGTACATTGTTTCACCTGTATATCCTTGTAAAAAACCAAAAGAAAGGTTCCTTGGGTTTGAGTTTAGAAGTGTTTGAGTGAAACACGGTTAGGTTTACGACCTCTTATACAATACCATTGGAAAGTGTTTGAGAGAAACATTATAATATTTGATTAACATTTGGGTAAATTAGTTGGATGTTGTGCTATTTTCAAAAAATAGTAGGCTAAAAATTTAGGTGTAGTCTATAGTAAACGTACACCACGGAGGATGAAACTACTATAAATCTCGAGTTCACAATTTTCCTCTCTCTTCTCAATCAAAATTTTAAGAAAACCTAAAAAAAGCTAAAAGTGCCGAAAATAATCTATTCATCTCCCTCTAGGTTGTTAACTTACATTTTTCAATTGTTGTCGTTATTGTCATATATATATATATATATATATATATATATAATTTTAATTTTAATTTTTGAAATAAATAATAAATTTTTTAAGTTCAAATAGTTTCAAAATTACATGAAATATCTTATCAAATCCCAAAAATAAATATAGATAAATTAAAGAAAATTTCAAGAAAGAAATCAAGTTCCAAAAATTATGTAATAATATTCTTAAATAACTCATGGGTGTTGAGGATTGAAAAACACTACTTTTGACTAGAAATAATTTTAATATTACTTAAAATAAAATATAAAATTTTGAAAATAAATTTAATACTCAGAAAAAATCACAAAATGTCCTTAAAAATGGAAAATGGGAATTCAGGGTTTATAAAACTCTTTATAGATAGGATTGTTACACATTTCAAGTCTAATTTAAATTTAATTTCTAATTTGGTCAACTCACAAATAAGTTCATAAACTTTTAAATCAATTCTTAAATAGCATTTTTTTTTTAACTTTTATTGCAACATTCAGTTATCCTAAATTTTTTTTTTAATTTTTTTTTTTTGGTTTTAAAAGCAAGGTCAACCAGGCCCACAAATAAAAGGAATTAGGATTAGGCTCACTTAAGTCATTTGCAACATTCCCTCCTTCATTCTTTCTCTTTCTCTTCTCCTTGGTGAAAAAGAATACATAAAGAGAAAAAGAAACAAGAAACACAAAAAATATAAAAATTCATGTGGAGGAGTCAAATTGGTAAAATATTATCATTTTGGAAGATAGAGGTAAAAAAAAAACCTAAAATGATTTACCAAATAATATTTATTATTGAAATTTCATAAACCCTTTTCTAGAGAAGGAAGAAAGAGGAAGCAAATGAGTTACATGCATAATTTAGAGGCTAAATTCAAATTTCTTGTTAAAACATTAAATGAAAACTCAAATTAGTTCACTTAGTATATTTAAATCTATTTCAACGATCGATAAAACTTCCATTAACTTTTTTTTATATATTTTTTTGGATCCCATCATCGGTACCAAAATCATGCTCTATTTAATCCAATTTGAGTATTTGTGGGGATTCTATTTAAGGAACGGCTCTCTAAACGTAATATTTTCTATTTCTCAGTTTTGAATTTGAGATTTAATTAAAAGATTTATGAAAACTTCCATTAACTTAGTTCATTTAAAGACGGCCCCTAAATTGAGCTATACAGTTGTTCGAAATGAATTAGTCAAATTTCAGATATCAGTGATCAAGTAGAAAAAGAAAAAGAAATCTATTTCCATGGTTTAGAATGTTATTTTGAATCCGTATAAAGTTTAGAAAATTATTTGTAATATTAATCTTATCTTAATTGCTTAGATTGAAAGCGAGCCTCCATATCCATTTGAAATCTCTTCTTCTTTCACAAAAAGGTTATTTTGAAAAAAATTCTAAGAAAATTAATTTCATTTTTTCAGAAATCCCTCACCTTGCCACTACCTATGGGCAAATTGACCTTATTTTAGAGATTTTAATACCAAGAGAAAAATAAATTTGATTATCTCAAATATCAAAATTATCTGGATGAAAATGCTTTTTAATATGAAAAGATTTTTGAGAAAAAATGGTGACCGTTCACGAAATATATATTGTAAATTAATAAATGAAGCTCAATTCTAGTCCATGAGCACCATATATTTAATTTTTTTAATTGTGTCTTAATTTATATATATATTGTAAAGAAGGGTATCGTCATACAAAGAAAAAATAGATTTAATTTTTTAATGTTATATCAAGAAAAGAATTTTTAATATCATTAAATTTAAAATTATCGATGAGTAATACTTTATTATTACTACTCCCACATTCAAACTATGTTGAAATTAATAATTTTTTTCAACAGTTATAATATGGTCGTCACAATTATTAAGGAATAGAAAGCCATAAAAGCAAGGTCCGAAATCAAAAGTTGATGTTAAATTTTCTAGTTCTATGTAGTGAAAGAAGACTGTGATATAAAAAGAATACAACACATGAGACAGTGATAAGGTATTATATTTTATTAATTAAAATTTTAAATTTAAATATTAAAAAAATAAATAAATATTGAGAGAATTAATTTTTAAATTAGATTTTATGATATTTGAATTGATCAATTAAGTGAAAAAAAAAACCAACCTCGTAGGGACAACGATGACAAGACAACTGAACATTTCTAGTCAGGTGATTTCTCAATTCATTTTTGGGAAAACCCAAGATCAGGCAAGTATGTCCAAGCCTAACCCCCGCCAAATGAAAAGGGCAGGGGCTAACGCATACCCCCAAAGATGAAAAAGAGAGATAAAAGCAAAAAAGTCTTCACACCAATTGGAGAGGACAATGAAAGGGATCCCTACAATTTGGACATGGAAAAGATTCTCTTTCCTGAGATTCACACAAATTTAACAAAATTTTACGCAGACAAGAAACCGGATTCCAAAATACATGGTGGAGAGTGCTAGCTTCTTGATTCTTCTCTTCTCACCATTAATGGGGACAAGAGAGGGGGGTCACAGTATGTACTTTTGTTTCTCATCTCCTTTCTTCTCTTTTGTCTTCTCATCTATTGATATTATTTAAATTAAAAAAAATTAGTATTTCAAATGATAAAAATTCAGCGTAATTTCTTACACGTGAATATGATTTCTTTAGAAGAGATTTTCTTCTAAGATTATTGCATTAATTGAATTGCCCCCATAATGATTTTTTTTAATATATATATATATATATATATATATATATATATATATATATATATAATAAGTTATTGAGAGAATAGCCCCGGCAGAGTCCAATAATTGAATCAAATGATGGAGGATGATGTTGACCCCGTGGTAGCTACCCAATCGACTTCAACCTTTTCAATTCCTTCAAAAGACAAGTGATAAGAAGGCAGCATTTTATATTGAATCCATTAAATACATCAATCATGAAATCACCTTATAATAAAATAGTCATGACACTACTACTTCTTAAATATCACATATTATAAAGTAGAATTATATTTTTCGACAAAACAATACATATCATTGTGCCATATTTTATTATTTTTAATAAAGTTTTCTGTCATAAAATAATTGAATTAGATGGCTTTCTAGAAGTCTGAAAATTCCAAGTGCTTGTACAGTTTAAGATGGTCTTTTAATACCAAGGAGTATTTGAAGAGAAGGAACGGGGATGGAGTTTAAGGAATGGGGAAAATCTAAATTTTTAGGCTAATACACGGCATACTGAACAAAAAAAAAAAAAAAAAAAAAATGACCGATTTACTATGTTGATGTGGAAATTAAGATAAGATTGATCTTGGAGTTAAAGTTAATCAATTTATTAATTGAAATTGTTATGAATGGAATCCTTGCAATTTTAAAAAATATATCCTTCTTCACATATTATCTAAACTACTTGTGACATCAATACCTCATTCACAACTTATCAAACGATAATGAAGAGATATCGAATGTCTCTTATCATAAAAGTATAGTATTATTATTTTATAACAAACTTTATATGTATTCAAATCACTTGATTTATCCAAAAATTTGATTTTCACAACGAACCGGACATAGGATAATGTTACTCTCAAAGCCTTACTAAAGGGATAGGAGGGTTCTATCTCCTAAAGTAGATGTACAACCAAAATTTTCCTCTAAGCTATCTGTAGGGCTAGCTAGTCTAGCCTATGCCACAGAATCCATTCCTTGATATTTACTATCTTCGAGCATACCTCAAGGAAGCTGAAAACCAATATGCTGCGGAGCCGGGTGTAGTTTTCTCTAAAATATGTATTTGGCCTTCTAATCTGACTCAAACCTAATAACTTGTCAGAAACCAATATTAGAAGTGTTGGTCCCTATAGCAATTAAGAAGCGGGTTGAATTGATTGACTCTGATTTTAGATTTTTCTCCACTTAAAATCTAAATAATCCTAAGACCAAATTATATGCAAATGGAAGTAAGTATGCAACAAAAATAAAATGTAAGGAATAGAGAGATCAAGCTAGTTTTTATAGTAGTTTAACCTTATGCCTACATCTAGTCTTCCACTTCAGTAAGTCGGGGTTTAGCAACTGCTAATTTCCATTATCAATAAGAGTTACAAAATTGAGTACATCCACTTTTGTTGACACTCTGCACCTCCAACATTGAGGATGACTTAGTCCGACAAACACTCTACTTTGACTCTCAATCAATTAGTCTATTTACCCAACAAAGTATTCCTCACACTTTCCTTAAACATTCTGAAGCTTGGCAATACATAACAAACACAAAACAATCTTAGACTCACAGTAGATAGACAACCCAGACTATTTCAAGTAGTTAACTTTCAGAATTAATATCTCACTCCTGAAGTATCGAAATGACTTTGTAAAAGATGTTAAGTATTCTTCGTATATTGAATTTTAAATCCGAGGAGTCAAAACTGGTCACCAGTGAGAAGTTTTCAGGTTGCAAAAAATGGCTTCTCAGAACTTTTACTACAGTATACCTTGTTGAATCAGCATATTTTTTTGTTTTACGCCTCGCAACTCTTCCTCAGCCGGGCTTGGGGAAGAATAGCAGAGAGTATTAGGAGCATAGCAAAAATGCGTTCCCCATCATTAATATGTTTGCTCGCGATAATTGTGGCCCCTGGATAAATTCCTAATTTCGTGGTTGACTTTATCCTTTGATTTTTACCTCTGTAAATATTTGAATTTAAATACAAACAATCTCTCTTTAATGTGATATTTTCAAATTTAAAAATGGTGGACTGTTAGAGAAGTAATAGACAACAAAATGTCCCCTTAAAATAAGCTTGTTGTTCCTCGAAACTTGCTTTTCCTGTAGTAAATAATTTGAATTTAAATCTTCAATATGTCTGAACCTTTGATGATACATTTAGGTATGTTTCTAGACTAAGTGCAACACCCAATTTGCACTTAATATGCTAATCTAGGTCTTAGTTTGAGAAAAAAAGCACATTTACTTCAAAACTGTCTAGACTCTGCAGGTTTTGGATAATGTCACGACTTCTTCTATAGAGGCATGATACTTCTATGTTAACATCTTCTATACTTGTGTTTAGATAGTTTAATCGTTGTTGAGATAGTTAATTTCTGTTTTACGTCTAATCCATGATAATTTCTATAGAATCATTGTCTCTATCATTTAATTACAAAAATTAATCTTAACTCAATAAAAGTTTATCTTTAATTCAATAATTTTTTTTAACAATCTCCTCTTTTTTTATGACAATAAAACTATAAAAAAATTGAAAACAATTTGCTTATGAGTACTCAAAATCATGCCCCCCCTCTATTAATCAACGTATGAACATTTTGTTATTTCCCCCTTAATATGTGCAATTCAAATTTAGAATAGTTAAATTCAAATTTAGACATTGCAGATATTCATAGAAACACAGAAAAGAAACATATTTTTTTTCTCTCTCTAAAAAGGGAAACTAATTCCTATTTCATTCCTAATAAACTCAAACTTTTCTCTATCTAAAGTTTTTGTAAAAATATTCACCGATTAATTTTTTGTATCAATATATTCTAAAATAACATCTCTATTCAAAATATGATCTCTTACAAAATGGTATCTAACTTTTATGTGTTTAGAGTTAAAATGATTTATGAGATTTTTTTTATAAGACATATAGCACTTGTATTATTACATTTTATCAAAATATTTTTATAATCCAATCAATGATCATGCTCTTATTTATTATTTTAGTCATAAAATTTAGAAAATTTAAATTCAAATTTAGAAATTGCAGATATTCATAGAAACACAGAAAAGAAACATATTTTTTTTCTTTCTCTAAAAAGGGAAACTAATTCCTATTTCATTCCTAATAAACTCAAACTTTTCTCTATCTAAAGTTTTTGTAAAAATATTCACCTATTAATTTTTAGTATCAATATATTTTAAAATAACATCTTTATTCAAAATATGATCTCTTACAAAATGGTATCTAACTTTTATGTGTTTAGAGTTAAAATGATTTATGAGATTTTTTTATAAGACATATAGCACTTGTATTATTACATTTTATCAAAATATTTTTATAATCCAATCAATGATCTTTTAATTATTATTTTAGTCATAAAATTTGAATACAATAATTTTCTATTGATACATATTCTGACTCGACCATGGATAAAGCAATTAAATTTTGGTTTTTGGATACCTAACTCACGATTCTATTTCCTAAAAATTGACAAGTACCAGAGGTGTTTTTCTAGTCTTCTTCTATAACTTTAGATTCTTTATTAAAAATTCAAAATATTTTTCTATTTAATGAATAACCAAGAAAAATTTTTCTATAACTTTTTTATCAAATTTACTTAGGGTATTTAAATTTTCTTTCAAAATGTAACATTTGTAACCAAATGTGTGAAAATATGAAACACTAGATTTTTTACTTGTAAAAATTTCATAGCGATTTTATTTGTCAAAAAGTTAGTATTAACTCTATTAATTATATAACATACAGTAGAAGCGGTCTCAATCTAAAAATATTTTCTTACACCATTATCATTTAACATAATTTTAGTCATTTCTTGAATAGTCTCATTTCTATGTTCAACTATTCCATTTTGTTCGGATATATAAGGTGTCTAAAAATTTTGATTTATTCACTTTTTATTAACAATTTTCTAAAAATTTTATATTATCAAATTCTTTTACATGATCTGTTTTAAAACTAGATATTTCAAGACCCTTCTCATTTTGAATTTTTTTAGCAAAAATTTTAAATGACTCAAATATATCATTTTTATTTTCTAAAAATAAAATCCAAATAAATCTAAAAAAAAATCATCTACAATTACAAGACCATATTTATTTTCTCCTAAACTTTGAATTCTAATTGATCCAAATAAATCTATATGCAAAACTTCTAAAGGTTTAGATGTTGAGATATAATTCTTATTTTTGAAGGATGATTTTATTTGTTTATTGAAAGAACGTGCATCACAATGAATGTATTCTTTCAATTTTATTTTTGGTAAGTCTCTAATCAAATTTTTCTTAAACAACATTTCTAATTGCTTAAATTTACATGTCCTATGTTTTTAAACCATCAAGAATATCATTATCTATGGTCATTAAATAATTTTCCCTTAAATTATCTGAAATTATTTATGTAATCAAATAAATATTTTCAAACATAATTCCATCAAAAATTTTATCTTGTGTTTTCTTATTATAGCCAATACATCTACCCTTCTCAAACATTATTATAACCACACATAATTGACTCACACTCAAAAGATTATACATTAAACCATCTATAAGTAAAACATTTCAAATGGTAAAAGAATTTATACCGATGATTTCCTTATCAATAATTTTACCTTTTTGGTTATCTTTAAAAGTCACAAATCCTTGATCTTTTCTCTCTACTTTATGAACAAATAGGCATCTCCCGTTATATGTCTTCAATATCCACGGTCCAATTACCATTTTCCTTCAAATCTTGCCTCCTGTTCCTGCACATATTAAATAAAAGATTATCAGTTCTTAGAAATCCAAATGAGTTTGGATCCTTTAGAAAACAAGTTTGTGCTATAATTAAATTTTTCTTGATAAAAACTAAATTTATTCATAAAACAATATCTAGCAATGTGACCAAATTTATGATAAATATAGTAAGAAAAATTATTTTTAATTCTAAAATGGTTAGAATTATTATTTCTCAGCCTGTATTTTAAATACATAGAACCAAATTTCTGAAATTTGGACTAATTTCTGATTTTTTTTTGGAAAATATGTATTTTCACTATTTATTCTGCCCCCTAAAAGTACCACCTCTATAACTACAGACTCTATGCTTGAATTCTATAGTCTCTAAGTATTTAAACTGTCTATTTTCTAAAACTCTTGTTATTCAATTAGAGGAGGTAAATAGTTGAATAGAGATATTTTTGAAAATTTTTGATTATTTTAGTATTTTAAAATGCAAATGACAAAAGTAGTATTTGGAGGTTTTAAAAAGAAAGATAAAGAACACACACAAATTTTTATAGTGGTTCTATCAAATTTAGTGTATGTCTACTCTCAGACTCTTTTAGATTTTTTACTATCAATTAACTAATACAAACTTAATTATAGGTTCAAGTTGAACATTTACAGTATTTCTCTTAAATATTAATATTTCAATCCTACATAGATTGGTTTTCTCTCTCTCTAAACCCAAGATCGTGACACACTCATTGATCTTTTGAAAACTTAGTACTAGTAAGAAAGAGAGGTCTAAGATGTGAGACTTAAATCCTCAAATTAAACAAACTTGACTCTTGCAGGTAGTTATACTTAAGAAGGATAAAATTAATATAAAAACAAAGTGCATGAATATTAAAACAGTGTAGTAATGACAATACGTTCGCGGTGGTTTAGATCTTCAATAGAGTATTAACTACTTCATTTCTCATCTCTCTGGTATTCATAGCAATGTTGAAGAGAACAATTGTGATTGTTGAAGTTGAACATTGCTCATAAATATTTGATAATTAATGTTCTACAACTATTCCTTATTTCGCGCTAAAACTTTATTTTTCCCACTAGCGGTACTTTTCTTTTGTCCAATAGAAATATGATCTTGTTATATTTAAACGTTAGTTTTTCATAGAGAATGAAGTGAGCAAATAGATCAGAAAAGAGATAACCGTTGCGCCCATACTATTTTCAAATTTTGGTTTTTGACAATTTCTGGCTGACAAGTTTAATTGGCACATCGATCTGGATTTAAAATCTTTTATTGTGGATTTCCTTGGTTAAGTCGACGTGGTAGTATCACAAGTCAACTAGTTTGCTTCGTTGACCAATTTGTGTTATTGGGTGGACCAATTTTATATTCTAATTGAATTGAATAGCGCTGTGTTGACTCCTTTATCTTTTCTATGTTAAGGGAATGTTGCCATGGTAAAAACTTAGTTCGATCATGTTCTGTTCTAAAATTAATTAGTGGATAAGTATGTTTAAATTGGTCGACATAGTTTAGTATGTCGTAATAATTTTAATTAGACATCGACATGCCTAAATTATGAACCAAAGCCTTTGTTGACATATCAAAGATTTCAGGTCAACATGAACTTATTTTGGAATAAATTGGTGGACAAAATATACCTGAATTGGTCGATGTGCGATGGTAGGTCGACATATTTTATCATCAGGGTTGACACAGTCCTATTCCTATAATCAATTTGTTGACCTGATTTTTTAAATTGGTGGACATACTTAGAGAGTCGACATATATGTCATCGTGTGACTCTTAGGAAAGGATAGAGTGGGTTAACAAGTTATCAAGTATGTTGACCTTATTTTATATTTTTGTAAAGGTTCTTTGTCGACATGTGTATTAATGGGTCGACCCAAGGTTTAAATTGGTGGACCTGACACTTTAAATTGGTCTACCGGATGTCAACAAGTCAAAATACAGTTCTGTTCAAGTCGACATATGAGGCAGGTTGACAAGGTTTTACTCAGGTTGACAAGGTGTGTGAGTGATTATGTTGGGTCGACATATTTTTGGGGTATAGTGTTGTTTGATTTATTCAGGTCGATAAGGATTCTTGACAAGTTGACATATTCATGGTGAATTTAAAATTGGTCGACATGACTCTTAAAATTATTGGACCTATATGGACAGGTCGACAGAAATTTGCTTTTTTAGAATCTATTGCTTTTGATATATTTAACTCCATTTTTGTTTCCTTTAAATTTCTTTTATCATCATCAAAATCTAGCGTTATCAACAACTCTCACAAACAACTAGAATTTGCTTTTTCCAGAATCTATTGCTTCCGATAACATTGTTCCGTTAGTCTGTAAATTAGTTCCATATTTATTTTTATAGCCTAAACCACTTTTGGAAAAGTATTTTCTTTTAATTGAAAAAAATCTTGATAATTTTTCATCACTAATTTTGGGAAGTAGTTTCTATAGATTTTGACAAATCTTCAAGTCCGGATTTCAAACAGCTAACTTCTTTTAAAAAAGGTATTTTCAAACTTAATTGCTATAAATTCAGAGTTCAAAACATCCTTTTCATTTTCCAAATCCAAGATTCTGCATATTAACTTAGTCTTTAACAATTTATTAAATTTAGAACTGAAATCTGTAGAAGATTTGAATTAGAATTCACCTTTATGTTTGTCATGAAACAGAAGTTAGTCTCTTCTGCATTTTCAAAAACCTTAGACTCTAAATCTGAATCAAATTCCTCCAAATTACTCCAGATAGCCATCATTGCCTTTCCTTTCTTATGGAATTTCTACAACTTCTTCATAAATACCGGACATTCATAGTTGATATGTTCAGGTTTCTTGTATTTGAAACAGATATCTTGAGTAAAACAAGTTTTGATGATAATTATTAGTAAGAAGATAATTTTGGGTAATTAATTTAGATTAAAAAGAAATAAGAAAAATTACTAAAATTGAATTTTAGATAGGCAAGTTGCCTTATTCATGTAGTGCAATATGACCTGTGAGCATAAATGTGGAAAAATTGATTAAGTGCAAACACCCAAGGTGACCCCAGAATAGACACGAGATGATCTGAGGTAGTCAAGTCTTAGAAGTCTGTCTGCACAAAGAACCTAAGACGACCTAACTATTAGCTTGAGACGACCTGAGGTAGTCAAGTCTCAGAAGTTTGTCTGCACAAAGAACCTAATGCGACCCGACCATTAACATAAGATGACCTGAGATAAACTAGTCTTAGACGTCTAAGTTTGTAGAACACATAAAACAACCTGACCATTAGTATAAGATGGCCTGAGGAAATCAAGCCTTATAAATCTAAGTCTATACAACATGTAAGGCGACGTGACATTTAGAACAAGATGACCTAACAAATTTGGGTTTTAGAAGTGTAAGTCTGCAAATACCTAGGATGACTCAATCTTAAATACAAGACGACCTGAGAAAGATAGGCTTCAGAAATATTACTCTGCACAACATATGAGATGACTCAATTATAAATGCTAAACGACCTGAACATAGAAAATAAAAGTATAAGTCGCCTTGATGAATTCAACAAGACGACCTCGCAAAGTCTGAAATTTAGGCAAGAAGACCCAAACATATCCAAGGTGACCTAATTAATGAATTTAAGTATGTAAGTCGTATTACTCATAAATGCAAGTTGCCTTGTCAATTAAAACTCAAGTTTGAGGCGACTCATCATTTCCATAAGAAGACTTGTGTGTTGACAAGGCTACTCATAGTATAGACAAGTACTCTTATCTCTTACATTTGAATCTTTAACAAGTCGACTCAAGCACTCATCAAGGCGACCCAGGAATTCAAAATGTAAAGACAAGTTTGTTTATAGTCTCAATAGATTGACCTGTTGTGTCTAACATTCATTTGTTTAGAAAAACTGGTTTGAATTAAATGTACTGTTCACCTACCTTACCAAACACTACTATGTATACAATGGTCTCCAATAGCCAAACCCTATTCTTTGACTATAAAAACAACTCAATAATTGAAGGAGGTTGTGTACGTGAAGCTTGAACTCAAAACATCATCGACAATCTCTATTTTATTTGTTTGCACTGTAACGAGCAACTCTGAAGGTCAAGAGCTTCACCTTGCTTCTCATTTTTCTCTCTACTTGTACAAAATCAGAATTTCATTATTCTGAGTCTTGAGTATAAGTGAAAAAGAGAGATATCAGATTAGGTTTGCTTGATCTTGTGAAAATCAAGTTGAAGTATTTGAAAAAATAATTGTATGGTTCATTAGCACCACGGGAAGTTAATTTGTAATTTTTTGGATAGAATAGTGGATTTAAAAATCTAGGTAAAGTCTGGGAGTGGATGTACACCAAGAAGGTAGAATCACTATAAATTGTGTGTGTTAGTCTTTCTTTAAATTTCTTCTGTTTATTTTTGTAAATTGTCTTTAAAACCTAGAAATTTGTCAAAACTTGAGGATAACCTATTTACCCCCTTTAGGTTATCATATTTAATGTCAACAAGTGGTATCGGAGTAGGTCTTCTGGAAAGGGTTCAACAACCTTAGAAGTAAAGATCAAATATGATACTAAATGGAGATAGTGTTCCATTCAAAACTTGCTCAACTAATAGGGCACCATTTTTCAACAGCAACAATTACAACTATTGGAAGTAAAGAATGAGAAACTTCATAATTGCTCAAGATGAAATAGCTTGGGAAATAATTGAAGAAGAAATTGAATTTCCAATTGAAGAAGAAATTGAATTTCCAATTGAAGAAATTGATGGAGTAAGAGTTCCTGTGAAAATGAAGAACATGACTCCTGAAGAAAAGAAAACTTACAGAGCTAATTATAAAGCAGTTAACCAGTTGCACCTAGCCTTAAGTCTCAATAAATATAACAGAATCTCATCCGGCGTTACTATAAAAGAATATGGGAAAGATTGGAGGCTATTTACGAATGCACAAATCAAGTGAGAAAGGGCAAAATAAGAATGCTGAGCAGGAATACGAGATAGTCAAAATGAAGGATGGAGAAAGTGTGAGAGATATGATAACAAGATTCCATATTATCACAAATGAATTGAGACTACTAGGCAAGGGAATCAGTTAGGAAGACATGGTTAATAAAGTGTTACAGTGTATGCCTAAGTTATGAGAAGCCAAAGTTATAGTAATTGAAGAATCCAAAAATTTGGAAACTCTCACAATGGACCATTAGTTGGTTCATTAACAGCCCATGAAATGAAAACAAACTTGAAAGGAAATGGAAATGAAGAAAGATGCAAATCTATAGCACTAAAGGCTGAAAGTAAGGGAGATAATTCAAGTAGTGATGAAAATGAAGACATGACATTTCTAACTAGAAAATTCAAGAAATTCATAATGAGGAACAAGAACAAAAGTAGAAGAGAATTCAAGAAACCCAAAAAGAATGAAGAAATAAGATGTTATGAGTGCAAGAAACTTGGTCACATTAAGGTTAATTTCCCATCACTCAAAAAGGCTAAGAAAAAGGAGAAGAAGGAAAAGAAAAAGGCTTTGGCTACATGGAGTGATGAGAATGAAAGCTCCAGTGAAGAAAAACATGAACAAGCAGTAAAGAAAAACATGAACAAGAACAAGCTATCTTGTACTTCATGGTCCTATAGGACGATTCAAACATTGAGGTAACCTCTATAGCATTGTACTTTTCTGATTCAGAATCTGAATATGAACTATCTTTTGATGAATTGCATGAGGCACTCACAGAATCAATCAAAGACCTAAAGAATATGACTAGGAAAAATAGATTACAAAAGAAGGAAACAATTAAACCAGAAGAAGAAAGGAACAAAATGAAATCTGAAAATAAAAAACTTAAATTAGAATATGATACATCAAGGCAAGAGAAAAATGATTTGCTTAAAGAACTTGGAGGCAAAACAAATAAAACAAAAGATGAGCATATGGAGATTCAAAACTCAAGAATTGAACATCTCGATGACAATAGTGAAGAGAGTAAAAATGAAAATATAAAAAAGAAACTAGATCAAAAAAGAAAGAAAGAAACAAAAAGCTAAGCTCTTGTTGTATAAATTTGTTCAAGGACAAGAAAAATTAGACTTAATGCTTGGAGCTCAAAGAGTTGTTTATGATAAAGCCGGTTTAGGGTACAATCTTGCCATGACTCAAAAGAAACTCTATAATTTTTTTGTACCTAGGTCAATGAATAAAAAGTCAAACTTTAAATGTCATTATTGCATGAAACAAGGACATAGTTCTCACTATTGCAAACTTAGATGAAAAGCTAATGCAAATCAAATAAAAACACATAAAATATATGTCAAATGCACCTATTGTAATAGAATAGGACATAGTATGAATAATTGTTGGTTTAATGATTTAAAATGTAAGAAAATGATATTGAAATAGGTACCGAAGAATACTTCCAAAACCATAATGAGCACT
Organism: Dillenia suffruticosa; assembly: GCA_033439265.1. NCBI lineage: Eukaryota > Viridiplantae > Streptophyta > Magnoliopsida > Dilleniales > Dilleniaceae > Dillenia > Dillenia suffruticosa. The sequence continues at coordinate 16,345,073 of JAVTVX010000029.1, forward strand.
AATACTGTCGGACCCAAGAAAGTTTGGATATCAAAGGCCAACACTTGATTTCTTTTATGTGCAGATTTGTCTCAAGATCAAAGCTCCTGAAAATATATGGTTTCTGGACAACGGATGCTCTCGGCATATAACGAGAGACTCATCTAAGTTCAGTAGCTTGGAAGAAAAGAAATGAGGTAAAGTGATCTTCGGAGACAACTTAAAAAGAGAAAATAATTGGTATAGGGAACATATGTATATTTTTCTACTCAAATTGAGCTTGTTTTATTAGTCAAATGATTGAAATATAATCTGTTAAGCATTAATCAATTGTGTGATAAAGGTTTTATTATTTTATTTGACCATGATTGCTTCAATATAGTAGATAAATCAAACAACGAAGAAAAATTCAGAGGAAAAATGCAAAGAAACATTTATATCATTAATTTAGACAACTTGAGTGAGCTAAATGATGCATGCTTGATGGCTATCGGAAATAATGATGCATGATTATGGCATATGAGACTAGGACATTTCAAAACTAGTTAGAAGAGATATGGTTAAGGGGATTCCAAAATTCAAATATGAAAAGAATAAACTATGTGATACTTGTATGAAAGGAAAACATATTAAATCCTCTTTTAAATCCAAAAACATAGTCTCCATGTCTAGGCTTTTAGAATTACTTCACATGGATCTCGTTGGTCCAACTAGAACACAAAACTTATGGGGAAAACAATATAGCTTTGTAATAATTGATGATTACTTAAAACATATTTGGATATTATTTCTAGTCAAAAAGGAAGAAACATACAGTGCATTCATCAAATTATGTAGAAAAATTCAAAATGAAAAGAATACACAATCAATAGTATTAGAAGTAATCATAGTAGAGTTTGAGAATAAATCCTTGTAAGAATATTGTGATGAAAATAAAATATATCACAATTTTTTTACACCTAGAACACCTCAATAAAATGGTGTTATGGAACAAAAGAATCGAACTTTAGAAAAAATGGTTAAGACTATGCTATATGAGCATAATTTACTCAAATATTTTTTTGTTGAAGCCGTTAACACAGTTTGCTATATTCTTAATAGAGTTTTAATTAGATCAATTCTTAAGAAAACTCCTTATGAACTTTATAAAGGTAGAAAATCTAGTATAGACTACTTTCATGTCTTTGGATGTAAATGTTATATACTGAATAATGGAAAAGATAATTTAGGAAAATTCGATTCAAAGAGTGATGAAACTATATTTCTAGGATACTCAATCTCTAGTAAAACATATAGAGTATATAAAAGAGAACAATGATGGTTGAGAAATCAATTCATGTAAACTTTGATGAAAGTGATTCTTTGAGTAAAAGAAGTTTTGATGATAAAATTCAAGAAATAGAACAAATAATAGAACAAGGGACATTGGAAAATAAAGAAGTAAAGGAAGAAACTACTGAAGGTAGAGCTGAAGAAAATCAATCAAGCCATGAACAACAAGAAGAGCAAGAGATAAAATTCCCAACTGTAAGAAAGAGTATTAATGTAGAAAATGTACTTGGAGATTTAGAGGTTGAAGTTAAAACAAGATTTTCAATCCAAAATTAATGTGAATTTGTGGTTTTCATTTCTCAAATTAAACCTAAAAATGTTGATGAATCTCTAAGTGATAAAAATTGGATTCTAACCGTGCAAGAAGGGCTAAATCAATTTGAAAGGAATGAAGTATGAGAGTTAATTCTTAAACCAAACGATTAATCGGTAATAGGTATAAAGTGTGTGTTTAGGACCAAACTAGATGAACATGAGACAATCACTAGAAACAAAGTTAGATTGGTGGCTCAAAGGTATAGTAAAAAAAAAGATATTGATTATGATGAAACATATACTCCGGTAGCTAGATTATAAACTATTAGGATGTTACTTGCTTTTGCATGCTTTATGAACTTCAAGCTATATCAAATGTATGTCAAGAATGCATTTCTAAATCGTGTATTAAATGAAATAGTCTTTGTAGAACAACCTCCTGGCTTTGAGCATCCAAAAAATCTGGTTTATGTGTTTAAATTGTCTAAATCACTTTATGGTCTAAAACAAGTTTCAAGAGTTTGGTTTGAAAGACTTAGCAACTTCCTCATCGAAATGATTTCGAAAGAGAAAAAGTTGATACAACTTTATTCATTAAAAGAAAAGGCAAAGAAATCTTAATAGTCTAAATTTATGTAGATGACATAATATTTGGAGCAACAAATAAAAATTTTTGTCAAGAATTGCTAAATCTATACATGTAGAGTTTGAAATGAGTATGATGAGAGAATTAAATTACTTTCTAGGATTACAAATAAAGCAAACCAAAGGAGAAATATTTATTAGTTAATCCAAATTTACTAAAAAATTGATAGCGATATTTTTATACACTTGAATTTATTTTATTTTATTTTATTTCAGGCTTTATTTATGACTTTTAGAACTATTTTTAGGTTTTATTTCATAATTTTACATTGATTATTTTTGTTGGTTTTCTTTTAGGATTATTGGGCTTATTTAAAGATATTGGATTGCACAGATAGTTATTAGTATTTTGGGCCTAACATTCAATTTCGATATCCGATTGACCTGATTCTTGTTGGGTTGGAAAGAAGACTTCAAGACATACAAATCTTATGAAGACCTCAGAGGCTGGGTTAGACCAGAAGATATCCAATATTTAAGTCGAAATTACTACAATACTAGAAATCAAGGCCCAAGAGTTCTAAAAGCCCAATTTAAAGTAAAATATCAAGCTGTTATGAATACCCACGAATTTTTAGTCATTTAAGACTCTTAGGAATTAGATTATAATAAGGAGATATCCTTTACACTTGAAGAAGGGAGGAGAAACCCTAGCAGCTGCCTCATTGGTCTTCTTGGACGGGATTCTTCGATTTTCATTGGGGTTGAAGGGGTTGTAATGTTTTCTTTACTTTTCTTGTATTTCTTTATCATGTCTACTTAGATTTCTTATTCCTAGGACTCGATGAATTCGGTTCTTTGATTAATAGTATGGTTTGATTCATTTTTTCCCTTAAATTTTTATTGGTATGCTCTTTCTTTAATGAGATTTCATTGTTGAACTTAATACTACATTCGTAAAGGACCCTACGACTTAATGATTTGCGATTACATGCATGAGATCGAGAGAAGATTGCATGAAATCTGGCCAATACAATAAAATCTATATAGGGTTATGAGATCGATGAATGATTAATTCTGTGTGTGGGGATTTTAGGGGAAACCCTAGATTACAAATATTCTATAGATCTTAATATAGTTCGGTCTAATCAAGATTGCATAATTATTGGGTTTTGATTAGTCGAATTAGGGTTTCATTGCATGACCATCGGGTGAATCTAATTTAGAAAAATTAGCTATCATCAAGAATGAATATTTAGTCAATAAACTTTAAGGGATTTGAAAGAATTCAACCGTGAGAAAAAATTAAAGACATATAAAATCGATGTTCTAGGATTTTATAAAATTAGGGTTTTTGTCTATCAATATTTCTATTTTTAATATTTTCATAATTTTCGTAATTTTAATATTTTTACTATTTTGATTCGTTCTGTCTAATTTAGATAAGATATTTTATAATTGGTAATACATAATATTCTCAGGGGATCGACACTTATTCTACATTATATACAACACTCGACTAGGGTATACTTACCCGAAATCGTAATATACCTAAATCACGTAACAAGTTTTTAGCACCGTTGTCGAGGATATTTAAGTAATCAATAAAAATCATCTTGTTTGAAATTGGGCATTATTTTTTTTATTCTTATTTCTTTCTTGTTCTTGGTAAATATGATATATAGATTTTATGGTTTTTCATATATTTCTTACTCCTTCCATATAGAATTAGTTTTTTTTTTTTTTTGTTGTCTGAAAAAGAATTAAGGAAATGGTCAAACAATCACTTGTTTTGAAGGATTTCAGCTTGCTGAACAAAACCCGTAACTTTAGCTACGGGCACCGACTTATTTTCATCAAATTCCGTCATTTTCGTAGACTTTTCTATTTGTTTTTGATTTTTCGTGAAGTTTTAGAATTTTCCGATTGTCTTCTTGGATATTTTTTTTTTTTTGCATTTTTTTGCTATGTTTTTGTAATTTCTACATTTATATAGGCATTATAGATTTTCTTGAGTGGTTCTTGCAATTGGTTTTGAAGTTTGAATTTTGTGTTATTTTTGGGTTCTGTACATTGCATGCTACGATCCAAGAGCCTTGACCTAGTTGATTTCGATCCTAAGATTGAAAAAACATTACGAACCATTCATAGACAAGTCAAGGAAATTAAGGAGGAAGAAACAATGGCCTATGAGAACAGACCAATGAGAGAGCACTCGATGCCCAGACTTCAGGACATTCAGACTAGCATCGCACGGCCAATTGTGGAGGCAAACAATTTCAAGCTCAAGTTGAGTCTGATCGGGATGGTACAAGCAGATCAGTTTGGTGGTGAAGCATTCGAAGATCCAAATAGCCACTTGAAAAATTTTCTAGAGATCAGTGACACTATCAAGCTAAATGGAGTTAGCGCAGATGCCATCAAGTTAAGGTTATTCCCTTTCTCTCTTAAGGGAAAGGCAAATGTATGGCTGAACTCATTCCCTGCTAATCATTTCACGAGTTGGGAGATTCTTTCTCAGGCATTTTTAGCTAAATATTTTTTACCTGATAAGACAACTAAACTGCGAATGACATTACTAGCTTTATGCAATCTGAGGGTGAGTCTCTGTATAATACTTGGAAACAGTTTAAGGATTTGATTAGAAGGTGCCCACATCATGGTTTTCCTGACTGGTCGATTTTGCAAACATTTTATAGTGGTCTTTTAAATTCTGTGAACATTACCATTGATGCTGCGGTTGAGGGTGCATTCATGAGTAAGTCATATGATGAGGCATGTGCATTATTAGATGATATGGTATCTAATCAATACGACTGGTCTGGTGAGCGTGAAATTCTTAGGCAGAGGGTTGGTGTGCATGAGGTTGATATTTTTAACATGCTTAATGCCAAGATAGATTCTATATTGCATGCTTTGAAAACTAATCAAACAAATGTTATGACTAGTCAAGTTTCATATTGTAATTCGTGTGGTGATTCTACTCATATGTCTTTTGAGTGTTCGCAGGTGCAACAAGCAAACTATGTATCTGACTTTAGTAGACCTCAGAACAACCCATATTCCAACACATACAATCCTAGGTGGAGGAACCATCCAAACTTTTCATGGAGTCAAGGAGCACTACCACGACCAAACAATTCATAGAATTTTATTTTGGGAAATCAACAGCCAAGGGAGAGCAAAGCATCGTGGGAGATGATGATTGAGCGTCTGGCAGCAGCAACAAATGAAAGGTTTGAAAAACTTGAGAACAAAATTGATCAATTGACTAATGCTTTTCATTCTCGTGCACTAGGTAGACTGCCGAGTGATACAGAAAAGAATCCCAGATAGCAAGCAAAGACAGTTACATTGAGGAGTGGGAAGAAACTGCAGGAGAAACCGATTCAATCAAAGGAAGAGAATGAATAAGAGGTCGAGAACAAGCAGCCTACTGAAGAGAAATAGATCAAGAAATTTGGATTTAGTGAGACCAAAAGTTATGCAACACCAATGATCACATCAATTAAGCTAGACAAAGATGAAAAAGGAAAGGAAGTGTGTCAAAAACTATATTGGAGGATGATTGGCTCTCTACTATACTTAACTGCATCTAAACCTGATATTCTATTTAGTGTGTGCTTGTGTGCTAGATTTTAATTCAATCCTAAAGAATCTCACTTAGCTGCTGTAAAGAGAATTTTAAGATATTTAAAGGGCACATGTAACTTGAGACTATGGTATGATAGAAACTCAACATTTGCTTTACATGGATACTCAGATACTGATCTTGCAGGATGCAGAATAGATAGAAAAAGTATTAGTGAGATTTGTCAATTATTTGAGAATATATTAGTATCTTGGTTCTCTAGAAAATAAAATAGCGTTGCTATCTCAACTATAGAAGCAGAGTATGTGACTGCACTGTAATGTTCTGCACAAATCCTGTGAATCAAACATTAACTTGAAGATTATGGTTTGAAATTTGAAAGTATTCCTATAAAAATTGACAATTTTAGTATAATAAACTTAACCAAAAATCCAGTACATCACTCTAAAACCAAACACATTAAGGTTAGACATCATTTCATTAGGGATCATGTACTAAAAAAGGATATTATTCTAGAATATGTTGAAACTGAAAAACAAATTGCGGATATTTTCACCAAACCTTTGGATAGGAAGAGATTTTATAATTTAAGAAAAGAATTGGAAATGATGGAATGAATCTTCAATTTAAATGAAATATAAGCTAAACATATAATCATATAATAATTACAAGTGAAAATTGAAGAAAATATCAAAGTTATGCAAATTATTTGAGGTACAGGTCGTCTTACAAGATGAGTAAGTCATCTTGTTGATGTATAGGTTCAGAAGGTGATTCTGAAATAGAGATAAGACGATTCATAACTACTATAAGTCGCCTTATAGGTTCAAAATTGACATAACAAGTCATCTTATTCTAAGAACAAGTCGTCCTGTGAACAAGGCTCGGGCTCAGTAAATCGTCTTACCATAAGCACAAGACAACTCACCAAAACTTAGTCACAGAAATGATTCCAAAAAAAAAAAAATTACTGAGTCGCTTTAATAAACTGAGAAGGCGCCTTAAGCATAACAAGCAAACTTGTAGAAGTTTTAAATCGCCCTATGATTAAATCTTGATTATACAAGTCGTCTTGTAATTTATACAGATGACTCATCATATTCAAGTCACAGAAAGTCTTCGACAGACATCTCTGAGTCGCCTTAGTCAATTTGGAAGGTGACCTGATGGTCTTATGTTTGGGGTTTCTTCCATATAAGATGCCTTGCAACCTAGTGTAAGTCGCCTTGTTTGAACAAGATAGGTTGATCCTTCATTTGTTGAAGGCGATCCATGTGACTCATGAAATGGACAAAATAAAAAAAACCTAAAACTAAACTAAACCCATTTCATATCTACTAATAACCTGGATCCAACCCTAACCAAATAACTCTGATTTAAATATCAAGTCTCTTCACATTCCCTCCATACGTTTTTCCCCAAATTAAAACCCCAACTCTAATTGACTCCTCATGAATAGTCTTCATTATTCTCATTCTCACCCTTTCGCATTCTCCGTCGAGCAAACATTACCTTCCTTGTTCGAACCATTTGAATTGGTAGTAAACTTACACAATCACACCCCTTTGGAGAGGGACAAAGGGTCTCTACTTCAACCATAAAAACCCTAACTTCCCAAAACCTCTCAACTTCAACGCTCAAGATTCTCCATGGCGCCAAAGATGAAGAACCTAACAAAATTCAACGAGAGTGACTTCCCTTCCCTTGAGAAAAGTAAATCTTTTGTTACTAATTTCTCAAAAAGAAAATTAAATTTAGAAAGGCTTAATGATTGTGAATTTCTGAAGAAAATAGATTGCCCATATGAAGCACACCTTTCGCACATCTTACCAAGTTCTTTGATTAGCCCAAATGAAGATATATATGATATTCTAGTTAGGAAATTCTGTAATAACTTGGAAGTAGTTGAAGAGACTAAAGACCATGTGCTTGAGACACACTACTACTTTCCTATGGGAATGGAATCATGTACTTTCAAGACACATATTAAGGGAAAGCAAATTATGCTCACTCTCAAAGTAATATGCATAATGTGTAATTTAGAGTGGACTCCTTCTACCAAATGTGAAAAGTACATGAAGATGACTCAAATTGAATGTGCAAGAATTGCGTTTAAGAATGAGAATTTTTTGGATATGAATGAAATGGATTTGAATGCTAAGAATTTGGAAATACATGAGCGTCTTCTCCACCTTATTATCACTCATATTCTTAGGCCTAGAGGTGGTAATCACACACACATAACCAAAGAAGATCTTTGGTTAATGGCTTGTATTATGGATGGTAGAAATCCTGGACTTCACTTTCTGGTTCCCTACTTCATGATTGATGCTGCAAAATCCAAATCAACAATTCTTTCGTATCGTTCTTTGATTTCTGATGTCTTGATCGTAATCAAGATAGATTTAAAAAAGGAAATTTGCACAAAATTAAGTATGAAACATGGCATTAGGGAACAATCTCTAAAAAAGGCCAAATGAGTATTTAAGAATGGAGTTTAGGAGAAATTAGAAGATGATCAAGAAGAGGGTGGAAAGAAAAGAAAAAGGGATGAGGCAGGGCCTAGTGAACCATCTAAAGTAGATCCATTCGATGATGTTCGAGATCAATCTTTTCAAATTAGCCCTTCGTATGGTACTTCATCCACCTCCATTCCATCTTTTGACATTACCATGGATATGATTTGGGGATCCTTAGTGCATATTCAGTCATAACTCGTCAAGATTAAAGATCAAAATTCTCACACTCATACAAGGTTGACTGAATTAAAATATCAAAACACGACCTTCTATGACAAAATGACTTCCTTGGAATCTTTGCTTCAGAAAGATCAAGGTGGTCCTTCCAATTCTCCAACAATTGACCCTTCCATCAATCCATTTGATGAGCCACAAGTCTACACAAGTCTAAAAAACCCTACATTTTCTCTTGTTTATAAAGATAACAACTTTTGCTGATGACAAAAAGGGGGAGAAGATGTATACCTTCAATTGTGTATACCTTCAATTGGCATTAACATATCCTTGATTTTGATTGGCATTGGCATATATACATGATGCGTTGGCATATCTTTGTTTGATATATCTTCAATTGGCATTAGCATACCTTTGATTTTGATTGGCACCGAGACCCCATGTAGCCTCACTATCTCACTGACATATAGCTTTGTTAGTCCCTTTAGCGGGTAGGAGTTTTTGATTGGCAAGAAATGTGTCGACTTAGTGAGCCGGCCCGCTTGTATTCATATAGCATTATGTCAGTTGGATGAACATGGCAATCCTATTAAAAACTCCATGGAGATGTATTCCCATTTCCACTTGGGTATCGGCAGTCGTTGTAGGGGTCCCGGTTGGCTTCTAATGTTTGGCCTTGATTTCCTGGCACACAAAGCACCTAGCCACAAACATGGCTATCTCCCATTTCAATCCCAACCACTGATGGTTCAGTATATCTTGATACTCTCGGGATATATTGTATAAGCTGAGGAGTATGCCTCTTCAAGTATGGCCCTTTGAAGATATCATTCATGGGAATACAAATTCGTTTCCTATATACTACTATGTCGTCCTCCCGAATATAGAACTCACCACCTTTACCCTTGTGAACCTTCTCCACTATGCCCTTTGTCTCCTCATCGGTTACTTGGAGCTCTCTAATATGGTCCACTAATATTGGTCGTACTTCAAATGTGGCCAAAAGTGCACCATGCTCATCATTACCCAACTTGACTCCAAGTATATGGAGTTCTACCAATCCCATGAGATGCCCAAGAAAAAGACTTGTGGCTTAAGGTGTCCACGACTACATTTGCTTTGCCCAAGCGGTAATCTATCAGTAAGTTATAGTTCTTGATTAATTCTAATCACCCATGTTGCATCAAGTTTAGCTCATTTTGAGTAAGCAAGTACTTGAGACTTTTGTAGTCATGAACATCTTGCACGTAACCTCATATAAGTAATGTTGCCATATCTTCAAGGTGAATACAATGGCGGCTAGCTCCAAATCATGTGTGGGATAGTTCAACTCGTGTTTCTTCAATTGTCAAGAGGCATAAGGAATCCCTTACTATTTTGTATCAACACACAACCCAATCATTGTTAGCTAGTGTTACCATACGCCACATAATAACCACCGTTAGTATGGAGGGCAAGAATTGGAGTAGATGTGAGCCTCTTCTTGAGTTCCTGAAAACTCCCTTTGCACTGGTCATCCTACTCAAATTTAACTCCTTTTTGAGTCAAGTTGGATAACGGAGACGCAATCTTGAAGAACCCCTCAACAAATCTCCGGTAATACTCTATCAATTCGAGGAACCTTCTTACCTTGGTGACATTCTTGAATTGCTCCCATTTCAATATGGTTTCTACTTTCTTCCAATCAACAAATATCTCATGCTCGGATACCATATACCCTAAAAGCTAATCTCCCTTAGCCAAAACTTATACTTAGAGAACTTGTCATATAACTTGTTCTCTTGAAGAGTTTGCAATACTATCCAAAGATGCTCAGAATGCTTCTTATCGTTCTTGGAATATATCAAGTGTTATCAATGAAAACTATGACGATCTTGTCAAGATAAAAGTGGAAAATCCAATTTATTAAGTCTATGAAAGTTACAGGAATATTGGTTAGCTCAAAAGACATCACTAAAAACACATAGTGGCCATACTGTTCTTAATGTGCTCTTGAATGTCTTCCCCTTTTATTCTCAATTGGTGGTACTTCGACCTGAAGTCTATCTTTGAGAATACCGAAACTCCTTGAAGTTAATCAAATAGATTGTTGAATCCTTGGCAATGGGTACTTGTTCTTGATGGTCACCTTATTGAGTTGTCAGTAGTCTATGCACAACCAGAGGGTGACATTCTTTTTCTTCACAAATAAGACCAGAGCACCCCGAGATGAGGTACTCAACCACCATTTCTCCAATAACTCTTGGAGTTACACCTTTAGTTCCTTCAACTCTGAGGGTACCATTCTATATGGAGGGATCAAGATTGGGGCAATACCGGGTGCCAAATCAATAGCAAAGTCAAGCTCCCGAATCGGAGGCAATACAAGCAACTCTTCCAAAAATACTTCTAGAAATTCCTTCACCATCGAGACATTAGCCAAATCCAGACAATCCACCATGGTGTTAATGATGTGTGTTAGGTAAACTTCATACCCCTTGTGCACTAATTTCCTTGGCTCCACAGCCGAGATCACATAACTTGGCCAAACCTGCCTCTAATTGGCAAATACCACTACTGGACACCCTGGTCTCTATCCACCTCTTTTGTGAAACAATCAACTGAAACCCGGTGAAGACATAACCAATCCATACCTAGTATGGTGTCAAAATCTACCAAGTCTGTGATGACTTGCTATCCAGACGTTGCACCACCTAGCAAAAAAAAAAAAAAGAGATAGGCAAGCAAATGCGGAATCAACCAACATGATTAAAATGTGGTGTCTTGACTCGCAACAGTCACTCTCCCTACATGCAATAACATGGAAGGAGTTTTAACTTAACAAAAATAAATTACTTTTTCTTTCCAAAAGAAAAATTGGCAGTCTTTCTTATTTGGTGACCATTTAATTACTTGAGGTTAGCATAAAATCTGATAAAGCAAATAGAGCACTTCTAATATCAAACAAACTGGCATCGATGTCTCTCCTGGCCATCCAATACAACGCGATGGTATATAAACATAATATAAACAAAATTATACATATATGGCTCTCCTTGGCCATCAACTATGCATTTACATGTAAAAGATAACTCATACAATCTCAAAAGAAGCACAAAGATTACATGCCTTAATAAAATAAGTGGTTAGAAATGAGTAAGGATTTAAATCCCTTGGCTCAAAGGTCTCTATCCTATGATTCCTTATCATCTCCCTGATCATTTGAAAAGAAGAATATCAAGATTAGTATAAACAAAGTAAGTACATGGGAGATCAATAGCAACCATAGCAATCAAGTAGGCACAAGAATATCTACATCACCATATAAATAACATAAACATAGTAGAATGTACAAGAAATACACATTATCTCAAGAAAATGATAGTGATTGTCACTTTTAGAATCATTATCCATTTTTATCTTTATTGATCAAATTTAATCTTACTAATTTAAGAAAGGAATAGAATGTCGAACGAGGATAATGTATGAGGGTCTGGAGAGCAAACTAAAATTTAGAATTCCTAAATGAATCTAGATCTTTTTTTGAGTTAAACCCTTAAACAATTCACTTGCTCTAATTCCACCATCATAAGGAGAAGGAATCCATCCATGGTTTCTCAAGTTTTGCTTGCAGGTTTCACACAAGCTTTCGAAACTCTATGTGCAAACCATACTCCTCAATCATCGCCCACAGGCTTTGCACAAACTTTTGGAGGTTTTTTTGTGTTATCACTTTCTCTTTACATTCTTTTAAGTTTTTCATAATGTAATCACCATAATTTATCATAAGGATTATGCAAGAATCAAACCAAATACCACAATAATACAGTCTATGTAGTTTAGCAATAAATAGTGGTCCCAAGAAACATTTCAACAAGTTTCCAACATAATTGGGTTCCAACAAAAATACCATACCTTAAACTACAATTATCAGATTTAGGTGATTCCATTTGCCATTTAAACATAAGACACCAGGCTATAATTTCATGTTTATAGCTAAGTTCAATTCTAATCACACAAGGATAAGTAATCAATCATTGTTGTAATATGAAATTCTCAACACCACATGAGTAGTCATAGTAAAATCAACATAACTTTCACTGTACATATCTAATTAAAGTAATTCTAGTGGCCATTTAAAGAAAAGACATAGTTCTACAATTTAATATTTGGAGTTCAGCCTAATTCATCCCATAAGATAACTCAAAGTAGTAGTAAATTTCAAACATGAAACAGGGCAAAAATAGAGCAGTATTCTACAATAATGATGCCAATTTGAAAATTTACTAAAAATTCAATTCTTAATGAAACCCTTTGAGTCATATATCATTTTAAAGATATGGAATTTTGTTTTCATTAGAAAAAAATTTCACTCAATTTGTAGGAGCACAGAAAAAGTAATAAGTTAAAAACTAAGACATGGTCAACTGTCTAGTATGCCAATTCATAGGTTTTCATTCGAGGACGTGATTCCCTTTTCTCTAATTCATTTTATCCATGTTCTAACAACATAATCACATGTAAAAATGTTTTACATAATTATTAGGCATCAATTTAACAAACACATGCAATATACTTGTCTTAAACTTGTTGATTATTCCTTGAGTTCCTTGCTTTTCCTCTCCAAGCTTCCTTTGAATTTTTAGGTTGTTCTTTATGTTTCTTACAGCACTTTGTGCTTCCCAAGGCTAGCCTTAGTATATATATATAGATGGAATTAGTTTATTTGGAGCTTAGATGGTGATTTTTATGGAGTTAAGGGTTTGTTTTTGTGAAAGGAAAAGGAGTTAAGGGTTTATTTTTGTGAAAAGAAAAGGGGATTCGGGAATATAGTTTTGTAGAAAATGAAGTGTGTGGAAATGAGCATTTCTCTCTCCCTCTCACCCTCTCCTTATCTCACTCTCTACATAAATGAGATGTTGGCCAACCAAGCGTAGTGATGTGTGCCATGAAGAGTGTGTGCCATTTGTTTTTTGTGGGTCCTACAACAAACTCTTTGTGGGTTCAACACCAATTCTTAATTTTATTTGCTCTCTTGTTGGCTTATTTTGACTATTTTCATTCACCGATGTATCCTACTAGCCTATACTAATTTTAATGTGCTCGAACTATAGTTAAGCAACAAATATAAAACCTAGGCATGCATTGCACATAAAAGTTTCAACAATTTTAGAACATTGTAATACGAAACAAATTTAAATATGTTTAACAAAATAATATTGCAAATGCAAATGCATGGATCAATGATTTCTCGAGGCGAGGCCTTACATCCTTTCCCCTTAAGATATTAGATCCTCTGTGGATCATTATTCATGGTTAAAGAGGTATGAATGCTATTCTCTTCTTTTTGATTCCAGCTCTTATGATACCTCATCGGACGTGTAGTATTTCCATAAGACTTTTACTAATCTGGTAGTCTTGTTTCTCAAATTCTGCTCTTGAGAATCTAGAATCTGGATCGATTGCTCAACATAAGTCTTCTACAAATTGGAGTAGCTCATAGCCGATCATATGTGAAGGATCATAAATGCACTTCCTTAACTTAGAAACATGAAAACTAAGGTGAACTCTCTCAAACGCTAGAGATAGAGCTAATTCATACGTAGCTAATCCAACTCTCACTAGGATCTCAAAAGGACCAATAAATTTAAGGCTGAGCTTTTCTTTTTCTTCCCAAATCTCATCACAACTTTGATTGGAGAAACTTTAAGAAAGACTTTGTCTTCTATCTCAAATTCCAAATCCTTACATCTCTAATCAGCATAACTCGTCTAGTGGGATTGACCTATTCTAAGCTTTTTCTGAATAATCTGGACTTTTTTGTGGTTTTTGGTAAATAAGTAGACCCTATTTCAGATTGAAATAACTGTTTCTCTCCCACTTCATCCCAATAAAGAGGAATCCTATATTTTCTCCCATATAATATTTCAAATGGTGCCATGCAAATGTTGGAGTGGTAGCTATTGTTATAAGAAAATTCTATTAGCACCAAATGTTCAACCCAACTACCATGGAGTTCTAAAACACAAACTCTTAACATATCCTCTACAGTTGATGTAGTCCTTTCTGACTGGCCATTTGTCTAGGGATGATATGCTATAAAGAAATTAAGTTTAGTTCCCAATCTGGTCTGAAAACTCCATCAGAGCCGAGAAAAAAATCTTGGATATTTATCAGAAACAATAAATACTAGTATGCCATGTAATCTTATGATTTCCCCGATATAGAGCTTAACTAATTTCTTAATAGAGCAAGTCACTGCAACTTGAAGAAAGTGAGTTGATTTGGTGAGGCAATCTACTATAACCTATATAGTATCGTATCCGCTCGTTGTTTTGGGCAATCTCGAGACAAAATCTATGATAATATGCTCTCATTTCCATTCAGAAATAGGGAGTGGCTCAAGTAGTCCACCAGATCTATGGTATTCGACCTTCACTTGCTGATATGTCAAGCATCTGTTGACAAACTTTGCAATATATCTCTTCATAGGAAGCCATCAAAAAGATTGATGCAAACCCCTATACATCTTGTTGGGTCTTGAATGAACAGAAAAGACTGAATTATGTGCTTCTTCTAAAATTAATCTCCGCAACCCCTGAGCCTCTCGAACTACTAATCTCTCTCGAAATCTGACTGTCTCATTTGATGTATTGAATTCAAGCTTCCTCCATTAAGAATATCTTCCTTGAGTTTAATCATCATCTCATCAGTTTGCTGAGCTACCATAATGTGATCAGATAGGTATGGTCGAATCATAAACCAAAGCAAAAGAGATCCTTGGCTAGTAAGCTCAGAATCAATCCTCAACTGCTCAAACTCAGCTATCATTTGATGCTTTCTTACTTACAGAGCTATTGCTGATACAATGGATTTATGGCTGAGCACATCTATAACAACTTTTGTTTTGCTGGGTTGATACTGAATGATAATATTGTAGTCTTTCAATAACTCAAGCCATATGCGCTATCTCAAATTTAACTCTCTTTTGGTAAATAAGTACTTGAGACTTTGATGATCGGTAAATATTTCACAATACTCACCATAAAGGTAGTGTATCCAAATCTTTAAAGTAAAGACAATAGCTGCAAGCTCTAAACCATATATAGGATAATTCCGTTCATGAGGTTTCAACTGTCTAGAAACATAAGCTATCTCATTTTGCCCTTGCATTAGTATACAACCCAAACTGATTCTAGATGTATCACTAAAGATCACATATCTTTGTCCACTGATCGGTAATATTAATACTGGAGCTGATACAAATCTATCTTTTAGAGTCTGAAAACTAGTTTCACATTATTCATCCCACTTGAAAGGTGTATTTTTATGAATTAATCTAATAAGTGGAGTAGTAATTGAGGAGAAATTCTTAACAAATCTATAATAATGACCCACCAAACCTAGAAAACTATGCACCTCCATAGCTATAGTAGGTGTAGCCAGATTAACAACTGGTTTAACCTTCTTCAGATCTATAGAAAGTCCTTTACTAGAGACAATGTGATCCAAGAAAGTTATTTCATTGAGTCAGAATTCACATTTATCTAGTTTGGTATACAATTTCTCAATCCTCAAAGTCTGTAAAGTAATGCGAAAATACTGCTCATGCTAAGCTCTATCTTTATAATAAACCAAAACATTATCAATGAAAACCATAATGAAGTCATCCATATAGGGTCTAAAAACACGATTCATCAAGTCCATAAAAATTGTTGGTGCATTGGTTAATTCAAATGATAGTACCAAAAACTCATAATGACCATAGCGAGTGCAGAAAGTTGTTTTAGATATATCTTCCTCTTTGACCCTAATCTGATGGTATCCCAATCTAAGATCTAGTTTAGAGAAAACCATGGCATCTCTAGCTAATCAAACAAATTATCAATTCTCGATAGAGGTTATCTATTCTTGAAGGTAACTTGATTCAATTTTCTGTAGTCAATACACAACCTTAAGAAACCATCTTTCTTCTTTACAATTAAAACATGTGTACCCCATGGAGAAACACTTGGATGAATAAATCCCTTATTCAGTAATTCTTGCAATTGAGTTTTTAACTCTTTCAATTTAGCTACTGTCATTCTATATAAAGCTATAGAAATAAGTATGGTATCGACATCACATCAATAGTGAACTTTATCTCTCTAACTGATGGTAACCTTGGCAAATCATTTAGAAATATATCTGGGAAATCTTGTACCACTTGTATGTTAGATAATTGGACTTGCTCTTCTGTGACATAAGTTAAATATCCTTGACAATCCTTGGATAGCATCCTAATTGCTCAAATAAAGGGTACAACATGGGCTCTGATAAATCTATCAATAATAAACAAAATCTGCAATAGTCCTGGTAGCGAAAAACAAACAATTTTTCAGAAATAATCAGCCAATGCATAATTAGCTGATAACTAATCCATACCCTAGAATTACATCCAGATTTATCAACTCCAACGTAGCAAATCAATATTAAAATCAAGCTCTGGAAGCTCATAATGCAATTTTTATAAATCTCAGTAACAAAACCTCATCTCCAAGCGATGTAGCAACCATAACCACTATTCTAGAAGTTCGAGCCCACATTGCAAATGCATAATAAATGCTAATGAAATAAATGAATATGTGGCACTTAGATCAATTAAAACACGCACATCACAAGAAGATAGTTTCATCTTACCTATAATCATATCAAGTGAAGCATGAGACTCCTGAATAGTAATTGCATGAACTCTAGCCTGGCCTCCTAGGTCTGATAGCATACCTTAAGGCCATCTCTGTTATGGCTATTGTGGTAGAGTTGGTCTACGTGGTCCTGGCCTCAATGGAATTGAAGGGGCTGCTGTTTGCTAGGTGGGTAGAGATCTAGGTGGTGGACCATGCTGTAAAGTAATAGGTTGTGACTACCTGGGCATAAGAGGGCAACGTAAAGTATAATGACCCGATTGAAAATATATAAAACAAAGTCTCGTCTCTCCCTCACATGGTCCTGTATGAAGATTCCCACAACTAAAACATGATGGCCTCTTATGGGAGCCCTCACTCTACTCATAATGCTTATTCTTTTTTCTTCTTCTTCATGCTTGTAGTATGAATTTCCGTTGGCCTTTTTCCCTCACAACCCTTCTTGTCTACCCTCGGTAACCAATTTTAGAGCTTTGGCACTATTCATCAAATCCCTATATGTGGTAAAAGGTTGGGCCACCAAATAACTCTGAAAGAAGGATCGCAATCCTTGTTTGAATCTTTTTGCTATCTTTTCATCTGTATCGACTAATTGTGAAGCACAAACTAATAGTCTAGCAAAGCAGTTCTCATATTGGCTAACGATTTGACTACCCTATCTCAAATTCAGAAACTAAGACATCTTCTAATCTCTAATAAAAGAAGGAACATATCTCTTATGAAAGATCTAAGTGAAATCACCACAAGAAATAAACTGAAAGTCAATCCCATATCAAAGTCTTAACTCCGAACTCCATCCATCATCGGCAGCTTCCTTCAGGTAATGGGTGGCAAATCTAACCTTGTATTCCTCAGCAACCATAAACTTAAAAAAGATCCTTTGCATCTCAATAATCCAAGTCTCTACAACTTGTGGGTCATCACTCCCTGAAAAAATCATCGGCTCCATTTTCCTAAACTCAATCATCAATTTCTGGAACTGACGGTCCTCTTGAGGTACACACATGTTCCCTCTATCTTCATGTCCCTTTGTGTACTCTATAGTTCTTTGATCTTGACTCAATCTAGCCTGATCTGAATCAGAACCAATTGATACTGGTAGAGTTGTTGGAACTGACATAGTTAGGGAATAGGGGTGGCACAAGTGGCTGGGGGACATCTATAGTCTCACTCCATGTCACTGGTTGAGACAGTCTCTTAATTAATCTATGTTTATCTCTAAACATAATCCCCACCATAGTTATCAAAGTATCCAAAACCTAATGCAGATCTAGCCCTTATGGCCTTTGATCACCCGGCGTCTATGATTAGGGCTCTTTCCTATGCTCATCATCTCTCAATTCCCTCTCAGGAGGTATTTCATCTCGTTTTCTCATCTTAACCATTTCAAATACCAATAATTGGATGTACGTAAAGAACAAACAATGTCACTCATTAGATAAACCACCCTCTATCTAGTTACCTACACCTGTAGTCTCAAATCCTAGGTGTAGATTTCCCAAAACTTTGGACTCTGATTTCAACTATGACGACCACTATTTAGGAGTTGCACCCCTTAGCGGAAAAAAAAAGATGGGTAAGCCAATGTGGAAGTGACTAACACGATTAAAATGTGATGTTTGAACTTGTGAAAGTCATTCTCCTCATATGTGATAATACGGAAGGAGTTTTAAATAAAAAAATTACTTTTTTTTTTCTAAAAGAAAAATTGATAGAGTCTCTCATGTCTAGTGACTATTTAGCCACCTGACGTTAATATAAAATCTGATAAAGTATGCAGAACACTTTTAATATTAAATAAACTGGCAACAATAGCTCTCGAGTCCTTCTAACAACACACCATATTATATAGACATAACATAAACAAAACTATATATATAAGTTTCTCATTGGCCATCAACTATATATCTATATATAAAACATAATTCATGCAATCCCAAAAGAAGTACAAAGGTTACATGCCTTAAAAAAACAAGTGGTTGGAAATGAGTTGGGATTTAAATCCTTAACTGAAAGGCCTCTACTATGTGATTCCTTCTCGTCTCCCTATTCACCTAAAAATAAGGATATCAGGTTAGCATAAGCTGAACAAGTACACCGAGGACAGGTAGCATGCACAACGAGTAAGCAAACATAAGAATATTACCATCACCACATAAATAATGTAAACATAGCAGAGTGTACAAGAGATACACATTAACTTAAGAAAACAATTGTGGTTGTCACTTTTAGAATCATTATCCATTTCCATCTTTATTGATCCAATTTAATCTTAGTAATTTAAGAAATGAATAGAATGTCGAACGAATCTAGTACATGAGGCTCTAGAGAGCAAGCTAAAATTTAGGATTGCTAAATGAATCTAGGCCTCTTTTGGGTTAAACCTACAAACACTTCATTTGCTCCTAATTCCACCCTCATAAAGAGAAAAGATCCATCCATGGTTTCTCAAGCTTCGCTTGCAGACTTTGCACAAGCTTTTGGAACTTTATGTGCAAACCATACTAATAAAGCATTGCCCGCAGGCTTCACATAAGTTTTCAGAGATATTTTTGCATTATCACTTTCTCTTTACATTCTTTTATATTTCTCATAATATAATCACCACAATTTATCACAATGATTATGTAGAATCATACCAAATACCACAATAATGCAGACTTGTAGTTTAGCAACAAATAGTGGACCGAAAAATCATTTCGGCAAGTTTCCAGCATAATTGAGTTCCATTAAAAATACCATTACTTAAGCTATAATCATCGGATTTAGTTGATTCCAATTGCATTTAAAGATAAGACACTAGGTTATAATTTCATGTTTATAGCTAAGTTCAATTCCAATCACACGAGGATAAGCAATCAATCATTGTTGCACTCCGAAATTCTTAACACCACATAAATAGTCATGGTAAAATCAATATAACTTTTACTACACATATCCAATTGAAGTAATTCTAGTGGCCATTTAAAGAAGAGACATAGTTCTACAACTTTTATGTTTGGAGTTCAGCATAATTCATTCCATAAGATAACTCAAAATTGTAACAAATTTCAAACATGAAACAGGGAAAAAACTGAGTCATGATTTGCAGACATGCAGAAAAATTTATAAGCCAAAAACTGAGTCATGATCAATGGTCCAACATGCCAAATTCCTAGATTTCATTCTAGGACGTGATTCCTTTTTCTCTAATCCATTTTATCCATATTCTAACAATATAATCATATGTAAAAACATGTTCTACGGGATTATGAGATATCAATTTAACAAATACATGCAAAGTGCTTGTCTCAAACTTATTGATTATTTCTTGAGTTTCCTTACTTTTCCTCCCCAAGCTTCCTTTAGATTTCTAGGTTGTTTATTATGTCTACTACAGCCCTTTGTGCTTCCTATGCCTTGGGTTAGTATATATATAGATGGAAATAGTTTATTTGGAGCTTAGATAGTAATTGTCATGGAGTTAAGGGTTTGTTTTTATAAGAGTAAAAGCGGATGCGGGAATAAAGTTTTGTAGAAGATGAAGTATATGGAAATGAACTTTTCTCTCCCCCTCTCACCCTCTCTTTATCTTACTCTCTACAAAAATGGGATGTAGGCCCACCAAGCATATGGTGTGTACCATGAAGAATGTGTGCCATTTGTTCTTTGTGGGTCCCATAACAAACCCTTTGTGGGTCCCACATCAATTCCTTAGTTTGTTTGCTCTCTTGTTGGCATAATCCGATCGTTTTCATTCACCAGCATATCCCATTAGTCGATACTAATTTTAATGTGGTCGAACTATAGTAAAACCACAAACATAAAATTCAGACATATATTGCACATAAAAGTTTTAACAATTTTAGCACAACGTAATGCGAAACAAATTTAAATATACTCAACAAAATAATAATACAAATGCGAATGCATGTATTAATGATTTATTGAGACGAAACCTTACAACTTCCAATGGTATCAAGTCTACCTCAAGAGTAGTTTCCCCAATCACCACATCACAATCCCATAACACCTATTTTCTGATTAATTGTTCTCTTAATAGAGTGACCACCAATAACTCTTCATCAAAAGGGGTCAAGGGTATGTTAGAGTGTTTAACAAACCTCGTACTTATAAATGATTTATCATATCCCATGTCAATCAACACCTATAGATCAACTCCAAAAATACTCATCATACCTAATAAAATAAACCATGAACATCTATCAAACCATAACACATACTCTCAAATATGACATTCAAGGGTATTTCATCCTATTTCTCAATCATAAACAAATCCATATGGCTATGCCAATTAAAAATTCCTGCCAAACTTCTAGCATCAAGATATAGGCCCAAATGCCAAAATTACTACTTGGGTCCCCTACCAATTGGTCAAACAAGCCATAATCAAAGAAAGTTCTTGGTTACAATCAAGTGACTATTTATCGAGTGATACATCACTCGGGGGAACTCTATTGGTCAATACCTAACCGTTCATTTCTACTCAAGTTCACAATTTCCCAATAACAATTACATTAATACATATAATGCAATTTCAATTTTTCAAACCATTACTTAATGATATACGTGTGACTATATCTGGGTTAGTCTGGGCCTCCTTATTTGTCATCACATGAGTTTAGTCTGAGCTCTTGGTTGAGGGCTTTGGGGACGAGCAACCACCGTATTGCTCTCGGTCCCTATCTTTGGCATCGTGTTTGTCGAGAGTATAGGAGCTCCCAACTAATCACCTCTCTGGGCACTCGGGTGACTTTGACTCATTTGGTCCACTTGTCTGTCTAAGCCCAACTTAGAACATGCATTTCAAAAGTGTCCCTCTGTTCCATAGTGGCTACATCACTGGGCTCTTTGCATGTGCCAGGATAGAAACTCTTGCAATTTGGGCACGGTTCTCTCTTGCTCCCTACCAATTTACTCCCAAAAGCGGCACTATGGGTGGAAACATCAAAATGAGAAGGTTGTTGGCTTTGCGGAAAGCCAATAGAACCATATAAGGATACACCTCTATAGGAGCCCAAACTCTTACCTTTCTTAAAACCTTGGCCCGAAGAAAACCAAAATCTTTTCTTCTTTTGTTCTCTCTAGCTTTTCGCTCTTCCTCTACTATTTTCTTGGCCTTGAAGGCTATTTTTTATGCTTCCTTGAAAGAGTAGGCTTGGGTGATAGACATTTTCCCATGAATATTTAAGATTAACCCTTCCTCGAACTTGAAACGGAGGTATTCTTTGGACGCCATCACCTCTGGAACAAAAGAGATCAATCTTCTCAACTCCGTCTCATTCTTCGCCACCATCTTATTGCCTTGACAGAGATAGTGGAATTCTTTCTTCTTCATATCTCAGTGGAATTGGATGTAGTACTTTTCATCAAATTCCCTAAGGAATTTATCCCATTAGATGGTTGTCTATGACTTTACCACAAGTTATCCTACCAAATGTGGGCATCCTTTTCCAATAACTTCATTAGCACCATGAGTTTCATCTCATCTTCAAGTCTCATATCCACCACTACTTCTTGTACACGGTTAATCCAACTCTTGGCCACCATGGTGTCACATGTCCCCGAGAATATCCCAAATCCAAGTTGGCGAGCTTCCCTGATCAACTTGGATAGTTCGACAATGGGTTGAGTGCTCGGTGTGGCAAAGAAGGTAAAGGGAACTGCCGGTGCCATGGGAAGTGTCGAAGGAATCACCGGATTTGCCAGATGAGGGATCGGTGCTTGAGGCAGTGCTTGTAGATGTGCATCGTAGGCAGTCCATCACTCCATCCATTGTCGTAGGGCATCAAGTAGTGGTGGAGGAATCCCGATCATGGGAGCCAGGTGAGTAGAAGTCGGAGGAGGTGTATGCAAAGATGATGTAGCCCCTAGTTGAGAAGATGGTAGAGAAATCTCATTGACATTCCTTGTCTGGGAGGCATTGTAATTCTACAAAAGAGAAACTATACTTAGTACATAACACTAGGTGAAGAACTAAATAACAACCCCTAAAAACAAACTTAACTTCCTATGACCCATAGGATGCATTTTAAAAACCTGACATGTACACCAACAACTCCATTGATAGTATTGGAAATTCTGGTAATGTCAAAAAGAATAGAAAATGATTCCATTGTCGAAGGAAATGACACTACAAGAAAGAATGTAAGCACTTCAAAAAGATCAAAGTGGAAAATTCCAATGCTGCAAACATGGTTGAAGAGGATTTAGTGGCCATGTTGTCTAAAATTAAAAACTAGGATAATTTTAGATATTTTTTTAGCAGTGGACACCAAATCCTTGCAATGGTAGTATGAATCAGGTGCAAACGTTCATGTTTTTAATGATAAAGCAAAATTCAAGGAAAGTGGTTGGAAAAAATCAATTTGTGATAATGGGCAATAAGACCTAAACAAAGATTTCTGGAAAAGAAACCGTAGACCTTTAACTTTCTTCTGGGAAAAAGTGAACCCTAATTAATGAACTATTAGTTACATAAATTAGAAAAAATCTTTTATCAACAACAACATTGTGTAGCAAGGGAATTAAGCCTTTTTTTTTGCTATACAAGAATTTAAATCTGGGATCATTAGGTTGGAAAAGGAGAGTTTGTATCACTAGGCTGTCCCCTTAGGGATGGAATTAAGCCTGTTTTGGAAAACCAAAAAACTGATCTTGTCCAAAATGAGTATTTTTGTTGTGAAATGATACTTTATAATGGTATGTTCAAACTAAGTATTAATAATAAAAATTTGGTTTTTTCTTACATTGTTGATTCTATTTTTCTATGGCATAAATGATTGGGGCATGTTAATAATGGTATTTTAAAACTCATATTTAAGGTAGAAAATGATCATACCATTTTGGAATTAAATCATTTAGTGTTGGCAAAATGAGTTTTGTTGATAATGAGCAAATGATGAGTTATAATAAGCACATGATGAGTATAGAAGGTTAAATTAATGAAAGATTAGTTTGAAAGATATTAAGATGAATTAGAAATGATAAAAGATACACATATGAAACTCAAATCTAGAGCCCCAAGCACAAGTCGACTCACTAAGTTTATAATAGTCTTTAAGTCTAAATATAATGCTAGATCAGTCGACTCATGTAGGAATATAAGTCGACTCACCATGCACACTAGACAAACTGAAATTAGGCAATAAACTATTCAAGTCAACTCACCTCAAAGGACTAGTCAACTCACTCATACTATAAAATAATAAAACTAAAATTCAAAGTGGCAACAGTCGAATCCTTAAAACAATAACTGTCAAAATGAAAAATAGGATGTATAATGTAAAGGTGATGTTGACCTGCTATAGACCATAAGTTGACTAACACACTCATCACTTAGAAACTTTTGTGAATAACAAGTCAACACTAATCCACAAAGTACACATATGCTAGGCTATAAGACACAAGGCACTAGAACATGCCATGATCCATAGCATGTGCAAAGCAATAGGCCAAACCCTAGAATCTAAGTCAAGCAACTAGGCCTAACTTAGTCAATGTACACAGCACGAGCCATGGCACATGTCATGACACATGCATGACATAAGCCATGAAATGCAATGATATAAGTTATGGTACAAAGCATGACACGAGCCATACCATGCTACGACTTGAGCCATGATACAGGCCATGACACATGCAATGACACTAGGCATGACATAAAGTATGGCACACAAAAGTTATGTCGACACAAGAAGAAATTTTTGCTGACAAAATCTAGGCACAAGTTGACTTCCCATATACCCCAAATCAACTTGCATGATTACAATTTAGAAAAATTCTAAACAAGAACAAAGTTATGTCGACACAAGATATTTGTTACGTCGACACAACTAAACATATCTAAAATGAAGAAGAGTTCATAGGACACTAGGACAAGTTGACTCACACAATTCCGTAAGTCGACTTGCATAGGTCATGCATATCACAAAACACTCTATTAGCTGAGAGCATGAGCAAACCTATTTGCATTGAGCCAAATGTCATATACCCTGAGCCAAAATGTACTAAACCAACACTAGACACTTTGTAACCCATTCTACACATTGCATGTTGCATATACTCATAAATAGGGACAAGTAGAAGTCGACTCACAAAGAAGTCTAAGTCAACTCATGCAAAGTGTGGAGCAAAAATGACTAAGTATCAAAAGTTTATGTCGACTCAAGGAAAAAGTTATGTCGACACAACCAAACTCTATAGGCCGAAAAGTTTAAGCAGTGCTAAAGGGTAGTCGACTCATAAAGAGCACAAGTCAACTTGCATTGGGCATCAACAAACAAAACTTAAGCAAAGAATGTATTATTTCAACACAAGAAAATAGTTATGCCGACACAACATAGAGTTGATTTATGAATAGAATCGAGAGGTAGTTGACTCTCGACATGGAGGCAGTCAACTCACCCTAACCAGAAGTTTGTATAATTCAAATGTCAGTCAACTCATTAAGAAGAGATTGCCTATGAAAACTTAACTTTGTTCACTTAGATAGAATATTTAAATCTATTTCAATGGTCTATAAAACTGCCATTAACTTAGTTCACTTAGAGATGGCCCCCTAAACTGGGTTACATAGTTGTTCGAAACAAATAAATTGGGTTTTTGGATATTGATAATCAAGTTAAAAAAAGGAAATATATTTCTATGGTTTAGAAGGTTATTTGAAATTCGTCTAAAGTTTAGGAGATTATTTGTAACGCTAATCTTATCTTAATAGCCTGGATTGAAAGAAAGCCACCGTATCCATTTGAAATCTCTTCTTTCAAAAAAAGGTTATTTGGAAAAAAATAATTCTAAGAAAATTATTTTCATTTTTTTTAAGAAATCCCTTACCTTTCCACTAGCTATTGGCAAATTAACCTTATTATAGAGATCTTAATAAAAAAGAGAAAAATAAAATTGATTATCTCAAATATCAAAATTATCTTGATGAAAAACCACTACAAAAAAATACGATTTTAGCGACGAAAATTTTAGAAAAATTTATCGCTAAAAAAATTAGTCACGAATTTAGCAACGAAAAATTTTTCATCGCTAATGACACGTCGTAAAAATTTAGCGACAAAAAAAAAATCTGTCGCTAAAATAACAACGAATTTAGTGACGAAAAATTTTTCGTCGCTAAATTTAGCCACGGATCCGAGGAATCCATCGCTAAATTATATTATATATAATTATATTTTTTATTTATTATATATATTTAATTTAATTATTATATTAATATTTTATTTTATTTAATTATATTTAATTAACGACGAATTTAGGATATTCGTCGCTAAATTATATTATATATAATTATATTATTTATTATATATATTTTATTTAATTATTATTAGCAATGGATTCAGGAATCCGTCGCTAAATTATATTATATATAATTATATTTTTTATTTATTTTGAATATTTTATTTAATTATTATATTAATATTTTATTGTTATTTAATTAGCGACGAATGCTTGATCCATCACTAATCTTGCATGCAGGAGACACGCCTTGCTCCGGCTCCGGCTCCCATGCCCGCGCCCGCACCCCTGCTAACTGGATCTTGCTTATAGCCGCGCACGCACCCTATTGCTCCAACTCACGAGCCCGCCCGCCCTAGCCTGGGCCCCACCCGAGTCCGCACCTCCGTTGGCCCACGCTGCGTGGCATCCGCACGCCCGCCCCTGCCTCCGGCCCGCGCCTGTGCCCGCCTGCACCCTTGCGAAAGATCCCTAAAAAATGCCTCAACCCGGTTCGAACACCTGTACACGCATGTGAATGTAAGAGCACCTAACCACCAGGCCACATGTTAACCATAATCATAATTCTTTTCTTTTTTCCCTTATTATATAATTCTAAAATTTTTATTAAAATAATAAAATAATATAACATGATAATTTATTATAAAATAAAATATTAGTATAAAATAAAAGTGTAAAAGATTAAAAAAATAAAAAATATTATTCTTTAAAAAAATAAAATAAAAATAAAATAGAACATATTAATTAAAGAAATAATAATTTTTTTATCAAATAATAAAATGCTAATTAAAATAAAAAATAAATTAATTTAAAAATAAAAAATATTATTCTTTAAAAAGATTTAAAAAATAAAAAATATTATTTTTTATTATTATAAAGATATAAAATAATAAAATATTTAACAAATAAAAAAAATATTATTCTTTAAACAATAATAAAACAAAATGCTAATCTAAAATATTATAAAATAATAAATATGATTATTTAATATAAATTAAGAAAATAATAAAAAAATAAAATATTAAATGTTAATTTAAAAAAATTTGGTTTAGCGATGGATTGAGGTATACGTCGCTAAATTAGCAACGGATATGTCAATCCATTGCTAACTTAGTGACAGATTACTAAATCCGTCTCTAAATCAGTGATCGATTCTTGAATTCGTCTCTAAACTTAGCGACGGATTTTTATTTGTCGCTAAATCAGTCGCTAAATAATAAAATATTTTTAAAAAATAAAATAATATTATTTTTTAAAAAATATAAATATAACATAATAAAAAACTATTTAAAAATATTATAAAATAATAAATATGATTAGGAAATATAAATGAATAAAAATATAAAATAACAAAAAAAATTAAATGTTAATTTAAAAAAATTTGATTTAGCGACGTATTGAGGTATCCGTCGCTAACTCAGCGACGGATTGAGGTATCCGTCTCTAAATCAGTGACGGATAACTGAATTCGTTGCTAAATCAATGACGGATTCTTGAATTCGTTGCTACACTTAGCGACAAATTTTTATTCGTCCTTAAATCTGTCACTAAATAATAAAATATTTAAAAAATAAAATAATATTATTTAAAAAAATAAAAATATAAAATAATAAAAAAAATTTAAAATATTATAAAATAATAAATATGATTTGGAAATATAAATGAATAAAAAAATAACAATAAATAAATAAATGTTAATTTAAAAAAATTTGATTTAGCGACGGATTTTTATTCGTCGCTAAATCCGTCGCTAAATAATAAAATATATTAAAAAATAAAATAATATTATTTTTTAAAAATAAAAATATAAAATAATAAAAAAGTTAATTTAAAATATTATAAAATAATAAATATGATTAGGAAATATAAATGAATAAAATAATAAATTAAAAAACTATATTAAATGTTAATTTAAAAAAAATTAAGTTTGGTGACGGATTGTTGAATCCGTTGCTAACTTAGGGACGGATTCTTCAATTCGTAGCAAAATTTAGCAGTGGATTTCTCAATCCGTCGCTAAATCTATCGCTATATAATAAAATATTTAAAAAATAAAATAATATTATTTTTTAAAAAATAAAAATATAAAATAATAAAAAAACTAATTTAAAATATTATACAATAATAAATATGATTAGGAAATATAAATGATTAATTACCGACGAATATAAAAAAATTGTTTAATATGAAAAAATATCTATTTTCAAAGAATCAATACATAAATTTTTGTTTTAATTTTTCGTCAATTGATTATCTAACTTAACTATTTTCCTCGATTTGGAATTAGGATTTTTACAATAACATAACGAATCTATAAAACCAATTTCACTTAATGGGATAAGAATTTAATTATTATTATTGTTTGTTGCAAAAAAAATATGTATTTTTAGGTATAAAAAATTTATTCTAGTTAATTAAAAAGAGATGGATTCCAAAATTTGATTTGTTTTATATAAAATCATGTTAAATCTAGCAGAGGCAAAACTCTTATATATAGATATAAATCCAAAATTTGATTTGTTTCATAAAAAAATTAAAAATTATTAAGAAGTCCAATATATAGATATATGTTTATTTAGTTCTAAAATAAGATAAAATGTTTACTTCAGAGTGGAGCTACATGATAATGCCCACAACATTTCTATTGCATAGAAATACATATTTGAAAGTAGGATAAAGAGAAATCTCTAAATATTTCATGCATAAAAGTAGAATCGTAATTTTTTGGTAAGAAGAAAATTATCAAAAAAAATAAAATAATAAAAGTGATTATAAATTAACGACGAATTTAGTCACAAATATTTTATTTGTGGCTAATTACCGACGAATTTTACTACGAAATTTTTTTATGGCTAATTAGTGATGAATTTAGTCACGAATTTTGGAGTTTGTTGCTAAATTTTGTGACAAATCTTTTTACAGTGACTAGTTAGAGACGAATTTAGAGACAAAAAATTTTGGTAGCTAATTAGCGACGAAATTTGTCACGAATATTTTTTGTGGCTAAATTTAGCGACGAAATTTATGACAAAATATTTTCATCGCTAAATTTAGAGACGGATAACAGTATCCATGGTAAAATTTAGTCACGAAATTTCTATTAGTCTTTAATTAGTGACGAATTTTGTAAC
The DNA here is from genome assembly GCA_033439265.1 of Dillenia suffruticosa. Taxonomy (NCBI): domain Eukaryota; kingdom Viridiplantae; phylum Streptophyta; class Magnoliopsida; order Dilleniales; family Dilleniaceae; genus Dillenia; species Dillenia suffruticosa. Next base: position 16,374,549 of record JAVTVX010000029.1, read on the forward strand.
GAAAAATTTTTTGTTGCTACTTAATGATGGATTTAGCGACGAAAATTTTTTTATCGCCAATTAGCGACGAATTTAGCCACGAATAATATATTTGCAGCGACGAATTTAGCTACGAATACTTTTTCGTCGTTAATTTCGTCGCAAATTAGTAACGAAAAATTTTTCGTTGCTAAATCCGTTACAAAATAATGATGAACTTTTTTCGTCGCTAAGACCGTGTCTTTTTTATAGTGAAGCCTTTTAATAAGAAAAGATTTTTGGAAAAAAAATGGTGACCGTTCACAAAATTAATAAATGAAACTCAATTCTAATCCATGAGAACCAATATTTAATACTTTTCTTTTTGAATTGTGACTTAATATATATATATATGTACATATTATAAAAAATGGTATTGTCATACAAAGAAAAAAACAAGATTTAAATTTCTAATTTTATATCAAGAAAAAAATTTTAATATTATTAAATTTAAAATTATCAATGAATGATATTTTATTTTTTACTTGACCAAATGATATTTGGGTTATTTGATTAATCTGTCTCGAGTATTATGAGGTATAATTTAGAAACCAACTCTTTTAATATTCATTTTTTCATTTGTAAGAATCGTAGTCAAAATTTTAAGTTAAAAATTTTAATGTTTTTTCGCTAAACTCCCGGGATCTTTATTATTGTACTATCATTGCTCGCATATTCAAAATATGTTGAAATTGATATTTTGTTTCATCAATTATAATATGATCACAATTATTAAGGAAAAGAAGTCATAAGAGAAGGGTCTGAAATCAAATGATGAAGGATGATGTTGACCCGTTTGTTATTTTATTTTATTTTTAAGTCTCCTGAATTTAGTCCACCGTCGAATATCTAGAGTTTTGTTCCAATTAATCTCGACCGAATTGTTATCGGATCCCAATCGGGAGGGATCTTTTTCAATATTGTTTTTGTCATTATCAAAATTCAAATCCCGATTTTTGATATGAGATACTAATATGTTTCTCACTAAGCCAACGAAGTGTTGTCGTCGATCCATTTGTAATGCGGTAGCTACCCAATCAACTTCAACCTTTTCAATTCAAGTGATAAGAAAGCACCATTTTATATTGAATCGTTTAAATACATAAATCATGAAATCACCTTATAATAAAATAGCTGTGACAAACATAGAATTATATTTTTTGACAAAACAACACGTATCATTGTGCCTTATTTTATTATTTTTAATAAAGATTTTTGTCATAAGGTAATTGAATTAGATGGCTTTCTAGAAATCTAAAAATTCCAAGAGCATGTACTGTTTAAGATGGCCTTTTAATGCAAAGGAGTATTTGTAGAGAAGGAACGGGGATGGAGTTTAGGGAACGGAAAAAAATCTAAATTTTTAGGCTAATTGAAAAAAAAATGACTAATTAACTATGTGATGTAGAAATAAAGATAAAATTGATCTTGGAGTTAAAAGTTAATCAATTTATTAATTGAAATTGTTATGAATGGAATTCTTGCAATTTTAAAAAATTTTTATTTCTTCCCATATTATCTAAACAATTTCTGACATCAATATTTCATTCACTTCATTCAAGCGGATTTCTTCCCATATTATCATAAAAGTACAATATCGTTAAAATAATATTATTAAACTTTATATATAACCAAATCACTTGATTTACACAAAGATTCGATTCGTACATGGGCTAAAGTTACTCTCTAAGCCTTCCCTAAAGTGATAGGTGGTTTCTATCCCCAAATAAGATGAACCACAGAAACTTTCCTCCCATATACCTATAGGACTAGCAAGCCAAGCCCGAGCCACACAATCTATTCTTTTTTTTTTTTTTTCCATCATTGATATTCAAAATTATATTACGATTAATTTAATTTAAATATTTATAAGATTTTATTTAAAAAACGATTCTTTTAATATAATTTTTTCCACTCTCACATTTCAAATTTAAAATTTAATTAAAAATCTAACATTATATTTCAATAGAATGACTATACAATCCATTTCTTGATACTTGTTATTATCTTTGAGTTTACGTTAAAGAAGCCAAAAAAACCAATTTACCGATGAGCCAAATCTAGTTTTCTCTAAAATACATACTTTTACCATCTTTGCACCCTGATCCGTGATCCAGAGATCGTGAATAGTCATCCGTTATCTTGGACACCAGCCCAACCCACCACATATCCTCAAGGTAACGCAAGACTAATATAATTTCAGTTACAAATATTTGATTAATATTTAAAATACAAAAATTCTCAAATATATATATATACACACTACAAATGAAAGTTCCTTTGTTTCATACAGTCATTCTAACATGATCAACTAATGTCTTCAAAGATACAGCGGAAGTTTCATACCATGATACGTCTCTAACAATAGTCTCTGGAATTTGCGTACATCAATATCTATCAATGTGTCCCTCTAAATACTATATCTGTAAAATTTAAGAGAGTGAGGGGTGAGTAAAATTATTTACTCAGTGAGTAAATAATCGTAACATGTAGTTAATAAGTGGTGTGAAAATGGAGTATTAAAACCATATATATATGTGCCCTTTATACCATATTTCAAGTATTTATGATAATTTAAAACACATTTCTCTAACATCATCATCCATAAAACATATGCATCCAATCTCATGTCATAAATCGTAAAGTCATGCCAAAACAAGCTCTTGGGAAGGGTCCACCTCGACCAATGACGAGCTACTAAGGGTTTTTTTGTATGTAAACGAAAAATAACCCCAAAACTTTGGTGTTGGTATCGGGCCTCCCCAAGTGCTAGATTGAAACGTCATTCAGTCCTCCCCTTTTGGTTCAACTTGGCTAATCTGAAACAAAGTATCATATGCACACCACCTAACTATGTAGAGTGTCTGCGTCTCGAGATATCGCAAACGTACGATTATCTATATAACGAGACGGGTATGCTATAACGTACGAGGCGAGTCTGCGCGGGACGACATTTATCATATCATAGTATCATGACAATAAGTATTATCCCCAATCTACGATCAAGGGGATTCAGATACTAATACTTGAGTATCTAGTTTCGTATCAAAATCAGAAATAAACCAACCGTACCATCCATGTCGAGAAAAATCATGAAAATCCAATATAATATATTATAGCATATATCATCAAATTACATTTCATGATTTAAAATATGACACATATTTTTCATCAAAATTTATGGATGCATATTAAAAAACATTTGGGATGCTTCATTTATCACAAAAATCGTTACCAAACCATTTAACAAGCCATTTCACAATTATTTCATAAAATCATGTTTTGAAAGCAATAGAATATGATTTTGCTCATTAACTATATGGCAATAGTAAAAACTCACTCAGTTGTATGGGACGGGTACATCAGTCCCCTAAAGCCTCAATCCTCAACTGAGTCACCCCTCTAGTATAGTATAGTCGTCTACTCCTAAGACAACAATATATATATATGTCAATCCCCCTATTTCTTAATAAAATTTCGGATTTTCAAGTTTTACTCCTATATAGTCTTAGGAAAAATATCATACTTTCTCTATATAGATCGGATTCGAATGATTCAAATTGTTAATTAAAGTTAAGATATATATTTACATTTTTCGTGTTCAACTTATCTCCAAATTCCTACTGCACAAATTTATAAAAATATATTTTCAATACATTTTGTATTTATACAACTAAATTTGCACAGTTTTGGTAGAAAATTCATATCTCAATATATACATCTCTGATTTACATGATTCGAAATTCTACGGATAGATAAGAGATATTCCTACAACTTTTATGTTCAGTATTTCCTTTAATTTTAAGTGTAGAATTTTATATAATTTCATTTCTATCTCAATTCTAGTTCTAAATTATGCTCTGTATAGTTTCAGTAAAATACCATAACTTCCAGCATACTATTTCGATTCAAGTGAATTTTAGCTCATTTTAAAGATAAGATCGAGAGCTAAAAATTTGATGTTTTAAGTTTCTTTAAATTTGGTACAAAAGATATTTAAAAAATTTATACAACATACTGGCTGTGTACAGAGAATGAAAAATAGAACATGTCATTTTGTTGTCCCTTTCCAAAATCACTATAAATCACATTACTAATGGAAATTTTTATGCCATACCTTATTTTAAAGCTTAGGGAGTCTAGTTTATTCAAGAACAAGCGGTTTAAAATTTCAAGTTCTACACAATGAGATATCATGGTAAGACTACATATAGTTCAAATCTGAAACAATCATATCTAACATACTAGTACATGCATTTAATTTTACTACTTGCAAACACTTCAATTTTGAGTATTTTACCTTCTTTTGTATGATCCTTTGCTAACTAATACCTATCACCTTGATCTTTATTTTCTTGAAATCTTGATTACCTTAGCACCATAGTAACATAATTCATCAAATATCAATCTCTACAAAATCCTTATATTATCTCAATCAACTAGAGATATAGAGTAAAATATATTCTTACTTCTTTTACTTCTGTTCTTTCTCCAATGCTCCAAGAATTCCATTTGAATATTCAGCTATCCCTCTTTTCTAACTAAAATTTTCATCCAAGTGAAGTGAATAGAAGATAAAATGGTTGGTTTTTGTCTTTTTATACACCAAATCAAACTATTTTGACTCTTGATTCATTTTGCACGTACTCTACACTTATCCTAAGTCTTTCTCCCATCTAAGATTGCCTACAAGCTACCTTCATGCACCTCCTTCATGTCAAATACATTCATGATGAATTTAAGCACAAAGGAAGGGGTTTTTGACAAACCAATGAGAATTTATGCAAAGATTTTTCAACCAATGAGGTTTCTCTTTGGTGGAATGAGCTTAGGTGGCCACTATTTGTGCTCTTGGCCGGTGGTTGATCCCCAATTGTCATTTAATGGTTGGTTTTGCAACTTAGTCCCTCAAATTCTCATATTTGCACTTTAATTCTTAAACTTTCCAAAATTGTAAATTCGACCTTATGTGATTTTTTTTAATTTTCAAATTCACTTCTTTATGCTTATACTTAAATGTTTTGACTTTTGTTAACCATTTTCAGTGATTTTAGGGCTTGCCGGCACTTTTTTAAAAAGTTTTCGGCTTACTGATTGAATTTTCGATTTAAGTGATTTTAAGGGCAAAGTTTTAGAAATTTTAAATCATGTGTCTCAAATAGGTACAGTATCATATATATGAATATGAGGAGAGTACATCATATACCTAGAGTCGGTGTTACATTGAGCTTCCATTAAAGAAGCCAAAAACCAACATTCCGAGGAGCAAAATCTAGTTTTCCCTAAAATATATATATATGGTCTTCTAATGTGAGGCATACCTAATAACTTGTCAGAAACCAATATTAGAAATATAAATTAAATAGCTTGAACTCTAAATAGTTGAACATGAACAAGGCTAGTTACTTACCAAAAGTTACCTTAAATATTTTAAGTGTCTAAAATATGATACTTGTGATTTATGTCGAAATGCAATGACAGATATCAATCATGTTTTTCTTCATTTTATGGTAAGAAAATATGTATCAGTAATAATGAAGTAAGTGCTATAAAATCCAATAATGTGTTGTAAATTTATATTATAAATTAGTTTTGTAAATTATAAAATACTAATGAAAGAGGAGAAGATTGAAATTTTGTCCTTTCGGATTTTAACAAACAGTTGTGTCCTTTTGATTACACACAATTGTGTTCTTTTGGTTTAAACACATAGATATGTTATTTCAATTGTTGGAACGACAAAAGAAAATTCATTCTTAAGGAATTCAAAATTTATTAGGTAATAGATGCAAACTATCTAAAATCTCATCTATTACATGACTAAAAAACAAATGAACAAAACCCGACATACACCGAGTACGAAGGTGACAAAGCTTGTTGTAGAGGATACATTATGCACACTTTCTCCAACCGTCTCTATAACCTTTTCAGAAGTTATGAAGATTAGGTTCAACTGTGGAATGTCTTGAAGACAACAAGATTTTCACAAGTTTCTTGCACTCAATATTGTAGTTAACAAGTCCATTATGACTTACATTAATGAGTTACAAGTATTCATGTCCAAATTAAAATCCTTCTAAAGCCATGTAAGTGACTACAATTATTTCGAAAGTATTGTCTTCTTAGAATTACTATAAAAAGAAACTCATGCATTCAAATGAAAATTTATGAATAGATCAATTTTTGAAACAATAATGATTGAAGAATAGATTCGAATTCATGAAAAGGACACTTTGAGATATGACAACAAGGTAAACATTTTTTAGAATAGATCCAATGGAAAAGGCAAAAATCAAAAGAGAAAGTTCATTGATATGAACAAGCCCAACAACTCCAATGACAGTGTTGAAAATTCAAAAAGAATAAAAAATGCTTCCATTGTGGAAAGAATGACACTACAAGAAAGAATGTAAGCATTTCAAAAAGATCAAAGTGGAAGATCCCAATGCTGCAAACATAGTAGAAGAGGATTTGGTGGTCATGCTATCTCAAATACACATTAGGATAATTTTAGGTATTTTTATGACAATGGACAACAAATCTTTGCATGAGCAGTATGAATTAGGTGCAACCATTCATGTCTACAACAATACGACACAATTCAAGGATTTCAAACAAGCTAGTGAAAATCAATTTGTGATAATGGGCAATAACTCCTGTTGAAGTCAATTTTGACTCCCTAAGGAAATTGATCTCTGGACTGGAGCAGGAAAATGATGTCGATGTATAAGCTGGATTTTTGTCGATGGAACGAGCTACAAAATACCGCCAGAGGTGGACTACCATCTAGCCATTAGTGTCTAAGCTTCATGGATGCATACTTTGGTTACAATCAGGTATACATGGCCCCAGAAAATGAAGAAAAGACCAGCTTCATTACGAAGTTCGGTAACTATGTTATAAGGTCATACCCTTCGGTTTGAAGAACGCAGAAGTGACCTTCCAGTGACTAGTCAACAAGGTATTTAATGAGCAACTCGGCAAAAATGTCGAAACTTACATAAATGACATGTTAGTCAAGAATACCAGTTTTGAGAACCATGTAACCGATCTTGAAAAAACATTCTAGACATTGGAGCATTACAACATGAACTAAACAGGCCAAGTGTACCTTTGGGTTTACATCAAGCAAATTCCTAGTGTTTATGATCACCCATCGGGGAATTGGACCAATCTAGAGAAGATTCAAGCTATCTTAGACATGGTGCCACCTAGAATGCCGAAAGAAGTGTAGCGCCTTACGGGACTAATCACGGCCCTAAGTCGATTCATATCAAAAGCAAGAGAAAAATATAAACCCTTTTTTATGCTTTAAAGAAGTCTCAAAAGTTTACATAAATGCCACAATGTCAGGCCACTTTCAACCAGCTCAAGGAGTAGCTTTCGTCACCTCCACTATTCTTTTGGCTTGTCCACGATGAGAAACTCTATCTCTACCTACCTATTTCTGATCAAACCCTTTGTTCTGTACTCATAAGACAGAATACCAAAGTGCAAGAGATAGTATACTACTTTAGCAGTGTACTCCAAAGCAGAAATCAACTACAGGCCTATAGAAAAGGTGGCATTCGCTTTGCTCATAACTGCCCGGCACCTCAAACCATAATTCTAGGCACACACTATGTAGTATTGACAGACCAGCCCCTAAGGTAGATTCTACAGAAAAGAGACATCTCAAGCCGGCTCATTAAATGGAGTATTGAACTTGACGAATTCGATATTCAATACCTGCAGAGACCTGCCATTAAGGGCCAGACCTTAGCTTACTTCATTCTTGAATGCACCTTCCTAAGTTTGGCTTTGCAAGCCATTAATAATCATTTGAAAGAATGCCTCCCGCCACCCTAAACCTTGTACATAGATGGATCCTTCAATTCATCAGAAGCAGCACCAGACTTATATTAATAGGTCCTGACAACTTCAAAATGGAATATGCATTCCGCTTTGACTTTCAAACCACCAACTATCAACCCATATATGAAGCATTTTACACAGGACTGTGGATCACAGAGTCATTGGCTGCCAAAGACATTCGAGTCTTCATCGACAATTAGCTCGTAGTTAAACAAATCACAGGACATATGAGACCAAGGAGCCAATGATGGTGAAATACCTCTCTAAACTCCAAGATGGGATGAGCAACTTCAACACGGTCGATGTATAACAGATTCCTAGATTTGAAAATAGTAGAGTTGTTACACACTTTAAGCTTGCTAGCTCTGACTTGGTTGTAGCTAATTGAATAGCCTATGTCGAGAGCATTCCATACTCAAGTATCGATGAACCATAACAGATTCTGATGGATGACTGATAACACATCGAGTTGGAAAGACCCCATCCAAAACTACTTGAGAAGCGGCCAATTATCAGGCTTGCCACACGAAGCGATGAAGATCAGAAGCCGAGCTGCACATTATGCTATCATTAATAGGTCCCTCAAGTGTCTAACGCCAGAGGAGGGTAATTACGTCCTCAGAGAAATTCATGAAGGGATATCTGGCAAGCTAGTAGATGCTTGAAACCTCACCGACAAAGTATTACATCAAGGGTTCTTCTGGCTTACCATGATGGCCGATGCAGAGGCTTATGTCAAGAAGTGTGACAAGTGTTAACAATTTTCCTTGGTACCACACCAACCTTCTTCTAAGTTTTGCGCAATCACAAATCCATGACCATTCGCATAATGGGCAATAGATATTCTGAGACCATTCCCGCAAGCAACTGGGGAACACAACTTCTTCATAGTGACCATAGATTACTTCACTAAATGGGTAGAAGACGAAGCATTGGCACAAATCACAACTGGCAAAGTGTAAACTTACATATGGACATATATCATTATGATATTCAGCTTATCCCATGTCCTTATCTCTGATAACGACAAACAGTTTGACAACAAAAACTTTTGGGATTTTTGCAACAAGCTTCAGATACAATATCGTCTTACCTTTGTTGCTTACTCACAAGCCAAAGACCTTGCCGAGGTCACTATCTGAACAATCCTTCAAGAGCTCAAAATTGCATTAGAAGAAGCAAAAGGCCTATAGGTAGATAAACTCTACGACAATCTTTGGGTCTACGGACTATGCCTTGCAAGGCCACTAGAGAGACTCCATTCAGCCTTACTTACAGATGCAAGGCCATCATTTTAGTGGAAATCGGAATCTACTCATTGCATGTAGATCAATACCAACCCAAATTAAATGAATAGTCACTACAGGAACAACTAAACCTGCTTTCAGAACTACATGACACCATTTCCGCTCAATTGTGGCCTACCAGCAGGAAATGGTCTAATACTACAATAGGAGAGTCAAAGTTAAAATGTTCAAACTGGGAGACTTGCTTCTCTGAAAAGTAAAAGTCACAAGACAGCCTCAACTGTGCCCCAAACATGGAATGCCAAGAATTTACGTATATATTATTAGTAATCTTTATCATTTTTATTGCTATTGATTATTATCTTTCAATTTATCAAATCACGATATCATTACTTCTGTATGTTACTACCTATCTAATTCAATAATGAGTAGCTTGGTCTTTTGTATCTGTAAACTCCTAGTCTATTAGTTCTCTTTGGTTGAGCTAGACTCTCTCGGCTTTATGCCTCTAAGCGTGTCATCAATACATTGAATCGAGCAAACACGGCTAACTCTCACTAGCATAACGCCAACAAGCACTCTCATTGTAATGCCTTCAAATTCTTTCTTGGCGTAATGCCAACGAGTACTCTCGATACAATGACATGAAATTCTCTCTTGGCGCAACACCAACGAGCACTCTTAGTACAATGCCATCAAATTCCCTCTTAGCACAGTGCCAATGAGCACTCTTGACGCAATATTTTCAAATTCTCTCTTGGTACAACGTCAACAGGCACTCTTAGAGCAATGCTATCAAATTCTCTCTTGGTGTAATGCCAACAAACCTCCTCGACACCATGCCATCAAAATCCTTCCCGACACCATGCCCTTAAGCAATCTCGACACAACACAATAAAGGGTTCCTTACTTTTATTCTTTGGCTCTGCGCCACAATTAGATTCTGTATCTTCTCTCATACTCTTCCAGCTATGTACCCCAAAAGGGTTTCTCACGTTCACTCTCAGACTAATGTCTTATGTCAGTAGTGACAAGGCACTATTCTAGCCTTTAGACACACAGAAGCCAATGTGCGAGTGAAATTTGACTTTTGGTATTTCAATTCGGGCATACAAGTAGAAGCAGAAATAACATAATACTTACATATTAAGGGTACCGAAGTAAGGAAATGGAAAATATAAAGAGAACAAAATATACAGATAGAAAATTATGGAGAGAGAGGAGGTACTCATTCAGGTGTGATCTTTGTCTTGAATCATAACCTTACAGAGCATATTCATTTTCTCAACTCCACCTCCACATATCTAGTTCTCCACGCCGATACTAAGTCTAGTGCTTGGCTGTCTCCGTCTGATCTTATATCAGAGAAATGCCTACACCTTCCAATTTGAAATACAAAAAGGGGGGAACACATCTCAACCCATTACAAGGTCCCTTGAGACCACAAATGCAGGCTATCATAGTGTTGGGTTTCCAAATGTCATGATGGAATCTTGCATCTGCAGCTCCCTTACTAATGGAACCCCATATCGATAGTGCTTACGGCCTTTTCAAAACATCCCATTAACGACAGGATGCAGAAAAACCACCATGCAAAACCTTTTATTTGTGGACTCGCCAATACTCAAGAATTACTGTGATAAACAACCATTTATGATCTTTATTTTTCATGCACTTCGTCAGCCATGAATCAAAACCCTAGTCTATAACTTTGCCTCATCCAATGAACCGAAGAAACTCCCACACTGCCCTCTACTATTTATAACAGTAGCTAGTGTCTTGAATGTGATTCCTAGCAAACGAAGCGATACACTTCGAAACTGGAGTAATCGGTTTCCCATTTAATACCACTTACAAGCAACCGTCTAATTTCCGCGAACTTTGCGTTCCATTAACACACACTAATTTTAGTCCTTTTTATTCTGCAACCTTTCGAAATAATAACATCTATTGCATTTAATACTCCACTTTCCTGCTCATTTCATTTACCCAAAACTGTTTCCTCTCTGTGTCTTTTCAAGTTACCTACTCTTATCATCTCAACTCTACTTGTAATGTTACCTCCTCAAACTAGCATTAGGAGTGGGGAACAAATGATTGTACATGATCTGACGACCTATTACCACAAAGCCGAAACTACTCGAGCTCATCAGGCCATGCAACCATGAACGATTGAATACGCTCTTTGTCTTTTGATCCAGTGCTCTCTCAGTCGAGTACATTGACTCATGCCTTTCAACCATCCTCTTGGTCCTACTCTCTCGGGGAGCCAACTACTCCCTGACCTCTCGGTTATCCCAGTTCTCGGCCCTTGGACCTCTCGATTCTCCCACTCCTCCTTAATGGATACGTTTTATTAATACGGAAGTGATTCCATTAAGTGATAATTATAACTTATCACCCAGTAAGGAAAAATTTTTTTAACAAATTTAAAATTTCCTTAATTGAATATAAACCTCCCCTGTTCTCGGGAAAGTCTTTCTCAATAAGGAAATAGGTCTCGGTAGTCACTCTCGATAATGAAAGGGATCTCTCTAACAACTCAAACTTTCCTTAATAACTAATAGGACTCTAAATCTTTTAGAAATTTTTTACTACAGTTCCTATAATTTTGAAAGATTCATAACAATTACTCCATGAGAAACTAGAGTTTCTATACCTCTAAGTGAATATAGGACTTGCCGTTTATGCATACTATATATGTTCAACGCAGAGAATCAGCCAGGTACGTTTATGAACTCAACACTTCTCATGCAGAGACTACATAGGGCTATCTAACAGCTCTTCTCAATCTATTTCTCATTCTTTCATAACCGCTCTTTCTGACTTGAGTATCGGACCCTCCCCCATAGGACCACCCTCCGATGGTATTTATAGGTCTCATCATTTACGAAAACCCTGAAAATTCCATACCACACTGATTCTACATTTGGGTTAGCGGAGCAAGTATTTGTGGAGCAAAACCCACCTCCATCATATATATACATATACATATATATGTAATATCATGCACATCAGATTATTAGGCATACAATCGGGTTTAAACATTTGGTTAAATACGGGAGGCATGGTGTGCAAACATGCAAAGACCTATTTCTTTCTTCCGTTTTTTTCTTTTCCTCTTATAATTGAAGAATTGTTATGTTCAAACATGCCTGAGTCCTAATGGGGGGATGCTCCTAATGTTTGTATGGATCATGAACAGCTTTCCACATTGTGGTTCCATTGTCCGACAATTGTCTCCGATTGGGATTAGTTTTGTGCTCAATAGCCAGTGGTTCATTCTCCAAAACTCCTTATATAGATTGTCATTGACTGAACCTTTCCAACTTCTCTGGTCTCTAATGTTGCCCAGCGACCTCGCATCAGCAGCAACCGATGCTTATTGTTATCTTGAGAACCTCAAGAGGTAAAATGATATCTTTTGCGTAAGTTGGGTGGAGTTCAAGAAGAAGGAGTAAGCATCAACTCTTTGATGACAAATTTGTTCCTTAAAGGGCCATTCATGGCGGTCCTTCATATCTTGCCTCATTCTGGGTCAAGTTCAAGAAAATATTTCCACTCTTGGACAGCTTTTGGTTGGGTATCTGCAATTGCCGCATTTGCAAATCAGAGTATCTCTATTTTTTCTGGTTAGGTCTTTTGATGTACTATTTATTCTAATTTCTAAATGAGTTTTTGTGTTTTTGTATGCCAAAGCTTGAAAGCAATGGCTTTTCTTATGCTAAGTGATTTTCTTTGTCCTGCCTGGGTAGATCTCCCTTTTAGTGCAAAAATTAAAGATTGTGGATATTCCATCATCCACCTATTTCTGGTTTTGCATACAATTCCAAAACAGATACTTTGCATTTTTGGAGCTGGCAAGAGTAATTCTGGAACTCACCTAGACTCCAAAAGTTCAAAAGCTTTCAGGTCAATTGGCATTCAAATGAAGCCGCATTCAAAATAACCATTTTTTAGCACAGTTGCAAAATCATGTTTATATTTTAAACCTAGTGGCATAGAACAACTTGTTCATGTGTACATCATTGTTTCCTATGTCTGTTAGTGTGTCCAAGGCTAAAACCCAGGATCTTTAGTTGTATATTGATCTTCAAATTAAATGAACCAATTGTTGGATATTTTTTTTTGGTGACTCATTCACACACAGCGGAAGTATACAATAATTTTTGGAAAAATAAAATGATCGGGGTACCTCAATATACAGATCTTCAAAATCAACCGTACAGCATGTCTCTCGATCGGATCTCGCGATCGGGATGGTGATCGCGATGTTAATCGAATCATCACCACAATATCACAATGTCTCAATCCAAGTCTGGTAATTTCTTTGACGAGAGGATTTTCCTATGCGAAATCTCCAACCCTCATCGTGTTGTCTCTCTCTAAAGATTTGTGCATTCTCTCAAGGAAACCCTAGTTGCCCTTATTCTCTATGGAAGAAGTTGAACTCCCCTTAGGCACTCTCCTAGGATCATTAGGGTTTCACAATTAAATGAGTGGTTAAATGGGAGTTATGGTGTGGTAAAAATGGGATAATGGGAGTTACCCTATTATCCCCTAAATTACCAAAATATCCTCTTGGGTATCTATTACCAACATCTCTCACTTGCACATAAGGGCATTTCACGTTTGTCAAAAAATCGTAACTCATGCAATCTATCACATCACTCTGTTGGACTTTCATACATGATTGGACGCCGTGCGACCGGCGAGTACACCTGTAAGTAAAAACTACTCGATACACATGTTAGGATGATCGAGGAGTCATGGTTAGTATAAAAATAACTCGCTGCACCCCAGATTCAAAACTAATTACATCCATCGAGTTACTTTCCTCACGAAAGTAATCCCCAATAAACGCCTGACTGTGTATCCACTATTATGCTTACATCTCAACATGGATAAGCATAATAGGCATGCCGATGAATACAACACAATGATGTAATGTCAATTGGTCTTCCTCTTCCCAAACTCGAATCTATTAGCCTCAATTCAGTTGCTTTCCTAGACCTATCCCTCAGACCTCAATTTATCTTTCGGGCTATCGGTAAACAGACTAAAGTAGCAACACTGAGCCAAGACTTCTAGAAACAGCCGAAAGTGATAAGGGTACAAGAGATCCCACCCAATAGATCTCGAGTCTCACACAGTGGGAACGTGGATCTAAATAATATTAGTGTCTCAAAATGATGTTCCCACTATCCCTGGTCGATATATCACACGCGGTATGAAACGCGTGCCACAGTATTATTCCCCATCTCTCAAAGGCCATATGCCAGATTTCTCTAACACTGTGTAAGTATGGGACTCAATCTACACATAAGATTTTACCAAGAGATCTCAGAGAGAGTAACTCAGAGACTATATCACTAGTCGCAAGTGATATCTGAGATCTCAAACCTGACTACTTAGAGGTAATATGGATGTGGGTACATCTATGTCGGTTATATCGCATATAACTTCATCCTGAACACGTATCAGAGCGACTTATGTTCTAGTAGGGCCACTCTCAGAGGCTCTTACAATTAGAAACCGTCTCATCTCCGCTCACTCAGAACTGGAGGTGATCACTCATGTGTGAGAGTCGACCACGCCTGCCTGACATATCATTTATTACAAAATATATGATAATTAAAGTAGTACAATAAATAAAATTGTGACTCAATTATGTACACATGTCATATATATAACACAATAAGTATCAGTACAATGTGAGAAATATCAATGTACATGCAAACCCAATGATTCCTATATCTCATACAGGAATCTCTCATAATGAGTTTATTGAAGGGATTAGCCAACACGCTGTATAGTAGTGTACTTAATTTGTCACTTCACCCTTCTCAGTGATATCTCTCATAACGTAGTATTAGGTATTAATGTGTTTGGACTTACAAATACTTAGTGCCTCAAGTGTGGTCAAGGGCGGCCTGATTTTCTCAACAAATCATTCACTGGCCTCCTACTGTCTGTCACAACTTCTAAGTGATCCGAAAATTTTCGGAGTCAAACACTCTCCTGAATTGCCACTGAGTGTACCACAAGCTCAGCCTCTATCATAGATAGAGATATGTAGGCTTGTTTCTTGCTACTCCAAGATAGCAAAACCTGATATCGATTTGCGTATATTCAGATCGCCAACCCAGTCGGTACTGAATACCCAATAAAATGCAAATCACCTCCTCCATAACACAAGGAGAGATTTGCAGTTCTCTCGAGATGTCTCAGAATCCTTTCACTACTCTTTAGTGATCCCTTCTAGGATTCGATCAATACCTAATTACCATACTGACTGCAAAGCAAAAGTTTGATCATGTACGCGATACTACGTACATCAGAGTATTCAATGCACTGGAACAAGGGATTCTATTCATTTCCCTTGTCCTTTTCTGAGTCATAAGGCATATATCAAGAATTAGGCTTTAACATTTTAGCGATAAGAGTATCTCTAGGGTTACAAATGTTCTTCTCGAAGCGCTCGAGAACTCTATTGATGTTGGACTTCGTGAAAGAGTCAACACCTGTCTCGAGTGATCCCTCTGGATTTTAACTTCGAGGAAGAACTGAGTCTCACCCATGTCCTTCACATCAAGACTCGACAATATCCATGTCATCGTGGTCATCAGATACTCTTTGTTATTCCTAGTCAACAAAATGTTATTCACATATAGGGATATGATGATAAAAGTCATGAGAACGTATAAGGTATACGCGATGATCTTCCTCGACTATCACGAAACCGTGAGATATCACCTCCTCGTGAAATCTCAAACGCTACTGCCTGGATTGATGATTAAGGTCATATGTCGACTTTCGAAGTCAACAGACCTCATCATCCTAATCTATAGGAATAAAGTCAGATGACTGTTCCTTGTAGATCCCCTAATCCAAAAACTTCTACTCAGGAAGGCAGTCGCATCGTCCATTTGGTCTCACTCCAGATCAATGTCCGTGACTATCACTAAAAGTAAACGGATCGAGGTAATCTCGCCCTCAGCCTGAGCAACCCCTAGTTATCAGATGGGCCTTATACCTCTACATCGATCTGTCGGCCTTTTTCTTGACATTGAGAACCCACATGTTCCCAACGGCCCTACTACCCTCAGGCAAATAAACTAAATCCCAGATCCTGTTGATTCTCATCAACTCATTCTCTCATCCATGACCTCAAACCAATGGTCCTCCACAGAACCCTCAAGAGCCTCTAGGACAGTTAAAGGTTTCTTGTAACCTTCAAGAGTCATACTGAGAGCCTCTCCCTCAATCGGGAAGTGACGGTCAGGTATGCATCCTTGACTACTCTTAAGATGAGGGAAAACCTTTTTACCTTTAAATGGATTGCTCCCACTGGGATCAACTAAGGCTCATCCATATCATATGAGGTAAAGTCTCAATTGATTTCACCTCTCATAGGGAAATCACTTTCAAGAAACTCGGCATCATGAGACTCAATATCAGTGAGTGTTGTCTGTATGTTCACCTAGAACACATTCCCCACAGAGTGTTCTTGGTATTTGATAGAGATATATCCCTTTTCTCGCAGGCCTAACTCGCCGTGTAATTGCAAGAAATAGTGAACATACGCGACACAACCCCATAATCTCAAATGGTTAAGGTCAGACTACCTCCCTGTCCAAAACTCATATGGAGTACTGATTACGGACTTCAATAGAATACGATTGAGGACGTAAACTATAACCAACAACGCATCTCCCTAATGGGAAACGAGTAAATTGGCTTGCGCTATTATCGGCCTCACTGTCTCAAACAAAGTCCTATTCCATTCTCACAGCTACTTTACTCCACTGAATAACAAGGAATAGTTAGTTTCTCGTAATGCCCTTCTTGAAACAGAGCTCTTCAGACAAATACTCGCGTCATCGATCAGTTTTGAGAGCCTTTACTCTCAAGTTTAACTGATTTTCAATCTCACTAATACTTCCTGAGGTACCTCAATGCCTCAGCCTTGTGCGAGATCAGATAAATGTAACCGAAACACGTATAATTGTTTTTGAACATCATAGAGTACCCAACACCATTTCAGGTTCTCACGTTCATAAAGCCATGGATGTTGGAATGAACCGACTACAATTGAGTTCCAGCTCTCATTGTTATATCGAATGGTTTTCTTGTAAGTTTGTCGTTTAGGCAAGACTAGTTAGCGGACCCTACAGACCACTCACTACTAATCGGTTCATCCTCTCTCACACTAAGAGAATAACAAGAAATACCACTGTAAAGAATTACTTCCAGTGCATTTAGTCCCTCACGGACCAAAATTGAACCAATTAAAGAATTGTCGTAATGAATGGAAATTATAAAATTTCCAAATTGACAGAGCATATCCTAGGCTGAAATCAAGTTCCGTCGAACATTCGGAGCATAAAGAGCATTCAGAGTCTAGCATATTTGTAACTCCAACTTGCAAGTGCTACTCTCTCTGATGTCGACAAACGTTCCGTTTCTCTACGTAAATCCTCCTGCTTGAGAACTCACTGAGTGGAACTGTATAAGCGCGCTCCTATCCAAGCTACATAGTCGGTTGCTCCTGTGTTTACAATCTATGAGTCCCACATGATGTTTTCTTCTTAACTGAATCTCGAGTCCCATAGGAGTCCTTGCTCGACTCCATCAAATAAGGATGACTCGAGTATGACCTACTTGCCTCTAGATGCTCTTACTCGAGCTCAATGTGCTTATTTACATTAGTGAAAGTACGAATACTTTCGTCGTATGTGAAATAGACTTTCATGATTTCTCATAAATAAGGTAAAAAACTGGATCGCATCCAGCACAAGAAAACATATCCTAAATGGGCTCGGTCACATTCCCAAACTTAGAGACCATACTCGACATTTTTATCGAATGTTATATCATCGTATGATTAACTTTTTTCTTATAAGTTATTATACTTATAAGTCAGTATCCCCATCTCAGGATCTGTAAAAGCATCACAATACTCTTTATAGGGTGAGCCAAATCGATAAAGTTGTAAGATATTGCTTATAGATTGGGATCACATCATTGTGTATGTTACTTAGGAGGATTGCCCTAACTTGACCATCATTCCTCTTCCATGTACGAATGTCTCCTAATCCTATCTGTCTGAGGTGTGGTACCCTCCCCGGAGTCCACCATCTCATGCCTCAGAATTTAATTAGATCTTGTCCCTGGAGAATAAATTGAATCTACCGGTGAAAAATCTCGTAATTATCACCATTCAATTTTATTCCCCTTGCAAAGATCCATTACGACAATTTTAGAAACAGTGAAAGAAATAATCGTGACTTGTGATGATTATTATCACATTTTGTGCACCTTACAAATCAACAAGACCCAAATAATTCGAATACAGATCTCAAGACGAACGTATGAATCAACAGATACTATACACCATAATCCAGGATTATATCTTACCATTTGGACTAGAATTCGGTACACAAAAACCCACAAAAGTCACTTTTATGAATGTAGCACCCTCAAAAATTGAAAAAATTTTAATTCCTAAAGACCTTACGCGCCGCAGGAGGTCCCACGCGCCACCATGCACTGGCGGCGCCTCCCATCACGCTGCCACGCGCCACCAGCTGCCTGGGGCACGCGCCACCAGCTACTTGGGGCACGCGCCTCCACGCGCCTGGCGAAACTCGGCGCACGCGCGCCCAAATGCGGTGCGCTACACACGCCCAGCTACGCGCCAGGCGTGGCTCGGTTCACTCGCTCCCAGTCGCGGCGTGCATCGCACACGCTATCACGCGTAGAGCTGTGTCGAGCCGGGTACATACTGGGCCGGTCAATGGTCATGGTTTGACCCGACTGACTGGTCAACGGGTCAGGATCCAATCCGGTCGAGTCGTTCCGAGTCAGGGGGACACGTTTCCGGGTCACAACAGACCCGGATGACCCAGACTGGTTCATGCGTCTTTCTCGCGCGTGAACCTCAAGTGCCTTGTTGTTGCTTGCTGACGCGCCTCAGCACACGTGAGGTGCATGCTCCCTCGGGTCAGACCTCTTCGTCTTCACCCGAATTTTTCTATAACCGGGTCTTTCGACCCGGATGCCGAAAAACCCATTTTTCGACTCTATTTTTACTCGATATTTTGGGAAATCTCTTATTCCATTTATTCCAAACATTCTTGACTCGATTTTTGGAATAATCAAGCCATAATCTCAGCGTATTTTGGATCCAAAATTCTGGCCCTCCGCGGCCAATTTTGAAACTCCATTTTTCGGCCACAATAATATGCACTATATATATATCAAATCGAAGAGCATGAAACAAGGAACACAGATCTATAATTTTCATGCATTGATTTGCCCTAAAACTCGACAAATCTGGGGTTGAATGGTTCGGTCACTATTCACTACCGAAACTTTCAACCGGAATTTTCTTTACCTAAACATGCTCAGAAAATTACAAAAAAATTATTTTCGTATTCTACGGATCATGGGTAACACAGTGGTGTTTTCGGATTCACGAAACTCATTTGTGATCCGAATCCCAAATTTTATACCCTAAAATTAAATCCGAAAATTATTCTTAATAATCCAATGTAAGCTCTGATACCAATGTTGGATATTTTTTTTTTGTGACTCATTCACATATAGCGGAAGCATATAATAATTTTCAGAAAAATAAAATGATTGGGGTATCTCAATATGCAGATCTTCAAAATCAATCGAACGACATGTCACTCGATCGGATCTCGCGATCAGGATGGTGATCACGATATTAATCGAATCATCACCACAATATTACAACGCCTCAATCCAAGTTCGTTGATTTCTTTGACGAGAGAGATTTTCCTACGTGAAAATCTCCAACCCTTATCGTGTTGTCTCTCTCTAGAGATTTGTGCATTCTCTCAAGGAAACCCTAGCCGCCCTTATTCTCTATGGAAGAAGTTGGACTCCCCTTAGGCACTCTCGTAGGATCATTAGGGTTTCACAAGTAAATGAATGGTTCAATGAGAGTTATGGTGTGGTAAAAATAGGATAATGGGAATTACCCCATTATCCCCTAAATTATCAAAATACCCCTCTTGGGCATATATTACCAACACCAATAAATGCGTATATTTGAAGCAGTATGTGGGGAATTGAATTCAACAATTCAATTGGATAAAGTATATAAAAAAAGGGTGATTATAGTTCAAAGTGTTAGCTTAGCAACAGAAAAGGAGCTTAAAAGGAGAAGGGGGGGATTGAATTCTTAACTTGAAGACACAGAATCAGTCTGATGTCCAGGGAGAGCAATTCAACTCAATATATGGCTATACAATATATTCCGTGAATTTGCACCAGTCTACAGATATAGGATTACACAAATAAAAGCAAGACCAATATCTTGAACCCAAAATTTAAAGGATTCTAAATAGACACGTCAGCACAAGCAAGACCAAACTTACTGAGTTCCGAACAGAGAGAACTCTGCTCATGATACCTGAAGTTTGTGTGGTGGATATCATGATCTTAAAGGTGCAATTTCCAGTTGATGGATTGGAAGTCGTGATGGTAGATACGTTTGGGAATTTACAAGCACCATCTAGCTGATTAAATTGCTGGTAGTAACTATTAAATGCATAAGATGCATTGCCACCGGAGTCCAAATCTCCGCATGAAGTCAGATACCCAAGGCTAGTGCAGTCAGCATGTGCACAAGCATAGCTTACACTGGGTCCAAGATTCGGGTCATCAAGGTTCACGGAAGGCGACATAATACACCATTTCTTACTCAAATAGTGGACACCCCTTGCGGGGACCAAAGCTCCTGAATTCGTTGTTCCAAGATTAAGCTCGTATTTGGTTGTCCCATCAAAGTTGAATATGCCCCAATGGCGTTCAAAATTGCCCGGCAGAATGCTCTTGGCATCCTCATCTATAAGGCTAAACAAGTAGGCATCAATTGTACCTGGTCTTAATGGTGTTCCTTTCCCTTGCATGACCCGGTTCATAAAACCTTGGTTGAACTTCTGAGCATAGATTGGGTTTGCATTGCGATCGCCATCAGTAGGCCACCCCACTTCTCCAACAATAATAGATATATTTGGATACCCATTCTTTTGCAAAGCCCAGACAAGAGTATCGTGGTTTGCATCAAACACATTGTCATAGGTTGTTCCCCCATCATTCAGAGATGGTGAGTAGCCACCAAAGAATGCATAAGCAACTGGAAAGCTTGGATCCTTATAGAGGCTGATGAAAGGATAGATGTTGACAGTGAATGGACATCCATTGTCACTTAGGAACTTAACAATTTCAACCATGAGATCATGGATGTCTGATCGAAAGTCTCCACCGGATGGTAAATTGGTTAAACTTTCATAAACATCAGCATTGAGAGGGACTGTAACCTTCACTTCACTGCCAAGACCAGCACTCACTAAAGCTGCTTGTATGTTTTGAAGTGCCGGAAAGGTAGTAGTAAGGTAGGTTCCGTTAAATGTAGACAAAAATGGTTCATTCCCAACAGCAACATACCTATAGAATAACGAGAATGAAAATCAGTCTCAGAGGAGGAAATCTACCTCGTAAATAGATGTTTCAACGGTCAAAACTTTGAATTTCATCCATCAGACGTAATAATGCCATACCCTAAACACATCTTGAAATTCTTTGAAGTAAGTTATTACCATAAGCTACTAGTAGCTGCATATTTTCTTTCGATCACTAAAAGAGCCATGAGCGGTTCTGCTCTGCTGCATAGTTTCATCAAGAGTCTTCCATTTCCTCAAACAGCTAACAAGACTTGACATAACAGTATATCTACCAGAGTATTATGTTATATCCACTTGTGCATACTCAGTGACCAGTGTGATGTATATCTGCTAAGTCTGATGGAAAGATCTACATGGGTCATCCTTTATTTAACTCTTGTATTTATTTGTTATTTTTTTTCCTTTCATTGGTCAATGCAGCGACTTATTTCCCAGAAAAAAGTGCTTTTCAGAAGAAAGTTGTAAAAGTTCCTCTTTATGAAAACTGGCTGCCAAAATTGATTGTGGCAATTTTGTTGAACTGTTCCCGCTACGTGGCTGAAGAATTTTGAGCTTAGACTTCCAGTTGGTATCATTTATTTTAGAAACAGGAGTGAGTGTTCATAAAATTGCTTTCCCTGTTTCCAGATCAATATGAAGGGTGTGCATCAGGAGGGCTTTTTGAAGGAAAAGAGACAAACTCATTCATCTTCATAAGACAAACTCATTCATATTTTTAAAAGCATCAATTGAATTAGGCAAGTAAGAAAAGAGAGTTATTCATTTATTCCCTCTAGCACTCAGGTTAAAAAGTGTAAAAATGATCATCATTCATGTCCTATGCCATACTAGAACATCCATGTGAGGCATTCAATTAAATTCATGTATTTAAAAGCATGACAGAAGGCATAACGAAAGTCATCCAACATTCAAATGGAATAGGAAAACAAATAGAATATGTTTAATTTGAGGAGTTAATTGGTGGTAAGGCCACTTCTAATATGAGCAGGACAACAATATTATAATGTTCAGGTAAAATTGCTTTCCCTCTTGGAACACCATACTGCCACCAAAAAAAAAAGTTGCTTCAAATCAAGATGCCTTCTAAGATAAGAAATTTTTTACATGGGCAAGCTTGGCCAGATCAGGCCAAGGGCCAAGCTTTGAACTTGCCAAAAGGTCAGGCTGCATGCTAAGCCTATTGGAGATGAATATTTAGATGATCAGGGCTTGCTCTTAGGAGGGATCTCAAAACTTGGATCAATGGAAATCTTGGTTTAAATACTCTAATCTTCCAAAAGGATGACCTGGTTGAGGCATGCAATTTTCTTTTTAGCAATAGAGCCCATGATTTAGTACATACTACGGGACATTCTTAGAACAAAAGGAAGTAAGGCCCTTTGGTAGAGTTCTATGTTAGCGGAAATCCGGTCTCATTCAGAGACCGCAATATTTGATAAACATTTTCACAAAGCCTTTTAACTAATCTTATCCAGAATACAGGTAACCTTCTTATTTTTTAGCAGACATCACTTGAAAGATCAAAATTCCCCACAAAAATGTTTTTGTTTTGGTCCACTATTCTTGATAGTATTGACATTAGTGATTTGTTGCAAGAATTTATCTACTATCACATTGCTCAGTATTTTGGCTTTATGGAAAAAACTCATTGACATCTTTGGAGAGAGTTGGGTCCTTCCAAGGGCTCTTAATGGTTTCTTAAATAATTCACAAAGGCTTTTGAGTATCTTGAAGCATACTATAATAACACTTTTATGGTGTATTTGACTAGAAAGGATTACCTGAATCATTAGAGAGCAAATTGTTTCTTTAAACTGGTGCCAATGATGTTATCAAACAAAGAGTAGATCATCTAGTTTGACCAGCGAACCAGACAATCCGCTCCAAGTTGATTCAAAACACTAGATGTGTATTACACAAGAAAAAAAGACCCCACCCATTTGTTCTATCGGGGGCGGGGGGAATAAAAAGAAAAGAAGAGAAAAAAAATAAAAAAATAAAAACCTCATTTCGAAAGAAGAATCATGTCTTTATATTTCCCGGCATTAATACTGCATGTTAATTTAATAAGATACTATGCTAAATACTATGTTAATTTCCCAGTGTCCAGCCATTAGCTTTTCTTCGCCATATCTCTATATCAGAAACTTGATGTTAAGCTCAGTGATACTCCACATCATAAACCATCCACTTGAATGCAACCCAGGCAACAAATAAGAACAGAATACCAGACTCTCCTATTTTATAGAAAACATTCTAGTTTCTAGTCAGGTGCACATCTCTCCCTCTCAATAAAAGTTTTCCAAATACATGATCTCTCACTATTAAAGTTGGAGAGAATAAAGCACAAGCAACAACAGACAGGTGTCAAGTGTTTGGAGAGATGCTTCGTTTGGGCATTGCCAGAGAAAGTCTTATTGCCAACTAACATGAATATGCCCTGGATGATTAGGAGACAAGGTGACAAAGTCCAACAAGTATAATGGCATATTAGGTCCTATGCCATTTATCCGCTTGCTTGTTCCAATTCCAACAAAATAAAAAACATAAATTGACAAGTGGCTGATTTATGGAATCAGGAAAGAGGAAGTGGGTTGAGATCAAGGAGTAGGGGGAAAGCAAGAGCATCAATACTGATGTCAAGAGCTACAGGAGTCAAGGTTCACAGTCATTAAGGTAATTATCAGCCGCATTAATGGAACAATTGAAATGGTGATGGTAGACAGTATCAGACTGGGAACCTGTCTGCAGGAATGGAACTGCAAACACATCCTGAGGTACTGTTCAGTTAAAATGAAAGTTGTAGACCATGCATCATGAAGAAGATGCTTTTAAAAGCGAGATATAGCTAATAATATTAGTAAGCTATCTCCAAAAACTCTGATGTAGCTTGTAAAGGCTGATTAAACTGTAACTGGAGTTGGACAGTGAGCAGCAATTGTCACGTGTTTCCAAAGGGTAACATCATATGGTTGAGATGTGGCTTGTACACAAGAACCCAATATAAGAAATGAGAGAAAAGCAATTAAAGGCTATACTTGACTTCAATAAGAAACTACATGTTGTTCATAGCGTTATTTGGTAATATATTCGTCCCAACTAGAGAAGGGAATATTTAGGCAGAATCCCAGGGAATCTAGAAGGTTTCTTCTTATAGTTCGGAAAGAATTGGACTTGCATGAATTGTTGTGGCCGCACACATTGTACATAACATGTAAAACTCCCTGAGGAATTCCCCCCCGCCCCCTCCCCCGAGTTACTTGATGCTAATAAGTGCCTCAAACAATTGTGCAAATAAAATATATGTATTTTCTCATTTCCAATGCTGGGTTTGTTCCTGTCTACGGCTTTATCTCTTGTTTTTAGACAGATTTGGAGATGGGCAGTCTTCTACATATTGAACCAGTCTATGAACAGTAGCATATTATCTCACAAATAAAATCAGCCAGTGCACTAGAAATTCATGCACGATATGAAACTAAAAGCAAGTTGAAAGAAGAAAAGGGATGTTATGTAAGCCACAAGCACCTGATGTCCACACCACCAGAGGAGACATATGCGGAGATATTCTTGGCAACCCAATTCTGAGCTGCGACCACACTGTTTGCCAAGGAGTAGAGCATATCATTAGGGATACCAACCATGACCTCAATCCCAGACTTGGCAAGTGCCTTCAAAGCTCCAGAATCAGCATCAAATAGCTTTACTTTCGGAATTCTGTTGTCCTTGAGCATCGTCACCACTGTGGCTGGAGGCAAAGGGTGGGTTGCCTGAGTCCCCCAATTTGCTCCTATTCCTCCAACCGAAACCACCAACCCCAACAACAACAGCCATACAACCCCAAAACTCACAAAACCTCTATAGTCCATTGAAAAAATCACTTCTCTCAATTCTATATCTTTTCTTGAGACCCAGCTCATGCAGATAGAGAACAAACTACAATCTTGGTTTTGCCTTTTTATAAAGTAAGAGCCACCAATTCACGATTCCAACCAAGACCAAACAATGGGAAAATTTAGCTAGAAATAAAGAAGGAAAGTGCTCAAACTAAAGAGGGTTTGCCAAAAATAATTTCCCAAAATAGCAAAAAGAGATCAAATCAACTATCTCAAGGTTTGAAAATAAGATTATACAAAATGTATGTAAGGGAATAATACAACAAAAATAGGAAGTGGGTGAGATGAAAAATACCAAGAATATGAGCTATAAAGCGAAAGGCAAATGAACAACACTTATAAGTATTTAATTTATCCCAACCAAAAACAGAAATTCTTCATAAAAGAAAGAAATTGATGAAAGAAATGAGACAGAAAAGGCTCAGATCAGAAGAAAGCCATCAGCAAAAGCTATATCGACTTTACTGTATATTCAGATGAATTAAAGGTTTGGAAAAATTAATTAAACCTCAATATAGAATTTCAAAAGCGCAAAAGACAGAACCCATTGAAGAGAAACAAGGCTATGTTCTTTGCCCTTGGTGAAGCAGGTGCTTCACAAAAAACCAACATAATTTAAACATTAAACTAACTGGGGGTTGAATCAAACATGCCAGCCTGAGTCAGCAGATTTCTTCTTAATAATTGTATATTTTTAATGGGGTTCCAAGATATCAACCCTTTCGATTTTAAATAAATAAACAATGGGAACTTTTGTTGTCATTTTAATCTGCAGGGGGCAGAAACCAGACCTTTATGTGGGATGCGTTTTTGTTGGACTTAAATGCCATTGCTGTGTCGTATTGCACATACATGGCACACAAGCAGACATTAGTTATCGACGCAAGGTGGGATGGTTTCCGAAGAAGAATAAAAGCCCTTTAGTGTAAGGTAGAGTAAAGTGGGCTGTTTATTCCACGTTGGAAAGGAATCTCCAGCAAAAAGTGCATTCAGATGAGATAGAATCGTTGGACTTTTGAAATAATAAGGACCCACTTTCACAGTCGAATGGGCCATAATCAATTTCAGAGCTGTCCGAAATCTGATTTCGACCACCTCACATTTGAGCCACGTATGTGGCAATTTGTGAAGAACCATCCTTTATTTTTCATGTATTGCACTTTTGACAGTCGTGATATTTGAAAATTACCTTCTGCAGCATATTTTTATTTTTAACAAGTGATAAAAAGGGGCTAGGGCCTGCTAAAAACAATGCACATGCTATCCACGACTAAAAATTTATTGGGACTTCTTACGATTTCAATTTCATCCTGTTATAAACTAATTTTAATTATAAAATCTGCATATTATTCACCCATTTTAAGGTATATGTTTCATTTTTATCTACCAATTATATCAATTACAATACAGGTGCCACTCAGAGCAGGAACTCCTCGTAATATTTAAGGCCTCTATGTTTCATATTAGAAGCAATACCCACACAGAAGGGGAGAAACAAACTTTCTTTGGTAGCTGCTTTGGTGACGTTTGTGGAGAGACAACATTTGTAATTTTTTTGAATAAAAATAAAAAAGATAAAATTCACATAATTACAAAATTTATACATAAAAAATTTAACATAAAATGCAACCCCTTCAAAGGGGTTGCTCTGGCCAAGCTCACGTTGCTCTTGAAGATGCCCTTTTTGGGTCCAGAGAAGATGGGCATTGATTACCCCCAAAAGGTACTAAACTCTCTTTCCTGCTTGCAACAACATTGGCAAACCAAACCCTAACGAAATGCACATCTCTTCACCACCTTATAATTCAAATAGAGTAAGTTTTACTGGCTCAAATCAAACATGAAACTACTGAATTTCTAAAAAGCTATTGATTAGCAAAAATAAATAATTAAATCAATAAAACCTACAACATAGTTTGCCTTTTTTGGGGGTGGGGGGAGGAAGTACTTTTGAATCACCTTTCATTATTATTTTTTTATTATTATATTATTACTTTTTTCCCCCTCTATGGCTTTTGTCAATGGCAAAGGGGGTATGCACAGCATCTACAAATTGAGACTGCAAGCAGCAATTATATCCATATCATGCACCCCAAGTATGCTAATCTCATAAATTTTCATTTGTAATGGTCACACTAGAGCCGGGTCGGTTTTAGAAGGATTACACTAAATTCAATTGAAATTAAATTAAATTTTATATAAAAAAGTTATTAATATATTAATAATTTTAATTTTTTAAAAATGAATTATACTTGTAAAATTATATTTTTAAAAAAAGAATTTAATATCAAAATTTTACATAAATAATTTAAGTCACAGGGAAAATAAAAATAATGAGAATTCTCTTTGAATGTGCATAACATGTCCGATAAGCATTGTCGTCAAAATTTCAAAAGTCGTACTTCTGTGTTGCGAGAATTTGCAAAAAGGCCTTTTATCTGGAGTATTCCTTTCTTCCCGGATAAGTTATTGGGCAGTGGGCACCTATTTCTATTTTTAGGGTCCGGGAAAGGGACCACAATTTGCCTGTTTTAGAACTTTAATACATAAAGTTCGCGAGTAAATTACGCTTCTTCAATTTTATTTCAGTTTTACAAATTAGTTTCTACGGTTAAAAATACAATCTTATAATTCTTAAATTTATAAAAATATAAATAACAATGACAATATAGCTATTAACTATTGACATGACAGCATACGTATCGTACAGATATTGACTTGTCATTGTCATGTCAGCATCTAAAAATATCTCATATTAGCACGTCAGTAAATTATTACGTGTCACATGATGCGTTAATGCTATCACAAACTATATCGCCATGTTAGCACTAATAGTGACGTGGCAATATCACGTCATTATCTTAAATTAATAAAATTTAATTTTTTTAAAATTAATAAAAGAATAATAAAAAATTAAAAAATTATTTATAAAAAAATTAAATTTTAACTCTATTAAATTAAAAAATTTATCTTCTCTCCCCTCCCATCCCCTTTCTCTCTCTTCTCTCCTAATTCCAAACCCATCCTTTCTCTTTACACAGAGCACGCTTGTCGCAAAACTGTAACTGCCATGGATGTTGTTTATGCCCTCAAGAGGCAGGGAAGGACTCTTTACTGGTTTAGTGGTTAATCTGGGTTCCGCTTTGTTGGTTATGTATGCCCGATTAGGGGCATTTTGGTCATCCTTGGGATAATGGGGTAACTCCCATTATCCCATTTACCATTCCATAATTAACCACCAATAATGACCCTTCTAATGCCTTGGAACATGGCTACGGGAGTTGGGATTCCTCACTCTTCAATTTGTGAAATGAAGGTGAGAGGCTTGTGTGTGTGTTCTTCCATTGGCGTGAACAGTAACCATGGAGGAGAGAGGCTAACATTGTACTTCTCTAGAGAGAGAAAATAGAGAGAGGGATGGAGATTTTCGCGTAGGAAAATCTCCCATCGTCAAGCCATTCACCGGACATGAGGGTTGCGGCATTGTGTCACTGTGGTAGTGATTCGATTAACCTTGTGATCACCATCCCGATCGTGCGATCCGTTCAAGGGATATCGCGACACGGTGGATTTTGGAGACTGCCCTATCGAGATATTTATCCCGAAAATTCCGATTATTTTATTTTCACGCTTCCGCATGCGCGATTAAATCCAACATGCTTAAAAGTCTTGCTGTCAAGAAAGTTGGGGAGAGAGAGAAAGTAATTAGGGTTTTGGGGATGTGTAATTCCCAGGGCTTTCTATCTTTGTGTAATTAGTGTTTAGTTCTAGGGTTCCGATGAGGGGTCTATGTTTTGTTTCAGTCTTGAATGGATGGATTTTAAATTCTAATATTTCTAAATCTCACGTGCCCTTTTGACGATTCCAATTTTAACTTTTTTGTTTCATCATGATTGCGAATGCGAGCAATTGTATGTTGGCACACATTAGCAGATTAGGATTTGTCTCATATGGCGCCATTTGCACTTTAGACCATTTTCTATAGCTTGACAAGTGCCATCTACCATAACCATTAAGTTGAAACCTAGCGTGGTGATCTTTCCTCGTGTGGTGGGGTTTGGTCTGATTTTGGTGGTTGGTGCTATGATTCTAGCTTTTATTAGGGCTTAGAGAGGGATGAGTTCGTATATCCCTCCTGGTGTTCCTATGTTTGCTAGGTTTTACATGCTTCTGTAAATGCATGCATTATTTGACAGCAAAATGCACAAGACATCAATTGGGAGATGAAGGAGATGAAGAAGAGGAAGAAGAGATGGTGGTATTAGGTGTAGGATGGCTTGTGAAACACTGTGAGCTTTGTGCAATTTGCTGTCTTTCTCAAGGTCGGGGCCGTGTAGTGTGTGAGAGAGAGAGAAAGTGAGAGGAATTGCATAGGAGATTGAGGAGAGAGAGAGAGAAAGAAAAGTTGTGTTTGGAATTGGGCGAAAAGAGAGAGAAGATGAATCTTTTAATTTAATAGAGTTAAAATTTAATTTTTTATTTTTATTAATTTTAAAAATGTTAAATTTTATTAATTTAAGATGATGATGTGGTATTGTCATGTTAGCATTAATGTTAATATGGCGATGTAGTGTGTGATGTATCGACATGTCATGTGACACGTTAGCAATTTGTTGACGTGACAATATGATATTTTTTAGATACTAGCATGACAACGACAAATTAGCATTCGTACGATACACACGCTATTACGTCATTCCACGTCAACAGTTAACGGTCACTCTATCGCTATTATTTATGAAAGGATCAACTCATGATACTTTTAAAAATTTGAGGATCACAGGGTAACATTCCTAACTGTATAGACTAATTTGTAAAAATGGAGTAAATTTTAAGAACTGAGCATATAATTTACTCTAAAATTCACACTTTCCCATCTTATTTCCTTGAGGAGACTTTAAAAAAGAAAAAGAGTGTCAATTGAATTATAATCAATTTTGATAATAGATGAATTTTGATACTTTTGTGATAAACTAATATTTAATTACGATTCGAGTAGCTACTATCTGTTATCGATATATTTTCAATTTACGTTTATTATGATATTTTGAATTATTCTATCTATGATTTATTAATTTTGTTAACAATGTTAATATACTATACTAAACTTGTAAATTGTGATTTGGCAGATTTTTTCTCAAGATTCTTGTAAATCATTCTTTTTTTTTTCTCTATTTTTTTTTCTCAAAAAAGTCAAGATGACATGCGTTCTAGGCAAGGATATCAACATGCATTCTGGAAGGCGCAAAGTTCCAAAAAAAAAAGAAGAAATGTTTAGTAATTTATCCAACTAGGGAGATATTGTAATTAACTCTATACTTCTCTATACCTAAAAGTTTACTTATTAGTGGTTTGTTTCATAAGGCCTTTTTTCTTAGTATAATAAAATTTTATAATTTTTATTGTGACTGTAATCGCTCATGGAGTCATATCTTCCCTCAGCCCACAATATCCCCAAAAGACCACAATTGCCGACAATCATCCTCCACCCACCCACCCTCTCTCCTCTCTTTCTTGGCCTACCCCGAACAAAAAACTCTCTCTTCCTTACCCACTTTATCTCTCTCTCTCTCTCTCTCTCTCTCTCTCTCTCTCTCTCTCTCTCTCTCTCTCTCTCTCTCTCTCTCTCTCCCCCCCTCTCTCTCTCTCTCTCTCTCTCTCTCTCCCCCTCTCTCTCTCTCTCTCTCTGTTTTAATCGTGTGTATACGTTTCGTCTTCTTTCTCAGGATTTAGGCTTTGGCTCTATTCGGTTTTCCCCTTGGCTCAGATTATCAACTCCTTTTAAAATTAGAAACCCATAAATTCGTTCCTTGTTTATAATTTGGGTTTTTCTATCAAATACCAGTAAAAATCCGAAACGGGGTTTTGCAAATCTTGTACACGGTGAAAATATCCGTGAGTTAAAATACTCGTGTAGGGGCATGGGGTTTAAAATGTTAATTTAAAATTTTAAATAAAAATGTGGGATAATGGGTTTACTTATCCTCACTTCCCCAAACTTCCTCGGTATTTTTTATCTTAAGTGAGTAAAGACGAAGAAATATACTTCTCTACACATTGCTCAAAGAAAAACACGCATTTTATAGAGAGAAAAGATAAGGGATTGAGAAAATTTTGACCCGAAAATTTTCTTTCTCGGACTTTGGATTGAGATATCATGACACTGTAGTGGTGGTTCAATCTCATAATTACTATTTCAACCGAATGATCCTTATGAGCGAGTTTACAATTCAGTTGATTTTTGGAGACCTACGTATTGAAATATTCATCCGAAAATTCCAAATATTTAATTTCTATGATTTTTCATACTTCCAATGCATGAATAAATCTAATATTACTATCAGAACCCGTTAAACTTATTAAAAAAAAATTTTGGAATTTTTTGGGTGTAAAATGTGTAGGGTAAAATTTAGGGTTCGGATTACAATCGAGTTGGACCGTGAAAAGTTCGGTTAAAGTTTACGACCGTACGGACTTCAAAATCTTATATATATTACATTCGAAAATGAATTGATCTATGAAATTGGTTTATATGTATTTTTTATGATCTGATCTACATTTTGATGTATAAATTATGAGTTTTGGTTATTGGAAACTGGGATTTTCAAAATGACAGCGAAGGGCTGCAAACAATATTGTACGAATCGCCGAGATTAAGGCTCAAATCTTCCAATCAATCGGGTTTAGTATGAATCTGGAAGTTAAATTACAGTTTCCGGGTGAAATTGACACTCAAAACTGACCAAAATAGCATTTTCCAGCAGCCGAGAAGCGAGAACCTAGTTGCAGGCCCGTCTGTCAAAGAAAACTTGACCCAACCCATGGGCGTGTGAAATGCACCCATGCAAGAAGAGCATCAGGCTTTGGAAAGCTAGCGTGTGTGGCTCACGTGCGAGGGAGGTACATGAACCGAATCAGACGTCTTGGTCGATTGCGACTCGGATCAGAATCCCGACCCGCGTCCCAACTCGGGATGCGAGTCACGCGCACGGCGGCGCATGGAACCTCCGGTGGCACATCAAGTCGTTCTGGATTTGATTTTTCCACTTTTTTTAAGGTCTCATGCTATTAAATGTGACTTTTGTTGGTTTTTGTATGTCGAAAGCAAATTCGAATGGTAAGATGCGATCTCGAATTGTGGTGTATGGTGTCCATTGACTCATACTACGCTCGTTTCGAGGTCTATACTCGAATCATTTGAAATTTATTGATTTGAAAGGTACACAAAATGTGTGAATAAATATCAATAAGTCACTAAAATCTCCCTTGCTATAATGAACACTTTTGTATCAGATGTTTGCAAGGTGGATAAACTGAATGGTGATAACTCTGAGATTTTACTCCAGAAAATTCAATTTGTTCTCAAGGAGCAAAATCTATATGAGATTCTGAGAAATGAGATGGTGGATCCCAAGGAGGGTACCACACCTCAGGCTATTAAAAGAATGGCCAAATTAGGGCAATCCTTATCAGTGGCATGTACGATGACATGATCCTGGTCTATGAGCAATATTTTATGGTTATGTCGGTTAGCTCACTCTAAAAGAGCATTATGGTGCTTTTTTTAGCTTCTAATGTGAGGATGTTGAAAAAATGGCCGATCATATAATGATACAACATTTAATACAAATGTCAAATATGATTGTCAAGTTAAAGAATGCAGATAAGCCCATTTCGGATGAATTTCAGGTACTGAGTATGATCTAGTCTTTTACCTGATTCATAGGAGACCATGAAAACCTATCCCATGCATGACAAGAGTATTCATACTTTCGCTAATGTGTGCAAATACTGTGAGCTTGAGAAAGAGCAACTGGAGGCGAGTAAATCGTACTCGGGTCATACTTATGCAGCAGAGTCGAGTAAGGGCTCCTGTGACACCAAACAAAAAGCATATGCATAAGAAGGAGACTCAAGGTCCAGGCAAGAAGAACCCATCCAAGAAATTCGACAACAAGGTATAAAAGCGTAGGAAGAAAGAACTTGATAAGGTCAATGCGGAGTGCTATGTCTGAGATAGATTTGGTTATTTCACTTGTGAGTGTGATAAGCGGAAGGAATGTCATTCTTCTTTACGTGATTTGAGTTTTACATCATCTATTATGATACTCATTGATTTCTCTTGTTTGTGGGTTGTAATTTCAGGAGTCACAAACCACATACCTCGAGATAGGAATGCGTAAGTAGAATTCTGCAGAGTGAATTCTCAAGTTATGAGGATTTATGTGAGGGACGGAGTATTTGTCATCATTAGAGGGATTGATACTTACAAGTTGGAGTTACAAAGTAGTTAGACTCTATATCTAAATGACGTTCTTTATACTCTGGATATTCGATAGAATTTGATTTCAGTACTCTGTTTAAGATCATCTAGGAGATGCTTTGTTATACAAAAAATGATCTATTTTTATAAGATATGACAACTCTTTGATTTATTTTGGTTTTATCTATGATAGATTGCATACACTCGATGTTGTTTCTTTTAATGATATTTTTATTATTCTCCTATTGCATTTACATCTGATTGCGTAGATAATTATATAAATATATGGTATAGTAGATTTGAATACATAGGGTAAGAAAAATGAACCGGTTAGTAGCAAGTGATCGTTGAGTCTGCTAACCAACTTCGAGTTACCCGTACGTGAGTTAAAGTTACAAGAAAACCATTTGTCAACACAATGAGAGATAAGACTCCATTATAATCGGTCTACTCTAATATTTGTGATCCAATGAGTATGAGAGCCTGCAATGGAGTTGTTATTTTGTTCATAGATGATTATACGTGTTTCAATTACGTCTATTTAATCTCGCACAATCTGAGAGATTGGAATGTTTTAGGAGGTTTATTAACGAGGTTGAAAATCAGTTAGACTTGAAAGTGAAGACTCTTAGAGCTGATCAGGGGCACGAGTATTTATAAGAACAATTTAGAGAGTTCTGTTTTGAGAAGGGTGTTAGAGACAGTTGACTATTACTACTACTTCTTAGCAGAATAGAGTAGCTGAGAGAAGGAACCAGATAGACTTGAGAGTGAAGACTCTCAAAGCCGATTAGGGGTGTAAGTATTTATCAGAACAATTTAAAGAGCTCTATTTCGAGAAGAGTATTATGAGACAGCTGACTATTCCTACTACTTCTTAACAGAATGGAGTAGACGAGAGGAGGAACAGGATATTATTAGAGATGGTGAAGTCTATGATGGTGTAGGCCAATTTGTTCATTCTTATTGGGGAGATACTTTATTGATTGTAGTCTACGTTCTCAACCATGTCTCGTTAAAGTCCGTAGTCAGTACCCCATTTGAGTTTTGGATAGGGAGGTAGCTGACCTTAACCACTTGAGGTCATGGGGTTGTGTCGCGTATGATCACGATTTCTTATATTCACATGACAAGTTAGGCCAGCAGGAAAAGAAATGTATCTTTATAAAATACTCAGAATACTCTATGGGGTATGTATTCTTAGGTGAGCATGCATACAACACTGTTATTGAAATTGAGTCCTTGATACCACATTCCTCGAGAATGATTTTCCTAAGAGATGTGAAATCGATCTGGACTTTATCTTCTATAAGATAGATAAGCCTAGTAGCTCAGGTGAGCTCAGCGTTGGGACCCAATACCCCATTAAGGATTATGGTCCTAATGAGAGCGATTTATCTAGAGGTGAAAAAAGTTCTCTCTCTCTTTGTAGGAGTATCGAGAATGTGTACTTAAGCGTCACTTCCCGATTGAGGATAAGACCCTCATTATGACCCTTGAAGATGATAAAGAATCTAAAGTAGTCCAAGAGGTTCTCGAAGGTCCTGCGAAAGATCATTGGTTGAAGACCATAGATGAAGAGAAGGAGTCGATAAGAATCAATGGGATCTGAGACCTAATTGATTTGTTTTAGGAGAGAAGGACCATTGGAGACAATTGGATTCTTAAGGTTAAGAGAAAGGTCGACAGATCAATAGAGAGGTATAAGATCCGTCTGGTAACCACGGTTATACTCAAACTGAGGGCTTGGACTACTAGGGAGTCGTAGTTCAATTTACTTCCATTCATTTACTTTTAGCGATTGTCACGAATATGGATCTGGAGTTACATCAGATGGACGTAAAGACTGTTTTCCATAATAGAAGTTTGGATAAGGAGATTTACATGGAACAACCCTCTCGGCTCATTCTAGTAGGTCAGGAGAATAAGCTCTGTTGACTTTGGAAGTTGATGTGTGGCCTAAAATAGTCATCCAGACAGTGGTATCTAAGATTTCACGAGCAGGTGATATCTTATGGTTTTACAATAATCGAGAAGAATCATTGTGTTTATCTGATATGTTTCGATAACTCTTTTTTATCATATTTTTATATGTGAGTGACATTTTATTGGTTGGGAACAACAGATAGTATCTGATAACCATTAAAATATGATTATTGTCGAGTTTTGATATAAAAGATATGAGTGATGTTTAGTTCATCCTCAGAATTTGGATCCAGATGGATCGCTCAAAAAGGGTGTTGACTTTTTAACAAGAATCCTATATTAGGAAGATTTTTGAACATTTCGAGATAAACGATTGTAACCTAATAGATACTCCTATCGATAAAAGTAAAGATCTAAGTCTTGACATATACCCTATAACTTAGGAAGAAATAAAATAGATGAGTTGAATCCTTTATATTAGTGCAATGTACGGTTTAGTCTATATGATAAGACATACATGACCAGACGTTTATTTTGCAGTCGATCTGGTGAGTAGATATCAATTGAATCCTAGAAGGGATCATTGGAGAGCAGTGAAAAAAATTCTGAGATATTTCAGGGGAACTGCAAACCGCCCCTTCTGTTATGGAGGTAGTGATTTATGTTTCATTAGGTATTCAGACGCCGACTATGGGTGGCGATCTGAATGAACGCAAATTGACATCAAGCTCTGCCATCTTGCTTAATAATGGTGCCATATCTTGGAGAAGTAAAAAGGAAATTTGTGTATCTCTATCTACGATAGTGATTGAGCTTATGGTATACTTAGCGGCAGTTCAGGAGAGTGTTTGGCTCAAAAAAATTTTGAATGACTTAGGGGTTGTAGTAGATAGTGGGAGGCCAGTCATAATTTATTATGAAATTAGGCCTCCATTGCCTACAATCGAGACTTAAGTATCACAATAAAACAAAAAACATTGATATCAGATACCACTTTGTGAGAGATATCACAAAAAATGATATAGTGATGATTAAGTATAGTTTTATATACAACATGGTGGCTGATTCTTTTACCAAACCCGTTGTGAAAGATTTCTTTGTGAGACACAAAATCATTAGATTTAGTGTATTTTGTCATTTCTCACTATGTACTGATTTTGATACTTTTTGATATATATGATATATGTGTATTATACGGACACAAGTTTATTTCTTGCATTTGTTTATTATTATATATTCTGTAGTGTGCTATGATAAAAGATATGTCAAGTAGGCGTGGTCGACTCTCTCACAAAAGTGACCACCTCTAGTTTTGAATGAGTGGAGATGAGACGGTTTCTAATCATACTATTAGAACATAAGTTGTCTTAATAAGTATTCAGGATGAGGTATATGCGATATGACCGACATGGATATACCTGCATCCATATTGCTTGTAAGTAACTAGATTTGAAATCTCAGATATTATCTGCATCTAGTGATATTGTATCTAAGATACTCTCTTTGAGATCTCTGCGTAAAATCTTATATGTAGACTGAGTCCCATATCTGCACAGTGTTAGAAAAATTTGGCATATACCCTTTTGAGATATGGGAAAATAATATTATGGCACGTGTTTCATACCGTTTGTGATAAGACGATCATGAGATAGTGGGAGCTATTATTTGAGATGATAGTGTGATCATGATATCTGTTCCCACTATATGAGATCTGGAATTCATTAGATGGGATCTCTTATACCCTTATTACTTTCGACTGTTTCTAAAAGTTTTGGTTCAGTATTTATTATTTTAGTCTATTTACCTATGACCAAGAAGATAAATTGAGATATTAAGGGTAGGTTTAGGAAAACAGTCGAATTGAGTTTAGTGTATTCGAGTTTGGGAAAAAGAAAACCAATCAACACTAAATCATTGCGTTGTATTCATAGATTGACTTGTTATATTATTCCATATTGAGATTCAAATATAATAGTGAATACACAGTTGAGCAAATGATTGGGGATCACTTTCGATAAGGAGAGTGGCTCAATAGATGTTATTGTATTGAGTTTGAGATACAACGAGTTCTTTTTTTTTTTTATATTAATGGTAACTTTTCGATAATCCTAACAGGTGTATTGAGCAATATTTACTTACAGGTGTAATCGTCGGTCGCATGATACCTAATCCTGTAGGAAAGTATAACAGGGTGATGTGATAAATCGCATGAGTTGTAATCTTATGATCGACGTAAAATACTCTTATGTGCAAGTAAGAGATGTTAATTAAAATGTCCACGAAAAGGCATGGGGTTTAAAATGTTAATTTTAAATTTTAAATAAAAATGTGGGATAATGGGTGGTTAACCCATTATCCCTACTTCCCCAAACTTCCTCCCCATTTTTGATCCTACGTAAGTGAAGATGAAGAAAAATACTTCTATGCACATTGCTCAAAGAAAAGCACACATTTTCTAGTGAGAAAAGATGAGGGATTGAGAAAATTTCGACGAAGAAATTTTCGTCTGTCATTGTATTATCAGACTTTGGATTGAGGTGTCATGGCACTGTGATGGTGATTCGATATTGTGATTACCATCTCTACCGAGCGATCCGTATAAGAGAGTTCACAATTCGATTAATTTTTAGAAATCTACGTATTGAGATATTGAGATATTTAATTTCAAAATTAATAGTCCCTAGAGACTGACACCTTTGAAATATTATCTCTTGGTGTTATCATTCTGCATGTCACGCCCTTCATCAGAAAAAGTGGACATGATATTATGAGAGTTTTAAACCAAATGGGATATCCACATGGTCAAACAAAATTTAAAAAGAAAACCAAAACAAAGCAAAACTCCTCGTAATCATCTCTCTCTCGATCTCTCCCTTTTTCTCTCCATTACTTTTTTGTTGTTTTCTCTCTCCTTTTTTAAGCAACCCGTGAAATTCATAAATTATATAGAAATTGTCATGACGTACCCTCTTTATAGCATGATACATCATATATATATATATATATATATATATATATATATATGTATGAGTATTTGGTTAAATCATAATCGAAATAATTAAAATTAGAATAATTGATTTAATTCGATTATACAATTTTCATAATCACAACCTAATCAAATAGACGAAAAACCGATAATTCATTTGCTGAATTAGACAGTTAATTCAGTTCAATTATCCAAATTAACCGAGTTAATTAAATTTTTTACTATAAGACATTTAAGTAATCCTATTTTCTATTCATATCTATATAAATGTTGTATATATCATTCATATCAACATGTGAATGTAAACTGTAATTTTAAAATTCAAAATTCATTTATAATTTTTATTCATCGAATGTTATTTTGAAAATTTTAAATTTCAAATTTCAAATAGAGTAGAAAAGGAGTGAAATAGGAGAGGAGGTAGATGCGTGAGTGAGAGTCTTAAGTTTGAGAATGGAAGCGTCGTAAAATGGATTTGATACCGAAAATTCGGAACTAAATAGTGAAACTAAAAACATTTTATTAATTGTGCGCTTTTTACTATATTAGTTTTAATTTTTAGTTTTTACTCTTTTAATTTTTAATTATAATATTATAATAAAATTTATATGGATAAAAATTATCCAAATTTATACATAATATTTTTAATAAATTCGATTTGATGGAAATAAAAATTGTTAAAACCAATAATTGTCCAATAAGCTAAATTAAAGTTTGGTTTTACCCGAAACCAAATCGAATACCTAATAAACCATCCAAAATATAAATAAATGGTTCGGTGAAAACGGTTTTTTTGATTTTAACTTAATATTGCTCACCTCTACATATATCTAGGCATAAATCATCTGATATAATCATAAACCAATCTGTATCACAAATCAATACTTAATTACCATTATATAATCATCGTCTCAATAACTATAAGAAATTAATATTTGCCATCTAAGATAAATACAACGTAACATACTCCTATAAGATAACATATATCAATAATTTATCAAACACCTTATACTTACATTATAAGCTATTACATAATCACATAAGATAACATGAAATCCTACATTTTATCAATGTGATATGGTTCCATCAAACCTAACCATATACTTAGCCAGGTATGTTATAAACAAAAGTGCAAGAATTTAAAGAGAAAAGTTCTCCTCCACGAACCAAACCAATCCTCAAGCATCCTAGCGAATTCAAGAAAAAAATTTTCAAATTTTGTTATGAAAGAATTATATGAATGATAAAATGAGATAGAAAAAGATGTAGAATTCTCTCTCTAACTCTAAGAATATTATTAAAATATAAAATTAGTGATGGGGACAGGACTAACACAAAAGACACAAACATGTGAAAAGAGATCTACTCATAACCAATTAAAGTACCCATTGAACTAGTATCAAGAATTCGTGCAAACATTAAATGGGTTGATTCAAGCAACATGGGCCCAAGAAAATTTGTGGGGGGGGGGGGGGGGTCCATAGAAGGTGTTGAACATGAGACTTGAGGTTGGACTTCCCTAATTCAAGTTGTGGATAATTTGAAAAGAAATCTTCAAACAAATCGGACATAATCGTAAATAAATCTTCAAATTTCAACCCTATATTTCCAATTTCTATATCTTTGATAGACAATATTTTAAAAAATTCCATTTTATTTAGTTTTATATCCTTGAATAGATAACATTTTTAAAAAGTTGACTTTTCAACGAAATGTTACTAAGTGTAATACTAATTTTGGCCTATATAAAGGCCCCTTCTATGCAAAAAAAAAAAAAAATGCACAGAAGAATTTTGAGAGCATTAGGTGTATTCCTCTTTGATTCTATTCAAACTTATCAACTAATCAATCAGTCCTACATAACTAATCATGGCATCTTCACATACCATGGTTCTTGCTTCCATATAAGCAATGGGTAGAAATTTTCCATTCAAACTAACTTAGGGATTTGGTCCAAATAATTTTTGTTACGGGTGTTGTCACAAGGTTGGCAGGGTTTGTATTAGTTGCTATCAAGCTGGCTTTAAGTTAGGTTTGTAGTCTTTATCATAATCTTCTATTTAATTCCTTCTTTTTTGAATTCTATTCTCTCGCGAAAAAAAAAAAAATTCTTTGGATTTCTTGGGATTCTTGATCATCCAGTTTTGGATTTCTTCTTTCAAAACAATTCTTGATTATTTCTTGATTATCAATATTTGGGTTGAGTGGAAAAAAAAATCTCTAGGTTTCTTGGGACTCTTAATCATCTAGTTTCGGATTTCTTCTTTTGAAACAATTCTTATTCATTGATATTTGAGGTGAGTAAAAGAAATCTCTGGATTTCTTGGGATTCTTGATCATCTAGTTTCGAGGTTCTTCTTTCAAAACATTTCTTGATCATCAATATTTGGGATGAGTGAAAGACAAAAAAATCTCTAGGTTTCTTGGGATTCTTGATCATTCAGTTTTGCATTTCTTCTATCAAAACAATTCTTGTTCATCAATATTTAGGGGGAAAATTCTCTAGATTTCTTAAGATCTTGATCATCTAGTTTTAGATT
The DNA here is from genome assembly GCA_033439265.1 of Dillenia suffruticosa. Taxonomy (NCBI): domain Eukaryota; kingdom Viridiplantae; phylum Streptophyta; class Magnoliopsida; order Dilleniales; family Dilleniaceae; genus Dillenia; species Dillenia suffruticosa. The sequence continues at coordinate 16,415,779 of JAVTVX010000029.1, forward strand.
TCTTCTTTTGAAACAATTCTTATTCTTCAATATTTGGTGTGAGTGAAAAAAAAATCTTTGGTTTCTTAGGACTCTTCATCATCTAGTTTTGGGTTTCTTCTTTCGAAACAATTCTTGTTCATCAATATTTGGGGTGAGTGAAAAAAAAAATTCTTTGCATTTCTTGAGATTCTTGATTATCTAGTTTTTAGTTTTTTCTTTCAAAACAATTCTCGTTCATCAATATTTGGGGTGAGTAAAAAAATAAAAAAATTCTTTGGGTTTTTTGCAATTCTTGATCATCTAGTCACGGACTTCTTTTTTCGAAACAATTCTTGATCATCAATATTTGGGGTGAGTGAAAAAAATTATTATGCATTTTATACTCTTGGAAACTTAATCATCAATTGTAGTTATAGTTGTGTTCTTTTCCTTGGTATACACGTTGTGAAATAGTTGTGAGGGACTTTGATAATGTTTGATTAGTTTAATTAGAATCAAGTGAGGGTACTATGAGTAGAAAAAGACAGGAGTTGTGACTCTATTAGAGGGAAAAAGCCAGATTTATTAAGGGAAAAACACGATGGAAATTGAGTGGAAAAAAAAACATATTCTGAGTGAAACACGTGATGAAGGGTGAAATCATGGTCCAAGATCAAGAAAACGATTTCAATGAAGATATTCGACAGCCAACTACACAAAATCTGTAGATCCAAGCCTTGGTAGGGGAGATATAACGGATGATAAAGCTAGAACTAGAACAAAATATCTTCTAACTCCATATAATGTTATAACTCCACCACATTAGCAATTTCTCGGTTCAATCTTTCAAGAAATCTAGCCATTGTTGCCTCTCGGTCCTCCTCTAAATTAGCTCCAATCATCGTGACCTCCATCTCTTGATAATAATCTTCAACACTCTAATTGCCTTGTCTAAGGTCTTGTTGTCTTTGGTACAACTCCTGATAATAATGGCTCGACACAAACCACTTCCTCATCATGGTTTTCATCTCCTTCCATGTCTTTATCGAATGTTCCCTATTTCTCCTCCTATTTAACAATAATTGATCCCATCACACAATAACATAATTAGTAAACTCAATAGTTGCAAGTCTAATCTTTTTATGTTCTGGGTAGTTGTAGCAATCAAACAACAATTCCACTTTCTTTTCTCACTCAATATAAGCTTTAGGATTGTTTTTGCCTTGAATGCAGGAATCTTCATCTTAATGCTACTCAAGTCATTGTCTCTCCGACACCTACCTTGTACCCTTCTATTGCTAATAATGAACTCCTAGTCATCTTCTTCATATAACCCTTCCCCAAGATACTCATCGTCCTCAGCTTTTATATTCTTAGTTCGAATCTTCTCCCTCTTATGCCCATTAAGGTGGATCTACGGTTGTCTCTGAGGTGTTCTCTCTTCTAATTTGTCTAACCTTTCATGTATTTGTTCTAGTTCCAACTTCATCATCCGTTATATCTCCCCTACCAAGACTTGGATCTACAAATTTTGTGTAGTTATAGTTGTGTTCTTTTCCTTTGTATACACGTGAAATAGTTGTGAGGGACTTTGATATTGTTTAATTAGTTTGATAAGAATCAAGTGAGGGTACTATGAGTTGAAAAAGGAAGGAGTTGTGACTCTATTAGAGGGAAAAAATAGATTTATTGAGGAAAAAACACGATGGAAATTGAGTAAAAAAAACATATTTTGAGTGAAACACGTGAGGAAGTGTTAAATCATGGTCAAAGATTAGGAAAATGATTTCAATGAAGATATTCAACAACGAACTACACAAAATTTGTAGATCCAAGCCTTGGTGGGGGAGATATGACGGATGATGAAGTTAGAACTAGAACAAATACATGAAAGGTTAGACAAATTAGAAGAGAGAATACCTCGGAGACAACTGTAGATCCACCCTAATAAGCGTAGGAGGGAGAAGATTTGAACTAATAATATAAAAGCTGAGGATGAGGAGTATCTTGGGGAACGGTTGATGAAGAAAATGACCAAGAGTTCATTATTAGCAATAGGAAGGGTACAAGGTAGGTGTCGGAGAGACAACGACTTGAGTAGCATTAATATGAAGATTCCAGTATTTCAAGGCAAAAAAAATCCTGAAGCTTATCTTAAGTAGAAGAAGAAAGTGGAATTGGTGTTTGATTACTATAACTATCCAGAACATAAAAAGGTTAAGCTTGCAACTATTGAGTTTACTGATTATGTTATTGTGTGATAGGATCAATTAGTGTTAAATAGGAGAAGAAACAGGGAACACTCGATACAGACATTAGAGGAGATAAAAGACATGATAAGGAAGTGGTTTGTATCAAGCCATTACTATAAGGAGTTGTACCAAAGACCACAAGACCTTAGACAAGGCAATTGGAGTGTTGAAGATTATTATCAAGGGATGGAGGTCACGATGATCCAAGCTAATATAGAGGTAGACTGAGAGGCAACTATGGCTAGATTTGTAGAAGGATTGAACCGAGAAATTGCTAATATGGTAGAGTTACAACATTATGTGGAGTTAGAAGACGTGGTGCATATGGCTATCGAGATTGAAAACCAACTCAAGAGGGGATAGCAATGTATAACGAAATCCTACTGTGGATTTATCATGGGGACCAAGTTTGTTATGATGGATGGAGAAGAAAGGCGTGGCCTAACCCAAAACTGAACAAAAGGAAGTGTAGACCAGTCAAAGGAATTGTTGAAAAGAAGGATAACTTAACCCATCTTCATCACCAACCAAGTGCATCTACTTAGAAGTCCAAAAATCAGCATGCATTGTCCAGCAAGCATGGCCCATTTGGGCAGCCTAAACCAACCCAAAATACATTCAAAAATAGGCCCAAGGAAGCCCAAAAGTTTGGAGAAAAGTCTAGGAAGCAAACCCAAATAGCTAGGGGCAGTTTGGGCAGCATATATTTCAACAGTCAAAAAACTAGCTGTTGGAATTCCTTGGGGTTTGAGCTCCAACGGGAATATCACTTTCTACTGGCTATTTTTCCCTTTTCTCTATAAATAGAGCCTCATTGTATCTCCAAAAACTATGAGAAAAATGCTCTCAAATCTGTCCATGTATGCTCTCATTCTTCTTCAATAAAATTCAGAAGTATTCTTCATTTCTTGTGCTCTATTTTTTGATATTTCAACATGGTATCAGAGCAAATTTCGATCCCTTCCTCTTCAAGGTTGGGTGACCTTCCACCTTCCATCAACCTTACCCAATTTCAAAATATATCCTCCATTCAATTAAGAGGAGGAAATTATTATCAATGGGCAGCCTTGATGAGAAGGGTGCTGGAACTTCACAACTTGGAGGGTCACATACTTGATCAACCACTTGAAGAGGTGGATTCTTCCTACAGAGAATGGAAGAAGAGGGACAATCATGTGTTTTTTCTTTTACTCAATTCCATGGATGAAACACACAAAGCTATGGTGACTTGTGCTCCCAATGCAAAACTAATATGGGACACAATGTTTTCTCTTTATGGCCAAGAATCTAACCTTGGCAGAATTTTTGCGCTCAAACGACAAATTTCAAACATCAAAAAGGAAGGGAAATCACTTCCTCAATATTTTGGGGAATATACGGATACTTGGAATGAGCTCTCCACTCTCCGTCCGGATTCCATAGATCTCAAAGTCCTCCAAAAGAGGAAAGAAGAAGATAAAATCTTTGGTCTTCTCATGGGTCTAGATGATTCCTACTCTCTTCTTAGACAAGAAATTCTCCGAATGAAGGAATTTCCTTCATTTGGAGAAGTGCAAAATATGATCCAACGAACGGAAGTTAGCATGCGTTTGGAAGAAAATTCCAAACTTAGACTTGAAGCTCAAGGTCACATGGCTACCGTTGAAGAGCACATGGCTGCCAAAGCACATCAAGTTCCAAAGAAAATTGATGTATGCACCCATTGCAAGAAAAGAGGACATACGAAGGAGAAGTGTTGGAACCTTCATCCTCATTTAAAGCCCAAGACCTTCAAACCAAGGGAGCAACTTTCCGAGCAGCATAATGTACTTCACACCAAGCTTCAAGGACCTACCATGGCTGATTTTGCTGCTCTTCAAAGTCAACTCAATGACATCTCCAAGAAGTTTCAACAACTTGCTCCCTCCAATGGTAAAAATCAAAACACTTTATCCTCTTTCAATTTCGAAGATTTTCTCATTGATTCGGGAACGGACCATCATATGGTAAGGGATAGAAGAAAAATCAAGCATTTTAAAAAACTCCCTAACCATAAGATAGTCCGTGTTGCCAATGGGCAAGATTTGAAAGTTGAGCAAATTGGGGAAATTGAACTTTTTGGAAAAACATCAAATGCTTTATTTGTTCCCCAACTCACTTCAAATCTTTTGTCCATTAGCAAAGTCACTAAGGATCAAGGGTGTAGAGTTGTTTTTGACCCAAACACTGTTACTTTTCAGGACCTCAAGTCGAATCAATTGATTGGCAAGGGTTCTAGAAGAGGGGATCTATATTTTTTGGATCAAAAGCATCATGCACTCGTAGCTCATATCAAAGAAGATGCATCTCTTTGGCATAAACGTTTTGGGCATCCTAGTGACCAAGCTTTAAAGCGTCTATTTCCAAGTATTAATATTGAAGATAGACATTGTGAAGCTTGTATTCTGGGAAAGGAAACCCGATCAATGTATCCCAATTCAAAAACAATTTATAAAGATGCTTTTGATTTAGTTCATTCGGATTTGTGGACTTCACCTATCAAATCTCATTTAGGCTACAAGTATTTCATTACTTTTGTAGACCAAAAAACTAGGTACACTTGGGTCTACCTTTTGAATACCAAAGATCAAGCTTTTGAAGCCTTTAAAAGCTATGAGAGATATGTGACCAAACTTTACAATGCTAACATTAAAATTCTAAGGACGGACCATGGTGGAGAATTCACTAGTTTGACATTTGAAAACTACCTTAGAGAGAATGGCATTATACATCAAATGTCTTGTGTGTACACACCTCAACAAAATGGGGTGGCCGAAAGGAAAAATAGGCACATATTAGAAATAACTAGAGCTATGATGTTTCATTCAAATGTGCCTAAGAAATTTTGGTGTGATGGAATAAAAACCGCTGTCCACCTAATAAACCTTATCCCATCTCAAGTCTTGGATGGCAAGTCACCCTTAGAAGCCCTACTAGATAGAAAACCTAAGATATCTCATCTTAGAACATTCGGTTGTGTATGTTACATTCATATTCCAGCACACATGAGGGATAAGTTAGATCATAAGGGTAGAAAGTGCATATTTTTGGGGTATGCTTCCTTTGAAAAGGGGTATAGATGTTATGACCCTAAAACTAACCAAACATACACATCTAAGGATGTGATATTTGTGGAGAATGAGTCCTTTTTTGTAGATAATGAAGAACATCAATCATCAGAAGAAGAGAGCACTCCAAGCACGTGGAATTTCTTACTTCTCCCGAATCAATCATCTCCACCAATTGCAGAAGGAATCTCCCAAGAGACTAATGAGCAATCTCAAAATAATGAAGAAGAAGGATCAAACTCCATAGAAGAGGAGGCAGCCCACACTTCAGGGGGAGATCAAGAAACCGAAGAGGAAGAATCCGAGCATGTAGAGGGAGATTTGGATGCACCACCTCCTCACCTTAGGCGATCCACGAGGCTTAGGGTTCCCCGTTCGGAATGGATTAACCGTAGAGTTTACTATAACTCCAAGGTAACATCACATCCGATTTCTAATTATTATACCATCTCACATGTTTCTTTGAGCCACCAAAATTTTTTGAGTGGCATAGATAAAGAATAGGAGCCTAGGACATATGATGAAGCATCCAAGGACCCAAGGTGGAGAAAGGCAATGAAGGAAGAGCTAGATGCATTGACCAAGAACGGTACATGGGAAGTCACCTCTCTTCCAAAGAGCAAGCGAGCCGTCGGATGCAAATGGGTATACAAAATCAAATATAAAAGTGATGGATCAATTGAAAGATTTAAGGCAAGACTTGTGGCTAAAGGATTCACTCAAGCATATGGGATAGATTACAAAGAGACATACGCACCCGTTGCCAAAATGAATACAATTAGGGTCTTGATATCTCTTGCGGTGAACCATGGATGGAGCATGTTTCAAATGGATGTAGCAAACGCGTTCCTTCAAGGAGATCTCGAAGAAGAAGTGTACATGCAACTTCCTCAAGGGTTCCAACAACAAGGAGGAAACGTGTGCAAACTACGCAAGGCTATCTACGGGCTGAAGCAATCCCCAAGGGCATGGTATGCAAAATTAAGCCATGCTTTCCTTAGTAGTGGATTTGTTAAATGCCATAGCGACTCTTCTGTTTTCATTAGAAAAAACAATGATAAAATAGTGATAGCCTTAGTTTACGTAGATGATATCATCATTACTGGAAATGACATGCATTTAATAGATATAGTTAGAAATTTCTTGAGTTCTAGGTTTGAAATTAAAGATTTAGGGAGACTAAAGTATTTCCTAGGAATTGAGTTAGCCTATTGTAATAATGGGTTAATTCTATCCCAAAGGAAATATGCACTTGATCTTTTGCAGGAAACAGGAAAGCTAGGAGGAAAGCCAGCTTGTAGCCCTATTGTCACCACTGGACCTCTAGTAGATGATGAGGAGCCACTTGAGGACATAGAGAGATATCAAAGACTTGTAGGACGACTGATCTACCTCACCATCACTAGGCCAGACATAGCCTTTGCCGTGAGCCAAATTAGTCAACATATGCATTCTCCAAAGATGGGTCATTGGAGAGCAGTTGAGCGCATCCTTCACTACATCAAGAAATCACCAGGACTAGGTATTTGGATGAAGAACAATGGAAGCTCCCAAATTGAAGGCTTTTGCGATGCAGATTGGGCGAGCGATTCAAAGGATAGAAGATCTACCACCGGGTACTGCATGTTCGTAGGAGGCAACTTGGTAGCATGGAAGAGCAAAAAACAACATGTGGTGTCAAGATCGAGTGCAGAGGCTGAGTATAGAGCAATGGCGTCAGCAGCCAGTGAGATTGTATGGTTGAAGGCTCTAATAGAGGAATTAGGGTTCAATGTTTCTACACCAATCAACTTGCATTGTGACAATCAATCGGCAATTCATATTGCATCCAATCCGGTCTTTCATGAAAGGACTAAACACATAGAAGTTGATTGTCACTTTATTCGACAAAAGATGGAAGAAAAGCTTATAGCCACTCCCTACATCAAAGGAAAAGAGCAACTAGCTGATATCTTCACAAAAGGGGGAACTGCAATGCATCTTCAAGAAATCATGAACAAGTTGGGCACTATCGATATTTACGCACCCAACTTGAGGGGGAGTGTTGAAAAGAAGGATAACTTAACCCATCTTCATCACCAACCAAGTGCATCTACTTAGAAGTCCAAAAATCAGCATGCATTGTCCAGCAAGCATGGCCCATTTGGGCAGCCTAAACCAACCCAAAATACATTCAAAAATAGGCCCAAGGAAGCCCAAAAGTTTGGAGAAAAGTCTAGGAAGCAAACCCAAATAGCTAGGGGCAGTTTGGGCAGCATATATTTCAACAGTCAAAAAACTAGCTGTTGGAATTCCTTGGGGTTTGAGCTCCAACGGGAATATCACTTTCTACTGGCTATTTTTCCCTTTTCTCTATAAATAGAGCCTCATTGTATCTCCAAAAACTATGAGAAAAATGCTCTCAAATCTGTCCATGTATGCTCTCATTCTTCTTCAATAAAATTCAGAAGTATTCTTCATTTCTTGTGCTCTATTTTTTGATATTTCAACAGGAATCAAGGCAAATCCAGTCCTTCTATTACTTGGAATTGAGATGCTAAGTGTTTTAAATGTCAACGCAGGGTCACATAGTGAGTCAATGTCTGAATAAGTGAGTAATAATGTTGTGAGATAATGGTGAAATTGAGACTGAAGATGAAGATGAAGCTAAACATATACCACCTTTGGAGGATCAGGAAGAGAAGGAGTATGCTGCTATTCATGACAAATTATTGGTGATCAAGAGGGCTTTAAGCATACAAGCCACTAATGAGGAAGAGCAGCTAGAAAACATCTTCTATACTAGATGCCACGTACAAAACAAGGTATGTAGTATGATTATTGATGGAGATAGTTTGACTAATGTGGTTAGCACTACAATGGTTACAAAATTAGGCTTGCCAACAATCAAACATCCTAGAGCTTATAAATTACAATGGCTCAATGATAGTGGAGAGGCGAGGGTAACTAAACAAGTATTGTTTTCATTCTGTATCAAAAAATATGAAGATGAAGTTCTGTGTGATGTGGTGCCAATGCAACTGCATACTTGTATTAGGACAACCATGGCAATTCGATCGGCAAGTTACACATGATGTCTTCACCAATAAATATTCTTTTGTATTCAAGGAAAAACCAATAACTGTTGTTTCAATGACACCAAAGAAAGTCTACGAAGATCAAAAAAGAATGCAGAGAGAGTGATCAAAAGAAAAAAGAGTGAAGAGGAAAGAGAGAAAGAAATAGAAAAGAAAACGAGTAGTGAGAAAAGTGAGAAAAATAGAAAAGAGGAGTGTGGAAACTGAAAAGAAAAAATCAAAGAAAAAAAGAGAGAATATCTATGCAAAAGCGAATTAGATAAAACAAGCTGTGTTTTCTAATCAGTCGATGATTGTACTTTTGTACAAGGAGACACTTTTAAACACAAATGAACTCGGCTCTACTTTGTCGAATTCTATTGTTTCTTTTTTGTAGGCTTACAAGGATGTCTTTCCCACAGAGTTACCCCAGGGTTTGCCTTTGATTTAGGGGATTGAACACTATATTGATGTCATGCCTCGTGCAACCATTCAACCCAACTAGCCTATAGGAGCAATCCGGAGGAGACAAAGGAACTTCAAAGGCAGGTTAGTGAATTGATGGAAAAAGGATACCAAAGGGAAAGCATGAGTCCATGTGCAATACCAATATTGTTAGTACCTAAGAAGGAAGGAACGTGACAAATGTGCGTTGATTGTTAAGCCATCAATAATATAACAGTAAAATATCATCATCCTATTCCTCGCTTAGATGATATGCTAGATGAACTACATGGTTCTTGCGTATTCTCTAAAATTGATTTAAAAAGTTGTTACCATCAAATTAAAATGAAAGAAGGAGATGAATGGAAACTAGTATTTAAAGCAAAATATGAATCGTATAAGTGGTTAGTTATACCTTTCAGCTTGACTAACGCCCCAAGCACTTGCATTTATAGTTAAATTTGTAGTTGTGTACTTTGATGATATACTTATTTATAGTAAAACTCTTGATGATTAGGTTGTACATCTGAAATCTATTTTAGATGTGTTAAGAAATGAAAGGTTATTTGTGAATCTGAATAAATGTGTTTTTTGCACTGACAAGCCTGTATTTTTGGGATTTGTTGTTAGCGCCCAAGGTATATAGGTTGATGAAGAGAAGGTGCGGGCAATACAGGAATGGCCAAGTCCCACAAGTTTGGGTAATGTTCAGAGTTTCCATGAACTTGCTAGCTTTTATCAAAGGTTTGTAAAAGAGTTTAGTAGTATAGGTGCACCACTTACCAAAGTCCTAAAGAAGAACGTTGGTTTCAAATGGGGGAAGAGCAAAAGAAGATGTTTCAGCTAATCAAAGAACAACTAACCAACGCTAATTTATTGGCCCTTCCAAACTTTACTAAAATGTATGAGATTGAATATGATACTTCAGATTTAGGGATTGGAGTTGTTCTTATGCAAGAAGGATGACCAATTGTGTACTTTAGCAAGAAACTAAGTGGGGCAGTTTTGAAAAACCCTATGTATGACAAAGAATTGTTTGCATTATTCCAATCTCTAAAGACATAGCAGCATTACCTATGGCCTAAGGAATTCATAATTCGCACCGATCATGAGTCCTTAAAGCATTTGAAAGGTCATTATATACAAACTAAATCATAAACATGCCCAATGGTTGGATTTCCATATGTCATTAGGTACAAATAAGGAAAAGAGAACATCATTGCAAATTTTAATATCTACTCTTGATGCTAAATTACTTGATTTTGAACATATTAAGGAGTTATATACTACTGATCATGACTTTAGTGTTGAGTATCAAGTTTGTGAGAAAACTGCAACCGAAAAGTATTTCAGACATGATAGAATCTTATTTCGAGGGAATAAAATGTGTGTGCCTAATTGTTCTCTAAGAAATTTGTTAGTAAGAGAATCCCACAGTAGAAGATTATTGGGACACTTTGGGGTTGCTAAAACATTAGCAGTATTACAAGAACATTTCTTTTGGCTATATATGAAATACGATGTTGAGAGACTTTATGACAGATGTGTCACTTGTTGATAAGCTAAATCAAGAAAACAACCTCATGGATTATACACCTCTGTACCAATTCTTAGTACACCTTAGTTTGATATTTCGATGGATTTTGTGTTAGGGTTAACTAGGCCTAAATAGGGGAATGATTCAATGTTTGTGGTTATGGATAGGTTTTCTAAGATGACACACTTTATTCCATGTCACAAAACGGATTGCTATTTAACTAGAAGAGGGTGAATAGTTGAATATAGAGAATTAAAAAAAAAAGCTGAAGTTGGATGTACAGGTATTAAAGAAAAATTTGGGGACTTGATAGAAGAGAAGAGAAAAAAGCATACAAAGATTTTTATAGTTGTTCTACCAAACTCGGTATACGTCTACTCTCAGACTCCCCCTGAATTTTTTACTATTAACACAATAAAATAAATTTGATTAGAGGTTCAATTAAATCCTTACACTATTCTTGCAAAACACATTTTCCAATCCTTCACAAATTGATTTTTCTCACACTTGACCTAAAGCAGTTCCACACACTCTTTGGTCTTTTGAGCACTCAGTAAAAGAAAGAATTTAATGTCAAAGATAGGAGACTTTAATCCTCTGATTTGACATAATTGAGTTTAATCTTTAGACACTAAAAAAGGATAAGGAAGTTAAGAGTAGAGTAACATATGTAGTAAATACAAGTAATGAAGTAGCTTTTTAATTCAATTAAACATTCACTCTCTGTTTCATTATTTCTCTTTTCTGGTATTTATTGTGAGTTTGAAGAGATCCGTTAAAGTTGCATCCAAATGCTACAAAATTTATGTCTGCCATTAATGTTCTGTACAACAGTGCCAAGTTTCGCGCTGAACCTCTATTCCTTTACTAGCGTCAACTTTCGTAAATTTAGCCAATTAAAACTTGTTTATGTTGCATTTGAATGCCAGTTTTGATATAAATGGAAATATTCAGAGAATCAGTGAAAGGGAGTAACCGTTGAGTTCAAATTTGTTTCGTAAATTTGGTTTTTGATAACCTTGGGTTGACATGTTTAAATAGCACATCGACCTGAATTAAAAAATTTGATAGAGTATTTTTTATTAAACAGGTCGACAAGATTATATCCAGGTCGACAAGAACATGTATCAAATAAAATATGTGGACATATAGACTTAAATTGGTTGATGTGTTCTGGTGTGTCGATATGTTCTAGTGTGTCGATATGATTATAGTAGACATCGACCTGACATACATTGAAAATTAATATCCTAGGTAGACAAGTCATATCTACACATTGACATGATCCTATGTGCTCATAAAATTTGTGGATCTATTCTAATGAATTGGTCGATGTGTTGGATATGTCGACAAGATTAAATATAGGTGGATGTGTGATTTTAAAGGTTGACAAAACATCAGGTCGACATGTTTATTGTATACATCGACATATTACTGTACAAATAAAAATTGATGTACCTGTATTCTAAATAGGTCAATGTGTTAAGGTATGTCGACGTCGATGTGTGATATTTAAGCACCATTATATCTGGTCGACATGTCTTAATCCCACATCGACATGTTTTTGTGCTTTCTTAAAATTGGTAGACAAAACTTATAAAATAGGTTGATGTGAGTTTTCATGTTGACAACCCCTACTAGCACAGGTCATTATGTGTCTCTGGAGAAACAAGTAAAATTGGTCGACAAGTTATTAGGCATATTGACCTCATTTGATTTTTGCCTAGTGCATGTCGATGTGTCCTGAAGAGTGGGTTATTGTGCTCCTAAAATTGGTTGACATGGTAGTTCAAATTTATCCACATAATACTGTTCAGGTCGATGTGTTTTAGGTATTTGGTCGAATGTGAGATAGGTCGATGTGTTTCTTTCTATGATTTAGGTCAACAATGGTCATTCAACAGGTCGACATGTCTAGGGTTAGATTAAAAATTTATCGACATAATTCTTAAAATTGGTGGACCTGAGGGCAGGTTGACATGTTGTGCAGTATTTTGAGATATAAGGACTTTTCTGTTTTGTGATAATTATATGTTTAGTACTTAAACTTTACTCCTTTGTCACAAATGTCTTTACAGTTAAAAATGTTACAATGTGGTCATCAAACTTTCAAAAACGTATCGTATTGGTCCCTCAATTACTGACGGTGATAGGTTGTCCGTCAAAATGTTGATGTGGTCTGACCTAACCATCGACGTGGATGTACGGCTGTCGACATGTCAGTGCTATGTCAACTCATATAGACAAATCATGTTGCCACGTCAGCAAGTTGCTGATGTGGCAATGCCATATAGTAAAAGTGCAAATGTGGCATTGGCAAGTCACTAGAAGGGAGGTATTCTAGTTTTTCCAATGTTAGTTTGCAGCTTTACTTTTTCACTTCAATATATTGGCTTCTCCTACTTCTTGAGAGAGAGAGAGAGAGATAGAGAAAGAGAGAGAGCTTTAATCTGTCTCTTTGTCTCCCACTTTCGATCTTTCTCTTGATCTCTCTACTTCATTATAGTGGTCTCTTGTACTCGAACTTTTACTCTTTCTCTCTTTCTGTGTCTCTCTGAAAGGTTAAGGTTTTGAAATCGAAGAAACTCCATTGAAGTGCAGATGCGGGCATGATGTTATCTTAATAACTCCATGGACCTCTCAAAATCCTTCACGGAGGTTTTACGGTTGCACTAAGTTCTGGGAAAGTTATTTTTTTAAAACATAATTTCAAAAAATTGAGGTAACGGACATATTCTCTCTCTATTTTTTTAATCACCTATGAGATATGTGAAATTTTCTCCATTTTTTATATAGGATTGGAATGCATGTGAATTTTTCTAGTGGTATGATCCATCATTGTCTGATCGAGTAATTTAAGTCATCTTAGGTCTGAGAAACAAATTTGAGGAGGAAAAGACAAAATGCAGTTATGTGGTTGTTGATTGTAATATGAGAATGGAAGTTGCAAGTAGCATGATCAAGAGGTTGAAGGAGTAAAATCTGCTTTTGACTCTACAGAAGTTAGAGTTGGAGGAAATATGTTCAAAGATGAAGATAGAGAAACTAAGTCAGCAAAGAATGATGTACAATGATTACAATGTTTTGGGGTTAGACGTGTATGGGTAATAATGACTATTATAATTTTATTTTTTGCTCTGATGTTTAAAAATGAAAGAAATCTAAATTCTGTTTTGTCCTTGCCTCAAAAAATGTAAAAATATGTTGTTGTAAAATATCAATGAGTGAAGGAATGAATGTTGTTTAAAAATATTGTTCTATCCAAATGTGTTCAAGCTTGCAAGGAATGAAGGGTGAATGATGTTTAAAAATGCTGTTGTGATGTTTAAAAATGTTGTTTTGACTGACATCTCATGTGCAACAGAAATTAAACAACAGCTCATGTGCAACAGAATTAACAACCTTCAGAAACCTAGCAATGCAATTGTAATCTCGCAACAGCTTATGTGTAACAGAATTTAAAACCTTCAGAGTATTACACTAAAATTACATTACAGAAACCTTCAGAAAAACCTTGCAATAGCTCATGTGTAGAATTAAAAACCTTAAGAGGAGGAATGCAGAATTAAAAACCTTACATTACACTACAGAATTCATTGTCATAGTATGTTACAAATCACTAAAAAAAAAACTTACAATGTCATCTTAAAACATTACAAATCAGTGCATTACTATGCAGAAGACTAACTGTAGAGGCATAGTATGTTACAAAAACATTACAATGTCAGACAAGAGTTTGCAATCATTATAATTTCAATTCAAAGATTCTATCTTGAAGGAGGTATTGGATTAACCACTTGTTACTGATTTTAGGAAAGTTGAGTAGTTGTTTCATTAACTTCATGGGACTAGTAGTGGGAAGCCTCAAATGAATTACCTTGACCCTGCAATCGTAAAAAACAAAAAAAAAAAAACAAAAAAAAAAACAAAAAACAAAAAAACTTAACCTCATTCTGCATGATCTCTTGTTATATCCAACTTGTTTGCATATCATATACTTCATTTTTGAACCAACTCTTGACAGTCGATTGGAATCTTTTGGTAGAACTTCAGTAGCTTCCTTTCTCCTTTTCTTTGAAGGATGCCTAGGTTTCCTTTTGTAGATCAGAGGCAATAATGTTGGTACATTATTTTTGTCCCATACATTGAGATCATTGCAAGGGTAGACAATTGGAGCATAGCATTCGGCATAGACATTGGGAGTATAGTAACCACACACATATTTTTCAACCTTATACTTTAATGCAAAAATGTAGGTAATAGCATGAGGACTGGAAAGCCACATAATTCCCATTTCCTACAGCTGCATGTCTACGATTCAAATCTACTATAAATTTGTTACTGAAATTTGAAAACTCATAAATTTCACTACCAGCCAATAAAGGAAACCAATGTTCGCTTTGCTTCTTCAAACTCTCAATCTTTCATTGAATGACAAGACAAACATCACCTTCAAAAGATGAAATTCTAGTCTTATTTTCACTAAATTTGGCCATCAAACTAGTTTCGATGATTCCAATAAACTAATATAGGCAACTCTCTTGCATCCAATATTTTTGCATTAAAGAACTTACAAAAATTATTGACTAATGTGTTACATTTACTGAACGGGGAAAATGCTGACCTTGTCCAAGTTTTTCTCTCCTTCTTCATCAACCATGTGTAGGCTCTTGTGTTAGTTTTTTGGATTTTAGTCATGACTATAATAAATTAGCCTCATAAATGGACCTCACAGCAGCATAAAATATGTTCTTCAACTTTAAGTCTAGGAACTGCTTGTGAAAGTTTTTATACATGTGTCTGACACATAATCTATGTTCAGAGTGGGGGACAAGACTAAAATAACATTTATCAATCTCTAGAAGTTATAAATTTACTATTCAAAAGACATGTGACTAATCGAAAATTCAGCTACTTGAGGAAAATTATGAAGCAAATTATTAAGGAGAACCAGTACATACCTTCTGTTGATCAGAATGAAAGTCCACTTTCTGTCCTCCCCAAGGTCTGTGAGCAAATGATGCAAAAACCATCTCCATGAGTCAATCTTCTCTAGCTTAGCAATAGTAAATTCCAGAGGGAAAATTCTATCATTAGGATTTTTGCCAACTGTAACCAGTAATTGCTCTCCAAATGCTGTCTTCAAGAAACATCCATCTAAACCTATGAAAGGCCTGCGCCCTTATTAGTTCTCAAAATTTCTTCAAAGTACTACCTTAGGAGGAAGAATTGCTCCTTATCCTGCCCTTCTGCAAGTGCTTTGGCCTTTTCTTTGGCTTTCTATGCCTTCATTCTTGCACAATCAAACCCAAATTTATCTTTGGTTTTTTTCTGCAACACATTCACTTTGATTTTTGGATCATCTTTCACCTTTTTCACCCATTTTTTTGCCAACCAATCAGCTGTTGCATGTTTGTTCATCCATAACCTTCCACAAGTATTTGTAGGCCTGTATGTAACCAGTAGGGCTGTCTTCTCATGATCACCTAATTTCTTTGCATATACCAACCAATCACAACCCTCAACACATCTCGTTCATTTTTTTTATATCTCAGGTTTTTTCCATTATAAACAGCGTAATCTCTCAATACTTATTTAAAAAACTTTAAACTCTCAAAAAGTTGGCCCTTCTCAATTCTATGTTCCTATGGTTGTAATCCTTTTTGAACTCCTCATAACTTATCCTATCCCCTTTGCCATGTATCTTTGCATCATCACCATCATTGTAAGAAATGGTGTAAATTAAATCTTCTTTATCATCCATAAAGGGATCATTCCAATCATTCGAATCTATATGACCACCCTCATTTTCAGAATCATCTAAGTACTCTGCGGAAGGGTCCCTATTAGTACCAAATAAGTCTGTCTCTTCATCTTTAGAATCACAATTTTCAAATCTAAAACCTAGGTCACTGTTTCAAAATCAGTAACTAAATTCTCAAAATTACACCCATCAGATTGGCTACCCTGCATCTCTTCTTCCTCCCATCTAAGTTCACTTTCATCAACAAAATAAGACTCATCTACACCGTGCTCTATGTATAAATGAACTTCATTTTTTGTTTTTAATATTTCATCTAAATATTCCAACAATGTAGTATCACTTAAAAATTGACAGGACCCATCTCCATCAAACCATACCGATGTACTTACAAAGTTTCTATAATGTAATTCTCCTACCATGTTTTTCAATTCAACCAGTGACATCTTATCCCTATCACAACTGTCAAAATAGATTAGGTCCCCACCCTCATATTTTTCATGTCTTACAAATTTACCCATGTGATAAACTACAGCAGTAAATTTTATAAAATCCATATCTGAGAAAGAAATAGAATTGTATAAATTATTCACACCCTAATTTAAGTTACAGTCATTGAAATAAAAACCCTAACATCTAAACCATTTATTTGAAATTAAAACTCATTAGGACCCCTAAATTTGAAACCTTAATTTTGAAATCGAAATCCTCAATTCAAATTAAACCTTAAATTTATAAACCACAAACAATTAAATTTTTAAACACTATTTAAAACCGTAATTTAAAAGACTAATTCAAAATGCTAATTTAAAATATTGATTTAAAATCCTAATTTTAAACCAACACTTTAACCAACTCCGGACCCATTCGTGAACAATCAAAAATGTTAAAATAGAAATAAATATAAAAAATAAACAAATCTAACGGTTAGATTACATACCTTAAAGGATTTCTATGGCCTCGCTATCTGATGATGGAAAGAAACCCCACCTTTGGGACCATAATAAAAAAATCCCCAGATGTCTCCTTGAATACAATAAATAACTGATTTCGACACAATCTCTCTATATTTCTCTCCAACTCTCTCTCAATCTTTCTATTGCTCTCTCTCTATTCGACAAAACAAAGAAAACGAAAGGGTTCTTATTCCTTCTTTCGAGAAATGTACAAAATGAAACCAAAAAACCCTAAACTTTTACTCTAATGTTGGAAAGACCAGAATGCCCCCTTGTGGTGACATGACAATGCCATATTGACACTTTGACTGTGTGATATTGCCACGTTAGCAACTTGCTGACATGGTAACAGAATTTGTCTATATGAGCTGACATGGCGCTGGCATGTTAATAGCCTTACATCCATGTTGATTGCTAGGTCAGATCACATTAGTATTTAACATACAATCTATCGCCGTCAATAACAGAGGGACTAATATGATATGTTTTTAGAAGTTTGAGAACCACATTATAACATTTTTAACCATATGGACTAATTTGTAACAAATGGGTAAAGTTTAAAGACTAAACATGCAATTATCTCTTTCTGTTTTTTTTTAAAACCTATTTTCTCCCAAATTTATCATCATCAAAACTCATTCATTTCAACAATCTCCCATTTTTTGATGATGACAAAGCTTCCGATACTTTATCTTAAAAACTTCAGATTCTATTGATTTAAGGTTTGATCAAAACAAGACTACCGTTCAATTTTCAAACAACCTATCCTCATTTCAGCCTACATACTATACAAAACACTTGTTAGTCTAAGTTCAATCTCTTGATTCACAAGCACAAAATACCTGTACTACACCCATCACTCTACACTATTGCGTGCATGAATTTAACCAACCTATTAGCACATAAAATGCATTATCTGGTAGTACTTTAATAACAGATCAGCACGACATGTAGCATAGCACCAACTTATCATTCCTACTTCATTTTCTCCATTTAGAATAGATCACACTTTAAGCTTGTATGCACACTTATACACATCCTACTCATTTCAACATTGAATACACACTTCAAGATTCCTATTCACTAATCAGAGATAACAGACACTTCAAGCTCTTCAACATTGCATACACACTTCAAGCTTCTTACTCACAGCAGACACTTCAAGCTCATATTTTTCTCCTCCTTTTTGTCATCAAAAAACATGGTCATTATTCAATCAAGTGCACCAACCTATCAAATGCCAACTAGGTAACCAAGCGCTTCCCCTCAATTAAAGACACCAACAACCATTCATTTTTACATATTTCAGCAAGCATTCGTGGCAGAAAGCATTTACCACTTCAACATAAATCATTTGTTCAATTTCAGAATTACACATACAAATTAGCAGCAAGCATTCATAGGCATTTCTCCACAAGCATGCACAATGTTAGCACAATGTCAAGAATAAAAAAAACTTAAAAGGAACTATAATCAACAAGCTAGATGCATTAATTGAAATTATAGTAAGACAAATAACATAAACGTGCAGAAATTAGATATACATTTAGATTTAAAGAAGTGAAAAGACAAAAGATTCATATATGAGACTAGCAAGAGTGGGAGGTTCTAGAAGGATGAAGGATTTTTCTCTTATCCTTTTCAAGGGCATCTAATCTTTTCTTGATTTCTTGAAGTTCGATCATCAACACACATCCCATTTGGCCTTGAAGAAACTATCTTTTCTCAAAATTTTCCAACTTCTCCTGGATCATTTCAAGAGTTACAAGCCAACTTGATTGTTGTCCTTCATCTTCTTTCCACTTCTCTCCTTTGGCTCATTCTCTGTTAGTTCTTCGTTATCATCTCCTATCTCTTCTATTTGTCTTTTGCTTGCTCCTCCTTCCTTTCTTACCTACTCTCCTTCACTATTGCACATCCATCTGACTCGGAGCATAGAGGAGGCATTAATTGCATTCTTATCATTCAACTCAATTACCATATCTTTATTTAATTTCACAATATTTTTTTATAGAATATTAGTTATCATGCTAGCATATGGTAGAAGAGAGTTCTCAAACCTATTTACAGCAATCATGAAGTGTAGTTCATGATTCTTCTCACTCATGATGTAAGCCATCAACCAAAAATCCTCTCTAGAGATAGTTGTATATTTTTCTCCCCTAGGTCTTAACACATGTGGCACAATCAAGTGGAAAATACGTTCATGGAAACCAAACTCTGTGGCACTAGTGTTTACGATAATCAAACTCTCATCATCAAAGACAATTTTAGCGTTTTTTAAATAACTAAATTTCATGTATGGTTCACATTTATCATATGATACCCAAGCAATGCCACTTTCTTGACATACATTCTTAGGTGTTACTTCAATCTCATTTCCATTCACAAAAGTTCTAAATATGTATAAAATCATTCGTGTCTCATTCTCAAAATTATTCGTGTCTCATTCACATTTTCATTAGAAATCACTTCGATGTTGTTGTAGAACAATTTAACTACCTTTTCATGAATGTACTTGTTGGGATTCAAAAGACAATTAGGGCGTATCTCAATTAGATGCTCTTCATACTTAAAATTCGCCCTCTTCAAGAACACCCATTCGATTAATCTTTCTTGGTTTACTTTTCTCTTCGAAAACACTTTCTCGTACAAGTCATTCTGTTCGATTGATTTGAATTCATATGCATTGAATTACGGGATAGGTTCTGGCTGTGGAGGAAGAGTGGGAGGTTTCGCAGTTTTTGCGGACGAGGGTTTGGAGGATGATTGGACGAGGGTTTCGAAGGTGGTTTCGAAGAAGTTAACTATTTTGTGATGGGTAATTTCATCTTTAGCACCATGGCAAGTTCGATTCTTACAGAACTGGAGTGATCTAGGATTTCAATTGAAGGATCAGGGTTTCAATTTGACGAATTAGGGTTTCAGGAGAAGAGAAAAATTTTGAAATGGGGATGAATAGTTAGATATATCGATTTGTTAACCATTTATATTCCATTCTGCATGTCACAGGCCGACATCATTTCATGTACGTCAACCTGTTTAATGATTTTTAGGAGTCATTGGGTCGACACATTATTAAAGACATCGACTTGATTTCTTATTACTACGCAAGTCAACATACTTAAGTTCAGGTTGATATGTCACCTTCTGTTTTTCATTTTAAGTATCAAGTCAACAAGTTTTTTTTTTTTAAAAAAATCTAATGACTAGTAAGTCAACATGACTTTATATTCTTTTTAATTTGTCAACCTGAAGTTTGTTTTTCAGAATTGTAAGTGTACTCTGTTCTTCGTCTTTTCTTTCCTATTTTTATATTTCTGTCATTCCTAGTTCTCTTCTGAGTTCACAAAATTTGTTCTTATCCAAGGGCTTAGTAAAGATGTCAGTAATTTGTTTTTGAGTTTTAATGTACTCAAAAATCATTTCATTTTTAGAACATGATCTAAGATGAAGTGATGCATTACTTCAATTTGTTTGGTTTGTAAGTAATGAATTGGATTCTTTGTTAGATTTATGGCATTTGTGTTATCACATTTAATTGGAATATAATCGAAATCTATGTCATAATCTTTCATCTGGTTCTTAATCCAGAGAATTTGAGTAGTACATTTTCCGATTGAAATATATTTTATTTCGGTTGTTGATAGTACCACACTACTTTATTTTTTAGAAAACCAAGATACTAACATACTTTCAAAGAATTGACAAGTACCGCTGATACTTTTTCTATCTATTTTGTATCTGACAAAATTAGTATCAGAAAATCCATATAACTGAAAATTTGAATTTCCATCATACCAACGACGTAGTCATATGGTTTCTTTTAGATATTTAAAAATTCTTTTAATTGCTATTAAATGAGATTCCTTTGAATCTGATTAGAATCTTGTATAAAGACATATACTAAACTGTATGTCTGGTCTCAAAGCAGTGAGATATAGAGTGATTCAATCATGATTCTATATAATATTTGGTAGACTGATTTTCCATTTTCATCTTTATCTAATTTTATACTTGTACTCATGGGTATAGTATTTCCCTTGCATTCACTGAATCTAAATCTTTTAATTAGATCATTTGTATTTTGATTAATTAATGAAAATTTCATTTTAGATTGTTTTATTTGAAGTCCAAGAAAATAATTTAATTCTCCAATCATACTTATTTCAAATTCTCCATGTATGCTGCTTGCAAATTTTTCACACATTTTTGTATTTGTTCGTCTGAAAATTATATTATTTATATATATTTAGATTATTAGAAAGTTGTTTTCTTTTCTCTTGATAAAAAATGTTGTATCTATTTTTCCTCTTTCAAAATTATTTTCAATTAGGAAGTTATTTTCAATTAGGAAGTTACTGACCCTTTCATACCAAGTTCTAGGAGTTTATGTCAAAACATATAGGGTTTTAGTCAATTTATAAACATGTTCAGGAAATTTTGGATTTTCAAAACTAGGTGGTCGTTTTATATATAGAGTTTCATTCAAATATCCATTCGAAAGACACTCTTAACATCAATTTGATATAGTTTAAAATTCATATAACAAGAGAAGGTTAGAAACATTCTAATTGTTCTAATCTAGCTACTGGTATATATGTTTCATTATAGTCAATTCACTCCTCTTGGTTATATCCTTTGACCACTAATCTTGCCTTTTTTCTCGTGATTGTTCCATGGGGACAAGATTTCATACTTTGTTTCTTTCAAATTGATTAATTCATTTTGCATGGTCATTATCTAATTTTTATTTCCTAAAACTTTCTTTATATTTTTAGATTCATTTTGAAAGATGAAGGCTACGTATTCACATTAGTTTTGCAAAGCTGATCTGGTTTTGACGCCTAAGCTAATATCTCCTATTATATTTTCTGGGTTTACATCTTTTTTTATTTGGTAGTATTTGATTTCATGTTTTTGTTGAGTTTTATCTTTTTCTTCTTGTTCGATGGCTTCATCAACTTCTTCTTTTTGGGAATTCATTCATCAATCAGGTTTAATTCACTGAATTTTTTAGTAACGTCTTTATTATCTAATCTTCTTTGACTAAAGTCATTTTTTTCATCAAACTCAACATGCATTGATTCTTCTACTATTATGGTCCTTTTGTTATAAACTCTATATGCCTTACTTATTGTTATAAACTAAGAAGATTGTTTTATCACTTTTCATATCAAATTTTCCTAATACTTTTTTCCATTATTTAGGACAAAGCATTTACATTCAAAGACTTTAAATATGCTATGTTTGGTTTTGTTTTTTTGTAATGTTCATAAGCTATTTTCTTTAAAATTGGTCTGATTAATACCCTATTCAAAACGAAGCAATCTGTATTTACAGATTGTGCCCAAAAACTTTTGTTAGATTATGCTCATAGAGCATGGCTCTAGCCATTTCTTGTAGAGTTTTGTTATTTCTCTTTACCAACCCATTTTGTTAAGGTGTCCAAGGTGTTAGGAAGTTATGGTCAATACCATGATTGGTACTGAATTCTTCTATGGTTCTATTTTCAAATTCTTTGCCATGAACAGTTCTATACTTTTAACTGACATTCCTTTTTTATTTTGGATTTTCTTGCACAATTTGATGAAAGCTTCACTGGCTTCTTCCTTCTTGGCAAGAAATAGAACCCATGTGTATTGTGTATTTAGAGTAATAATCAATGATTACGAATCCATAATGTTTTCCTCCTCAGGTTTGAGTTTTGGTTGGTCTAAATAGATCAATGTAAAGAAGTTCTAGAGGATTGTTGGCTGACATGGAGTTTTTGGATTTGAATGAGGTTTTGGTATATTTTCCTTTCATACAGGCATCACACAACCTATTCTTTTCAAATTTTAGTTTAGACAATCCTTTACAATGTTTTTTTTAACTAACTTTGAGATTGTATCTATACTTGTGTGTCCTAACCTTTTGTGCCATAGCCATGGTAAGTTCTTACTTAGTGCAACTAAGTACAATTTATTTGAAATTTCTAAATGTTCTAAATCTATCACATAGATATTTTATCTTCTATGGCCGATAAATTTAACACTACCAGACGCTTTGTCAATGATAGAGCATGTATCAAATTCAAACATGACTATATAGCTTTTGTCACACAATTGGCTAATACTCAACAGACTAAATTTAAGTCCAGAAATGAGAAGAACAATCTGAATTTAAAAGTCAGTAGACTTACCTCTAATGTTGTCTATTCTGAGAACTTTTCCATTTAAATTGTCACCAAAAACAATATTTCCTCCTTTCTTGCTCTCGAGATATGAGAACTTTAACATATCCCCAGTTATGTGTCTTGTGCACCAAACTGACTTCCTGGGAGACTCTCTTGATTTCAAAAAGACCTACAACAAGATTCAATAACATTTGTGCCTTTGGTACCCATATCTTCTTGGGTTCGGCTGAGTTAACTTTGTTTTGTTTTTTAAGAATCTATTTTAAGCTCACTGTCGATGAGTTTTTAAATCAACAAAAGTGGATTGAGTGTCCAAGTTTTTTAAAGAGGATGCACTTGAGTTTGTTTACTCTTACATTCTTTGTTGTGAAAGAAGATTTATTTTTCAATTTGCAATGGTTTGTTTTATGGCCCATTTTCATGCCAATATGATATCTCTGTGACTTAATAGTTTTTGAGCTAGGTACGAAGAAATTGTATATTCTTTTCTGTGTTTGATTGGGATTATATTCCAACCCAACTTCATCAAGTGCTCTTAGATAGTATCTAGTTTTTCTTCACCTTGAATAAATTTTATCAGTAGAGTATTTTGTCTAATATTTTTCTCTTTTTGTTCGATTAATTCCTTTCTTAGAGTTATGTTTTCATTAATTAAATTTTCATTATTCTTTTTATTCTATTGATCTAGTTGTTTATTCTTCAATTCCTTTTCAATCTAAGCAGTTTTTAATTCTAATTAAATATTTTTCTCTCTTAATGCACTTGCTTTAATTTTTAATTCTTTTAAAGTCTTAACGATTTCAGTTAACTTTTTCTCTAATAAGTTATTTTTCATTTTTAATTTTTTTAATTCTTTAAGTGATTCAAGTAATGTCTCATGCAATTCAATGATGGTGAAATTATTTTCATAAGAATCATAACAAGAGGAATAGGAGGTAGAATTTACTTCGCTGTCTGAAAGTTCTTCGTTGGCCATGAAGCATATGTTGGCCTGTTCCTCTATATATTCTTCTTCACTTGAACTAGTATCTTCATCACTCTAAACTGCAAGTTCCTTCTTCTTTTTCTTCTCTTTTTAGTTGGGGACAATCAGTTTTTATATACCCCAATTTCTTACATTCAAAGCACCTGATTCTTCTTTCTTCTCCGGCCTTTTGTAGAATGATTTGTTCTTATTTCTTCTTCTCATCATTATCTTCTTGAATCTTCTAGCTAGCAGTATTTCATCTTCTTCATCTGAATCTAAAGTGCTTCCATCACTATCAGTTTTTAGAGCTACTTCTTTGCCTCTTTCATCTTTTGCTGGCTCCTTCACATTTAGTTTCATTTCATGGGTTATTAAAGACCCCACGAGTTCATCCATGGTTAAGATTTCAAGACTTTTGGATTCTTCTATTGTTATAACCTTGGGCTCCCATGATTTTAGCAGACATCTCAGAATTTTTTCTACCATATCTTCCTGAAGAATTCCATTTCCAAGTAATCTTAACTCATTTGTTACCTTATTATATCTTGTTATCATTTCGCTGATTGTTTTTCTATTCTTCATTTTGAAGACTTCATACTCTTATTTTAGCAGTCTGATTTTGCTATTGCGAACTTGATCAGTGCCTTTGTAAGTAGTTTTGAGTCTTTCCTAGATTTCTTATGCTGTAATGCATGATGAGATTTGATTATATTCGTTAACGCTCAGGGCAAGGTAAAGAAGATTTATAGCTTTGCAATTAGCTTAATAAGCCTTGTTTTGCTCCATTATCATATTTTTTTAATTTGATTGGCTCACGCACACCATCAATTTCTTCTGTGGAAAATTCAACTCTTTCTTCGATTATCTCCCATGCATTAAGATCCTATGCAATTATGAATTTACGTATTCTTTGCTTCCAGTAACTGAAGTTGCTTCCGTTAAAGAAGAGTGCATGATTTGTTGAGCAAGCTTCTATTGATACATGATCTCCATTGATGGCCATTTGGATCTTTAGTGCTAAGTTGTTAAACTTTTTATCAATATATCCACTTTGATACCAATTGTTATTTATTTGAATGGGTGAATTATTGAATATAGATAATTTTAAAAAAAAAAATTGAAGTTAGTGTACAGATTAAAGAAAATTTTGGAGACTTAACAAAAGAGAAGAGAAAAAGGCATACAAAGTTTTTTACAGTGGTTTCACCAAATTTGGTGTATGTCTACTTCTAGGCTCCCCCTGTATTTTTCACTATTAACACAATAAAACAAACTTTACTACAAGTTCAAGTTAAATCTTTACATTGTTCCTGCAAAACTCACTTTTCAATCCTTTATAGATTGATTTTTCTCATATTCGACCCAAAGTAGTGTCGTATGCTCTTTGGTCTTTTTAGCACTCAGTAAAAGAAAGAATTTAACGTCAAAGATAGGAGACTTTAATCCTCTGATTTGATAGAATTGAGTTCAATCTTCAGACACTCAAAAAGGATTAGGAAGTTAAGAGTAGAGTAATAGAGGCAGTAAATACAAGTAATGAAGTAGCTTTTTAATTCAATTGAACATTCACTCTCTGTTTCTTTATTTCTCTTCTCTGATATTTATTGTAAGTTTGAAGAGATTCATTGAAGTTGTATCCGAACGTTACACAATTAATGTAGGCCTTAATGATTTGTGCAACAATGTCAAGTTTCGCACTAAACCTCCATTTTTGTACTGGCAACACTTTCATCTTAGCCAATCAAAGCTTGTTTATGTTGCATTGAATGTTAGTTTTGATGTGACCGTTGAGTTCAAATCTGTTTTGTAAATTTGGTTTATGATAATCTTGGGTCAACATGTTTAAATAACACATCGACCTGAATTCAAAAGTTTGATAGGGTATTTTTGATTAAACGGGTCGACAAAATTATATTTAGGTTGATAAGAACATGTATCAATAAAATAAGTAGACATGTAGACTTAAATTGATTGATGTATTCTAGTGCATCGACATGACATATATTGAAAATTAATATACTAGGTAGACAAGTCATATCTACACATCGACATGATCCTGTGTGCTTATAAAATTTGTGGACCTGTTCTAATGAATTAGTCGATGTGTTGGATATGTCGACAAGATTAAATACAGGTCAATGTTTGATTTTAAAGGTTCACAAAACATTAGGTCAACATGTTTACTGTATGCATCGACATGTTATTGTGCAAATAAAAATTGGAGGAGCTGTGTTCTAAAGTGGGTCGATGTGTTAGGGTAGGTCAATGAGATTAGTCATCAAGTCGATGTGTGATATTTAAGCACCATTATATTAGGTCGACATGTCTTAATCCTACATTGGCATATTTTTGTGCCTTCTTAAAATTGGTGGCATGACTCATAAAATAGGTCGATATGTGTTTTCATGTTGACAACCCCACTAGCACAAGTCGTTGTGTGCCTCTAAAGAAAGTACAACATGTCAACAAGTTATCGGACGTGTCAACCTCATTTGATTTTTGCCTAGTGCATATCGATATGTCCTGAAGAGTAGGTTATTGTGCTCCTAAAATTGTTCGATATGATAGTTAAAATTTACCCACATGATACTGTTCAGGTTGATGTATTCTAGGTATCAAGTCAAAGTGTGAGATAGGTCGATGTGTTTCTGGATATGTCGACATATATGTACTTATCAGAGTATGTTATGTTTCTATGGTTTAGGTTGACAAGGGTCATTCAATACATCAATATGTCTAGGGTTAGGTTAAAAATTGGTCGATATAGTTCTTAAAATTGGTGAATCTAAGGGTAGGTCGATGTATGTGAAGAGTAGGTCGACATATTGTGTAGT
This sequence comes from Dillenia suffruticosa, assembly GCA_033439265.1. Lineage (NCBI taxonomy): Eukaryota > Viridiplantae > Streptophyta > Magnoliopsida > Dilleniales > Dilleniaceae > Dillenia > Dillenia suffruticosa. The sequence goes on from JAVTVX010000029.1 coordinate 16,442,811, forward strand.
ATTCTAAGTTCTAAGGATTTTTTTGCTTTTCTTAAACCTATTTTCTCCCAAATTTATCATCATCAAAATTCATTCATTTCAATACAGATGATGTTTTCAATGTTGTTGAATTGTTCTTTACAAAAATTGTGAGACTTCATGGTGTGCCTCAAATAATTGCTTTTGACAGAGATGCTAAATTCTTGAACTACTTTTGAGAAATGTTGTAGGGGAAAGTTAGGAATCAAACTGTTGTCTTCTACTCATGTCATCCACAAACTGATGGACAAACAGAGGTAATAAATATAACTTTATCAACCTTATTTATGGGCTATTGTCAAAAAGAACATCAAAACTTGGGAGGAATATTTACCGCATGTTAAATTTGCTTATAATCGATTTATTCATTCTGCTACTAAGTTTTCACCTTTTGAAATAGTTTATGGCTTTAATTCTTTAACTCCGATTGATTTATCTCCATTACCTATTTCTGAGTTTGTTAACTTAGACAAACAAAAAAAGGTTGAACTTGTTAAGCAACTACATGAGAAAGCAAGAATCAATATTGAAAGGAAAATGGAGCAATATGGCAAACAAGCCAACAAAGGGTGGTGTAAACTTGTTTTTGGAATTGGGTTTGATTACACATAAGGAAGGAATCATTTCTAAAGAAGAGGCGATCTAAGCTATTACCACAAGGGGAGATGTTCCTTTCCAAGTCTTGAAACAATCAATGACAATGCTAACAAGCTAGGTTTGTGAGGTGAGTATGGTGTTAATACTTCATTTATGTTTCTGATGCAAGTCTTTTTGATATAGATGACGATTTGAGGATAAATTTTTCTCAAGAGGTAGCGAATGATAGGGACAAGACTAACACAAAAGACACAAACACATGGAAAAAGACCTACTCAGAATCAATTAAAGTACAAATTGGACCAGTGTCAAGAACTCGTACAAAAAAATTCAAACAAGCATTAAATGGGTTGATTCAAGCAAATTCATGGGGGGGGGCCATGAAAGTGTTGAATAGGAGACTCAAGGCAAGATTTTCCTAATTCAAGCTGTGGATAATTGAAAAGAAATCTTCAAACAAATTGGATGTGATTGAAAAGAAATCTTCAAAGTTCAAACCTATGCTTCCATTTTATTTAGTTTCTATATTTTTGATAGACAATATTTTAGGAAGTTCTATTTCACTTAGTTTCTATATCTTTGAATAGATAATATTTTTAGAAAGTTTACTTTTCAACAAAAAGTTAGTAAAGTGTAATCTTAATTTTGGTCTATATAAAAGCTCTTTCTAGCAAAAAAAAAAAAAAAAAATCACAGAAGAATTTTGAAAGCATTAGGAGTATTCTTCTTTGATTCCATTCAAACCTTTTGACTTATCAATCCTACATAACTGATTGAGGTGTTTTCACATACCAGGATTCTTGCTTCCATATAAGTAATGGGTCGAGGTTTTCCATTCAAACCAACTCCAATCAATTTTTGTTACAGATGTTGTCACAAGATTGGCAGGGTTCATATCAATTAGTGTATTCTAAATATAGAATATTAATTATTCATAGATCCCCACTAATAAATTACAAAATACAAGACCAAAATCTAAAAAAAATACCTTTAACTATAATCAAAATAGGAATTTGGATGGTACTTGTCATCATGATGATAACTTATCGCATAGGAGAAGTATTGTGTTATTTTTACATGGCTATTGTCTACTAGTTATGTGATTATGATGGTCGATCTTAGTCACGAAAACTAATATGGGGGTCTTCCACTTTTTGACTATCGTGACTTCGATATAGATATTTTAGTTACAATGTTTTTTGTTGTTTCTTCATTTTCTTGTGTTGTTGAGCTCCCAAACCTCTATGATTGCACTTCATATTTTTTAAAACTTCAATCCTTCTCAAACTCTGCATAAGACCTGAAAAACACAAAAACATAAGATTTTACATAAAATAATGCAATGGGATGCAATTTTAGGTTGAAAACATATTATGAGTTTATAAATAAGGTATATTCCAACATTATTTTGAAGAAAAGAAACTAACCGTTGATTGTCGTCGGCAGTGGTGGATTTTGATAGAGTCTGAAATTGAGATGAAGAAGAGTTTTTAATGTTGCAGTAATGATTTTTGATGTTCATAGAATTCAAAATACATGGATATCAAGTTTCTAGTTGTTAAAAAAAAAAAAAAAAAGAGTTCTCAATGATCAAATATCTAAAGAGTATATGGAGACAAATTCCAAGATTGCACATTCACTTACTAAAGGTTTACCATCCAAAATCTTTCATAAGTAAACAATTCATATGGCTATTGAATCACTTGATGATATATTAGTTTAGAGCATATTTATGGATATGTTATATGGATATTTTATGACTATTTACTGCAATACTAAGATTGATTTTATATATTTACATTTTAATTTTGTTTGATTTAATTTTACTAATGAATAAAATTAGATAACTTGAAAATAGACATTTAGCATCACATTGCATGAAATTTCCAGACTATCCATAATTTATGTTATTGGATATTTTGATATACGTGACCATTGATGAATCTAAATATGATAAATACAATGAAAATAATTTTTATCCTATATTGATATGATTGATAGATCGTATTGATTAGAGATGATTCTTATAAATATAGGAATTTTGAGTTTATAAGATTATGTTATGATATACGATTATAAGTTATTGTGTATATATATACATATGTAGTTCAAATAGGAGATTGTTAGATTTTATTTTAGAATTATGTTGTATATATAAATAATAATTGTATACTATATGTTATTATAAGTTTTGGCCCAAATTAAAGTAATGTAATAGAGTTTGAGATTAATGGGAGGGAATTATATCATCTCATTAAGTTTAGGTTATTATGTGTGGAAACTCTACATTCTAATTTCTAATTAATGGGCAAATTAGGAATTATATATATTTCTTCCCCTTTCTCTTTCTTTTGTTTAGCTGTTGCCCCTTGGAGATGGAATTTCTGCAAGAGTTCGAATTGCCCATGTGTTTAATTACAAGTTTAAAGTACAAAAGAAGAGAACAATTATCGTAAAGATTTCTAAAGTTAAAAAAAAAAAAAAAAAAAAAATTAATACCTTACTTAAAATAATTGATACACGATTTGCAACATTGGCAATTGCACAATCATTTTAAACAATATAGATAAAAATGAGTTCGGTGTCATAGCATAACAATTTTCGATATTTAATTTTTAATCCAAATGTTAGTTTGAGAGTAAAAGAAGAGTTGAAAATTTTCTTTTTTCTAAATTAACTTTACCAAGTAAACCTAATTAACAAAAAGGAATAATTGAAAACAAGACGCTATAAAAAACGTGGTTGTAGTGATAAAAATTTTTTAAAAAATTGTCACTAATTTTTAGCCTCAGAAATTCGTGATAAAATTAGAGATAAAAAAACTTTCGTTACTAAATTCGTGACTAAATTTAACGATGAATTGTCATATCCGTAACTAAATTTAACGACAGATTCTGAGATTTATGACTAAATTTAGTGACGGATTTTTAGATCTGTGACTAATCTATCGCTAAATTTAACGACGGATAATAAAATCTATGATTAAATTTAGCAATAAATTTTGAAATTCGTGGCTAAATTACTCACAAATATCAAGATTCATGACTAAATTTGGCAACCGACAATAGATTCTATGACCAAATTTAATGATAAATTTTCAAATCTATAGCTAAATTTAACCACGAATATCATGATTTGTAACTAAATTTAGTGACGAATTTTCAAATCACTTACTAAAATTAGTCACGAATATCAAAATTCGTAATTAAATTTAGTTACGAATAATAAAATACGTGGTTAAATTTAACGATGAATTTTCATATTTGTGGCTAAATTTAATTTATATATATTAATATCAAAGCCTATTAGGTTACAAACATTAGGTTTTTTTTATGCAAATCTTATTGCAATGAAAAAGGATATGAAAATAAGGTTACGGCGAATTCTGATTTGTGGACAGAGTGATTAGAGAGTTGAATTTGAGAGGGGAAGAGAGAGGAGTGGTATAGATGATTTAAATAGTGAACGATTATGGCGAATTCTAATTGGCGGACAGAATGAGACGCCGATTGAGAAATGAAAAAGATAGGTTTAAAATGTTGAGCATTGGATTTCGGTTTATCAACGGCTGCGAATTCGTTTTCCAGGGTTGTTGTCGATTGCTAATTTTGATTGAAACTGTGAGGAGGGAAAGTTCTTTGAAATTTGACCATATGGGGACTTGTGCTTCTTATCTTGATTTTCAAAGGGCATAACTTAAAAATTAATTTATGCTTTTTCATGCCATGTTGAATACTTTATAGCTTTTTTAATTGGGTTTTTTAAAAAGTATTTTATTTTTTGATTAATCCATTAGGTGCCTTGAAATTAATTTTATTTTATTAAAATAAGGTTTGAAGGCCTTTTTTCTCTCTTTTTTAATATTAAAAAAATTCAAAATTACAAGTATGCACAGAAAATTAAAATTACATATGCTTATCAAAACTATTTCATAAAAAATATTTTTTATTTATTTGTGATTATTTATGTTTATATAACATGTCTCTTCGCTTCTATCAGTCACATATGATTTCGAATATACATTCTAATCCTTTTCTATGATTACATGAATTAAAATTTTATTCTCAGCTTGCATCATCCCTCCAAAATTTATATTGCATTATGCTTTCTCGGAGTTCTACACAATAGTAATAATAATAATAGTAATAACAACAACAACTTGCATCATCCCTCCAAAATCTATATTGCCGATAAAGCCTTCAATGTAGTAATTCAACACCAGAGAAGATGAAGCCGAAGCCAATGGTCATGGATCTAATGACCGATCAGCGAAATTCTACCGATTAGCACTCAATTAAAGCCGAGTCCATTAGTTCTTTCTTTGTTCGTGAAATTCTTCCTCTGTTCATGCTATGCAATTGCTTATTTCTCCTCACATAAGTGGTAAACCTCTAAAGCTAATGAAATAGTCATATTGAAAGGTGCTGCCGCTGTAGATGCGGTGAAGTAGTCACCTTTGGTTCTTGCCATTTTGATGTGAGAGAGAGAGAGAGTGTGTGTGGGATTTTAGGGTTTGGCAAAGAAGGGAGAGGGTGTGGAAGAATAAATAATGGAGAATTTTGGGGGGTAGAATTTGAAATTTTTGGGGAGCAGAATTAATTGATTGCCAATTTAGCAACATAAACCCATATTTGTTACTAAAATTAGCCATGAAAATGCAAAGTCATCGCTTATTTAACGATAAAAAAATCTATTCGTTGTTAAATTTAATGGTGAAAAACCCTATTTTTCGCTAAATTTAGCGACAAAAACACATACTGTCTTTAAATTCAACGACGAATATGCTATATATGTTGTTAATTTAGTGATGAATAAACTACTTGTCCTTAAAATCAATGATAAAAAAATTCATTGTTAAATTTAACTATGAAATCACATTCTGTCACTAAATTAGTAAAGAATTTGCATTTTCGTCACTAACTTTAGTGGCGAGTGTACAATACGTCGCTAAAAATAATTTAATATTATTAAGATCTAAATGAAGTTGAAAAGAAAACTAAGAAAAAAAAAATAAACCAAATTGAAAGAGAAATAATTAAACTAAAAAAAAAAATTTATTAAAAGAATCAACTAAAGTTAGATTTAAACTGAGAATAAATGAAATTAACAAACCAAATTAACAATTATACTAAAAACAAAATAACAAAAACTAGGCGCAAACTCAAGATGGTCGATGAAAACAATGTCAAAGCCATTCTCATGGGACTTGACTCTACTCCTATATAAAGCAACTAAAATAGCATAAAGTAAAAGCAGTTGAGGCTTGAATGCGTTTAAGGCAAATGAAAAAAGAAGGCTATGTAGGGCATGAAAGCAAAGAGTGAATTTCTCAGCTATTGTCACCAAACCCTAATTCCTCCTCTTTCCTTGTTATGTTTGAAACCCTCAGTACTCTCTCTTTCATATCGCCTTCTTCTTCAATCACGTCCCTAATGGTAGGTATGAGATATGAGGTCAGTCCTATTTCTTGTAGAACTCAACTTCGTATTTTCCGGCTCACTCCCTTTGATTTCAACTCAAAATTTAACCATCTTCCAATTAGATTTCAAAGTAAGAACTCATAGATCTAGATCTCATCTGACCCTAGAACTTGGAATGAGATCAAATGGAGTCATATGGCTCAAGAAATGATTTTTTTCCCCCGAAACTGCTGCTAGAGGTCCTATAAATCTTGAGACATAAACGTGGTTCCGTTTTTTCTCTTAGTTGCACTTTGAATTAAGTAAAGGCATCAACACCAAAGCTTTGGCTCTATGTTTAATCTTTCCACGGCCATTGAGATTACCTCAATCCAATTAATATAACTTAAGTTATGAATCTATTTTTTAAAAACCTAGTTTAAAAAATGTAAAGAGACCTCCCATCAATTATGCCATATGTCACCGAGGTTAGGATACATAGGTGCAGTTGTGATCTCTCGAGTATAAATGCGGCCACTTCTTGCTACCCGGTCTTGATAAAAACATTGAAATGGAAGGAAATCGGTGAGTTTTATTGATCTTCTTTACAATTGGTGAGTTCTTTCTCCCTCTAATGAAAATGTTGCTTTTTGCTTGAAACAAAGATGCTGATTTTTATTTCTTGAGCACTCCAATTTTTCTCTTAGGTTTGACTTCGAATTTTGCCTCCTTTATAAGAAAAAAAACGAAATCATCAAAATTTCCTCAATATCTCTCGATGACTCTCATAAGTCTTTTCCTCAAAATTATTGAACAACTATTAAAAATTAGGGTTTATTAAGTACCCTTACACTTGAACATTTTTTTGTCCTCAAGCAAAGAAAACCAAATTGGATCTTTATTATACATACATATATATATATATATATATATATATATTTATAACCAACCGATATTCAAAATTATAATTAATTTGATCTGAACGTTGTTAGGTCTAATTTAGGAGAGCTCTTCGAATGTAATTTTTTTTATTTTCAAATTTCGAATTTCAAATTTAATTATGAGATATAATAGCTTTATCCATTACACCTAATATCCATTGGTATTATGCACACTTATACCCGAGACTTTGTTAATAGACACACATGTCCAACTGATTGTGGGTTAACATTCAACACCACGTAAAATATTTGAATAGTGAGAAAGGATTAGACTTTGTATGCTGACTATCTCTTCGTGAAATTATAATGTATTACGCCCCAAATCCACCCCCTCGCTGAGGCTTCATCGGTGACAGAGTGCCTAGTTTTCACCAGAAATCAGTCACTTGCACAGTAGTGGAAGTCATGCTAAAATAGTAGATTTTTCATTAATTTAAATCACTGCATATTACAAAAGTTTTCTATATATGACAAAGTTGTGAAACTTTTATACTAGAGAGGTTATCCACAACACGTAGTCTCTATCCACTCACATAATTCTCTTCAATTTTTGTTCCTGTAGGATTTAAAATAATTTTTTGTGTGAGCTTGATAGTTCAACGAGATCTGTGCATGCATGTATAAAAGTTTATGATAAAATTATATGATAACGGCTTTATTGTGAAATTTTTTGAAAAAACTTTCAATACATCAACAATATGCATAATTAAATAATAACAGTAATATAATACAGTACAAATAATAGTTTACTTCCATTTTATCTCTCCATAACAATAGTCACCTCATCCCTCCTAGAAAGTCCATTTCCGGAAAGGACTAATAGTCTCTCCCACATTAAGTAGACAAACCTCCAATTCATAATAATGAGATGCTACTAATACGTATTTTGATTTTCGATAAAACTCTTGATTGCTCGAACAATTTTCTAACATATTAGTTTATATAACAATAATAAATAGATGCATTAATGTAGTAATAGTAAATCATGATAATAGTAATGAATCAAAAATCAACAGTAAAGCATGATAATTATAGAAAATTATGGTAATTTTGCATAATATATATAAATATAAAGAACACACTTCAAAGAGTTGTCTAAGATTTTCTTTTCTGTTTCCTTTTTCCTTCTTTCTCTTCTTTTCTTTCTTCCTTCTTCTTAATCTCTTTCTTTTCTCTCTTTCTCACGGATTGCTTGATGGTTTTGGAATGAAAGGGATGAGATATTTATAGTTATGGTTGGGTGATAGGTTATTGACATGTTTTAAGACACTTATTCATCATGCAAGGCTCTTGTTCTTGATGCAAGTCATGTGTTCTTTCATGTGTTTTTCCATGTGTCAATTATAAAAGACACATATCCTTGATGCAAGATATTTGTCTTCTAAGTGGTTTAACTTATTGCAAGACAAGTGTTGTAGTCGGTGATGGTCGGTGATGGTCGGTGGTGGTCAGTGGCATTAAAGAAGGAAGTGTATTTTATGTTATTTTATTAATTAACTTATTTCCGTATAATATCATTTAAGTAAATATTCATTTACTTAAAAATTACACGTTAATAAGGAAATATCTCTTATTTGGATTTAATAAAAATAATTTCAAAACCTAATTTTTTAATGACAAAAAGTCAACTTTTCTTTCTAAGAACAAAAATCGAAACGGTCAACTTTGTTGAATTTTATTTGGAAGACTAATGATTTAGAAAATTTCTAAAAAATAGGTTTTATCTTATTTGATATATAAGAAACAATTATTGAGACTTTTCCTTCTTAATTTCTAGACATTTTAAATACCTCATTTTTGAAAAATTTAGTTTCTAACGAGTTGGTCAAATCTAGATTTTTCAATATTCTAAGTGTCCAATTTCATACCCAATTCCCATATTTTGGGTAACATTCTTATCTCATTGTTAATTATAAATTATTTCTTACAATTAAATTAAGGTATGAGACATAATGTGTGTGTGCATAGGCAAAAAGAAAAGTTTCAAGCCATGAATCCCTAATTAATTTATACAATAAAAAAACACCGCAAGAAAAAGACAATAATAATAAAAATTATGCTTATAGGAATTTGATTTGTTGCTTTTAAAACCATCACTCCACTAATAAAATCCAAACATAAAGCTACATGAATAGGTCTTCAGGGGGATTCAAAAAAGAGGAAAAGGGAACAAATGTTAACGCAAAAATACTAAAAATATATATATGATACATAGATTTATGCAAGGAAATAATATCAAAATTTGTAGAAACAATATTTTGAGAAATATTATTAGAACTCTAAAATGCCCATAAATTTTAAAAAAGTAGTTTTTATGTATAGAAATATTTTGAGGTCAAATTTCTAACTGAATAGAAAAAAAAAACATTAGTATTTCATTTTTTTCAATAGACTTGCATTGTAGTTGAGAAAAACTCACGTAATAAATTCTTCATTGACATTAAATTTATAAATTTCATACATACACACACACATGCATGTGTGGGTGCTAATATCCTTCTTCCCTCGTGAATTTGACCATTGGTTTTGTTCCGTTTCTTTTTTTTGGTACATTAGATAGATTTAAACTTCAAATTCTTTAAAAAAGAGAACGAAATCAATTAAGGTGTAATTCACGGACGTTTGTTCGGTTTCTATACTTGACTTATTGAATCCAAATCTAGCTTATTTTCACTGCTTGGGCTCTCCGGCCCATAAAGAGCACCAAGCCCGCACAAGGCTGGGCCGGACAAATGGAGGCCATGGCCTTATGGAAAAGAATAGGAAGCACGAAGAAAGCAAAAGCAGTGGAAGGGGGCTCCTGCAATGTAGCTAAGGTCTCTTTCAAGGACATGCTCCTGGGGCAGGGGAGTTCGGGAGGCAGTCCGGATGGAGCTTCTGTAGTGGACTCTGATGATGATGATGAGTTCTTAGATGAGGAAGAGGGGGGAATTTGTGCCAGGAACAGGGAACATCCCAGAGATTGCGGTTTCTAATGAAGAGTTAAGGGATTTATGGAAGCCTTGGAAGCACTGTTTGATTGTAAAGTTATTGGGTAAGGACATTGGTTACCAATTAACGTTATTGAAAGTTACTAACATGTGGCGAGTTGTGAGCTAATTAGAGCTTCTGGACTTGGGCAAAGGCTACTTCTTAGCCAAATTCTCTAGTAAGCAGGACTACCTCCATGTCTTGTCAGATGGCCCATGGCTCATTCATGATCATTATTTGACGGTGAGGAGATGGAAGCCCTGGTTTTCTCTAGAAGAGGAGAAGATTAAAACCATAGCAGTTTGGCTTCGTCTACCACATTTGCCTATCGAATTTTTTAATGAAAGCATTTTATTCGAAATTAGTAAAGCGAGTGGTAGACCAATCAAGATTGATTCAAATACAGCAAACGCGGTGAGAGGAAGGTACGCTAGGGTTTGCGTTGAAATAGCCTAGAAAAGGCCTTGGTCCACAGTGTCAAGATCCAAAAGAGGGTGCAGCGTATAGAGTATGAGGGGTTACATACTATCTGTTTCAAATGCTGTAAAGTGGGACATCAGATTGAGGAGTGTCACAATGGAGGCGAGAAGGGTGTGGAGGAGAATAGTGAGTCAGGGAAAGAAGTGGAGAAGACAACCCTCACCAAGAGAGGGTCGGAGGAGACGGTGACAACGACGGCGATGAACGAAGGTTTTGGCCCGTGAATGGTGGTTCAGAGAAAGCAAAGAGTTCACAGAAATGGTAACCCTAGAGGGAAGGGAAAAAAAGTAAACCCGTACCTGAATCGTTTCAGCCAGCTGGATGAAATCAACGATTTCTTGACAGGCGTGAGCTTAGGAGCAGAAGAAACTGACAAATCCGACAGATCGGTAGCAATCCACAGCACAAATCTTCTGAGGGAAAGTACAAAAGGGGCGATTTCGTGGAAGGAAAGAAGGAAACTAGGAGAGCTAGGGCGGAGAAATGATGGGGAAGAGAAAGGAGGGTTTCCCGAGGCTTATCATCTAAAAGGCGAAGGGGACAGAGGTTCAGGACGGAGCTTCTCTGGAAGAAGGAACCATTTTTTCAACTTAAATAAGGCCTTAGCTAATACAGTGAATGTTTGTGAGATGTCAAGGCCCAATATGGGATTGGAGTTGGCCCAACGCCGAAATGAACCAAGGCCTTCACATTACAATAAGGCCCGTGCAGGTGTAGTTCTAGTTGGGCTCATTAATAGGGCCTTGGAGTATGCTAATTGGACCCTGGACCCTGGACCCTGGAGAGTTGACTAGAGCCCAAGCATCTTCAATTTCAACGGTTAATTCTAATGGTAGTGGGAGAAGAACTACAGATGATAACATGGTGATTGACTGTGCAGTGTCTTCAGGCAAGGATGTCATCCAGGAGCGAGAAGTGGAAGGAGAGGAGGATATGGAAGCGGAGTAGTAAGTGTCAAAGCGTCTTCCTCTCTACTCTTTCTTTATCAATGAATATTAAGGTCATATCTTGGAACTGCAGAGGCGTGGGGAGCAATGGTTTCAGGAGGGTTTGCAGAGAACTTCTTAGAAATGAGAAGCCAGATGTTTTGTGTTGTTTGGAAACAAAGGCAAGAAACAATCTTTTCCCAAAGTTCATGAAAAGCTACGGAATGAATGAAGACTTCATAGTTCCGGCAGAGGGCTTCAAAGGAGGTTTGTGGCTTTCTTGGCATTCCAATAAAATTAATTTATCAGTGGTCCACCATACCAATCAACTGATTCATTGCTTCATCAAGGATAATTGTAGAAGTTGGTATTTGACATGTGTATATTGTCGTCCTTACTTTAAGTATAAGTGTGACTACTGGAGAGATCTAGCAAATATTGCAGACAATATGTCAAGTCCTTGGATGGTCATGGGAGACTTCAATGACATAGCGGGTTATGAAGAGACGAGCAACGTGATTGCCTCAACGTGGAGAAGCAGCCAAAGATTCAAGATTTGGTGGGATAGATGCAAGCTTATGGACACTGTCACAGGAGGTCAGAAGTTTACTTGGTATAGGAAGAAGCCCAATAGCCTGTATATTTACAAGAAGCTCGATAGGGTTCTCTGCAATTTTGAAGCTAAAATAGAGTTCCCTGAAATGAAAGTTTTAACTTGGTCAGACTTCACGGTGATCACTGTCCGGTAAGTTTGAACATTAGTCTGTCTTTCCCTCCGGCTAGGGAGAAAAAACCGTTTAGGTTTGAGGTTGCCTGGCTCACTCACTCAGATTTTGGGAAGGTTTTTAATGACGCTTGGGAGAATGCAGAGGGTCCTCTAGAAGTAACGGTGAACACGGTTGCAGAGGAAATGAGAGAGTAGAACGTTTTAGTGTTTGGTAACATCTTCCGAAGGAAAAAGGAGCTTGAAAAGCCGTTAGGAGGTATCCAGAGATCCTGCAGGTACAAGCACTGGAGTTTCTTGCAAGATCTAGAGCTGAAGTTGCTCCAAGAGTACCATGCGGTTCTAGAGCAAGAAGAGATTTTATGGCATCAAGTCTAGATTTAACTGGTTGATAGATGGGGATAGAAACACAAAATTCTTCCATGCCACGACAAAGATTTGGAGAAGTGCTAATAGAATTGTGGCGCTGAGGATCAATGGTGAATGGTCTTCTGATCAAGAGGAGTTGAAGAAGCATGTTCTTTCTTATTTCTCCCATTTATATGCAAGCAAGGAAGTTTCTGTGATGAGTAACAGATTTATGGCTTCAAGGAAGAAGATCAGTTTGGAGGACCATGACTTGTTTTGCAGAAAGTTCACAGAGGACGAAATTAGAATGGCGGTCTTCTCAATGAAGGGTCTAAAGGCCCCGGGGCCTGATGGTATTCAGCCAATCTTTTATAAAAAATTCTGGTCAGTGATGAAGCAGAAGGTCTATTCTTTTGTCAATAAAGCTCTAAACGATGGTTACTTCTACCCAGTTATAGCCAGAGCTCTCATGATCCTAATCCCTAAATCTCGTAATCCGACGGACTTCATAGACTTCAGACCCATCAGTCTGTTAAATATCTCCTACAAGATTCTGAGCAAGTGCCTGGTTGCCAGACTACGACCAATCCTTCAAATTTTGATCGGCCCTCACCAAAATAGTTTTTTACCAAGTAGAGGGACGCTGGACAATGTGATCGTTCTACAAGAAGTGATCCACTCCATTGGGCTTTCGAAGAGTAAGAAGCATGCTATGATTCTCAAAGTTGATCTTAGAAAAGCCTATGATAATGTGAGTTGGGATTACTTGTCTAAAGTTCTTTTCGAATTTAATGTTCCTATGAAGTTAATCAAACTTATTATGTTTGCGTTCTCCAACGGTGACACGTCTATTATCTGGAACGGGGAGGTTCTCCCCCCATTTAAAACCGGTCAAGGATTAAGACAAGGCGACCCTCTTTCTCCCTACCTTTTCTTACTGGTGATGGAGAGATTAGCTAGCATGATCCAAGAGTGGGTCCGAAAGGGTGTGTGGAATACCATCAAAGTAAGTAAAGGTGGCCCAGCGGTTTCCCACCTTTTCTTTGCCGATGACTTAATTCTTTTTGCTGAGGCGGAACACCTAAATCTTAGCAATGTTCTAGGGTGCCTAAAAGAGTTTTCTGAGGAGAGTGGTCTTCAAGTCAACCTGGAAAAGTCTCAAATTTGGATATCTCCCAGAGCTTCAGATCATCTCAAGGCTTCGTTAGCTGCGAGCAGCAAGTTCTCTATTTCAGGCAATCTAGGATCCTATCTGGGCATGCCGGTGATCTACGGTAGAGTTCGCAAAAACTTCTACAACCTTGTGTCAAAGAAAGTCCAAAGCAAGCTGTGCAACTGGAAAGCTAAGCTTTTAAGTATGGCAGGAATGAAAACTTTGATTCAATCGATGACAGCCTCCATCCCTGTTTACTCTATGCAATCCGCTTGGTTGTCGGAGAGCATGTGTAAGAGACTAGATAAGATGAATAGGGATTTTTTATGGGGGAGTACTGATGAGAAGAAAAAGATCCATTTGGTGAAATGGCAGAAGGTTTGCTATCCCAAGAAGGAAGGGGGTTTAGGTATTAGAAGTGCGAGGGAATGCAACATAGCTCTCATGGCCAAGCTAGGCTGGCGTATTCTGATGGGTGACACTTCTTTGTGGTCCCAATTGCTACAAAGGAAGTATCTGAAAGGAGAGGGTCTTCTGATCCATAATAAGAGGGCTGCTTCTTTGGCTTTATGGAGAGGGATATGTAAAAGCAAATCTTGTTTAATGAATGGTATCAAGTGGAGAATAGGAAATGGAAGTGCTACTAGATTCTGGTTTGATAGATGGCTGGACAATAGGAAGTTGGTTGAGCAGGCCGTCATCCCGCAAGAGAATTGCTCTGCAGACATCAAAGTTAATCACTTCTGGAATGAGGAAGGAGACTGGAATTTAGAGTTGCTATGTTGTCCTTCCGCACCATTTGGTTGAGAAGATCAGAGCCTTTCCAATTCCCAAGGACAGAAGTAGGAACGACTCCATATTTTGGAAAGAAAGGACTGATGGGCAGTTTTCGATGGCGTCGGCTTACTAGCTTCAAAAGAAGGCTTCCCTGGGTATGCAAGGGACTGAAGAAGGCTAGTCGTGGGCCTAGAGGACCAAATGTCTAGATAGAGTGAGAGTTTTTTTGTGGTTAGCGGCTAAGGGAAAACTCCTGACAAGTGCTGAGTTGAAGAGGAGAAATGTGGCTGAGGATGGTAGCTATATGATCTGTCGCAAAGCTGAGGAAACTGTGTCCCATGCCTAGAGACTGTGTCCATGCTAAAGCAATTTGGTCAACATTAGTTCAAGATATTGATAAGGTGGTAGAGTTTTGGAATGAGGATTCTGGCAATTGGCTTAAGTCTGGTGTGACAGAGAAGTTCAAGTTGGGTTCTTTAAGGGAATCTCCTGTCTTTGGGCTAACGGCTTGGTATATTTGGAAGTCCAGATGTAGCTCGGTGTATCAAAAGTGTGAATAGAGTTGAATAGAGTGTTGAGTTCGGTGATATTGAAAAGAAGTGAGTCTAGCTCGACCAGCAGTGGAGGGGTGGCTATAGAGGTCCATTGGAATAGACCCTGTAAAGGTTTCCTCAAGCTGAATATTGATGGAGCTGCTTGAGTGGGGAATGGGAAGGCGGGAGCTGCGGATGTCTTTAGAGACAGCCAAGGCGGCTAGGTTCATGGCTTTTGGGCCAACATCGGCACCTCCAATGGTGAGATGGCAGAATTATGGGGTTTGACATTGGGATTATCTATAGCTAAAAGGAAGAGGTTGGGTCCTCTAGTTGTTGAGTGCGATGCCTTTACTACCATTGTTAATGCTATCAATAGAGGTGTCGGAGATAATCACCCTTGGAACAATCTAATCCTCGACTGCAAAGAGCTCCTCCAAGAGCTAGGAGTTAATGAAATTATCCATGTTTTTAGATAGGCAAACATGTGCGCTGACAAGCTTGCGAAGATGGGGCAGGAGGCTCCAGCAGGCACTCATGAAGCTATTCTTCCCCCTGCAGAGGTCGAGGAGCTATTGCTTCTTGACGCCGCTGGTGTTGCCTGAACGAGGAGGCCTAAGAAGCATCCTCCTTGAGAGTTGGTTCCTTGCATTGTTTCTGTTCTTTCTTTGTTCTTCCTTTGTTTTCTCTCTGTTTTCTTTGTTGGGTTTGTTTCCTCTGTTTTTCACCAAAAAAAAAAAGAAAAATGATTTTACTATTGGTCCGTAGCCTTCCTTCGTGACAACTCGTGTTTTAAAAGTCTCTTTTGGTCCGTTGTCCGTACATTCGTTTCCCCCTCTCTTCAGGGTTTTCTTGAAGAAGAAGCAGAGGATTTCCATTACCAAAGCCTTTGAATAGTCGGGAACTTTTAATCCCTCTCTCTCCTCGCATTGTTTTGAATCGATTCATACGGGGCTTAATTTTCATCTCATTTGATATTTCTGTGTGAATTACTATTTGAATTATTGATTTCATATCGGTATATGGGCTGAAATTGAAACTTGTTGGGTTAATTAGGGTTTCTTTGTCTACCCTCCAGCCTCAATTCTTTGTTTAACCATTTGAGTTCTTGATTATTAAGATGTTGTCACAACTGATTTCAAAATCAAATTCTTGTTTGGTGAAGAATGAGAAGGTTTCTTTGGGGGTTTCTTGATATTTTTGATTCAAGAAAGGTTTCTTGATCTTTTGTAGCTTACTAAATAAGAGGTTTATATATTTCAGGTATTTGTTCTCAATCTAATTCTTTTTTCTAATTGTTCATAATTTTAGTTGCGCCACCCTTATTTTTTATTTTTTATTTTTATTTTGGCTAATCAAACCTTTGTATTCAAATTTTGGAACAAAGCCGATGCTAAATCAAACATGGCGAAGAAGAAGAATGTTTCAACTTCACACTCGAAACCCTCAACATCCTCACCCAGGAACCAAAAACTCAATACCTATCGGCCGGAAAGAATGCGATTATATTAAAGCCCAGGAATCTGCAAAGGTTTTTGCTGCTATTCACCGTGGAAACGGCAAAAAAACCCTGAAACTAATGAAAGAATTGATACAAAAGTATGGGGAAACCAGTGGTGAAATGTTCCGCATTCAATCATCTGTGTACCATGAGATTGCTTCCTCAGTTGCAGATCCTAAACTTAAGCAAAAACACCTTAGGTATGCACCTGAATCAGCTCGAAAAGCTGTTGAACTTAGACCAAAATCAGTGGAATCCATTTACTTTTTAGCAAACTTGCTATATGAATTAGCAAAAGATAAGGATGATTATGAGGAGGTTAGTCAGGTTTGTGAAGCAGGTTTATCTGTTGAAGACCCTCTTGACCCTTGTATGGTTGAACAGGGGGAAGCGGAGCTTTCATCTCCTGCATCACATATCACTAGCATATGGGATTTGCTTTAATCACTCATCCAAAGTGCAAGAATTGTTTTGTCTTCGAGTGAGACTGGTGTGGAGAAGTCCTTAGTAAATCCTGTAAATGGGCTTGGGTTGATGATGAGATAATCAAAAAGAGAAAGGAGACAGAAGCTCGAATTACTGCAAAGCGCAAGTTGATGGAGAAATTTTCAACTGACAAAAAATTGACCAGGATGAATCACCTCAGCAGCAATCTGATCTGCCTTCATGGGTTCATAGATTGTGGAAGCGTATGAAGAATCAGAGTGGAAAGAACCAATGCTTGGAGGAACGGAAAGCTAAAGTTCAAGCTTATTGGGATAACATGAATGCTGATGAGAGGCCAAGCGTTTTCAGAATTGACATTCTAGACTTTATTTCTATTACTGTTCTGTAAAGGGTGGTATGGATGTGACTTTGGAAGCCATAAATTTTGCTGACACTTTCAAGGCATGGAAATTTTGGGTATGTCCTTGTTCTTCTAATAAGTTTCTGGATGGAAAATCTTACAGGGACCATGTTATGGATAATCATGATGAAATTCACCCCAGAACTGCATTCGTAGTTGCCAAGACGGTTGGAATTCGCTGGACTATGATGCTCCAGAGTTGTTCATGGAATCCACTGGATATTTCTGCTGTGGTGGATATTATTAAGAGCAGGGACATTGGTAGGGATCCTCTCACCATTGAATCTGAATTCTCTTGGCTTAAAGAAGAAATTGTTCTTGATGTCAGAACTTATTCTGACCATGATAAGGATGAAAAGAATTGTAGCTTACAATCAACCACAGAGGACCAGCATATGTTTTCGGAGTTAGACCCCTGCAATCAGAAATGGCCTATTCCAACTCCTTTTGCAGCATAAATGTCTTAGCTCGACTATTATTGGCCTCGTGATGGTGTATACTTAGATTTTCTGCTTCTGATGATTTCTGGCCCTGAAATAAGGATGTTTCGGCTGGACAAAACACCACTAAGCATTTGCTTTCTTGAAGCTGAACAGCTTAATCATATCTACTCTTTCTTACTCGAGTTTGTTGTCGCTTGTGACATAAAAAGCGATGTTAGAACTGTAAAGTCCACTAGTGATGTACTCGAGATTCATAAGTTACGTGAAGCTAAAGATGGGATCATTTTCATTGATGGAAATTCATTGTACTTGATTTTTAGTGCACACTCAATGCAGGCAGATTCTGTTCCAGATGATGACTCTGTAGCTGTTGGTGATCCTAACAACTATAAACTGCTGGATACCGATTTCTTCATGTCCTGGTTATATGGGATGCTTCCAATTTCAGAACAGCGTAAAACATGGACGCGCTTGATACAAGGCTTCAGTAATAGGAAAATGAAGGTCTTACAAAGCCTTGTGGGCTACTTCAATTTGTTGATGGCATTATTAAAGAAGAAACGCAAGGTTAAT
Source organism: Dillenia suffruticosa (assembly GCA_033439265.1). Lineage (NCBI taxonomy): Eukaryota > Viridiplantae > Streptophyta > Magnoliopsida > Dilleniales > Dilleniaceae > Dillenia > Dillenia suffruticosa. The sequence goes on from JAVTVX010000029.1 coordinate 16,461,041, forward strand.
AGATATTGTGCTACATATAGAGCAGTTACTAGGATCTGGCAGGAAGAGAATAGGAAGGTACATGAAGAATCAGAACATGAGCAGCAGAGTTTCTCATCTGTATTAATGAAACGGTGGGAAGAACTGGATGCTACTGAATTGGAGGGTATGTTAAGTATTCTTAAAGAAACAGAGGCACTCTTGGAAAATCAATTAAGCTTTGGAAACAGTGAAAACCCAATGCAGGAGCATCTGCCCGTTGCAGATGATTGTTTTGAAGTAGGCTTCATTCATGAAAATGCAAAGGTCAACCTGAAGGTAGGTTTACCTGTATCAGTGTTTTCTCCTGTTTGCAGATTTCGTGGACCCTACTTTCCATCTTACTTGTGAAACTGTACATTAAACCTGATCACACAAAGTATCATTCTAAGCTCTTTCCAAAAGCTATGATCTATTTTTGATTTGTTATACCAAAATTCATCTGAAAATGGAAAAGCTATGATCTATTTTCAAGCTCGAAACTCTTTTAGTATCTTTCTGTTTTCTATTTTCTGGTCTTCACGTTTGCAGCTCAGTAACGTGGACGCAGAGATCTTGAAGTGTCTTTCTGACATAGAGAATGAGAAGCAAAAGCTTGAGACAGATTCATATTTTGGTTATTGCTTAATTCTTCTGCCTCTTATCATGTCATATATATGGGTTCTCCTCCATTTCAAATTTGTTATTCCGGTTTATATTTTCCATCTTTGATGGTCTGACCTTAATGCTTATGGTTCAAATTTCTTCTTTTAGGCATGCTTATAGGATCAAGTTGACAGACATGAAGCTGCAAAGCTTGGTACCCTATTGCTTGATGATGTAAACCAAGTTCACCCCTGACTGGTAATGTTCTTGTCTTGAATAGATCATTTCAGTTGAAAGTTCTTTCTATATAATTTCGAGCAGCGATCTACCGGTCAAGGATTTCTTTCTAGATGGTGATATGTTTTTTTAATTAATTGCAGGATTTGAAATCTAGTTGAGTAGGATCTTAAAAATCTTGTTATCTTGTTGCACACATACTACTTGTTCTATTATTTTATAAATGTGATTTTTGTTTTGTCAATTTATTTCATATCATGGAAAAGGCATTAAAAATCATTTACTTTTTTTTTAATAAACCTGGGGAGTTCTTAGTACTCAGATCATTTTTCTCAACAAACCAATCAATTACTTCTTCAAAATGCTAAAAAAAAAAAAGATAAGTTTGCTTGTAGCTTTCAAACCTCTTACAGAAGCTCCAAACTCACTTGCCAATTTGAGGATTCTTTTCATTCAAGATATGCCAATCAAGCAACATTGGTTTCTATTATCTTTTTTATAAGTTCTATTTTTGATGCACATCTTTTAATCTGGTGTAAGAATATAAATATAACTTCTGAATTAACAAGAAAGAAGAAACTTGAATGGAGAAGTGAGAAACATATAAAAGGAGAAAGAGGTGAGTAGTACTATTATTATTATCGCTGCATCTTGCCTTGTGCCAATGTCTGAGGCTTTTGCTTGTTCTCTTAATTCTCGACAGAAAAGACCATAGATGCTGCATTGAAAAGTTTAGTAATGAGGAATAGCACAATAGTTGTCAAAATAGCAGAGGAAATGGATAACTTCTGCTGTAAAGGTAGTACAACTTGCAACCATCACTAAGTGCTTTAACCCAAACCTGTGCTTAGGTTTGGGCCATTTGAGAGTTGAGGAGAAAATGTCCCATTCTCTTACCAACCACAAACTTCTGCTTCTTACTATGCTTGTAGTCTTGTCAACTGATCTCTAGAAAAGAGAACTATTTTATGCGTTTTAGAAATTTCAGCTGATTTCTCATTGATGTTAATGAATCCTGCCACAAGAGCCAGATAATATTTTGCGTGAATTTTGCTAAGACATGTTTATTTTCATTCTGGATTTCTAAACTTTAGATGATAAATATAAGAAGCGAAAAATTTCTACTACTACGTTTTAGGTATTTCTTGCTATGTAAAGCTCCAAATCTAAATGTTACTTTCCAGTTCTTGTCACTATTGTGAGCTTTTCTACTGGAATATATGTAGCTATTTTTGTGTATATATATGTATGTACGTGCATTCGTACGCAAATCATTTTCTCGAATGCTTATATGCCTTAATAGTCATGATGGGCTTTAGTTGCAAATTTGGAATTGCTCATAGGGTCTTGTATATCATAGCATATGCTCCAGGCTTAAGTGATTTTATCTGCCAAGTGGACATAAAGGCTGCAATGCACTAGATCAATAAACCTGCTTAAATTTAATTTTCATTCCTATCTTGTTGAAATTTCTGAAAAGTTATACAATGTTATACGAATTTATGAATATATATAATACCTTTATTACTCTTTGAGTGGGAAAATCTACCCTGGTCCATGTCTAGATATAAGAGATCTAAAATATTGTTATTTCTCTCTAAGAAAAAAAATGAAGGAAAGAAATGGGAAGATTTAAATTGAAGGGAATCAAAAGATGTGCAGGCAAGAAAAATAGTGATCCTCTAGTGGTCATAAAAAGGATGATGAAACCTTTAAAAACCTTTAATTAGACCATTCTTTTTCTTTTTCTTCTTCTTCTTCTTCTTCGAAGGTGAGCATCTTGAGGACCCCTTTGGATTGCTGTTATATGGCCCTATCAGTTTGATTTACTGCTTCTGCTTTACATATTAAACATGAGGAGGCCTTGGTGACTCTTATCACCTATGTGAATCCTCTTTGGTGTTCCCAAAATGAATTCAACAATAAATTCAGTAAGTATAAAGGAGATGTAGTTGTATTATTTTCATCTTTCAGGACACTTATTGCCGGAATCTTTTTATTTTGAAAACTGTCAATTAAGATAGTCTAATTATATCCAAGAGATTTAAAGCTACAAATGTAAAAAATAAGGAGTTGATTCATGGAAGAGAAGTATAATAGCTTGTGTAGTAATATAATTAAGAAAAATGAAAGCCTGCAAACTGACTAACATTTTTATTTTCTTTTAGGTCAAAAAATTGCTTTTATTACCTCCTTGTTTACTTTGTTTTATAGTTTTCATCTTTTATTGATTAAAAAAATCATGTGCAAAGAAAACCTAAAAACGCACCAGTTAGGAGGATGAGAACTTAAATATGGGAGATCTAGTAAAACGTAGGAATAGATTGTTGAAAACTTAGATGCAGGTTATTCGTAAAGACATGATAATTAAGGGTTTATACGAGAAGATGACCTTGGATATGAATGAGTGACGTAGAAAGATCCGCACAAATTAAACTAACATACTTTAGACATATATATTTTTTATTTATTTATTTTTCTTTTTTTACTTATTTCCAAATTTGTCTATCAAAATGACCGATTCCAAATTATTGGGATTAAGGGTCGGTTTGTTGTTGTTGTTGTTGTTGTTGTACTGATTAAAAAGGTCCCCAATGAAGCTTTATTTATTTATTTTTATTTTGAATATTGAAATTTTGATAAACCTCTAATGTTGTGTATCTGTGTATTGTGTCTGCGCACTCGTGCATTTCAACTCGTTTCTATGTGTTGCAAGAACATTATCTGTTGGAAAATTATTATGATGTTAGCACATAATGGTTTCTCTTGCATTTCCAATTACAAGAAAATTAATGAAAGATTTTTATTTCTGCTGCTATCATTGCCATGTAGCTTCATCTATTTCAGATACATATCTAGAACCTCTGCAAAGGTTGCCTCAAGAGAAACCCGTGAAAAAAGATCGGTGCCTTACCTACTGAGAAAGCAGACAACATAAATTTCCTTGGTATTGGACTGAAAAATATCTCTGGTGACAACAATTGCTTCCTGAATGCAATCATACAGGTTTTAATTCCATTAACTTATATCATATATTTAAAACATGTCACAGACACGGCAACCTATGGTCTCTTATTGAATATTTGCTTGTTGCAGGCTTTGTTTTGTTTAGCACAGTTTCAAGAAGAGATTCTCCAAAGTTTTGAAAACCATATGGATGATGGATTTTCATGTATTTTCTGTGCATTATTTGATATATTTACTTCAATGAACGTTGCACTCGAGAATCCACAAGAAGGACCGACTTCACCCAAATCTCTTATGATTCACTCAGCAGATTTGTGGAGATAACTTCAACCTTCTTGAGAAGGGGTTGAAATTTGGGCTTCTTATGTTCCACTAAATTGGACCTATTTGTGGTTGCATGGATTTCTCGCAATCCTTTCTCTTTGTCTAGCCCATTGAACTTCTGCAAATTTTACAGGGAGCAATGAATGGTGCTGCTGAGGTGTTGGGAATTATATTTTACTCCCTTCATAGGTTTTTTTGTGCAGGATTCCACTGCTTTAGAAATTGAATCACAAGAAAGCATTGATAAGGGCAAATGACATTGTTCTAGCCATGCTTGTATAGCTCATAATTTCTTTGGGATGGACATCGCTGAAGTAATCTATGAAAGTTGCGGTGAAGGTCTGTTTCACCCAATGATCTTGGGGAAACAACTATATTTGTGAAACTTATAGGTGATTTACATGTTGATTCCTTTTTCTTTTGCTAGCTCAGACCAGGCAAGCAAACAACTCTTTTGAAGAGCTCTTCGTGCTTGTCGTGATGAGTTCCAAATTACCTTGCAGGTTAGAGAAAGGAGGCTGTGAAAAGTTGAATACTGTCTAGTTCTTTTCTTAGAGCTCCTCTACAAGTTTTCGTTATAGGTGACTTGCACATATCATATCATGAGAATTTTCTTGTTATTCCAAAGTTGGATCAGATGAGTCAAATATGGTTACTGATTTCTTGGTAAATATCTCAGTACAAAGTCTGGCAAAGTGCATCTGAGAGCACAGGTGATATATCAACAACACCGGCAGCTTTGAATACTGAAATAGATGTTGGCATCTCGTTTCCATAAAAATGCTTTCCGAGGAAAGATTTTCCTTTGTTTCTCCCAGGATAGTGATTTTTAATGAAACAAACGGAGCCTTATTATGTTTTGCTTTCTTGGTACTGACATATCATATTATATTTAATCAGTTTCTCATCGAATATGATCATTCTTTGTTTGTGAAGAAATTCGTGGTCACATATGAACAATTAACAGTTTTGAGTGAAAAAGATAATTTTACCTACATGGATATTGAAAATGATTTGAATTTATTCCATTTTAAATCATTAGATCTATCAAATATACTTTGTTGAGTCGTAGTTCACTCTCTGTTGGCCCATCTTGTCATCTAAACAATTAGTCTCCCATGTTTTCCTGACATCTCCTTGTGCATAACCCATAACTTGAAGAGCAGGAATGCCATGATACTCCCTAGTAAAGGGCTTGTACAAGTTTGATCATTTTCCTGAATCAAACTTTAAGAGGTATAACTGAAGGCCTTTTCTCTAGATTTAATTAAAAATATGGACTTGCACCAAATCTGTGTCTCATGCACAGTTTCAAACCAGCTTAATGGCTCATCTGTCTTTTGCATGTATTACTCCTCAAAATTGCTCCTTCATGCTGAGCAGAGAATTTATTTATTTATTCAAACATTTCACATATGCTTGTTTGGCACTGCTTAGATCTGCCATGGTAGGCTTCATTATATCTGCTTTACTTAAGTGCTGAGCATGAAAAGCGGATTGTATACAATGATGATGAAGTTATGGCATGTATGACTAGGTTATTTTCTCTCATTCAATTCAACGTTGAGCACCTTTTCTCTTTTTACTGGTGCAATTTCTGCGTGTAAAAGAGTGTTGGCGATTGGAATGCTGTTGTTACCATGTGCATTAAAAGAAAATTTCAACTATTGGTTCTCTTCTTCGAGGCTGTCAGGAAAAGCCATCCATGGCATCCCCATTACTTGTCAGCTGCTGTGAGTATATATGCTTGTTTTTAAGGTTGGAACCAATCAACTTTTGTTGTAGTAACATGTCAAACAATCAAACAGTGTAGAGGAAGAGGTTTTGTTTCATAATAGATATGCTAAGAGGTGAGTTGTGAAGTGGATAGTAGACATCAATATTTAATACCTTAAGAGTAGTTAGTAAAATCAGTGCCATGCTTTTTTGAGTAATTCTACATCACCCAATTTTTTGTGTAGATGAGACAGAAATAGCCCTTATGCTAAGATATGTTGTCATTTTTCATACAGGCAATCAATGAAATACACAGTTCCATTTGTTCCATCTTGTAGAAATTGAGAAAGAGAGATAATAAGAGAGAAAAAATTCTTTGTACTCTGTTGTGTGTTTAATACATTGAGCAAAAGAAATATTTATTCATATTGCGATATGTACATATAAGCAAAACCTAATCAAATGAATCAAATATTCTCCTAAATGTATATGACATGTCAACATATTGTGACAAACTATTTATATAATATTTAAGGTAATATAAATTGATATATGTGGAGATACAATGTAAGTTATAGGTACTGGGTTGGGTTGGGTCGCCCATGTGAGTTTGACCCAAACCCATTCTCTTACATGTTTTGAATTTCAAAAGGAAGGAAGGGAGGGAATGGTTCTTTAAGAGAAAAACCAACTCCAACTCTCATAACTATCCTTCATGCACATTGAAGGTTGAGAGAGAGAATTCACAAAAAAAGAAGATCTAAACCATATGTATTGACTCTTGGATTGTGAACAAGAAGTAGATTGATCAATTGGTGACATTTTTTGGACCCGTACATCAAAAAGATTAGTGATCCGACCCTAAATCTTGGGACATTAAATATTTATTTCGCTGTAATTGTACAGAGAATGCTTTCATTGGTATCAGAGTATGCTTTAGGGTGTTTCCTATTTTTTTTTATATACATTCGAGTTTCATTTTTTAAAAAAAAAGTTAAAAATGGTAACTTTAATTATAAACCACGAAATGCTTTAAAATTTGAAAGGTAGAGTATCCATGATATTAGGAATTGATTTGGAAAATTTCATGCATGGCCGTCATGTATTTTTGAGAAAAATGAAACCCTAACCGAAAATGAAAATGCTTATATCTATTTGCATAATAGGCTTTATTATTTAAAACTTGTATGGTTAGATTCCCCATTAAAAATCATTTCCAACCATATAAAAAACATGCAAAATGGTTTAGAAATGAGAGAGCAATCAAAATCTGAAAAATTGTTCAAGGTGCAGAAATCTAGACTTAGGGAAGACGATGAACAGTGCAAAAAACATAATCTCATTCTCAGGCCGTGAGCTGTGAAGTCCAAACGTCATGATCCAAACCTCAGATCGGAAACCTAATGGCACTATTAGATTTAGAGACTCCAAAATGGGGGGTAGGCAAAATCCGGTTGCCGGATTCAGTTGGGAAGGTGGTGCGTGGGCTTCACGCGCCGCCTGGGCGCGTGGGCGGGTCACCCATGTGCTGCCGCCACCAGGTGGCGCGTAAGGGAGCGTGACGTGCCCTCTCAGGCCCCGTTTTTTTTAATTATTTTTAAATATTTTGATTGATTTTTCTGTAATTTTAAATTATATTTTTTGGACCAAAAGTTATTTTCTATTGATTTTAAGTTAGTAAATTTTTTTTTTTGAAAATTGCATAAAAATCAATTAACAAGTTAGACAAATTTCAAAAAATTTCTCACATGTTTTAAAAAAAATATTTTCTAACTTATACCTACCTGAATTAAATTTTATAATACATATTTGATTTGTACTCGTTGATTTAAATATAAATAATTGTGGATGGTGTTTTAAAATTTTTTTATTGGTTTCATGTCCAATTTAATGTTTATCTCATTTTAGGGATATAGTGAGAATTAGACGTACCCTTGCACCTCTCCGAGGAGATGCAGAGACGAGAGGACCTCGAAACGTTTGACAAAGCTGTATATAATATTGCATTATTAGATGAAAGCAATGCACACTTTGCCACAACATTTGTGGGTTATAGTCGAAAACGTTATGAATTTCGGTATTTGGGTCACTGGTTCGGAGGCGACAAAGCCGAGATTAAGATTATAAGAAACTCCCTCCCTGAACATTTGGATGGAATGGCTGACAAAATATTAGAGGATAATAAGTGGCTCTACCTCAAGGATTTCAGACTAAAACCATTTAAGATGTAGAGAGTTAGGGAGATAGAGATTAAAATAAAAAGGGCAGTCTCTAAAGATCAATGGCTCTACACCCCAATCTGTTAGGAGATTCACTCCGAGAGATAGACTTTCAGTTGGGATGGTCAATATGGTTACTCGTATGTATATGGAAGATAAGAAAGAAAAGAAAAAAGAAATTTGATTATATATATATATTCTCTTTTTCTTTTCTTTTCTTTGTGCATAGTTATGTATTATGATGAGAACAATATCATGAACATATGATGTAATGTTTTTTTTTAAAATATATATCAATAATGTGCATATTTTATATATTTATGTGAGCATGTGAAGAGATATGTTCTAAATTCACATGATTTTAGTGAAAGTTTTTAGGTTGATAGAATTTAAAGTAATTCTCACCTAAAACTTAAAGTATTTTGTTACTTTGAAATCAAATTTATGATAATCAAACATTTGGATGATGGATGATAATTGAGAACTTAGTGATTTTTCGACTTTACACCTTATATTCGTTTATGATAAATTTATTAGATTTCATGTACAAAATTATATGAATGAATAAATATGAATATTTACAATAATCTCTCTTTGAAAACCCAGACCATGGTATCAAAATTAATAATAGCAGATTTGAATAAATGTGATAAGTTTAATGGTGACAATTATGACATTTGGCGCCATAAGATATAGTATGTGCTAGAAAAGCAAGAAACCATAGAGGGTATCAACCTATCATGCAAGACCCTGAAATTGGAAACACTGCTCAATAAAGAAGAGATCAAGAAGCTTATCAGGCGTGGAAGAAAAAAAATTCCACTGCACGTGGCATCCTGGTTAGTTCTGTAGTTGATGATCTTATACATGAATGTGAGCAATTCCCTACTACTCATGACGTATGGGTGACCCGTCTGAGGTAGTTGACTATTAAGTTTGACACGTACAAAAAGAAGTCTGATTACAATATCAAACTACACTTGAGAACTATGTTAAATATGATAAGGGAATTGAAGTCAGCAGGTCATGTTTTATCGATGAGCAATGGTTCAAGCTTTAATCCGATCCCTTCCAGACCAGTGGGAGCACTTGAAGGTCAATCTGACTCACAATGATAGCATTAAGACTTTCGCTGATACTGCTCACCACGTAGAACTCGAAGATGAGCGGCTTGGTGTTGCAAAATTGATTTCTAATGCCTTCGTAGCAGAGTCCAGTTCCCAAAAAGTTTCAGCCTTTAAACGGAAGGGGAACAAGAACAAAGGCAAGAAAGGGAAGGAAATTGCGGAAGGTTTAAGAAGAACAATTCCAACCGCAAGAACAAGCGCAAGCGGTTTTGGAAAAAGAAGGATAAGAGAAAACTGAAGTGCTACAATTACAAAGTTCTTGGTCATTTCGCTCAAGAATGTCCCGAGCCAGAAAAGGTAGCACCCGGTAATGCTTTTCTAAGTGTTATATATGTCTCTAGCACCGTTTTACTTTCTGAATCTTATCCTGTGTGGATTATAGACTCAAGAGCAACAGACCACGTGACGAGAGATCGAGAAATGTTCGTGGACTTTCGTTAAGTTCCTCCTGGTACAAGATGGATATACGTAGGAAACAATATAAGGGTAGAAGTCAAAGAGATTGACACTTGTAAACTGGAGTTACGAAGTTGTCAAACTCTAATCTTACATGATGTTCTCTTTGTAGCGGAAATTTCGACGAAATTTAGTTTTTGTTATTGTTTTTCTTAGACTAGGCTATGACTTGAACTTTACTCATGATAGGGTTTGTATTTATAATGGTTGTGTGTTTTATGGTACTGGATATCTGTTAAATGGATTTCTTACTTTGGATTGTGACAGACAAATGTTTAACTGTTATGCTGATCTATATATTTCGTTAAATGTTTGTTTTTCTAGTAATGCTAATATATATGATAAAGTATGACATGCTAGACTTGGTCACATAGGGCAGGACATGATGAATCGATTTCTGAAAGTAGGACATTGGGTTCACTTACTAAAGTTGATTTACCGAATTATGAATATTGTTTTGCCGGGAAGATGACTCGAAAACCATTTGGAAAAGCCGTAAGGGCTGAACTTCCATTACAATTGGTTCACTCTGGTATTTGTGGTCCAATAAATGTGAAGGCTAGGCATGGAGCATCATATTTCATTACTTTTATTGATAATTTCACGCGTTTTGGTCATATCTATTTGATTACTCATAAGTCTGAAGCACTTGAGTGCTTTCAACGTTATATGAATGAAGTGGAGAATCAAATGAATAGAACGATTAAAGTCTTAAGGACAGATCGAGGGTGTGAATATCTATCAGATCAGTTCAATGATTTGTGTAATAAAAAGGGAATAATTAGACAATTAACTATTCCCTACACGCCTCAACAGAATGGTGTTGTTGAGAGGAGAAATAGAACGTTGTTGGAAATGACGAGATCTATGATAGCGCAGGCTAATTTGCCAATTTCTTTTTGGGGAGATGCATTGTTAACTGCGACCTATATCTTGAATAGAGTGTCTTCAAAAACAGTATCCACAACACCGTACGAACTTTGGACTGATACGAAACCAAGTTTGATTGGTCTTAGACCTTGGGGATCGCAGTATATGTTCATGACCCTTCTAATAAATTTGGAAAGCTTGGTCCCCGGGGGAAGAAATGTATCTTTATTAGATATTCTGATCAGTCAAAAAGTTATGTTCATCGGTGAAAGAGAAGATGGTATTGTAACCGAAATTGAATCACGAAATGTGATATTTTTGAAAAATGATTTTTTTAGTAAAAGTGATATAACAAAAGGAGAACCTTTGTTTGAATTAAATAATTCAAATGATGGTTCCGTGAAGGATAGATCAAGGGAACTATGAGAAATTGAATTCCTAGATGATCCCAGTGAGAGGGATTCAAATTCTAACGATCCAACTGAATCGTCAATTCGGAAAAGTATTAGGAAATATGTGCCCAAACGTCATTACGAAATTAAAGGGCATGTTTTTATCATTTCTCCATAGGACGAGGATGAGTTGAAAAATGTGAACGAGACTTTGTCTTGTCCTGTCAAGGATGAGTGGGTAAAAGCAATGGAGAAAGAAATAGAGTTGATGGATTCCAACCTTGTTTTGAGAACTAGTTAATCTTCCACCTAGGCGCAAACCTATTAGGAACAAATGGGTTCTCAAGTTTAAACATAAAGCTGATGGAACAATTGAGAGGTACAAAACTCGATTGGTGGCAAAATATTATACCCAATAAGAGGGTATTGATTATGAAGAAACATTTTCACCAGTAGTGAGATTTGCCTCTATTCGCCTATTGTTGGCTATAGTAGCCAATTTAGATTTAGAATTATATCAGATGGATGTGAAGACTGCGTTTTTCAACGGAAAACTTAAAGAAGAAATCTACATGGAACAGACAGTAGGTTTCATAGTTAAAGGTCAAGAAAACAAAATTTGTAAATTGAATATATCAATTTATGGTCTCAAACAGTTTTCAAGACAATGGTATTTGAGATTTCACAGAGTCATAATCTCTTACGATTTCGTAATAATAGACGAAAACAATTGTATTTACGTGAAAAAATCCAATGATAAGTTTATAATTCTGAGTCTGTATGTCGATGACATATTGTTAGCTGGAAATGATATGGAGTATGTCCTGAATATCAAGAGTTGGTTATCATCAAATTTTGAAATGAATGACATGGGTGAAGCAGAGTCATACTAGGTGTTAAGATCCACAGAGATCGTTTCAAGAGATTGTTAGTCTTATCTCAAGAATTTTATATTAAAAAGATTTTGGAATTATTTAGGATGGATAGCTGTAAACCTATTGATACTCCTGTGATTAAAGGCGAAGGTTTAAGTTTAACGATGTGCCCAAAGACCGCTGAAGAAAAACATGAGATGTCAAAAGTACCGTATTCCAGCGTTGTTGGGAGTCTGATGTATGCTATAATGTATACTCGTCCTAACATCTGTTATGCCGTGGGTTTGGTCAGCAGGTATCAATCCAATCTAGGTAAAGATCACTGGACAGCTGTAAAGAGAATTCTAAGATATCTAAAAGGAGTTGCGAATTATTCCCTTTGCTATCAAAGAAATGACTTGTTATTAAACGAATACACAGATGCTGATTGGGGTGGTGATTTAGATGAACGTAAGTCCACCTTAAGTTATGTTTTCTTGCTAAATAAAGACGTCATTTCTTGGAGAAGCAAGAAACAAACATGTGTATCACTGTCCACGATGGAAGCAGAGTTTGTAGCTTGTGTTTTAGCAGTTCAGGAGTATGTTTGGTTAAAACGGTTTTTACAATATCTGGATATCGTAAGCGACAAAGTGGGAGCTGTGACAATTTATAATAATAGTCAATCAGCTATCGCTTACACGAAAGATCCCAAATATCATAGGAAAACCAAACACATTGATACTAAATTCAACTTTATTCGAGATATTGTTGAAAAGAGGGAGGTGACATTGAAATATTTATCTACACATTTAATGGTAGCTGATCCATTCACAAAACCGATACCTAGAGATATATTTCTGAAACATGTAAAATCTCTAAGATTGCGTAGAGTGTAATTGTATGTATATGCAATGAACGTGTTGTAATACTTATTATTATATGATATTTGAATTTGTTTGCATTTGCGAGTTCTTATATCTTGATTAAAAGATATGTCGGACAAGTTTGGAAGATTGACTCTCTCACACGAGAAATTGTCTCTAATATCTATGTGATATGTAGAGAAGAGACAATATTAATTTTGAATAATTAATATAAATTAGCCACCTTAGTACAGAATTAAAATGAGATTATCTTTGATATTTATTTATTTTATAATCGAAATAGATTTCCCACAATTCATTATATTTGTCTAGAAGCCAGGTGTGGTTCTCTCTTGGAAAAGTGATTTTTTGGAGGATTTATAAGAATAGAGAATCAAATCAGTATCATGATATACTTGGACTAAAATCTGTACAATATATTATAATTTTGAAATAGACATACGCTTCTAAATAAATAGAAAAGATATCATACCACGTGTTCATACCATGTATACTTTCAGTGACGCTATGGGTAATGAGTTAATGAATCCTTCTATCTCATTGTGTGACATCCAGAGATTTGTAATTAACCTCATTTAATACCTTAAAGACTTTCGCTTGTTTCTTGAAATTTTATTTTAGTGTTGTTATTTTAATATGTAACCAATAGGTCATGATTGATTCGGTTTTGCGATGCATAACTAGAAAAACAGCTAAAATGAAATGGAAAGATAGTAGTATGAAAGGAAGACTGTCTTAAAGTTTGTACGTAATTTTTGTATTCACAAACTGACCAGTTATGTTTTTAACTTGATGTTCTGAAATATAATTGTGAATGCATAGTTGAGATGAGTCAAGTATACTCTTGTTCATTAATAGAGGGATAAGAGGTACAATGACTCTGTATATAGCAAAAGAGGTTTGGGGTATAACAAGACTTGATGTGCTCATTGTATTAGATCTTGAGTTGCTATATATCCTTAACCGGTGTATAACTATGAGCTCTTGATATACTCGTTCCATTTGTTTATATGAAATCGATGGTATATGGAAGTGATTAAGCAAAATGTAGGTCTAACCCTCATGTGCGAGTGAGAGATGTAAGTTATGGGTACTGGGTTGGGTCGCCCATGTGGGTTTGACCCAAATTCATTCCCTTACATGTTTTGAATTTCAAAAGGAGGGAAGGAGGGAGTGGTTTTTTAATAGAAAAACCAACTCCAACTCCCATAACCAACCTTCATGCACATTGAAGGTTGAGAGAGAGAATTCACAAAAAAAAAAAGATCTACACCATATACATTGACTCTTGGATTGTGAACAAGAAAGAGATTGATCCATTGGTAACATTTTTTGAACTCGTATATCGAAAACGTTAGTGATCCGACTTTAGATCTTGAAACATTAAATATTTATATTCATTGTAATTGCATCAGAGAATGATTTTATACAATATTCATAATTATAAATGGTTGACACAATGGCATCATGTGTGTATTCAAAAAATATTCAAAACATATATATTAATATAGATAGGGTAACACATATGTCAACATCCCCTCAAACTCAAGATTGTGAGAATTTTGTCATTTTGAGTTTACAAATTAGATCATGAAATAGCTGAGTTGAGTGCGATTTGATAAAAATATTTGCGATTTGAGATTGAAAGGAGATAGCAATAAGTTGAATAATACCATAAAAGATCATGATAGCACATATGGTATCAATCAATCTCAATATGTTTGGTACATTCATGGAAGACACCGCTACATGCTATTTGCATGGCAATATGATTGTCACAATGAAGATGAATGGCTGAGGAGGAGGTGAAACCCATATCCAATAATGGTGTGATGATCAGTTGGATCTTTGGCCCAATTAACATTAGAATATGCCCCTAGTTCTAGTGGAGAGGAGTTAGAGAAATAAAGACTATAAAATAGAATATCTTTAATATTGTGAAAAATACGAAAAATAGCCAAAAAGTGAGTGGTATGTGTTGTATTTTTGAACTGGCTAACAATGTGAATAATATGGGCAATGTTGGGATGTGAGATAGTGAGGTAAATAAAACAGCCAACTAGTTGGTGATAGAGAGTATCATCACTGAGAATAGTACCACCAGTGGCTTAGAGATGAGCATCAGGTTCAAGAGTAGTGTTTATAATGTCAGCACGTGAGATAATATTGATAGCATATTTAGCTTGTGATAAAAAATATACGGACTGATTAGACGTACCCTCAATGTCCAAAAAATAATTAAGAGTACCTAGAGTTTTTATCTCAAATTATTGGTAGACAAATGATTTGAGAGTAGAGATGTTATTAGTGTTATTGTCGGTGATAATCATGTCATCGACGTATAAAAGAAAAAGAATATTCCTGTGATTTGTTTTCTAATCAAGCATGGCATGATCATAAGCACTAAACTAAAAATCAAGACAATCAATTATGGTGCTGAATTTTGAAAACCATGTCATTGCTATTTGGTTCTTTTTTAACCTCTACAGTGCAGCTTTTTGCCAGAATAGATAGCTTTCCAGCAGCACGTGTGAGGGCATGCGTAATTGTATGGCAGTCTGATTACCACCGTTCTGATCAATGGGTGACGTAGATGAGTTTGATATAAATCAATTGACCATGAGATCAACAAATGAGTAGTAAAACACTAGAAAATAGGCCTTGATCACAAACTTTAATAATACATTAATGGCTTTTTGTAGGGAACTTTGGGTGGTGCATGAGAACGCGTGAGCAGAAGATGAGACCAAAATTTTTACTGTTAACTGTGCAGGAGTGTGCTTAGATGATTGCTTGGATTGGCAGTACGTGTGATAGTGATTTTGGCAGAAGCTGTGATGGGTTGTGGACAAAAAGGGTTTCCTCTTTCCCTATATAATTTACTCATATTGAGAGAGTTATACGAAGCCGGTAGGAAAAAAAATGAGGGTTTTTAGACTTATAGAAAATCCTAGAGATATTTTTGTAACTTCTTTTTTTAGAGAGGACTCTAATATTATGTAGAAATTGGGAAGATCAATGAGAGAAGAAAGCAAGAAGAGGGAAGATCAAGAGAGCCCAAGTAGGAATTGTAGCTTTTGGAGTCATCCACGCATCGTTTTAGCTAAAATGAGTTGTGAAGACTCCAAAAAAACAACCACCAATACTTGGGCTCTTTTTACTTTGTGACTTGAGAGTCTTCTTCTCTGACTGAGCTCTTCCCCTATCCCCGACCAATCGAATCCTGATAACTTGGATTGTGACATAACTGATTTCAACAACAAACCCTTCAATACCCAAATGGGGTCATAATCATGACATGGATGGACATATGAAAATAGATCTCCTCCACGCTTATGCTTCAGAATTGCTCATTGAATTCTGTGAATGACCCTATTACAAATGAGGCTACTAGGATTCCTCTCTCTTCTCTTGGCTTCACATTAGATGGGGATATTATTTAAATTTGTGCTTAACTCGTGATTTATAAATAATTATTTATATTTTTATACATTTTCAATAATAATAAGAATAATAATAATTAAGAAAAAAAATCTCTAGTAAAAATAAGCACCTAGCTACCCACGTGACCAATATAAGCAAAGCAAACGCACCTGTGCGGAATTATTGGATAGATTCTTTAATACTATTACATGTAAAAGATCGGAGAGTTTGATTAGGAAAATACGGCTGTGAGGGAGAGAGATTGATTCCGAGTTTGACAGCCAATGGGATTCGATAATTTAGGAAAATTTACAATTCATGAAGATGAACCTTCCCACATTTTCATCTCTCTCCCTCCATATTTGACTACGTCATGTCTCTCTCCTCTCTCCTTCTCATTCTTCCCCCAAAGATTCACTCTTTCTCTCTCCTCAGATACTCACAAAGAAAAGAAGTGAAGAGAAAGAAGAGGTATCATAATTAGGGTTTTTTGTAGTTTCATTGTTTACAATGATTGAAACTTTTGAAGTTATTTTTGTGATTGTGGCAGATCTGAGAAGAGAGAATGGCATTCTCAGCGAAGCAGATGTCTCTTATAGTTGCAACATTGGGACTCATGTCCTTTGTTTTTGGAGTCATTGCTGAAAATAAAAAGGTTAATCTCTTCGAACCCCTTAATGTTGAGGACTCTTTGTCTGAAATTGTGAGAATTAGACATGGATGCCACACACAGACTATTAATTTTATGAAAACCCTTTTGCATTAGCAAGAGTTCTGATGGAAAGATCTAAGTGGCCCTTCCTATACCCTAAATACTTTATATAATTTCATGTCATATGGAAAATAAATTTCAATTTTCATTGTCCCAAGATTCACAGTGTGCCATTCTACCACTTTCATGAATGATTGTTGTGACTAGAAATCTCCCATTGTTTTTGTTTAAAAAAAAATTATGAGTCATTGTTAAAGTAAGTGTTTAAAATCATTGTTGTTGTTCTCTTGATTTGAATCTACAGCCTGCGTCAGGAATTCCGATTCCAGGGAAAGATGTAGTGATATGCAAGTATCCGGGTGATCGAACAGTGGTGTGGGGTTATCTATCGGTTATGTTTCTGATTGCATCGTCTGTGGTTGGATATCTGTCTCTCTTTTACCCTTACAAAGGCAAATCTGTTCCTGCTTCTGCATTGTTCTGGAACTCTACCTTCCTTGTCTTCTTCAATGTTGCTCTGTAAGCCCCTCTTTCCTGTTTTGCTTCCCTGAAAGGAACACTTAGGGGCTGTTTAGTTACAGAAAGCAACCTTGTTATCTTTGCTTATTTTCAAAAATTTTGCAAAATATGGAAAAGGTTAATATCCCGAAAACAAGGGGTGTATTTATCTGTAATACAAATGTGCACAAGAGATGAAGTTAAGAGAACATGTTGAAATGAAGTCACCGAATTACTGGAATAGGTTGGTGATCATGTACCTTGTATCTGCAAAGGGTATTAATTGATAAAAGTTTAGTTAAGAAGATCCACACTATTCCTTTGGCCTTTGTGTTATCCGGAAAAAATGGGCACTAGAAAGGATTTGTATGCATATCCTCTTTGTTCACTAGTAATCAAAGAAAATATGCTAGGGATGAACATTGAACCTTTTTTATTTAAACTTGCCAAGTTTGAAACCTTAAGGTGTATACTACTTGCACATGATAGCCTGTACCCCAGGAAAAGGGAGAAAAAGGAAACCATGAATACACTGCTGATTTTTCCTCTGTATTCAAAAGTGAGTATTCAACAAAGAACAGATTCTGGATCATTGACTGAAACAAATAATCAGATTCATATCTATCCAATAGAAAGAAGGAAAAGAAATAAATAACCCATTTATCTTATATATGATGATTGTGACAAAATTTGATCAAATGATTGAGTTTAGCTGAATATCTTGCATGACCTGTTACAATATCAGATGCCATGACTCTACCTTTTGTGGGGAAGATGATTTCAGTTTATGAATCAATTATATTCATAGAAGCCATGCTCTTACGACTTCCCTATAGAGAAATGAAGTTTCTAGCCTCTAATATCCACAGGATTTTCAATATGTTAATGTGCCCTAAATTACACCAGGCTAGTGCCATACTGGTTGGTCAGTGCTTCTTAAGGGTCTGTCTTTTTCTCCATTATCAGTACTTTGTTTTGCAAGCTGAATACCAGCATCATTTTAAGTAATTATGTTGTCTTAGACCCGGGGCCACCCATGGCTGCAAGCAAGTTTTAAGCTACCAGCAATTTCACAAGCACACAAAAAACAGTTCTGTTAATTGGTCATATCTGTAATAACTATGTTGCCTTTGACCTTGTTTTAATCTTGGTGGTACATGCCTATTGCTAGCAGGAAAGTTTTTGTTGTATGAAGACAGATTTTAGTATTTCTGGCTTTCTTATTCCATTAACTCCATGGTGCTGGTTAACCAATGCAGCGGAGTAGCTGGACTAGCAGCTGCATTATTGTTGTGGCCAACAATCATGGAGCAAATTCACATCACCAGAAATATCCATCACAATCTTGAGACAGATTGCCCAACTGCCAAGATCGGTCTTCTTGGTGGCGGTGCTTTTGTATCCCTTGACGCGGCCCTCTTCTGGTTGGTTTGCCTTATGTTAGCAGCCAATTCACGTGAAGACTTCTTGGAGGAACTCGAAGAGTCCCGAAGAGGTGAACATGATACAATTGAAGATGTCAAGACTGCTGCATAAATTGAGAATTATTTAGCGGATCTTTTTCTATCGCTTCCCATTCTAGTTTTAGGCTTCTTTCTTTTATCACTGATCAAGTATGCAATTGCACCATACTTTTTTGAATTCAGTAGTCGGATACTTTATACCCTTAATATGAGATCTCGAGTTTGAACTCTAAGAATGGAAAAAAAGAATTTGAGAGATCCAAACCCTCAATAGGTACTATAATACTCGAATTGGATTAATCAATTTAAGTCTGGATATCGGTTGGTGGAAAAAAAAAGTTTGCAAGCCCATAATAAAATAAAATAAAACAATAACAAAAATTTTAAGCATGCATCTGCTATTAGATTTGCTGAGAATCCAATCCACGGTAACAACAAACAAGCCCTGAGGCTGTTTTATGTCCAAATTTTCTTCTCAAGAAAACTAATTTACCTTATATCTTGAAACGTTTATGCTATCATTCTTAGCGAAAAAGGGGCTCGTAGTGAAAAAGATTATTTTGATAAGTAGGGTGAGCACTATTTTTGTCCCCAAAAAAAAAAATCATTTTTTAGTCGTTTATTGTATTTTAGGAGGTTTATTCGTTTTTCGATTCTGTTTTAGATAAAATTAAAATTTAATTTAGTTATTTAGTGGTTATTGATTTTAATTTTTATTTCGGTTAAGTTGAATTAATTAAAATAAAAAAATATATATTTTTTATATAATTTTTATTAATATAAATATTAATATATATTATAACTAAAAGTTAAAAGTTAAAAGTTAAAAGAAAAAAATATTATAATTAAAAAAACCTTAAAAGAGATTATAAAATATTACAACCAAAAGTTAAAAAAGAAAAAATATTTTACAATTTAGTTTTGTAATATTGGTTTTTATTTTGAGCTACTAGTAGAGTTAATTTAAAATTTTTATATTTTGTTATTTTGTTTAAAATTTGAATTTGGAAGTTGATATTTGATGAAAGTATAATTATTAATGAATTTTAAATTTTAAAATTATATTTTATAGACATGTTAATACGAAGACAGAAATAAAAGTTATCATTATTAAAATCTTTTATAAAGATTTCAACAATTCAGTCAATTTGAATAATAGAACTGAATTAATCATCTAATTCAATTAAATTGAATTAAACTGAATTTTTTGTTTTAAATTTATTTGTTTAGATTATGATTATGCTAATTGCATAATCGAATTAAAGTAATTATTTTAATTTTGATTATTTTGATTACGATTTAAATTATCATATGCTCGTCCCGTTGACAAGTGACCGGCGGCACAGCTCACAATTGATTAATCTTTGACATCAAAAGCTAAGGTAGTTCAAGCCAAATAAAAGAGGAGGATCAATCAAAACTTCAATCTTAAAAGTTGAGTCCTCTATACTAACAAATAAAGATACAAAAAATGTATTCATAAAGAAATTATAGAGTTAAATCTTAATTTCAATTTTGATCAATCGAAAGTGGAAACACAAAAGTTCACTTCTACGCCCATAAAAAGTCTTGCAAATTGTTAATGAGGAAAAAAAAAAAAGATAAGATTTATAAATGAGTTATACCAAAATTAGTATCTCTTGGATGATAATTATTAGTAAATAACAAATATGTATGAACCAATTAAACTGCAAATGAGCTATAGAATTCAAAATAATTTTGAATCTTGCTACAAAACAAAATCCAAAATCCGGAATCCGGAGATTTTTCCATCAACACATGGGCATATCCAATTTTATCATCGCATTGAACAAACTAAAGTCTCCTTACTTGACTATGCATTTTGAACTCATTTTTCATTGTAAACAAACAGGGGATTCAAATCAAAACCTCTCAAGTATCATTTAAGGCATTTAAAGATGAAGATATCTAAATTACTGATAATTTTTCAGCGGGGCTGTAACCAAGTTTGGCGATAAAGTATCCCGGGTGGAGAAAGAGTTGTTTTTTTCACAACAACAACAGCTATTTTAGTTGATTCTCTTCTAAAGGACTTGACATACTCGACAGCTATAAGAGCTAAAGAGGTGAAGCCTGGTAGTTTAGGCCTAAGACATCAACTACGTGGTACTTGGACACTAGAGGTGCATTAGGTCGAACTATTGCTGGTACTTCATTTTTTAGTATCTCGAACCCTGTACTTCAATAATCCTGTATCCACGCTTAAGAGTTAAGGAGTTGTTAGTTTCGGAATATGTTTCAAAATATAATTATGCACTTCTATATAAAAGGAAAAAGATACAATTATTCAATATTGTTTGGAATAGCATCAGGCAATGTA
The DNA here is from genome assembly GCA_033439265.1 of Dillenia suffruticosa. Classification (NCBI taxonomy): domain Eukaryota; kingdom Viridiplantae; phylum Streptophyta; class Magnoliopsida; order Dilleniales; family Dilleniaceae; genus Dillenia; species Dillenia suffruticosa. Next base: position 16,482,130 of record JAVTVX010000029.1, read on the forward strand.
ATCCTATATGGAGCCCATCTATGATTGATTTTATGATATCAACTACGGCCATCAAGTATGGTACCCAAAGAAAGAGGATGATGGCTGCAGGATCCCTTGTTGGAAGCGTGTATGCTGCAACTCCTTTTGACTACGGGGTCAGATCTTGTAAATGCACTTCAAGCCACACACCCATGCGTACTGTCAAATATATAAAATGTATTTGTATGCTAGACCCTAAATTTGGAAAAGAGATTTGCAGACTTACATAAGCTGCCATATTGTCTCGAACCAAAAAATAGCTTCCTTCATTAGTGTGACTGCCACCACTTTACTATGCACCTTATAATGTCCAGGAATAAGATAACACAAAGTGAAACTGCACAAGAAGATGGACAGACGAGGCCAAACATGCCTCCAATATCTTAAAATTGATCGCTTTGAAGTTCTCTTGTATCAGTGAAGCTGGAAGTCCACGGTAATGTGTGAATTAGAATAGCGTTCTCATCAGGAAGATGCATTTATTTCATGCACTACCTCAGGAAGATGCATTTATTTCATGCACTACCTGATGTGGATCTAGCATGAACAACCCCAAATATGGCGTGCTAGCATGAGTGTCGACCAACAAGGGTGCTTTTGTCTTTCCTTATTTCTTATTTTTTTCTTTTTCTTTTTATTTTCCACCGTTAAATTCCATTAAACTGTATAAGTTGGGATTCGTTACAATCAACTCGGTTATGAGGTAACATGAGAAGATTCTCCAAAATGAATTGGCTATTCTATTTATTCTATCTTCATGACTCAATGGAAGGTAGACATTTCTTATCAAAATTGACCTTGAGTCTCTGCTTACTGCTATCCTCTAGTTTCTTCTGCACTTTGATCACCATAGCTCGACCGAATAAAAGCCAAGGTCGAGGCTGACCTAATGTAGATTCTACCATTTTGATATCAGAGCCAGTTTCAATGGTCGACAATCTATGGGTACAGTGCCTGGAACAACAAGTTGAGTCTTTGAGCAGTGGTAAGGAGAAAATATTGAAACAGATGGTCGAGATGTTCCAACTATTGCAAGGAAGGGAAGGATCTTCCACCAACACTAGGAAGAATACTCAAGAGAGATCTTCCTCGCGAACCTCATTGGGATCAATCACACCCACGTTTGCGAAACTCGATTTCCCTCATTTTGATGGCTCGGAAGACTCCATTATTTGGGCGTGCCGAGTAGAGCAGTTCTTTAACTTTCAAGGAACCCAACCGGAGGACCAAGTAAGATTGGCTGCTTTCCATATGGAGGGTGATGCTCAAGTGTGGTTTCAGAGGAAGAGAAACACCCAATACAGTTTCAGTTGGGAGGAGTTCAAGTCCAAGTTAGCAGACTGATTCGGAGACACAACGCAGGTAGGTGCTTTTGGGTATTTGAGCAAGCTTAAGCAGATGGGTATGGTTAGGGAGTTCCAAAACCAATTTGAGAGATTGTTGGGGTGAGTCGGGCATCTCACGGATAAGCAAGAGGCTTCACTATTCGTGAGTGGACTCAAGGACCACATACAGGCTGATGTGAAGACCCAGCGGCCCAAGACACTACCAACTACAATTGGTTTAGCCCAGATCTATGAGGAGAAACACACAACGATGGGAATTGATGGCAGAGAGGATCTAAGGCTCAAAAGGAACACCCACAAAGCATCTCCTCTTCTTTAGAAGGGCAGTTGGGAAACAAGCCAACCGCTATGCGACGATTCACTTCGGCGAAACTCCAACAGCAGGAGAGCAAGGGCTCTGTTATCACTGCGATGAGAGGTATTATCCCCGACACTAGTGCAAAAAACTATTCCTAATCGAAATGAAGGATGAAGAAGGTGGGCTCAAAAATTCGTCTGAAAATGATGAAAGTTTTGGAGGCTTCGGAAATTTTGATTCATGCTCTCATGGGGGTGTCTACACCACAAACTATGAGAATGATCGGGCGCTTGGGGAAAGTTTTTTTGACAGTCTTGGTGGACTCAGGGTCCACTCATAATTTCATTAGTAAAGAAATAGTGGAGGCGACAAGACTCAAGGTCGAAGTTGGTGCTCAACTCAGAGTCGTTTGGCCAATGGGGAGCACATAACTAACAATGGATTTTGCAGAGAGGTAACTATTTCACTGCAAAATATTCAAATTATAATTGATTTCTTTTTAATTAAATTGGAAGGATGTGACGCTGTATTGGGGATTCAATGGTTATGAATATTGGGTCCAATACTCTGAGATTTTGGAAAAATGAAGATGAGGTTTCAGTGTAAGAGAGTCATGGTTGAACTAAATGGAACAGAGGGGTTAAAACCAAGGTCGATTAGGGAGAAGGCTATAGCCAAAGCCTAAGAACAAAATAAGGTATAGGGAACCCTACTGCACATTCGGGTACCGAAAGATGAGAAGGAACATGGAGGCAATTGGGCAGTGTGGGAAGGTGAATTTTCTAAAATATTTCAGGATAAGTTAGGTCTACCTCTAAGCAGAGGATTGGACCATCGAATAACCTTACAACCAGGGAGCGAACCCATTTGCCTAAAACCTTATAGATACCCATATTTCCAAAAAAAAAAAAGAGATTGAGAGGCTGGTTGAAGAGATGATTTAGTAGGGGATTGTCCAAAGTAATCGAAGCCCATATTCGTCCTCTGTGTTGCTGGTGAAAAAACACGATGGATCCTAGCATTTTTGTGTGGATTATAGAGCTCTCAGCCAATAGACTATGAAGGATAATATCCAATTTCGGTAATTGTAGAGCTACTGGATGAGCTGTATGGTGCCCAAGTTTTCACCAAATTGGATTTAAAGTCTCTCTATCATCAGATTCGGATGGATGCTAGGGATGTGGAGAAGACTACTTTCCACACTCATCACGGACATTGCGAGTTCTAGGTAATGCCATTCGGACTTTCCAATGCTCCGGTGACTTTCCAGAGCTTAATGAATGATATTTTCAGACCTTACCTGAAGAAATTCATCCTAGTTTTCTTCGATGATATATTAATCTACAGTAAGAGTTGGGACGACAACGTTCATCAGTTGAAACTTACCTTGACCATTTTAAGAGATCATAGTCTAGTGGTTAAAAAAGAAAAATGTGTTCTGGGGCTAACGGAGGTGAAATATTTGGGGGCATATAATCAGTGTAGGTGGTGTGCATGCTAACCCGTCCAAAATGGAGGCTATGAAGGAATGGCCGAAGCCAAAAAATCTAATGGAGCTGCGAGGGTTCTTGGGGTTAACCGGTTACTACCGATACTTCATAGCCCCCTATGGAGCAATAGCAAGACCATTGACTGATCTCTTGAAAAAATGGAACTTCAATTAGGTAGAGGTAGCCCAAGAAGCCTTCAACGAACCGAAGAATTTGATGGTTACAGCACCTGTGCTTACCAAACTTCGATCAAGAATTTATTATTGAATGCGACACATCAGGTGAAGGCATTGGTGCAGCCCTCATGCAAGCAAGATGACCAATTGCCTATTTCGGTTCAGCTCTCAAGGGAAAGAACCTCTTACTGTCTACGTATGATAAGGAGCTGCTCGCGTTAGTTCTTGCTATCAAATATTGGCGACCATATCTATTGCGGAGGAGATTTGTAGTGAGAACAGATCATCATAGTCTGAAATACCTATGGGAACATCACATAACCACTGATTTACGACATAAATGGTTGATCAAATTAATAGAGTATGACTTCACAATTGAATACGAACAAGGGCACTCGAATGTAATAGCTAATACTCTCTCCTGGGTATTGCAATTAGGGATGTGAGCTGCCATTTCCTTTCTTGAGCCTCTTTGGTGGCAACCAATTCAAGATGAAAATAAGCAACACCCTGAACTCCTAATACTACATCAATTAGTACAGGATGGATAGGCCATAAGGCCATGGGAAATTAAGAAGGGAGTTTTGTTTTTCAAGAATAAAATTTACCTTCAGAAGGATTCCTCCCTCGTTCCCACTCTAATTCAAGAATTCCATGGTCTAGGACACGAGGGGTTCCTCAAATCAATCCATATAATGAGTGTAGTTTTCTATTGGAAGTCCATGAAAGAGATGATGAAACAATTCATTCGGGAATGTGACATTTGTAAAGGAACAAGACGGACCAAAGGAAGCCCGTGGACTACTTCAACCCCTACCAATTTCGGAATGTATTTGATATGATATTTCAATGGACTTTGTGGAAAGATTGCTGAAATCAAGGGGAAAGTCAGTAACCTTGGACGTCGTAGATCGATTAAGTAAGTATGCACATTTCATTTCCCTTGCTCATCCCTATACTGTAGTGGCTATTGCACAGATTTTCTTTGAAAACATTTTCGAGTTGCATGGGATGCTAGAGTTCATTGTAAGTGATCAAGATACAATTTTCACTAGCTGATTTTGGAAGGAATTGTTTCGCTTGTAAGGTACAAATTTCAATTTCAGTTCCTCCCATCATCCTTAGACGGATGGACAAATTGAGGTAGTGAATAGAATGGTGGAAGTGCATTTAAGATGCTTTACAAGTGAACAACCCAAGAATTGGGTGCATTGGCTACCATAGGTTGAGTATTGCTGCAACATGGGAACATATTCTGTAACCAAGATAACCCCATTTGAAGTAGTTTATGGAAGACCCCCACCTAATCTTCTATCATATGTTCATGGCACTGCCCGCATGCAAGTGGTTGAAGATGTATTGCTAGCCCGAGATCATTTGCTGACAGCTTTAAAGAAAAACTTACAGGTGGCAACCGAGAAAATGAAACTTTACTATGACAAAAGGCATGAAAACCCTGAGTTTAAGATAGGTGACAGTGTTTACTTATGATTGCAACCATACAAACAAATTTTTGTTGCAAAACAAAGTTTCTAAAGCTAGCTTCTCGCTGTTTGGACCTTTTTTGGTTACAGAACGTATTGGAAAGCTTACATATAAGTTACAACTTCCAAATGGCAGCAAGATTTATCCAGTCTTCTATGTAACTTTACTCAAGAAGAATGTGAGAGTAGTTGTTCAAGCAGAACCTTATTTCTCAAATTGGGGACCCTTGCTGCTTGTAGAACAGAAAGCCAAGGCCGAGGCCGACCTCATGTAGATCCTACCACTACCATGGAAATGGGTTTGTTTGCAGAAATTGGGGTTATGCTCAACAGAGGTTACGAGAAATTGTATAAGACTAGAAATTATTAGTCTAATGATAATTTTAGTTCCTTCTATAGTCTACTTACAAAATGCTATATTTTCTATCAAATATATTTCATATAATTGAAAAAAATTGCAAATTAAATAAAGACAAGATGAAGGATAATTAGGGTAAGCTAAACTTTCCCAAACACTCCCATATTATTATACTTGCAGTTGTGATTTAAATGGAACCCTTAAGAGTTGTTACAATCATAATGAAAAAATTTTAGGAAAGCATGTAGAAACTAGACTCATAAAATTTGAATAAGAAAATGAAAAAGTAAAAATCTTAAGTATGCATCCTCCGAAATCATTAAGGCATTAAAAGAGAATAAGAACATGTTTGGTAGGGCTTGAAATAGAGATTAATTTCTTTTGAAATACAGTCAAAAGTTATTTGACATTTTTATTTTTAAAAATTGTCTCTATTTGACAAAATATTTTTAATAATTTTTATTTTTAATAAAATTATTGTAAAGAGTATATATATAAAGTATAATTTTTCCTCCTCACCATCGATTAATTAAAATTTATATATCCGCATTTTAAAAATAAAATGTATAAATACTAATAATTAAAATAAAAATAAATTAATTATTTTTTAAACTATTAAAATCAAATATTTATAAATATAAAATCATTTTTATATAATATAAAGAAATAAAAATTCAAAAATAATATAAGTTATATATTTATGAATACCCAAGTTATATAAATAGAATAAAAAAAATATTTATGAATATATTTTGAATTTATGAATACATTTGAAATTTATAAAAAAAATATTTAAATCTACCGAACCCGAACTCATAATATTTATGAACATATTTATGATTTGGATATATTTGAAATTTCATATCATTTAAATGAAAATATAAATGGAATAAAAGAAATATGGTTCAAAAAAGCTAGAGCATTAAGAAAATGAGAAGAAAAAGCTTCTTAATTTCTTCTTTAAATCTACTTTTTCTAATTTCTTTTTCATAAAAAAGTTATTTTTAAGGAGAAAAAATTTTATTCTATAGGGAGAAGAGAAACCTAAAAAAAGTCTTACCAAACGAATACCAAAGATGTTTAAACTAACCTCCAAGCAAATAGCAATCCGAATTTTTTTTTGATCCGTTAGATTTGGTCCACCGTCGAATATCTAGAGTTTTATTCCAACTAATTTCGATCGAGTTGTTGTCAGATCTCAATCGGGAGGAACCTCTATCAATTTCTTTTTTGCCGGTACCAAGAGTCGAATCCCGATTCTTGGTGTGGGGTGTTAATGTTTTTCCCACTAGACCACCAAGCGTCGGTGCACTCCAAAATATTATGCCATGCTGCACTTGAACATAGATCCAAACAGTCAAAATTCTGCCCTGCTCAAAACCTCAAAGATTCAGTGATGCAGCCCGCATATTTTTATGTGTCTTTGCATCATTCCCTGTGATCCTAGCTAAAAAATGAATAAAAATATATCTAGATTTTGAATTATAAACAACAACTTATGCCCAAGGATAATCATATCATAGAATTGCCGGGACAAAGTGACTTGGCGTCCAAGTTTGATGCCAACTTACTTCATTGAAATAGTTGGCTTTTGCGCAGACATACTTCATTCCTGGATTGCAAACTAAAATGTCCGCACTCAGCTGTGCGAAGTTAGATAATTAGAGATTATGCAGGATATTAAATAATGAAGATGAAATTATTCAAACAAGAGATTAAGATACGAGAACAACTTAGACAAATCCGTGAGTGATGCATACAATTAATCCATAATCACAACCACGATTACATAACAAAATAGTGTGACTATGGATTGTAAACTTGCGACACAAATTTTTTTGATACATCAAAATTTTGAAGATCCATGATTGCTGCCATTACACTTCGGAACTACCATTGTCGCGGCACAGTTGTCCTGATGTTTTTTTTTAAGCAATAAAAACAATAATAAGGTCAACATTCAGCTGTAGTCCTTACAAACACAACCGTTATTCATAAATTCATGTAATCTGCTCGATTTATTTCATATTAAAAGTATGTATGCGAAAACATATAAAATAAATAAGTCAAAATTTTTAGATAAATATCTTAATATATAAGTTTTTAAAATCTGTGAATCACGAACTCTTTTATACAGATCGCTCGATTAGAATAGTAATCACAAAATTAAACCATCACCATGATACTACGATACTTTAATCTAAAATCCAGTGATCCAATTGACGAAATAAATTTTCCTATTTAAAAATTTCTCAATCTCTCGATATCTTGTCATTCTAGACAGATTGTATATTTCTCTCTCAACTCTTCTCTTTCTCTCAAACAATTCTCAATTGCTTCAAATTCTTCACATCCAAATTTTCAGAAAGAACAACTCTTTTCAAACTCAAATTCAAGATTGATCACACACATAGGGAGAGAGAGAGATCTTTTAGAGGGAGTCTTGAGATTATGGGATAACTTCCCATATTTTAAAATTTAAATTATTTTACTTTGTTGTAAAATGTTGCTAGGTGAGCATATTTACCGACATAATCAATCTCAGGCTCTTATAATGGTTCTCGCCCATATAACCTACTAATGATCTTCAAGGCAGTTTTGGCCTACCCTTGAAATTTTTTTTGCGTTTATTACAACTAGTGCTTAATGTTCAACAGCCTAAAGGCAATTACTAGCCTCTCACTATGCTCACAAAGAGCATTGTCTTTTTCTTCCTTACACACATTATGCAACACAACTGTAATCCGTGGCCCATGCCCTATTGCATGTACTCACTTCAAAATATCCCTAAAAATATTTCTCAAATCCTTTTCCCTCCGAATGAATCCAACAACCATTACAAACTCATGTATGAAACTATCAACTTCAATAGAGCGGTAGCCTGCCACCGCCTTGGTTTCATTCTCTTCTTTCCTTACAAGGCTCAGATTCCCCTATTGAAAACGAGCTGCAAATGAATTTGAAACAAGAAGGTAATCATCTGCATTGAGAGGCTCAAGCTCAAGAAGCTGCTCGGCAAAATCTTGCCTCTATCTAGTATCCTATTGATCTCACAGCCATGAATAAATTGTGTAATGTTAGAGAATTCATGGAAATAAGCGTTACTTCTACGAACTTGTTTGCCTCTTCAATATGATTAACACACAAAGCATATCAAACATGAAGCCATAATGCTCCATTATTGGTTTAATACTAGACACTAGCAGCCTCCACAAGGCTTCCGCCCTTCTAAAAGTAGACACATTGATAAAATAGCTAGAATGGTTACTTGATTGGTTTCACCCTTGCTTTCTCTATCCTAGAAATTGCCTCCGATGCATTCTCTTCAGATCCGTGAATTGCAAAGCCCGATTATCATTGATCTCCAAGCATATATATCCCTTAAAATAATCTCCTCAAAAACCTCTTTTGCCTTATCTATACACCCACATTTTGGATGCAAATTAACAAATGCAGTACTCAGCTCAAAATCAGTTGTAATCAAGTGTTTTCCATGAAAAGCATGCACCCACCTCTCCACATCCATTGCCCCTACAACCGTAGAAGCTGAAACCAGAGTCACCATTGTAACCTCAACTCATGCAACACCCACCACCTGCATATTCGTGAACAACTCCAAAGCCCTATTAATAAACCCCATTGTTGCATACTCACTAATCATAGTGTTCCATACAACGAAATTCATCTTAGAAATTTTGTTGAACAATTTTTATTGTCAGAGTAATCTCCTCACGCTTTGCATAAAGGTTCGCCAATGCAGTCTCTACGAAAGGGCTTGAACCAAACCCATATTTCAAAACATATGAATGAACCTGTTTTCTCTCTTCAAACAATGAATAAACACTACAAGACTTTAAAAAAAAAAAAAAAAAAAGAAGCAAATGTGAAAGTATTGGGATGTGGGTAATCTCTGGAAGCCATTCTTTTTAAAGAGAGAAAAGAGCACTTTAGACGGGTTTTGGATTTAGGAACTACGCCTTGTTAGGGTATTGCAAACAGAATCTTAGGGTTTGGTGTTTAGTTAAAGGGTTTACGAGCATGGTGTATAGAAAAGGAGTTTGGTGAGAGAGTTGAGAGAGAGAGAGAGAGAGAGAGGGAGGGAGGGAGACAGAGACACAGAGCAATCAACACAAGCTAAGATGTGGATTTGATATTAGAACTCATAAGAAAAGAAAATGAGAAGAAATCACACAGGTGCAAGGAACAAAAGACTTGGCTTCCATGCTTGGTGTCATGGGACATCATTAAAATAGATTGGCTTTTGCGTAGGCTTGCTTCATTCCTGGACTGCAAATTATCCCCATCCCTTGAAATAGTGATACCATGCTAAAATGTCCACGTTGTAATACCCAATTTAAAAAAAAAAAAAAAAAAAGGAAAAATAAAAATTAGGGCTTAAAGCCCAATTTTCTCCCCTTTCTCCCTCTCTCTCTTTCCCCCTCTCTTCTCTCTTTTCTCTCCCTCTTCTTCTCTCCCTCTTTCTTCTCTCTTTTCCCTTCTCCCCGCCGCCGTGTCTCTTCCCCTCCCGCTGCCGCCGCCGCCGCCGCCGCCGCCGCCAGCACCGCCGGTCGCCGCCAGCACCGCCGGTCACCACTAGCGCCACCCACAGCCACTGCAGCTTCCCCCCTCCCGCGAGCGAGCCGCTGCAACTCCTCTCTGCACGAGCGCCGCTGCAGCTCCTCTCCTTCGCACAACAGCGCACGAGCTAGCGCGAGCCAGCGCGAGCAGCGCGCGAGCCCAGCGCCAGCCCAGCACGAGCAGCCCGCGAGCAGCGCGCGAACAGCGCTCGATCAGCTCACGAGCAGCGCGCGACACCCAGCGCGCGACCCCAGCGCGCCCTTGCGCGCCTCTGCCCGAGCCCCTGCGCACCTCCAGCACGAGCGCAAGCGCTGCAGCGTGCGACCCACTGCGCGAGTGCTCGATCCAGCTCGCGAGCGTGACCCTAGCCACTGCGGCCCAGTCCAGCACGCGGCCCAATCCGGCCCGCGGCCCGCGGCCCACCAGGCCCATCAGGCCCGCCAGCCCACCAGCCCGCGGCCCACGGCCCGCGACGGCCCGTGACAGTCCGTGAGCCTCTGCGAAGGTAAATGACTCTAAGTTTCGATTTTTCGCACTTGGGTTTCGAATCTCTTTAGTAATTGGACTTAAATTGTTCGCAATTGTTTCAAATTTGGAAACATTCAGGTTTTAGACCAAACCGACGGGCGAACGAAAGCTAAATCTGAGATCCGAAGAATTCTAGGTGAGAGAAATGAAATCTCTTCAACCCTTGAATAAACTTTGTCAAATTAGGTAGCATTAGTTGATTTGTTTATAAATTGAGAAATTTAGGGTTCGTACGAATTAAGAAAAAAACGATAAACCCTGAAATAGTCGGAAATTGATAAAAATCGTGATGATTGAATAGGTTGGCTATTTTGGTGACTCGATTGAGGGGCGCCTTGTTTTACGTATTTTGGTGTTATTGGGGAGTGCGCTACCTTCCCCAAAACTGTGAGTGAGATTTACTTCAATGCTTTTGTTTAATATGTAAATCCTGTTTTACAATATTTTGATAATGAGCATGATTTGTCGTATGTTGGAAATGTTTTGACTGGTTTTAAAATTGACTTTTGTGAACTGTTGGAGTGTCCAAAAACTGTATTGAATTATGAAATTATGCATCCATGTGGTTGAAATGTATAATGTGCCATTTTATGCTATATGTTGCATTGGTTTATGAACCTGATTTCGTCACATTTTGATATGATATTGGTTTTGGTCTTGAGGGCTTTGGATTGTATTGTTCCGTAACTACGAAGGACACCGTGAGAGGCGCTTTGGTGGCGTCCGGATATGCCTAGGCCTGGGGTATCCCACGAGTTGTCGTTATTTGATTATCGACACGGTACTAGCCAGGTTGAACCCGAAAGGGGGAGGATTTAGATTTGGATTGGATATCCTCTCCAAGTCTAGCACCTGGACGAGGTTCGTCGCCAACGCTGGGGTAGAGAGCACTTTAAAGAAATTTGCATATAACACCCCCGGTGCGCCTGTCATAGGTCGCGGTAGACCTCTGCCAGGACATTTTCGGCTGGCAGCTCTATGATTTTAATGACAGTGCTTTGGATGCATATTTGACTTGAAATGCGTGCAAATGATATATTGACACGGGGTCTAACTATTCGTATGTGAGCGATCAATTCTTCCGGCATTCTGACAGACCGCTCTCACCTTTGGACGAGGAGCTATTGGTCATCACTCCTCTGGGTGAGCAGATTGTGCGCGGCACAGTGTATAGAGAATGTGAAATCAAAGTTGGGGATACAGTGCTGAAGGCAGATCTAATCCCTCTCGCCATGACTGATTTTGATGCCATCTTGGGGATGGACTGGCTACATATTCATCGGGCTTCAGTTGACTGCTTTAAGAAGCAGGTGGAATTTCGAAGACCCGATCGGCCAGTGTTGATTTTTGAGGGCGAGAGGCGGGTTTTACCCCGCTGTGTCATTTCAGTTTTGGAGGCCAGACGCATGATTCGTCGCGGATGTATGACTTACCTGGCTCATATCATTGACACCACTGCTCAGGGACCGAGACTGGAGGATGTCCCAGTGGTACAGGACTTTCCTGATATTTTCCCCGAGGAGCTGCCCGGACTACCACCTGTTCGGGAGTTTGACTTTGAGATTGATTTAGCTCCGGGGACTACCCCTATCTCTATGCCGCCATACAGGATGGCGCCGGCTGAGCTGAGAGAGCTCAAGGTCCAGCTGCAAGAGTTGCTGGATAAGGGGTTTATCCGTCCTAGCATGTCTCCGTGGGGTGCACCGGTGTTGTTTGTGAAAAAGAAGGACGGCACATTTCGGCTATGTGTAGATTATAGACAGCTGAACAAAGTTACCGTTAAAAATCGGTACCCACTACCACGTATTGATAATCTCTTTGATCAATTACAGGGTGCCAGAGTATTCTCGAAGATAGATCTCCGGTCGGGTTACCATCAACTGCGGATTAGGGCCGAGGATGTGCCTAAGACGGCTTTCCGCACCCGATACGGACATTATGAGTTTTTGGTCATGCCGTTTGGGCTGACTAATGCCCCTGCCGCTTTTATGGACATAATGAACCGAATTTTTCACGATTATTTGGATCGGTTCGTCATTGTTTTTATTGATGATATCTTAGTCTACTCGCGGAGTGATGATGAGCATGCTCAGCACCTTAGGATGATTTTGCAGACTCTTCGTGAGAGACAGCTTTATGCCAAGTTCACCAAGTGTGAATTTTGGTTGCGGCAGATTGGTTTTCTTGGCCATGTAGTTTCTGCGGAAGGTATCTTTGTTGATCCGCAGAAAGTTGAGGCTATCTTGAGATGGGAGCAGCCACAGACAGTGACTGAGATCAGGAGTTTTCTTGATTTAGCCGGGTATTATCGCAGGTTTGTAGAGGGCTTTTCTCAAATTGCGGCTCCGTTATCTAGATTGACGCGAAAAGGTGTCAAGTTTGTATGGGATGATCGTTGTGAGGTGAGCTTTCAGGAGCTCAAACAACGATTGACGTCCGCTCCGATTCTAGCCCTTCCCACGAGTAGTCGAGAGTATGTGGTGTACAGTGACGCCAGCAGGCAGGGATTGGACTGTGTATTGATGCAGGATGGTAGAGTTATCGCCTATGCTTCGCGGCAGCTAAAGAAGCATGAGGTGAATTATCCTACGCACGATTTGGAGTTGGCGGCCATAGTCTTTGCGCTAAAGATATGGCGCCACTATTTATATGGGGTCACATGCAGAGTGTTTACAGATCACAAAAGTCTAAAGTATCTGTTCACTCAGAGGGAGCTGAATTTGAGGCAGCGGAGATGGTTAGAGCTGCTAAAAGATTATGACCTCATTATTGATTATCATCCGGGCAAGGCTAATGTGGTGGCCGATGCCTTGAGTCGGAAGTCATCTTCCTCTTCTCAGACTACCGAGAGTACTTATCTCTCGTGTTTATTGGGACTCCGAGCTTTGGGAGTCAGGTTGGCTAGTGATGATCAGGGAGCTATACTAGCCAGATTTGAGGTTCGGCCGAGTTTGCTCGATCGTATCAGGGAGCTTCAGCAGAGTGACGAAAAGCTCCGAGGTATTTATGAGAAAGCCAGCAGAGGTGATATTGACGACTTTAGAGTTCGTAAGGATAGACTGTTGGTTTTTCGAGGTCGAGTATGTGTACCGGCAGATAGTGATCTCCGCAGGGCTATTCTCGAGGAGGCCCATTCATCTCCTATGCTTTACATCCCGGTAGTACTAAAATGTACCGCACCATCAGAGACAGTTATTGGTGGTCTGGTATGAAACGGGAAATTACAGAATTCATTGCTCGTTGCCTTGTATGTCAGCAGGTGAAGGCTGAGCACCAGCGTCTAGCTGGCACATTGCAGCCCCTTCCCATTCCTGAGTGGAAGTGGGAGCATATCATGATGGATTTTGTAATGGGGTTACCACGAACTTCGGCACAGCATGATGCTATTTGGGTGATAGTTGACCGACTTACTAAGTCCGCACATTTCATCCCGATTAGGGGTGATTACTCGCTTGAAAGGTTGGCACGCCTCTATATTGATATGATTGTGAGACTGCATGGGGTTCCAGTGTCGATAGTATCAGATCGAGACCCCAGATTTACATCCCGTTTTTGGCCCAGTCTGCAGGAGGCTTTGGGTACTAGACTGAATTTCAGCACAGCGTATCATCCCCAGACAGATGGTCAGTCAGAGAGAACTATTCAGACTTTAGAGGACATGCTTAGGGCATGTGTTATGGATTTCCGGGGGAGTTGGGATCGGCATCTTCCGTTGGTGGAATTCGCCTATAATAATAGCTATCAGGCGAGCATTGGCATGCCACCTTACGAGACATTGTATGGGAGGAAGTGTCGTACCCCGTTGTGCTGGGATGAGGTTGGTGAGCGACGACTCACCAATGTTGAGCTGGTAGAGGAGACGAAGGAGAAAGTGAGGATTATCCGTACGCGGATGAAAGCCGCCCAGGATAGACAGAAATCCTATGCAGATCGTAGGCGGCGACCTCTAGAGTTTACTGTGGGAGACATGGTATTCTTAAAGATATCTCCCTTGAAGGGAGTCATTCGATTTGGGCAGCGAGGGAAGTTGAGTCCCAGGTATATTGGGCCCTTCCGTATCCTTGAAAGGGTCGGAAGTGTAGCATATAAATTGGAGCTGCCAGCAGATCTATCGCGTGTTCACGATGTATTTCATGTCTCAGTACTTAGGAGATATCAGCCAGATCCCTCACACATTTTAGAAGCTCCGCTAGTTGAGCTTCGAGAGGACTTGAGTTTACCTGTTCAGCCCGTGACTATTCTGGATCGACAGGTCAGAAAGCTACGGAGCAAAGAGGTTCCTCTTGTCAAAGTTTTGTGGAGGAGCGACCAGGTCGAGGAACAAACCTGGGAGCCTGAGGAAGCCATGAGGAAACAGTACTCCTATCTATTTTCTGTATAGTTTTCTTTTAGTCTCGAGGACGAGACTTGTTTTTAGGGGGTTAGAAAATGTAATACCCAATTTAAAAAAAAAAAAAAAAAGGAAAAATAAAAATTAGGGCTTAAAGCCCAATTTTCTCCCCTTTCTCCCTCTCTCTCTCTTTCCCCCTCTCTTCTCTCTTCTCTCTCCCTCTTCTTCTCTCCCTCTTTCTTTTCTCTTTTCCCTTCTCCCCGCCGCCGTGTCTCTTCCCCTCCCGCTGCCGCCGCCGCCGCCGCCAGCACCGCCGGTCACCACCAGCGCCACCCACAGCCGCTGCAGCTTACCCCCTCCCGCGAGCGAGCCGCTGCAACTCCTCTCTGCACGAGCGCCGCTGCAGCTCCTCTCCTTCGCACAACAGCGCACGAGCTAGCGCGAGCCAGCCCGAGCAGCGCGTGAGCCCAGCGCGCGAGCCCAGCGCCAGCCCAGCACGAGCAGCCCGCGAGCAGCGCGCGAGCAGCCCGCGAGCAGCGCGCGAGCAACCCGCGAGCAGCGCGCGAGCAGCGCGCGAACAGCGCTCGATCAGCGCACGAGCAGCGCCCGACACCCAGCGCGCGACCCCAGCTCACCCTTGCACGCCTCTGCCCGAGCCCCTGCGCACCTCCCGCACGAGCGCAAGCGCTCCAGCGTGCGACCCACTGCGCGAGTGCTCGATCCAGCTCGCGAGCGTGACCCTAGCCACTGCGGCCCAGTCCAGCACGCGGCCCAGTCCGGCCCGAGGCCCACCAGGCCCATCAGGCCCGCCAGCCCGCGGCCTACGGCCCGCGACGGCCCGTGACAGTCCGTGAGCCTCTACGAAGGTAAATGACTCTCAGTTTCGATTTTTCGCACTTGGGTTTCGAATCTCTTTAGTAATTGGACTTAAATTGTTCGCAATTGTTTCAAATTTGGAAACATTCAGGTTTTAGACTAAACCGACGGGCAAACGAAAGCTAAATCTGAGATCCGAAGAATGCTAGGTGAGAGAAATGAAATCTCTTCAACCCTTGAATAAACTTTATAAAATTAGGTAGCATTAGTTGATTTGTTTATAAATTGAGGAATTTAGGGTTCGTACGAATTAAGAAAAAAATGATAAACCCTGAAATAGTCAGAAATTGATAAAAATCGTGATGATTGATTAGGTTGGCTATTTTGGTGACTCGATTGAGGGGCGCCTTGTTTTACGTATTTTGGTGTTATTGGGGAGTGCGCTACCTTCCCCAAAACTGTGAGTGGGATTTACTTCAATACTTTTGTTTAATATGTAAATCCTGTTTTACAACATTTTGATAATGAGCATGATTTGTCGTATGTTGGAGATGTTTTGACTGGTTTTAAAATTGACTTTTGTGAACTGTTGGAGTGTCCAAAAACTGTATTGAATTATGAAATTATGCATCCATGTGGTTGAAATGTATAATGTGCCATTTTATGCTATATGTTGCATTGGTTTATGAACCTGATTTCAGCACATTTTGATATGATATTGGTTTTGGCCTTGAGGGCTTTGGATTGTATTGTTTCGTAGCTACGAAGGACACCGTGAGAGGCGCTTTGGTGGCGTCCGGACATGCCTAGGCCTGGGGTATCCCACGAGTTGTCGTTATTTGATTATCGACACGGTACTAGCCAGGTTGAACCCGAAAGGGGGAGGATTTGGATTTGGATTGGATATCCTCTTCAAGTCTAGCACCTGGACGAGGTTCTTCGCCAACGCTGGGGTAGAGAGAACTTTAAAGAAATTTGCATATATCACCTCCGGTGCGCCTGTCATAGGTCGCGGTAGACCTCTGCCAGGACATTTTCGGCTGGCAGCTCTATGATTTTAATGACAGTGCTTTGGATGCATATTTGACTTGAAATGCGTGCAAATGATATATTGTTGAAATGAAAAGTATGATGATTTGAAATATGATTCGTATACTTATGCTTTGACACTCTAGTTTCACACTCTATATTTGACGATTGCATTGACCCACTCACTCACTGAGTATTCTTCTCCCGAGTACTCACCCCTCATTTCCCTTTTGTTTCAGAGATAGTATTTGACAAGAAGTGTCGCTTTTAGGACGCTCAGTATCTTTGGGAGATCAGGCCTGGACTTGAGGAGTCATTGTGTATTTCCGCTGAAAAAATTTGTATTGGTGATATATTTGTATTCTGAGATTTATAGATGACCATTTTTATAATTCTGGGATGACTGTATAAATATGGACATTTAAATTGTGGAACTCTCATGTCACTGCATGACATTGCATTGAGGCATTTCTTTTTCGTTGCGTCTGTATTTGGGAATGTGTCATGTCTTAGAATTATCCTCTAGGATCGCTCGGTGCCTCCTCTAAATCACAGGAGGGGTGACTGGCGGCTGTCCATGCCTTTGACGGGGGCATGGTAGTAGAGGTCTGTGGTTAGGACTGTGGAGAATTGTTTGTTAGCCTTGCGTTGCCCTGGATTGTGCAGTAGGATGATCTGATTTGTTGTTGAGGATAATATATGCATTTTGAGGCCGGGATGGCCCCTTTTGGACAGATAACAGGTTTATTTTAATATGGGAGACCTCCGATATATGGGAAGGTTCTGCCCGATTTTCTGTAAAAATACAGCCGGTATCCAGAGTAACGGGCGGCTGCTCACGATCTCGGGTCGGGGCGTGACACACGCTCAGTCCTTCGAACTTGGATAATAAGAGACAAAGCATGACATTAAATAATGAAAATAAAGTTTTTCAAACAAGAGGTTAAGATACACGGACAAAGTAGACAAATCGAGCGATGCATACAATGAACCCATGAGTAAAGCTATAACACTAACATATATCCATCACCAAATGTGAAAGAAATTTTGATTACCACGACTAATAAAAATAATAATGTTTTCTCAAATAACAATCCACATTAAAACCACCGTAAATCAGTAATAAAACTACGTCACTATTCATAACATTCAGAAGAAGATATTTAGAAATTATTTTTTTTCAAAAAATAACATAAATAAATTGATACTCAAAATACAAAAATTTAACGCCACACATATGTGAAAACTATTAATCTAAAGCCAAAAAACTTGAATACCATTCAAGAAACAGAGAGGCAATTAAATGGTGAATCCAAAGGCGAAGAAAAATATAAGTTAGTTACAAAATAATAAATATGTGCCGGTACCAAAAAAAAAATAATCATAAATATGTGAGAAGCAATCAAATTGCGAATAAACTATGAAATCCAAAATAATTTTGACTCTTCCTACCAAACAAAATCCAAAGTTTGGATATTTTTCGATCGAGATATAGGCATATCTAATATTTTCATCATTTCAGACACGTTAGCATCTCCATAGTTGACCGCGCATATTGAACTCATTCTACAGTGTAAATGAAAAGGGATTTAAACCAAAACATAAATAACTAATGAACATAAAATAACCTCAAGTAATATCTAAGGCATTAAAAGAGAAATCTAAATTACCAAGAATTCTTCAGTAATATGAGCAGTAAACAATGAGAGGGCTAAGTGGGCTTGTGACTTGGTTTGGTAGTAAAACAGCTACCGGTGAGCGTTGCTTTTTTCACAGCAAGAGGAGCAATTTTAGCCAATTCTCTTTTAGAGGACGCGACATACTTGAGATGACTGTAAGAGTCAAAAGAGATATTCTCAAGCCTAATATTTTAGCCCTGAAATATCAAGTCTGTCCAGCTTGGACACCCCAGGAGCATTAGATCGACTTATTGCAGGTACTTCATTTTCTTGCATCCCAAACCTTGTACTTCAGTAATCTTGTTTCCAAACCTAAGAGTTAAGGTATTATTGGTTTCAGAATATGTTTCAGAATACAATTATGCACTTCTGTGTAAAAGAAAGAAAGAAACTATTATGCAATACCATTTGGGATAAGAATCGCAACATTTCACATTGTAGGAATAACCGCATGCTTCAAACAGTGTAATTCTACATGGACTCCATCTATGATTGATTTTACAATATCATCTATAATAAGGTCAACAA
This sequence comes from Dillenia suffruticosa, assembly GCA_033439265.1. Lineage (NCBI taxonomy): Eukaryota > Viridiplantae > Streptophyta > Magnoliopsida > Dilleniales > Dilleniaceae > Dillenia > Dillenia suffruticosa. Next base: position 16,500,791 of record JAVTVX010000029.1, read on the forward strand.
TCAGCAGTAGTCTTACAAGAACAACTGCGACCTGCAAATTCATGTAGTTGAACTCATACTCTTATGATAGTTTCCCGCCCATATAACTTACTAATGATATTCATGACTTCATGGCAGTTTTTTGTTGGGTGTTAATATGGTTAACGTGGTGGGAAGAAAACAACAAAACAATATAACTAAACTAGATTTTCACTCTCAAAGATAGGAGAGAGATTGTATTTCTCTTCATTTATTAATCGATTATCATTACGATGCTTGAGTGGTGACTTATTTATAGATGGAGCGTGGGAGGTTGAAAACCTCTTTACACAAGTCCTTGCACTCTGAGAAACTAAAGACATTAATGACTCCTAATAATGTCTAATAATTACTAATAACTAATAATAACTATTTGGCTAGTTATTTATGTTTTCATATGTTCTAATGAATACATATTTATTATAATATTTATTGCATGGGTGACTCATAACCTTTCGGTTGTTAGGCCATTTCACTGTACGCTGGTACTGGTTTACTCATGCTATGGCATTAGGTTGTGGGACCTTGACGTGAGTGTTGATCTATGCTGGCTCGCGCAATTGCGTGTTCCTTCGGGCCATGTCTTCAAGTTTAATCATTTCCAACACCTTCCGTAAACTTGACATTCTTATAACTCCAATCATCTCTCTTAAATTTTGAAATCTATCATACTTGAGGGTTTTGTGCAGAGATTACTAAATTGTTATTGAGTCTTCACATATTCTATCTTGATCTCCTTGTTTGCAATGTACTCTCGAATAAAATGGAATCTTGCACCAATATGCTTACTTCGTTCATGAAACATCGGGTTTTTTGCTAGAGCTATGGCTACCTTATTATCCATCATGATCTTGGTTGGGTTTTGTTCTTCAAAATGAAGTTCTCTTAGCAATCTCCTTAGCCATATAGCATGACACATACCGGTAATTGCTACTACATTCTCCGATTCACATATTGACAGTATCACTATGTGTTGTTTCTTTGAACTCCATGAAATAGTATTGTATCCAAAATAAAATACAAACCCAGTAGTACTGTAATACCCAAATAAATAAATATAAAAAAAAAGGAAAATTAAAATTAGGGCTTAAAGCCCTAATTTTCTCCCCTCTCTCTCTCTCTCTCTCTTTCCCTCTCTTTCTCTCTCCGACTTTTCGTCTCCCCTCTCCTCGCTGCTTCCTCTCCCACGGCAGCGCCTCCTTCCGCCATCGCCACTGCGAGCAACCACCACCACCACCATCTTATTATTATTATTCTTCTTCTTCTTCTTCTCCCTTACTGTTTCTCTCTCTTCGCGGCTCACTCTCTCTCTATCTCTTTGTCTCTCTCTCCCTCCCACTGCCATCCTCCGCCGCGAAGATCGCCGTGCGCCACCCAGCTGCTGCAGCTCCTCCCTCCCGCGAGTGAGCCGCTGCAGCTCCTCCCTCCCGCGAGCGAGCCGCTGCAGCTCCTCCCTGCACGAGCGCAGCTGTGCTCTCCTTCGCATGACCGCGCGCTCTCCCGAGCGCGAGCCCAGCGCAAGACCAGCGCAAGCCCAGCGCGAGCCAGCGCGCTAGCCCCGCGCGAGCCCAGCACACGACCCCAGCGCGAGCAGTACGCGACCGTCTGCACGAGCCCCTACGCGCCTCTGCACGCTCCTGCATGAGCACCAGCGCGCCCTTGCGCCCCTCTGCACGAGCCCCTGCGTGCCCCAGCACGGGCTCCCCTGTGCCAGCGCGCCCTCCAGCGCGCCCCAACACGAGCGCGAGCGCTCCAGCGTGCGACCCACTGCGCGAGCACTCGATCCAGCTCGCGAGCACGAGCCCTAGCCACTGCGGCCCAATCCAGCACGCGGCCCAATCCGGCCCGCGGCCCACCAGGCCCCTCAGGCCCGCGGCCCACCAGGCCCGCCAACCCGCTGCCCACGAGCCCACGACGGCTCATGACAGTCCGTGAGCCTGTGCGAAGGTAAATGACTCAAAGTTTCGATTTTCGCACTAGGGTTTGAATTTCTTTAGTAATTGGACTTAAATTGTTCACAACTATTTCAAATTTAGAAACATTCAGGTTATAGACCAAATCGACGGGCAAACGAATGCTAGATCCGAGATCCGAGGAACCCTAGGTGAGAGAAACGAAATCTCTAACTCTTGAATAAATTTTGTCAAATTAGGTAGTTTTGGTTGGAAAGAAAAATTGAAGATTCATAACTAAGCCCTTATTTGATATCGAACCGTGGTGATTTGATTAGATTGGCTATTTTGGTGATTTAATTGAGGGAAGTCTTGTTCTACGTATTGTGATTTAATTGAGGGAAGCCTTGTTCTACGTATTGTGATTTTCCGAGAAGTTATTGTATATTTCCGCTGCAATTTCGTAACTTAGCAATTGTATTGGTGATATATATGTATTATGAGGTCGATAGACGACCATTGTATAATTCTGGGTTGACTATATATATGTGGACACGTCATTGCATAACATTGCATTGAGGTATTTCTGGTTCATTGTGTAAGTATTTGGGAATATGTCATGTCTTAGAAGTGTCCTCTAGGATCGCTAGGTGCCTCCTCTAAATCACAGGAGGGGCGACTGGCGGTTGTCCATGCCTTTGACGGGGGCATGGCAGTAGAGGTCTGTGGCTAGGTTGTTGGAAATTTTTATAGTCTTGCGTTATCTGAATGTCGTCTATGAGATTGGTTGATTTTGGAGAGGCCGGGATGGCCATTTGATTTTAATACAGGATGATTGTGTTTTATATAGGGTAAATTGTACTTGGTAAACTTTCGAAATATGGGGAGATTCTGCCCGATTTTCTGTAAAAATATAGCCGGCATTCAGGATAACAGGCGGCTGTTCACGATCCCGATTCGGGGCGTGACAGTTGGATTGGTATCAGAGCGACTTGGTTGAGAGCTATGTAGGAAGAGAGTCTTGGAAATATTCCCACGTATGCTTGTGTTTAAAGTCCTCAATGCATGAGAGTCTCATACAGTCATGAAATCCCAGTGCATGGTCATAGGTATATGAGTTCATCTATTTTAGGGGGTTAGATACGGTTGTATCTAACCTAACATGCTATATTCTTCAACTATTGAACTAAGAATTTCATTCTTTTGTGAGGGTAGCCATGCTATGATTAGTCCAAAATTCTTGAACCGTGCCTATTCTTTTTATGATACTTAATAGGCATTTTTCTCTTACAGAATTATGCCACCTAGACGTGGAAGGAGATGTGCTAGATTTGCATCGCTTGAGGGTCTGTTAGTGCCAGATGCACCTCGGGCACCCGAGACCCCACGAGTACCAGAGGACTTAGACGAGCCGGAGGATTGTACCTCGACTCGCGTGCCACCATCGGCACCTACTCAGCCAGCTGCTCAGGCTGAGACTCCCGTACCCACACTCGATGTCTTTCGGCAAGTGTACGAGTGGTACGTTTCGCATGGGGTCCAGATTCCGCCCCCACCACCTCCTACAGCGGCGCCTGTACCTGCAGCAGCGCCAGTTCCTATGGCACCGGTTCCACCGCCGGTGGCCGATCCTTCTACTTTGTCCGAGCCGAGTGAGACTACATCGGCTATTCTTAAACGGGTACATGAGTTGACTCAGTTGGTTAAGGAGGCTCGTCAGCTGGGGTGCACAGATTTTGCATGGCTTGGTGATGCTGTGGCAGCCAAGCATTGGATCAACCGCACCCGCAGAATTCTGACCGATCTGGGGATTGGAGAGGAGCTCTGCCTGAAAGTGGCAGAGCGATTAATAGAGAGAGAGGCCCTCTCATGGTGGGAGACCCTCACTGATGAGGCGATAGAGCCACTGCGGTGGGATGACTTCCTTCGGGGGTTTGACCAAAGATTTTTCCCACTCTACCAGTAGGACCGGATGAGGTCAGAATTGGAACGACTTACACAGGGGTCCAGATCTGTCTCGGAGTACGAGGCAGATATGCGGAGACTCGCCGCATTCGTACCAGATCTAACTACAGCTCAGTATTTGCGCTTCAAATTTGAGGACGGTCTTAGTCTCAGCATAAAAAAGTATATGACTATTACCCCACAGTTTACACTGGCCGAGGTGATAGACTCTGCTCACCGCGCGGAGGCTTTGGTCCGCGTAGAGATTAGGCAGAAAGAGAGTAGAGAGCAGAAAAGAAAGAAAGAGAAGTCTCAGTTTGAGCAGAACTCCAAGAGGGGCAGGGGATCTAGTTCGCACAGAGGCGGATTTGGATATGGATTTCCTGAGCTGGGACGGGGACAGTACTCCCACGAGTTTAGACAGCCTGCTCCGACTCACCCTTCACAGTATACTATTCAGCGGCATCCTTATTGCCGCAGGTGCAATAGGTCTCATTCAATAGGAGCTTGTTCAGTGACGGTCACTTGCTTCCACTGTGGGAATCCTGGGCATATTAGGAGTTCTTGTCATGAGTTAGGATTCGGAGGACAAAGTTTACTGAGCCGCACTTGTACTCTTCGTATGGGACCACAGGGGCAGCCTGCTCGGCCAGCAGCTTCTACTCCCAGGATGACCACTAGGAGTAACACAGTGCAGACTCAGGCACGACAACAGCCTAGGGCTCAGGCCCGGGTTTATGCCATGACGCAAGAGGACGCCCAGGCGAACCCCGACATCATCATGGGTACTCCTCCTTCTGATCCTGTAGAATAGGATCTCTATTCGTATTTTCACTTCTTTCGAGGATGTCAGCATTGTATCAGTTGTATAGGTATTTTATGTTGTGTTCCCTTTTGTCGACATGATACTACTCTGACATCTTTGTACACTGAAGTTGTAGAGGCCTTAGAGGCTCAACTATTTTGACATATATATATATACATATTAAGTTTGAAATTATTCTAAATTTATGTACATTTTGTTTAATGATAGGTACTTTACCTATCTTCAGAATTGATGCTCGTATCCTTATTGACACGGGGTCTAATTATTCGTATGTGAGCGATCAATTCTTCCGATATTCTGACATACCGCTCTCACCGTTGGACGAGGAGCTATTGGTAATCATTCCTCTGGGTGAGCAGATTGTGTGCGATACAGTGTATAGAGAATGTGAGATCAAAGTTGGGGATACAGTGCTGAAAGCAGATCTAATCCCCCTCGCCATGACTGATTTTGATGCCATCTTGGGGATGGATTGGCTATAAATGCATCGGGCTTCAGTTGACTACTTTAAGAAACAGGTGGAGTTTCGAAAACCCGATCAGCCAGTATTGATTTTTGAGGGCGAGAGGCGGGTTTTACCCCGCTGTGTCATTTCAGTTTTGAAGGCCAAATGCATGATTCGTCACGGATGTGCGGCTTACCTGGCTCATATCATTGACACCACTGCTTAGGGCCCGAGACTGGAGGATGTTCCAGTGGTACAGGACTTTCCGGATATTTTCCCCGCGGAGCTACCCGGATTACTACCGGTTCGGGAGTTTGACTTTGAAATCGATTTAGCTCCGGGGACTACTCCTATTTCTATGCCGCCATACAGGATGGCGCCGGCTGAGCTGAGGGAGCTCAAGGTCTAGCTGCAGGAGTTGTAATACCCAAAACAAAAAAAAAAAGAAAAAGGAAATTTAAAATTAGGGCTTAAAGCCCTAATTTTTCTTTCATTACCCCTTTCTCTCTCTCTCTCTCTCCCCCCTTTCTTCTCTCCCTCTCTCTTTCTCTTTCCCATCTCCCCGCTGCCACGTCTCTCTCTTTCCCTCTCTCCTTCTCTTTCTTCTCTCTTCTCCCGATCTCCCCACCGCCGTCTCTTCCCCTCCTGCTGCCGCCGCCAGCACCGCCGCTCGCCACCGCACCCAACCGCCGCTGCTCCTTCCTCCTCCGCCGAGCGCGATCGCAGCCACCACCCGGTCCCTCCCGCGAGCGTGCCGCTGTAGCTCAGCGCGCGAACCCAGTGCGAGCCCAACGCACAAGCAGCGCGCGACCCCCAGCGCGCCTCTGCACGCTCCTGCACGAGCGCCAGCGCACCCTTGCGCGCCTCTGCACGAGCCCCTGCGTGCCTCCAGCGTAACCCCAGCGCGAGCAGCGCGCGAGCCAGTGCCCGAGCCAGTGCCTGAGCCAGCGCCCGAGCCAACGTGACCCAGCGCGCAGCTCAGCGTGTGACCCAGCGCGAGCGCGCTCCAGCACGCGATACGGCTCGCGAGGCCCACCAGGCCCGCAGACCCAGCAGCCCGCAGGTCCACCAGGCCGCAGACCCAGCAGCCGCAGGCCCAGCAGCCCGCAGTCCCCAGGCCAACAAGCTCATTGTGGCCCACGGCCCACTGTGGCCCACGACTCGCAGCCCGAGACGGCCTGTGACAGTCCGCGTGTCCCTGCGAAAGTTTTAGACCAAATCGACGTGCGAACGAAAGCTAAATCTGAGATCTAAAGAATCCTAGATAAGAGAAATGAAATCTCTTCAACCCTTGAATAAACTTTGTCAAATTAGGTAGCATTAATTGGTTTTAGATTCGAATTAAGATTTATTTTGATTTTGGTTATTTACTTATAAATAGATTGAAATTGATGATAGTGAAGTTGTTTATAAATTTAGGAATTTAGGGTTTGTACGAATTTAAGAAAAATGATAAACCCTGAAATAGTCAAAAATTGATGAAAATTGTGATGACTTAATTAGGTTGGCTTTCTTGGTGACTCGATTGAGGGGTGCCTTGTTCTGCGTATTGTGGTGTTATCGGGGAGTGCGCTACCCTCCCCAAAACGGTGAGTGAGATTTATTTCAATACTTTTGTTTAATATGTAAACGCTATTTTAAAATATTTGATAAATGAGCATGATTTGTAATGTGTTTGAAATGTTTTGATTCGTTTTGAAATTAATTTTTGTGAACTGATGGAGTGTCCAAAAATAGTGTTGAAATATAGAAATCATGCATCCACGTGTTGAAATGTATAATGTGCCATTTTATGCTATATGTTGCATTGGTTTATGAACCTGATTTCGGCACATTTTGATATGATATTGGTTTTGGCCTTGAGGGCTTTGATATGTATTGTTCCGTAGCTACGAAGGACACCGTGAGAGACGCTTTGGTGGCATCCGGATATGCCTAGGTCTGGGGTATCCCACGAGTTGTCGTGATTTAATTATCGACACGGTACTAGCCAGGTTGAACCCGAAAGGGGGAGGATTTGGATTTGGATTGGATATCCTCTCCAAGTCTAGCACCTGGACGAGGTTCGTCGCCAACGCCGGGGTAGAGAGCACTTTAAAGAAATTTGCATATAACACCCCCGGTGCGCCTGTCATAGGTCACGGTAGACCTCTGCCAGGATATTTTCGGCTAGCAGTTCTATGATTTTAAATGTTGGTACTTTGGATGCATATTTGACTTGAAAATGCGTGAAATGATATATTGTTGAAATGAAAAGCATGATGATTTAAAATATGATTTATATACTTATGTTTTGACACTCCAGTTTCACACTCCATATTTGACGATTGCATTGACCCACTCACTCACTGAGTATTCTTTCCCGAGTACTCACCCCTCATTTCCCTTTTGTTTCAGAGATAGTATTTGACAAGGAGCGTCGCTTTTAGGACGCTCAGTATCTTTGGGAGATCAGGCCTCGACTTGAGGAGTCATTGTATATTTCCGCTGCAAATTTGTATTGGTGATGTATATGTATTTTGAGGTCTATAGATGACCATTTTTATAATTATGAGATGACTGTATAAATACAGACATTTAAATTATGGAACTCTCATGTCACTGCATGACATTGCATTGAGGCATTTCTTTTTCGTTGTGTAAGTATTTGGGAATGTGTCATGTCTTAGAAGTGTCCTATAGGATCGCTCGGTGCCTCCTCTAAATCACAGGATGGGCGACTGGCGGCTGTCTATACCTTTGACGGGGGCATGGCAGTAGAGGTCTGTGGCTAGGTTGTTGGAAATTTTTATAGCCTTGCGTTATCTGGATGTCGTTTGTGAGATTGGTTGATTTTGGAGAGGCCGGGACGGCCATTTGATTTTAATACAGGATGATTGTGTTTTATACAGGGTAAATTATACTTGGAAAACCTCCGAAATATGGGGAGGTTCTGCCCGATTTTCTTTAAAAATACAGCCGGCATCCAGGGTAATGGGCGGCCACGGGAGGTGAAGGGTCAGGGAGAGAGAGAAAGAGAAAGAGAGAGAGAGAGAGAGGGAGATAAAGTTAGGGTTTCCAACCCTAATTGGGAGGTGCTGCGTTTCACTCCGAAACGTAGCAACTCCGCTCTCTCTTCTCTTTTTTTTATATGTTTATATATATATATTTGTACACCTATAATTCACTATTTTTTTTTTGTAAAAATGGGGTTTATTTCGATTCGCGGACTGGAGCACGCTCGTGAGCAGGCGCGCGCTCGTACGCAGGCGCACCCCCGAGGTGGTGATGATGATGATGGTTGGTTTTTATATGTTATTTGTTGTTGGTGAGTAAATTTTACTAGCTTAACATATGTTATTTGTTACTTAATATTGATAATCAAATGTTACTACTCTTTTGGGTCCGTTATCACAAGGTTAGTAAATATTAGGATATGTTAATACAAATATTACTATTCTATCATTAAAATATTACTATCAGGCAAGAAAATGTTATAATTGTGGATTAGAAAAGAGTTATGAAATATTATAAATACCGTATCTTAGGAAATGAAGTACCTTTTAATGATAATGTTACAGAAACATTATAAAAGAAAGAAAAATGTGATAATATTATAGATACATTACAAGAGAAAGAAAAAGATTGTAACTTCTGATCAGTACATATCTTCAGAAATGAAATGTTCATGCCAAAAATGTTGACTTGGAGCACCCAAAAAATTCCAGCGTTTGTGGCATCCGGTTCCAGGATCCAGTGTTATGTGTGGTATCATTCTGTAGTAATGAAATTAATATAATTATAAGGTATATTATAAAAACTTGTAAATTTAAATATTACCTTTTGGGATGGACTAAAGAGGTGGTGATGATGATGATGGTTGGTTTCGATATACACTCCCAGTATGTTGTATCGGAGGAAGCTAACAATACAAACACAAATAATGTGGATTATTGTTCAGAAGTAAAAGGAGTTAGATTATGATAAGAGTAAAGAAATGATATTTGTACCTTAATATCAGCAATGAGTCTCGCATCATTAACGAAGTTCAACAATTCATCTCGTTGTCCACTTTCGGCATGCATAGCAACATGCATAAGAACAATGCTCACTAGATTAGTAAGATTCTGATTTTATTCCATTAATCGTTCCATTATAACAAACATATGTTCGTTCTGAGATTTGCTTGAATGCTGCCGTTGTGATGGAGTTGTAACTTTTCCAACACATCTGATTCTTCCCTTGGAATTAGGCTATTTAACTTTGGATATGATATCAGTTCTCCAAGATAAATTTGAACTTTGTGCTTCACTCTCAGTATCCATTCCACTCTTTATCATTTCCTGTGTAAAATGAATTAATCATGAATGTTCATAAACATATCAATTGAGAAAACATAAAAACAATCAATCATACCACAAGTTCTGATACTTTTATAGAAACTAAACTCCTATCTGATCGGGTTCTACTTGTAATATAAAGTTTAGCTCGATAAGGTTTTGTCCCAAATTGTGTTGTCTGATAAAATGGTTTAGTTTGTATTATGATGTACTAAAAAATAATTTCAAATAAAATAAAATATAAATTGTTTACACCTTCTCATGTATGAGTTTGACAAAGGACTTAGATCTTAAGCAATGCGGATCGCTTAACTTTGCACGACATTCTGAATTTCTTATACTCATTTCCTAAACAGGGAAAAAGTATCATACTATAATTAAATTTCTCAAAGAAAAAGTAAAAGTAGCAAACTTCTACCTTCCCTTTATCACTCAACCAAAAAACAACAAGGTTCTTGTACTGATTCGGATAAACTCTCTCATCCTCCATTCTCTTTATATTTTCATCTATTCCAAATAAATTATCGAACCATTTTGATTTGAGAGAATTTTTAAAATTCTTCCATTTGTCGGATAAATTTGCAAGAACCCATTTTTTGCTATCATCTCTAAATGGTTTGAAGGTAATCTTTGACTACAATATAAGAATAAAAAATTAGATATCTTAATTTTCATGTACGGCATGATTCGATTGAATAGTAGAGATTGATATCTCTATAATTTTTCACATATCCTCTTTATACTCTGTCGGCATGTCACGCCAACTTGTATAGTTTATTTGAGCAATAGAATCTACTGTGACTATGGAACCAAGGAATCTGGTGAAGATCGTACCTTTGATTCCTATTGGTTGATTCAAATCATTTATTTCAACTAGCATACGTTTCCCTTTTTTTAAATCCCAGATATTTTGATAACGGGTTGGGCCCCTACATTTTCTCTTGAGAACTAGTGCAAATGAAAAAAAAATAGATAATATAATAATTACATAGAAATATATTATAAAAATGACATGATCTATTTTTGAACATAAACATAAACAAAACCAAATCTGGGGTATCATTTTCAAATAATTGGGTTTCTTTAGAGTCAACTTATTCTTCGAATGGTTCTGATTCTTTATCTCAGTTACAATGGTCATTTTTCGTTTATTTCATCCCATATTTTTCGTTGAAAATTTTTGTTGAAAATATTTGATGGAATGAAATTTTGTTTGAGTTAGAAATTTTGAGAGATGTGCGGGAGAAGAGTTTTTGAAGAAAATGAGAAATTTCGATATTTGTGGAGGGAATAAGGGTTTGTAATATATATATTTTGTTAAGCGCCAAATAAATTTTGGTTTGTAGTATATATAATTTGTTTAGCGCAAAATATTACCAGTTATTTTGTCTCGTTTTTCACATTTTAGTTTTTGAATTTTTTACTATTTACCTCTCTTTTTTAGTTTGAGTAATTAACAGAGAAATTTTGATTTTAACGTATTACTATATAACTCCGTGAAGTAGCAGTAAATATTACTATTATATTAATAGATCTCAGGCAAATGTCTGCGCGGCACAACCGCGGCACAACCGCGGCAGCGCCGCCCAGGTAAGCTCGCCCAGAAATGTTTGGACGGCACAACCGCTGGCTGAGCCACCTAGGCAAGCGCGCACAAATGCCATTGCGGCATAACCTACGGTTCAACCACACAACATAATTTAAATTAATAATTGTATTATTTTAAATAACAAAACATGTATATTATTATATGAAAATTTTAAATTATATTACTGAATTTGTTATATGAAATTATGAAATTATGAAATTATGAAATTATGAAATTATGAAATTATGTTACTAATTTTGTTATATACAATCATTAAATATTTTAGATTAATAATTTATATTATATAGTGTCATAATACATTTATTATATTTTTTTATGAATATATAATTTTAAAAAAATCATATTACAAAAAAGCCATATATTGTTTATCTTATTATTAATACATTATTTACATAATTTTATATGATCATATTATTTAAAATAATAACATTTAATATTTAAATTATAATTTAAATTTCGCAAATCATGTGGTTTTGATGGATTGCATATGATGTATAAGTATGAGTTATTTAAATTAATAATATTAATTAAATATGTTAATATCTAATTTATATTTTATATTTTATATTTTATAATTAGGGAATTTGATAATTATATTTAATATTATTTATTTAGAAAGGTAAGTAATTGAAATCAAAATATGATAGCAAACTGTACAATCCATAATATTATCAAAATTATTTAAATTAGCAATAATTTAATTGAAAATAATAATAATAAAAATCTAAAACAATTAAATGAGATATGAAAAAAATTAAGAAAACTACCCTAAAAATATTATGAGTATATATACCAGTACCATTAAATGTATTATATAAAATGTTACCCTACTTTAATAACAATAATTAAATTTAATAATTATTTGATATTAGTAATAAAATATGATTATTGAAATTAGTAAATAGTATTATTTAGTAATATTAATATTGATAAGTAATTAAGTTGTATGGAATTATAATATTAAATTATAGTAATATAATGTTAATCAAATAATTTTGATAATCATAATAATAATAAATTTATAAATTTATATTATGAAACAATATAATTTATAGTTATATTATATTGGGCAAATAATATATTTATATTTCGCGCTTGTATTATACCGCCAAACAATGTATTCAAATACTAAAGGTTAATGTTTCAAGCGAAGCCAGCGGGAAATGTCGAAAATCTATCCGCGCGCTTTTTTTCCCTTCTTTACAATTTATCGAGAAGTTTGAAGTTTTAATGAGGTTTTCAAAATTTTTACCATTTAATATATGGTTATAGTTTGGAATGGAATAGTTATAATGAATACTTTTGCAGTAGTTGTAGTGATTTCCTCTCCTATATTTATATGTTTCATATGTGTTATTTTATTGTTACGTGTGTAATTTTTTATATTACATATTTTCATTAGTATTATTTTCCCTGTTTATACAAATTTCAGTTTTAAAAAATACTTGTTACCAAAATAAAAATATTTGTTTTCATTTGTACGAAAAGGAAGTTGTTGTTACCATGTGACTAATTGTTATCAATTATTACCATTGTTATGATATTATATTATACAAAATTTATATAATTATTGTCTTACCACTTGTAATATTATACTAAAATCATTTATTACCACTTATTATCATTGTTCCGACAATAAAAATTATTATAACCAAAACTAAAATAATTATTACCATTTATACGAATAGCAAATAGTAATTCTTACAACTTGTTACCACGCGACCTGTTTATTACCAATTATTACCATTGTTACGATATTCTATTATATAAATTTTATATAATTATTGTCTTATCAGTTGTTATATTGGATCAATATCACTTGTTACCACTTATTATCATTGTTGTCATAATAAAAATCATTGTTACCAGAATTAAAGTAATTGTTACCATTTGTACGAAAAGAAAGTAGTAATTCTTACGACTTATTACTACGCGACCCGTTTGTTACCAATTGTTACCATTGTTACAATATTATATTATACAAAATTTATATAATTATTGTCTTACCACTTGTTATATTAGACCAAAATCATTTATTGCCACTTATTATCATTGTTATCACAATAAAAATCATTGTTAATAGAATTAAAGTAATTGTTATCATTTGTTACCATTTGTACGAAGAAAAAGTAGTAATTCTTACTACTTGTTACCACGCTACCCGTTTGTTTCCAATTGTTACTATTATTATGATATTCTATTATACAAATTTTATATAATTATTATCTTACCACTTGTTATATTGGATCAAAATCATTTGTCATCATTTATTATTATTGTTACCACAATAAAAATTGTTATTATCAGAATTAAAATAATTGTTATTATTTGTGCAAAGAGAAAGTAGTAATTCTTACTATTTGTTTTACTAATCATTACCATTGTTACGATATTTTATTATACAAATTTTATTTAATTATTGTCTTACCACTTGTTATATTGGATCAAAATTATTTGTTAACACTTATTATCATTGTTATCACAATAAAAATCATTGTTACCAGAATTAAAATAATTGTCACCATTTATTACCATTTGTGTGAAGAGGAAATGGTAATTCTTACTACTTGTTACCACGCGACCCGCTGGTTACCAATTGTTACCATTATTACGATATTCTATTATACAAATTTTATATAATTATTATTTTATCAGTTGTTATATTGGACCAAAATCACTTGTTACCATTTATTATCATTGTTATCAGAATTAAAATAATTGTTATCATTTGTTACCATTTGTACAAAGAGGAAGTAGTAATTCTTACCACCTGTTACCACGCGATTCGCTTATTACCAATTGTTATCATTGTTATCATTATTACGATATTCTATTATACAAAATTTATATAATAATTGTTTTACCAATTGTTACATTGGACCAAAATCACTTGTTACCATTTATTATCATTGTTACTAATTGTTACCATTTGTACGAAGAGAAAGTAGTAATTCTTACCATTTGTTACCGCGCGACTTACTTGTTACCATTGTTACGATATTATATTATACAAATTTTATATAATTATTGTCTTACCACTTGTACATTGGACCAAGATCATTTGTTACCACTTATTATCATTGTTACCAGAATTAAAGTAATTGTTACTTTTTGTTACCATTTGTACGAAGAGAAAGTAGTAATTTTTACAACTTGTTACCACGTGACCCGCTTGTTATCAATTGTTACCATTGTTACGATATGCTATTATACAAATTTTATATAATTATTGTTTTATCACTTGTTACATTGAAGCAAGATCACTTGTTACCACTATTATCATTGTTATCAGAATTAAAGTAATTGTTACCATTTGTTACCTTTTGTACAAAGAGGAAGTAGTGATTCTTACCACTTGTTACTACATGACCCACTTGTTACCAATTGTCATCATTGTTAGGATATTATATTATACAAATTTTATATAATTATTGTCTTACCATTTGTTACATTTGATCAAAATCACTTGTTACCACTTATTATCATTGTTACCACAATAAAAATTATTGTTACCAGAATTAAAGTAATTGTTACCATTTGTTACAATTTATATAAAGAGAAAGTAATAATTTTTACCACTTGTTACCATTTATTCTTTATTAGTTATCATTTGTTACCGTGTGCATAGAGAATAAAAGTTAGCATTTTGTAACACTGCACAAAAAAAAAAAAAAAAAAAAAAAAAAAAAAAAAGTCAAAATTAGGGCTTAAAGCCCTAATTCTTTTTTTATTTTCTCTCTCTCTCTCTCTCTCTCTCTCCCTCTCTCCCTCTTTCCCTCTTTCTCCCTTTCTCTTCTCCGCCGTGGTCTCTCTCCCGCCACCGCACGCCGCCCACTGCTCCACCTTCCTCCCGCGATCGCGGCAGCTGCAGCGCCTCCCGCGAGCAGCTCCTTCCTCCACGCGAGCGCTGCCTCCTAGCGCGTGAGCCCAGCACGCCACAGCTCGCGATCTCCCGCGAGCCAGCGCGCGAGCCAGCGCGCCACAGCTCGCGATCTCCCGCGAGCCAGCGTCCCGCGAGCCAGCGCGCTACCCCTGCTCGACCCAGCTCGCGACTCATCGCGAGCCAACGCGCGACCCAGCTCGCGACCTAGCGCGAGCTAGCGCACGAGCCAGCGCGCGACCCAGCCCGCGTCCCAGCACGAGCCAGCGCGCGACCCAGCTCGCGACCCAGCGAGAGCTAGCGCGCGAGCCAGCGCGCGACCCAGCTCGCGACCCAGCGCGCGACCCAGCTCGTGACCTAGAGCGAGCCCTAGCCCGTGAGCGGGCCAGCCCACCAGCGGCCCAAGGCCCAGTCCAGCCGCGGCCCACTGCATCCCGCGAATCCCGCTGCGGCCAGCAAGCCGGGCTGAGAGCCCGTGAGCCACCAGCGGGCCAGCCCGCTAGCAGCCAGCCCACCGGCCCGCGAGCCCGTGACGGCCCGCGAGCCCGCGACCGGCTTTCCCCTGTGAGAGCTCACCTGCATCTTCTGTATTGCAGGTAACGACTGTATTGATTGAAGTTCTATGGTTTGCTGGTAGAAATTTAGTGGTTTCTAATACATCTGAAGTTTGGGAAATATTACAGGTTTTAAACCAACCCGACGGGCGAACGACAACTAGGTCTGAAACCCGAGGAACCTTAGGTGAGAGATGAATAAATTTTATTGATAGAATCCCTTATTAGGGTTTTAATCGTTATAAATTTGACGATTTGATTAGGTTTGTCTTTTGGAGAGTCGTTGAAAAAAAATAGGGAGTGACCACCCTCCCTAGATAAGGTGAGTGGGACTCTAATCTCTTGCATAAAATAGTAAAACGTATTTTCTGTCGCATTTTCGATAAAACATGCTTTGATATGCATTCGTTGACGTGTGATATTAAATTTGGAAATCTGTTTTGTGATTTTTGGAGTGTCTTGAATTATATTTGCAATGACTATGCATCCATGGTTTGAGATGAATCAATAATTGTGCCATTATTTGAAAATGTATAAATTTCATTTTATACCAATGTATTGATATGCTGTTTTGAAATGAATTTGATGAGACGTATTGGCACGCAAATTTAAAAATGTTTTTGATGAACTATGTGGGTTGGATGCCTACTAGTTGTGCGATGATGTGATGATACTCGTGGGACGTTGTGCCCTGGGATGTTGTGCCCTTGTGATACTATGGGACGTTGTGCCCTTGTGATATTATGATATTCCGTAGCTACGAAGGGCGTTTGTAGAGGCACGGGTTGCCCGGATACGCTTCTGCAGGAGGTATCCGCAAACGTCATTTATTCTAAAGGCTATAGGCGCGGCCGGTTGAACCCACGTAGGGGGAGGACGTGTGTGACGCCACCGTCTAGCACCGGGCGGGGTCCTATACACGTTGATGAGTTGGCCCCAGCGAGCTCATGGCCAACGTCGGGGTAGAGAGCGTTTTAAAGTCTATGCATAAAAAAAAAAAAAAAAAAAAACCCCGACGCGCCTGTCCTTGGTCACGGTTGACCTTTGCCAGGACTATTTTTGGCTCGCTCTGACATTACTTGATTTTAAATGGATGCATACATGCTTGCTATCGCGTGTTTGATTAAATGATTTCAAATTGATAAATATATCATGTTTTGTCGCGAAATGTAAATTTTTGTTTCAAATGATGTTATTTGACACTTCAATTGTTCACCTATGCTATTTATGCTTGATATTACCCCCCTCACTCACTGAGTATCTTCCCATGATACTCACCCCTCTATTTTCTCTCCTCAGACAGGTTTATTGTGATAGAGCGACGTTACAGGCTCTAGAGCGGAGTTGGTATTTCCGACGGTAAGATTTACTTTTAATTTAGTTTCGACCCTGCGAGGTCTTGATATAGAGGTCCGTAGTTGGCCATGTACTTATTTTGGGATGACTGTATAGTTTAACTCTCATATTTCATTTGCATTGAGGCGATTGTATGTACTTGAACGTTACTTGGGAAATGTGATATATATCGTAGAAATTTAGATCCGCTCGGTATAGCGGCTGTTCATGCTCTAGTTGGGCATGATAGTAGAGGTCTGTGGCTAGGTTTGTTTATAGCCTTGCGTTGTTCTGAATATTGGCTGTGGTGTTTGTTGATTTTGGAGAGGCCGGGATGGCCATTTGTGTATTGTACAGGATGATTTGGATTATACAGGTATAATTGTACATGGGAAACCTCCGATTTATGGGGAGGTTCTGCCCAATTTTTTGTAAAAATACAGCCGGCATTCAGGGGCAACGGGCGGCTGTTCACGATCCCGGTTTGGGGCGTGACAGTTATATTGGTATCAGAGCTCTAGGTTTGAGAAAAGATCAAAGTTTTCCCAAGTATACGCAAAGTTCTCAATACATTAGAGAGTTTCATACAGCCATTTAAAGTCCCGTACTTGGCCATAGGCATATAAGTTCGCCTATTTTATGGAGTTGGATACATAACGCATCTAACTCATTACTTTGCATTCGCATGTTTTAAATCATAGTTCATTTATTTTTAGGGGGTTAGTTACGGAGTAACTAACCCTAATTCTTGATTTCTATCCGTTGACAATGTATTTTTTTCGCAGAATTATGCCACCTAGACGTGGTAGGAGAGGTGCTAGATTCGCCTCACTTGAGGGTCTTACAGTGCCTGATACACCTAGGGCACCTGAGGCGCCACGAGTACCAGAGGTTGCTTCCTCTACTCGAGCACGCTCACCAGCGCCACCCCCAGCACCTCCACCGGCTGCTACAGCCGAGATTCCTCTACCACCACTCGATGCCTTGAGACAATGGCAGGAGTGGTGCAGTAGATATGGGGCGCAGATGCCACCACCTTCACTACAGACTCCAGCGACCGCACCTGCGGCCGTACCTGCTCCTTCGGCACCGATTCTTCCTTCGGTGGCCGGCCCTTCCGTGTCTACCCCGACCGACGAGACGTCGGCTACTTTGAGGCGCATCCATGAGCTCACTCAGTTAGTGAAAGAGTCACGGCAGCTCGGATGCACAGATTTTTCGGGATCCAGTGATGCAGTAGCGGCGAAACACTGGATCAACAGGATTCGTAGGATCCTTACGGATTTGGGGTTGTCAGAGGAGCTCAGATTGAGAGTTGCTGAGAGACTCCTCGACGGAGATGCCCTCTCGTGGTGGGAGGCTATCCGTGACAGTGCCACACAGACCCTGTGGTGGGAGGACTTTTTACGAGAGTTCGACCGCAGGTACTTTACCCCGTTCCAGCAGGACCGGATGAGGACGGAGTTCCTGCACTTACGTCAGGGGACGAGGTCAGTTTCAGAGTACGAGGCCGAGCTTAGACGACTAGCGGCCTTTGTCCCCGATATGGCTACACCGGTTCAGTTGAGGTTCAAGTTTGAAGATGGCCTCCAATTGAGCATCAGGAAATATATGACGGTGACTCCCTCTTTTACACTATCAGAGGTGATTGATTCAGCGTATCGGGCGGAGGAGATCGTCCGAGCGGAGGCGAGACAGAGGGAGAGTCACCAGAAGAGGAAGACTGGGTCACAGGGTGGACAGTCTTCGAAGAGGGGTAGAGGTTTTGGATATCCCGGAGGTTTTTCTAGCTTCAGACCAGCAGCACCGGGACAGGGACCTCGACCACAGGGCTTTGGGGCACTAGCCCCTAGTGTCTCTACACAGTCTACTACACAGAGACCGCCCTTCTGCCGTAGATGCAACTGTCACCATGCCTTTGGGGCATGTAGAGCACCAGTTACTTGCTTCCAGTGTGGGAAGCAAGGGCACGTTAGGAGTGTTTGTCCCGATTTAGGTCGGGGAGGATCGACTTTACAGAGTCGTACTGGTACGTCTGGTACAGGCCAGCAGGGGGCACCTGCGCACTCAGCTCTTACCGCTCCCCGGACTGCAGCCGGGAGTAACACAGTGCCAGGATCGTCGCGACAGCAGCCTAGGGCCCAGGCTCGTGTGTTTGCGATGACACAGGAGGACGCACAGGCAAACCCTGATGTTATTATGGGTAATCCTCCTGCAGACCCCTCAGTGTAGTACTTTTGTGTACTTTCTGTATGAGCTTATTGTATATCATGATGTCGATGTACAGTTTTGACTAGTTAAAGCTTTAGAAGCTCAACTAGTTTGATATATATATATATATTCGTTTACTTTTTCTTCGCATTTTAAATGCCGTTGATCTTCTTTCTTACTTTTAGGTACCATGCGAATATTCGGTATCGATGCCCGTATTCTCATAGATACTGGGTCAAATTTTTCCTATGTAAGCGATACGTTCGCTTGTCATTCTGATAGACCTCTCTCGCCACTTGATGCGGAGATTTTGGTAGTCACTCCTCTTAACAAGCATATTGCTCGAGATACAGTCTATAGGAGTTGTGAGGTCGGAATTGGGGAGACAGTATTAGAGGCAGATCTGATTCCGCTCCCTATCACGGATTTCGATGCCATCCTAGGGATGGATTGGCTGAGTTTACACCGGGCTTCCGTGGATTGTTTCACGAAGGAGGTTGAGTTTAGGAGGTCCGAGCAGCCACCGTTAGTCTTCCGGGGTGAGAGACGAGTCTTGCCCCGCAGTATTATCTCTGTTATGAAGGCCAGACGTTTGGTACGCCATGGTTGTGCGGCTTATCTGGCTTATGTTGTTGACACCACCGTTGAGGGACCGAGGCTTGAAGATGTCCCTGTGGTGCAGGAATTTTTAGATGTGTTCCCCGAGGAGCTTCCCGGATTACCACCAGTTCGGGAGTTCGATTTCGAGATTGATTTAGTACCGGGGACCAATCCTATTTCTATTCCGCCATACAGAATGGCGCCTGCTGAACTGAGAGAGCTTAAAACTCAGTTACAGGAACTTCTGGACAAGGGGTTTATTCGTCCGAGCACCTCACCTTGGGGCGCTCCGGTACTGTTTGTAAAGAAGAAGGATGGTACATTTCGGCTTTGTGTGGATTACAGGCAATTGAACAAAGCCACCATCAAGAACCGATATCCCTTGCCTCGTATCGATGACTTGTTTGATCAGCTGCAGGGAGCTAAGGTTTTCTCTAAGATTGATCTCCGTTCGGGTTATCATCAGTTAAGGATTCAGGCCGAAGATGTGCCCAAGACAGCTTTTCGCACCCGATACGGCCATTACGAGTTTCTAGTCATGCCGTTTGGGCTGACTAATGCCCCAGCTGCTTTTATGGATCTGATGAACCGAGTTTTTCACGACTATTTGGATCGGTTCGTCATCGTATTCATCGATGACATCTTGATATATTCACGGAGCGATGAAGATCATGTTCAGCACCTTCGGGTGGTATTACAGATACTCCGTGAGAAGCAGCTATATGCCAAATTCTCAAAATGTGAGTTTTGGCTAAGACAAATTGGATTCTTGGGGCACATTGTCTCCGCGGAAGGTATTTATGTTGATCCGCGGAAGGTTGAGGCTATAGTGAAGTGGGAGCAGCCACAAACAGTTACCGAGATTCGTAGTTTTCTCGGTTTGGCCGGGTATTATCGCAGATTTGTAGAGGGATTCTCCCGGATAGCTGCTCCGTTGTCGAGATTGACCCAAAAGGGGGTCAAGTTTGCTTGGGATGACCGTTGTGAGGCAAGCTTCCAGGAGCTCAAACAACGGTTAACATCCGCCCCTATTTTAGCCCTTCCCACTAGTAGTCGGGAGTATACAGTGTACAGTGATGCTAGCCAACAGGGATTGGGTTGTGTTCTGATGCAGGATGGTCGGGTTATTGCGTATGCCTCGCGACAGCTGAAGAAACACGAGGGTAACTACCCGACACATGATTTAGAGTTGGCAGCCATAGTCTTCGCGTTGAAGATATGGCGGCATTATCTTTATGGGGTAACCTGCAGGGTATTTACCGACCACAGGAGTTTGAAATATCTGTTTACCCAAAAAGAGCTGAATTTGAGACAGAGGAGATGGTTGGAGTTATTGAAAGACTATGATCTCATTATTGACTATCATCCGGGCAAGGCAAATGTTGTAGCAGATGCCTTGAGTCAGAAGTCAGCATCATCCTCACAGTCGACAGAGAAAGCCTACCTTTCTTGTTTAGTGGGACTCCGAGCCTTAGGAGTCAGTTTGACTAACGATGATCAGGGAGGCTTATTAGCCAGATTTGAGGTCAGGCCGACTTTGTTCGACCGTATCAGGGAGCTCCAGAGTACGGATGAGGAGATCCAGGGTATTGCAGATAGAGTCCGCAGAGCTGAGGGCGGAGACTTTAGAGTCCGTGATGATGGACTCATGGTATTCAGAGACAGAGTGTGTATTCCGGCCGATAGTGATCTTCGGCGTGCTATCCTTGAGGAAGCACATTCTTCTGCATATGCTATGCATCCCGGGGGTACGAAGATGTATCGGACCATCAGAGGTAGCTACTGGTGGTCAGGCATGAAGAGGGATATAGCAGAGTTTGTGGCACGATGCTTGGTGTGCCAGCAGGTGAAGGCCGAACATCAGCGTCCAGCGGGCACACTGCAGCCTCTTCCTATTCCTGAGTGGAAATGGGAGCATATTACTATGGATTTCGTGATGGGATTGCCGCGGACTTCTACACGGCATGATGCGATTTGGGTGATTGTCGATCGACTCACCAAATCTGCGCATTTCATCCCTATCCGCAGTGACTATTCTTTAGAGGCGTTGGCACGTCTCTACATTGATACCATAGTTCGACTTCACGGGGTACCTGTGTCGATTGTTTCAGATAGGGACCCCAGGTTCACATCTAGGTTTTGGCCCAAATTGCAGGAGGCATTGGGTACTAGATTGAATTTCAGTACGGCATATCACCCTCAGACGGACGGCCAGTCTGAGAGGACCATTCAGACCCTTGAGGACATGCTGAGAGCATGTGTGATGGATTTCCGGGGTAGTTGGGATCGGCACCTTCCACTAGTCGAGTTCGCATATAATAACAGTTATCAAGCCAGTATAGGGATGCCCCCGTATGAGGCACTATATGGCAGGAAGTGCCGCACCCCGATATGCTGGGATGAGGTCGGAGAGCGACGTCTCAACAGCGTTGAGTTGATTGAACAAACAAAGGATAAAGTTAAGGTTATCCGTGAGCGGATGAAAGCCGCCCAGGACAGACAGAAGACGTATGCTGATCGTAGGCGGCGACCTCTTGAGTTTGCTGCGGGAGATATGGTTTTCTTGAGAATATCTCCCTGGAAGGGAGTTATACGGTTCAGGCAGCGGGGCAAGTTGAGCCCTAGATATATTGGGCCCTTCCGTATCCTTGAGAGGGTCGGGAGTGTGGCATATAGATTGGAGCTGCCAGATGAACTATCCCGCATTCACGACGTATTCCATGTCTCAGTACTCAGGAAATACTTGACCGATCCTTCTCATGTACTTGAGCCTCCACCTCTTGAGTTGCGAGAGGATCTTCGTTTTCCAGTTCAGCCCGTGGCTATTCTAGATCGACAAGTCAGGAAGCTACGGAGTAAGGAAATTTCATTAGTCAAAGTTTTGTGGAGAAGTGATCAGGTCAAGGAGGAGACCTGGGAGCAAGAGGAAGCTATGAGGAGTCAATACCCCCATTTATTTACAGTGTAAATTCTCTTTTAGTTTCGAGGACGAAACTTGATTTTAGGGGGTTAGAAATGTAACACTGCACAAAAAAAAAAAAAAAAAAAAAAAAAAAAAAAAGTCAAAATTAGGGCTTAAAGCCCTAATTCTTTTTTTATTTTCTCTCTCTCTCTCTCTCTCTCTCCCTCTCTCCCTCTTTCCCTCTTTCTCCCTTTCTCTTCTCCGCCGTGGTCTCTCTCCCGCCACCGCACGCCGCCCACTGCTCCACCTTCCTCCCGCGATCGCGGCAGCTGCAGCGCCTCCCGCGAGCAGCTCCTTCCTCCACGCGAGCGCTGCCTCCTAGCGCGCGAGCCCAGCACGCCACAGCTCGCGATCTCCCGCTGCATCCCGCGAAGCCCGCTGCGGCCAGCAAGCCGGGCTGAGAGCCCGTGAGCCACCAGCGGGCCAGCCCGCTAGCAGCCAGCCCACTGGCCCGCGAGCCCGTGACGGCCCGCGAGCCCGCGACCGGCTTTCCCCTGTGAGAGCTCACCTGCATCTTCTGTATTGCAGGTAACGACTGTATTGATTGAAGTTCTATGGTTTGCTGGTAGAAATTTAGTGGTTTCTAATACATCTGAAGTTTGGGAAATATTACAGGTTTTAAACCAATCCGACGGGCGAACGACAACTAGGTCTGAAACCCGAGGAACCTTAGGTGAGAGATGAATAAATTTTATTGATAGAATCCCTTATTAGGGTTTTAATCGTTATAAATTTGACGATTTGATTAGGTTTGTCTTTTGGAGAGTCGTTGAAAAAAAATAGGGAGTGACCACCCTCCCTAGATAAGGTGAGTAGGACTCTAATCTCTTGCATAAAATAGTAAAACGTATTTTCTGTCGCATTTTCGATAAAACATGCTTTGATATGCATTCGTTGACGTGTGATATTAAATTTGGAAATCTGTTTTGTGATTTTTGGAGTGTCTTGAATTATATTTGCAATGACTATGCATCCATGGTTTGAGATGAATCAATAATTGTGCCATTATTTGAAATGTATAAATTTCATTTTATACCAATGTATTGATATGCTGTTTTGAAATGAATTTGATGAGACGTATTGGCACGCAAATTTAAAAATGTTTTTGATGAACTATGTGGGTTGGATGCCTACTAGTTGTGCGATGATGTGATGATACTCGTGGGACGTTGTGCCCTGGGACGTTGTGCCCTTGTGATACTATGGGACGTTGTGCCCTTGTGATATTATGATATTCCGTAGCTACGAAGGGCGTTTGTAGAGGCACGGGTTGCCCGGATACGCTTCTGCAGGAGGTATCCGCAAACGTCATTTATTCTAAAGGCTATAGGCGCGGCCGGTTGAACCCACGTAGGGGGAGGACGTGTGTGACGCCACCGTCTAGCACCGGGCGGGGTCCTATACACGTTGATGAGTTGGCCCCAGCGAGCTCATGGCCAACGTCGGGGTAGAGAGCGTTTTAAAGTCTATGCATAAAAAAAAAAAAAAAAAAAAAAACCCGGACGCGCCTGTCCTTGGTCACGGTTGACCTTTGCCAGGACTATTTTTGGCTCGCTCTGACATTACTTGATTTTAAATGGATGCATACATGCTTGCTATCGCGTGTTTGATTAAATGATTTCAAATTGATAAATATATCATGTTTTGTCGCGAAATGTAAATTTTTGTTTCAAATGATGTTATTTAACACTCCAATTGTTCACCTATGCTATTTATGCTTGATATTACCCCCCTCACTCACTGAGTATCTTCCCATGATACTCACCCCTCTATTTTCTCTCCTCAGACAGGTTTATTGTGATAGAGCGACGTTACAGGCTCTAGAGCGGAGTTGGTATTTCCGACGGTAAGATTTACTTTTAATTTAGTTTCGACCCTGCGAGGTCTTGATATAGAGGTCCGTAGTTGGCCATGTACTTATTTTGGGATGACTGTATAGTTTAACTCTCATATTTCATTTGCATTGAGGCGATTGTACGTACTTGAACGTTACTTGGGAAATGTGATATATATCGTAGAAATTTTGATCCGCTCGGTATAGCGGCTGTTCATGCTCTAGTTGGGCATGATAGTAGAGGTCTGTGGCTAGGTTTGTTTATAGCCTTGCGTTGTTCTGAATGTTGGCTGTGGTGTTTGTTGATTTTGGAGAGGCCGGGATGGCCATTTGTGTATTGTACAGGATGATTTGGATTATACAGGTATAATTGTACATGGGAAACCTCCGATTTATGGGGAGGTTCTGCCCAATTTTTTGTAAAAATACAGCCGGCATTCAGGGGCAACGGGCGGCTGTTCACGATCCCGGTTTGGGGCGTGACACATTTTATTTTTTATTATACTATAATAAAAATACAAGTAGAGTTTATATTTGTTATTTATTATAGATCATTTTTTACCAAAGATATAGATAGAGAATAAAAGTAACTCTTACCATTTGTTAGCATTTGTAGGAAGAGAAAGTAGTTATTATTACTATTTTTTACCATTTGTTATCATGCCACATCACAATAATGAAGAAGAATGAAAGTAGAGTAATTAAAATTAAAAAAAAAATACAGAAGAAAAAGGGATAAATGTGTATAGGAAATTACATTTCATACGTATATGCATTCCATCCTACTCTATCAACATCTTCATCATCATTCATTTCTGTTGATACATTTCCTTCATCTTCATCTACATTAATCCGAACCCACACCTGAGTTGAGGGATTACTTTCTGAATTCATATGTTGATTGATCAATGCATTACCCATATCAAATTCATCTCTAACTTTCACATGTTTTATAACAAGCCATCCTTTATGTCTTTCGTTAGCTACATAAAATACCTTCCTTGATTGGGATGCCAAGACATAATGATTATCCAGTAAATCAACACCCGTATGATTGAGATAGGAGAAATTTACAAGTGTTAAACCAAATCCATCTTTCTTACATTCCCGTTGTAGATCAATCCAATCACACCGAAATAAAACAAAAGTATACATTTCATTATAGTTTATTTCAATGATTTACTGTAATATTCCATAATAATTAACTTTACCTTGAATCGGTGTTTTATCGCTCGTAGTTGCATAGGTAATATCATCCACTGCTACTACAACTCCAGAATTCTGAGTTTGAAGACATTTCTCAAGATCACTTATATGAAATCGATATCTATTAATTATATAGCCATTGTAATTTTTAACGAATGGATATGGTCCACGAGCGACCCATTTAAGTTTATCTCTAATCTCTGTGGTGTTTTTTGAATTTGTAACCTGAAAGAAGAAATCATAAAAAAAACAATAAATAAGAAGATTAACCCATGATATATATTGAAAAAAATTAAATATCAATATACTTACACGATGAGAAAACTAGCTACTGAAATCTTTACTGTAAAGTTTGTCAATTTGAAAAGTATTTAATTTTTTTTCACGATTTATTTTTCGAAGATGTATATGTTCCCTGATCATGAACACATGAAATTATATCACAATTTAATATTTTTAAATAAATATATGAGAATGTAAACTTATAGTTTAAAGGCGACAAGTGAGTCACTATTAAATAGTATATATCTATGGCATTGCTCCAATGATTTCTCATCCAGACGAATTCGAGATATTCTCTTTTTTCGTCTTTTAGTAGATCTATGTGTTCTTAGTCCCAAAGGTCTTCCAATAGTCGTAAAAGCGGACTCATCTTCTCCATATATAATCTGGTTGTCATTATTTCGCAACACACGATTAAACCTTGTCTCAACTCTGTCTAATATCTCGAACAAAGCAGCAGGCACTCATTTGCTATATACCCTTCGGCGATGGATCCTTCGGGTCGTGCTCTATTACAAACATAAGATTTCAGTTGAAGCAAATATCTGTATGGATATATATTGCAATAAGTTAACATAACTTAAATGAGTATCATTATCAAATAAATAAGTTATGGAAATAAATAAATTATGAGATTAATAAAAACCTTCAACCGGATACATCCATCTATATGTGACTGGTCCACTGATCCTTGCTTCTATTGTTAAGTGATGATTAAGTGTATCATACTAGTAAAAAATGATGGCGGAAAAATCTTTCAAGCTCACACATAATTTGTGGAACTGATCCCTCCAAATCCTCAAGTTCTCGTGGGTCAAGGACCCTAGAGTACAGATATTTAAAAAGGCTACATAATTTAATAATAACATACCTTACATTGTCAAGCAACAATCCCCAAATTGCTATGGGAATAAACTCTTGCATTAAAATATAACAGTTATAACTCTTTAATCCTATTAATTTCTACTGCTTCAAATGAACACTTCTAGAGATGTTAGTAGAACACTCGTCATGAAGTTTTGAATCCTTCAAAATCTTGAAAGTGCATTTTTCTCTTGCAGCATCATTTGGTAACATGCTTTTGGTACAAATATATTTAAAGAGTTTAATGTACGTAGATGTATATCTTTTCTTATTCCCATATCTTCAAGATCAAGTCTACTCTTATATTTATCCTTAGACTTTCCTTCTTGTCCCAGAATTGTACCAACAATTGCATTAAAATAATTTTTCTCCGTATGCATCATGTCAATATTATGCCTAATTAAAACATTTTCCCAATATGGCAAATGAAACAATTTGCTTTTTTTTTTCATCCATGCATATCATTCGGACTTGTTAAGTCAATCTCATATAATTCTCGCAAGACATCAGCTCCTAACTGTTATTTAGGAGCAACTCTACATTCCTCTGTCCTATCAAAAGAAAATTTATTATACCTGAATGGATGAGTTGAGTTCAACCATCTTCGATATTCCATATAACAAAACTTGCGGCCATGATTTAACCACTGAGAACATGTATCATATCCACATACAGACATGCAAATCTACCTTTAGCGCTCCATCAAGATAGATTAACATATGCAGGAAAGTCATTAATAGTCCATAAGAGTGCTGCATACGTTTTAAATCTTTCATCAACTGAAGAATCATATGTTTCTACTCTCTCATTCCATAATTCTTTTAGTTCTTCCACCAGTGATTACATATACACATCGTTCTTATCGCTAAGACTTTTAGGACCTGGAATAAGTGATTTGAGTATAAAGTTTGTAGACTTCATGCACAACCAAGGAGCGAGATTATATGGTATGATGACCAGTGGCCAAGTGCTATGTGCAGCATTTATTGTTTTAAATGGATTAAACCCATCTACTGCTAACCCTAATTGAAATTTCTCAGATCAGAAGAGAAATTTGGGTTTAGGGATCAAACTCTTTCCATACAGGAGCACCAGCTGGATGTCTTAAGAGTCCATTTTTTGTTCTCTTATCATGATGCCATCTCATCAGAAAAGCAGTTTGAACACATGAAAATAGTATTTGCAATCTAGGAATTAAGGAAACCTTCTCAATATTTTGACAAGTTTTTTTTTTCCATCTCCATTTGGTTTCCATCTGAAAACACCACAAACATAACATGCATCATCTTTAGCTCTATGTCTCCAGTACAACATACAATCATTAGAACAAGCATGTATTTTCTTATATCTCAACCATAAAACTGAAATTGTTTTTTTTCATTTCAGGGTAACTATTTGCCAATATGTTTTCATGAGGCAACAATTCTGCTAAAAACTCTAAGAGTAATGAAAGAGATTTGTTGGTCCACCCATATAAACACTTAACGTGATATAAGTGCACAATAGTTGCTAGCATGGTATATTTGGAATTTGGATATATTGGTTTTTTGGCTTTCTCAAGTAATTCAATAAACTTATCTGAAGGTGAAGGTGAAGTTGAAGTTGAAGTTGAAGTTGATTCATTCACCTTAGATAGATAAAAGGTTGGTTCGGATGGGTGAGAGGTTGGTTCAGGTGGTAAATGTGTGAATGTATCACGTAACATACCAAACATATCATGATTAAAAAAAAGATTATCATCTAAGTTGGATGAAAAAGATGTATGAGAGGTATGAGATGTAGATTTTTCCTTACTCTCCCTATGATATATCTAGTTATCATAATCCCATTAAAAACCATAACGTAGCAAGTGATTGAAAATGGTATGTATAGGAAATCTGAAAGTGTTGAAACATTTGACACAAGAACATGATAGCTTGCCATCAACAGATTGAATATTTGTAGATGCAAATTCAAGAAATGCATTAACTCCACTAATATATTCATCGCATGCCCTTAATTTACAATACATCCATCTCTTATCCATTGCAAAAACAAAGAGAGAATGGCAGAAGGAGAGAGATTAATTAATAGAGAATACTTTCTTGACAGTAGCAAATTCTAAATATGGAACAAAATGAATACGTAATAGTAATAGTATTAACGTGAAACTTTTGGCATCTCTTTATTCGGCTCCAAAAAATGGTGCCAAAGACGAAAGAGGAGGAGAGGGAAACGGGAGGATTGTGTTAATTTGATTTGATATAAAATTAGTTGCTCATAATAATATGATAATAAAAGGGATATAACTCAGTAATTAATAATTAAATTTAAATACAAATTGTATATGATAAAATTTGTAGCATAATTATATATTTCATATCATTATATCATATAATACAATAATAATGATATTATTATTTTGTTAATTAAATTAATAATGTTATTAATTTAAATTACTGGCGGGGTGGGGCGGCACGAGCCATGAACCGCCGGTACAAGAGCTGGGAGGCATGGGTACTGTGGTGCGCGACATAACACATGAACCGCTGGCACAAGCAGGTGATGATTGGGCAAAGTAGTGTGCCGTGAGGCATGAACCGCCGGCACAACCAGGTGATGATTGGGCAAAGTAGTGCGCCATGAGGCATGAACCGTCGGCACAACCAGGTTAGAGCTAGGAGGATTAATTAATTAAATCATAAAAGATAGCATTATATTTAATTACAAATGGAAAAAGCTGGAAATTACAGAAATGCATTCATATATTGATACATCTTCATGACTACATATTCAAGCAAGAAACAAATTAAAAACCTAGATTTATAAATAAGTACAAATGAAAGTGAAAATTATGTAAATTTAACTCTGTGTCTATATTTTTCTGATTGATGAGAAGGGGATGGACTTCCACCAGAGGATCCAATTGCAGCAGTAGGAGAAGAGGATGGCGATGGTGGAGGAGCTGTAGCAGGAGAAGATGAAGTAGAGGATGGTGGTGGAGCAGTAGAGGATGGAGTAGCAACAGTAGGTATAGATACAGATGCAGGAATATGAAATGGATTATGCCCAAGAGGAAATGAAGATCTCGGGGGAGAACCAAATGGTCGCATCACAAATGGATAAACAAATGAAGTGGACTAAGGATGAGGTCTAGAAGAGGAAGATGGTGCAGCTCTAGAAGTTATGACACAATCCCTTATGGGCATAATAAAATTCAAATTTATCCTTACAACATCACTCATTTCCATCAACACCATTAAAATTTGTTTAAACTGTTCCTTACTTCGTTCCTGGAATTGGTCATTTTTGTGGTTGCACTGACGAAAACTTTATTTCATTTCACCATTTCCTTTCGAACTTCTGCCATTTCTCCTTGAATTTCTTCCATTTCCCTCCGAACTTCACTAAATTTGTGATCAACAACATCCGTAAACCCTATTTTGAGACCGTTAATAGATTCAATTAGTTCAGCGCATCTATCATTCTCAGTTTCCTTCCCATTCTCTAGCTCTGCAGCTACTGCCTCATCTGCCTTTGCTTCTGCCCTATAATTTGCATCTTATCATTTAACATTAATCCAAAAACCATCTTCAATAATCCAAGAAGCTCTACGTAAAGTTCTCTCATTTATGGAATGTGTAATACTTAATTGCACATGGTCTTCTTTCCTTAAATTTATTTCTTGACTTTTTAAAATTCCCCTAATTATACTGCAATATGTCAAATTATTTGAAGAATAGCTGGTCCTTATCATAAAATGAGGAATCAAAAAATACAAATCTGGATTTTTTCTTTCTATAATTCGAGCCATCAACCAGAAATCATCACAAGTAATAGAGGTAAAATTTCCTGTGCGGGGCTTCATAACATGTACTACTAAAAAGTGAAGAATTTTTTCATAAAAATTTAAATCTGAAGCATTTGTACTAAAACTCTCTAAACTGTAATCATCAAAACTATTTGAGCATCCATCAATATGTCAATTTCCAAATATCGGGCACATTCTTCATAGTCAACCCACTGAATACCAACCTCATTGCAGATCATTGTCGGATCAACGTATATTTTTTGTCCATCAAAATAATTTTCAAAAGCACACATCATATTTTTACCATCAATAACAAGATCATGCTCACTATGAATTTTTTCTATATTATTATAAAAAACTCTAACCGCATACTCATAAACCTTTTTATTTGGATGAACAAGCCAAGAAGGACGATGTGTTTGATAAAACTTGCATGCAGAAACCTATTTTTTTAAAATAATTCCAATCAATTAAATGACCACGAGTGACTTTTCTATCAGAAAATACCTCCTCAAAATTTTTGCTCTTTCTGAATGAAGGAAAGTAATTGATGTTGTAATTTTGTCGTTCAATGATAACCCCTTTCCGTTTTCGAGAAGACACCATATCTACGATTTGAGATATATCTGATGGAATGGAAAGTAACAACGTGTTATTTGGTCCATAGAGGAAGAAGAAGAAGAAAAAGAAGAAGAGAGCTGAGAGACAGATTTGGGCTTCTTCGTGATTTTGTCTGAGGAAGAAGAAGAAGAAGATCAAAGGTTTTTCGTGTTCACAGAGAGAGAGATAGGAGATTGTGTGTAATATTAATTCGGTAACAAAAAGAGCCAAAATTAATAGTTAGGTTGATAGGCAATAAATGGTCGTAGTTGAGGGAGTGTTTAATGGGATTTAATGGGTTCTAGTAAAGTTGTTGTAGAGTTGTAGTAGAGTTGTCAGTGTAACTTTGCAAAAACATAACTTTCTTTGTTTTCCTTTTGTCTTATCCGTTCAATTAGTGTTTGATTTTCAAACTCCCGCATGTAACACCGACACTCGGTGCCCGAACTAGTGTACTAGTTTTGAAATATTTATATACATAGAGGAAAAATTTTTTTATTTATATTGATTTTTGATTTTGGGGTCTTTAAATTTAATTTTTTGTATAAATTAAATTGCTATGTTCGTAAATCGTAGCGAACCTCTTATTTTTATGAAATTCGCAAGTTAAAGAAAATGTAGGTATGAAAATATATATATGAATGTATATATATATGATTTAAAAAAAAAACAACGGAGTGCTGCGTTTTGAGACAAAACGCAGCACCCCCCCAATTTGGGATTAGGGATTTTAGCCCTAATATTTCCCTTTCTCTCTCTCTCTCCCCAACTCTTCATCTCCCCCACCGCTCTCTCTTCGTCCGTTCCTCTCCTGCGGCCGTGCTTTCCTCCGCCACCGCCATCACCGCCACGTCTCCCTCTCTCTTCATCTTTCTCTCACTTTCCCTCTCTCTTCGTCTTTCTCTCACTTTCCTTCTCCCTCTCAATTTCTCTCTCTCTTCGCTATTCACTCTCTCTCGCGATCTCCCCCTCGGTCTCCTCCGCCGTGCGCTTCTGTCGCGCGCCACCACTGCGAGTACACCAACGTGCGACAACGCGAGAGCACGCGACAACGCAGAGCACTACGCCGTCTCCCGTGCACGAGCGTGCACTGCGCGACCCTCTACGCGAGCGCTAGCGCACCGCCCCTGCACGAGTGCCAGCATGCCCCTGCACGCCTCTACACGAGCCAGCGTGCCCCTGCACGAGCCAGCGTGCCCCTGCACGAGCACCTGCGTGCCCCTACGTGCCCCTGCACAAGCGCTTGCGCGCCCCTACACGAGCGCCAGTACGCCCGAGCAAGAGCTCCCCTGCGCGAGCGCTCCCCCCAGTGCTACTTCCCTCCCGCGAGCGTGCCTTAGCGCGTGATTATAGTCTCTCGCGAGCGTGAGCCCCAGCTTGCGAGCCCACTGCGGTTTGCTAACCCACAAGCCCACCAGCCTACAGGCCCGCCAGCCCACCGGCCCATGAGCCCGCGACTGGCTTTCTCCTTTGAGAGCCATCTACCATCCTCGCAGAAACCCTTCACTGCAGGTAATGGCTGTGTTAGATGTGGTTTTGTGTTAGAAATTGATTTAGTCGCTAACGTGGTTTTAAAATTGAAAATATTACAGGTTTTAAATTAATCTGACGGGCGAACAAAAGCTAGATCTGCAACCCGAGGGACCCTACGTGAGGATTTTCAACTCACTCGATTTATTTGGACGAATTTAGAATAAATTAGAGTAAGAGTGTATTGCATTATTTGACATTTATGTAATCAATTAGGTTAAATATATGATTTTATATAAATTGGGCTATTCTGAATTAAAGAATCGTACAGACTCGATTCGAATAGTTTCTCTTAGAGTTTGATTTGACGAATGCTTAAAAACAGTCAGAATTTAAGATTTTAGTTTAAGGATTGATGTAGTCTTTTCATTATAAATTTTCCTGCATATAGGAAATTAAAATACGTCTATATCATGACAATAGACTTCGATACCTTGAAAATGAAACGAAATTGATGACATTTGTATATATTTATAAATTGAAAAATTTAGGTTTTGTACGAACTTAAGGAAAATGATAAACCCTGAAAATAGTTAGAAATTTGATGAAAATCGTGATAATTTGATTAGGTTGGCTTTTTTGGTGATTCGATTGAGGGGAGTTTTGATTCTACGTGTTGTGGTTTTATTGGGGAGTGCGCTATCCTCCCCAAACTGTGAGTGAGATTTATTTTAATATTTTTTGTTAAATGTGTAAACCCTGTTTTAACATATTTGATAAATGAGCATGATTTGTAGCGTACTTGAAATGTTTTGATTGGTATTGAAATTGATTTTTGTAAACCGATGGAGTGTCCAAAAACCGTGTTAAAATATTAAAATTATGCATCCATGTGATTGAAATGTATAATGTGTCATTTTATGCTATATGTTGCATTTGGTTTGTGAACTTGATTTCGGCACATTTTGATACGATTTTGGATTTGGCCTTGAGGGCTTTGGTATGTATTGTTTCGTAACTACGAAGAACATCATGAGAGACGCTTTGGTGGCGTCCGGATATGCCTAGGCCTGGGGTATCCCACGAGTTGTCGTAATTTGATTAACAATACGTACTAGCCAGGTTGAACCCGAAAAGGAGAGGATTTGGATACTCCCTCCAAGTCAGCATCTGGACGAGGTTCGTTGCTAACGCCAGAGTAGAGAGCACTTTAAATAAACTTGCATATAACACCTCCGGTGCGCCTGTCATAGGTCATGGTAGACCTCTGTCAGGACATTTTAGGCTGGCAGCTCTATGATTTTAGTGACAGTACTTTGGATGCATATTTGACTTGAAAATGCGTGCTAATGATATATTATTGAAATAAAAAGTATGATGATTTGAAATATGATTCGTATACTTATACTTTGACACTCCAGTTTCACACTTCATATTTGACAATTGCGTTGACCTACTCACTCACTGAGTATTCTTCCCTGAGTACTCACCCCTCATTTCCCTTCTTGTTTCAGAGATAGTATTTGACAAGAAGCGTTGCTTTTAGGACGCTCAGTATCATTGGGAGATCTGGTTTGGAATTGAGGAGTCATTATATATTTCTGCTGAAAAATTTATATTGGTAATGTATATGCATTCCAAGATCTATAGACGATCATTGTGTAAATTCTAGGATGACTGTATAAATATGGACATTTAAATTGTAGAACTCTCATGTCATCACATAACATTGCATTGAGACATTTCTTATTCGTTGTGTATATACTTGGGAATGTGTTATGTCTTTGAAGTGTACTCTAGAATCGTTCGGTGCCACATCTAAATCATAGGAGGGGTGATTGACGGCTATCTATGCCTTTGACGGGGTCATGAAAGTAGAGGTCTGTGACTAGGTTGCTGAAAATTTTTATAACTTTAAGTTATTCTAAATGTTGGCTATGAGATTGGTTGATTTTGGAGAGGTCGGGATGACCATTTGATTATTTTACAGGATAGTTGTGATTTATACAGAATAAATTATACTTGGGAGACCTTTGAAATATGGGGAGATTCTGCCCGATTTTCTGTAAAAATATAGCCGACATTCAGGACAATGGGTGGCTGTTCACGATTCTGGTCTGGGGCGTGACACCGCACATGCCTACTGCACATTTTATTTGTTCTTGCTACACATCCTTTTTGTACACGACAGCCTCTACACATTTGCAACCTTCAGTTAAAATTTTTGAGCAATGTGTACTAATTTGACTTTACATAACCTAAATATAATAATAACTGTTATATAAAATATATGGTAATATAATAGTAACCGTTATATATTACCAATATAAATTTAATATATTAAAGATAATATAATATTATACTAATAGAGAGTGATATAGTTGTAATATCATATAATAGAAGAATATAATCCTCATATTATTACTTATTTTATATATATATATATGTGTGTGTGTGTGTGTGTGTGTGTGTGTGTGTGTGTGTGTGTGTGTGTGTGTGTGTGTATGTGTGTGTGTGTGTAATAGTAATGTTAATCATGTGTTACTCTAATACGTAGTAATATAGTAGTAACCCTTATAATATATATAGTAACATAGTAACTGTTTCTATATTATAATATATATCAATAAAATAATTATAATATACACAGATGATATAATATTATAGTAATATATATAGATGTAGCTGTAATATAATTAGTTTGTAACTATTAACAGATATAAAATTAGGGTTATGCAATAAAAATATAATAATAATGATATGGGTGAGCGATTAATGCCTACGATTAATGGCTAGGATGGGTAGGGTTGGGGTTTCAAAAATTTTTACACGGAAATGTCTTCTCAGCACCCTTTTCCTTTTTCACTCAAGATGGATGCTTCACCTTCACCGTAGATGGATACTATATCCACCGTTAAGATTTCATTTTACAAATAATTTCAGAACTGTAAACCACCATGAGGAAAACGAACAAACCCACGAAACCACCGCGAAACCATCGTGAAAAAAGATCAAGAACTTTTCCAAAACTAGAAGACATTTTGCAAACCACAACACAGAAAGAAAAAGACCAGCAGAACGAGAGAGAGAGGAGTCACAGTTTCGGAAGATCAAAAAGTTGAGAGAGCAGAGAGAAAACGAAAAACCAAAAAATGAGAGCTAGATCTGTTGGCAGGAAAAAAGAAGATATGAGAAATAGGGAGGAGAACACAGAAAACAGAGGAAACACGGATGATACTGAAGACACAGAAGCAAAAGATCACAAGTTAATCTATTGTAATTAATTTTAGGTTTTTCTTTGTTCTTTTTTTAAAAAAATATAATCAAGGCTTCATTTCAAATAAAATTTTAGTATCAAAACAATTTGCATATTTGAATGGATCTGACACATACCAACCATTTTTCCAATAATAGAGTGAAATCCACCTCTGGCTTGTGCTTGGTTCCATTCACAGCTAGTTAGTTTCTTCTTTTGTATTTTTGTGATTATTTAATCTTATAGTTAGTTTCAATTATGTATATTGTTATTATCTATATTTTCATTTTGTTTGTTCTTTGTGAATAGATCGAGAATTGGAAAGAACATGATGATCAGGAGAAGTTTCAAAAATTAGATAGCGTAAGAAGGAATAGGATAGAAACAATTCCCATTTTAACAAGGTGCTCTCCTAAACAACTGAAAGAATTATTTTCTACCCTGATTGATGAGATGAAAGTTATTGTACAAAATATGGGATTCAGGAAACTTTTGAAGTTTAGATGTGACGCACTAAGTAAAAAATTATGTGAAAAACTTGTCATGAGATTTGAACCTATGGAAAAACGTTTTTGCATTGCTGAAAATCAACATTTTAAGCTAACTTCAAAAGAGGTAGGATGAATTTTAAGTATTCCTTATAGGGGACGTGATGTTTTGGGTTCTCTCAATGAATCGTCAAATGAATCCTCAAATATGAAAAAGTTTTTCTCAAGAATAAAGCATAGTCAGTTAAAAGAGATGATATGAATACTAAAGATGTCTATTCCCCTGACTTTAAAAGATATTTTCTATTATTTCTTCTTGGGTGCTTTCTGTGTCCTATAACCAATGTATTTCCTATTTTGAGGCACATTTCTATTACCATTACTATTGATCTTGATAATGTTGGAGAATACAATTGGGCCAATTTTGTATTACAATGCTTGGCCAATGAGGTGTGACAATTCAATGGTCTTCTAAAGAGAGGAAGAAAAGAGAAGGAAGAGTGGAAGAAAACAGGAATTGGTGACTGTTTATTTCTACTTATGGTAAGTTTACTTTCAATCAATGCGATTAAATATTTATAAATATTAATGCAGAAATATATAAATTGACATGTAACTCATATGTGGTTTGTGGTTTCTGTATAGCTTATTTATTTTGAAAAAGTAAGGGTTGGTGATTTGGGGAGGGAGAGAACCAAACTATCCATTCACTATTGGAGTACTGATCGGGTTAGTAGAAGACTTGGATTTGAGGGTGTGAATATAAGTTAAAGATCACTTTATATATAGTATATAGTGAAATCAATCATCAATATTCTCTATAAATAAATTACGTGTTTATATATTCATTCAATATATGTCATCAATATATTTCATCAACTTGTTGCTAAGGTTTGTTGTCTCTGAAAAAAGAAACTAGTGTTGAACTAGAAGCTGGTGAAGACAAAATTCAGGGCCAAAAATTGAATGTAAACTTCATTAAAAGCACTCGTCTGTGTAAGTGTGTCAATGCGAACTTATCATTATCCCAATCTTACTATCTCTTTTTTATAGAAAGGCATTAAAGAAGGACTTAAAAAGTTCTTCGCGGAGTCTATTCAAATTCACTCCAAGCTATTCTAAATGCAATCTGATATGTTGAATCAATTATGCTCAGAAGATGATGATAATGATACAGAGGATGTAGATGAAGAAGAGAAATAAAAAGAGAATGAAGAAGGGAAGGGGGCAAAGAAGCAAAAGAAGAAGGGGAAAGGAAAGGTGATATTGGAGATACAGGAGGATAGGTTTTTTGAAGATGAGAAGAGGTTAAATGAAGATGAAAATGAAGACGAAAATGAGGATGTAGATCCTGAATTATATGAAGTTGTCAATACATTAAGTGAAATGAAGAAATACACAACTTCTCATTTTCCCTTTGCTAACTTTAGAAATTTTTCAAAGGAAGAAGAAACTATTTAGATTTTCTATTGATGAAAAGCCATAAAAAATAATGCAAAGCAAGTATGTAAATTTCCCATTTGACATTTCTGTTGTTTGTCATTTATGCTATTTGATCTTTGATTGTCATACATCTTACTTATTTCAAATTTTATGATATTTGATAAAACAATTTTGTGTAATATTTCTGGAAGCTACATGTTGTGGAGTGATGCTTATGAATTGCTTCCCCCTCATTGGATTGGGACACTGGTATGAATTTATAAATTTATTATTACTTTTTTTTAATATTACGATGATTATATTATGATTATAAAATTATATATTTTTTTAGACTATGAAATATTACATCCGTTTCTTCAACACCAACACCTTCAACACCAACATGTCTAAATGCGTTCTTCCATTATGGTTTTCAGTAAGAAAAATTTATGTATATATTTCATTCTTCCTATTCTTTCCTATTCTATCAACGCTTGCCTTCTTCTTCCATTATTCGAGAAAGATACTACTCCACCAAATGGGTATAAGGAGTACATCTTATTAATATATGCATATATACATAATACAATATATTGTAATTATCAGTGTTTTATTTTTTATATTGGTAACATATTTCCTTTTTTCAATTCCTTTGTACTTATTTTTAATTTTCTATATTCTCACATATTTCATATTTTTTTCCTCTCTTAATAGTTGTTTGTGGTTTCTGCCTTTGAGACAAAACAAGAAACCAAAAGCAATGAAACCAAGTGGGAATTTTCTATGGTTGAGAGTTTTTTGTAATAGAAAGCACTTGGATTTGATTTCCGTTTCTGTGACTTAGTAAGTTATTTACATCAAATACATACATTTCTATTAAGTATATACATTTCTAAATATACTATTCTACTTTTCTATTTTGATTACAAATTTTTATTCCTGTGATTTTCAAACAACATTGGTTTTGTTATACTTTTCATTTGGCGGAGCAAATTATGTATATTCTAAACTCAGGATCTTGCTTTAGACGCGATAAAGATTATGACCTACAAACTTTCATGGTAATTTTATTTATTATATTTAAATATCAAAATTTTAAATTGGTTCAACGATAAATTTTTCATTTTTGTCTTGCAGAAAGATTGTATTGAGAAGAGTTAAGGAAATTCTTTCATTATCTCTCAGATTGTACTTGTTCAAGTTCCACAACAACCTAACACGTAAGATTAAGATTAAGATAAGTTTAATTACTCATACTATGTCTTTTTAAACTATGACTTTAGATTTTAGACTTTATAATTTTTATTTTAAACATTATCTAAAAATATTTCTATAATTTTTATATGTAGAAATGATAGTGGATTTTTGTTAAGAGATTTTTGGAAATATGGGAATCGGGCATGATTATAAATTTACTCACTCAAGAAGTAAGTTGTCTGTGACTGTTTTTTTATTTTGGTATTCTCATATATTATATTTATCTACTTATGGTTTTATGATTGATTTATTGCAGGATCTTAATTTTTTGAGAAAAGAATATTTTCTCAAACTTCTCATATCTTACCGTAATATTGTTTGTCCTGAAATTACGGTGAAGATGGAGCAAGCAAGGAAAAAAAAATTCGACAACGATCAGAAGAAGAAAGGAAAATGCACAAAGGAAAACAAAAATTGTGAATCTCTTAAATTTCAAATTGTAATCATTTTCTTCAAAATTGTAATCATTGGTTTTTCTTAGCTCAAATTCAATATCAATAAAAGAATTTTTTCTTCTCCAACAATCCTACCATCAAATGATAAATGAGACCCAGGATGAGTCAAGGTAGGCTGAATGAAGGATAAACCAGTGTTCAATATCAATACAAATCATTCTTTTTGTGGTGGAGACAAATCATTTTTCCTTCTCCACCGTGCCAGCATGCGATATGAATAAAACACTACACTAAGTATTTATCTTAACTAATCATCTTACATATGAATCAAATACTATACTTACTCATCTTAGTAAGTTTACCACACTTACAATCCACTAAATTTACTACAATCCACTTACTATACTGACCACCTATACCAAATTTATCATATTTATAACACATCAGGATATATATGTAATATAATTCAATTTTCAAAACCATGCATGCGATAATGTCTGCACGGTACAGCCACGTCGATGCTCGCGGTACAGCCGTGCAGGCGGGCGCATGCATCCATTCTCGCATGCGTGATACATCTGCGCTAGCCTCCGCGGTACAGCCATCCGGGCATACCAACGCATGCATTATTGCATACCTGGCATAGCTGCCCTTGCCTCGCGGCCTGCCGTCTAGCCGTGTGCATACATTATTGCATGCTATAAAATAGTAATATTTACCACTATAAAATAGTAACATTTACTATAAATTAGTAACATATACTATAAAAACTAGTAACATTTACTATTATAATAACAGATGTGAAAATAGTAAATTTATTTGTCTCTCATGATAAAAGAATAGTAACATAATCACAATAGTCAAATTAAGAAATAATAAGATATAATAATATTTATTATATAACCACAATAAAATATAGTAATATTTACTATAAAATAGTAACATTTATTATTATAATAATGAATGTGAAAATAGTAAATTTATTTGTCTCTCATGATAAAAAAATAGTAACATTTACTATTAATCTAACCACAATAGTCAAATTAACAGATAATAACATATAGCAACTTTTACTATATAACTACAATAAAATATAGTAACATTTACTATTATAAAAACGGATGTGAAACGTAATAAATTTATTTGTCTCTCATGATGAAAAGATAGTAACATTTATTATTAAACTAATCACAATAATCCAATTAACAGATAATAAAATATAGTAATATTTACTATATAACCACAATAAAATATAGTAATATTTACTATAAAGTAGTAACATTTACTATTATAACAACACATGTGAAAGATAGTAAAATTATTTGCCTCTCATGATAAAAGGATAGTGACATTTACTAAGCTAACCGCAATAGTCAAATTAACAGATAATAGTATTTAGTAATATTTACCGTGTAACCATCATAAAATATAATAATATTTATTATAAAAAAGTAACATATACTATTACAATAATAGATGTGAATGGTAAAAAATTATTTGTTTCTCATGATAAAAGGATAGTAATATTTACTATTAAATTAACCATAATAGTCATATTAACAGATAATAAAATATATTAATTTTACTATGAAACCACAATAAAATATAATAACATTTACTATAAAATAGTAACGTTTACTATTAAAATAATAGATGTGAAAGATAGTAAATTTATTTATATCTCATGATGAAAGAATAGTAATATTTACTATTAACTTAATCACAATAGTCAAATTAACAGATAATAAAATATAATAATATTTACTATGTAAACATAATAAAATATAGTAACATTTATTACAAAATAGTAATATTTACTATTATAATAACGGATGTGAAAATTAGTAAATTTATTTGTCTCTCATGATAAAAGAATAGCAACATTTACTATTAATCTAACCACAATAGTCAAATTAACAGATAATAAGATATAATAATATTTACTATATAATCAAAATGAAATATAGTAACATTTACTATTATAATAACAGATATGAAATGTGGTAAATTTATTTATCTCTCATGATAAAAGGATATTAACATTTATTATTAAACTAACCACAATAGTGAAATTAACAGATAATAAAATATAGTAACATTTACTATATAAACACAATAAAATATAGTAACATTTACTATTATAATAACGGATGTGAGATGTAGTAAATTTATTTGTCTCTCATGACGAAAGAATAGTAACATTTACTATTAAACTAACTACAATAGTTGAATTAACAGATAATAATATCTAATAATATTTACCATGTAATCACAATAAAATATAATGACATTTACTATAAAATAATAATATATACTATTATAATAACGGATGTGAAAGATAGTAAAATTATTTGTCTCTCATAATAAAATGATAGTAACATTTACTATTAACCTAATCATAATAGTCATATTAACAGATAATAAGATATAGTAACATTTATTATGAAATCACAATAAAATATAGTAACAGTTACTATAAAATAGTAACGTTTATTTTTGTAATAATGGATGTGAAAGATAGTAAATTTATTTGTCTCTCATGATGAAAGGATAGTAATATTTACTATTAAGTTAATCACAATAGTCGAATTAATAGATAATAAGATATAATAACATTTACTACGTAATCAAAATGAAATATAGTAATATTTATTATAAAATTGTAACATTTACTATTATAATAATGAAATGTAATAAATTTATTTGTTTCTCATGAAAAAAATAGTAATATTTACTATTTATTATTAAGTTAACAACAATAGTCAAATTAACAGATAATAACATATGATAACATTTATTATATAATCACAATAAAATATAATAACATTTACTATAAAATAGTAACTTACTATTATAATAAGAGATGTGAAAGATAATAAATTGATTTGTCTCTCATCATAAAAGAATAATAACATTTACTATATAATCACAATAAATTATAATAACATTTATTATATAAAATAGTAACATTCATTAACATATATACCTGATAAACTGTTTCCAATACTCTTCTAAACGTCAATTTAGATATCCTACACTTACCATATCTTAAATATCCTATATTTACCATATTTTA
The DNA here is from genome assembly GCA_033439265.1 of Dillenia suffruticosa. NCBI lineage: Eukaryota > Viridiplantae > Streptophyta > Magnoliopsida > Dilleniales > Dilleniaceae > Dillenia > Dillenia suffruticosa. Next base: position 16,543,326 of record JAVTVX010000029.1, read on the forward strand.
CCATATCCTACAGTTATCTATCTTATATCTCTACACTTCTCATACCTTATATTTCCTACACTTACCGCTATTTACCATATCGTTTCACACTTACCATTCCTTACTATATTTACCCATCATCACAATGACTGTATATATAGCATTGCTTATACAGACACTTTTCAAAATCGTGATTGCAAAACCTATATTTTGCCATCACAACTTATAACCGTAAGGATAAGGGTATGTAAATTCAGATGTCCTTATTTCCGTAAATATAGAGTGTTATTTATACAAACGGTTTGTTATCTATACTCACGATTCAAATTGTTTTATCGATAGCCATTTTAAAACTACCGAAAAATCTATACTATTTCCGATAGTTTTAACCATAACCGTTGGTATAGTTTCAAAAAACCATCATTAATACTTATCGACAGTAAACGTTACCGTTGACATAATGTTTTTATTTTGTAGTGTCTATAGCAACTTGGCCGGGTTAAGCACTATGGCTAATGTGATGTCTAAGTGATCAAACCATGTGGTGGATTTTAACCTAATGGGACCGGAGGAGAAGATTGTTGAGCTTGCAACAAAGCCTATTTGGTCCAACCAATTTATTTTGTCTCTGGGTGCTTTACTTTGAAGAATGAAAATTTCAAGTATTTCAAAACATTTAACGCTTTGCTTTGTGGTGTTGCTTTAATAATTAAAAAAAAAAAAAAAAAGTAGAGGCAGTAGCTTATAAGAGAAACTTGACTTACTATATTGTGTTTTCGCAAGACAGGGAGAAAGCTTTTTCTTCGGGCGTTAAATAAGAAAGAGAGCAGCTTGGCTTGCTGCTGTGTTGCCGAAGGAGAACACTATCAAGAGCAATGTTACTTTGCTTCATAAAGGGAGCAAGAGTGAGAGGTAAGCACATACAATAATTGGATTCTCTTTGTTGTTAATTTGTAAGATTCCAAAGAGGTACAATTTCTTCTAATGTTTCCCTTTTGTTGTGAATCTTAGACTTTGAGTATAAGTTTAGGATATTAACCCTCTGTAATTGCATATTTCTCATAGTGAAATTTTTATCCAATTTGTCTCATGATTTTTCCCTCTAAATTGGAGGGTTTTCCATGTAAATTTGAGTTTTCTATTCTCTTTATTTTCTTGTAATATTTGTTTTATTTTTCTGGTTGAGTAGATTGAATTATTGTTATTGGCCGGTTGGCTATCTGGTTTGTGGGTATTCCATTATGCTAGTTGTATTACTCTATTTTAAGAGGCCTGCCTAACAAAATTTAGGAAAATAAGCATTTCTTATACAAATGTCTTCAAAATTATTAACACAAAGTAGATCAAGCATATAGGCATAATGCTTCATCACAGTTTTAATACTAGACACTAGCAGCCTCACCCAAAACTTCCACTCCGCTAGCCCAATGTGTATGACAAAAGCACAATGAAAGGTCAGTCGATTGGATTTCACCATTGCTTATTCCATCCTAGAAAATGCCTTGAAGGCATTCTCTTCAATTCCATAAATTACAAAGCCCCTTGATCATTGAGCTTTGTGTATCCTTTTAAATAATCTCATCAAAAATCTTTGTTGCCTTATCTATTCAACCACACTTTGCATGCATATTAACAATTGCAGTACTCAGCTCAAGATCAATCATAGTCAACTACTTCTTAAGAAATACATTCACCCACCTCTCCATATCCAATTCTCCTATAACCATTGAAGCTGAAACCACTTTCACCATTGTAACCTACCCACATATCCCTACACAACTCCAAAGCCTCATCAATAAACCCCATTGTTACATACCCACTAATCTTCAAGTTCCATGAAATAGAATTCCTCTTAGAAATGTCATGGAATACTTTTTATTCCCAACCTAATCTACTCACACTTTTTGCATTAAAATTCACTACTCCAATCTCCATAAAGGGGCTTGAACCAAAGCCGAATTTCACAGTACGTGAATGAACCAATTTTCCTTTATCAAACAATGAAAAACACTACATTTCTTAAAAACAAATGCAAATATGAAAGTACCAGGACGATTAATTTTGGAAGCCATTTTTTTAAGAGAGAAAAATATTCCTTTAGATGGGTTTGAGATTAAGGAACATCCCATATGAGGGTATTGTAAAGAAAGTGCTAGGGCTTGGTGTTTGGTTAAAGAGTTTATGAGCATAGTGTACAGAAAATGAGGTTATTGGTGAGAGAGAGAGTTTGGTGAGAGAGAGAGAGAGAGATACAAAGAGTAATCAATGCAAGTTCGCATGCTGATTTGAAATTAGAAATGGAGAGAAAAGAAAACGAGAAGAAATCACATAGATGCGAGGAAGAAGTTACTTTTGGCTTCCATGCATGGTGCCATGGGATTTCATTGAAATACGTAACCTTTTTCTGCAGGAATGCTTCATTCATGGACAGGAAATTATCACATAGATGCAAGGAAGAAGTTACTTTTGGTTTCCATGCATGGTGCCATGGGATTTCATTGAAATACGTAACCTTTTTTTTGCAGGAATGCTTCATTCATGGACAGGAAATTATCTCTATCCTTTAATGTAGAGTTAAAATATCTTGATATGAATCCTAATATACGATCTAGGCAATGGACACTTTGCAAGAAATTCTTTTATTTTCTTGCTATAGTTCTCTCTCTCTCTCTCTCTCTCTCTCTCTCTTACCATTGGTTTGATGGATGAGAACTTGTTACCTAGCAAGTTTTCTATTGCAGTTCTTTTTGTGAGAACTACACTTAATGTTTATTGATTATACACTCTTTAAATAGAGAAAATTAAGATTTACAATATAATAGATTTTCTATTAAAAATAAACTTCTAAAATCATTCAAAATATGAAGAATTCCAAAACTAAGATAACTGCTATTTAAAAAAAGAAAAAAAAGGCTAGCAACTAAAATTAGGAAATTACTATTTTTTTAAAATATTTTTTTCTTACTAACTTTTAAATATTCTCTTTCCAATGATATGTATTTTCTAAAATAATTCTTTCCAATGATATGCATTGTGCATATCATGTCCATACTTATCCCTAAGAACTTGAGAATTAGAGATTAAGTACAAGATTAAATAATAAAAATAAATGTATTCAAATTAGAGATTAAGGTGTGAGTGATGCATACAGTGAACCCGTGAGGAAGCTATAACACCAAACATGTATCCATCACCAAGTGGGAAAGAAATTTTGATTACATGTTACTTTTGTTTGTCACCAACTAATAACAACATTAGTTTTTTTTCCAAAATATCAATCAAAACCAATAATTAATATCACACTAAATCAGTAATAAAATTACTTCATCACTAATTACATTCACTAAAAGATATTTAGAAAATATTTTTTTAAAATAATATTGCAAGTGAATAAATACTTAAAACTCAAAAATTTAACCTTGCAAAAATTTAAATCAACGGAATTATTTAAATTTTGAATTTACATAAAATTACGAATCTAAAATCAAAAGACCTAACCACTATTCAAGACACAGAGATGAAAAATATAAGTCTATTTTGAGATAAATAATAAATATGAGAAAATCAGTTAAACTACAAATAAGTTATAGAATCCAAAATATTTTTGAAACTTCCTACCAAACAAGATCCAAAGCTGAGAGGTTTTTCGACTGAGAAATAGGCATATCAAGTCTTTTCATCACATCAGACAAACTAGAATCACGTCAGTTGAACAAGCATTTTGAACTCATTTTGCAATGTAAACAAAAAGAGGATTTATGCCAAAACCAAAATAAGAAAATACATGCACATAAAACGGCGTGAAGTATGATTTCAGGCATTTAAAGAGAAAATTATCTAAATTACCAAAAAGTCTTCAATAATATGAGTAGTAAACCGTCAGAGGCCTAAGTGGGCTTGTGACTACGTTTGGTGGTAGTGCAGCCATTGTGAAGGATGATGAGCTGCTTTTTTATGGCAATAACACCAGTTTTATCCTATACTCTTCTAGAAGAACTGAGATACTCAACAACTATAAGAGCCAAAAGAATGTTCTTGAGTTTGATATTTTTGCCTCGAGACATCAAGTATGGATAGCTTGGATACTTCAGCGTTAGATTGATTTATTGCAAGTAGTTGCATCTCATGTTGGGACTAATTTGATGAAATTCAACACCAATACAAGCCAATAACTCATAAATATACATGTCAAATCATTAAAAAAAAAGTAAATAGCCAAAAATTAACTTAAAGCAAAGCATACCCGAATCTATGCTTTTAGATCTCTTTATTGATTTCCAACATGTGTTTTGATTCAATTGACCTTCAAATGGAGTAGTCTTCCAAATCTATAGTGTTCTTCCCAAGAAAATTTTCTAACTGTTAGAAAATTAAAAATTTACCAAATTCACCACAACCTCTATATAATAAATGAGGAATGTCAATGATGAAATGTCAAAAGTCTTTGACATTCTTCATTTATTTTGCCATTACTTCCTTTTCAAACAATCACATAAAAGGAAATTATTTGTTTAACTTTCTACACATATATATTTATCAAACACACCCTATACGATACATTAAAATCCTATACCAAATAGACTATAGTAGATCATTTTTATTATGGTTATATTTTAAATAACAGTTCAAATATATAATTATTTACATGTTGACCCAATGTTAGATTAAATTTCCAACAATTTTATGCAAGTGGCTCCTTTCCTATGTTTTTAAAAGAAAAGGCAGGCGAGTGAGAGCTCAAAATGTCTCTTTCATATTTCTGAAAGCAACATTTCATTTAACACCTTTTTTTTTTTAATTTTATATTTTATCAAACATTTCTTAGTGATTTAAGTATATGTAGTTCTGATATCATTTTTGGGATTGATTTGATGAAATGCATCACCAATACAAACCGATAACATTTTGATTTATATGGCAAATCATTAAGAAAAACAAATAGCCAAAAAAATAACTTAGAGAAAACAAACCTGAATTCATGTTTTCAAATCTCCTTATTGATTTCCAACAAGTGCTTTGATTGAATAGACTGTTGAATTTCTAAATCGGAAGTGACCTTCCAGATCTATAGTGCTCTTCCCAAGAACATTTTTTAGAAATTTGAAAATTTACCAAATCGGAAAACCACAGCCTTTATATAATAAATTAGGAATGTCAAAGGCCTCTGATATTCTCCATTTATTTTACTATGACTTCCTTTTCAACTCATCGCATAAAAGGAAATTATTCGTTTAGGTTTCTATACATATTTAGCAAAACTACACCCTATATGATATATTAAAATCCTATATCAAATATATTATAACAAATCATTTTTATTAGAACTCAATTTTAAATGACAGTTCAAATTATAACTATTTACATATTGTCCTAACGTTGGATTAAATATCAAACATTTCAAACCTTCTTGTACTTCAATAATCTTGTATTTATGCCTAAGAGTTAAGTTATGATTGGTTTCTGAATATATTTCAAAATATAATTATGCATTTTTATATAAAAGAAAAAGGATACCGATTGTACAATCCTATTAGCAATATGCTTCAAGCAAATGAAATTCAACATGGACTTCATCTATGATTGATTTTGTAATATCAACTACTACTACCAAATATGATAGCCAAAGAGAGCCGATGATGGCTTCAGGATCCCTTGTCGAAAGCATGTATGCTACAACTCCTTTGGACAATGGCTGGGGTCTGGTAAATGCACTTCAAGCTACAGACCCATGCCTACTCCTAAATATACAAATCTATTTTATGTTAGAAAATGAATTTGGAAGAGAGATTTGGGGTCTTACATAAGCTGCCATACTGTCTTCAACAAAAAATCAGATGCCTTCTTCATAGTGATTATTTCTACCCTTTTACTTGCACCTTATAATATCCACGAATAAGATAACACATTATAGAAATGAAGACTAACAAATTAGGCATACATACACCAAATATCTTAATATCGATTGTTGATAATGTGTAAATTAGTATAATAATTGTGATTGATTTTTCTTTATTTTGATTAAATATTATACTAGTAATTATGTTTTGTGATATTTGTTGTTCAAGAATTGATGAAGGAGATTCATAAAAGAAAATGGAGAACAAAGAGGTAAATTGAAACATAAACAAAAAATGGAAAAAATTCACAGCAATGATCTTTTAGTAGCATGTGGGCACGCGGATCATGGGAATTATTACAAAATTTTCTAAAGGCCAAGACAATAATATCTCCTCTTTGTTTGCACAAAAATTTTAAGAAAATTTGGGTCTAATTTGAAAGTATAGAAGATGCTCAAGATAATTGATTTTTTCTAATATTTAGTGATAAATTTTAGAAATTAACTTTCAAAAACCTTTATCTTTTACGAAATTTACTTTTTTTTTGTAAAATCCAATTTGAATATTTTTTTAAGTTATCATTTTCCTTTTTTTTTTTATAGTTATCAAATTTTAAGAAACTCCATGACGTATGTGGAGGCAGCCGGCAATGCAAGACAAAAAAGGGGTTTTATTTTTTTTATTATTATTTTTTTTTTATTTTTGCTCTCAGCACATTATTCTTATCCCAAAAAAAGCAACAACCATCAAAGTTCTTATATCCATTCTATCATTGATTTTCCAGCAACAACATTCAATTTATTTCAATAATATTTCATTATTTTGTGAATTTTTCCTTTCTTATTTTTTCTTTCTAAATTAATTTTCTAATTGAAAATTTATTGAAATTTTGATTCCAATGATTGTGACATCTAATTGAGTATATTAAATCAACATCTCATAAGTATTTATTTAATTTCTACACTTTATGGATCATGATTTTCTAAATTTTATTAAATAGTAGCTAATATTTAATAGTATTAGAATAATTTACAACCAATAAAAATGACAAATTCGTAATTATTTGTTTGTTTTAATTTAGTGCTGAATAACATAAATATAATATTTTGTTAATAATCTAATCTATATCATAGAATTGAATAATCTAATTTAAATAAACTCATTTTGTATTGGTTGATTAGAATTGAATTTGTCTCGATTTTAATGTTATCGAAACTTAAAATGCTAAGAGTTTCTTTAATTATCTATGATATAAGAAAAGATTTGTTGTTCGGTATTTGTTAAGTGACTATAATCAATTTATTTATAGTTTTTGAAATTTTTAGGTAGATCGATGATCAATCACATAAAATTAAGATGGATAAAATTCTTTTGGTTAGAAATTGATTTCCCATTGAATTTTATTCTTTTAATTTCAAGTTATGTAATTATTTATATTTAGTCGATTATTTCTTTTGTTAGATTAATTTATTAGTTTAGTTAAATTCAAATCCCTACATTTTTATTTTTATTTTTACTTTTTAAAAGAAATAAATCCACAATTTCTTGTGGAGACGACTCTACTCACCTTAAACTCATCTTTTGTGAAATAGGTATTTTTATTTTTGGTTGGTTTCACACCCATCAAATTTCAATGCCCATCAAATTTTAGCGCCATTGCCGGATAACAGTGTTAAGTGATTTATTTTTTTTAAAGTTTGACTTTCACTTCTGTTTGTATGCCTCATTCTTCTCATGCAGGTAAACTTGTGTTTGAACCGGAGATTAAGAAAATAGCTCAGAGACATATGAAAGAGACCAATCAAACAAAACAGCTTACGTCTTCATTGCTTGAACTCACTTTGGACGGGGACTTGCAGGATCAAACAATTGAAAATGAAGAGCAACACATTGCGGACGAGGACATGGCTGCACCAAGAACATTAAGGGAGTTAGCTACACCCGATATTAACTAACAACCTTTGTGCATTAATCTTTATGAAATTGAGACTCCAAGAACATTAAAGCAGTTAACGACACCCGATATTCACTTCCTAAATTTCATGAACTTGCAGGAGATGATCCTAACAAGCATCTCAAGGAGTTTCTCCACAATGAGGTCACAAGGTGTAACCAAGGAGCAATTGAAACCAAGAAATTTTCTATTCTCTTTAGTGGATAAAGTTAATGATTGGTTATTTTATTTTTCCTCTGATTCAATAACTAATTGGAATGATTTGAAAATATTGTTTTTGAAGAAATTTTTCCTAACTTCTCATGCTACAAACATCTGAAAAGAGATTTGTGGAATAAGTAATTCAGTGAGGAGACTTTATACGAATATTGGGAAAGATTTAAGCAAATTTGTGAGTTGTCCACAACATCAAATTCCCGACCAATTGCTCATCCAATATTTTTTATGAAAGTCTTTTGTTGATACAAAGAAATGTGATCGATGCTGCTAGCTGTAACACTGACATATCGGTGTCCGTACACGTGTACTAATTTTGAAATATATATATATATACATATATATAGAGAAAAAAAAAATTATTTATATTGATTTTTGATTTTGGGGTATTTAATTTAATTTTTTTAGTATATGTTAAGTTTCCGTGTTCGCAATCATAATAAATCTCATTTTTATGAAATTCGCATTCTAATGAAATATGGGTGTGGAAATATATATATACATATATATATATAATTGTAAAAAAAAGGGGGGGAAGCACTGCGTTTTGGCCTAAAACGCAGCACCTCCCCCAAATGGGATTAGGGCTTTTAGCCCTAATCTTTTTCCTTCTCCCTCTCTCTCTCTCTTCCTCTCTCTTTCTCTCTCCGCCTCTTCCCCTCCTCGCGATCCGCTGCTCCCTCTCATTCGCCATCCTCTCCACCGCTCACCGGTGATACTGTTACCACCCCTAGCCGACCACCCCTTCTGTCTTCTCTCTCTACCTCACTCTCTGTTTCTCTCTCTTTCTCTCTCTCTCTTTGGCTTCGCCCGAACCCACCACCCATTGCCGCCACTGCTTCTTCCTCCAGCTAGCACCAATCTTCCGCAAGCGTGACTACCACTCCTTCCGCTACCACGCGATCTCCCCAGCATGAGCCGAGCGCGCCCCTGCGCGATCCACCCAGCACGAGCACAATCGCGCCCCTACGCGATCCTCCCCGCGCAAACACAGCGCACCTCAGTCCGCTAGCGCAACCCAGTCCGCGAGCGAGCGCCTCAGTCCTCGTAAGCCTCAACCCGTGAGAGAAAGCGCCTCAGTCAGCGAGCACGAGCCAGCCCGCGAGCGCGCCTGCCAATCCGCGAGCGAGCCTGCCCACGAGCGTGCCTACACATGAACGCGTACCAACCCGTTAGCGCATAGCCCGCAAGCCCCTACAACCCGCGAAGCCCACTGCGGCCCACAAGCCCGCCTGCCTACTGACCCGCGAGCCTGCTGGCCCACTGCAGTCCATAGGCCCGCCAGCCTACTGACCCGCAAACCCGCGAGCCCGCTGTAGCCAGCGACGGCCCGCGAGCTCGTGACAACCCACGAACCTCTACGCAGGTAACTGATTTAAGGTTTTGATTCTGATCTAAGTTTTTATCGTCTAACTAATAAATTTTGTCTTGATAGGGAGCGTTTCAAATTTTAGAGTAATCTAGGAGACATTCGGATGAAGGTCTGCGTTTCGAGAAAACCCTAAGTGAGGGATTTCGGACCCATTCAATTTGGTTATTGAATTTATGATAAATTTAGGATAAAAAATTTTGTATATGCTAGAATGTAAACTAGATTCGAAATGAATGCATTTTCGAACATTATATACGGTTCATTAGGTTAAGTATATGAATTTATATGAAATGGAACTGTTCAGGATGATAGAATCAAATTAAGTTGATTAGAATAGTTTTCCTTAGAGTTTAAATTGACCTATGCATGAAAATAGTCAGAAATTAGGATTTGAGTTCAAGAGTTGATGCAACCTTTCTCATTATAAATTGATCTGATCATAGGCAATTTAAATACGATTTCTGTATTATGAAAATAGACTCCTATTCCTTGAAAATGACATATGGTTTGAAACATTTGGATGCGAATCGAAAAGTGTATGATTTTTCAAAAATTTTCCATCTTATAGGAAAATCATTTATTTTAAAACTTATTTCCGACCTTGAGTGGTTTTAGGGTTGAATTTGACTTGATTTAAAAGTACGTTAATTGTTTATAAATGAAATGCAACTGGACATTAGAGTGTATTCATAAATTGAAGAGTTAAAATTTGTATAAACTTAGGAAAAATGGATAAATCCTATAATGCTTGAAAATTTGATGTTAAATTGTGATGATCCGATTATGTTGATCTTTTTAGAAACTCGAGAAGTCAGATTGGATTTGTTTTAAAAATAGGGAGTGACCACCCTCCCTAAAAATGTGAGTGGGACTTTGACATCTACTATTGATTGACAAATCATGTTTTACTGATTTTCAAACGATATAATTTTTATATGTGTAAAAACTAAATTTTTGGATTTTGATAGACATATTTTTGTGACTATTGGAGTGTCCAACTATTGATTTTATTGATTTGCATCCATGAGTTTGATAATCGAATACTGTGCCATTTTTTTCAACATGTTGACATGTTTTAATGTTTCTACTGTATTGACACGTAGTTTTAAATGGATTTACATGTATTATTTGGGCTATACGCACGGCCGACGTTATGTTACGATGCATGGGGCTATATGCCCGGCCGACGTGATGATGTGATGCATGGGGCTACATGCCCGGTCGACTTGGTGATATGGTGATATGCTTCCTATAGCATTCCGTAGCTACGAAAGACAATTGGTAGAGGCACCCCTTGTGCCCGGATACGATTCTGCCGGAGGCATCCATCAGATCGTCATATGTATGAATGTCCCAGGTTGACCCTCATCGGGGAGAACGTAAGTTTACCTCTATCTAGCACTGGGCAGGATACCATACACGACCGACTATATATATGTATTATTATTATTTTTCACATACTAGTTGGAGTAGTCTGTGGCCAACATTGGGGTAGAGAGTCATTATTTGATACTTCCATAGTGAAAACCCCCAATAGGCCCGTCCTTGGTTGAGGTAGACCATTGCTGGAGTTGTTTGTTCGACCGGCTCTACATATGTGACTTGATATATGGATGGATGCATATGTTATTTTTTTATGTGTACCTTAAGATATGTTTTACTCTTGAAACAGCACATTATTTTCGTACACTCGATATTATGTTACATGCTTTAACACTCTAAATTCACACTCGATATTGATAACACGATATCAATCCTCTCACTTACTGAGTATCCTCCCATAGATACTCACCCCTCACTTTCTTTCCCACAGGATTAGTCTTGGATTGAAGAAAAATTTTGTGATTTCATACTTGTAACGTGGACTTGACAGCACCGAACTTGGGTATGGATGTTACCATATCTTCCGTTATGATTATTGGAGATTTTAGTTTGATTAATGTGTTAATCTATTTATTTTATGGGATGACTGTATAATTATGACATTTATTCGAGAAATATGGACTGGGTTTACTTGTATTGAGACACCTATATATATTTAAAATATTAACTTGGGAATTTATTGTACAAGTGTATAAACATTTAGTTCCGCTCGGTGTGGCGGCTGCTCATACTCTAGTTTAGCCTGATAGTAGAGGTCTGTGACTAGAACTGCTAGAAATTTCTATAGCCTTGCGTTGTCCTGGTTGTCGGCTGTGGTTTGGTTAATAGTTGTGAGGCCAGGATGGCCTTTTTATTAAATTGACAGGATGGTTGTGAATATTACAAGTTAAATTGTACATGGAAGCCTCCGAAATATGGGGAGGTTCTGTTAGATTTTTTTATAAAAATGTAGCTGGCATCCAGGGCAACGAACGGCTGTTCATGACCCCGGTTCGGGACGTAACAGTTTGTTGGTATCAGAGCGTCTAGGTTAGAGAAATGATAGTAATAAAAGTCTTCCCAAGTATATTTAAAAGTTCTCAATGCATTAGAGAGTTTCATACAGTCATTTAAAGTCTCATATATGGTCGGAAATCACTAATTTCATTCATTTTAGGGGGTTAGTTACTATGTAACTAACGCTAATTTTTAAATTATGCCAAACTCAAGAGTTATATCTAATGAAAATTCTCTCTTTGCAAAATTATACCGCCTAAACGCGGTAGACTAGCGGGACGCAGAGCTAGGCTCGCGCTATCCGAGACTCCTCAGGTGCCTGACCCTTTGACGGGACCTGAGACCCTTGGAGTGCCTGAGGCTGTTTCCTCTTCACAGGCGTCTCCTGCAGCACCTACTCAGCCGGCTACTCCAACCGAGGTTCCACCACCGTCTTTTGAGGCGTTTAGGTAGGTGTATGAGTGGTACACCTCCCACGGGGTTCAGATGTCTACCCCACCACCACTGACGGCAGTGCCCACTCTTACGGCCATGCCACCTCCACCAGTACCAATGGCCGCACCAATTCCTACGGTCATGCTACCTTCAGTTGTACCAGATCAACCCCTAGTTGTTGGTCCTTCCACTGTTTCAGGACCTAGTGACACTACCTCCTCCACCTTGAGGCGTATTCATGAACTCACCCAGTTGGTGAAGGAGGCGAGGTAGTTAGGCTGCATAGAGTTTGCGGGAACGGGTGATTCCACAATAGCGAAGCACTAGATCAACCACACCCGCAGAGAAACTCTTGGATGGCGACGCCCTCACTTGGTGGGAGGTGATTTGTGACGATGCTACTGAGCCGCTGCGATGGAAGGACTTCCTGTGGGAGTTCGATCGCAAGTACTTCTCTGAGTTCCAGCAGGACCGCAAAAGGGTAGAGTTTCTGCACTTGCGGCAAGGAACCAGGACAGTAACAGAGTATGAGACGGAGATGAGGTGACTAGCTGCTTTCGTTTCAGACTTGGCGATGCCGAAACAGCTACAGTTCAAGTTTGAGGATGGCCTCAACTTGAACATCAAGAGGTATATGATAGTGACTCCTAGTCCCTCCTTTGCGGAGATCGTGGACTCAGCATTTAGGGTGGAGGGGATCGTCCGTGCTGAGGGCAGATAGTGGGAGTACAGAGAGAAATGGAAGAAGAGATCTAGGGCTTCTTCGAGCCGGGGTTGGAAGAAAGGCAGGATTTCAGGATATCAGAGAGGCTCTTCTCAGCCGACACAGGCACATACTGTGCAGGAATCGCGACCTCAGGGGTTTAGAGCAACAGCCCCTAGTGCCACTACTCAGACTTCATATCAGCGGCACCCCTTTTGCTGCCGATGTAGTGGACACCACCCTTTTGGAGAGTGTAGAGTGCCTGTTACATGCTTCTAGTATGGGAAGCCAGGGCACATCAGGAGCACCTACCTTGAGTTGGGATTTGGAGGTCAGATAGCTCCAGGACACTCGAGTGTTCCCCGAAGAAGACAGCAGGAAGCACCTGCGCACTCGAGTCACACTGCTCTACGGATAGTAGTCTGGAGCAACACGGTACCAGGACCATTCCGACAGTAGCAGAGGACACAAGCCCGTATATACTCAATGACGCAGGAGGACGCTCGTGTCCTCATTGATACCGGGTCGAACTATTCATATGTATAAGCGTCGTTTGCCCACGAGTTGGGAAAGCCCTTGTCGCCACTTGATGAGGAGATATTGGTCATCACTTCTCTCGGTGAGTAGATATTTAGAGATTCCGTCTATAGAGAGAACAAGGTCACGATCAGAGATGCAGTACTTGAGGCAGACCTGATTCCACTTCAGATGACGGATATCGATGCCATCCTAGGGATGGATTGGCTAAGCATGCATGGAGTCTCAGCAGATTGCTTCACCAAAGAAGTAGAGTTTCGGAGACCCGAGGGGCCATTGTTGAGGTTCCCAGGCGAGAGGCGAGTGTTACCTCACTGTGTTGTATCGGTGATGAAGGCCAAGAGATTGATACGCCGAGGGTGCACGGCATACCTAACTCATGTTATTGACACCATAGTGGAAGGGTCGAGGCTTGAGGATGTCCCAGTGGTGTAGGAGTTCCCAGATATATTTCCCGAGGAGCTACCCGGACTACTTCCAGTTCGGGAGTTTGATTTCGAGATTGACCTAGCTCTAGGGACCACTCCCATATTTATTCCGCCATACGGAATGGCACCTGCTAAGTTTAGAGAGCTCAAGGTCTAGTTGCGGAAATTGCTAGACAAGGGTTTTATCCGTCTGATCACTTCACATTAGGGTGCTCCGGTGTTATTTGTGAAGAAGAATGACGGGACTCTACGATTGTGTGTGAACTATAGGTAGCTAAACAAGGTTTCCATCAAGAATCGGTACCCTCTGCCCCGCATTGATGATTTATTTGATCAGTTCTAGGGTGCGCGGGTTTTCTCAAAAATCGATTTTCGATTTGGATATCATCAGTTGCGGATTAGGGCTGAGAATGTGCCCAAAACGGCATTCCCCACCCGATATGGACATTACGAGTTCATGGTCATGCCGTTTGGGCTGACCAACGCACTAGCAGCTACAGACAGTGACCGAGGTGCGGAGTTTTCTTGGTCTTGCGGGGTATTATCAGCAGTTCGTAGAAGGATTCACCCGAATCGCTGCTCCACTTACCAGACTAACGCGAAAGGACGTCAAGTTCTTTTGGGACGATCGTTGTGAGACGAGCTTTCAGGAGCTCAAACAACGACTAACAACGGCACTAGTGCTATCTTTCCCCATAAGCAATAGGGAGTACGTAGTATACAGCGATGCCAGCAGACAAGAATTGTGCTGTGTACTAATGCAGGACGGTCGAGTGATTGCTTATGCTCCACGACAGTTGAAAAAGCATGAGCTGAATTATCCAACGCATGATTTAGAGCTAACAGCCATAGTCTATGCATTGAATATATGGCGGCATTATCTTTATGGAGTGAACTGCAGAGTGTTCACTAACCGCCAGAGTCTGAAGTATTTATTCACTCAGAAGGAGCTGAACCTCAGACGGAGACAAAAGTTAGGGTCATCCGTGAGCGGATGAGAGCTGCCTAGGACAGGCAGAAGGTATGCGCCGATCGTAGGCGACGACCTTCTGAGTTTGTCAATGGAGATATGATTTTCTTGAGTATATCTCCTTTAAAGGGAGCTATACAGTTCAAGCAGTAGGGTAAGCTGAGTTCTAGATATATTGGATCATTCCATATCCTTGAAAGGGTCGAAAGTGTGGCATACAGATTAGATTTGCCAAATGAACTATCTTGTATTCATGACGTCATCCATGTCTCAGTACTTTGAAAATATCTAGTTGATCCTTCTAGTGTATTTGAGCCTCCACCTGTTGAGTTGCGAGAGGACCTTAGTCTTCTAGTTCAGTCCATGGCTATTCTAGATTGACCGGTCAGAAAGCTGCGGAGCAAAAAAGTTTCACTGGTCAGAGTTTTGTGGAGGAGTAACTAGGTCGAGGAGGAGACTTGTTTAGTATATCGCTTTCTTTTTGTTTCGAGAACTTCACTTGTTTTTAGGGGGTTGAAAATATAACACCGACATTTCGGTGTCCGTACACGTGTACTAGTTTTGAAAGTGACCACCCTCCGTAGAAATGTGAGTGGAACTTTGACATCTACTATTGATTGACAAATCATGTTTTACAGATTTTCAAACGACATGATTTCTATACGTGTGAAAACTAAATTTTTTGATTTTGATAGACATATTTTTGTGACCATTGGAGTGTCTCAACTGTTGATTTTATTGATTTGCATCCATGAGTTTGATAACCGGATACTTACCATTCTTTTCAACATATTGACATGTTTTAATGCTTCTACTTTATTGGCACGTAATTTTAAATAGATTTACATATACTATTTGAGCTATACGTCTAGCCGACGTTACGTTACGATGCATGGGTCTATATGCCCGGCCGACATGATGATGTGATGCATGGGGCTACGTGCCCAACCGACTTGGTGATATGGTGATATGCTTCCTATAGCATTCCATAGCTACGAAGAACATTTGGTAGAGGCACCCCTTGTGTCCGGATACGATTCGGCCGGAGGTTTCCGCCAGATCGTCATGTGTTTGGGTGTCCCAGGTTAACCCTCATTGGGGAGGACATGAGTTTATCTCTATCTAGTACTGGGCGGGATACCATACGTAGCCGACTATATATATGTATTATTATTAGTATTTATAAGCTAGTTGGAGTAGCCTGTGGCCAATATTGGGGTAGAGAGCTATTATTTGATATTTGCATAATGAAAACCCCCAATGCGCCCGTCCTTGGTCGAGATAGACTATTGCCGGGATTGTTTGTTCAGCTGGCTCTACATATGTGACTTGATATATGGATGGATGCATATGTTATTTTCTTATATGTGCCTTAGATATGTTTTACTCTTGAAACAGCACATTATTTTTGCACACTCGATATTATGTTATATGTTTTGACACTCCAAATTCACCATCGATATTGATAGCACAATATCAATCCCCTCACTTGCTGAGTATCCTCTCATAGATATTTACCCCTCACTTTCTTTCCCATAGGATTAGTCTTGGATTGAAGAAAAATTTTGTGATTTCATACTTGTGACGTGGACTTGACAGCACAGGGTTTGGGTATGGATGTTACCATATCTTCCACTATGAATATTGAAAATTTTAGTTTGATTAATATATTCATCTATTTATTTTCTGGGATAACTATATAATTATGGACATTTATTCGAGAAACTCTTATATGAACTTGGCTCACTTGCATTAAGGCACCTATATTTATTTAAAATGTTAACTTTGGAATTTATTGTACAAGTGTATAAACATTTAGATCCGCTCAGTGTGACGGCTGCTCATGCTCTAGTTTAGCATGGCAGTAGAGGTCTATAGATAGGACTGCTAGAAATTTCTATAGTCTTGCGTTGTCCTGGTTGTCGACTGTGGTCTGGTTAATAGTTGTGAGGACGGGATAACCCTTTTATTAAATTGACAGAATGGTTATGAATATTACAAGTTAAATTGTACATAGGAGACTTTCGAAATATGGGGAGGTTTTGTCCTATTTTCTGTAAAAATGTAGCCAGCATTTAGAGCAACGGGCGGCTGTTCATAACTCTGGTTTGGGGCGTGACACTAGCGATGGTGCAATGATGAACAAAACGTCGAAGAAGCATGAAGTTTGATCTCCAATATGGCAGCAAATGTACAATAGTTTGGGGGACAACAAGATGTCCCAAAAAGGGTCAATGAGATAAGTATTTCTTTCCTTGATCACAAATTGAATGATTTAACTTCTATAATGGAAAGGTTGGTTATAAGATAGATACAACAAATGAAGGTATGCGGAATTTTCTTAAATATGGGTTACCCAACTGACATGTACCCTACACTTCAGGAGGAATCTAACGAATAATTGAATGTTGTATGTGGATTTTCAGAGCAACCACAAAGAAAGTATGATCCTTACTCAAACACCTATAACCAAGGAAGGAAAGATCATCCGAATCTGAGTTATAAGGCCAAACCAGAAGGAATTTCACAACAATCCTATGGAAGACCACCATTCTAACCTCAACAGCCTCCACAAAATTGAGGACCGACCTTTGAAAATCTTGTAAAAAGTTTTATGCAGAAAACAAGAGCAAGTATTTAGAGTCTCGGTACCCAAGTGTCACAATTGATGACAATAGAAACTAGTCATGGAAAATTGCCGTCTCAAATGGAAATTAATTCAAGGGAAAATACAAGTGCTATGCTGATCAAAAGTGAAAAAGAAGTACATAATTTTTCACCAAAAGAGATACACAAAGAGGAGGAACACAAAAAGGAAACCATGCCTGTTGAAGCTACACCAGAAAGGGTAAGTGAGGTACCAAATAAAACAACTTAAAAACTAACCATTTCATCTCTTTTTCTTGGCAGGTTAGCACATTCCAAGAAGCAAGAGGATAAGAAAGAAATTTTGGAAACCTTCCAAAAAGTGGAGATAAACATCCATATCCCTCTAATTGAAGCCATCCGACAAGTGCCAAGGTACACAAAATTTCTCAAAAAATTGTGCACTAGAAAACTAAAATTGGAGGGCAACGACAAAATTGTTATGAGTAAGAATGTCTCCGCTATCATCCAAAGAAAGTTGCCTCCAAAGTACAAAAAATCAGGTATGTTTACTATACCAATTGTCATAGGCGACAAGAGAGTTGAAAAGGCAATATTTGACCTAGGTGTTTCCATAAATGTCATACCCTTAACCATATTTAGGTATTTGAATTTAGGACATTTAAAGAAGACCAATGTTATTATTCAACTAGCCGAAAGGTTCAATTCATACCCTGAGGTAATCATTGAGGATATCTTGGTTAAGATTAATGAGTTGATTTTTCCCGTTGATTTTTATATCATTGATATGGATAATGCATGATCACCAAATCCTACTCTCATTTTGTTAGGTAGACCTTTCATGAAACGGCAAAAACCAAGACTGATGTAAATTTAGGAATTTTGTCATTTGAATTTGATGGTGAAATTGTTACATTCAATATTTTTGATACCATGCGATCTACTAATGACTCAGAATCCATTTTTCATATTGCCATAATTGATTCAATCGTGCATGAGAATTTTGAACAAAATATGATGTTTGATAAGCTTAATCTTGTGCTGAAAATGGTTAGATAGATAAAGATGCAAAATCAACACAAGACAAAGAGACAAAGGAAGCCATCACGGTCTTGCAGTCCACGCAGAGCTGCCCCAAAGATTTGTAAACAACTTTTTGCCTTTACTCCTTCTAATAAAAGAATTCTTCCTTCTATCATGCAGGCTCTGAAGCTTGAGTTGAAGCCCTTATCTAAACATCTCAAGTATGCCTATTTAGGTGATGATGAGACCTTGCCGATGATCATCATGAAAGACCTAATGGAGAGTCAAGAAAAAAGCTTGATAAGCGTGTTAAGGGAGTACAAAATAGTCATTAGATAAACCTTGGCATAGATAAAAGGAATAAGCCCACTGTGTGTATACCTGAATTTTGGTAAAGCCTAACTCCAAACCGGTAAGAGAACTTCAATGCAAATTGATTCCTATCAGGAAAGAAGTTATACTATAAAACAAATGTGCTATTCAGATGGATGAAAATCGTCTGCTCAATTTACTAAAATTATCGATAGACTTATCTCCAACGGATGGACCCCTAGTTGGTTATACACCAGTCGAGATAGATCTATTTCGACAGTTTTAGTCACCATTGGAGCATGTGCTGGATTTATTTTGATGGTTAGAAAAGTATTTGTAAAATTATTGTTTTTTATTATCGATTTCAAAAGTATTGATAAAAGTTACTATCTTTTATCTCGGTTACCACATATATTAGGAAATATTATTATTTTTTATCATTAATTACCATAACTGTTAAGAAATGTTATTATCATTTATCGTCGATTACTATATATGTTAGGAAATATTACTATCTTTTATCGTCAATTACCATAACTGTTAAGAAATGTTATTCCCTTCTATCGTTGATTACCACAAGTGTTAGGAAATATTATTACTTTTATCGTCAAATGCCACAGGTGTTAGGAATGCCCTTCGTCAGTTACCACATGTGTTGGTATAACTTATTGCTTGTATCATTGGTTGCACAAGTGTTAGGAAATGTTATTATCTTTTATCTCGGTTACTAGAAGTTTTAGGAAAAATTACTATCTTTTATCGTCGGTTAGAAAAGCGTTGGAAAAAGTTACGGTCATGTACCATCGGTTACCACATGTGTTAATATAATTTACTATCTTATATCGTCGGTTATCATAAGTGTTAGAAAATGTTACTCTCTTAGAAAATGTTACTCCCTTTTATTGTCTTAAGAAATGTTACTCTCTTTTATTCTCAGTATCACAAGTTTCAAAAAAAAGTTAATACTTTTATCATCGGTTACCAAGAAATAACTGCATGTTATCATATGATATCAATAGTGACGATTTTTTTTAAGATTGTGGTAAATTAAAACGCTAAAAAATAAAAAAAAAATTACAAAAATAATGTAAATATTAATATGCGAGAATGATTGATACAAAATAGAATGACAGATACATGTAAGACCAAAAAAAGAGAGAAAATATTGCATGTCCCACAACTACATGTATTCTGAGATGAACCAAACCAAAACCGTTTATCACTGTTTAAAGGTATCTTTATCCACAATCTTTCATTTCAACCTAATCATTAAAAACCAACAGTGAAATATTGAAATAAATATAATTACATAATAATTATAAATAAAAATATTACCTTTTGGAATGATGTCAGTAGTGATTGGGATGGAGTAAGGTAATGATGATGAAGGTTGGGTTTTATATGCACTGCTAGTATCTGTATTGGAGAAATTTATTATTATTTTAAAAACAAAAGTGAAATTAGTAAAATTATGTTAAACTAGAAAGCACTTTCATTTCTCTAAATCCAAAACATCTTGATAGTGTATTGGTCTCTACAGTTCTTTGCAACTACTCAAAATAAAAATTTAAAAATGGATAATTAAAAAATTACTTGATAACATGTTAATATTAAATCTCAAATTAAAATGATATGTTTATTTTTAAAACTAAGTAATATCTTGGATGATTGAATTTGTTCAGACTAAACTTGTTCTTGGAATGATTGTGATTTTTTGTATAATATTCATCCATCGTTTAGTTCAGTTCGTCAAATCTTTCAAATATCAACCAGTAGAACTCAGAGTGACTTTTTTATTAAAAAAAAATGTGATTAACTTTTGAAAAAATTTTACAAAGTGAATGAGAGATTTAAATGGGTTAAGGGAGAAAAGCTTCGAGGGAAGAAGAAACTTTGATGGTGAATCTTTCGTCGTGTATGATTTATAATATATCATTTGCACAAACAAATTTTTAAAATCTGCCCATTTTTTCTTTCTTTACGCTATTTTCCCCCTCTTTTTTCATTATCTGCGTTGTTCTTAATTTTTCACATTTTTTTTACTTTAATCAATGCTACCACGTATCTTTCGTATGCATTATTTAATTTATTCGAAAAATTACTTACTACATTTCAATAACTTTTACTACTTATTATCCTAATATTATTACATTTCATGCAAGTGCATGCTGCGTTGTCCCTTGCCATAAGCAGTACTGTAGTAATTATATCCATTTGTTAATAAAAAATAACGTATATTTCATGACAATTCAACATAAGCTTATTAATATTATTAATTTAAATAATGTAATGATATAAAATTAGTAATTTATATAATATAATATTATATTTTGAAAATCTATTGACCAATTATTAGATAATATAGTGTTATAATTTGAAATTATAATAATGTAATGTAATGATATAATTAATTAGGTTGGTATAATTAATGAAAAATACTAAATGTTGTATCTGTTGTATCGGTAGAAACTGACTTTTGTGTTTAAAACCCATATTAAGTTATTTAGTATTGTCTCTTAACTTTGAGGTAGCACTAAGATTTTCTTTGTATTTATAATAACAAAGACATGATTCTCGCAATGAATAAAAATTTAATCTCTTACATTTCCGCACTCCACACAATTTCTACACACAACTTCCATAAACGTACCACTACCTTCAACCCCACCTCAACCATTAATATTTTACATATAATATTATTTAAAATTATGATATTAGTTGTAAGTATAGTGCACTTTGATTTTGAATATACTGGTTTTTTGATATTTTGAAGAAATTCATAAACCTTATCTGAAATTGGTTCATCCACATTAAATGCATGAGAAATTGGTTCGTGTACGTTGGATCGATCATGTAAATGTGTGAATGAATAATGTAACATACAAAACATATCATGGTCAAAAAGATTATCTAAATTGGATACATTGATAATATATCCACTTATCATAATCAAGTTGAAAGTAACAAATGATTGAAAGCCTTGTGTGTAATGAATCTCAATGTGTTGAAGCATTTAACATAAACACAAAGACATGATATCTTCCTCGTAGAAGCAAATTCAAGAGAAATGCATTAACCCGCCAATATATTCATTACTTTCTTTTAATTTAAAATACATCTATGACTTGTCCATTATGTTGAATACAACTCAAATGTTGTGTACAAGTATGCATTGAAATAAAAACACGGAGCAAAGCAAACAAAGTAGAAAAAAAGAAAGAAATAAAATAAATACGGAGATGTTTTCTACGCAAAAAAGATGATTAAGTTGGCATTAAATAAGGAAATAAGAAATAAAATGTTTTTTGCAAAAAAAAAAAGGAGAAATTTGATTAAATTGGAACTGAAATAGAAAATTGTTTTGACATGAAGATGAGAGATTTATTATGGAATTATCATTGAAATATTAAAATTGTAAATTAAAAATGTTAAAATGGTAAACTTGTAAATTAAATGTGAATTAAAATAAATTAATATTAATGATAATGTTATCAACTGTTTTTTTATATAAAATTATATAATATTGATAATTAATGTATTATTATCGTGATTTTATATTATAATACTATATTATCTATTAATAAAAAATAAATCATAACACTATAATATATAAATTACTAATTTATTATCAATACATTATTTAAATTAATAATATTAATAATTTAGATTAATAATATCATATTATTATATTATTTAAATTAATAATACAAATAATTTAAATTAATAATATGGTATTCAAAATAGGGCATACACGTAAGCGTGGAGACCATGCAGGGGACCGCATGGCATACGCGGGCTATCGCGCAGCCAATGAATGCACGGGCCACCACGAGTGTGGGGGCCCGGGCCCGTGCAAGCATGCCCGTGCATGACCGAGCTACTAAGCAGGTTGCACGGGTGCTTGCATAGGCATTCCCTTGCATGCGCGGGATATCACGCATGCCGCACAGGCGCGCATGGCATTTGCCGCGCAAGCGCGCACGGCATTTGTCGCGCATGCAGTGTGGGCGACCGTGTAGGCATGCCCACACGCGGGTGCCTGCACAGGCATTCTCCCTCATGGGTAGGCTACCGCGCATGCCGCTTGGGCACCCGTGTAGGCTTGCCCCTACATGTGCCGCGCATGTAGTGCGAGCGCCCGCGCAGGCATGCTGTTGCTTGCGTAGGCATGCTGTTGCAGCCTCTCATGATGCTACAAGCAACAATCATGTGAATGATCAAGGAGCTACAAGGCGAGCGCATGCGGCAATCATAGAGATTCGCACGAACACAACTCTATAGGAGGTTCGCTTGAACAAAATGGCTCCTACAGAGCCAAAGGACACCAATGATGCAACATCAGCATCAAGCAAGATAATGCAATTGACTAAGACATTACTCAACACTGCACATAGCCGCGTATGCAAAGACAAGCAGTACTCAAGTCATGGCACGAGACAACCAAGTAGTCACATGCCAAGGGACACGACCCTTCGAGCAAAGGTCGCAACCCTTCATGCAACATCGAGCAACCATCAAGCAATTGTCTCTAAAGAAGCAAAACAGGCTATTGCACATCCAAAAGAATGAGAAAGAAGGCCTTCATTCAAAAGGACACCAAGCGAAAAGGTGCCATTGCACGGCAGCCCGCACATGCCTATGTGTCATTGCACGAGCAGCCCACGTAGGAGAATGCACCCATTCCGAGCAATGCAGTGCCACTGCACGTGAATGCACTTATTAACCCATGCAAAGAGATGCCAAAGCATGAAAATGAGCAATTCATACTACCACCACATGAGTAGCATGCCACGAATGACAAGGCAATGTACTACCATACCTTAGTGCACCACAAGCATGAAGATATGAGCAAGGAAATGCATGCAGACGAGCCAGCAAGTGAAGAGACATCATTTGAAGACACATGGCTCAAGGGAACAGAGAAAATGCTTGAAGAAAATGAGCCATGGGCTGAGGAGACAGCACCAGCACACGGGCCAGCGCACGCCAGCACATAAGTAGTGAACACCAGCGCTCGCAAGCAGCACCAATGCCAAGTGAAAGGACTTTTGTTCCCCCATGAAATAACTGTTTTCTGAAATAATTTCATCTATTTTTGTAAGGCTTTCATTAGAAAAATAAGGAAGTTACAACTACCAAATAGTTATTATATATTAGGACTTTTCATTCCAAATGTTGTGTGTAAAGAGGACCTTTCAATACCCCCTTTACTTCTATAAATAGGGCAGGCCTTTCCCTTTGTTACAAGCAAGTTTTAAGAAATAAAATATTAGAGTTTATCTCCTCTCTAGTGTGAGAATGTATCCTAGGGCTTTAGGGTGCCAATAACCCCTTGAGTAACATCATATTTACGTGATAGGGTCGAAGTTTTCCCCTTAGGTTACATCACCCCGGCATGATATATCGACTCTTATACTTGAAGACCCATCAAGGCAAGTTCCAATCTTTTTCCATCTTCTCCATCTTCTACCTTTTCCATTCATTTCTCTACGAGTAAGGCCTTGTACATTGGGCATTTTAGTACCTTGCACATAGGAAGAACTCAAACCATCCACTCAAACCTCCCTAACCCCTTTAACCGTGTAAGAATCAAAGGCATTATGGGCCCTTGTATGCCAAGCCAAGAATTCTATACATCTCACAGCCTTTGCATGAGAAAAAGATTTTGTGTTGCAGGCCTAACATCAAATGAATGCAACACATACCCCCTATGCATGGGCTACCGTGCATGTATGCCTATGCATCCATGGGCTACCACATAGGTACCCAGCACATGTTGTGTGGGCACCCGCGTAGGTATTCCCCCTCATGTGTGGGCTACCGTGCGGTGCCTGTGCAGGCATGCCCTCGCGCGGCGCTTGTGCAGGCGTGCCCCCATGCGCTGGCTATCGCTGCCTCGCGAGTACTCACGTAGGTATTCCCTCACATGTTGTTGCGTTCCCTTGGTGATAAGTCCGCAACACTTGGGTTACTTCTTATGCAAGGGTTGTGAGAAGGGCAAGAGACCTTGGCTTGGCACTAGGATGGCTGAGAATGCCTTAGATCCTTGCATGGTTATGGGACTGGGGAAGTTTGAGTGGTTGGTTCAAATGTTTCCGTGTGTAAGGTACCAAGATACCCAATACATAAGCCCTTACTCGTAGAGAATGGGTAGAGAAGAGAAGGAAATGGAGAAGGATGGAAAAGGATTGGAACTTGCCTCGATGGGATCTTCAAGCAAAAGAACCTATATCACGCAAGGGTGATGTAACCTAAAGGGTCATTGGTACCTTTAAGCCCTAATTTTAATCTCACGCTGGAGAAGAAGAATTTATGAAACTTGGTTGTTTAATTCTAAATAATTTTGATTGTTTACAAATGAGGAAAAGGGTCCTATATATAGGCAAGGGCTATGGAGGCTAAAGGGCTCATTATATATGTCCTTTTATGCTAAAGGACTCCATTAAACCATTATCTATCCTAATAACTACTAGGCAGTTATTTACCTTTATTATAACACTTCAAAAGACATAAAAAATAAATGGAATTTATTTAACAAAGCAGTTATTGAATGGATGGACTGGTAGCCCTTTGGCTGCATGTGCACTCTGGCGTGCACTGCTCATGCTGGTTGGTGTGGGGGCCCTAGTTCATTACACCCTAGCTCATGCAATAGTGCTGAGACATGGCACGTTGGCTTGTGTGCAAGTGCAGGGGCATGCATGGGTGCCAGGCGTGGCATGCTGGCCTGTACGCAGACTTGGTGCTGGCCTGTACGCTGTCTTGGTGCAGGCCTACACGCTAATGCATGCTGGTTGGTGCGCTGGTGCACACCCATCAGGCCATGGCTCTATCTCTTCGAGTAATAGCCTTGTTTTTTCATGCATTAGGACTCCTACTTGAGTCTCTTTACCTACTGGCTCAATTGCACATGGTTGTTTGGTCTCTCGCTCATGCTCACAGTGCACTAAGGCAGGTAGTGTATTACTTAGCCTTTCTTGGGCATTGGCTCCTGCGGTTGCCCTATGGATTGCACCTTTTCATGAATAGGTGTCTCTTGGCATGGGCTGCATACTGTCTCTGCATGCATTGCTTTTGTATGTCAATTGCTCGTACAGCTACGAAGGTTGTTCATAGCGTGGCTCATGGGCATGCGTAGCCTTCTCACATGGTGTTCTTTCGAGCGATAGCCTTGTTGCTTGCTCCTTTTCATAAGCAACAGTCTCCTCAATGTCCTTGGAGTCAATTGGTTGATGATTGCTCAGACTTGTACAAAAGGTTATAACCTTTGCTTGAAGGATCGTGCCCTTTGGTGAGCGATCACTCAGGCTGTGCATGCTTCCACTAGTGTACTGCTTGCCCTCGCTTGTGCAGGCTGGTGCAATGTTATGCAATATCTTAGGCAATTGCTCTATTGGGTGCATGGATGGTGACTCTTCATTGGTGACCTTTGGTGCACCTTGAAGGAAAGTGTCGATGCAAACCTCCTTTGCTTCCTTTGGTGTGTGCAAAGTTGTCTTGACATGAGCATTGCATGTTGCATCATGCAATGTTGCTTCACATGTGCAAGTGCATGCGGCATGTGCAGGCACGTGTAGCATATGCCACACATGTAGCGTGGTTGCCCGCACAGGCATGCCCCCGTGCGAAGTCTACCGCGCATTCATGCTCATGCATGCGCGGGCTACTATGTGGGTGCCCATGCAAGCATGCTTCCGCCCACTTTGTGTGGGCACCCAAGCAGGCATGCCCCCATGCACAGGCAAGCACCACGATGTGCGTGCCTTATCTTTTTTGTTGCAAAAAGTGTGAGAACACAGGTTCTAACCTTAAACCTCAGATTTGGAACCTATTTGGTGTCAACTACTATACCACAATGTCATGCATGCTTGATCCCTTTTTTTCTCTCTTCCTTCCTCTCTATCTCACTTTCACTTTTTTTCCCCTATCTCACTTTTATCCAAAAAATGAACGAATTATTAGTTATTAATATTATATATTTTGAACTTGATTTGGTAAATATTTGTAATTGAATCTATAGATTTTTAAATTATTAATATAATATAATTTAAATTAATATTGATAATCATAATTTTATAGTATGACATATAGTATCCTCCACAAATCCACTCATCGAACACAAGAATTGTGTCATGTAAATTTGTCCAACAATAATGTAATTTATAGTAATATATATAGTAATGTAAGATTGATATTATTATATTATTGAAAAATGGTATCTTTATATCTCAAAATAATTTCAAATTTTTTGTAATTTTTTTCACTTTCATTGTACCCAGTTGGACATATCAGTAATTAATTTAATGGATGCAATAATATTTTTCAAAATAAATTTTCAAAATCTCTTTTTAACGTCTTTTTTCATTTTACAATTTAAACCCCTTTTCCGGCATTTTCTAGCATTTTTCGCCATTTTTTCATTACACAATTTTTTTCTCGTCTCTTTTTTCATTACACACTTTAATTATTATTCTTTGTTTTACTCAATACTAGCAATACTTTTAGTAAATACTCCTCTTACTTTCCATATATGTTATTTCTCATATGATTACTAATACAATTTTTAGAATTTATTACGATTTGCTATCTTGCAATTACTATACTTCATGCAATTTTTAGAACACTTGCGATTTGTTTGTGTTTTGTATGTTAACCATTGGCACCTTAATTTAATTTAAACTAATTCATTAAATTATTTTTAAATCTAGTTTCAGTTAAATTGTCACTTAAATTTTATTTAAACTACTAGTTGTATATATACATCTATCTTGTTATCAAGATTTTTAAGACTAGGAATAAACAATTTGAGCATGAAGTTTGTAGACTTCATATACAACCAAAGAGACAAATTATATGGTGTCATGAGCACTGACAAAATGTTATGCGTCCATTGTTTTAAATGGATTGAAA
Organism: Dillenia suffruticosa; assembly: GCA_033439265.1. Lineage (NCBI taxonomy): Eukaryota > Viridiplantae > Streptophyta > Magnoliopsida > Dilleniales > Dilleniaceae > Dillenia > Dillenia suffruticosa. The sequence goes on from JAVTVX010000029.1 coordinate 16,570,988, forward strand.
CCATCTACTTTTACCCCTAATCGAATATTTCTTGAATCAAAAGTGAAGTTAGTGGATGATACCGTGACTTACCATCATGTTATCATAATTTTATCACAAATTATAAATTTACTACTAGTTATCATTATATTTCACTCAAATAAATAATAATATTATCAAACTATCTTAACACTAGTTATCACTATATTTTATTCCAATAAATAATAATATTATCAAATTATATTACCAATAGTTATAACAAACTTAATATAACTTATCATAAACACATGTTAATTATATTACCAATAGTTATAACAAGCTTAATATAACTTATCATAAACACATGTTATCATTATATTACTATTATTTTTCATAAATTTATTACCAGTTATCATTATATTTCACTCTTATGAATAATAATATTATCAGATTATATTACCACTAATTATTATAAATTTACCATAAGTTATCATAAACACATATTATTACTATATTATTGACAGTTATCATAAATACATGTTATCATTATATTACCAGTAATTATCACAAACTTACTATTAATTATCACTATATTTCACTCTAATGAATAATAATATTATCAGACTATATTATCACTAGTTATCATAAACTTACCACAAGTTATCATAAATACATGTTATCACTATATTACAACTAGCTATCACTATATTTCACTCCAATAAATAATAATATTATCAGATCATATTACCACTAGTTATCACAAACAATTATAAACACTTGTTATCGTTATATTATCACTAATTATCACAAAATTATCACTATTTATCACTATATTTTACTCCAATAAATAATAATATTATCAGATTATATTACCACTAGTTATTACAAATTTATCATAAGTATCATAAAATTATCATATTATAATAACACACAACTTGTTATCACAAATTATGTCATGTTATTACAACTTATCATCAGATATCGCAAACGATTTGACACCTTAACTTTTAAAATTTTAAACTGTTTCTCAAAATTATACAAACGGTAGAATATGACATATATAAAGACTATTTTTAAATAGTTAGTAAAGAATACAACATTGGCTGATGAAAACTAATAACCGTTAGAATAGTATATAGTATTTACAAATGGTACAATATATGAGTTAATATAATCAAAGACTTATACAGACGATATGGTTAAGTAAATCTTAAAAAAGAGTTATATTGAGAATATTTTCAAATCATATCTAATCACATTTATTGACTACAAGTGATAATTATTAAAATTGAATTTTACTTTTACAGACAGTTGTGCTACCTTTATTGATAGTTAATAAACTTTTCTGGACACTACAATTTATACTATTGGAAAATGTATGTATTTCTCTATAGTTTTGTCAAAAACGTCTCTATAGGGCATAAGAAACCGTTATAAAAGGTCACTGACAATAAAAGTTACCATCATAATAGAATTTTAATTTTGTAGTATTGTTTGAAAGAGACTTTGAAACTATTAGAGTTAATGATCATTTATCCTATTTTTGACAATCGATGGGTGAGTTCGGTCCATGTAGTTCCAAAGAAGAGTGGATTTCAATTGGCGATGAACGAGAATTATGAGCTAGTTCCAATGAGACTCCAAACCGAGTGGCAAATATGCATTGATTTTAGGAAATTAAATACAGCGACTAAGAAGGATTATTTTTATTTTCCCATCATTGATCAAATACTAGAAAGGTTAATGGGTAAATTGTTTTTCTATTTCTTGATTGGGAATTCAGGATACTACCAAATAATTGTAGCTCAAAAGGATAAGAAAAGACCACCTTTACTTGCCCATTTGAAACATTTGCATATCGTAGGATTCCCTTTGATCTTTGTAATGCACCGGATACTTTTCAAAGGTGTATGATGAGTATTTTTTCTGATTTGATTGAAAATTGAATCAAGATTTTTTGGATGATTTTACGGTGTATGGAGATTCATTCAATTAATATCTAAATAATTTGTGCAAAATTCTTAAGAGATGCGATGACACTAACCTATTCCTTAATTATGAGAATGTCATTTTATGGTCAAAAAAGGGATAATGTTGGGGCATGCAATTTCATTGGAAGGTATTGAGGTTGATAAGGCCGAAATTGATTTAATTGTTAATTTGTCGTATTCTACTACTGTGTGGGAAATCCGTAATTTTCTTGGTCATGCAGGTTTTTATTGAACATTCATCAAGGACTTTTTGAAGATATCTCCACCACTCTCACAATTGTTCCAAAATGATGTTCCATTCGATTTTGGAAAAGAGTGTAAGATGGCTTTTGACAAATCGAAAACTTTGCTAACTTCAGTACCAATTTTGTAGCCGCCTAATTGGAATCAATCATTTGAACTGATATACGATGCTAGCTACTATGTCATGGGAGTTGTTCTCGGACAAAGGGAGGGGAAGCAATCTCATGCCATTTATTATACATCAAAGACATTTAATCCCACCCAATACAACAACACCACAACGGAGGAGTTTCTTTCCATATCTTTGCTTTTGAAAAATTTAGATCTTATTTGTTGAGCTCTAAAGTTGTTTATTTTGATCATACAGTCTTGAAGTACCTCCTTTTGAAGAAGAAATCAAAATCGCTTCTTATTTGTTGGATCTTGTTGCTACAAGAGTTCGATTGAGATCAAAATTTTGGTATCAAATCATCTCAGCTAGCCGGTACAAGAGGACGAAAATGTGCCCATATCCAGGACATTTCTGGATAAGCAATTATTGGCTCTTCAATGTAATGGAGGTAAAGAACCTTGGTTTGATGATTTTGTGAATTTTCTAGTCACAGGTGATTTACCACATGGATTGAACACTGCACAAAAAAATAAGATTAGAATTGACTCTAAGTATTGCATTTGGGATGAACCTTACTTGTGAAAAATTGGGGATCAAGTTATTCATAGGTGTGTTCTGAATGATGAAATTCAAGCTACACTTATTGTCACACTTATGCATATGGTGGGCATTTCGGCCTTAAGAAAACTATAAGAAAATCTTAGATAGTGGTTTTTATTGGGACACAATTTTTAGGGATGCATACCATTTCTGTAAAAGTTATGAAAAATGTCAAAAAATTGGTAATATATGCTTTAAAAATGAGATGAGGGTATGGATTTTATGGGTCTCTTTTCTAGTTCTTTTGGTCATTTATACATTTTGCTTACTATTGATTATGTTTCTAAGTGAGTAGAGGTAAAAGCTACTCGAGCTAATGATACTGAGGTTGTTGTAAAGTTTCTTAAATCTAACATTTTTAGTAGGTTTGGTATTCCTAAAGCCATCATCAATGATCAGGGTGCTCATTTTTGCAATAAAATGGTGGAAGCATTAATGCGAAGATATAGAGTAAATCACTGTGTAGCTACAGCCTATCATCCACAAACAAATGGGCAAGCCAAAGTGTCAAATCGTGAGATCAAGAGTATCTTGGAGAAAACAGTAAATTCTGACTGTAAAGATTAGAGTTTGCACTTAGAAGATGCCTAGTGGGCTTACGGGATAGTATACAAAACTTCAATCAAGATATCACTTCATCGGCTAATTTTTGGCAAGTTATGTCACCTTTCTGTTGAGCTTGAACACAAGACATTTGGCCTGTCAAACAATGCAATTTGGATGCAAAAGCAACAGGAGTGGAGAGGAAGTTTTAGCTTCAAGAATTGGAGAAAATTCGGTTAGAGGCATATGACAATACGAGAATGTATAAGGAGCGAGCCAATTACCTTCGTGACAATTTCTTGCATCATAAACAATTTTCGGTAGACCAAAAAATTCTCATTTATAATTCGAGATTGAAACTTATGCCTGGTAAGCTTAGGTCTCATTGATATGTCCATACATTATTGTAAGTATCTTCTCATATGGTACGATTCAATTTCAAAACCTTGAAACTAACAAGACTTTTCAACTAATAGCCATAGACTCAAACCTTTTGTCGAAGATATTGATATTTCCATCATGAAGGAGATTAATTTAGCATACCCCGTTTATATCAAAGGATAAGACGAGAAGACTTGTCGAGTCAAAGATATTAAACAAATGTGCTTATTGGGAGGCAACCCAATATTTTTTATGATTTTTATTTAATATTTCCTTTTGTTGATTTGATTTGAATTTAAGTTTTTTTTATGGTATTTTTTTAGGTGAGTAAAGGCTGCTAAATTTTGATGTCTAGAAGTGCTTTGTCGTTAAGGCGTGCCAATGCCTTAGATTTTCGTTTCTGCCACAATCCAAACTGCCTTCAAAAATTGACCAGAAGTACTCCTACGTAAAGGCATGCCTATGCCTTACAAAAAGTTTGTTACTGGTCATTCAAAAAACACCCTCAAGAATAGACAGAAATGCTTGATGTTTAAGGTATGCCCACGCCTTAAACAATTTTAGTTACTACCTATAACAAGAGAATTTAAGGAAACCGGCCATAGCTTAATGTTTATGGCGTACCTACACCCTAACTAACTTTTGTTATTGCCAAGTGAAAAAAAAAGAGTACAAACAAAACAACATAAATAAAATTAAAAAAAAAAAGAGAGAGAGAGAGAGAGAGAAAAACTTTGGAAATTACTTTCTAACTCTTCAATTTTCATCTTGTTTCAGGGTTTTCCTTGCCACTTTCTCTCTTTGCCTTCATCTTCCTCAACCTTCCTTGATTGCCAGTAGCCATGGGAAAGAAAAAGGTTCTTAAGCACTGCTATGGCCTCCATGATCGTTGGCCCTCCAGTTTGCGTCTTCCCATGCCGAATCACATGTCTCTCTCTTCCGATAGTGAGGAAGCTCCTTCATCTTCTCCAGTGATTCTGATACCCTCCTCCTCTCAATTACCATCCTCTTTCTCCTTTCCCACCTTCACTCTAGGGGAGTATTCTTCTACTTTACTCTTTATTTCTTTTCTTTACTTTTGCCTTGTTTGAGTGGTTATATGTATTCCTCTTATCTCATTTTCGCATACATTGGAGACAATGTATTGTTTAAGTATAGGGGGATGTTATGTGTTTTATTCCTTATTTTGGTTCTTGATATTATATTTTTTTTCTTTGCTACATTAGTTTAGGTTTGTTACTTCAATAAATAAATAAATAAATAAATAAATAAATAAATAAATAATAAAAATTTTGAACTTTCTAAGTTGATGTGTGCTATTTGGTTGGTTGGACATTTATGACAAATAACTCATATGAATGGGTTTTATACTTGTAATGGCTATTTTTATCTTTAATAATTTTTTTCGAATGATAAACATGTAAAATTTGACACAAATCTTACTTGAAAAGTGAGGTTTTAAATTTAAGATGAGTAAATTCATTTTTTGTGTTCGAGATTGTCTTTCTTGTAGTGTGATTATCATACTTCGAATAAATATTCTAGAACTTATTTTATTATGCATGTCAAGACCACATTCTAGAATTTCATATATTGAAGTGACAAAAGCACCTACATTTTACCCACTTTTGGCTTTCATAAAAAAAAATCCCTAGCTTGACTTTAAAACCCCTAGTTAACTAACTTATGTAGTTAATTGCATCGTTTCGATTATTTATTTGTCTCAAAGGAAAGATGATGATTGAAATTTAGGTTTTTATACTTTTTATGAATACGAAATTGAAGTTTGTGCTCATGCAAGAATAAAGAAGTTTGGTCATTCTCTTGACTATTCTATTATGGATGATTACTTGAAACCAAAAAAAAAAAAAAGGAGGAAAGTGAGAATGTGCCAAAAGCAAAAAAAAAATGAAAAAAAATGAAAAACAAGAAGGAAAAGAAAAGGAAAAAGTGCAATATATTGTTGAAATTTCAATCATTTACTTTCATGGAAATAACGAAAAAATATTGACAAGAGTGCAAGAAGACATGTTTTATCTTCTGTGCTGTTTGTTGGGGCAAAAGTGCTCAATATGGATGAATTATGTGGTTAATTTTATATATATATATATATATATATATATATATATATATATATATAGGTACATTTTAACCCTTAAATATCATTTTTATTTTGCCTTTATCGCTAATTTTATTACAACTAAATAAAAGATTTTTAAATTAATACATAAAATTCAAATTTGTAAATAGTTGAGATTTGATATATTTACAAGCAAAAAAGAGTGCAAGAAGTGCAATATATTGTTGAAATTTCAATCATTTACTTTCATGAAAATAACGAAAAAATATTGACAAGAGTGCAAGAAGACAAACAAAAGAAGACATGTTTTATCTTCTGTGCTGTTTGTTGGGGGAAAAGTGCTCAATATAGATGAATTATGTGGTTAATTATATATATATATATATATATATATATTGGTACATTTTAACCCTTAAATATCATTTTTATTTTGCCCTTATCGCTAATTTTATTACAACCAAATAAAAGATTTTTAAGTTAATACATAAAATTCAAATTTGTAAGTGGTTGAGATTTGATATATTTGTAAGCATATGATAATGTTAATTCCAATGTGTTAATTTAAGTGATATATACATTTTATACCTCATTTTGAGTGAATTTGAGTGAACCCTTGGAGAGAATTGTTAAATTTTACAATTTTGATTTCATAAGTAACTGTTGGGATATATAATAGTTGTTTTTGTACAAAATACTATAAAGTACTTTATGTTTTGATTAAATTTCCTGTTTGATTTTATGGCACATGTTGGCTTAGGGGGGAAAAAATTTGGTTGGTTTAGAAAATAGTTTTGAATTCAACTAAGTAAGTAATGTCTGAGGGCAAACATATTTAGGTGTGGGGGAATTTGATAGGGTATAAATTATTGTAATAATTATGATTGATTTTGCTTTATTTTGAGTAAATATTATACTAATAATTATATTTTCAGATATTTGTTAGCCTAAAATTGATGGAGAAGGTTCATAAAAGAAAATAGAGAAAATGGAACTAAATTGGAACATTTACAAAAAAAAAAATAGAAAAAATGGACAGCAATGATCTTTCATCAGCGCATGCGGACCATGGGATTTATTGTAGAATTTTCTGGAGACTAAGTTAACAATATCTCTTCATTGTTTGTAAGAAAATTTCATGAAATTTGAGCCTAATTTTGAAGTATGGAAGATGTTCAAGATGATTGATTTATTTTTAATATTTTGAGATAAATTTTAGAAGTTTAACTTTCAAAAATTTTTATCTTTTAGAAACTTTACTTTAAAAAAAAAAAACCAATTTGAATACTTTCTTTGATTTATTCTTTTACTTTTTTTATAATTATCATTTTTTTCGGAAACTCCATGATTTATAAGAAGGCAGCTAGCAGTGCAAGACAAAAAAAGCGGTTTTATTTTATTTTATTTTGCTCTCTACACATTATTCTTGGATCAATAGGAGCAGCAGCCGTCAAAGTCCTTCTAGTCCATTCTATCATCTCTTTTCCAGCGGCAACATTCAATTTATTTCAATAATATTTCATTATTTTATGAATTTCTCCTTTCTCATTTGTTCTTTATACATTAATTTTCTAATTGAATTGTTATTAAACTCTTGATTTCAATGATTATGAGATCTAATTGAATATATTAAATCAATATTTTTGAGATATTTACTTAATTCCTATAATTTATGAATCATGATTTTTTTAATTTTATTAAATAGTGACTAATATTTAAAGTATTAAAATAATTTACAACCAATGAAACTTTAAATCTGTAATTATTTATTTGTTTTAATTTAGTAGTGAATAACATAAATATAAATCTTTGTTAATCGTGTAATGTATATTATGAAATTGAATAATCTAATTTAAATAACCCATTATATTTTTGTTGATTAGAATTGGGTTTTTCTCAATTTTAATACTATCAAAACTTTAAATATTAAGAGTTTCTCTTAATTATTAACAAAATAAGAAGAAATTGGTTGTTTGGTATTTGTTGATCGACTATAACTAATTTATTTATGATTGTTGAAATTTTTAAATAAATCAATGATCAATCATATGAAATCAAGGTGGATATAATTTTTTTTATTAAAAATTGATTTCCTATTGAATTTTATTTTTTGAATTTTGAGTTGTTTAGTTATTTATTTTTATTCCTTTATTTATTTTGTTAGATTAATTTATTAATTTAGTTAAATTCAAACCTTTCATATTTTTATTTTTTAAAAGCAATAAATCCATAATTTTCTACGGAGACGAGACGACCATATTCACCCTAAACTCGAGATACATTAAGGGATTGGTAGAAAAGTTTGATCAGATATTAAATATGAAATATTATGAAATTTATAATTAAAAGTTCAAAATTGATGAAAAATTATTATAAGTTGAGAACACAAAATAGTTCATCAAAAATCTTAATAATCCTCAAATTTTTCTGAAAGAAATATAAGAAGGGCAGTTTCACGGGTAATTTGAAGAAGAAACTAGGATTTCGAAAAATTAAAGGAAAGGCGAGTATGAAATTTTAACACATGTTAAAACTTATTTTAAAAATATTAAAAAAAATTAACTGATTATAATAAAATTTCAGATAACGAAAAAAAAAAGTTTATGGAATTATTCCTGATTTTTTATTTCAAGCTTTGGGTTTTACTGCTCTCTCTCTCTCTCTCTCTCGATCGATCGATTGACCAGTTTCCGTGTAACGGTGAAATTTGTCTCTCCAACCAATTCTGAGGTATTTAATCTTCAGCGATATTTCTTCTTTCTTTGCTTGATTTCTAAGTGTTTCTGTTTGGATTTTGATTTTAGGGTTTTTCTAAATTACAAACACTTTTCGAAGAGGGAGCAGGATGGGAAGTAATTATGCGCAGATACCGACGAGCTTTGGACATGAACTTAGGGCTTGTCTTCGTTGCCGCCTTGTCAAGACCTACGATCAAGTCCCCTTTTCCTCTATTTCTCCTTTTTATCTTTAGGGTTTCTCCTGCTGCAATGTTAACCTTTCTCTGCTTGTGGGTAGTTAGATAGACATTCAGCTACTGTTCTAGAGTTCTTTAATATCATGATATGTTTACACTTTTCATACCCATTCGTTTATGCTTTTGATCCTGTATGTTATTTCAAATTATAGGGTTTTTCTTGATAAAATGATGGAACTTTCTGTGTTTGGTTATTGAGGAAATCATATGGGGTTTGATTGATTTTACCTTCGATTTAGATAATTTTGCACCATGGCAGCACTATTGATTTTTTTTTCCCCCTCTCTCTCTTGAGTGATGCGCATTTTGGCTTTGTTTCCTCATAATCTTCCTCATAATCTTTCATTTGACTCTTGGTCATCTCTTTCGTTTTCTGGAAAAAATGTTGTCTTTCATATACTTCATGCTTTTTGTCATGGGGTCTAACATTTCTGACCTCTTTCCTTGAATTTTTGGAGTCAATTCTCAACACCTACAATCTAGGAATGTAAAAGGGGTTGGGATGCCGCTGGGTTTCTCTTCCCGCCAACTATAAAATAGCCTCAGTCTCCATGAACAAATATTAATCATCTTTGCTCCTCCAAGCCAAGTAAAAATATCTTTGCTTTACAAATCTACAAATTCATTAACCTTTCAAATATTTGGATTCAAATGTCTGAATACTTGTAACTTCGCCTAAAAAAGAATAAGCAGATATTTTTCTTTTCTTTTTCATAAAGGGGGAGATATAAATTGATGGGTGGGATAGTGGGGCAGGCTACACTAAAAAGCCCTTGCGGCCAAGGTAAATTGATATTCATACTCATCTGCACCCATGTATCACCCCCACTTAGCAGCCCCTGGTAATGTTGGTAGGATAAGGGAGATTACCAAAACATTTGCTTCATTGAATCTGCTGTGTAGTCCATGGTTACGACCATTAATGCAGGCATAAGCCAATTTTGCCATCATGACATAGTGAGAAGCTGACACAGGGAGCATCCCCAACCCATAGTTGCAATTTTGAAATATGTATTCCTCAGAACCAGTTGCGAACCCCTGTGCCAATATATCTTTATAGGAACGTCATATTAAAATATATATATATATATATATATATATATATATATATATATGCATTTCCCGCCTTTTGGTATATTGATAACAACCTGAACCACTACTCTTTGGGTGCACATTGGTATTGCCCATTAGACACATAAAGTAGCACCTGGTGTGAACACCATGCAGGCCAAACCTTCTGCAATGCAGTCAAAAAGGTTTGAACTTTTTAATGTCACTTGAAGACAGGTGCATCTTCTGCAAGCTGGAAATTTAATTGGGACGGTGGGTTCTAAATTTACTGCCTGTTTCAACTCTTTTGTTTCAGCAACCTGTTTGGCTGAAGGAGAAAGTCACAGTTATTAGTATTATTGACTAATTTTATTTGGTATCGAACACACATTCTCACTGTGAATGTATTTTAATTTGAACTCTGGAGTCACATGGTATGCTAATTGTAGGATGGCATAATGTGAGACAGATACTCCAAAGCTAGTCTTTGGAGTCACTATAAGATGATATAGAAGTGCTTATCATTTCTTGCGGTCCTGATCAACTAATTTTTGTTTTTTCATTTACTTCATTTTGCTTTATTTTGTGTTTGCCAGTGTATTTCCTTTTGTGTCTAACCTTATTTCTGTGCTCTGCTTATGATGTCATCATCTCATTGTTTTCCCTGTATGCTTTCTGTGCAGTTCAGAGAATCAGGATGTGAGAACTGCGCATTCTTTGGCATGGACAAAGACCACGAGCGTGTTGTGGAGTGCACCACTCCTAACTTCACTGGGTACGAGTGTTATTGCCTTTTCAAATCAAAATATTTATTTTTACACATCTTAACTTGTTTTAGTATATCTTTTACCAGTTAAACACCGCAGTCTCTACATTTTCAACAACTGCAGTAACTTTTTAGTGGAATTCTATCATCATGTGGAACTTCTATGCTCCCAATCATTTCCTGATGAAAGTGTGTAGAATTTAGTTAGTCTTAACTGGCTTGAAAATTCAATCTAAAAACGGACATCAGTACTAATAATTACATCTCCACTCCTATTTTCGCATTCTATTTGCTGTGGACCATTTTAATACCTTTTTCTGTGTTAAATCTTCCATATGTTTACTTTTGCAGGATAATCTCAGTGATGGACCCAAGTAGAAGTTGGGCTGCTCGGTGGCTGCGAATTGGTATCATCCCTTGTTTAATCTAATGTCCTTTTCATTACTTGCGTATATGTAATTGTTCCTTTCTTTAAATGTTGGAAAGGTAACATTTGCAAACATTTACAGTTCTGTGTGCTAAACACTGCCTCATTGTTAATGAGAACGCAGAAAGTGTATGATCTAAGCTCAAAGCACTAGTTTTTGGATATTATTCTAGCTCTCAATGAACCAATTATTTTAGACTTAAAGAGGTTGATTATGAAAGAAGCAGATTAATTGAACTTTGAATATCATTCTTTATCTTCAGGTTCTAGTTCACTAGCTTCAATTTTGAAATTGTCAATTGTTTTACAGGAAGATTTGTCCCCGGTTGTTACACCCTTGCGGTCTCGGAGGCACTTCCTCCTGATATGCAGGTTGGTATCCTTATCCTCGGTTGCCCTTTCTAGAGAGCATGAGGATTAAATGGAATTAACTGGCATATTGGCTATATTTTTCTGTTCATTTTGTAGATCATTTGATTGTCCATTCAGCAACCTCTACTCCTAAATTTATATTTGTTGAAGCAGTCATAGTTATTTTTGTCTTGGATTCCAAATCCGTTCAGGGTTTTTTGACTGTCAGATTATTCCCCAGCTAGTTGATGTCGTTTTGGTTACTTTGGGTTCATTTGCCATGGCTGAACTATTTGTTTAATTGTTCCTATTTCTTTTGCAGTTTTTTCTGGTTGAATACTGTTTGCATCTGCTTCTTCTTTTTAAATGCCAAGTTTTGTGCCTCTGCTTCTGTGATGTGATGAGTTTACTGGTTTAACATATGATGGATCTAATGAATCTGGTAGCATCAATTTTGTTCTTTTCACATCTATGTTCCTCTGGACTTAATTTTGTTGAACGGTAGCCTCTATATAAGGTAAAGAAACACACTCCTACTATCTGATAAACTACAAACTATGGGTCACCCTCTTGAAGCGTGGTTCGGTAATCCTCTTAAAACCTCTTATGGCTCATCTAAGATTTTTTTTTTTTTTTTTTGGGCAAATTCTTTTAGCCATATATTCTTAATTTTTAATAAAAGATCATTAAATAAGGACAACTCTAGTGTTTTAAATGAAATTTAAATTTTTGGTATGAAGAACTATATGTTTCATGCTAAAGTTTTTTTCCCCAGTTGACAAATGCTTTATTATTATTATTATTATTATTGAATTTGACAAAATAGAGCTTTGAAGAGGTGAGAAGAGGTTCTCACTAAAATGCGCCCTTGGTCCAACTAATGTTTCTAATTGTGATGGCATGCATGGCCTTGGGCTTGATTTGCTAGAACCTGCTGGATCTTGTCTTTTTCTGTAGAGTCTGGCTGCAGAAAACTTACGTTCTGCTATTGTCTGGTTCCTGTCACCCATTTATCTATCTTTATTGCACTTGTGTAGTAAGTTTGGTTGTGTACACTTTGACCTGCTACTGAATTCATGACTGATCCTTCTCTTTGCATTTTTGTGTAGCATCTTTGTGAAGAGGAGCGCGTGAATTACGTTCCCCCAAAGCGTAAATAAGTCAACGAGTTGGGAGCTAAACTCCTAGTTGCGTTGGATGATTTTAGGAAGCATTCTGAGGATAAATGCTCGTGGCGTCTCTTTTTTGGTACCTGATAGGTGTTTTAAAAATGTATGATATATTTCAAGTTTCCACCAGTAGGGAATCAAAGCATGTAAGAAGTTTCAAACTTTTTACTACTCGTCAATCTGTGTGATGAATGATGTCTTCAAACTAGTCAAACACAGTTTACACCTCTGAGAAAGAAAAACTTGCAAGAGCTGTTTGAGTTATAGCTTAATTAGATCCGTCCCCTTCTTCTTAGACGTCTCGAGTTTGGCCATTCCCTGTATAACCAAGAATGATGCTGGATTGGAAGACTAGTTACAATTCATACTAGGATTAGCACGTGTGTCCGAATCAAGAAATGAAAATTAAAAGTATGCCATGAGTAATGGTCATAATATTACCCACTGGATGCTAACAGCAATGTCAGATAATTGGGGACCAATCCGATCCTTCACTCCCCTCATCCACAAAGCTTTGCCTTAACAAGTTGTTTTAGACATCATGCATTTGGCTACTCAACCTACATCATGGAAAGTGAGAAATGCAGAATCTTAATCATCCGAGGATAGTCTGGATTGAAACTTACTTGAATTCCATATCTATAATGGACAGTGTTTGATCATAAACGATGTGTCTTTTTTCCTAGAAACCTGATTACATAACATTAGTTTGGGGTTCGATGGTGATTGAGCCACAGAATGGATATAAGACTCCCTCACTCTCAATTCCTCCCAAACCCCAATACGAAAGGGATTCAAAATCTTAGGACCATCTATACTACCTTAAGGGGCCTTTACTAGCTGAAATAGCGCGTACACACACACATACTCCCTCTCTCTCTCTCTCTCTCTCTCTCTCTCTCTCTCTCTCACTCAAACTAATATCACCAACCTTAGGTGCTGTGCCAAGTTCTAAACTCTGAGAGACGTAAAAGACACTAAATCTAAGATAGAAAAACTTTTATGAAATCAATTAACATAGTCATGAAATTACAAGGAACCATCTTCATGGTTGGTTTTTGTGCTGCTGTTGAACCCAGGTTCTATAGTCTTGCAGAATTGCTGCAAAAGCAATGGTACAAGCCTATCCACCAAAGCTTGCATGATTCTGAAAAATCAAATCCACCTTGGTCTTTCAAATAGGGAAAATATCATAAATTGATAAAAAAATGATAAAGATATGGAGTCACTGTATACAAAATTATATTAGCATGCGCTAGAAACTCTGCATTCAACAAACATATCCTAGTTCAACAAATTCTATCCTATGAAGTGCAAATTAAGTCAACATACGTGAGCTTGCAAGAAACTTTAAATGTCAGCTCTCAAGAAATTTTTGAGCGACCATCTGCCCAAACTGCATTGTTCGACAATTATAGTTTTGCAGACAGGCTATAGAAATCGGAGGTCTTTAAATAGTAATGGACCTGCATTAGATGTTGAAACTTTTAAAATAAGTAGGCCTTTCAAGTTTAGTAGTCATCCATGTTGACAGTGGCCAAAACCATAGCCAACATCTCTGACAGAGAAGGGTTACTAAGTCCATATCGAGAAGAAAATATATAAGGGGAAAATTTATGAATGATATATGATCTTACATTGCTTCAGTTCAGCTGTAGTACTATACATTCCAAAGGCATGATATACATCTTTTTAATTCCAAATCATTCATTATAATAATTTTATGCTCAACACTTGCCAACTAAACCACCAACTGGCAAACTGTTATGAAAGAGTCAAATACTTACAAATTTCCAGGACCTTCAACAGCAGATGCCGGCAACAAAGTAAATGGCCGAGTATAAATCTGAGGAATATGAACAATTCAATCACAACGACAGCTATATGAATATGACAGGAGCAAGCAATAACATTGTGTATTACTACAAAATGAACAAACTCGGCAAAAGTAGAAAAAGGTTGACCTTCGGTCAGGTTACATCTCGTTCATTTGTTCTGCAAGCGCATGTATACAAGCCCCATTTTTGGGGGGAGTGAGAGTGAGAGAGAGTGGGAGAGAGTACACGTAGAAGTTAATCATTTGTTTTTTTTGGGACATGTGTGCAGACTCCATGGAATTATGATCATTGCTCCTATTAGCTTATCATTGTGGGTTAACAATATTAAATATGCTTTTCTTTTCAACTCTTAATCACTCAAGGGTGAAGTTGACAGTGGCAAAATATGCACAGATGGTGATTCAACTGTTAGTTGGAAGGCACTGAGGATCTAATAAAATTAAATTGACATGTATAATCAAAAGATCTATCTTCTTTCCATGCTCCCTGGCAATTGAATTTTTTTGTTGGAAGGGCTATAGTAGTGGGAGTAGAAGCAGCAGCACCTGCCTTTTGTCCTAAATAAAAAAGAAAGAAAGAAAGCCCGGGTCCGGCTATTATTCCTCATTTTCACATCTTCATAAAAGCAAAATCGCTATCCAAGAGCGTCTAATGTGCAACCAACCACAAGAGTGAGATTTAGATTCACCATTCAAAAATGACTCCAAACCATTTGCATCCCATGTTATGCGATTTCTCATGGATGCAGCAGCTTGAAATAAAAAAAGATCAAAGGTAATCACAGTGTGCACCAAAAAGCTGATGTCAGAGATGAAGCACTTATAGTTCATCATGCTCAAGAAATTTCATGAACATTGTTAAGAATATTGACATTTTTAAATTGAAGAAATCTTATTGAAAAAGTTTTGAAAGTTTCCAAATTGAATAAGTTTTTGAGAATATTGACAGTTTTAAATTTCTATATTGTAATATTTCATTTTATTTTTTCCTTTTATATTTTTATAGGATCACTCTATAAATAGCGTCTTTATACAATCTATTGAAAACACAACACAACACTCTCTCAATCTTCTCTCTTTATTCTTTCTGTTCTTTCTGTTTTATTTTCTTTTTTCAAGCATGGTATCAGGGCCGGCTTCTTTTTCTAACATGGTACCAGAGCACTAGGTGTTCGATCGGATATTTTTTTCTACTCTTCTCATCGATTAGACTTCTTTTTTTTGGCCTAATTATGGAAAAATTGGATATTTCTCGATCTATTTCTATTATTCAAAATCATTCTGCTGTATTCCCTCTGTGTTATTCTGTTATTGAAGATTCTGTTTCATTTTTCAATCCCTCTGCTTTATTCTGCCGGTTCTCGACAATATCTTACGGTTTACTGCTTTTCTATTATTGAATATTGTGCTTCATTCTTCAATCTTTTTTTTTTTTTTTTTTGAGAGAAAGAATGATACTTGTATTATGTACACAAGCCTTTCTTTGTGTGTGAAGACAAAAATGATTTCCAGAATTTGCTTCTTGTCTTTAGCCATGAGAGTGTGAATTGAAGTGTAGAATGTCTTGTATTCATTTACCAACAGCATTCCACCTTTGCGCGAATTACTTGAACTCCATCGAGAGACAAACCTGAAAAATGGTTATTCTGGCGTTCCACAACTTCTGATCCCTCAAACTGCAACCAATGAAGAGAATAAAAAATTGTGAGACCTTGAACAAATATTGGCACTGAAAGCATCAAATGTTGTCTCACTAGAACTTCAACCTTAAATTTTGGAATCACAAAGTATATAGATGGAGGTGCTTCCGTCTTTTGATTTTTCTTTGACTGGTTCTGATAGAATACCATGAAACGAAATCTTCATTAGCCCATTTGCATTTAGTGAAAATCTACATTCAAAAGTAAGACGGATGCCAAAGAGTTTAAAAAAAGTCATCCTTAATCGGTACATGTAAAAACTTTATGTGGACTTACTGAAAGTAGCAAAAAAGAATATGTGTGCATGGATGATACTTATATTTAAATCTGCTTCTCAAGTGACACACTGACCGATGAAGTCGGTCAAGAATGTCAATCTCAATATATTTTGATCCAAATGTTGCGGTCTTTATCATTTCTAAGACTGAAGGAAATTGATTTAGGCTAGATAAGATAACACTCCACTACTGAAGATCCATGAAGAAGCAAAAGTGTACTGAAAATAATTACTCCAAGAGTTCGGTGATCTTCCGGTACAGTTGTTCAGAATATAATATTGCAGTTATTTAATCCTGGCATAGTTACTGTGACGCAGGACAGCGTAGTGGGTGAAATAATAGCGATAAAAGTGAAAAATTAGGAAAGTAGGCCTAGATCGCAAACTAGGGTTCTTAGGCTTCACATCTAAGAGAAAACTGCATCTCACAATCTGGAAAAATATTTATTAATCAGAAAAAAATATCCTCCTTTGAAACGCTACATAAGTGCCTATTTATAGAAAAAAAATAAAACTTAAGAAACCCTACTCAAATATGACTCTTCTCCTAAAAAAACCCTACTCAAATATGACTTTTGTCCTGTGAGGAAAACTAATTTATATAAATATAGAACTCTATCTAAATATAACAATTTTAATCAAAATTAATCCAAAATGAATTTTATCTACCACCAGAGATATGATCTAATATATTTAAAATAAATCCTAACTAAATCCTTTACTATCATCCATATCCCAAATCAAAATTTGTGCTTTTGCATGTCTCTTGTAAACTTTAAGAGGCTGTTGCCAATGTGCTGTATCATATCTCCCCAGCTTGAAAGAACTCGACTCTGGCGAGTTAAAAGCATGAAAGCTATCATAAAGAGTCGGATTAATCTCTTCCAACTCCTTTTCTGTAACCCAAGTGCAATCAGAAAGTAGGTGTCCCTTCCACCTAACCAGAAATTTATATTGAATGCCATCTGTAGTGTAATCTTCTTGGAAGTCTACAATTTCTTCAACTCCCTCCTTCAATTGTGGCCCCAATGGAAGCTTAGAAACAGTAGTGTCATTTGTAAGTGAATCATCACCATGGTATAAGGTCAAATCTTCAATGTTGAAGATATTGCTTATACCTATATCATCTGGCAAGTCAAGGACATACGCATTTGAACTGATCCTCTTAAGGATTTTATAAAGACCTGCACTCCTTGAGTGAAGTTTCTTATATCGCCCCTTAGGAAACCTCTCAGGTCTTAGGCGAATCATGACCATGTCTTCTTCCTTGAACTCAGCAAACTTTCTCCCCAAATCAGCCTGTGACTTGTAGCTCTCATTGCTTATAGCAATTTTCTTTCTAACGTCATTATGTAACTCTCGTATGTGCTTGGCAAAGGCTTCAGCTTCTACATTAGGACGAGCTTCAATTGGTAGAGGAACCAAATCAATTGGCTTCTTAGGTGTCACCCCCGTAACCACTTCAAAAGGACTACGACCTGTACTCCTATTAACTGAGTTGTTGTAGGCAAACTCAATCATAGGAAGTGTCAAATCCCAACTAGAAGTATGGTGTTGCACACAACAGCGTAGAAGATCTCCCAAACTCCTATTAACAGCTTCAGTTTGTCCATCTGTTTGTGGATGAAATGCTGATGAAAACTTCAGTTTGGTGTCCAGCAATTTCCACAACGAAAGCCAAAAGTAGCTCATAAACTTCACATCACGGTCAGAAACAATTATAAATGGTATCCCATGAATCATCACAACTTCTCTAAAGAAAAGTTTTGCTATATAAAGGGCATCCGAAGTCTTTGAACACGGAATGAAGTGAACCATCTTAGAATAGCGGTCAACTACTACAAAAATTGAATCAAAACCTCTAATAGTTTTAGGCAATCCTATCACAAAATCCATGCTTAAGTTTTGCCATGGTTCATGTGGAATAGGTAAAGGGGTATAATGACCTGTATTTTTCCTCCTTTCCTTTGAAATTTGGCATATCCGACATCTGGCCACAATTCTGACAATATCGCGCTTCAAACTTGGCCAATAGAATCGATCTTCTACAAGAGCCACAGTCTTATCTCGCCCAATGTGCCCTGTACTCCTCTAGAATGAAGTTCTCGAATAACTTCTTCTCGCAAAGATGTGTTAGGTAGACATAATCGTGTTCCATTGAATAGATATCCATTTGATATAGAAAAATTATGATAATTAGCTCGCTATCCAGTAAGTAATTGAGCATATATGATGCTAAAATCCTTGCAAGATGAATAATCTCTCTTAAGTGATTCAAAACCAATCACTTGAACAGCCATGGAAGTAAGGATTTGCTGTTTCCGACTAAGTGCATCTGCAGCTTTATTCTCCACTCCAGCCATGTGCTTAAGGACAAATGTATATTCTTGCAAGAAAGCAACCCATTTGATATGACAATGGTTTAGCTTCTTTTGAGAGTTTAGGTACTTGAGGGCTTCATGGTCAGAGTATAAGACAAACTCTTTTGGAAGCAAGTAATAGCGCCAATATCTTAGGGCTTGGACTACTGCATAGAACTCCCGATCAT
Source organism: Dillenia suffruticosa (assembly GCA_033439265.1). NCBI lineage: Eukaryota > Viridiplantae > Streptophyta > Magnoliopsida > Dilleniales > Dilleniaceae > Dillenia > Dillenia suffruticosa. Next base: position 16,589,992 of record JAVTVX010000029.1, read on the forward strand.
AATTAAAATACCTTTGTTTTGCCTTATTTAGTTTCTCACTACACTACAAAAAAAAGCGGAATTTAGCGACGAAATTTAGCGACGAAACAAATTCGTCGCAAATCTGCAACAAATTTAGCAACAAAAAATGTTATCGTCGCAAATTAGCCATAATTTTAGCAACAAAAATATTTTCGTCGCAAATTTAGCAACTAAAAACTTTTTCGTTACAAAATTCGTCGCAAATTTGTGACGAAAATTATTTGAAGCAAAATTCGTTGTAAATTTGGGACGAAAATATATTTCGTTGCTAAATTTGCGACGAATTTCAAAATTCGTCCCTAAATTTGCGACGAAAAAGAAATTCATCTCAAAATTAGGGACGAAAACGAAATTCGTCCCTAAATTAGGGACGAAAACGAAATTCGTCCCTAAATTCGGGACGAATTTAAAATTTGTCCAAAATTATTGGGACGAACTTCTGAATTCGTCGCTAAATTTGGGACGAAAATGAATTTGTCCCTAAATTTGCGACGAATTTCTAAATTCGTTGCAAAATTAACGACGAATAGCAACAAATTTGATTATTTGTTACTAATTTTGTTACAAATGAGTGGGAAAAATAACATTTATGACAAAATTCGTCGTTAAAATATATTTTTCAGTAATTAGATACATTTTCTAGTATGATAAACATTTTGTAATATAAAAAATGATTTGAAAACGGTGTTATACACTTAGAGCGTATAACAATCTTAAAATGTTCAAAAAATATTAAATAAAATCTTTCATTCATTGTCTATTTATATAAAAGAGTCATAATATAGTATCTTTTAATTTGTTACAAAAAATTATTATTAGTATATTCATTTTTTATTCATTATCTGTTAAATTTTCCATTTATAACACTGATAACTTTAATTTATATATTTGTTTAAATATTCGATTAAGTAAATGAAGAGTTAAAGTAGAAATACTTGTTAATGAATAATCAATACATTGAATAATTTTTTATAATTATATCATAATACGCCAATATTATTAATAATTTATCGATTTAGTTTCTATTTTAGTGTATTCAAAGAGTTTAATTATCAGAAACCATAAGTATGGTTGTTAAAATCGTAAAGAAAAAAATTATTTTTCGTTAAATTTACTATAAATTGCTACGAAAATATATATTTATCGAAAATTTAGCGATGAAATCATTCTTTCGTTGTAGATTGTAGCGAAAAAAAAAAATATTTCGTCCCTGATTCAGGGACGAAAAAAAAATTTTGTCCCTGATTCTGGGACGAAAAATAAATTTCGTCCCCGATTCAGGGACGAAAAGGTTTTTTCGTCCCAGAATTCAGGACGAATTTTGGGACAAAAAAGTATTTGAAGCAAAATTCAAAATATAAGGGAATGGTTTTCGGGAAAATTAGTGGACTACTAAAGTCTATCTTCGGAAGGAATATTATAGTGTATCATTAATTTTCTCTACTAAACTTAAATTCAATTTTGAATTTGTTTATTTAGTACAATTTTTTAAAATACTATTACAATTTGAAATTTATATTTTCGTAACATAATTGAAGGGTTAGTGAGTAAGAAAATAACTTGTCGAAAAAATTAAAAATTTATAAGCAAGTTCGATATTTTCGTTCCGTTTTGCATTTGTTATTAGTATAATTTTGCTTTAAACTAAATTAAACAAATAAAATATATTTAATATGATTCCGTCGATAAATGATCGTTGATAAAATAAAACATAAAATTGAGTTGTGATATCAAGCGAGATAATTTTTGTTGTACCTTGTTCCATCATCCTCAAAAAATAATTTTGTCGCTGAATTACGGTCGAAAAAAAATTAATTTCGTCCCTGAATCAGGGACGAAAAAGAAATTCGTCCCTGAATAAGGGACGAAAAAGATATTCGTCCCTGAATCAGGGACGAAAAAGATATTCGTCCCTGAATCAGGGACGAATTTTGGGATAAATTTGTTTTTGAAGGAAAAGTGAAGATATTTCATATGAAAAAAAAATAAAAAATAAAAACTCCCATGACAAATTGTTGGCCATGTTGAAAAACAGAATATGCATAGAAATCTATTAGAACAAAGATCTATTTTTCATTTATCGGGTCTTTTTCAAGCCCCTTTACGATCTGAATTTATTCCAATCTACACTCTATAAACTTTCTAATCTTCCCACTGCAAAAGGCATATAATTCACTCTCATTCCCTTCTTTACAATGTACATTTTGTGATATGTTATCAGATTAGCTCTACTAGAACTGGTAGTTAAAGTCTTATGCTTTTGAACAAGAAAGCATAAGCATAAATCATATCTTTCAGTTAATCAAAAATAGTAGACTCGATATTGTTTGATTGCTTTCAATATTTTTCCTTCAACTTTGACTTGAAAAACCATGTTAATATAGTTGAGATGGGACGAAAAAGATATTCGTTACGGTTTCAGGGAGGGAAAAAAATTTCGTCCCCGAATCAGGGACGAAAAAAAATTTCGTCCCTGAATCAGGGACGAAAAATAAATTCGTCCCTGAATCAGGGACGAAAAAATATTTCGTCCCTGAATAAGGGACGAAAAAAAATTTCGTCCCTGAATCAGGGACGAATTTTGGGACAAATTGGATTTTGAAGCAAAATCCAAGATATTTCATACCTTTGATGCTCTCTCTCTCTCTCTCTCTCTCTCTCTCGGGTTCATCTCATTTGTAAAGAGCAGCCGTGAAGGGGTACTGCGAAGGGATGGCGGAAGGGATGCCGGATCTATGATAGTGTTAGGTAATCTCTCTCTCTCATTCTCTCTCTTGGCCGTAGACGGCAGATCCGGCGGCCAGCTGCCGGATCTAAGTTTTTTATGGCAGATCCCTGAAGGGCAAGGTACGAGAAGGCGCTGCCTCCCCTGCGCTGCCCACCCCTTTGCGCCTCTGCCGCGATAATAGGCAGCAGGGGCTGCGCGGCCCTGCTGCGCGAAGGGCCTGCAGCCCCTTCAAGGCCCAGACGCGCGAAGGGGCAGCTGGGCCCTTTGCGCGTCCTCCGCGGGAAGGGGCCGCTGTCCCTTTTTGCGCCTCCGCTGCGCGAAGGGGCAGCAGTGGCTGCGCGGCCCCGACGCGGGAAGGTGCCACGCAGCCCTTTTGGCGTCCCTGCTGTGCGATGGGCCACGATGGCCCCTGGCTTCCCATCGTGGCCCATTGGACTGGGCCATCCCCATTGGGGCCCGCCAGGCCCAATGGGCCCGGCCCGGCCCATTGGGACAGGTCCAGTACAAAAAGCAATGTTGTTGAATTGTATTTTTTCAATTTGTGAGAAATGTTATTTAAAAGATTTTTTTATAATATTGTTTTAACTACCTTATTAGTTATTTATAAATCTTTTTTTATGTGTTAGGTTTTGCGGTTCTCAACTATTTGGATTGGAAGCTGTTACTGGTGTTGATATCAGACTCTATCAGTGAATTATTAATTGGTGGTGATAATTGTTTTATTATGTACTCTAATGATGTTAAAATGTAATTAATAGTAAATTTTATGTGATAAATGATTATGAGATATTTGTGATTAACAATACTCTGTAGTTTATATTAAATATTATATCGATTTGTTAAATAATCAATGTTGTTAAATGTTTAATATTTGATAATTTTTTTTATTTTATTATAATATTTAATGTTATTGTAATAATTTAGTTAATTTGTTTTATATTAATTAAGTTTATAATATTATTTATTATTTATAATATTTATTATTAATCTTTGTATTTAGTTAATTTGTTTTATTTACCGTTAACTCCTAGGTTACAAAGACTTTATGCATCTGAGACCACAGCTAAACACATGACCTGGCATGCAAATCATGAAACAGAAGAGGGGTTAATATGTCATCCTTCAGATGCAGAAGCGTGGAAATATTTTGATAGAACATATCCTGAGTTCGCGAGAGAGACTCGAAATATTAGATTAGGTCTTTGTGCGATGGATTTGCACCATTTGGCAAATCAGGAAGAAATTATTCATGTTGGCCAGTTATCTTAACTCCGTATAATTTTCCACCCGGTATGTATATGAAGGCACCGTATATGTTTTTAACATTGGTTGTGCCTGGCCCGCAAAATCCAAAGAAATTAATAGATGTTTACATGCAACCATTGATTGCGGAGTTGAAACAACTATGGGATGAAGGTGTTCTTACATATGATGTTCATACTAATCAGATGTTTGTAATGAATGCTGCTCTTCTTTGGACCATTAATGATTTTCCTGCGTATGGTATGTTATCAGGATGGAGTACCGCAGGGATTTTTGGATGTCCAATTTGTTTGGAGAGATCAAAATCATTCAGATTAAAACATGGGAAGAAAGCGAGTTATTTTGATTGCCATAGACAATTTTTACCGTTAAATCATAAATTCAGAAGAAATAAAGAAGAATTCACAAAGAATAGAAATAAAAGAACACCTCCTCCACTGAGATTAACCGGTGAACAAATTTGGCATAGAGTCATTAACTTTCCATCTGTTATTGAAGAGCCACATGGTACAACATATGGCTATGGACATTCGCATAAATGGACTAAACGAAGTTTATTTTGGGATTTACCGTATTGGAAGACATTGTTGGTTCATCATAATCTCGATGTAATGCGTATCGAAAAGAATGTCTTTGATAATCTGATAAATACAGTGATGGATATCATTGGGAAAACGAAAGACAACTTGAATGCAAGAAAAGATATGCGACTCATTTGTAAACGACCCACTCTTGATGTCGATGAAAGTAGTAGGGGACCAAAACCGAAGGCAGTTTATACATTGAATAAGGATCAGAGACGGCTTGTTTGTGAATGGTTGAAATCATTGAGATTTCCTGATGGTTATGTCTCAAATCTTGGAAGATGTGTCGATTTAAAGGAATGCAAGTTAATTGGTTTGAAAAGTCATGATTGTCATATATTTATGGAAAGATTAATTCCTATTGCTTTTAAGGAACTCTTACCGAATTTTGTTTGGGGTGCCATTACGGAGCTAAGTATTTTTCTTCATGATATTTGCTCGACAGTGTTGAAACATTCACACATGGAGATGTTAGAGAGAGAGATTCCAATAATTTTGTGTAATTTAGAAAGGATTTTTCCCCCGTCATTTTTTGATTCCATGGAATATCTTTTGGTTCACTTGCCATATGAGGCGAAATTTGGAGGTCCTGTCCAATTTAGATGGATGTATCCATTTGAAAGGTGAGTTTTTTATCTTTATTTCTTCGTTATGAAGGCATATAAATTTCGTAATTTCATTACATATAAATTTCTAAAACATTTTGTTTTATTACAATTAGATTCCTATATCATTTGAAGAAGAAAGTTAAAAATAAGGCACGTATTGAAGCCTCTATTGTCAATGCATATATTGTGGAGGAAGTAACAACGTTTGCATCGTATTATTTTGAGCCTCACGTTCAGTGCAAGAGGCGGAGACCGGAAAGAAATGATGAGGGTTCTATTGATCCAAATGAGAATTCATTCTCAATTTTTAACTACCTTGGTCGACCAAGTGGATCATGTAAGCGTAGATATTTAACTGATCAAGAATGGAGGGCAGCCCACACATATATTTTACTGAACTGTCCAGAAGTGACACCATTTTTCGAGTGAGTGTATATTTTTTATTTTATATATTTCTTATGTCGTACATTATGTGTGATAAATATTATTTCCTTTGATGGTAGAATTTTCCAAAACGTATATTCTCAACTTTCGAGACATGAGTTTGATCGTTACTGCGATGAAGAATTTGCACCATGGTTCAAAAAATATGTAAGTTGACTATCAATTATTTAAATATTTATGTTAAAATATTTTAACATATTTACTTAACTTTAGGTCCATGATAATCAAGCTCAACTTCAGCAAGAATTGTTAATCCATCTGTCATGGGGTCCAAAAGCAATGGTACGAACTTGGCCATCCTATTTTATAAATGGGTATAAATTTCATACTGAAGAATATGGAGTGGGCAAAACGACAATGAATAGTGGAGTTTGCGTTCAGTCATCCAATGATGGTGGAGGTCAAAATGATTTTTATGGTTTGTTGGATGAAATCGTTGAGGTAGAGTACCCTGGTCCAGTATTACGGGTTGTTTTATTTATGTGTCGCTGGTTTGACCCTGTGAAAGGGATGAAAGTGCATCCACAGTTTAATTTGGTTGAAATAAATCATAAAAAATTGTATAAAAGATATGAACCATTTGTGTTGGCACAACAAGCGATTCAAGTATTTTATGCTTCATATCCTAGTTTGAAACGTGACAAAATTGATTGGTGGGTTGTTTTTAAAACCAAAGCACGGAAAAAAATTGAAGAACATTGGGAAGAAACAACATATCAACAAGAGCAAGTTGTCAATACAGTTCAGACCGAGAAATATAATATTCCAACGTTACGAGATCCTAGCGGAGTAGTGATAGATGTGGATGCAAGTGAAATTCATGAAGAAGATGATGAAGAATCTAATTTTGAGACAAATGATGAGGATGAGGATTCTGATGAAGATGATGAAGAGGATGATGAAAATGATATTGAAGAGTCTAATTTTGAGACGCATGATGACGATGAGGATGACAATGACGATTATGATTTTTGTTGACGGGTAAATTTTGTTCTCTTCATATAATAAAAATCATATATTTATCTTGATATATGATAATATATTTCTTTTAAGTGGGTAAGTTAGTCGACACGTATTTTTTACAAATTTCTTAAAAAAAATTCTTGTTTATTTACATTCTTATTCTTAAATTTATATATTGAATTTGTTAATATACTATCTTTTTTTTTTGTATAGGTCATTCAAAAAAATTTCTTCACATATTGGTACCTTGTTTCGTCGGAAATAATTTATCAAATTAAATATGGTAAGTTTATTCATATTCTTAATTATGTATATGATGAATATGCAAATTACATTTTTTTGTTTAAATTGTAATATGGTTGACAGTTTCGACGTGGCGGCCATAAACGCAATTCGGATGAAAATTCACGCTCTTCACCATCGCAGTCCGCTTCGGCAGCTTCGCAATCGCATTCCCTTGCCGGCAACGTACCTTCGCCTCCCCCTTCTGTTGCAGGCCCTTCACACTCTCAACACATCGCTAGCAATGTACCTTCAGCAGTCCCTTCGGTGGAACAGTTGCATGCCGATAGAGAAGACAATCGAGAGATAATAGCCCCATATGGAGATTTGTAAGTACTAAATTTTAAATTTGTAGATGTATTATTTCTTTTATTTATGAAATAATTTCTTCTTTTAACTATCATATTTATTTAACATTGTTTGTTTGAAACTTTACGATAGATTTACAAATTCTGTACATGTTATTCACGAGCTGAATAGAATTGTGAATAATCATTGGGGAGGGGCTTCGATGTCTTACACAAACACTCCGGATGAAACAAAAGAACTATGGTGGAACGAGTTTAAGATAAGTTATCCCAATCAGTTTATATATGAAATGAAGTTAATAGCTTTATAAGTTATTGCTTGCTTTCCATTGCAGCGAGTATTCACTTGGGACGAGACTGAAGAATTGGAAGTAAGAAGGATTTGGAAGATAAAATGTGGCGATCACATTCAACACGTTTTAAATCATGCAAAGAGACATGCAAAAAAGCCCAACTGCATCACCGAGCAAAATTGGGGCAGGATTCTTAATTTTTGGGAATCGGAGGAGAGTCAACGAAGGAGTGAGCAAAATAAAAAAAAATCGAGCTTATAATTCAGGGGAATCGTCTGCGACGTATGCGGGAGGCTCGATCACTATCGGTAAACATAGAAATAGATTGGTAATTTTATACAAATATTAATTTTTTTTTATCTACTTTAAAGTATATCATTATTTGTAATAGTGTTTTTTTATTTTAGGCAAAGGAAATAGGGACCGAGCCTTCATTCTTAGATATTTTCACGCGCACATTTCAGAAAAAAGACAAGATTTGGAGCGGAGAGAGAGCTAGAGCAATTAAGGTATGTAATTTCAATTTTTTCAATTACTTTATCTACATTTTCAATGTTGATATGAATATTTTATGTTGAGCATATCATAACGATGTATGAAAATGATTTCTTTATGTTAGTCTCTCCCAAGTTTATTTTTATTGTTGACTTGATTCTTTGATTTCTAATGAATTACTTGCTACAGATTCTCTTTTATTTTTTTTTCCTAAAATTTCAACTTATTCAATGTTAATATGAATGTTCATAATTTAGATCCTATATGGTGTCATGATTTATGTTACAAAATTTTTTATTTTCCTTGATTATGTGTTTGAATTATAATGTTATTGTAAATTTATTTTAATTGTTCTCATGACAATGTAGGAGAAATATGACGAGCTAGCATGTAGAAATTCGAGTGCTAGTGATGATGCTGGCGGATCTGAACCATCTGTTGATAACATGAATACATGGCTTGAGGTGCCTGGTGGACAAAAAGGGAGTAGAGTAGTTGGGCTAGGTTCTTTGAGCAGAACATACAAAAATGCCGGTTTATCTTCTTCCACACCACCAGCAGTTAGAGCACAAATAAATCAATTGAATGAAGAGGTGAGCCAATTGAAGGACTTGCTACTGCAAAGAGATCAGACATTCAGTGAACTTCAAGCAAAGCACACGCAAGAATTGCACGAGGTCCGCACGCAACAAATGTTAATCATGCAGCATCTTCAGTTATTTTCCGCTCCAAATCAGATTCCCCCTTCTATTTCTCCTCCTGATAATGCTTGCGATGGTGATGAGGGTGATGATTTTTTTGATGATGATGATGGTGATGGTGATGGTGGAGGTCATACTTGAGATTGTGAACTGTTATGTTACTGTTATATTGATTTTTTTTGTATGGTTTTTTATAATTCGATATTTAGTTTTGATGTTGCTTTTTGGTTAGATATTATAAATATGATTGCTTGTTATATTTTTAATTTTTTGATCTTATTGAATAGGTAGTTATAATTATGAGTATAGATTGTTTAAATTTTATATTAAAAATGATTTGGATGATAATATTGTTGATAAGGTTGGGTGAGCACGTAAATTTTGTTCAAATATTATAATAGAATTTTTATTTGTTGTAAAACATATAATATTCGTGACAAATTTAGCAACAAATATTGTTTCGTCGCAAAAATTTGGGACGAAATAAGATTCGTCGCAATTTTACAACAAAATAGTATTCGTCGCAAATTTTGCGACGAAAATAGTATTCGTCTGAAAATTTGCAACGAAATAATATTCGTTGCTAAATTTTGCGACGAATTTAGCAACGAATAATTATTCGTCGCAAAGTTTGCAATAAAATTTTTTTGTTGGAAATTTGCGACGAACAATGTGTTCGTCGCTAATTTTGCGACGAAAAATTGTTCGTCGCAAAATTTGCGACGAAAGTAAATTCGTCGGAAATTTTGCGACGAATATTGTTTCGTCGCAAATGTCGTTGCAAATTTGCGACAAATTTTCGAACATATAAATATTTTGTTGCAAATTTTTGCGACGAATAATTAATTTTTCGTCCCAAATTTTTGCGACAACTTATTAGCGACGAAAAAATATTTATTGCAAAATTCGTCGCAAATGTGTTTTCCGACGAATTTTTCTTCCAATTTCGTCCCAAATTTTGTTGCAAATTTTATTTTTTTTTGTAGTGCTAAAATAGGCAATTGAATGTCCTTCTTGACTTAATACTCCTCCAATACCAACGTGTGAAGCATCACAAGCAACTTCAAACACTTTGTCAAAATCTGGCAATCTCAAAATAGGCGCTTCAGTCATCCTTTTCTTGACTTCTTCAAAGGCCTTGGATGCGGCCTTGGTCCATGAAAATCCTCCTTACTTCATACAATCTGTGATAGGAGCCATAATAGTGCTGAAATTTCGAATGAAACGCCTGTAAAATGTGGCTAGACCATGAAAGCTCCTAACTTCATGCAGAGTTGTAGGGGCTGGCCATGTTTTAATTGCCTCAATCTTGCTAGGATCTACCTCAACTCCCTTTGAGGAAATAATATAACCCAAGAAAACCACGCTGGTCTTCAAAAATGAGTACTTCTTCAAATTAATATAGAGCTTCTCTTGGCGGAGAACTCTAAATATCTGCTGTAAGTGAAAAATATGTTGCTCTTTGTCTTTGCTGTATATTAGAATGTCATCAAAATAGACAACAAGAAATCGTCCGATGAATGGTTGGAATATTTGGGTCATGAACCTCATAAGTGTGCTGGGAGCATTAGAAAGTTCAAAAGGCATGACTAACCACTCATAAAGACCATCCCTGGTTTTAAAAGCAGTTTTCCATTCATCTCCTAGTCTGATTCTGATTTGGTGATATCCACTCTTCAAATCTAATTTTGAGAAAACAGTGAAACCACTCATCACATCCAGCATGTCATCCAATCTAGGTATAGGAAACCTATATTTGATGGTAATCTTGTTAATAGCTCGACTATCAATACACATACGTCAGCTTCCATCTTTCTTTGATGTGAGTAATGCTGGGACTGTACATGGACTTAAGCTCTCTCGAATAAAGCCCTTTGATAACAGCTCTTCAACTTGCCTCTTCAACTCTTCATACCCACTTGGATTCATCCTATAGGCTGGTAGATTTGGTAATTGCGCTCCCGGTATCAAATCAATAGCATGTTGGATGTTGCTCATAGGCGGAAGCTTGTTAGACAATTCTTCAGGTGCCACATCAGCAAATTCAGCCAGTAGTTTTGCGGCTTCTGGAGGAATGCTGCTGCTAGGAACATCTTCAGCACTTCTGACTTCTCTTGTGATAACAGCAAATACCACCTTTGATTCTTGACTTTCCATATCAAACTCCTTCTTTGTTAGGATATAGAGATGTCTTTTGTTGCCTCCAACATTGCTCTCAGATTATGGCGGTTTTTCCCCATAATTCCTTATCTCAAAAGTGCTCATAAGTTAGTACAATGAGGTTATTCTCATAAAAGAATGTGTAAGTATTCTCTCTGCCATTATGATTGACACTCCGATCATAAAGCCATGGGCGACCCAAAAGAATGTGTGTCACTTGCATAGGGATGACATCACATAGGATGGAATCACTATAAGCTCCACACTTGAAGGAGATAAGGCACTGTTTGCTCATTGGGATAGTTGTGTTATTAATCCATGCAACCTTATATGGTTGAGGGTGTGTGTTAGTTGGTAACTTGAGGCGTTCATCAGTGGAACAAGACACCACATTCATGTAGTTACCCCCATCGATGATGAGCTTCTTAGCATGTTTCCCACAGCGCACTAATGTTTGGAAAATTGATGTACGCTTCCAGTCTTCTTCCTTTGCCTTTGGAGCTGCTAGGATTCGTCGTACCACTATCATTAGTGATATGTCCACTTCATCATCATCTACAAGATCATCATCCTGATATTCTCCATAGTCAAAAGAGTTGTCTGCTTCATCATTCTCAGCTACCTGTTTTGCTGTTCCCTTTGCACCCATATGTAGATTATTCTTTTGTGGGCATTGAAAACCCATGTGGCCTTGCTCCCCACACTTGAAGCAGATAACACCCTTATTGGCTTTTCCTCCTAACTGATTTGTTTTGTTATTGGGATTGGCTCCATTAGGTCTTGTTGTGACTTGTCGATCTTGTGAGAATTGTCTCTTTGCTCCAAATTCTCCACGTTGAACTCCAATTCTTTTAGTACTTGGATGGTTCAAATATTCTTCAACATCAAGTGCAGTTTGGAAGGCATGCTCTAGACCATAAATGGGTTGTTTAGCCAATTCTCACTTAATATCTACTCGCAATCCTACCTTAAATCGAGCTGTTGCTTGCTCTGTACTTTCCTCCATTTGACTGCGCATCTTGAGTTCCTCAAATTGCTGCATATATTCGGTCACACTTATGCTGCCTTGCTTTAATGTAAAAACCCTTTCACGCATCCGTTCAAAATAGTTGTAAGGTAAATATTTATCTTGTAACTTAGCTTTCATCTCTTGCCAAGTTCTAAGAGGTTGTTGGCTTGGTCGTTGGAGACTGCTCTCCACTGTACTCCACCACAACTTTGCCAGTCCAACCATCTTCATCTTAGTAAATCGAATTCGTCAAGAGTTCTCTATATCATACCAGTCAAAAAATTCTTCAAGAGAACTAAGCCAATCACAAAATATGACAGTATCGATTTTGCCTTCGAAATTTGGGACTTCAATTTTGATTTTCTGTGTGATATCTCCAGCCATGTCACATTCAGATTTTTTGTGGGGATGTGGCTGTACCACTTGAAGGTTTTGTGTTTCCATAGTTGGAGCTGCAGATGTCCCTTCATCTGTGGGTTGTGCTGGCCCTTTCAGCAGTATTTCAATTGTTGTAGTTAAAGTTTTTAATTGCTCTCTCACTTATTGCATATTGCCTTCTAGGCGTTCAACTCTTGAACTCAATTCAGCACTAGTCACCATGGTTGTGTATGAGAAAACAATCTTAAAATTAATGAAGATTTCAGCTCTGATACCAACTGACGCAGGATAGCGTAGTGGGTGAAACAATAGCAATGAAAGAGGAAAATTAGGAAAGTAGGCCTAGATCGCAACCTAGGATTCTTACGTTTCACACCTAAGAGAAGACTGCATCTCACAATCTGGAAGAATGTGAAAAAAATATCCTCCTTTGAAACGCTACATAAGTGCCTATTTATAGGAAAAATAAAGGTTAAGAAACCCTACTCAAATATGACTCTTCTCCTGTGAGGAAAACCAATTTATATAAATATAGGACTCTATCTAAAGATAACAATTCTAATAAAAATAAATCAAAAATAAATCTTATCTACCACCAGAGATATGATCTAATATATTTAAAATAAATTCTAATTAAATCCTTTACTATCATCCATAACCCAAACCAAAGTTTGTGCTTTTGATCTTCCACGTCTCTTGTAAACTTTAAGAGACTGTTGCCAACGTGCTGTATCATAATGTTTACGATTGTAGGACAAAGAATTAAGCATCGATAATGCAGGAAGCAAGCTTGAAATCCAAATTAGGCCAAGATTGTATAAATGATGCAAAATAATAAGAGGAAGAGGTCCAGCAAAAAGCTACCATGGTTATTGAGGATGCCAGAAAGTAGTTCGAACTTATTGAGTAAACATATAGAGTATGTCATTAAGTACATATTAAACTTCTTTCACAGTCAACTAAACCCTATTTTCCTTTTGAAAGGGAGGCTTCGTGACTAGATTTGTTTTACTGCAAAAAAGCATGTCTTACTAGATGGTTTCCCTGATATGCTACTGATAAGGAACAAGTCAAACCTTCCAAGAGTAAAATGAGTGGCGTAAGCAAGAAGTAAGTCACAGTCAAGGTTTTCATTTCGTTTTCCCAATCAAATTTCTCCTCATTTTCTTGATGTCTCCAAGCAAATGGAGGAAGCTCACCTTGCAAGACAGCATCTCTACCATGCAATCATCTTTTGTTGGGGTAACCTTCAATTCCAGTATAGGGGCCACTTCAAATTGCAGAAGTTGGACTTGTGGAAGAATGCACCTGCGCAGAATGTTAGAGAAATGAACCAGAACTTGATAAGTTGGGAACATCTTACATATTTGACGCAGGAAACTCCTAGAGGACAAAATTGCTAATTAAGCCTGTTTTTGGTCCATGCCTGAATTGATTATACTTTATACTTTCCAACATTTTCTTTTCCAATAATTAGAATTCAGCACTTAATACCTTCAGAGCTTAAGTTGATCAAAAAGGCTCCCAAACTGCATAAGAGATAACGCTACATATCTGAATTTCATGAACTCTAACAACTTCAAAAAAGGTGCACAAAATCTGTTGCATGTAGTCACCAAAAAAGAAAAAGAAGCCCTTAAAACTGCCCAAAAGTTGATCAAGTTTGAATTGAACATACTAAAAACCATCACGATCTTGAAACAATTTCAATCCAACTGGGTTGAATTGAGGAGCCAAATAAACTTACAGAGGTCCCATTTTATTGTTATATGATAGAAGCACTACACACTTGTGCAGATCTTTTCTGGTATGCTATATGTGGGATCCACCAAACTCTGACCACAACACACCAGCACTTTCTGTGATACGTATCTACAAACACCATGCTCTAGTGATTGGCATGACTGATTCCACATATATAACAGACTAAACAAACGAGTAGATAGTGCTTTTGAAGACAATATTTTAGTGTCCCTCAGGGACAGCTCAAATGGTAGAGCTTACCCATTTCCATCCTCCCTTTCTTGGTTTAATTCTATTTGGTTGCATCTCCTTGTACCAAAAAAAAAAAAAAAAAAAAAAAAAAAACCATTTTAGTTGAAAAACTGTTGTAATGTAATTATTCCAGGACCATCATCATCATACTCCTGTGTTCTACTAAAGCTAAATCAGTTTTTCCCCCCTCATAAAACGGAGAAAGGATCCAAAAGTTCAACTCTGAACATTTATTTATGCAATGTCTAACATGCTAGTGTAAAGCACTCTCCAATTATTACAGGAAAAAAACAAACGTGTATGTATGAACAAGATGGCGTGATAAATATTTCAGCAGCAATTTATGCCATTATGAAGATAATAGAGGTGTATCTGGTAAGTAATCATAGATCAGATTTCCTTATCAAATATTTTCATTATTGCTAACTCATACTGGGTTAGAATAGCACCTGTATGTATTTGTACCAAGTGGTTGAAAACTATCCATTGCGTTTGTGTTTAAAATGGCTTCAACTCCAGAAGGGTGGCCCAAAAATTCACTGATGTCATAAGTTCTGCCTCCAGAAGCATCTGGATAGATTGGCAATTTGATCCTGTCCTTCCTTCTAGCAGACAACTTAGCTTTCTTCACATTTGACACTGATGCATTTGCTTGATATAGGTTGATAGATTCAATCCTCCACCTATATGTACGCGAAGTCAGCTACAAGGAGAAGATATCTGCTAATACGTTGATCCAGTGTCCAACAGAGAAACATTATAATTTTAAATATATTATATATTTGAATACAAATATATTCCAGATTCTTTTAGGCTTTACCCGTTATGTCATGCATGAGGGAAGAACAAAATTGTCCTCATTGACACAAAAACCATGGGCCCATTAGACTAACCATTAGTTTTGGCCTTTGTGTATGTCACTTGTCACCTCTTCCCAGCAAGAACACATAAAGGGCTCATGAGACAACAGAGACAGTGTTACTGATGTATTTAGATGTGTGCATAGAAAATTCTAAAGGGTTCAAATTTTTGACAAAATTTAAGGTGGAGGAGGTGGGCAATCCAGAACTGAACTTCCAACGATTCCCATTGTGTGAAACCAGGGTTAATTTTGAAGTACCAAAAAACGGCAGCAAGTTTTCTCTAATTGAGAAAGGTTAAATTTGATTTGAATGTAAAGAAAACTTTCTGCAAGAATATCATTAAATGAGTTTAGAATGACTCCTGCAAGCTAAGGCTTTATACATCTACAATATAGGATGAAAGTGAACTCACCATCAAGGATCCAAAAAGAAAGGAACTTAAGAATAAGATGGATAAGTAACCAACTATCTTCCAACCAAAATACAAACATGTCCTACGTAATGGTGAATATGGACAGGCATGAATCATTGTGGCTTGTTCGTACTGCTGATTTCAGGTGAATGTAGTGAACACTCAACAAGAGCAAACCCCACCAAAAAAAATCCAGTATATATATTTATATATAAAAAAAAAACCATGTTTTAGGAACAGATCCAATCAAAATAGAAAAATAAATAATAAAGAAGAACACATTCCGTCAAATAGTAAAAGTAATATTGAGCCCAACAAAATCTAGGATAGACCTAGAATGTGGAATCTGGCATTATTGCCCGAGGCAAACACTTTTTCATATACAAGTGCTTTAAGGTACTATTAGTGGGGAGAAAATTTTAGCTACAATGAAATCAATTGCTCAAGAAACCTATATAACACATCAGTAAGATAGAATTCATAAGAGACCTTGTTATAAAAAGAATAATAATAATAACTCAAAATAGAAAATAAATAAAAAAGAGGAAATTACCTGTTTAAACTTTTGGGATGAAAAGGTTGGAAATGAGGCAGAACCTCCTCGCCACCTCCTGCTTCTGGGTAGCCTTCTTAATTTATTCACCCTCATCAACATATTTACTGTAATAATGGGTAATTAATTCAAGCTTCAAATGAAAAATAGCAAAAACCCACCAATGCAACTCAATTTAGCACTCAGAAATTTTCAATAACAGAAAAAGGGAAAACATAAATCACAAAACCTTACCTCTGAACAAAGATTATACTCTTGCTTGCTCCGGACCGGAAAAAACATAGAAAATGCAAATTCAAAGAGACCCACCACCAGCTGCCACTACTCTGTGAAAAGCTCTTTGCTTTTTTATGGAAAGCTATTCATTTGTGGACAAAAGAAAATAGGCGACGTGGCAACCAGCAAGCAGTTGAATTTTTTTTTTTTGAAACCTTATTATTGATTAATTCAACTCTGTTCGGTACCCGTAAGTTGAACCCACGTGACCGTTCGTACAAGCAGTTGAAGTTGTCGGATCATCTAAACGTCGCATCATCAACGTTAGATGTGTTGGGGCAATGTAAAATGCAGACTAAAAAGACATTGAAATTTTGAAAAATTGCTGAAATTTAATTTCTGCATAAGAAGATTAAAATATTTCAATCAGTTTGTCTCCACATTACACTCAATTTTTATTGGGTGATTTAATTCCATTAATCAATAACTAAAGCTGAATGTCGAATTTAAAAAGTTAAATTTAAAAAATAATAGTTTTAATGTCTTTTTATAAAAAAAAAATTGAGACTCTAATTTTTATAACAATACTTCATTTTAATAGAAATTATAAAATTAAAATAAAAGCAAATTAAGAGAAACTGAGATCATTCAGATGGGATTTCTTAATTGGATAATCCCCAACATACAAAAAGTTTGGAAAAGCTGTTTCTCATCAAGACTTTGATTTTGCATTTATTTTAATTGAAAAATAATATAACTAAAATAAAAATAAATTAAGAAAAATTAAAATTATTCAAATGGGATTTATGATAAAATAAGCTGGACCCACAAAAAGTTTGGAAATTTCTCACTAATACTTTGATTTTGCAAGGGTAAAAACCTTTCCTTTTTCGTTTAAGTAATTATAGTTATAAGCTTTTTTACATAAAAATATATTACATTTATATCATAATAAAATTTTAAATATAATGTTTTACAAGTATAATTGATTTAAAATTACTTTCATTAGTAAATTATATCTTAAAATTATTTTATTAATTATTCGTTTTACTGATCTGTTTTTAGATATTTATAATTTAAAAATTAGAGAGGGTAAGAGCTACCCCTAAAATTCAAAAACATGGTATAAACTAAAACAAAGAAAAAAAAAACTGGATTTTGCCGCATATTTCATTGATTTAATTTAATTGATAGACAATTCTTCAATTAATTTTCAATTCATAAAATTTTGAATTGAAAATAAATTATCAAAAGTTTATTGGTTCTATTTATTTCTTTGATTTTATATATATATATTATTTTATTTAGTTTGTAATAATTTTTATCATAATAAAAAAATTATTGTAAGAAATATAAATTTTATAAAAGGAAGTTTATTGGCATAGAGATATAATTATCAAAAGGGGAAAAATGTAGGAAACTAGACAAAAGAAAAGGAGAAAAAGGGGAAAAACAATTTATAACATCTGTCAACACTAGGGCTATTATGACACTCGGGTAGTGTCACGGGTACCCGTGACACTACCAGATGAAGGCTCGAGCTCGAACTCGGTCAACTCGAGCTCGGGTCGAGCTCGAGCCCAATATTTGTGTCTCGAGCTCGAGTTCGAGCCCAAATAGTGTTGGGCCCGAAGGCACGTCGGGCTACCCGACATTTATGAAATTACGTAAATGCCCTTCTTGTTATGTTTTGAGTTGTAAAACTTTGAAGGACGGAATGGTAATTTTGCTTTCATTTTTCTCCTTCATCCGTTCCTTTCTCATTCCTCTCGATCTCTCAAGTCACAAACCAAAAAGCTCTCTCCTCTCGCTGCGGTGACCTAACTTAGCAGAGCAGCGCCGCACAGTTTCGCCTCTCGCGGCCATCTCGTTTCTCATTCTTTTTGTGTCGTCCATCGCTGCAAGGGTTTTGCGCTCTCTCCTCTCGATTGAAAGGTAAAATCTCTCTCTCTCTCTCTCTCTCTCTCTGTCTAGGGTTTCTACGAGATTAGAGCTTTTGCGATTTTTTTACTTCTCTCTTAGAGTTTTGATGATTCTTGGTTGATTTGTTCTTCTCTCACCGTGTTGTAGCTTTCAAGTCTTCAATAGAGATCAGTGAAGTGCGATTGTTCTTCGTCGATGTCGCCATTGCCAGTTGCCACTGCAACAGAAGGTAAACTCTCTCTCTCTCTCTCTCTCTCTCTCACAGTTACTTAGTCTAGGTTTTAAATTCTTAGTCTAGGTAAACTCTGTCTAGGTTTCTGAAAATCATCGAGTAGTGAGAGTTAGGGATTTTTTGATTTATTTGATCTACAACTAAAACAGTCTAATCATATTGTCAAACCATCCTCATGTAGGCGAAAGATCAATATAAATATTGATATCTCTACTTGATCAAAAACAGCTTACATGGCGAATGTCAGATAAGGACCCTTTTCCCAAGGATGCTGATGTGCCTGTGAAATCCAAAACATCATCTATAAGTTGATATGCTAGTCCCTGGAAAAGAATTTAGAGCTGTATCAGTGAACCTCAAATATAGAGATAAATCAAACTCAAAAGAAGAAAGCAACATGTAGTTTTCTTTCATTGTAACTAATAACAAGCAATTTACCCCATTTTTCTGAGAATGTTCAAGGAAATGTTAAAATTGCAAGAGTGGGAGCATTGCACTTATCCATTGAGGACAAAATTTTGGGAGTTTGGCCTAACTAATATTCTTATGCTGAAAGAACTTTTTATGTCAATCACAGCAATTAGTTTCAAGAAAAATAACAGAGGCATTAGTATTATGTTTTAAAAGAACATTCTGTAGCCTAAATTGAGCATATACAGCAGATGCAACTTACAAACTATCAAGTTTCCTAGCAAAAGCATTATATGTTTTCTTTTAGAATAAGCTTCTCTTAGACATAACAACAAACACAAGTGAATTTCAAGAGAAAGACGGATCAGATTCTTTCCATACTCATATGCAAGTGTTGACACTTCTGCAGTTTGCCCAGCTAGTTGGGCAACTGCCTTGCAGCTGTGTGATATCAATAATATTCCATGGTATTCACTTGGTGACTGAACATTTCGTGACTTGTTTGTTATACAATGACTGAACATTTCGTGCAAATAATATTCCATGATGTGTGATATCAATGATACCAGTTGTTGTTTGTTATTCCATCATAAGAATTCTACTAGTTCTTTATATTTTTTCATTGTCATTGTGTTCAAGGAAATGGATGTTATTCCCTCAAATTGTTTCGGCCAAGTTTGACATGCGGAGAATGAAAGAGGCAGCTGCACATTGGATTATGATACATGAGCATCCATTTAGCATTGTGGAAGAGGAGGGGTTTAATCTAATGCAAAGACGTGGGATGCCAGAATGGAAACCAATATCAAGACAAACAGGAAAAAATGATTGTATGTTGGTTTATGAAACTGAAAAGAAGAAGTTGAAAAATGTACTTGCAAATGTTGAAAAGATTAGTTTGACAACAGATTTTTGGAAATTAAGACCCAAAAGATTGGGTACATGGTTGTAACAGGCCATTGGATTGCCTCTGATTGGAAATTGCATAAGAGGATACTAAATTTTGTCAATATTCCACCACCGCATACGGGTAGAGAAATTGTAGCCACTTTGTTTAAGTGTGCTAAGGAATGGAAAATTGAAAGTAAAGTCTACACTGTATCGGTTGACAATGCCTCTAGCAATGATGTGGCTATTACGATTATGAAAGAAGACTTTTCTAGCTATAGCAAGTTGATGTGTGATGGAAAGATTTTTCATGTACGATGCTGTGCACATATTTTGAACTTGTTGGTTCAACATGGGCTTGGAGAGATTCGTAATATTGTTGATAAAATAAGGGATACGGTTGATTATATCAACCGCTCAGAAGCCAGGGTTATAATGTTTTCCGAATGTGCAGCTGAAAGAAATTTGGTTGGTCTTGGAAAAAAATTGATTAATGATTGTAAAACCCATTGGAATTCAACATTTGATATGCTGAAATGCGCTTATGATTTTCGTGTTGTTTTTTCTCGTTTTAAAGAGCAAGATCTCAGATATATTTATTGTCCAACAGTGGAGGATTGGGAGAAAGTTGATATGGTTTGCAAGGTGCTTGAATATTTTAAATCTACTACCTTGCTTGTTTCTGGGACTGACTATCCGACAGCAAATTTATTCCTCAAGGAAGTGGGTTCGATAAAGAGGATGTTGGATGAAAAAGTTTATGATTCTGATGATTTTATTGTAAGAATGGTGAAAAAAATAAAAGTTAAATTTGATAAATATTGGGGCGAAGTGAATTTGCTTATGGCAATAGCTACTGTCGTTGACCCTACGAAAAAACTAATTGTTGTTGAATATTATTATGAACTCATGGTTGGAGAAGATGTAGCAAACCAGTATGCTAACGAGGTGAGAAATGTATTGTATAAACTGTATGATGAATATGCCTCGGCGGAATCCTTGCACGGCAAAGACCCAGCTTCATCATCCCATGTGAGTTCTTCTACTCGGAGATCAGAATTTTCACGTGATACTGATGCTGGACTTGAGGATTTTGTTAGGAGAAGATTTGGTACATGTTCTCAAATCAATGAATTAGATGATTATTTGGCCAAACCTCCTGAAACAAAATCAGATAAGGATGAGAGTTTGGAGTGGTGGAAGGTTAATAGGATTACTTACAAAGTTTTATCTCGGATGGCTCGAGACATACTAGCCATTCCTCTTAGTACAGTAGTATCGGAGGCTGCATTTAGTGCAGGAACGCGGGTGATAGACACATATCGTGGTTCTTTGGCTCCAGAAACGGTTCAGGCGCTCATGTACGGAGGAGATTGGCTACGGAAATTTTATGGGATTAAAAAGAAAACAGAGGTAAGTATTTATTTTTTTAAATAATTAATATATATTTTGCTGATATATATTGTGTTAAATTTTTGTTAAACAATTTCATTATGTTAAATTATATATATATATATATGTTGCTAATATATTGATTTTTATTATACGCAGCAAGATATCATTGTGGTGAAGGAAATTCCGTTTGTACGTCCAACAAAAAGTAAGTAAATAATCATATCAATATCTTTATTGGCATAATTTTATTTCATAACACTTATGACTCATGTAGATTGAGATGTTGAGTGTTGCTGTTGCTGTTGGGAAAGATTTATTTTCCGAATGTTGCTGTTGGTGAGTGTTGGAGGATACTGTTAGTTTGTTGTTGGAGGATATTGATATTACTGTTACGATTTGACATACTTTTATTCGAAATGACTGTTATAAATGTAATATGTAATTAGTTTTGATTTATATGGTTGGACACTTATATTGTTGGATTTATTAGGTAGTTGTTATGGATTTTATTTAATTTTTGCATGGTTGCAAACAAGATCATGATTAAATTCAATTAAAATTTGAATTTTATTTAATTTTATAAATAGGTATGGATTTGGAATGTTCAAAAAACAAGGGAGATTCTGTCAGTTTTGAAATTAGGAATTTATGCAATTATGAAATTATGCAAAATTTTGCCCATTTTACAGAGAACTTCAATTTGCCTCAAATTTTGAAGCACAATCTGTTAATCATGAGCTCAAGTAATCCCGGGTTCAAGCTCGGGTTCGGGCTTTGTTGTCATCTCGGGCTTGAGCTCGGGCTCGAGCATGGGTTTCATGTCGAGCTCGGTCTCGGGCTTGGGTATCATGTCGAGCTCAGTCTCAGGCTCGGGCTCGGGCTCATTTAGATCTCAACAAACTCGTGACACTTGAGCTCGAGCTCCTCGATAACACTTCGAGTCGAGCTCGAGCTTTAGAATTATGGGCTCGACGAGCTCGAGCTCGAGTTCGAGCTCGAGTTCGAGCTCACCTATACTACATCGAGCTCGAGCTCGGGTATTATGCTACCCGAGCTCGAGCTCGGGTATTGTGCTACCCGAGCTCGACTCGGGTGTCATAACACCCCTAGTCAACACCCAAAATTTGATAGAATTTAAAGCTGCTCTCAGCCGCATATTGATTTTAAACGAAGGAAGGTTCATTATTTTATGATATATAGGATTGTAAAAATTATAAAAATATAAAATTTTATAAAAATTTAAACATGAGATTTCAAAAAAAAATAATTGAATAAGAGTTTCTTATCATTTTAATGTCTCTACAAGAATAGAAAAAATGTTCATGTAGATAATATTTGGTAACTTAATAAATTAGTTTCTCAGTTTTACTTTTTAATAATCATTTGTCATTGTCAATTATTTCAAAAATAAAACAAAAATATTATATAGATAAAGTTTTCAAAGGGACAGTTTAGTAATCACTATCTCTTTCCTAATTCTAAGATCTAGGATTTAAATTCTTACCTAACAAAAAAATTCGAAAGATGAAAAGCGCTTGGGTTTGTATTGAAAGAGTCCACAATGAATTATTTGAACTTAATATAGTTTAAGAATGGACACCTGGAGTTCATAGTGAGTTCCCCAGGGTCAACAACGCCCAGCCCAAACCTATATCCACCGCCTTTCTTTGGAACCGCGTGATATCACACGATGAAGGAAGCAATACTCTATCGTCGTCATCATCATCATGTGATATATATTATCCCCACTTGCCATCTTTTGACCACTTTTACTTTCAATCATTAATAATTAGTTCATTATTCAAGCAACACTCCCTCTACTTTATTTAATTGTTTGTTTATCAGGCAATGACACCCTGGTCTTAGTCCACCCCTCACGATCCTCTCATCAAATACTTTACAATGACTCTCTCTCTCTCTCGCTCTCTCTCTCTCCCCCTCTCTCCCCCATAGCCATGGATGAGCTCGAGCACCAAGACCACCCTCTTTCTGCATCACCACCACCACCACCACCACCATCTTCATCCTCAGGGTCATCCACGGTAGAACCAAAATTCGGCCCTCCAAATTTTTTTGGCAAGCATAAGATAGCAGCTGCTATTGCCAATCTTCATTATGAAATTCAAATTATCCAGGTTATCTTTTACCCACCCATTTCAAGAATTCTTTTTTCTGTGATATAGTTTGCAAGGAAAGACTAAATAATGAACGGCTGCAGGAAGAGCTGGAACAACTTGAAACGCTTGGTCAATCCTCTATTGGGTGTCAAGAGTAATCCATCAAAACTCTGCGCAATTGCTTTTATCCAACTAAAGTTATCTTTTTTTTTTTTTCTAATTTTAATTTTAATATTTCTTTTGGGAATTGACAGAATCATTTCAGCCGTTGATTCTGTTCCTGATGCCCTGCTTCCTCCGTAAGAAAAATTAATTCATTAAATCCTTAATTTGTTTTTTTTTTTTTGGGCTTGACTTGTTCTTTTCTTCAATTCTTTGGCTAAATAAAAGAGTGGCGTTGGATTCATGTGGGCTTATAATGAGATTTTTATCCACTTTACTCTTAAAATAATTCTACCAACCTGAACATAGAACTATTTCTGCATGAACAAAGGGTGCATGATTCTTTTATTTAGTGCTTGTTTTGATTTTTAAATTTATATTTAGTCTAATGTTTGCATATATAATGTAGGACTCCTGGTCCCGCCAATGTAGCATGGGATAGGTGGTTCCATCCGGAGCAGGGATCGCGAGGAGCCATTGGATCTGATCTGATCCGATGGTTATTGAAGCTTCCTCTCCTTTTCATACTATGATGATGGTGAAAAGCTTGAGAAAATGCTCTTGTTTGGTCAGTCATTCATAGACATTTTTTCTTGTAACAAAATTAAATCAGCAAAGTCATATGTCCGAAGACCTCCAGATTTAATTTAAATGTTACAAAAGATATTATATGGATAAATATATATATTTTCTTTTTTAATAGGTTTTTTTGCTGTAAAAATTTATATTTCTTAAAAAAAATGATTGTGGTTAAAAATGTTCTAAATAACATACAATGTTTCCTTTGTGATATAGTGTTTCTTCCTGTTTTAAGTTATTTGGCTGCCATTGATCAAGGAGAACCATCACCATTTAGTAATTTAGTATTTTTTTTTTATTTTTTGCGATAGAAAATGGAGCAGTTCTATGGAGAACTATCACCATTTATTTTTTATCAAATGTGTTGGATGAAATAGAGAAGAGATTCTGAAATTCTTTGCGATCGTAAGATATCATTACAGTTGAAGGAAAAGTTTTATAGAACTGCGATTAGACCTATACTATTAAATGATACTGAGTATTGGACTATTAAACTACAATAAAAACAAAACATGATTATAGCAGAAATGAAAATATTTAGATAGATGCGTGGAAAAACTAAAAGAGATAGAATTAAAAATGAAAAGATTCGAAATAAGTTAGTTAATTCAATTGTGGATAATATGCGAGAGTATCATTTGAGGTGGTTTGGATACATGTAAAGAAGATCCAAAAATGTACTTGTTAGGAGAATCGAGAACTTAAATATATGAAATTTAGTAAAACGTAAAAGTAGATCGCTAAAAATTTGGATACAAGTTATCCGTAAAAATATGAAAACTAAGGGTTTAGAAAAGGAAATGATTTTGGATAGGAATGGATGGCATAGAAAAATTCACATTAATTAAATCAATATATTTTAAATATTTAAAAAATTCACATTAATTAAATCAATATATTTTAAATATTTAACTATTGATTTATTTATCTATTTTCCTTTTCCTTTTTATTTTTCTTCTTATCTTCTTTTTATTTTTATTTATATATATATATATATTATTTTATTTATTTATTTTTTTTTCTTTTCTCTATCTTTTTCAAGTTTGTCTCTCAAATGACCGATTCTGAAAAAAGATTGGGATTAAGAATTAGTTTGTTGTCGTTGTTGTAGTATTTTTTTTTTAATTTTTTAATGAAAAAGCTATTTAATAAGATTAGAAGATGGTGCAGAAAATCGAGCCAAATGCACTCACCTACACTACAAAGAGCTAAACGGGCCAATTGGTAGGTTACTTTCTTGCCAACTCGGTTCACATGCTTTTATGGAGGCTAAATGGAATAAAAAAGAATCCTCAAGAAGATGTTCTCTACTGAAATCCTAGAGATAACTTAGAGAGTACTATCGCTCTCTATTATCATCTTGTCCGGATGCAGAGCCATTACAACTCGGATACCCCAAAAGACTCTAAAGCCTTATCCCGAGTTTGCTTTGTAATCAAAAATCGAAATCGAAATAAAAAATTTTAGAAATCAGAATCGAAATGTGTTACCTTATGATTAGGGATTGAGAGAATCTACAGTACCAATTTCTGGATGCTTGATTGAGTCCTGTATAAACTTATGAAGCGTGCATACCAGTTTCTCACTTCCAGGCAGATCCAATAAACTTCTTCAAATAAATCGCCATTCAAAAATGCATTGTCAACATCAAGTTGAACAAGATGCCCAGAATTACTGGAAGTCAGAGCAAAAGTTACAATAAAATCCACTCCTTGCTGAATGTACCTTTTTGCCACTTATCATGTTTTGTACTTCTCAATATAGCCATCAAGACTTGTGTTTGATTTTGAAGATCCAGCCTATGGTGTACTTACGGTGGGGTAAGAGAACAACTGGCCAAGTCTTGCTAAGCTCCATGGCATCAAGCTCAACTTTCATAGCTTCAAGCTACTGAGGAAACTGTACCGCTTGATGGTAATATTGTGGCTCAACCTGTGAGGATATATTAAGGATAAAACGTTTGTGGTTAGGGGACAATGAGTCATAGGATAGGTACTTGGATAAGGGGTACACTGGGTGTTGGTATTGTCAGACATGTTTGGGGAAAGGAACAAGAGATTACAATGAAAATCTTTGAGCTTGGAGGGGGCTTTGGAGCGGGTCTCTTAATCTATAAGAGAAGACTATTCCCTAAAGTGTTGTATACCAAGCAAAGTATCATCGGAGCCACAAACTTATTAATGAAAAGGAAGTAAAAATTTATTTCTTTTTTAACTTTATTTTTCTGTGCCAATAATTTATCTACACAAATTTGGTAACAGTTTTGTTTCACTCCAAAGAAGTTGTTTTGCCTTAGAGGCTTTTTTTCTTTAGTTTGAGCCCTTTTTCCTTTAACGGTGAGATTAAGACTATGAGACATGCTGGATTTACATTCTGTGTGGATAGTGTGATGGTTGATTTTTGGAAATACTTGGACTTCTTCGGTTTAGTGAATACATTTAAGAGAGTTACTATGTCCTCTCATGTTATCCTTGTAAACCTATCCAATGTCATGAAAGAGTTGCATAAAATATCCCAAGAATACGCAAGAGTTGATATTAGGGCATAATCAAAATGATAGCTTTATGAGGCGAATTTCATCGATTCAGAAATACCCAAAATTTCCTATTTTTCAGTTGGCTAATAAAGCTCTACATAAGTTTCTAGTAAATAGAATTTGAAAACCATACCTAGATAAGGGCTACCTTATCACTCGTCCATCAGTGAAAGCTTTCCATTAGTTAGGGATTCTTGACGATCAGGGCACAGGAAAATGAAAGAAAAGATTTTGACAGATCACTAATATTTTGTAATTGGCATGCCCTTTTAGTTTCGTCAATTTCTTCCGGAAAGTACAAACAAGGTCCTAATTAGTAAAAATACTCCTCTTTGAGGAGCACCAAATGAATAACTCATTTTAGAGATCCCAATAGTGGTAATTAACCCAGACCAAACCACGAGAATGCTAATTTGATTCTGACAATCATTTTTAAAGGATGACAATTTTTAGGATTTCTAAGAGCGAAGTGGTGTGACAAAAGAAAAGGAGGAGATAAAAAAAAAAAAAAAGAAAATTTGGATCTTAAATGTAAGAGATTTAATAAAATATTAAGATAAACAGTTAAAAATTTAGATTTAATTTATCCATAAAATTATAAATATTAAGAATTTAGTTGAGGAAAACTTTATATATGAATGAATACTGAAGAAAAATTCGAATTAGTTAAATTATTATTATTATTTTAACTTTTTATGAATAATTTATTTTTATTTTCAAAATTTAATTTAATTTTATTTTGAGATCGTCTCTCGTATAATCGTATTCAAAATTTAAAATGAGTAATGCGCAAACACTTCAAACTTGTTTTAAATTACTTTTAATGTGGAACTTTTATTTGAATACTAATTGAATTGAAATAATGTTTTTTTTTTTTAACTTAAGTTTTCTATAGAACAAAGTTCTTGGATTGCCGACAACCAAAAAGAACAATCTCTCAATTTCGAAAAGAGAACTTTTCTATTTTTTTTTAAATATAATAAATTGTCATCTTTTCATCATTTTATTGAATTCAATAGGGATTAAGAAGAGAGCAAAAGGGGTAAAGAGAAGACGGGAGAGAGAAAATCGTCTGAATCAAAAGAGGACACATTGAGTCCTAAGGGCAAATAAGTCCTTTTGTTATGCAGCAAATTTTTGATTTTATCGAATCAAACACTATTTTAAGTATTTTAGAAAAATACGTTATGATTTTCCATTTTACAAAGTTTGGAGTAAGTTTTCCGTCTCGAAATATCAGTTTACAAATTTGTGTAATTTTCTTTGGAACAAAGACATTAATTGATATTTGAAACACATTTTTCTATAAAACATGATTGTTTTATAAATTTAGTTTTCTCAATTTTGTGAAAAGTATTTCTATATATAAATATACATGTTTATAAAAATACCAAATATTTTTTATTGTAAATAATTACATAATAATTACTCATAAGTGCTGTTTTGGTTGCTGGCATCACATGCCCCCTTACTTGGTTGGGAAGGTTAAATGTTAAATAAACGGCATGATACAAAAATATGGACTTTTTGTTATTTTTATGTCGGCATCTATATCTTGAATGGAGAGAGAGAGAGAGAGAGAGAGAGAGAGAGAGAGAGAGAGGAGAGCGCCGGTGAGGGTAGAATTGTAAATAGTGTGTGAAATTGACAGAGTACGATACAGGTAGAGAAGAAGGAAGGAAAGAAAGAAGGCAAGTTCGATCATCTGAAGACCCCAAGATTAGGGTTTCACGAGCAATTGCGATTGCAAGTGCAAGAGAACAACGATCATAGAGAACACGGATTTCGAGGGCTTTCCGAAGAAGGTTAGGGTTAATTTTACTTGTTTCTGTTTCACAATTCTGTTTTTCAAATTGCAAAGCTGAATTGTATTTGTATTTGGGATTGCTTGGAAAGAAGTGGAGTGGATGAAATTGCAGATAGAGCGTGCAAATGGTGGAAATCTACTACATCGCCATTGCACTTCCTTGCACAGTCGGGGCCATTGCTTTGGCGATATGTCACATCTACAGGCATCTCTTGAATTACACTGAACCCACTTACCAGAGATTCATTGTTCGCATCATCTTTATGGTTCCGGTCAGTCTTTCTTCTTCTTCTTCTTCTTCTTCTTCTGGATCAAAATATGATCTTGTGGGATGAACAAGAACATAATGGGACCTTTACGGGATTATGTGCAATTAGATGCCCTCTGAGCTTTATGGAAATTCTGTACTTACTTTGTTTCTTTCCATCAGTGAGCAAACTTATTGGTTCTAACTAGGTTGACTATTTGTCGAATTATCAACTTGGTGCAAGATTTAGGTTTGAATGTGGTGTTGATGGGAAAACTATTAAGAAACTAGGTGTCCTTAGCTTGCACTTTTATGGGGTGAATCATATTTGGCTAAACTCCTTGGTGATCATAGAAAGGGAGACGGGGTCAAATTTTGTCGATGATTTGGATTGGTATTGCCCCCTCCTCTCCCCCATAATGAAGAAATTGTCGGAAAAAAAAGTTGTCAACATTAAGAATGGGTTTGAGGCCATATCGGCATGCTAGAACATGCCATGTCTCTAAGTTTGTTGAAAATGTGTCTCACTTACGTGTCATATTAAATTGTTTATTCTTGGGAGACTGCATTGTCTAATGATCACATTTAGGAGCATGGAGAGTGGGCCTCGGTGCAATGGATGTTGTTCCATTTGATCAAGAGGCCATTGTTGAAAATGTTCTGGGTTTCATGAATCTTGTTTTGGAGCTGCTGTGCATAATATCTTGCTTGATAGAAAAAGAAGAAGGTGTTGCTGTGCATATAAATGTGTAATTTTGCATGAATTGTATTCTCTCCTCCTAATATATGTTCTCCAGTGGATTTCTTGGTACTTCCTTGCTGCTTGCTGCCTAAGGAGTTTTTTACATCCTAGCTATGAGAATGAATTTTAAAAGTTTTCAAAAGAGTTAAAGGAATGGGGCTTTTTTTCTGCCAACAAACTATTGGCAGATGGAGAGATCGCATTACTTTGATGCGCTTCTTGAAGGGATTAAGGTGTTGTGAGG
Source organism: Dillenia suffruticosa (assembly GCA_033439265.1). Classification (NCBI taxonomy): domain Eukaryota; kingdom Viridiplantae; phylum Streptophyta; class Magnoliopsida; order Dilleniales; family Dilleniaceae; genus Dillenia; species Dillenia suffruticosa. The sequence continues at coordinate 16,619,551 of JAVTVX010000029.1, forward strand.
ATAAAGATTGGGCTATCTGAATAGGGAATGAGTTGGGGTCTTCATGCTCAAATGGTTCTAAAAACGTGTATTCATTGTGAGGGGGATCCAAGTATAATTTTGTAAAGCTTTTTGCTCCACAAAAGGGTTGCCTTTTTTTCGTCATTCACTTGGGAGGTGCCTTTACAGATATTAATGCAAGACAATCCACAAAGGAGGTATGGTATGGCTTTAGCAAACTTTTGCCTTCTGGATCCTCTTCCCCCTTTTGGTGCCCAATTCTATCCCTTTTCAATTCTATTGGTCTATGTTATCTTATTGCTCTATTTATGTCATATCTCTTAAATTTAATATTTCACCTTAACTTTCTTTTAATTATTAAAGAATCCTAATAGAATTAGGAAACAAATCTCACAAAATTATTTGAGTAAAATAGTAAACAAACCATACAAAACTTATGAATAATAAAGTATTGATAAATTAGGAAGTAAGTAATGTAAATCTGAAAAAAGAATTACAAAATTATTAAACAAGCAATCTAATTAATAAATTCTTGTCAGCCAAGCTCAATTTATAAGTCCACCCGAATTCAATCCTTTTTTATGGTATATGGGTTGAGCTCATGTAAAACACAATAAAAAACTTATGACTATCGGATAATTTTTATTTCTTTTTTTTTTTTCTGGATAGCTATATTGTTGTAAATAATATAAACCAAAGACATTCATGATATGAGGTCTTCTAAAAATAATAAAAATGATGTGTACATCGTACCAATCATGACATCGATCTCTTTGTTTTAGTAGTCGATAAAAGATTATTTTGTTGCACAAGCCAATAAATTGTACAACTTAGAAGCTAAATTCATCATCCGAAGGTGATAAAAAAAAAAAAAAAAAATTGATGCATTAAGACTTATGTATTTTATAGCCATTGTTAGTTTAACATTATCATATGGTAAATAAAAAAGTTGCAACATTAACCAAACAAACAAAATATTTTGATTGATTCAAAGTTACACAAATGTAAATTATGGTAGCTGAGCACACAAAACAAATTAATTTTCCAATTGTGAACAATGCTTTTTTCTGTTTATCAGAATTTACTTTTTAATTTATCTCTTATTTTATAAAGATTATACTGTAATAAGTTCAAATTCATTTTGCTCCTATTTAAATTGAGTTCCTTATCGATTTAAAGAAAGTCGAGTCAAAATGTTAAATTAATGGCCATGACAGTAACATAGCAAAAGATAGATGGACCAATAGAATGGAGGGGGGCAGAATAGAACCCCAAAATGGGAGAGGATCTGGATTTCTCAATACAAGAGAGAGCTGATGTCAGTAGATCCTTTTTATTATTATTATTATTAATTGTTTGGGATTGCTGTCTTCATATGCTTTACTTTTGGCATTCTTCTCATAATTTTGTTTCTGCTGAGGATTGTTAGCTTTGTAGATTCCCCATGTCCTTTTGATGTTATACACAATGTCCTCCCTCGGTGAATGTTTCAGTACAACTTTCTGATTAAAAAAAATATAAGACCAATAGGAGGATCTAACTAATCGTAATCCAATGATGTGAATGCTCCAAGCATAAGAGAATTGGTTATTTTTATGAAGTCTAGAATGATCACATCAGGTATAGTGTTCCAAGAAGCAGCGCATATGTGGTGATCAAATTCTTAATTTCCAATTATCATTGTTACCAATGAGGCGTTAAGATTCAAATATGAAATATCAAAGTGCCAACCTGTTAATTTGGTCCATCAGCAGTTTTGAACATTGAAGTTGATCTCAAATGCATAGCTCCTCCCCTTGATGATTGGCATGGGAAACTTGTTCTTACATATCGTTTTGTTGAACTTGTGATTTCTGATTGTTTGGATGTCCATTATTCTTCGGTTTATTGCTGATCTTTTAATGTTCTGCCATTTAATGTTCTTTTGGCAGTTCTTGTTATTCTTTATTTATTTATCTTTTGTTTTCCTCAAACATGTCCTTCATGTTTCCTGCGGCTCTTAAATTTCTAAGACAGTATACTCTCTTGCTGGCTCACTTTTTTCTTCTAGTGTGTTTGCTAAATCTGTCAAAATGTCGTCTCTTTTACAGGTTTATGCGCTAATGTCTTTCTTAGCCCTCATTTTACCTGATAGTGCAATTTATTTTAACTCCATTCGAGAAGTGTAAGTATTGTTTCTATTAAACATAAATCCCTTTATCATAGTTGTTGTTCCAGTTTATTGCAGTTGTTGGTTGTTTTGAAGTAATTTGTATATCTAGAGTCATGACCATCATTTTCAGCAGAATGCTATATAAAGGTGCCAATGTCATCATTGTCATAATCATATCAAAGAAGACCATATGTGGGAGTCTTAGTACTCCTTGATGGAGACTCAAGTCAGAGATGAGAACACTATATAAATGTGCCAACGTCATCATTGTCATAATCATATGAAAGAAGACCATATGTGGGAGTCTTAGTACTCCTTGATGGAGACTCAAGTTAGAGATGGTGCTGACATGTTATTTTCTGTCAGCATATAAACTTGAGGACATATTTTGATTTGGCTTGCCATAAGGTAGTTATACCAAGATCAAGAACTGACATTCTGTCCTGTTTTATCTCTTATTTTCTTGAACGGGGCAAATGTAAAAAAAAGATGAGAAAATTGAAGACTCTTGGTATATTGTCCACAAGTGGATTGAGACATAAGTAGCTAAGGACATGATCTTAAATTTTTTACATTTCCCATTCCTTCCTATCTTCTTTTCCTTGTCACCTCACAGATCGATGCCCCTTTCTCCCTGAGCTTATTTTTTGTCTATGCCAGAGCACTTCTCCTTTGGAATTTATTATCTTTTATGCTTGTAGGCTTGTGAAAATTTGTTCGTAATTGTTGGACCATGTCCTTCTTACAAAAGATAATTGCATTTTCTTGTCCAAAAGAGTGATGCAGCATTTGTAGGGGCCACTAGGTTGAGGTTTAGGCACTATATGATGTTTAAAATATAGCATCGATTTGTAACTGGTAATTGATTGCCTTCTTCTGTCCAATAGGGATACCAATATGACATGGAAAAGGACCGTAAGTGGAATGCTATATATATATTATTTTTCTTTTATTTGTGGGCTTATGCCTCATGTATTTATAAAGATTATAGTTTAGAGGAGTTGAAGTGGGATTGGAGAGCCTTTTTTTTTGGGGGAGTTAAGGTGTCCTTTTTCTCACTTCTGTGGAGTTTGCATCCTTGGAGTTTTTGTATGTTCTTTACTGAATCTAATACAATTTCCTTTTCTATTAAAAAAGAATACGACGCAAAAAAGTTAATAAATTCATGGCCAATATGTTGACTGAAATTGACTTAAATATTATAATGCAGAATGAAAATCCTAGGAATTACAATACACTGTTGATTATTCAAGGAAAAGTATATTGAAATCTTATAGCTCGTGGCATTGTTGGGAAAAGCCCTAGGCGCTAAAATGCACCAAGCTGTCAAATGCCTGAGCATGAGACACTCGCCCAAGTGAAACAAGGCACTATATTACATTGTAATGTATAAATTAAAAAAAATGTCTTAAAATTTAAGATTATTTCATAAAAAAATCTGAATGAAATTCAGAATACTAATTATTTATGCATAATTATTATTATGATATATATTATAATACATAAGTCAAATAATTGTATCTCCAGCTGGGATCTTCCTTTCTGCAGCTTGATGACTCTTCATTTGCTATTTTCTATGAAAGTGAAATGTAAAATACTGTGAAAGATAAATCTAATTTATAAAATCATTACGAACTAATTTTATCAATTATAGCAGCTACACAATAAAAACAATATCAATCACAACAACAACCACCACCACCACCATCACAACGACAGCAACAACCACCACCACAACAACAACAACCAAGCCTCTTTCCCACTAAGTAGTCTTCTTTCAATCACTCTTCCAAAATTTCATGGCATTGCTCATTGGATTAATACCCCTATAATTTACACAATTTTGTATGTTGTGCTTGTTTCCAAATAAGGGTACTAAAATACTCTCTTCATTGATTAGACATTTTCTTTGTTATTAATATCATGTTGAATAATTTTGTAAGCCATCGATTACTCAGCTTCCCTAGGCACTTTCATACCTCTATCGAGACATCATCGAGTCCAACCGTTTTTCCATTTTTCATCATTTTTAAAGCTTCTTCAACTTCTGAGAGTTGAATTTTTTGATAAAAGTTCATGTTTCTATACTTTTTTGACCTACTTAGTTCACCTAAGCTAATTTGATCATGTTGGCTTTCATTTAATGGTTGATGAAAATATTTATTCTATCGCTCTTTTATTTCTCCATCATTTACTTACTCTTTATTTGATTCATCTTTAATACATCTTATTTGTGTAAGATCTCATGTTTTCATCTCTCTCGATATTCCTTTCCCCTTCTTTTATATCAAGCCATAAAAAAATAGCATAGTAGAATTACTTAAAAAAAATGCAACAAATAAAAACAGCAAATAAGGGAAAAAGAAAACAGCATTCTTCAAATTAATAAGAAAGAAGAAAAATTAATATCAGCTTGTCGAAGAACATAACAGAGAAGAAGTGAAGAAGATAGCAGTGAAAAAGAAAAAAAAACAAAGCAACACATTAATTAAAAAGATTCCTGCAGTGTAACAGTGTAAAAATTGGCAGTTGAAGAGACAGAAAAGAAGAGAAGCAGCAAAGAGGAAGATGAAAATACCTATCAGCTTTATTGATGCCTGATCTTCCTTTCCTTAGCATCGTCTTCCTCTTCTGTTCTCATAATTTTTTTTTAAAATTTTTTGTTACTGTTCTTTTCATTCTAACCTATATCTGTCAGGATTATTGAAATATAACCACAAATTGACCATGTATTGCCATCTTAGTTTTCAAGAAGGATGCACTTAACAAAGAGCAAACTGTGAGGTGTATTGTAAGAAGCAGCAAGGGAGCACATTTGTCCACCTATTTGGGTATTACCTTGGATGGTAAAGGTGGATTGTGTGATGTCCTCCTCCATCATTCCTGGCATGATACTTTTCTCACTTCCTACCCATATAGTTTGTCTAAAGTCTTGGCTTGCCTTCTTCCCCCCTCTCTATATATCTCTCATATTAATAGATCTTCCTAGTTTTGATCCCCACCATTCATCTCTTTTAAAAGGGTTGAGTTAGTGCCATGGAAATGCTTGGGATGCATCTCTCTCTCTCTCTCTCTCTCTCTCTCTCTCATATATACAATAAACAAATTACAATATGAAGTAGAGAATTAAAGAATAATTCTCTCAAGGCCGAAACATTTAATCCTCATCACATCCTTATGAAAAAGGAGTTTGAAAACACTGAGAATAACGACTCCACTCTCTTAAAAGCAACCAAAGTAAAATCCTAAAAGGAGAAGAGTTGTGTTGTCCTTCTTCTGTGAACTTGTATACGAGACCAAGTTCACAGGCTCTTCTCAATCTGTTTTGCAACTACCTTGCAATGCCCAATGTATACACTTTTCAACCAATGTATACACTTTTCAATGCAGGTCTTTCTTGTCCAATCACCATGTTATACTCAATGATTGATGGTATAATTCTTGTATCAAAGCACATTCCTATGCACTCTTTGTTGATTGTTCACACCAAGTTTGTTCCCAAGCAGAAAATGCGACTTTGTTAGGGAACTCGGCTGCTTAATATTAATCTCCTAGATATTCAACCATTTATCAGCCATTCAGCTTCAGTATTCTGCCACTAGCCTAATAATATGGTTGACTGGATTGTTACTTCTGCCATCGTCCAACCACATAGGCCTTCCACATTAGCCTCTGCAATCACTATCAAAAAGGTCTGAAAGAATCTTGGAAGCTCTGATCAGAAAATTTACTAGTTCTATCATCAAAATGAGAAACCAAGAAGCACCTTCACCAAATTATACCAACAGACATCAATCATATTGGAAATATTGTTTATGTAGTTGAGAGGAGAATCTTGGAAGCCCTGATCATCAACTTTATTAGCTTATATCACAAAAAATGAGAAACCAAATTGCACTGTCCATTTTATCGGATAGCCTGAGGCTACATTTCCCCACCTACTTAAAATAAAAAGAAACCAATTAGTACCAAATCTAAACATGAAAGAATGGTACTAGAGAAGAAAGACCAGGGAAAGGAGGAAAGTGACAAAAAATTTAATTTATGGAGGACATTGTATCCTAAAGTCTCTTTCTTCTATGCCCACATTGCAGATTGTTGTATTAAGTTTAGTTGAATCACTAGCTTCGTATGCAATATGTATTATTGTTTGGGTTGCTTCAGATGTGAAATATGATATGTTTTTCCATAGAAAGGCGTATGTATGTGTATAGGTTGATTAATGAATTTAACCAAGTAGCACCGTTCACCAAATTATACCAACAAACATCAATCATATTGGAAATATTGTTTATGTAGTTGAGAGGAGAATCTTGGAAGCCCTGATCATCAACTTTATTAGCTTATATCACAAAAAATGAGAAACCAAATTGCACTGTCCATTTTATTGGATAGCCCGAGGCTACATTTCCCCACCTACTTAAAATAACAAGAAACCAATTAGTAACCAAATCTAAACGTGAAAGAATGGTACTAGAGAAGAAAGACCAGGGAAAGGAGGAAAGTGACAAAAAATGGAATCTATGGAGGACATTGTATCCTAAAATTCTCTTTCTTCTATGCCCACATTGCAGATTGTTGGATTAAGTTTAGTTAATTCACTAGCTGGGTATGCAATATGTATTATTGTTTGGGTTGCTTCAGATGTGAAATATGATATGTTCTTCCATAGAAAGGTGTATGTATGTGTATAGGTTGATTAATGAATTTTATAGGAATTCACCATCACAACCTATTTAAGAATAAATTGCATTGTAATGGTAATTCTTTGAAAAGTTAGGAGAGTAGGGTTGGGGAAGATTTATTATTTCATGGCTACCTCCGTTGGTTGTGACATATTTGTGCACTTCCGTATTCTATTTCTTGAATTTGCGTTCTTTTTTATTTTTTATTTTTTATTTTTTTTTCCTTTTAATCACATATATGCTATTGGGAAGACCATGTTTAGGGATCCAAATGGATTATCTTTCAGAGTGAGAAATTTTACACCCATGCATTGGGGGTCTGGGTATTTGTGACATATTTAACAAATACATCCTTTCTAATGTTAAGGCATGCATTCTGGTTTTCTGCAACATATCTACTGCTTCCTAGTCTGCAAATGAAACTTAACTTAGCACTGCTCATGTGACAACCCTATACTGCTCACCTCATGCATGTTGTTATTTTTCTAGAATTTCCCCCTCTATCCTTTTATGTTGTTCCTACATTCTTTAAAAGTTGACTTTGTAAATCCTTGTGTTGCTTGTCTTCCACTGCTATAAAACTTAGCCTAAGATGCCTGTTTCTCTGTCTAGAATGCATGTATATGCCATATGTTAATTTCTCTCTTATTTCCTTTCTAGGTATGAAGCCTGGGTCATTTACAATTTCCTCTCATTGTGCTTGGCATGGGTTGGTGGTCCTGGAGCTGTTGTTTTAAGTTTGAGCGGCCGTTCTTTGAAGCCATCCTGGTGTTTGATGACTTGTTGCTTCCCTCCTATGTCACTGGATGGGTGAGCTACTTGCACATGAAATTAGTTTAATCTCTTGATGCAATTCGCCATATCTGTACTTTTGAAATGATTGAAATATCTGGAATTCGAAGTCAGTTGGAATTATCCCAGGGTAGCATCATATATCTGATATCTTCTGGTTTGCAACCAATCATGTCTAATTTTATTTGTATTTCTGTATCAAAATTTGAAATACTAAACTTCTTTACATTCTCCCACAATCATTGTCAGATGAGATCAGGATAACAATGTAGTGGAATCCTTTTTTTTTTTTTTTTTTTTTTTGAAGACTTGTACCAGTTTTCTGATAGTTGTACTCATTCGAAACTTTGAGTCCTTTGGAGAACTATATTAGATTAAATCATATTGCATGAATATTTTAACTGCCAAATTGTTTTTCCTAACTTAGTAGTTGTAAATTATGGGAAGGGTGAAAGAATTGTTTTAATTTCCTTGAATTAACTGCATAGATATTGATGGTAGGCTTCTACTTTTCTGTACATCACATATTGGAAAAATTACATGTCCGAAACTGTTAAATCTGTGCAGACGTTTTATAAGAAGGTGCAAGCAAGGCTGCTTGCAATTTGTGATTCTGAAGCCCATCCTTGTAGCAGTTACTTTCATACTTTATGCCAAAGGGAAGTATGAAGATGGAAATTTCAGTGCCAACCAGTCATACCTGTATCTGACCATCATCTACACTGTTTCGTATTCGATGGCGCTATATGCCTTGGCATTGTTTTATGTTGCATGCAGGGATCTGCTTCAACCATTCAACCCCGTTCCCAAGTTCATCATTATAAAGTCTGTTGTTTTTCTAACTTATTGGCAGGTATTGTTACATGTTTTCCATTTCATTGAATGTAGAAATAGATTTGGTTTCGAAGTTTTAATTACTAGTGAATGCATTATGCACTTAGCACTTAATTTTGGCTCTTATATTACTGTTCAGTATTTAACTGTTCAACCAGTTTAGGGTAAAAGAAAGAAAGATACGATGACATTTCTAATGGTTGCGTCACAGCTCACTGGGACATACATTAGAAACCAGGGGAGTCATTGGAAGCTGTTTATTGTTTAACTTAGTGTAAATTGTACAGAAAATATTTCATGTAGATGAATTGAGATGCTGATCATAAAAATCCACAAACAAATAATGTACGCTGGATGCAACTTGATTTGTATATCAAAGAGACCCTATTTTTTATGGATTGGGTGGAACCTGATATTTTGTCCTATTCTTTTATTATGTAGGGCGTTTTGGTTTTTCTTGCTGCAAAATCGGGATTCATAAAGGATGCAGAGAACGCAGCCGAATTCCAGAATTTCATTATATGTGTTGAGATGCTTATTGCAGCTGTTGGTCATTTTTTTGCATTTCCTTATAAAGAGTATGCTGGTGCAAACATTGGTGGATGTCATGATTTCACAGCAAACCTTGCACATGCTTTAAAGTTGAATGACTTTTACCATGACACCGTCCACCAGGTAAAGTCTGTGGTTCTGTTGTGGGCTTTTTTTTTGGGTGTGTGTTTATCCTGTACTTCTCATGATAATTTCATGTTACTTCTTGCAGTTTGCACCAACTTATCATGAATATACACTCTATAACAATGCTGAGGGTGATGAGGGAACAAGGAAATATCGGTCACGAACATTTGTACCAACTGGTCAGGAAATGGATGCTGTTCGCAAAAACAAACATATGTATGGGAACAAGATTGAGGACATTCAGCTTTCGAGTGTTTCATCTTCTGGTGCAAGCACTCCGAATGATAGTGGATCAATGCATAATTTATCAAAAAACGAGGCAATGCAATCTTCCTTGCTTATAGATGCCTCAAACCCAGCATCTGCGCCCTATGATATGTCCCTTATTGACATGGAATTGTCCAATTACCCAGCCAACGTTCCTGCAGTTAATGGAACTGTAGAAAGGTGACAAGGTTGAATGGCTGTTAGGAATATAAAGGCGAGGAATTAAAAGGTAATCTTTGTAACACAATCTATTGGTAGTGTGCTTATTCTTTCAAACTTTGTTTCAGTGGAGACCTATAGGCCTTGGGTCTCTCTCATCATGATGTTCATTCACTTACACTAGAAAATGAGGCTTGTACATTATTGGAAACACATACTGCTGCCTTGAGCTTCCATCATACCCTGTTTGTGTGATGTCAGATTGTGTTGAGCTGTTGATACTGAAAAATGCAATTGTCGCGCTTGTTGTGTCAATGTCTTGTATTCAGTATAAAATTTGCAGTTGTTTCCTCCACCTCATTTGATTGATGTTATTATTATTTTATTTTCTTTTGGTAATTTTGCCCCCTTTTCTTGGCTTCTAAATATGCTAATACTATTGAGATTGATGAAATGCAAATTATTGCATATTGCAAGCATGGCCAGCTATACTGTAGTATTTCAATGATATGTAAGTTATGCATATGCTTATAGATGCTGCAACCATTAAGCCTGTCTTTGATGTACTAGGAGGTGTACACCGCGCGCTGCGCGGTGTAATGTTTTGATTTTGACTACAAATTGAGGGGAATTGCCCGGTGTGATTTAGTAAAATTCACATTAATTTCAATTTTGATTTTGGCTGCAAATTGATGGGCTAAATTTTATAAAACTTCTGAATGACAACCCACCAATATCATATGATAAGAATTTTTTAAATTTTACTAATTATAAAACCTTTTAAAATATAAATTTTAGTATTAATATTTTAATATATTAAATATTAATACTTCAGATTTTAAAATAAAATATTATATATTGTAAATATTTAATTCTTATAATATTAATATTTTTTAGTATTAATACTAATTTGTAATATTAAAAATTAGTATTTAATAATTTATATATTAAATATTAAATATTTTTTGTATATATTCAAATTGTTGATTACTTGTAATATTAAATCAAAATTAAAAATTTTATAAAATATTAAATTGAATATTAAATTACCATGGTAGTTCTGATTAAATAATAATCTGATTAAAAAATTTTATGATTGTATTTAAAATATCTAAAATATTTGTAATGCGTTCATCTAAAATTTTATGCGTTCATTGAGCTACACAATCATGCCCTAAAACCAACAGCGTAGACGATCACATCCAACCAAAGGTATAAGAAAAAATTTGGCAAAAAATCAAGTACAGAAACAGTAAGAGTTACGGACATTAATTATCATTTTCAAGAAAAACTCATCAAATTATGAAAGAATTTACAAAAAACAACTCAACATAGGAGTGTGGACTCAATTTGTATTCTTTCTCTGAAAAAGGGATGCAGGCATACATAACAAAAGCAAAAGCCAGAGTCAATGTGACAACTGAATTTCTCAAGTAAAGTACAAAGAAAATATCTATCTATTGTGAGATCAATATAGCATCACAGAGAGAAACTTACTTCTAAGAGTTGCATGTTTATTGGAGTGGATATTGTATACATCTTCCAAAACATTATTTCAAATATCCATAATATATTCTCTTGGGACACCTCCACAATTTAGAAAAGCAATCAGGTGCGATGAGATAATTTGTTAAATATTATGGAAGTTATAATTTCTCCTAAATTAATTTAAATATTAAAATATTTTTTAGAATTAAAAATAATTTCAAACGTGAAATATTTAAATATTAATATTTAGATATTTAAGATCTTAATATAAATTTAAATTGTCGTATAAAATATAAAAATATTAAACAATAAATCAAAACAAATTGATAAGTATTTTTATGTAATTTAAAACTATATAAAAATAAAAATATTTAGATGTTTAGTTTTAATACCTGGATATTTATTTAATATTAAATATATTATATTAAAATGAGAAAAATATTTGTATAATTTTATATTTATATATATTTAAATATAAGTTCTGCTACGTAGGAAAACTTCAAAGTTCTACTATGTAGCAAAACTATATAGTTCTGTTAAATAGCAGAACTATAAAGTTTTGCTATAGTTCTGCTACATAGCAGAACTATGAAGTTCCGTTATAGTTCTGTTACTTAACAGAACTATATAGTTCTGCGAAGTAGTAGAACTACAATGTTCTGCTAAGCAGCAGATTTCTAAGTTTCGTGCGTTCGTCAATAAATTTTTTTTTTAGAAGTAAAATTTTGTAAAACTTTTGGATGACAATCCATTAGGCTTATATAGTAAGAAATTTTTAAATTTTTTGTAATTTTAATTTTGCTTTTATTTGTTATTTTTCAGCTAAAGTTTGGGTATCAATGAAAATAAATTTTTAATCTTATGAAATTTAAGTTGGCTTTTTAAATTTTCTTAAATGTCATTTAAAAAAAATCTGAAAGTTTGTCAAAAAAAAAGATTTCTTTTGTTTTAAATAAAATATGTCTATCCATACAAAAAAATATGAAACAATAATTAAATTTTTAATAGTTTGTGTATAAATAACAGACTAATTAGAAATGAAATTTTTAATTTTAGCTGCACCTCTTATATCTTCTAAAATATTATTTTAAGACCACCAACTAAAATCAAAAAATTTTGTTTACTTTAATAAAATATAATATAATATGTATAACGTTAGCAGAACCACAACAGAACTATATTGTTCTGCTCAGCAAAAGTATGTTGTTCTGGTACATAGCAGAACTTCATAACTTTCTGCATTATTTGATGAATTTTTTTTAGGGGCTAAATTTTGTGAAGCTTTAGGATGACAACCCACTCGGCTCATATAATAAGAAAATTTTTAATTTTTTGTGATTTTAAGTTTGCCATTATTTTTTATTTTTCAATTTAAGTTTGTATATGAATAGAGATAAATTTTTAATTTTATGAAATTTTAATTTGCTTTTTAAATTTTCTCAAATGTCATTTTTAAAAAATCTAAAAGTTTGTCAAAAAAAATCTTTCTTTTGTTTTAAATATCATTTATTTCAAATATTTTTGATATTTTTAATATAATCATAAATTTTTTTTATCTAAAAATAAAAATAAAGATTTGAAAAAAATGATATAAATTCTGCGCAGCGCAGAACCACATCGTTCTGTATTGGGCAGAACCATGGTTCTGCACTGTCACAGAACCACATGGTTTTGTCCAGTGCAGAACGATGTGGTTGTGCACTGCGCAAAACCATCGCAGAACCACCTCGTTCTGCATTTTGTGGTTCTGCGCTATATTAAGTCCAATTTCGGTAATTTTGTATAATTACATATGCACTTATAGCTCTGCATTTATATTAACAACACATCACCTAACACTTGAAAAAAATATTTTTTTGATATAAAGATACTTTCCAATATTTTTTTATTTAATATTTTATAATTATAATTTTTATAGCATTATAATATCATAGTATTTTGACTGTTCATGTGTTTCAAAACATGAGATAATAAACGTAGATATTAAACCGTAAATTAAATATTATTTATGTCCAAAAAAGCAGAATAGCTCTGCAATTTGCAGAACTACCTTTACTCTTCCAAATAAAACATATATTTAAATATAACATTATACAAATATTTTTTTCCATTTTACTATAATATATTTAATACATAACAAATTTAATATTAAATAAATATCTAAATAATTAAATTAAAAGTTTTATTCTTATATAATTTTAAATTAGATAAAAATATTTATAAACTCACTTAAATTAAATTATTGAATGACCGCGCGGTATAGTGTTTTGATTCTGACTACAAATTGAGGGGAGTTATCCAGTGTGGTTTAGTAAAATTCGCATTAATTTCAATTTTGATTTTGGCTGCAAACTGAGATGCTAAATTTTATAAAACTTCTGAATGGCAACCCACCAATATTATATGATAAGAATTTTTTAAATTTTAGTAATTATAAAACCTTTTAAAATATAAATTTTAGTATTAATATTTTAATATATTAAATATTAATACTTCAGGTTTTAAAATAAAATATTACATATTGTAAATATTTAATTCTTATAATATTAATATTTTTTAGTATTAATACTAATTTGTAATATTAAAAATTAGTATTTAATAATTTATATATTAAATATAAATATTTTTTTGTATATATTCAAATTGTTGATTATTTGTAATATTAAATAAAAAATAAAAATTATATAAAATATTAAATTGAATACTAAATTACCATGGTAGTTCTGATTAAATAATAATCTGATTAAAAAATTTTATGATTGTATTTAAAATATCTAAAATATTTGTAATGCGTTCATCGACGAAATTTTTTTTTATGAGGGACTAAATTTTATAAAGTTTCTGAATGACAACCCACGAAGATCAAATAATATGAATTATTTACATTTTGCTAATTGTAAAACCTTTTAATATATAAATTTTAGCATTAATATTTTAAAATTAAATATATTTATTTAAAATATTTAAATAAAAATATTTAAATATTTAATTTAAATACATAGATATTTATTTAAAATTAAATAAATTATATATTAAAAAATCATATCCGAAAAAAAATTATCTGTATAATGTTATATTTAAATGACATAATTATTTTTTAGTGTTTGTATATTCCTTGTTTTTTTTATTTTTTGGGTCTTTTTTTTCTATATAGAGGGAGACGTGACAAAAGATAGCCTGTAGTGTACGTGGTGTGCGTGCTTTATATTAAAAATTATATATTTAATCTGTTAATTTTTATTCTTATACAGTTTCAAATGATAAAAATATTTATAAGTCTATTTAAATAAAAATATTAATAATATTATTTTGGTTCATCATTTAATATTTTCACATTTCATGTTATAATTTCATATTTTATTTAAATAAATATCAAATATCCAAATAAATTATTTTTAATATTATAAAAAATTGAATATTGGAATAATAAGGTGGTACGTAGAATCACAAGGTTCTGATACGCAGAACGATATGGTTATGCTATTATTCCCCGCCAAAAAGCAAAACCTTTTTAATCTTCCAAAATATTATTATTATTTTAAAAATACCCGAAAACATATTTTTTATTTTGTTTATGGTTGTGATGGTGTAAATTTTTGAGAAATCACATCTAAATGATTTAAAAAAGTTTAAATTCGATTTGTTTCTATAAAATAAATATAGTTTTTCTTTTTTATAAATATTAAATCTTTTCAAAAAAAGTGAAAGATTATTAAAAACCATAATATGGTAGATATTTTTATAATTATAATTTTTATAGATTGCATTTTTAGGTTAGCTAATATTTAAATATTTATCTAATATTAAACATTCTAAATTTAAATGAAAAAGACATGGACATAACATGTATAACATTAATATTGGTGTGAAATAAAAAAGACATAAATATTAATTTGAAATCATAATATTTAGTAATTTAAGTCTAAAAAATACATAAATATTAATATTTAATTTAAGGTTTGTAAAGTATAAAAATACAAAAAATAATTTAGTTATTTAAAGATTTCATATAATAAATCAAATATTCTTTTCGTAGGCATTACATATGAATTCGTGTCGATCAATTTATATATAAGTTATCTAATTTTATAAATTTTACCTATAGTTAACTATGGAGTTTTTAAATTATAGTTTTGATCTTTTAAAGAATTATTGTCTATCTAAAATTTTTACTCTAGTAGTTTGAATTTTTGTCTAACTAAAAGTTTTTAAAATTGGAATTTCAAATAAAATGTTAATCGTAATATAAAATATAAAAATATTAATAAAAAAAACAAAACTAAAACTTATAAATATAAATATGCAATTTAAAATTTTATAAGAATAAAAAATTTAAATATTTAATTTAAATATGCATATATTTATTTAAAATTAAATAAATTAGATATTAAATAAATTATATCTGAAAAAAATTATCTATATAATGTTATGCAATATTATGTCTAAACGACATAATTGTTTTTGGGTGCTTATATATTCATTTTTTTTTATTTTTTGGGTCTTTCTTTCTATATAGAGGGAGGCGTGACAAAAGATAGCTTATAGTGTGCATGGTGTGCATGCTCTATATTAAAAATATATATTTAATTTTTTAATTTTTATTCTTATAAATTTTAAATGATAAAAATATTTAAACGTTTATTTAAATAAAAATATTAATAATGTTGGTTTTGTTTATCATTTAATATTTTCATATTTCATATTATAATTTTATATTTTATTTAAATAAATATCAAATATCTAAATAAATTATTTTTAATATTAAAAAAATTGAATATTTGAATAACAAGGTGGTACGCAGAACGAGATTGTTCAGCTATGCAGAGCCACATGATTCTGCTATCCAGAGTCTCATGGTTATGCTATGCAGAACGACATGGTTCTGCTTTGCAGAACGACATGGTTCTGCTATACAGAATTTCATGATTCTGCTATTTTTTAATCTCTCAAAATATTATTATTATTTTTAAAACACCCGAAAATATTTTTCTTTATTTTGTTTAGGGTTGTGATAGTATAAATTTTTTAGAAACCACATTTAAATGATTTCAAAAATATAACCATGTAATTCCGCTACATAGCAGAATCATGTAATTCCGCCACATAGCAGAACCATGTAGTTCCGCTACATATCAGAACCATGTGGTTCCGCTACTTAGAACCATGTGGTTCCGCTACTTAGCAGAACCATGTGGTTCCGCTACTTAGCAGAACCATGTGGTTCCGCTACTTAGAACCATGTGGTTCCGCTACTTAGCAGAACCATGTGGTTCCGATACTTAGAACCATGTGGTTCCGTTAGCAGAACCATGTGGTTCCGCTACTTAGCAGAACCATGTGGCAGAACCATGTGGTTCCGCTACCTAGCAGAACCATGTGGCAGAACCATGTGGTTCCGCTACCTAGCAGAACCATGTGGTTCCGCTAGCAGAACCATGTGGAACCATGTGGTTCCGCTACCTAGCAGAACCATGTGGTTCCGCTATCTAGCAGAACCATGTGGTTCCGCTACCAGAACCAAGCAGAACCATGTGGTTCCGCTACCTAGCAGAACCATGTGGTTCCGCTACCTAGCAGAACCATGTGGTTCCGCTAGCAGAACCATGTGGAACCATGTGGTTCCGCTACCTAGCAGAACCATGTGGTTCCGCTACCTAGCAGAACCATGTGGTTCCGCTACCTAGCAGAACCATGTGGTTCCGCTAGCAGAACCATGTGGAACCATGTGGTTCCGCTAGCAGAACCATGTGGAACCATGTGGTTCCGCTACCTAGCAGAACCATGTGGTTCCGCTAGTAGAACCATGTGGAACCATGTGGTTCCGCTACGTAGCAGAACCATGTGGTTCCGCTAGCAGAACCATGTGGAACCATGTGGTTCCGCTAGCAGAACCATGGTTCCGTTACATAGCAGAACCATGTGGTTCCGCTACATAGCAAAACCATATAGTTCCGCTAAACCATGTAGTTCCGCTACATAGCAGAACCATGTAGTTCCGCTACATAGCAGAACTTCGTTGTTCTACTTAGCAAAAGTATGTTGTTCTGTTACATAGCAAAATTTCATAGCTCTCTGCATTATTTGATAATTTTTTTTTAGGGGCTAAATTTTGTCAATATTTAGGATGACAACCCAGTCGGCTCATATAATAAGAATTTTTTTAATTTTTTGTGATTTTAATTTTGCCTTTATTTTTTATTTTTCAATTTAAGTTTGTATATGAATAGAAATAAGTTTTTAATCTTATGACATTTTAATTGATTTTTTAAATTTTCTCAAATGTCATTTTTAAAAAATCTGAAAGTTTGTCAAAAAAAATCTTTCTTTTGTTTTAAATATCATTTATTTCGAATATTTTTTATATTTTTAATATAATTATAAAATTTTTTATTTTAAAAATGAAAAGAACGATTTTCAAATATTTTTTAACTTAATATTTTTATAATTATAATTTTTATAAATTGTAATTCTACCATACACATTTTTTAAATATTTAAAGATTCATTTAACATTAAATATATTAAATTAAAATGAAAAGCATATCATTATAATATTAATATCTTTGTAAAATTAAAAAAATATAAACATTAATTTGCAATTATAATATTTAATAATTTAAGTTGAAAAAATGTTTGAATTTTTTTGTTGAAAAAAATACAATGTTTTTTTTATGCAAAAAGTGATTGCATCTGGGTTCGAACATGAGACGCACTTTAATGACATTCTTGTAATAATACAATCATGCGGAACTATTTTTGAATATACATATCTATAGAACTATTTTTCTTTTTAGCAAAACTACTTCCTTTCCTATCAGAACCATTTTTTTTAATGGCATTACAAAACTTTTTTTTTGTAACAGAATTACTTTTTTTGTTTGAACATACCTAACCACAAAAAGACAGAACTGCTTTTTTTTAACATACCTAACTACAGAACTACAGGATTACTTTTTTTTTAGCATAGCAATTTTTTTTTTTAAATATTTATATTTAGAAATTTAAAATTTGAATATAAATTTAAATTGCAGTATAAAATGTAAAATTATTAAACAATAAATCAAAACAAACTGATAAAATGTGAAATATTCATTTAGGGGAACTACATCGCAGAACCATGTAGTTCTGCTACATAGCAGAACCATGTAGTTCCGCTACCACATAGCAGAACCATGTAGTTCCGCTACTTAGCAGAACCATGTACTTCCGCTACCACATAGCAGAACCATGTAGTTCCGCTACTTAGCAGAACCATGTAATTCCGCTACCACATAGCAGAACCATATAGTTCCGCTACATAACAAAACCATGTAGTTCCGCTAGCAGAACCATGTAGTTCCGCTACATAGCAGAACCATATAGTTCCGCTACATAGCTAAACCATGTAGTTCCGCTAAACCATGTAGTTCCGCTAAACCATGTAGTTCCGTTAAACCATGTAGTTCCGCTACATAGCAGAACCATGTAGTTTCGCTACTACATAGCAGAATCATGTAGTTCCGCTAACAGAACCATGTAGTTCCGCTATATAGCAGAACCATGTAGTTCCGTTAAACCATGTAGTTCCGCTAAACCATGTAGTTCCGCTACATAGCAGAACCATGTAGTTCCGCTACATAGCAGAATTACGTTGTTCTGCTTAGCAAAAGTATGTTGTTCTGCTACATAGCAAAATTTCATAGCTCTCTGCATTATTTGATAAATTTTTTTTTAGGGGCTAAATTTTGTGAAGATTTAGGATGACAACGCAGTCGGCTCATATAATAAGAATTTTTTTAATTTTTTGTGATTTTAATTTTGCCTTCATTTTTTATTTTTCAATTTAAGTTTGTATATGAATACAAATAAGTTTTTAATCTTTTGACATTTTAATTGATTTTTTAAATTTTCTCAAATGTCATTTTAAAAAAATCTGAAAGTTTGTCAAAAAAAATCTTTCTTTTGTTTTAAATATCATTTATTTCGAATATTTTTTATATTTTTAATATAATCATAAAATTTTTTATTTTAAAAACGAAAAGAAAGATTTTCAAATATTTTTTAACTTAATATTTTTATAATTATAATTTTTATAAATTATAATTCTACCATACACATTTTTTAAATATTTAAATATTCATTTAACATTAAATATATTAAATTAAAATGAAAAACATATCATTATAATATTAATATCTTTGTAAAATTAAAAAAATATAAACATTAATTTGCAATTTTAATATTTAATAATTTAAGTTAAAAAAATGTAAAAAAATTTTTGTTGACAAAATACAATGTTTTTTTAATGCAAAAAGTGATTGCATCTGGATTCGAACATGAGACGCACTTTGATGACATTCTTGTAATAATACAATCATGCGGAACTACTTTTGAATATACATATCTATAGAACTATTTTTCTTTTTAGCAAAATTACTTCTTTCCTATCACAACCATTTTTTTTAATGGCATTACATAACTTTTTTTTGTAACAGAACTACTTTTTTTGTTTGAACATACCTAACCACAAAAAGACAGAACTGTTTTTTTTTTTAACATACCTAACTACAGAACTACAGGATTACTTTTTTTTTAGCGTAGCAATTTTTTTTTTGTTTATACCCAACCACATAACTATTTTTTTTAGCAAAACTACTTTTTTTTTAGCAGAACAATGTAGTTCTACACGATGCAGAACTATTTTTGTAGCATAACTATTTTAATGGCATTACAAAACTATTTTTTTAAGAAGAACTACTTTATTTTTTTTTAATATACCTAACTACAGAACTTTTTTTTTGAACATACCTAACTACGGAACCATTTTTTTTTAGCAGAAAAATTTTTGTTCTGCGCGGCGTAGAACCATGTCATTCTGCATTCGGCAGAACCATATTGTTCTGTGCGGTGCAGTACCATGTTGTTTTGTGCAACGTAGAATCATATGGTTCTTTTAGCAGAACTATTATTGAATAATTTGTTTTTAGAAAAACTATTTTCTTTTTTTTAATGGCATTACAGAACTATATTTTTTTGAAGTAGAACTATCTTTTTTTTTCCTGAATATACCAAACCGCAGAACCACTTTTTTTTTTAGTAGAATACTTTTTTTTTACCGCATTACAGAACTACTTTTTTTTTAACATATCTAACTACAAAGCATAGAACTACTCTTTTTTTTAACATAGCTAACTACAGAACTACAGAATTACTTTTTTTTTAACAGAACTAAATTTTTTTAAAACATAGTTGACAACGTATCTAACTACAGAACCACATAAGTACTTATTTTTTTTAACATAGCAAACTACATAGCTATTCTTTTTTAACAGAACCATTTTTTTTAATGTCGGTACAAAACTACTTTTTTTGAACAAACCTAATCACAGAACTTATTTTTTCTTCCAAAACTACTTTTGAACTATTTTTTTAGCAGATTTTTTTTTCAATGGCAATATATAATTACTTTTTTTTAGCAGACTACTTTTTTTTTAATGGCATAACAGAATTATTTTTTTTAGCAGAATGACTTTATTTTTTTTAACACACTTAACTATGGAACTATTTTGTTTTTTAGCAAAACTACTTTTTTTTAGAAGAACAATGTAGTTCTGCACAGTGCAGAATCACATGGTTCTTTTAGCAGAACTATTCTGAACCACCTTTTTTTTAGTAAAACTATTTTTTTAGCAGAACAATGCAGAACCATGTTGTTCTACACCAGGCAGAACCACATGGTTCTGCGTGGTGCATAACCATGCCGTTTTGTGCCGTGCAGAAGCACATGGTTCTTTTAGTAAAAGTACTTTTGAATAAATTTTTTTAGCAGAACTATTTTCTTTTTTTTAATGGCATTACATAACTACTTTTTTTTGTTGCAGAACTACATTTTTTTTAACGTACTTAATTACAGAACTACTTTTTTTTTTTAGATAATTTTTTTAACGGTATCACAAAACCCCTTTTTTTTTTCGTATTAGTTCTACTTTTTTTTTGAATATATCTAATCACAAAACCACAGAACTACATTTTTTTTTAAATACCTAACAACAGAACTATAGAACTACTTTTTTTTAATAGAACTATTTTTTTAAAAACATAGTCGACAGCATATCTAACAACAGAACTACAAAATTTTTTTTTTTAACATACCAAACTACATAACTATTCTTTTTTAACAGAACAACTTTTTTTTAAAGGCGGTACAAAACTCCTTTTTTTGAACATACCTATCTACAGAACCTATTTTTTCTTGCAGAACTACTTTTGAACTATTTTTTTTAGTAGAACTATTTTTTTAATGGGATTACAGAACTATTTTTTTTTGTAGCAGAAGTCTTTTTTTTTTTCGAATATAGTTAACTACAGAACTATTTTTTTTAGTAGACTACTTTTTTTTTAATGGCATAACATAAACATTTTTTTAGCAGAACTACTTTAATTTTTTTTTTAACATACCTAACCACAAAACTTTTTTTTTTTTACATACCTAATGGAAGAACTATTTTTTTTTAGCAAAACTACCTTTTTTTAGCATAACAATGTAGTTCTGCACGGTGCAGAACCATATCGTTTTGTCTTTTAGTAAAACTATCTTGAACTTTTTTTTTAGCAGAACAATTTTTTTTTAGTAGCATTACAAACTACTTTTTTTTGTTGTAGAATTACCCTTGTTTTTAAACATACCAAACTACAGAACTATTCTTTTTTTTAACGGCATTACAGAACTACTTTTTTTTCATATCAAACCTACTTTTTTTTTCAACATATCTAACTACAAAACTACAAAACTACTCTTTTTTTTTTTAACATACAGAACCACAGAACCACAGAACTACATTTTTTAAGAGAACTATTTTTTTTTTAAAACATAGCCAATAATATATCTAACTACAGAACTACAGAAATATTTTTTCTAACGTACCAAACTATATAACTATTCTTTTTTAACAGAACCACTTCTTTTTAATGGTATTACAAAACTACTTTTCTTGAACATACCTAGCTACAAAATTTATTTTTTCTTGCAGAACTACTTTTGAACAATTTTTTTTGTAGAACAATTTTTTTAATGGCATTACAGAACTACATTTTTTTGTAGCAAAACTACTTTTTGTTTTTAACATTCCTAACCAAAAATCTTTTTTTTTTTAGCAAAACTACTTTTTTTAGCAGAACCATGTCATTCTGTGTGGCGCAGAACCATGTCATTCTGTGCGGAGCAGAACCATGTCATTCTGCACGGAGCAGAACCATGTCGTTCTATACTGGGCAGAACCAAATCCATAAAAAAAAAATTCCAGACTTTAAACGCTATTATTAAAAAAAAATGTACTTCTGCAACTCCTTATAGTTGTTCTGCAAAATCAATAGCTTTGAAGTATCAATTGTAAATCCACTTATATATTATAACACACAAAGATCCATGACATATGTAGAAACCAAACGATAACGGTGGCCTGTATAGAAAACAATATAAAGAAAAACTATACAAAGAGCAACCAAACAAGTTTTTAACAAAGCAACCAAACAAACTATGGAGTTCTGTAGACCCAAGGCTCACGATTGCAGAACAACCGAGTGAAGCTATTGCAGAACTGAAAGTGCTATTACAGAACTATCGTAAACCCAGAACTACAGAGTAAAGTTATTATAGAAATGAGTTTTTACAGAACTATTACAGAATCACTAAAGTGCTATTACAGAAAGAACCATCGGCAGAACTACAGAACTGGGCTATTGCAGAACCAACAAAGTGTAATTGCAGAAGAAAAGACAAAAACAAACCATCACAACAAAGAAGAATAACTTCCATAATCAGTACTTGAAGCTAAACGGCTCCATTCCCCCCACCCAGAAAGGTAAACCTTCAAAAGGAAACACAAAAACAAACCATTATAACAGAGAAGAGAAGAATAACTTTCATAACGCATCCCAAAACTGGGAAAATAAACACAAACCTTGAACACAGAGGGGAAATATATTCGGCACACTCGGAAACACAGCAAGAGAAAACCCAGTGACCATCGTCATCAACACCAAAAAGAGGATATAAAAAAGAAACGGAAAAAGTCCCAAGTCGAACGTCTCCATTCCTCCTACCTAGAGAGACAAACCTTTAAAAGGAAAGATAAAGACAAACCATCACAATAGAGAAGAGAATAATAACTTTCAAAATGCATCCAAAAATAAGAAAAATAAACACAAACCTTGAACACAGAGGGTAAATATATTCGGCACAGTCAGAAACACAACAAGAGAAAACCTCAGTGGTTATCTTCATCAGCGCCAAACAGCGGATATAAAAAAGAAGCCGAACCTGAAACCGAACGTCTCCATCTGCCCCATTGAGAGAGAGAGCGAGAAACAGATAAAGAGAGCACCGTCATACTTTTATGCAGAGAAGAAGAAGAGAAGAGATAACAAAGGAAGATACAAAAAGCATAGAGGGATGGCCTCATATACTTTTTTTCCCCTCAAAAGTACAGAAGTCTAATCGCAATGAGTACCAAAAGAATGACCTTACATACTTTTTTTTCCTAACCACTCTGTGCACGTCTTCCGTGAAATCAATAACAAAATCTACTTCATTAATGTTTCTGACAAGAAAGAAAGAAAGAGAGAAACCACAAGGAAAAGACCAAAAGAAGACAGGAAAAAAAACCAAAAAAGAAAAAAAGAAAAACGGGCCACATCAGCTCCACATCAGCTCCACCTCACCAACGACCAATCACCCTACGCCAATTGGAGGACGACGAAATCCAGGTGGCAAGGGGTCTTTCACGCTTATATCTATATTGTTAACGAGTGCCGTGTGCTTACAATTACGCGTATTCCCTCACAAATATTGTGAGCATGTTAGGTCTGGTGACTTTTGTGGTTTGGGTACAAAGACTTTAGTGGAATCTTGCGCTCTTATTATTATTATTATTATTAAGATTATGATCACATGGATACTTTTGATTGAAAGCTCAGACCAGGCCTATTTTGAGTTTAAAACTCACATTCGTAAATTGTAAGCATTATAACAACCTAACCTTGTAATATGAATTTCATGAATCTGATGCAAAATTCTTTGAATTCTACATGCATTTCATCATACCCATTTGCACCATATTCTGATTATTTACTCTTTTTTCTATTATTATTATAATTATTTTTTTCAAATCTTTTAAGCTTGATTTAGCACTTAATAATCCCTAAGCCTTTCCTATTCTTGAACTGATATTAAGAAGCCCATAACCTCATAGGCTTGGCCAGGTATTCTACTCTTCTTTTTTTTTGGTAAGAGAAAGAAACACAAAACAAAACAAACTACAAGGAAGCAGGTCGGAGGGAAGAACGACTTCTCCTAACCCAAGCAACAGTAGCAGCATTCTACTGCAAACATTTCAACACAGCTGCAGGAGGAACATCATAGAAATGGATTCTCGACTCTGCGTCAAGACCAATTTTAGCAAGAGTGTCAGCACGGTTGTTGGCTTCTCTAAAAACATGATTTATCTCGATATCCCCAATAACTCCATTGACGCCCTGCAGTCCTTTACTATGCCTTTCCACGGATGGTTATCTTCTACACCCTTATTTATAGCCTTCACAATGACCATGGAGTCACTTTCGACAATCACATGCCCCAGCTTTCTGCTTCTAGCTAGCAACAGACCCTCGGGTAAACCCCAGAGCTCTGCAACATCTCCCTGAGCTATGCCAATGTTGCGACCAACAATCCATTCACCCTTGCTATTTCTAAAAACTCTACTTGTGCTAGCTTTCCTTGAACCCCTCACAGCTGCCCCATCCACATTGTTGAGCTTTATCATCCCTTCAGGAGGCGACGTCCAGCTAATCAAAACCTCCTGATTTCCCCTATTGGCCTCACAGCGTTTGTGTTAACCCCCCCCCCTTCACCATGCTTTTTACACAGTTAATAATAGCTAGCGGGAGCTCTGCCTTCCTTTGATGAGTCAGGCTGCACCTATCCTTCCAGATGCTCCAAGTCATAATCAGGAAAAGTCTGTCTTCTTCAAGATTTAAGGCATGCTTCTTCTCCGCACCCTTTCTCAGCTAGTCATAGATGTCATCTTCCCAGAAGCTTTTCCTCCACTGAATGTCCTGCACTAGATTTGTCCATAAAGATCTGGCATGACTGCAGTCCCTCAACGCATGGATAGCTGAGTCCACCTCAGCCTTACAGATAGTGCAGGTTCCTTCTCTGATAATCCCTCTTCTTTTAAGCTCCTCATTTATTAAAATTCTGCCTCGGGCAGTCATCCGTATGAACACTTTAACTCTCTCCGGGTAAATTCCTCTTCCACACCCAACCCCAATCTCTACTCTCCACCCTCTGATCGACCTGAGCTCTTCTTTGCACCCAATAAGCTGAAGCAACTGAAAATTTCCCATCTCTATTTTCCTTCCAATACACAGAGTCTTCACGACTCTTATCTCTAGGCACCATTATAGCTCTGATTTCCTCAACTTTTTCTGGGAGGGAGAACAGCAAGAAGCTCTTCCCTATTCCATTAGCCTTCATATACCCAAAAATGAGAGACTTTGGTGTCAGCACTGCAATGATCATGAGGGACTGTAGAGTGGTTCACCAGCGCGCCTTCACCCGTCTAGTTGTCATACCAAAACTTGATAGACTCTCCATTCCCAATTCTTCACTTCATACCTCTTTTAAGGCAGTCTCTGCTTCTACAAATCCCACGCTAGATGGTCGAGGAGTTTCTGCGCCTCTTGTACTCCATCAAATCCTCACCCTTCAAATATTTGTGTTTTAGGATTTTGCACCACAGAGTATCTCCCTTCTTTAGCATTGTCTACCCTAACTTAGCCATGAGTGCTAAGTTATTTTCTCTCATACATCTAATCCCAAGGCCACCCTCCCTTTTCTTATCACAGACTCTCTCCCATTTAACCATATGGATCTTCCTTTTCTCAGCATTACTCCCCCAGAGGAAGTCTCTATTCAGCTTGTCCAATTTCTTGCACGTGTGATTAGGAAGCCAAGTCGACTACATGGTGTAAAGAGGGATCGTCACTGTGACTGATTGTATTAAAGTTCTTCTGCCTGCAGTACTCAGAAGCTTAGCTTTTCAACTGCTGAGTTTGCTTTGAATTTTGTCTATCACATGATTATAAAAGTTTTTATCAAGTTTACCATGGATGGTTGGCACTCCAAGATAACTCTCCAAGTCATCCGTCACCTGAAAGTTGCAGCAAGCCGCCAAAGAATCCTTGAGATGCCTAGAAGTACCAGGAGATATCCACATTTTGGATTTGCTCGGGTTAACTTGGAGACCGCTTTGTAGCTGCGAATGTTACTAAGATTTAGATGCTCTGCTTCAGCAAACAATATCATATCAGTCGCAAAGAACAAGTGGGAAATGCTCGGACCCTTACTGGAGGCCTTAATCGCCGCCCAAGAACCCTTCCTAACCTTCTCTTGAATCATAAAATTGAGTCTCTCCATCACTAATAGGAAGAGGTACGGAGAAAGGGGGTCCCCTTGTCTTAATCCCTCCCCCAGTTTAAATTTACTACTTTTCTTATTCTTTATTTTTCTCTTTTCTTCTTACTTTTCTTATTATATTTTCTTCTATATAAGTCAATGAATTTCATAAGACAATTATTTTTTAGTTGAGTTCTCGAATTCAATAAAGAACTTGACTAAGTGAAGTAGAGTGGTAAAAGGCGAGAGAGAATTCATTAAAAATAAAAGTCAAATACATAGAGTGAAGTACGAGTGGATTTGAGTGAATCATTACTTTTGAGTGAAATACGTGAGGAAGTGTGGTGAGTTTCTTTCCTATTTTATTCTAATATTGTCTTGCAGATTTCAATCATGACTCAAAATCAAAAAGATAACATAAGTGAGGTGGTTCAACCACATGTTGGGTCGAATCTACAACTACAAGCATTTATGGGGGAGATGAGACGGATGATGAAGAGGGAGTTAGATCTTATACATGAAAGGTTGGATAAGGTGGAAGAGGGGTCGCAAAGGGGGCAACCATCAATAGTGCCCCTCCAAGAGGAATAGGTTTCATCAAAGAGAAACTGAAGTTGTGGATGAGTTTGAAGGGGATGGGTTAGAAGAGTAGTTTGATATGTTGTCAGTAGCTAGTCATAAGAGACTTGGTCGAAATAGAGAAGTTAATAATCGGGTAGACAACAACTTAGGTAGTATCAAGATGAAAATTCCGTCGTTTCAAGGTAGAAGTGATCCCGAAACATATCTTGAGTGGGAAAAGAAGATTGAGTTAGTTTTTTATTGTCACAGCTATTCTGAATTAAAAAATGTTAAACTTGCTGTTATTGAATTTACTGATTATGCAATTGTATGGTGGGATCAATTATGCATCAATAGACGACGGAATAGGAATCGACCTATTGAAACTTGGGGTGAGATGAAGAGGGTGATGAGACGACGATTTGTGCCGAGTTATTACTATAGGGATTTATATCTCAAGTTGCAGAGTCTCCACCAAGGTAATCGAAACGTAGATGAGTATTACAAAGAGATGAAGATGACTATGATTCGAGCTAATGTGGAAGAAGATAGAGAGGCGACGATGGCTAGATTTTTGAATGGTTTAAATAAAGAGATTGCCAACACGATCGAGCTTCACCATTATGTAGAGTTGGAGAATTTAGTACATATGGCAATCAAGGTTGAAAGGCAGCTCAAAAGAGGTAACACACGACCAAAACAAACACCACAGATTCCGAATGCAACATCTTGGAGAATGAGTTACCCGAAAAAAGAAGAAAATTCAGTCATCTCCAGAGTTAAGCCTGAGCATAAACTAGCTATCTCCACCACGACTTCTCAAAGTAAGTCAACCCCTACTTTAACTCGATCTAGTGAGATTAAATGCTTCAGGTGTCAGGGAAGAGGACATATAGCTAGCCAATGTCCAAACAAGCAAGTTATGGTGATTCGGGAAAATGGTGCAATCGAGTCTGAAGATGAAGGTGACATTGATTGTTTGCCTCCATTGGAAGACGTCCCCATCGGAGCTGAGGAGTATGGGGCTGAACATGGTGAGATGTTAACGCTAGTAACATGTCGAGCCTTAAGCTTACAAGCCAGAGGAGATGAAGAAGAAGTACAACGGGAGAATATCTTTCACACTCGTTGCCATGTGAAAGACAAGGTATGCATTTTGATCATTGACGGTGATAGTTTTACTAATGTTGCGAGTAAGACTTTAGTGGAAAAGCTAAATTTGTCAACCACTAAACATTTTCAACCATACAAGCTACAATGGTTGAATGATAGTGGAGAAGTGAGGGTTACAAAACAAGTTGTTGTACCATTCCGGATCGGGAAATATGAAGATGAGGTGTTATGTGATGTGGTGCCAATGCAGGCTGGACATATTTTGTTAGGAAGGCCTTGGCAATTTGATCGACATGTGCAACATGACAGCTTCACCAACAAATATTCATTCATGTTCAACCAACGAAAAATCACTCTAATTCCGATGACACCAAAGCAAGTCTATGAAGACCGAGTGAGATTGCAAAAATTGAGTGAGCAACAGAAACAAAAAGATCAAAATGGGTTGAGAGAAGAGAAAAAAGAGAGAAAAGAAGAGAGAAAGGCCGAATTTGATGAGAAAGAGAAAAGACAGAAAAGTTCGGCCAATGAGGTAAAATCCGAGAAAAAACAAAAGAATTTCTATGCCAAAACAAGTGAGGTTAAGCGAGCGATGCTCTCAAGAAGGCCAATGATTGTACTTACGTATAAGGAATTCATTTTAAACACTGACCAATTTAACCCTTCTTTACCGAATGTTATTGTTTCTCTTTTGTAGGAATTCGAACATGTGTTTCCTGAAGAGCTACCCCAAGGTTTGCCACCTATCCGAGGGATTGAACATCAAATTGATTTCATACCCGGTGCATCAATTCCAAATCGTCCAGCATATAGAAGCAATCCAGAAGAGGCGAAGGAGCTTCAAAGACAAGTCGAAGAGTTGATGGAAAAGGGGCATGTGAGAGAAAGTATGAGTCCATGTGCAGTTTCGGTTATTTTGGTACCTAAGAAAGATGGAACATGGAGGATGTGTTTTGACTGCCGAGCCATCAACAACATAACGGTGAGATATCGACACCCTATTCCTCGTTTAGATGACATGTTAGATGAGTTGCATGGTGTTTGTGTATTTTCTAAAATTGATCTTAAGAGTAGATATCATCAAATACGAATAAAAGAAGGAGATGAATGGAAAACAGCTTTTAAAACTAAATATGGGTTGTATGAGTCGTTAGTTATGCCCTTTGGATTAACCAATGCTCCTAGTACATTCATGCGCTTAATGAATCATGTTTTGCGTGCTTTTATTGGTAAATTCGTGGTTGTTTATTTTGATGATATTTTGATATATAGCAAAAGTTTGCATGATCATGTCTCACATTTACATTCGGTTTTGGATGTACTTAGAAAATAAAATTTATATGCTAACCTCAAAAAGTGTACCTTCTGCACCGACAAGCTTGTTTTTCTGGATTTTGTTGTGAGTGCTAAAGGTATCGAGGTGGATGAAGAGAAGATCAAAGCCATCCAAGAATGGCCAACCCCCTCCAATATAGGTAATGTTAGAAGTTTTCATGGTCTTGCTAGTTTTTACAGGAGGTTCGTGAAAGATTTTAGCACTATCGCTGCACCGCTTACAAGTCATCAAGAAAAACGTTGCATTTCAATGAAGTAAAGAGCAAGAGAAGGCGTTTTAACTTATTAAACATAAGGTTACTCATTCATCTTTACTTGCTTTACCGAACTTTTCTAAAACATTTGAAATTGAATGCGATGCTTCTGGTGTAAGTATAGACGCTGTTCTTATACAGGATGAAAGACCACTTGCATACTTTAACGAGAAGTTAAGCAGGGCTGCACTTAACTATCCTACCTATGACAAAGAATTGTACGCCTTGGTTCGAGTTTTGAAGACATGGCAACACTATTTGTGGCCGAAAGAATTTGTGATTCGTACGGATCATGAATCCTTGAAACATTTGAAAAGTCAACATAAACTGAATAAGAAACATGCTCGATGGATGAAATTCATCTAAACTTTTCCTTATGTCATTCGATATAAACAAGGTAAGGAGAATGTAGTTGCGGATGCACTTTCACGCAAGTATGCCTTAATCTCTACTCTTGATGCTAAATTTCTTGGTTTTGAGCATATTAAAGAACTTTATCATGATGACCATGATTTTGGAGAAATTTATAGTGCATATGAAAAATCTGCAGAGAACAAATTCTATAGGCATGAGAACTTTTTGTTTAGAGAAAATAAGTTGTGCATGCCAAATTGTTCATTGAGAGAGCTGTTAGTTCGAGAATCTCATAGCGGAGAGTTAATGGGACATTTTGAAGTTGCCAAAACCTTGACAATTTTACAATAGCACTTTTATTTGCCACACATGAAGCAAGACATTGAGAGATTTTGTGATAGATGTATTACCTGTAGGCAAGCTAAATCTAAGGTTCAACCTAATGGTCTTTACACACCCCTGCCTATTCCTAGTTCACCTTGGATTGACATTTCAATAGATTTTGTTTTGGGTTTACCTAAGAATAAATATGGACGAGATTCGATATTTGTAGTTGTAGATCGATTTTCTAAGATGGCTCATTTTATTCTTTGTCATAAATCTGACAAAACTTCTCATATTGCGGAATTATTCTTTAGGGAGATTATGAGGCTATATGGGATGTCTAGAACAATCGTTTCAGATCGGGATGCTAAATTCCTAAATTACTTTTGGAAGACATTATGAGAAAAGTTAGGAACGAAACTTTTATTTTCAACAACTTATCATCCTCAAACTGATGGTCAAACAGAAGTAGTCAACAGAATTTTATCCATTTTGTTGAGGGCTGTCATTAGTAAAAATATTAAAACTTGGGAAGAATGTTTGTCACATGTTGAGTTTGCATATAATCGTGTTGTTCACTCTACTACTAAATTCTCACCGTTTGAAATTATTTATGATTTTAATTCTTTAACTCCTTTGGATTTCTTACCTTTACCTATTTCTGAACAAGTGAATTTAGATGGTAAGAAAAAAGCAGAATTTGTGAAGCAACTTCACGAGAAGGTACGGTTTAATATAGAGAGGAGGACCGAACAATACATCAAGCAAGCTAACAAGGGACGTCACAAGTTGATTTTTGAACACGGTGATTGGGTTTGGCTACACATGCGAAAGGAAAGATTTCCGGCACAGAGATGTTCCAAGTTGTTGCCCCGAGGAGATGGTCCTTTTCAAGTGCTAGAACGGATCAACGACAATGCTTACAGACTTGATTTACCAGGTGAGTATCATGTTAGTGCTACTTTCAATATTACTGACTTGAGTCCTTTTGATGTAGGTGACGATTTGAGAACAAATCTTCTCAAGAGGAGGGGAATGATGAGATCATCAAGATTGCAAGGGAATTCACGAGATCCAACTCAAGTCTCAGTTGGGCCGGTGACAAAGGCCCGAGAAGATTCAAAGAAGTACTGAATAACTTAATTCAAGGGGTTTTATAATAAGAAATTGGAGCCCAAATAAATAAAGAATCAAAAGGGATCTTAATTATGCTTATACAAGTCCAGTTGAAAGAATAAAAGATCCAAAACTATCCAAAACTACCCAAAGCCAAGGGAGGACGAAAATAAATAAAAATAGTAGCAAGACTTAGTCAAAATAGTTTGATTTATTTAGTTTCCTAATTTTTATTTTTTGTAACTTATGTTTCAGTTTCCTAATTCCTTATTGTTTAGGGAATTATTAAATTTTTAGTTGTCAATTATGTTTTTAACTTTGGCTATAAATAGGCCATTATACATTGTGTAAAAGACAATACTTTGGAGAAAATTAATAAAATTGTGAGGATTCTTCACACGGGTATTGTTCTTTTGAGAACTTTGAACTTATTCAAGATAGGAGTCTTGTTTAGTTCTTTGACTTATCAATTTAGGTTTCGAACCATCTAGATTGTGACGTCATTCATTCCATCTTTATACCAAGGTTCTTGATCTAGTGAAAAACAGATCTAAGGTCATATACCTTAGATTCTTCCTCATTTAGGGCAAGGGTTGAGATTTTTAATTTCACCGATTCAAATAATTCGTTAGGACGATTTTTGGACTAAATTAACTTGATCGTGGGTTCTAGGGTTTTTATACCAACGGGTTCACATCAGGAACCCTACGAGAATGTTGAGAGATACCAGCGGCTTGTAGGAAGGTTGATCTACCTCACTATCACTAGACCGGACATAGCCTATGCCGTGAGTCAAATAAGCCGGTACATGGATGCTCCTAAGAAGGGACATTGGAAAGCAGCTGAAAGAATCCTCCACTACATCAAAGGTTCCCCCGGATTAGGAATTTGGATGAACAAAAATGAAAGCTCAGAAATTGAGGGACATTGTGATGCAGACTGGGCAAGTGATTCAAAGGATAGAATCAAAGGTTTCGCATGTTCGTCGGAGGAAATCTTGTTGCTTGGAAAAACAAGAAACAGAGGATTATGTTTAGATCAAATGCAGAATCCGAATATAGGACCATGGCAGCAGGCACTTGTGAGATAGTATGGTTAAAGACCCTAGTAGAAGAGATAGGGTTTAGAGTCTCAACACCAATCAAGCTTTATTGTGACAATCAATCCACAATTCATATTGCCTCCAATCCGGTCTTCCATGAGCGCACCAAACACATAGAGGTTGATTGTCACTTTATTCGACAGAAGGTAGAAGAAAAGCTTATTGCCACATCTCATATCAAAGGAAAGGATCAATTGGCAGATATCTTCACCAAAGGAGGAACATCGGCTCATCTTCAAAATATAATGGGTAAGTTGGACACTATAGATATATTTGCACTCAACTTGAGGGGGAGTGTTAAAAATAAACAGAATTTAGGCCCATTTAGGTATCCTTAACAGACCCTAAATGGGCCCAGCTGGGCCCTCCAATAGCTAGTAGAAAACTAGCTGTTGGAGTTTCCAACCGCTAGTTTCCACTAGCCGTTGGAAACTGGCAATCAGGAGAGGGCAGTGCCCTCTCCTGCCTCTCCTCTCTCTTTTCTCTCTCTTTTGTGTTTTTTGTGTTCTATAAATAGATAGAACCTTTTCCCTTGTAAAATATGAACAAGTGCTCAAAATCTCTATGAATTCTCTTCTTGAAATGCAATCAAATTTCTATTAGTTTTATACTTTCTTTTTATTCAATTTCTTTCATAGTTTCAACACTTCCCTAGTAGCAACTAAGTTATATTCAACCATAAACACACATTTAACAATATAAATTCAGCTGAAGACTGAAAGACCCTATAAAGCATCTTGAATTGTTGGGCAGCCTGAGTGTGGTGCTGAGAGCTCAAGTCCTCGATCTTTGCTTCACCAAAGATGGCATAGGTCTCAGAATTTAGGCTTTTGAAGACTTCAGACTTTGAGATGAAAAAAAAAAAAAAAAAAAAAAGAACCTGACTCACCAATGAAAACTAATTGGTGTAACCAAATCAAGCATTTAGAGCAACAACACAGATAGGGAAAAGGTTAGCCGCTTACA
This sequence comes from Dillenia suffruticosa, assembly GCA_033439265.1. Taxonomy (NCBI): domain Eukaryota; kingdom Viridiplantae; phylum Streptophyta; class Magnoliopsida; order Dilleniales; family Dilleniaceae; genus Dillenia; species Dillenia suffruticosa. The sequence continues at coordinate 16,653,163 of JAVTVX010000029.1, forward strand.
TTTTTGGTTCCCTTAATAGTAACCCTGCTAACACCAGTAAGAGCTTTCAAGCCCAACTTCAACATAGCCTTACGACTCGCCACTTCTGCTTTGCTTTGAGCTCTCACCTGCCCCTGCACCACAATAACAATTAAGGCCATTTAAACAATAGCAGAGGTGCAAACTTGAGTGATATTGAACAGAATATTTCCCAAAAAAAGTTGTTCATGTTCAAAAATTCAACAAAGAACATAAATGGATAACCCCAAACTCAGAAAGACCATAGACGATAAAGTCTAAGACAGCTTCAATTCTCCAGAATGAAAGAATGTTATCAAACACAGAAGTGCCAAACACAATAGGCAGTAGTAATGAAACTTTTCATCCATCACCATAGTTATAGCTGAGAAAATATGTATGAACAAAAGAAATATAGCTTCATATATAATCACAAGATCAAGGCAAAATGAGAGATTATTGCAGTAACCTTTGAGTATTACCTGTTGCATAGAAGTAATATATTGAATACTCTTAGTCTATTTTTGAATTGTAACACAAGCCAAACAGTCCATCCCTCAATGCCTAAGATGCATCGATATTTGTCAATTAAAATGGTATAAGATTTTTATAACTTTATAGTGTTACCATATCCATATTTTGTTATATGGTTGCGCTCCATTTATAGTCATTTGTCGGCATTCTTGCAGTGACATGGGGAATAACAACGATGTTCTTTTCCTCTATTTGGTATAAGAATAGAGACATGGTATGATATAAATCTAGGGATTGAAAAGCATAGGAAAGGACCACCATACAGCCAAAATGCTGGAAACATTCTCACCCTCCTATCCTCGAGCATGAGCCACAGTTTCCACATGCCGTGCCACATTACTTCAGTCAACAATTCTAATGCAGCCAAGAAATTTAAAGAAAAACATATATTTAAACTTCTTTTTTTCCCGGGCCACCAAAATAGATTTGGTCCAACCATGAAAATGAATAGAAAATAGGTTTGGTCCAACTAACTCTATTTAATTCACTAAATTTGCCAAAAGTGCCAGACTCATATCACGATATTATTTGGAACTAGAAATATACCACATAAACTCCGAACGTACCGCATGAAGGTCCACAATGAAGAAGAGAGTATCAAATGTATCCTGGAGGAAACAGAAAATAAGAGTAATTTATACTACAAATAAGTAGTTTACTACACCATGTATCATTACAACTCTCCGATTAGCAACACGAGGATATCCATTCGCAATACTAGACATAATTGCTAGACCATGTATCTTTATCAGGGATATAGTGGTAAATCATATCATCTCACTCTTGTATTTATCAGTCATTTGACTTTTGTAATGATCAAAGGCAAATCTCATGTTAGGGATACAGTGGTAAATCACTTCATCACTCCCTTGTATTTATCAGTCAACTTTTGCAATGACACACTATTGTAAAACTAATAAGAGAACTTACATAACCTAAAGAGAAATGCAGTTTTTTATGGGACCAAGATAATTTCTGAGATGTATAGATCCTGTTGGCTGAACTCCAGGGACTACCTCTTCCTGTAAAAGAAACACCAATTTAAAACATAGGCATCAAGAGAGAAAATATGGAAAATGTTAAGGCACCCCAAGCGAAACACTGAATTCATAATCCTGGCAAAATAACATATTCCCCCTTGCCTTTTTATACTAGAGGGTACCAAATTTGTAGTGTCTGTTATATGTATTTCAGACCAAATTTTCGAAGCAGAGGCTTTTAATCAGGGGCTATCTTGGGATGTACTTCATATATACATACATTATTTCATTTTGCGGATCCAAAATAAAAAATAAAAAAGAATAGAATGCTTGTCAGTAGCTGATGACATAAGGCACCACATATTACTTTATGCATCTGCAAGCATTTTGTCCAATATCTCATTTTCTTCAAGTTATCCACTTACATATTTTAAACAGGACTTTTCTCAAACACTTTGCAGACATGATATCAAAAGGCTTCAGATACTAAACCCTAAATACCGCAAAAAACCAATCAAGGACACCAAAAGCATACCGATTGAGTTGTTTGAATAATCACCGCCTTATCTCTAGACTCGTGTGAAACCAAAGCACCCGACCACATGCTCTTCCACGAGCCATCAACGTTAGCTTCGGATTCAACGACGCCGCAAATGAAGACGAGTTGGAGTGGTGTTGTTGTCGTTGCTCTTCGTCATCGGAGGAAAGGAGAGACCGGAGCTCGGAGATAGAGAGAGGAGTTTTGGTGATAGTGCTGACAGAGGAAGAGGTGTAGGTGAATTTGAGGAGGGCATGGATGGCGACGTAAGCTAGGGCTAGGTCGAGGATAGCTCCATCGCCGGCTAGGGCTACGTGGGCTAGGATTGCTGCAACGGCTTGGTCGTGAGACAACATCGGTTAGGGTTTCTTCAGGAGGAAAAAGATGGAGGCGGAGGAGCATTTGATTTCTCGTACGAGAGAGAGAGAGAGAGAATGGAAAACACCGTTGAACAAGCACGCAGCCTCTGGCATAGGCCGAGAGTTACTAACGGTCAAAATCGAAAACTCGCTCCCATATATTATATCTTTACTTACGGTAAGAAAAAAACGTCGGTAAAGAACGGAATTACACTTGCGGTCAACCGAAACCGCTGGTATAGACGATATCTTTATGAGCGACTTTTGCAACCGCAAGCATAGTTATATATTTTACTAGAGGTTTTTTTAAGTAAAACAAGCACCTGCTGTTATTAATGTACCTTTACCGATGGTTTTTTTTTTTTTTTTGTTGGCAAAGAGCCACAAATGCCAGCGGTTTTGACAGCAGCCAGTAAAGGTGATTGCTAGTAAAAGGCAATTTTTTTTTTTTTTTTGGGGAGTGAAACTGTGCTTTCATTGAATATATGGATAACATAGAATGCACTAAAAATTAAACTCACTCTGAGACGTAGTTTTGCCTTAAAGTTTTACACCATGTTTATAATTGGAAACTGATGGGGATGTACTATAAATTAAACTCACTATTAGCTGTGGTTTTGGGATATCATTTGCTCTGTAGATGTTCGTTGTGCAATTCTTTGGTGATGTGTTATGAATTAAACTCACAGTATGCTGTGACTTTTGGAATGTCATTTGCTTTGGAGATGTGTGTTTGTCTCTACTCATTGGTGCATGCGGAGATGATAGAATGTTAGGATCTTCAAAATTCATCGACTTTTCTCTACTTTGGGATAAGATTGCTTTTTCCACTTATATCTGAGCTCAAGCTCTGGGATTTATAAAAATTATGGATTAGAAGGGTTCTAGGGACCGGAAAGCAATTATTCACTATTTTTTTTTGTAGTACTCTTTCATCTTTTTCTATATTTTTTCTATATTTTTTCTATATTTTTTCTATCATCGAGGATTTCTCATCTTCGATCTCTTTTTTTATTTTTTGTTGATTTAATACAACTTTTTCTATCCAAAAAAAAAAAAAAAAAAATTGCCTGAGCTCACAAGAACTTTTGGATGACACAGAGACATGCACAAAAGGCTTCACAACCTCCACAGGCACCACAGTCCATGATATTAAGATAAGACACATGGCAACGTTGTATCCCCAAAAATTAGATATCTAAATAAAAAAAGTCGGGAAAATATCGTAATTAGTGCACAATGTCTTGAATTTAAGAACAAAATAGTCAAAATTCATAAAAATAATATAAGAAACAATCTAAAGAGATTTATTTGGTAGCTGACCTTCATTGACATTTCTAACAAACCCTAGCATTGGCATAATGACATAAAAGCTACCAAAGAAAATTAGAATCAAATAAACTAAGAACTATAACAATAAAAGAATTAATTTTAAAGCACACATAGAAAGTTCTCACATAAATGCTTAATCTTCAAATTCTGTGTGAGAGAGAAAGAAAGCAATTACAAAATAAAAACAAAAAGGAACTAGGAAAATGAAATAAATATGAGAGTATAACCGAATACCTCAAGTGTATTAGGAAAAAAAGTTGTAAATATCGAAAGGAAACTCCAAATCTCATGCCCCTATTCTATGATCCACCCTCTACTCACTTTTTTTTTTAATATATATTTTAAAAGCCTTCAAATCTCAAAAACTACCGGAAGATGATTGGTGTTGTGGCTATTCTCTCATAATGTGAATAGCATGCAAGTTAGGTTAAAAAACAAAAAACAAAAAAACAAAAAACAAAAAACAAAAAACAAAACAAAAACAAGGAACCAAAAAACCAAAAAAAAAAAACAAAACAATGAAACATGTAACTATTAAGCGATTCTTCAATAACATGCATAATGAAGGATTGACTAAAACAATAACATTCAAAGTGACTTCCAATCAAGATTTGAAAACCTAAATAACAAGAAACCAATGCAGAGGAGATGACATATCATCAAATGCATTAGTGACAAAATAGCATAGCATAATATGTGTATGTTTTGAAGCAATTCTAAGGATAAAACTAAATTGAAGATTCTGAATGGTCAATGACCAAGCTAGTTGCCCAGTCAAAAAAGTTTGTTGCAGATTTAGCAGGTTCCTCATTTGTTCGTGTAAGTTATGGGAAAATCCGGGTCGGGTCGCCCATGTGGGTTTGACCCAAACCCATTTCCCTATTTTGAATTTCCAAAGGAGGGAAGGGAGGGAGTGGTTTTTTATGGAAAAAACCAACTCCAACTCCCAATAACCATCCCCATTATTCCATCCATGGTGCACTAAGAGGGTAGAGAGAAAAATGAAAAAGTAAGGAAGAAGATCTACACACTTCCTAATTCCATTCTATCAAAAGGACTCTTGGATTGTGAAAGAGAAAGAAGATTGATCCATTGGTGACATTCTTCGGACCCGTACATTGAAAGGTTAGTGATCCGACCCTAGATCTTGGGACACTCAACATTTATTTCGCTGTAAATGCATAAGAGAATGCTTTCATTGGTATCAGAACATGATTTAGGGTGTTTTCTATTTTTGATGTATTTTCGAGTTTTCATTTTTCTTAAAAAATTGAAAATGGTAACTTTCATTATAGACCACGAAATGCTTTGAAATTTGAAAGGTAGAGTACCCATGATGTTAGGAATTGATCTGCAAAGTTTCATGCATAGCCGTTATGTATTTTTGGAGAAAAATGAAACCCTAGTCGAAAATAAAAATGCTCATATCTATTTGTATGATAGGTTTCATGATTTAATATTTGTATGGTTAAATTCCCTATCAAAAATCCTTTCCAACCATATAAAGAACATGCGAAACGGTTCAGAAATGAATGAGATATGGTTTAGGGAAATTAGGGTTAAAATGCAGAAAAATTTTTTTTCTGCATGAAGAAGACGAAGTGACGTCAGCAGTGACGTCAGCGATGACGTCAGCATAAATCCCACTCTCGGGCCGTGGGTTATGAAGCCCAAACGTCATGATCCAGACCTCAGATCAGAAAACTGAAAGCACCATTAGATTCAGAGACCCCAAAAATGGGGGGTAGGCAAAATCCGGTGGCCGGATTCCGCCGGGAAGGCGGCGCGTGGGCTTCACGCGCCGCCTGGGCGCGTGGGCAAGTCACCCACGCGCCGCCGCAACCAAGCGGCGCGTGAGGGCGCGTGAAGCACCCTCTCAGGCCCCCGTTTTTTTATTTATTTTTATTATTTTTTTATTATTTTTTCTGTATTTTTAAATTATTTTCTTTATGACTGAAAATATTCATTAAGTTATAAATTCTATTTGAAAATTGCAGAAAAAAATCAATTAACAAGTGAGACAAAATTATGAAAATTTCTCACATGTTTAAAAAAAAATATATATATATATATATTCTAGATTATGCCTACCTGAATTAAAACACATATTTGATTTGTACTCATTAATTTAAGTATAAATTGTGGATGGTGTTTTAAAAAAAAAAAAAAAAAAATTTGGTTGGCTTCGTGTCCAATCTAATATTTACCCTATTTTAGGGATATGGTGAGAATCAGACGTACCCTTGCACCTCTCCGGGGGAGATGCCGAGATGAGAGGACCCCAGAACGTTTGGCAAAGCTATATATGATGTTGCATTATAAGATGAAAGCAACGCATACTTTGCCGCAACATTTGTGGGTTATGAGTCGAAAACGTTATGAACTTCGACGTTTGGGTCACTGGTTTGGAGGCGACGAAGCCGAGATTAAAATTATAAGAAACTCTCTCTCTGATCATTTGGTTGGAATGGCTGACAAAATATTAGAGGACAATAAGCGTCTCTACCTTAAAGATTTCAGACTAAAATTGCTTAAAATGTGGAGAGTTAAGGAGATAGAGACTAAAATGAAAAAGGCGTTATCTCTAAAGATCAATGGCTCTACACCCCAAGCTGTTAGGAGATTTACTCCGAGAGATAGACTTTCAGTTGGGATGGTCAATATGGTCACTCGCATGTATATGGAAGATAAGAAAGACAAGAAAAAAGAAATTTGATTATATATATATATATTTTTTTTTCTTTCTTTGTGCATAGTTATCTACTGTAATGAGAACAATGCCATGAACATATGATGTAATTTTTTGTATCAACAATGTGCATACTTTGTATATTTATGCGAGCATGTGAAGAGATATGTTCTAAATTCACATGATTTTTTTTTGTGGGAGTTTTTAGGTTGGAAGAATTTAAGTAATTCTCACCTAAAACTAAAAGAATTTTGTTACTTTGAAATCAAATTTATGATAATCAAACATTTGGATGATGGATGATGATTGGGAACTTAGTGATCTTTCGAGTTTACACCTTATGTTCGTTTATGATAAATTTATTAGATTTCATGTACAAAATTATATGAATGAATGAGCATGAATACTTATAATAGTCTCTCTTTGAAAACCCAGACCATGACATCAAAATCAATAATAGCAGATTTGAATAAAGGTGATAAGTTTAATGGCGACAATTATGACATTTGGCGCCACAATATATGGTATGTGTTGGAAGAGCAGGATGCCTTGGAGGGTATCAACCATATCATGCAAGACCCTGGAATTGGAAACACTGCTCAACAAAGAAGAGATCAAGAAGCTTACCAGGCGTGGAAGAAGAAAAATTCCACTGCACGTGGCATTCTGGTTAGTTCTGTAGTTGATCTCATACATGAATGTGAGCAATTCCCTACTGCTCATGACATATGGGTGTACCTCAGAGAGAAGTATGGAGGTACAAGTGTGACCCGTCTGAGACAGTTGACTATCAAGTTTGACACGTACAAAAAGAAGTCCGATCACAATATCAAACTACACCTCAGAACCATATCAAACATGATAAGGGAATTGAAGTCAGCAGGTCATGTTTTATCTGATGAGCAACAGGTTCAAGCTTTAATCCGATCCCTTCCAGACCAGTGGGAGCACTTGAAGGTCAATCTGACTCACAATGATAGTATTAAAACTTTCGCTGATGCTGCTCGCCACGTAGAACTCGAAGATGAGCGGTTTGGTGCTGCAAAATCGATTTCTAATGTCTTTGTAGCTGAGTCAAGTTCCCAGAAAGTTACGGGCTTTAAACGGAAAGGGAACAAGAACAAAGGCAAGAAAGGGAAGGACATTGCGGAAGGGTTTAAGAAGAGCAATTCCAACCGCAAGAACAAGCGCAAGCGGTTTTGGAAAAAGAAGGATAAGAGCAAACTGAAGTGCTACAATTGTAAAGCTCTTGGTCATTTCGCTCGAGAATGTCCCGAGCCGAAAAAGGTAGCACCTTGTAACGCTTCTCTAAGTGTTATATATGTCTCTAGCACTGTTTTACTTTCTGAATCATATCCTCTGTGGATTATAGACTCAGGAGCAACAGACCATGTGACAAGAGATCGAGAAGCGTTCGTGGACTTTCGTCGAGTTCCTCCTAGTGCAAGATGGATATACGTAGGAAACAATACAAGAGTAGAAATCAAAGGAATTGGCACTTGTAAACTGGAGTTACGAAGTGGCCAAACTCTAATCTTACATGATGTTCTTTTTGCACCAGAAATTCGACGAAATTTAGTCTCTGTTATTGTTCTTCTTAAACTTGGCTATGACTTGAACTTTACTCGTGATAGGGTTTGTATTTATAATGGTGGTGTGTTTTATGGTACTGGACATCTGTTAAATGGATTTCTTACTTTAGATTGTGACAGACAAATGTTTAACTGTTATACTGATCGTTATATTTCGTTAAATGTTTGCTCTTCTAGTAATGCTAATATAGATGATAAAGTATGGCATGCTAGACTTGGTCACATAGGGCAGGACAGGATGAATCGACTTCTGAAAGCAGGACTATTGGGTTCGCTTACTAAAGTTGATTTACCGAATTGTGAATATTGTCTTGCCGGGAAGATGACTCGAAAACCTTTTGGAAAAGCCGTGAGGGCTGAACTTCCATTACAATTGGTTCACTCTGACATTTGTGGTCCAATGAATGTGAAGGCTAGGCATGGAGCGTCATATTTCATTACTTTTATTGATGATTTCACGCGTTTTGGTCATGTCTATTTGATTACTCACAAGTCTGAAGCACTTGAGTGTTTTCGACGTTATATGAATGAAGTAGAGAATCAAATGGATAGAACGATTAAAGCCTTAAGAACAGATCGAGGGCGTGAATATCTATCAGATCAGTTCAATGATCTGTGTAATGAAAAAGGAATAATTAGACAATTGACTATTCCCCACACGCCTCAACAAAATGGTGTTGCTGAGAGGAGGAATAGGACGTTGTTAGAAATGACGAGATCTATGATGGCGCAGGCTAACTTGCCAATTTCCTTTTGGGGAGATGCATTATTAATTGCGACCTATATTTTAAATAGAGTGCCTTCAAAAACAGTACCCACAACACCGTACGAACTATGGACTGGTAGGACACCAAGTCTGACTGATCTTAGACCTTGGGGATCGGCAGCATATGTTCATGATCCTTTTAATAAATTTGGAAAGCTTGGTCCCCGGGGGAAGAAATGTATCTTTATTAGATATTCTCATCAGTCAAAAGGTTATGTGTTCATCGGTGAAAGAGAAGATGGTACTGTAACCGAAATTGAATCACGAAATGTAACGTTCTTGGAAAATGATTTTCCTAGTAAAGGTGATACAACAAAAGGAGAACCTTTGTTTGAATTAAATAATTCAAATGATGGTTCCGTGCAGGATGGATCAAGGGAATTACGAGAAGTTGAATCCCCAGATGATCCCAGTGGGAGGGATTCAAATTCTAACGATCCAACCGAATCATCAATTCGGAAAAGTACTAGGAAAGCTGTGCCCAAACGTCATTACGAAATTGAAGGGCACACCTTCATCATTTCTCCACAGGACGAGGATGAGCCGAAAAATGTGAACGAGGCTTTATCTTGTCCTGCCAAGGATGAGTGGATAAAAGCAATGGAGGAAGAAATAGAGTCAATGGATTCCAACTATGTTTGGGAACTGGTTGATCTTCCACCTGGGCGCAAACCTATTAGGAACAAATGGGTTCTTAAAGTTAAACGTAAAGCTGATGGAACAATTGAGAGGTACAAAGCTCGATTGGTGGCAAAAGGTTATACCCAACAAGAGGGTATTGATTATGAAGAAACATTTTCACCAGTAGTGAGATTTGCCTCTATTCGCTTATTATTAGCTATTGTAACCAATTTAGATTTAGAATTACATCAAATGGATGTGAAGACTGCGTTTCTCAACGGAGAACCTAAAGAAGAAATCTACATGGAACAACCAGTAGGTTTCATTATTAAAGGTCAAGAAAATAAAGTTTGTAAATTGAATAGATCAATTTATGGCCTTAAACAGTCTTCAAGACAATGGTATTTGAGATTTCATAGATCCGTAATCTCTTACGACTTCGTAATGATAGACGAAGACCATTGTGTTTATGTGAAAAAGTCCAATAATAAATTTGTAATTCTAAGTCTGTATGTCGATGACATATTGTTAGCCGGAAATGATATGGAGTATGTCCTGAATATCAAAAGTTGGTTATTATCAAATTTTGAAATGAAGGACATGGGTGAAGCAGAGTACATACTGGGTGTTAAGATCCACAGAGATCGTTCTAAGAGATTGTTAGCTTTATCTCAAGAATCTTATATTAAAAAGATTTTGGAACGATTTAGGATGGATAGCTGTAAACCTATTGATACTCCTGTGGCTAAAGACGAAAGTTTAAGTTTAGCAATGTGCCCAAAGACCGCTGAAGAAAAACATGAGATGTCAAAAGTACCGTATTCCAGCGCTGTTAGGAGTCTGATGTACGCTATGATGTGTACTCGCCCTGACATCTGCTATGCCGTGGGTTTGGTCAGCAGGTATCAATCCAATCCAGGTAAAGCTCACTGGACAGCTGTGAAGAGGATTCTAAGATACCTGAAAGGAACTGCGAATTATTTCCTTTGTTATCAAGGAAATGACTTGTTATTGAGCGGATACACAGATGCTGATTGGGGTGGTGACTTAGATGAACGTAAGTCCACCTCAGGTTATGTTTTCTTGCTAAATAAAGGCGCAATCTCTTGGAGAAGTAAGAAACAAACATGTGTATCACTGTCGACGATGGAAGCAGAGTTTGTAGCTTGTGCTTCAGCAGTTCAGGAATGTGTTTGGTTGAAACGTTTTTTTCAACATTTAGGGATTGTAAGCGACACAGTGGGAGCTGTGACAATTTATTGTGATAGTCAAGCAGCAATCGCTTATACGAGAGATCCCAAATATCATGGGAAAACCAAACACATTGATACGAAATTCAACTTTATTCGAGACATTGTTGAAAAAGGAGAGGTGACATTGAAGTATTTATCTACGCATTTAATGGTGGCTGATCCATTTACGAAACCGATACCTAGAGATGTATTTCTGAAACATGTAAAATCTCTAGGATTGCGTAGATTGTAATTGTATGTATAAGCAATAAACATGATGTAATGCTCATTATTATATGACATTTGAATTTCTTTGCATTTGTGAGTTCTTATGTCTTGATTAAAAAGTATGTCGGACAAGTTTGGAAGATTGGCTCTCTCACACGAGCAATCGCCTCTAATATCTATGTGATATGTAGAGATGAGACAATGTTAATTTTGGATAATTAACATAAATTAGCCACCTTAGTACAGAACTAAGATGAGATTATCGTTGATATTTACTTATTGGATAATCGAAATGGATTTCCCACAATCCATTACACTTGTCTAGAAGCCAGGTGTGGTTCTCTCTTGGAAAAGTTTTTTTTGGAGGATTTATAAGAAGAGAGAATCAAGTCAGTATCGTGATATACTTGGACTAAAACCTGTACGATGTATTATAAATTCTGAAATAGACATACGCTTCTAAATAAATAGAAAAGGCATCGTAGCACGTGTTCATACCACGTGTGCTTTCAGTGACCCTATGGGAAATGAGTTTATAAATTCCTCTATCTCATTGTGTGAGATCCAGAGGTTTGTAATTAACCTCATTTAATACCCTTAAGACTTTCGCCTGTTTCTTGAAAGTTTATTTTAGTGTTGCTACTTTAGCATGTAACCAATAAATCATGTGTGATTCGGTTTTGCGGTGCATGACTAGGAAAGCAGCTAAAATGAAGTGGAAAGATAGTAGTGCGAAAGGAAGACTGTCTTAAAGTTTGTACATAATTTTTGTATTCACAGACTGGCCAGTTATGTTTTTAACTTGATGTTCTGAAACATAATTGTGAATGCATAGTTGAAATGAGTCAAGTATACTCTCGTTTATTAATAGAGGGATAAGAGGTACAGTGACTCTATATATATATAGTAAAAAGAGGTCTGGGGTATAGCGAGACTTGATGTCCTCATAATATTAGATCTTGAGCTGCTATATATCCTTAAACGGTGTGTAGTTATGAGCTCTTGATGTACTCGCTGGTCACACGATCCATTTGTCTGTATGAAATCGATGGTATATGGAAGTGATTGAGTAAAATGTAGGTCTAACCCTCATGTGCGAGTGGGAGATGTAAGTTATGGGAAAATCCGGGTCGGGTCGCCCATGTGGGTTTGACCCAAACCCATTTCCCTATTTTGAATTTCCAAAGGAGGGAAGGGAGGGAGTGGTTTTTTATGGAAAAAACCAACTCCAACTCCCAATAACCATCCCCATTATTCCATCCATGGTGCACTAAGAGGGTAGAGAGAAAAATGAAAAAGTAAGGAAGAAGATCTACACACTTCCTAATTCCATTCTATCAAAAGGACTCTTGGATTGTGAAAGAGAAAGAAGATTGATCCATTGGTGACATTTTTCGGACCCGTACATCGAAAGGTTAGTGATCCGACCCTAGATCTTGGGACAATCAACATTTATTTCGCTGTAAATGCATAAGAGAATGCTTTCAGTTCGAAAATACTTCCACATGGGAAATGTTGCCCCCAACACAAAAAAATAAAGATTTAAAATTAAAAAAATTAAGAATTAGACTTTAAATTGAACAAATTTAAAAGAGTACATGGTAGGTAAATAATCACTTATTCCATGTGAATAATTTATTGCTTGAACTCCAAAAGTTAAAGTTATAGGACCTCCAACAACAACTGAAAAAAAAAATCAGTATAAAATAAGTTAGAGTAACCCCTTGGAGATATCGAAACCTATATTATTTTTCCTAGTCCCTTCATAGAACAAACAAATTAAGAGTAAAATATCATATTACTGCCAAGAATTGGTTAGTGTACACAATGTGGTTTGTTGGTACTATACTCATGCAGTGTAAGGCAAACTATTGTACTCCACAAAAAATTAAAGATTTAAAATTAAAAATTAGACTTTAAATAGAACAAATTTTGAAAGAGAACATTGTAGGTAAATAACATGTGAATGATTTATTATTTGTACACCAAAAGTAAAAGTAAGTTATAGGACCGCCAAACCGCAAAAAAAAAAAAAAAAAAAAAAGCATAAAATAAGTTACAGTAACACCTAGGAGAGATTAAAAACTATATTAATTTTCCTAGTCCATTCAAAGAACAAACAAATTAGAAGTCAGTAAAATCTCATGTTACTGCCTAGAATTGTTTAGTGTACACCATGTGGTTTGTTGGTACTATACTTATGTGGTGTAAGGCGAACCACTGGCCCCACCATCACCCCACCCTGACCTTCTCTAAGACCGACCCCAGACCAAAAAAACCCAAGGTCTACTCAACCAGGTTCTAGTTTAGACCTAATTCCACAATCCGACCTCTGAGTAATGGTCTGGTTTCAAACCCAACCGAAACCAAAATTTATACCTTGGGGCCAATAACAATAAAGGGCCAATAACAATAAAGATGAAAATTTAGACAATTTTTTTAATTATTATAAAGAGAACTCTCTTTTTGGTTAAAACAAATTTTGAAAGTTATATATACTTTAAATACGATATATTTGTCGCACTATTCTTTTTTCTAATCTTTAATTGAGTGTAATATAAAAGAATTTAATATATAATATATATAAATTTTAAACAAATTTAATTTTTAGCAAACTTTTCAGGGTCATCTACTCCACAAATTCGCTCACAACCATCTTTTTAGAACCACCTCCTCTCTATAATTTCTCTCTACCTTTTTCTTGAATTATCCATACATTTTTCATCAGAAAAACCTCTGGCATTAGAAGAACTTAATAAATAAATAAATAAAAGAGAAAAAAATTCTTGTAATTGCAACTATTGGGGGTCCAAATAACAAATATCTCTTTTTCACACATAGATCTAATGATGTAGTTTCCTAAATTTATTTCCTTTCTTTTCAATTGGAAACAATTTCTTTCATCTTTGATTTTATATTTTAAAAGGACTCCTCCGATAAAGTGAAATGAAAAAATGTTTTATCATGAAAAGAAAATTAAAGCAATGTGTACTTAGATTGATTTCCAAAACACATCATCTGAAATGGACTCCGATTAAATACTAACTCTCGAAACATGCATACATAACAGTTGTATATGTAGGGATGGGCAAACTTTTAGAAATTTTTAAGAGGGCCATGGCACCACGCCAATTGCCTTGTTGCAGTTAGATCTGAATTATTTTCTTACACAATATAAATTGATGTGAGCCCCATGCGACTTAGCAATGCTAAAGTGTAGCCATTATCAAAGGTCTATTGATATTTCCTTTAAACATCTATTGAAACCAAGCCCTCACTATTTGATTATGTTGCAATAATTTCAAGCCAAAAAAAAAAATCTTTGTTGGTATTCAAAAAATTGACAATGAGCAAAAGGGAAGTAAACATCAAAAAATTTACTCAAACTTTCATCGTGTCTAATTGCAATGAGAGAACAACATATTATAGCATTAAAAGAAAGAGAACCAAAAAACATGTGGTAAGGGAAAATAGAATTTGGTTCAAAATGGCAATAATAAGTAAGTAAAGAAAGGGATGAAATAGCAAACACTTTCCAAAAAGAAGAAAAGTTTATCATGTGTAACTAGTATTGTAGGAGCAAGCCATTAAAACCATATGAAGAGCCAGTATACTCTGCTCGCTCAATCAAATCAGCGCAACAATAATACCATTTAATGGCTAAACTCTAGTCATGAACTTACTAACTTGAAATTTCATCAAAGTATTATGATTAAAATATCTTACTTAAGTTAAATTTTGTAACTTCTATACTGTAATGTGTGAAGAACAAAAATTGTTCCCAGGAAAAAACTTATGGATATTAGTAGATAGAAAATCCAAGTATCATTTAGGTCTCCATCATTTTAGCCACTTTAATTACTCTCTCTCCGCCACCTAAATAATGACAAGTTGAGTGAAAATCAAATGCGATATAGAACAATTGAATAAGGTGGTAAGAGAGATTATCTTGAGCTAAAGATCAGATAACCATGCTTTAATGACTTAATCATGCATGCTCTGCCAAAACTCGTGCCATAACCTCAAGTCTACTGTTTGAAATACATTAGTTCTTCATATTTGATATCTGTAATTTTTTGTCATTGTGTTGCCTCTTATTGGGTGTCTAGAGATAAGAGAATATAATAAAGAGATCACAAATGCAATATATATTAGCCTGATTCTTGTCCTTAAATTATGAGCAATAAAAACTCTAAAAGATTGTGATGAAGATTAAATATAATAAGATAACACTTCCTTAAAGTTCCTAGTAAATGTCTTTATTCTCAACAATATTTCTAGTTCTTCTCACCATCTTCAAAGTTGGTGGCGTCTAGCACAGTTAAGGCCAACTAATGACTTGGGTGCCATGCTTCTTACAGAACCACCAAAATGGGGGAGAGAGAGAAAGAGAGAGAGAGAGCAATGTCAACAAGAATTGTTCAGAGGTATATGCATGATTTGACAGCAAATTAAGAAGAAAATAGCAATATCAATTCCGACATGGAGAAAGAGATATAGGCAGAGATAATTAAGTTTTTTCAAATAGGAGGTGAAATGAGAGAGTAACGAAACAAATAATTGTGTGGCCTTAGATACTAAAGTCAACTACAGCAACATATCATAAAATCATAGCAGAAGTAATGATAAAGCATACACGAACCTAAAAAAGGACCCCTTATAAATTTAAGGTAATTATGATGCTAAATTAACTCTAAACAAAAATTAAATTAGAAACCTTAAATTTTTTAATTTGACAAAAAAGAGGAGTAGCTATCAAAAGTAATCTTTCAAATATGCCAACAGTATACTCCGCTACTTAATCTCTTGATGAATGAAAAACTTATTTGATATAGATATATATGGATATACAGATATATATATATATATATATATATATAAATGCCTCTGGAGACCTACTCTCTAAGCAATATTTCAAACCAAGATCTTGGCTTCTTTCACACAAAACAAACAAATTACTCCGCAAGACCTTAAACTTCACCATAATTGTCCAAGTTGCAACATCAAAAGGAATTCCTAACACCGTTCCACGTTTTTTCCCTGGACATTATCCATTCTATTGTATCATAATCCCAACAATAAATTGAATCTTGAATTCTAATATTTATTCTCTCAATGCAAATGTGATCAAATTAAAGAGAGGCAAATTCAAACCAACCATGAGCATGTGAAGTTCTCATCCTCATGGAGAATACCGAGTTCATGTCATAAACCTAAATAGAAAGATTTCTGCAAAAAACTAAAAACAATATAATCTTTCCAAACAAAACCACCAAGTTTACTAAATCATTTCAAAAAAGTAATATCACATAAATATTATGAGAAAATCTTTAAAAAAAAATGTGACATGAAGATCTCAAGGTCCCAAATTTTTAAAGATGCCACAAAAGCAAAATGAGAAATTATACAAGCTTGTATATGTTGGAAAATTAGATTCCTAAATGAAAAAAAGGCAAACATTTTATTATTTTGAATGATAAGAAACTATTACATAATAATCAAAACCGAGGAGATTTGAACTAAAGACGAAAGAATGATTTTGCAAAATCATTTCTACTCTATCCTATGATGATGTCTATCAAAACTCCATAATCATATAATTTTGAATAAATATTGTGGTTAACTATTTTATGATGATTCTCTTTTTGTGAAGAACAAACATTGTCCTAAAAAAATAATCATGATTTCTAGAATATATAAGTACACACTTAATGTAAATGCTCAACCAGTCAACTATTTTGCTTATTCTCTCTATTGCTCCCGATAATCACAAGACGGAGTGAGAATCAAATCCTATATGAGATGCTTGACAATTCTGGTAGCATAAAGTTACCTTCCAAAGCATGAAGAAAAGATCAGATATTTATGCCTTAATGATGCTTAATACTTGTCTTTGCATCGGTCAGATGAATTTGGTGCCTGCAATGGTGTATGTTTTTGTTGGTTCATCATGGGTATTTGGTGGGAAGAGAATATACTGAAAAAAAATCACAGATCTGATACATGTTGCTTTGGTTATTGTCTATAAATTTTAAGCAATCACTCTTTAGAAGATATTGATATGTCGATCAAATGTAAAGAGAGACAAGACTCACCGAAAGTTCTAGTAAATGCATTTATTTCATACAACTCTTCAAGTTCTTGCTCACCAACTCAAATCGTGCAGTCTTAAACCAAATTAAAGCCAACCAACTGCTAGAAACTCGTGGATTGTGCTTCTTAGAATCACCTAGATATGTAGAGAAATTCAGGCCTAAATCAACAAAAGAAATTAAAAAGTTAAATATTAAATTGTAAGCATCAAATGTACAAAAAACAAGAAACAAATGCATGAACCTACCATCACAACCTTTGGTACTAACTAGAATAGTGTTCTCTAGGCGACTATACTACTTTTGTAAGATTTGTGAGTGCTAAAAATCTACTACAAACTTTTTTCACATAAAAATGAATGACATTCTTTAAGGTCATTAAAAAAGGTGAAGGAAAACACAAAAATTACTCAATGATCTTACATTATGCATATTGAACCAGTGAAGTTCTTAGAACACGTGCAGTATGGCATAGGTAATCAGCTTCCACTAAGAGTGCGTCCTCATATCAGCATGATCAAAAGGAAAGTATCTGGTAACACCCAATAGCCTTTCTACTTTCTTCATGATTCAATTTGGTTGGTAAACATCAACATGATCCTAGTCTCGTATCTAGAAAGAGAATGAGTATTTGTTGGGAACTACCAAGATAGCCAAACAGTGATTGTTGCCAAATCAATAGAGGTTGTCAGCAGAAAACCAAAGTTTTAAATTTATGGCTTAGAAACAGCTTCTAATACTCCAAGGGGATATATCATATTCTCCAGGTGGGTGCAAAAACTAATGTGCAGACATGTGAGGCTCGTTTTGTGCACAGCAACATTAGCTTTCCATTCAGAAAATAAAACACATTCAATTTATTAGATGTGACAAACAAGAAAAGGTAGAAAGGCAAAGTTAGAACATAACATGCCTATTGCATTTGTAAGTAAAATATCAAAAATACTAATTTTAATATCTTTCCATCGAACAAATATCAAATTTACAGTCATACTCCAAAAAAAATTTATATAGGTCCTATCTACTCATATATATATATGACATGTTTTATTCTATTTTTGGCTTTTCTAAATAATAAAAAAAATTATATGGAAAACTGGATTTTTTATATATATTACTCCTATTATATATGACAAAATAAATTGCAAACGGACGTATCACTACAAAAAAAACCCATTTTAGCGACGGATTTAGGGACAAAAAATTCAGAAAAATTCGTAGCTAAAATTTTTTGCTACGGATTTTGCGACTAAAAGTTTTTTGTCGCTAATGACGCGTCACAAAAATTTAGCGACAAAAGTGGCAAATTCGTCTCCAATTTAGCGATAAAAAAATTTTCGTCACTAAAATCCATCTCCAATTTAGCGACAAATATTTTTGTCGCTAAAATCCGTCGGCAAATTAGTTACAAAATATTTTTCGTCGCTAAAATTTGTCACTAATTTAGCGACAAAAAATATTTCGTCACCAAAATCCGTCGTCAATTTAACGACGAAATGTACAATTCGTCGCCAATTTAGTGACAAAAATTTTTTGTCACTAAAATTTATCGCCAATTTGGCTACAAAACAGTAATCGTTACTAAAATTTAGCGACGAAAAAATTTCGTCGTTAAAATTTAGCGACGGATTTCCTCTTCTGTTGCTAAATTTAGTGACGGCTTTATATGTCGTCACTAAATTTAAGAATGGATATATTTTTTGAGCGACGGATGTATTTTTGTTCGCTAATTTTAGCGACGGATTAATTATCCGTCACTAAATTTAGAGACGGATTTCATTTTAGCGGATTTCTTCCAATTTAGCGACGGATATTTTTTTTCATCGCTAAATATTTAGGTGCAGAGATTTTCTTAGCTAAATTTAGCCACAAATTTAGCGACGGATTTAAAATTTAAGAAAAAATAAATTTTGTTATTTTTTCATATTTTGGCCTATTAAAAAAAATGTTATCTTGTTTAATGTAAACTTGATAACTCATCAATATCTATCCAATCCGATATTATTTGGAAGCCAACCAATAACTCATCAATATCCAATTCAACTAATAAACCATACAAAAAATAATAAAAAAAATTTATTCCAACCAAAATATATATGGATTTCCAAAATGAAAATGTCAATAACATCCAATAATGAAAATATCAACGGATAATTAATAGTTTCATAAATTACACATAACATAAAAACAAAATCAAATAAATATAAATGTAGTCAAATATCAAACATCCAGAAAATAATAATAATAACATTAATATTAGTATTGTCCAAAACAACCACCCACCACCCACCACCCACCACCTACCATAAGTCGTTATCCTAATCTTCATTATGGTCCGTCATTATCTCACTATCCCGGTCTTCATTTCATTAGTAGGAGGCAAAGAAGGGTCAGTCATTATGCTGGTCTTCATTATCAGGGTTGGGGTCATCAACAGGAGGCAAAGAAGGGGGAACCTGACTCTCGGAGGGAAGAAACTGAGTTGCATCCAATTTGAGGTGCTGTAAAATAAGTCGTGTTATCTCAAATGATTGTCTGATTTCTTTGATTTCTTCATCTTTTTTTGCAAGTTGCGCTTTGATTTCTTCGTCTTTCAATGCAAGTTGCGTTTTGAGGTTATATACTTCTTTATCTAGTTGCATTTCTTTTCTTGAAGCGATCGTGGTAGAGATGGACCTGGTGTGTATATTCTGCTCAATGATCCCATCCCAAGTATTCTTCCCCTTTTTATTCCACCAGATGCCTCTAACCACAAAGTCATACTATCAATAGATGGCTCAGATAAGGTATCATGATCAGCCTACTCGAATTAGTCAGCAAAAGTTCATTATATTTTTCTGTATTATTAAGACAGGAATCAAAATAAAATAAAATAAAAGTACAATAAAACTATAAGAATAAACAATTACAAGGTCATGAATTCAACTATTTGATCACGTATGATAGAAGAATTAAAAGCTGTTGTATTGCATTAATGCCATCGCTTGAAAAGAACCTATCACAAAGTGATTCAAAAGAAGGTTATGGTTATAGGCATAGCTACTATACCAAGAGAAAGAGAAAGAGAATTCAAAAGTCAAACATGTCAAAACAAGGTTTTTACTGGGGAAATTGCCTTCTATTTTTCTAACATGGAGGTGTCCCAAGTATAATATAAACAAATATATATATATATATATATATATATATATATATATATATATATATGGCTAGAGAGAATAATTCAGAAATCTAAATTAAGCTAAATTGTGCTTGATATTATAAGTACTTAACTCATGCTATAATCATAGACAAAACTCATGCTATAACCTGAAATTTTTCCTTGTAGTGGTAAATTATATAAAAACTTAAAATTTATCTCTTTTAAAAAGGAAATATATCAATTACAGTGTAACAAAAGTCTTATCATACATAAAAATATATTCAATTAAAGAATAATTTGCACTGGATTGGTAGCTATGCTGCGAAATAAAATTACATTCAAAGGTGGAAAATCTAAGCTTCCTTGCTTGACTCATAACACCTTAGACTAAGTTGACAATTGCTCTTTGCAACCATATTAAATGACCGCCATAGCTACTTGACAATAACACTAAGTTTTACTGAAAAAATTTTCTAAAATGGTTTTGGTTCTGATCCAAATTTGGTTTGATATGATTTTTTTAGTTTCAATGATTTTTACCCATTTTTACTATTCTTTTATGGTTTGATTTCAATACTTATTCTTTCATGGTGTTAAAATTGGACAAAAATCATTTTCATGAATTGTGGTTCGGTGCTCCATAAAAGAAAATTTGAACATGTCTAATTAAATAAATTCCAAAGTTAATGTTACATATATACGATGGTTCACCATACCACTGTCATTTCAAAGCAATAAATCAATAAAAAATAAAAAAAATAAAAAAGTCAACAATTTCTTTTGATATCCAATGGGTCCCAAGTATAATATAAACAATTCTGAGTGTTATCTTGCTATCTTTTCATTAGAGAGGCTTATGCCCGCCGCCAAAGAAGATTTCTGAATTTGTGTGTCTTAGTTTCAGATGAGTTTCTTTTCTCAAGAACTTACTGTTCTATTTTTTTACGCCATGGCTTTGAAACATAGACCCCATCTATATATTATTGTCAACCTAAGATTATTATGCACCACTTTTTCATCTTCACCAGCTACAAAATTGGTAAATAAACAATCAAGAGAGAGAGAGAGAGAGTCGTTTGATATGCACAAGAAAATTAGACAATATCAAGGGTAAAGTGAAAGAGATTATGTTCCAGTCTCAATTTTGATTGATTTGGGAGTTTATAATGATTCATACATGTTTTTTTCAAGTGAGCTAGGGATTGACAAAATTGTTCCTAACCATATGAACAGGGACTTGTCTAGCTAATTTTGAGTGTCAATTATATGAAAGGAAGTATATCATTAAAGCTAAGAAACATTTAAAACAAAAAATCATGTTCTATAGTTTGATTTTAGTAATAAATTTATTAGCAGGATCACAAGTTTATATATAATTCATGAAATGGCAACATGTTAATGTTCTGAATTCACCAAAGCTGATGAATTGAACCAAACTTTGATGAGAAAAACCCCAACAAAATATATCATTTTCTTTGGTCATTTTCACAAAGGGAAGAGCCAAAAATCAGTCTATCCATCTACACTTTCGATGCATTAACCTGTGGGAAACAGAAAGAACTTTGAGAGAAAAATGATGGGGACCCAAACTTATAATTATCACTCCCTAGGTCCAAACCTGGAAAGATCACTACAACATGATCATACCTCCTATATTAGCCTATAAAATTTCCCATTACCATTACTAAATAGGAATCCACTAGCCAACACCCGAAATGTTCTTTCCTCCTTTTCTCTGATAAGATTCTATGGATGCAAAATCAAAAAGCAATTACTTTGAGTAATAAAATTCAAAATTATAATGTATGCTTGGGAAGGAAAGACCATTTAGATTATATCATATTGTATTAAAAAAGGGAGGAAAAAATAGATGCATGTATATTTATCGAAAAGATAACGTGTAAGAGAAGGAGAAATCTAGGCCTATGGAATTGCAATTTTAATTGTCAAAGTTTCAATTACATATCGATATTACTTTTGCTCTCTCCCCACTCCAAGTGTTGTCCTTCTTTTGAAATGTTTGCTCAAAAGTGTCGATATATGATGGCTCAAATCCCTTTTCCTTGGCCTAAAAAAAATTAAAAAAAATCATTTAAAGTTAACAATAATAATGAAATAGTAAAAAAAGAATTAAATGAATTAAATAAAAATATAAGTGTTTGAAATAGTTAGCAATCTTTTTCTATGTTCATCGACATTGATTGACCTCCCCACATAAGTGGCAAACGCTTCCGGGAATTACAAGATCTGTTCCTTTTATTCTGTTCACTTCTTTTTTTGCTGTTGTCGGACTCCCAAATTGCCAACATTCTTACCCAATTTTCCTCCATGATGCAATTCGGTTTCTTCCGATTTGTTTTGGCTTTGTTGATCACATTGCGAATGTGATCATCGGCTTTTTTTTTTAAATTTCTTCTTATCTCAGTCTCTTCTGATTCATCCCAACTAAACCTCCGTTGCAACAAAGAAACAATTATCTTAATTAAGACATAAACTTTAATTGATGTGTCAATTAAAAGATAAAATTTATCTTAAATTCTCTCCACCATAATTCGTTTGTTCCATTCTCCGTGCTTGTGTAATTCATTGATATTCCTCCCCAATGATTATTAACAATTTTATTTATAATACGCACCACATATATTGGGTCTGAGAATCTAGATATGAACAATTTATAAATGAGCAATGATAAATAAATAAGATAAATTAAAGAACCATATATATAAATAAAATAAACAAATTAAGTAAAATTTTAAAATTAAATACTTACGAATCTCCACAAACGGATATGATGTTTCACTTATCCTCTATACTTGTATCCCCCACATCATTTGATTGTTGCATAGAAGGTGAAGGTGCAACTGATGGGGCTAAAGCAGAAGGACAGGGGGAAGGGGACGGCGAAGGGGAAGAAGAAGGGGGAAGTGCTTGATCTTCATTGTGAAGTTCGAACGTGTCCTCCACGTTTATACTAACAAACATAAATGTTAAACAAATGACAAAAACAACAATTGCATGTTTTAACAATACATAAGAAAGGGTATGAAGAACTTACCATATTCAAACTTTTGTAGCAGACAAAATATTACCAAGAGTCCAACTACCTAACCCAAATAATCTACAAAAAGAAAGCAAAGTATTAGGTTTGGGATGCGAACATGGTTTAAAATTAGAGAAATACAAAATTAGTGATCCGCAAAAACATAAGCATATGTGTAGATAAATAAATAAATGATGTATAATAAAGATAATTATATCATAAGGAAGCAAATTGAAATGTATTACATTGAGCATATCTATGTGTACAAAACTAAACTTACCCGGTTTCAAAATCAAAATTTTCATTGTCATCTCCACTTTCACATTCATCTCCATCACCATCACCATCACCATCACCATCACCATCACCTTCACCATCACCTTCACCATCCCCATCCTCATCCTCATCCTCATCCTCATCCTCTGTATGAAAATCTGATTCTTCATCGTCATCCCTACAAATTTCATTTGGATCCACATCTATAATTGCTCCACATGGATCTCGTAAAGTTGGAATATCATATTCCTCCGTTTGAATCGTGTTAGTAACTTCTTCTTGTTGATATGCTATATCAACCCAATGCTCTTCAATTTTTTTCCGTGCTTTTGTTTTGCATACAACCCACCAATTAGTTTTGTCACGTTTCAAACTAGAATATAATGCATAATATACTTGAATTCCTTGTTGTGCCAATATAAATGGTTCATATTTCTTATACTTCTTCTTATGATTTATTTCAACCAAATTATACTTTGGATACACCTTCATTCCTTTGATGGAGTCAAACCAATTGCACTTAAATAATACCATTTGCAATTCTGCTCCAGGATACTCTATCTCTATGATTTCATTCAATAAACCATAAAAATCATCTTTTACACTTCCATTATTGGATGACCGAACACATACCCCACTATTCATTGTGGCTTTTCCAATTCTATATTCTTGGGTGTGAAAATTAAACCCATTTATAAAATATGATGGTTAAGTTCGTACATATAAATTTGGACTCCATGATAGATGATGTAACAATCCTTGTTTAACTTGATTATCACTGGCATGAACCTAAAGGAAAGTGACCAAACTATTATTGTTAAGTAATGATTATAAAAACAAAATATGATGGGAACTTGATAGATAGGTAACTTACATATTTTTTGAACCATGTTGCAAATTCCTCATCGCACAGACAATCAAACTCCTTGTTAGGTAGTTTTGAAAATGAGTTTTGAAAAATCCTATCATAAAATACCACTTATATATTATATAAATTTTGACCCAAACAAAATATGTAATGACTGCTCGCATTTCTTGACCAGTTAAAACTATATACTTACTCGAAATATGGTCCCACTTCTGGACAGTTCAATAAAATATATGTATGGGCTGCTCGCAATTCTTGACCAGTTAATATCTTCTCTTACATACCCCATTAGTTCGACCAAGATAATTGAAAATAGAAAATGACGAAGAATTGGGATCAATAGGGCCCTCGTCATTTCTTCCTGGTCTTCGCCTCTTGCACTGTACGTGAGGCTCAAAATAATACGATGCAAACGTTGTCACTTCCTCCACGATATATGTATTAACAATAGAGATTTCGACCCATGTCTTATTCTTCACTTTTTTCTTCAAATGATATAAAAATCTAATAAGAAAAAAAATAAGAAGATTATAAAAGAAAATCTATAAAGAAGTATTATTTTGAAACAAATAAGATAAATATTTCACCTCTCAAACGGATACATTCATCGAAATTGGACGGGACCTATAACTTTTGCCTCATAAGGCAAGTGAACTAAGAGATGTTCCATTGAATCAAAAAACGATGGAGGAAATATCATTTCTAAGTTGCATAGAATAATTGGAATATCTCTCTCTAGTTTCTCCATGTGTGATAAGTTCAACACTGTTGAACAAATGTCATGGAAAAAAATACTTCACTCTGTAATGACACTCCAGACAAAATTTGGTAAAAGTTTTTTAAACGCAATTGGAATTAGTCTTTCCATAAATATGTGACAATCATGACTCTTCAAACCTGTCAACTTGCATTACTTCAAATCGACACATCTCCCAAGGTTTGAAGCATATCCATCAGGAAACCGCACCATTTTCAACCACTCACAAACAATCCGTCTCTGATCCTTGTTTAATGTATAAACTGCCTTTGGCTTTGGTCCCTTACTATTTGCGTCCACATCTAGTGTAAACCGATTACAAACAACTCTAATATCATTTCTTGCACTCAAGTTATCTTTTGTTTTCCTCACGTGGTGCTCGTCTATTGGATCCGTTAGATAGAGATAGGGGACTCAAACCCTTGCTCCCATTTTACTCCACCACATCACCCCGTCGTGTAAACGCTCAATACCGTGGTAGGGAGTACGCTATAGCCACTATACACCATCCCATAATCATATTCATGTGTCATATGTCATCATTCATAAATCCTTACTCGTAAAAACAAGGCACTATCAAGTAACCATAATATTATGATGCAAATTTTTTTACCGAACAACATTTCAAGACATGTCACATACACTAAAACATTTCTAAACATTTCAAATTTCATTTATAAAGTCATGATCAAAACTATTTCTCATTTAAAGTCAAAAATAGTTCGTCTCACTCATCTCGGCTGGAGAGGGTACGCCACTCCCCCTAACAATCCTCGTTTCTCGAACGAGTCATCTCTCGAATCCTAATTCTAAGTTAAACAATATCAATTATTAATTCAATATTATATAGTTGGATTACAACATGCATACAAAAATGGTCTCTTTTATAAGGTTAAATTTCAATTTTCATATTTAGAGGAATTTTTACAAACATATAACGCGCAGGTTTAGTAAAATCATGATATCTTCAAAAATCTTGATCGGATTCAATTGATTTAAATTTTATCTTAACACTAAAACATATATCTCCAACCACTACAAAAAACAAGTATTTAGCCACAAATTTTGCGACAAAAATTGAAGAAAAATTCGTCGCTAAATTATTTAGCGACCAATTTTTTGACAAAACAGAATTTGTTGCTAATAACTCGTCGCAAAATTTTGTGACAAAAAATATGATATTTGTCGCCAATTAGCGATAGATTATATTTCGTCGCTAAATTCGTCACAAAAATTAGCAACCAAAACTTTTTAGTTGCAATTTTCCGACAAAATTTGAGACGAAAAACTTCGTCGGAAAAATTTCCAACAATAAAATATTTGTTGCAAAAATTGTCACAAAAATTAGCAACCGATATTTTTTTATTGCAATTTTCCGACAAATTTTGCGACGAAATAGTATGTTTCAAAATTATCTGTCGCAAAATTTGTCGGATAAATTAGCATCAAAAAATTTTTTGTTGCAATTTTGCGACCAATACAACGACAAATATTTTTTTGTCACAAATTAGTGACAAATTTTGTCGTTGCAAATTTCCAACAATAGTTTTTTTTGTTGCTAATATTTGCAACAAAATTTGCGACGAAATTATTTTCGTCGCAATTTGCGACAAAATTTATTTGTCATATAATTTGTCGCAATTCTGCGACAAAATCGGCGACGGATTTTGCGACGAATTTTACAACGAAATGTTAAAAATTCAGTAACAAATTTTGCGACGAAAATCAAAATCAGCGACGAATGTAGAAAATTTGTGACAAAAAAATTTGATTTGTTTAATATTTGCACCAAATTTCCATATATATCATATTTCTCCCTGATAGTCTCAACCAACCAGTTTATAAACTAAACCGTCAATATCATCATCAACAAATCATCCAGGGTACCATCCAACAGCCAAGAATACGAAATTTATGCAGTCTCTACTCATTCAAACAACTAACCATCTAATAGTATCAATGAAATAATAATTAAAAAACACTACCATCGTCATGAAATAATAATAAACAGTACTAAATAAGTTATAAAATATCAAATTTATAGAAGTATAAACGAAATTCTAATGAGAAGTTTAATTAAATATAAACGTGAAATAAAAATTGTTTCAAAAAACATTATCACCATCATTGTCACCATCACCATTACCGTCACTACCACCATCACCATCACCATCACCAAATATGTCATAATCATCATCACCATTATTTGGAGATAGAAAAGGGGGAATCGAACTTGAAGCGGAGACTAACTAAAGATGCTGCATTATAAGCCTCTGTTGTGTACGAAACTTTTCAAATTCATTGTCTCTTCGCTGCTATTCAACGCGCATGGCTTGAAGTTCATTGTCTCTTCGTTGCTGTTCTACATGCATGGCTTCATTGTCTTTTTGTGCTAACAGCTCCTTCATGTGGCTCAGCTTTTGGTTCATTTGTATTAATTCTGCTCTTACTGATGTCTGGGCGGAAGAACTTAGACCACTGAGTCTGCAAGTTCTGCTCAACGAGCCTATCCCAAGTACTCTTCCCTGCTTTGCTCCACTAGTTGCCTCGAGCCATAAAGCCATATCATTAACAGATGGCTCAGACATAGCAGCATCATCACTACCATTGGAATTTCTAAGTAGAAGCTGGTCATATTTCTCCTGCATTATCATATAAGAAATTAGAAGAAAATTAAAATAACAATATACTAAAATATCCAACGAAAGAAATAGAAGTGTCAATTAACAATTTAACAATGTAATAAAAAATCTAACAAATAAAGTCAGAATACAAAATTATATTTCTCATTAAGCGATTGACAGTAAACAATAAGACACAAAAGTTATCCTTGTCAATCAAATATTATAAATTTAATACACTTATGGAATTCAAATTACACATACTTATATTTATATATTTAGTTGCTTAATCCATTAAAATGATATTTAGATAATGAGGAGTGTTGTAATTGAAATTAAAATTCGACTACTATTATAATTTGAAACTATAACAGATCGAATAAAGGAAAAAATTATACTATACGTGACATAATGAGCCAACCATTTGGAATTGACGTAACAAATTTGATATTATGTATTCTCTAATTTTATTTTATAACGAAATATATATATATATATGAATTAGAAATGAAAAGTTCAATTTAAGTATTTGAGAAATTATTGGAATAGACAAATCTATTAAATTCTTATTATAACGTTGTTATGATAAATTGAGTATAATATGTTCAAATATTTGTTATAACGTTTTTATAAAACAATTTAAAATTTTGAAATTACATACCATAACCGTTCTAGCTCTCTCCCCACTCCAGGTCTCTTTTTTCTGAAAAGTCCGTGCGAAAGTCTCTCTAAATGATGGCGGTGATCTCATTTCCTTGGTCTAAAAACAAAACACCGTTAGATGAATTAATGAAAAAATAAATGAATTAAATTCAAAAAAATATTAATTGAACCAAATTACCATTCTATTTCTATGCTCATCAATATTGATTGAGCCTCCCGCATAAGTAGCAGATGATTCCACAGAATTATAAGATCGATTTATTTTATTCTACTCACTCCTCCGTCGACTCTCATCGGAATCCCATAAATTTAAAATGTTGAGCCAGATTTCTTCGGTGATGTAGTGTGGCTTCTTTCGGCTCTTTTTTGCATGATTTAGTACACCTCAGATGTGATGATCGCATTTTTTTTAAATATTCTTCTTATTTCAAGCTCCTCGGTCTCATCCCAATTGAACTTTCGCTAAAAAAAAAAAAACCAATTTGTTATATTTAAATTATACACTGAATTTTATATTTAAACTTAGAGACCTCATTTACCTTGAATTCTCTCCACCATAGCTCTTTGATATCATCTGGAGTATTTATGTAAGACATCGATGCTCCTCCCTAATGGTTGTTAATGATTCTATTCAGCTCATGAATAATATACAGAGAATTTGTGAATCTATCATAAAATTAGAAATAAAAAAATGGTTAGTAAAAAAAATATTTAAATAAACTAATCAGCTATATAAATAAAAAAACAATTGTGATAATATTTCAAAATTTAATATTTACGAATCTCCGCAATGAGATATCACCTCTCGCGTATCTTCCCCTTCAACGTGTGAATCTTGCATTGAAGGTACAATTGATGGAAACAGTGAAAGTATATCAGTACAAGGCGAAGGGGTATGGGAAGGTGCAGCTGAAACGGACGGTGACGCCGAAGAGTTTGGTCTTGCATCAGAAGATTGTCTATGTCCTCTACGTTGAAACTGTAACAAGAGTTTTTTCTTGCAAGCAATGAATATTGCATGATTATAAAAAATATAATAGAGTTGATGAAGAAACATACAATATTTAAATTGTCGTCCGAAATGATCTATAAAACAAGAAAACATATTAGCAAATAATATTTCGAAAATGAAACATGAGACACTAAATATAACATACAAATTGAGAAACGTAATATACAAATCTAAATGTATTTTCACATGAAAACAGTAAAATAAAATTTTATCTGATGTTAGACAATGTTAATAAATCTTAAAAAAACAATACTTACCGACGATCAAAAATCAAAGTCATTATTGTTATCATCATCCTCATTATCAGATTCTTTAACATCAAATTCATCCTCATCTTCATCATCTGTCTCAAAATCAGGTTCTTCATCGCCAGACTCACAAATTTCATTTTGATCCACATCTATCATTACTCAACGTGGATCTCGTAATGTTGGAATAATATATTCCTCAGTCTAAAACGTATTGGCAACTTCCATTTGTTGATATGCCATGTTTTCCCAACGTTCCTCAATTTTATTTCGTGCTTTCGTTTTACAAACAGCCCACCAATCAATTTTGTCACGTTTCAAACTAGGATATGAATCATAATACACTTGAATCGCTTGTTGTGCTAATACGAATGGTTCATATCTTTTATAAAATTTTTTATGATTTATATCAACCAAATTAAACTTTGGATGCACATTCATCCCTTTTACGGGGTCAAACCATTGGCACATAAATAAAACGACTTGCAACTCTTCTCCAGTGTACTCAACCTCTATAATTTCATCCAACAAACCATAAAACTCATCTTTTACACCTCCATCGTTGGATGACTGAACACAAACACCACTATTCATAGTAGCTTTTTCAGTTCCATATTCTTGAGTATGAAAATTATACCCGTTTATAAAATACGATGGCTAAGTTCGTACCGTCGAATTTGGACCCCATGACAGATTAAGTAACAATTCTTGTTTAACTTGATCTTGATTACATTGAACCTGAAGTAAAATAAATGTGTTATTTTTTTAATAATCAAATATATATAAAATTTAAAATTCACAAAACTAACATATGTTTTGAACCATGCTGCAAAATCTTCATCGTACACACGATTGAACTCATACATCGATAGTTCAGACCGTGAATGTTGAAAAATCTTACGATTAAAGAAAACGATTTATATCAACAATTTTATCAAAACAAAGAATACATTTTTTATATTTGAGAAAAAAAGACTTACTCGAAGTATGGCGTAACTTATGGACAGTTCAGTAAAACATATGTATGGGCTACCCGCCATTCTTTCGCAGTTAAATATCTAACCTTACATGACCCACTTGGTCGACCAAAATAGTTGAAAATAGAGAATGATTTTAAATTAGGATCAACAGGACCCTCATCATTTCTACCCGCGTGCCGTCTCTTACACTGGACATGAGGCTCAAAATAATATGAAGCAAAAGTTGTCACTTCCTCTGCAATGTATGCATTAACAATAGATACTTCAACCCGTGACTTATTTTTCACTTTTCTCTTCAAATGATATAAAAATCTAATTGATAGGGAATAAAAAGTGTATCAGAAAATGATATATAATAAATTTAGTACATTGACATGCACTATAAATATTATTATGATGAGAATGTGCAAAAGTTACCTTTCAAATGGATACATCCATCGATATTGGACGGGACCTGCAACTCTGGCCTCATAAGGCAAGTGAACCATCCATGGAATCAAAAAATGATTGAGGAAAAATCCTTTCTAAATTACATAAAATGATAGGGATATCTCTCTCTAATTTCGCCATATGTGATTCCTTTAATACTGTCGAGCAAATATCATGCAGAAAAATACTTAACTCTATAATGACGGCCCATACAAAATCTGGTAATAGTTCTTTAAAAGCAATCCGAATCAATCTTTCCATAAATATGTGACAATCATGACTTTTCAAACCAATCAACTTGCATTCTTTCATATCGACACATCTCCCAAGATTTGAGGCATAACCATCAGGAAATCTAAGGGATTTCAACCATTCACAAACTTCTGTTTCTGATCCTTATTTATTGTATAAATTGTCTTTGGTTTTGGTCCCTTACTACTTCCATCCACATCAAGTGTAAGCCGATTACAATGAAGCCGCATATCTTTTCTCGCATTCAAGTTATCTTTCGTTTTTCCAGAGACATCCATCAATATATTAATCACATTTTCGAAAACATTTTTCTCGATATGCATCAAATCGAGATTATGATGAATCAGATGGGTCTTCCAATATGATAAATCCCAAAATATACTTCATTTGGTCCATTTATGCACACTTCCATATCAGTACGTTGTACCATGTGGGTCTTCAATCACAGATGGAAAGTGAGACACTCGCTCCCAAATTTGTTGACCAGTTAATCTCAACGGAGGAGGTGTTTTTTCAAATTTATTTTTCATAAATTCTTCTTTATTTATTCTAAATTTATGATTTTGTGGCAAAAATTGTCTATGACAATCAAAATAACTCGCCTTCTTACCATATTTCAATCTGAATGACTTAGATCTCTCCATGCATATTGGACATCCTAAAACCTCAGCAGTACTCCATCCCGATAGCATGCCATAAGCTGTGAAGTCATTTATCGTCCAAAGAAGAATTGCCTTCATTACAAACATCTGATCAGTGTTAACATCATACGTAAGAACACCGTCATCCCATAACTGTTTTAACTCCGCAATCAATGGTTGCATATAAACATCTATCAACTTTTTCGGATTTTGCGGGCCCGGTATAACCAATGTCAAAAACATATAGGGTGTTTTCATACACATACCCGGAGGAAAATTATACGGAGTTAATATCACTGGCCAACATGAATAAGTTTTCCCTGATTTTCCAAATGGAGCAAATCCAACAGCACAAAGACCTAACCTAATGTTTCGAGTCTCTCTTGCAAATTCAGGATATGTCATATCAAAATTTTTCCATACCTCTGTATCCGAAGGATGACACATTAACCCTTCCTCTGTTTGATGATTTGCATGCCAAGTCATATATTCAGCAGTAGCTTTTGATGCATAAAGTCTTTGCAATCTAGGAGTCAAGGGCAAATAAAACATTTGCTTGAATGGTTTACGTTGCTGAGTACGACCTGCTGTCCTAGTACTCTTGTACCTACTTTGGTTACAGAATTTATAAAATTGTACATTTTCATCAGCTCCCCAAAACAACATGCAACCATCTCTGCATACATCAATTCTTTCCACTGGAAGACCCAAGTCATTCACCAACTTTTTCATACTATAAAAGTCATTCGGCATTATATGATCACGAGGCAATACTTCTCCCATTACTTGAACAATATCATTGAAGCAATTCTCAGACAAATTATGCTCTACCTTAACATTTAACATTCTAGCCGTTAATGACAATTTTGTGTGGGTGTCACAACCAACCCATAACGGTTCATCTGCATCTCTCAACATTTCTTGAAATTGGTTAGACAAATAATTCTCATCTTGCACATTCTCATCGACACATGTTGCTTCTACCCCCTCCAATGGTGATGCATAACTTGTAGGTACATCTTGATTTGTTGGTACAGAACTAGAACTTGCATAGTTTGTTTGGGGAACAAAATTTTGACCCGCTGCATCAAATACCATCTGCTGATATGGATTTAACTGATCATAACAATTGTTATTCCCTCTACTTGAATAATCCATATTTCGCACATACTCTTCATTAGATATAAACGGTTCACCATGACAAGTCCAATTGTAGTAATTTAAAGTAAAACCAAATCTACAAAGATGTTCCCTAACTTTATCACATACATGAAATTTGCCATTACCACACTTTCTACACGGATACCTTAACTTATTCACATCCATAAACTCAACTTTACTAGTAGCAAAATTCAAGAATTGTTCCACCCCACAAATAAACTCATCAGTTAAATCATGATGATCAGGTAAATTCTTATTATACATCCAATTTCTTTTGTTTTGCATTGTCGCTGTTTAAAAAAATAAAGATTATAAAATATTAATAAATTAATTATTAACAAACTATATATTATACTGAAAAAAAACATTAATAAGAAATAAAGAACATCTAATAACAAAACATTTTAAAATTATTTAACATATTTTTAGAAAATTTAACAAATATAAAAACGTTGAGTCGGAAAAAATAACAAAATAATTTATAACTAATGCATTTCGCGAATTCACAACATACATACATTGAAACTAGGAATAAGGGATATTAAACAAAGAAAATAAAATAAAATATACGAAAAAAAAATATATACCTCAACCGCTTCAAGACAATAATTTCTCCCCTCTAATTAACAACACGTCCAATCAACGCAAACACATCTGCAATGCAAAACCATTAATGTTATTTAGAATTAATCTAATATTAAAATATATTATATAAGATTAACTATATATATTAACTATATATAACATTATATGTATCATAAATTTTTAATTATGTAGAGAACATTATCTATTTTAGTGCTTCTTTATTTTTCTTTTTGTTGAAATTACGGTTTCAATTTCTATGCTATTGGGCTTTAAGGTTTGTCATTGTCATTGTCCAATGTAACCAAAAGTAGTAATTTTGCCGATGTTTGTATCTATAGACTGTCTCAGTCTATCCACTTGATACTTGCAATGATGGGGTAAGTGACATTAACGTTGAAAAATACATAAATATAAATAATATAAATAATTTAATATAAATATTAATTAATTTAATTTGATAAAATGTTTTAGAGAATGAAAAATATTAATACCAAGAAATTTTTGTGTATCAAAGTCTATTTTTATACGATATTGTTCAATTTGTATGCTTAAAATCATTCAAAATTGTTTACTAAATCAAACCCTAGAGTAAACATTAACCCCACCAAAACCCAATCGTCAATTCATATCATCAGGAAGTTGAACAATTTGACTTTTAAATTGTCCAAGTAAATAGGCATGAAACGTGTCAATACGACCTTTCACACTACATGATAAATGCAAATGTATATTCCAGGAAATTTTTGAACTTAGACCGTTGAATACCCGTAAATAGGATAATGTGTTATCCACGTCTGATGGTTCAATCGGATTTATGTCTTTTAATTATGATTGGAAAATTGATTTCTCATAGAAACAAAAAAAAAAAATCAGCATTTGGGCCTTAACCATGGTACCAAAAAAAAAAGAAAAAAGGTAACGTGTTATGCGTTTTTCAAACAGCTCCCAAACAAATGCCATATTCCAAACATACATGAAAATTTATGTGTTCTTCGATTTTAGGACACCCGCGGGAGGGGAGAGAGAGAGAGAGAAAGACAGAGAGAGAGAGTTCAAAGCGTAGCCAAGTCAATTTGTAATAAGAGAGAGAGTTGAAAGCCTAGCCAAGTCAAGTTGTAAGAAAAACCACAATTGGTTGTTGGTTTTTTATGACCAAACAAAGAATTATAGATCTATAAATATAAGTTTATACCCCCTGGTAACATCAACTACTTACTCATGATAACATGGATGCAAGTAATAAGTATTTTTATTATGAATGGTCCATCATATTACGTAATTTTCCTAAAAAAACCCCAAAGTTTAAGGTATGTTTGGTACGTATCTCCCATAGTCAAAACTCTAGAATCGACATACAAATTCTTAAGCCCATAATCACTCAATAGTAAAGAAGAAATGAAAGCAGATGCAACAAACAAAGGAAAGTAAAGAAGAAAAAAACAAAGAGAATAATGGGCGTACCTTAACACCTTGTCGCAGTAGCGGCTGCCAACTTTAGTCAGAGATGCAATGTCGCACAATTTGGATTTTAGGTGATGCCTAAAGTCATACCCCCATAAAGGCAAAGTCTAATGACCTCTGGTCCAAGTCCCTGTCACAGATTCATGACCATAAAGAATGTTACATGGTGAGATTATTTAGATTACCCTTGTCACATTTGAAACATAATCACTCAATAGATGCAAGAAACCATGCTTACTCGTCACCACATCTAGGTAGAGATGTGGTGCCTCACTTCTAGACTACGCTTTAGCAGCCCTTGCCAACATTTTTCTACATTCAGGACCTAATACAATGTGTCATTAAGAAAGGAACGTAGCAATGAATTTTTTATATTAATCTCTCATTATATTGATAAAATTTTTTAAACTGATTGTGTTAAAAATTGCTTATATTTTAAGATCAAACACAGATGAAGTTACAATATTCATTCCAACACTAATCAAATTTCTCTTTTATCCTCATGTATATCTTCATTTGACTAACTTTATCCAACAAACATTCAATTTTCCAAACAAGTATGAAATGCAAGTCAGAAGGGTAGGAGAAGCCGGAAATCAAGATGGGCATTTCATAAAAAGGTTTCAAAAATTGACATATTTTCTCACCTCTTGCTCAGTTGTAAAATTGTTATCATACAATTGAAGAACCACAAATGCACACCAGTATTTTAAAACACTATCAAACATAATATAGTAGAATTCTACCTAGTTAATACATACAATTGCAAATGAACTCTACTCTTACGTTGAATAAAAACTTGTTTGCTATACTCTTCAAAACTTCTCATTTGTGTGTTAACAAATGCATACACTATCAAGCATAATATAGCATAGTAAAATTAACAAATGCATGGATCTCAGCAGGGGGAGGCGCTGCGGCGCCTCCCCCTCTGATCACATATTTTTTTCAACTAAATTAGAAAAAATTTAGTGGTAAATGTAGGATTTTATAATTAAAAAAATTAAATTTCTTTCTAAAAGAGATTTAAATTATTATTATATTGATAATTTTTTATATTAGAAATTCATACCTATGTTTAACTAAATTGACACCAATTTTCTAAAATCGGGTCTTTGGCACTAAAATTTTTCCGATAACTAAAATTTTTACATGTGGTATAATGTGTTTAAGTATAATTTGGTATTACAAAAATAATATTGAGACTTGCTATGAGTTTTATAAATGAACACATAATGTTTCCTTTTTTGAAAAAAAAAAAAAACTATACATGTAATTGGGTTTTTGCAGGATGGCTAGGAAATGTGCAGCTAAAGCAACAAAGGCAACAGCAACAAATGGCCATGATGGCTCCAACCCCTCAAACAATGATGGCTGATGAAGCTTTTCTTTACTGGTATATGCTTTTTGAAATGTCCTTTTTTGTTCCCTTTTATTCACTTTGTTTTCATGTTCTCTTGTTTGGTTTCGTTTTGAGTTTTGTTTGTAATCTCCAATTTAGTTTTTCAATACTCCTATGTAATTTCATTACTTGCTCCAATCACTCATACTTCCATTTGCATTCCACCCTGATTTCACAATTTTAAAGCAACTTCAAGAGATTCTTACAGAAAATTGTTTTACCATGTATAATGTAAATGCAAAGTGAAAATCAATTAAACACAAAATATACGATATCTAACAAGGTTCAATTCATATACTTACATCCACAATCATCAATCATTATTATTCATTCTATTTATACAAACTACAAAATGTATAATAAGCCTACCAATCATATTCATAATATATCATTATAACTATACTCATAAGTCAATACTTCAACCCTGCCAGTAGTTACGCACAGCTAACCTGCAAATCTATTGATAAATCCATTATTTGGCTACGCACTTGTGGTGAAATCCAATCAGTCACCCTCTCCTTAGTTAAACACAAAAGTCTAAAACAACGATCTAAAAGGATAACAACTTACCAAACAAGTAGTCCTAATCAATATACAACTTCAATGATTTTCTTTCCATCAAAAACCCTACTTTCTATTTTTATGTATTTGGGTTGGATCAAAACATAACAGTTTCTACCTTTAACTCATGACTTGAACACCTAGTCAAGTCTTCAAAATCATTCATACCATAGCACTTCACCAATTTGCAAGACTCTAAAATAATGATGTTTTTGAATAGAAGAGAATAATTTGCTTAAGAAGTAATCTAATCGATATTGAATTTTAACAATTTTCTTTCCATAAAAAATCTCGTTTTTATTTTTTATATGTTTGGATTGGATCAAAGCATAATAAGGACAACACCCTTAAAAAGAGGGGGTCATAGGATTTTATACTATAAATAAAAAGAGGGGCGAGGCGCTGCCCCTCCCCCGGTCGGCCCCGCCTACGAAGATGCGGGCGGGGCCATCCCGTCCCCAGATCCGGCCTCTATGGCCGGATCTCAACGGGGGGAGGCGCTGCGGCACCTCCCCCGCTGTTGAAAGAAACTCGGGGGAGCGGCGCTGCCCCTCCCCCGCCAAGATCCGGTAGCAATGTCGCCGGATCTAGAGAGAGAGAGAAAGAGAGAGAGAGAGTACCTCGTTGAAGCCGTGAATCAGAGGGAGACGCACCGCGGGGAAGGGAAAGTGGGGGAAGAGAGGGAGAGGAAAATTGTGTGCAGAAGGAAGAGATTAAAAATTTTTTGCGACGAAATCAGCGACGAAAACGATATTCGTCACTGAAATCAGCGACAAACCAGATGTTCGTCGCTAAAATCAACGACGAACCACGCTTTCGTCGCTGAAATCAGCGATGAACACCTCGTTCGTCGCTGAAATCAGCGACGAAACACGCGTTCGTCGCTGAAATCAGCGACGAACATTGTATTCGTCACTAAAATCAGGGACAAACCCTGCGTTCGTCGCTGAAATCATTATCTTTTTTGGTTATTTTAAAGTTTTTTTTGAATTAATATTATACATGTCTACGGAATGGAAAGTATGCGCAAAGATCAATTTCATGACATGCTATTATTATTTTTTCATCTAATATCTTTATATTTTTTTATTTATTTTAATTACTAACTATCTACTTAATTAATTACTATTACTAACTAACTAACTAATTACTCTGTTTTAGTTGATTGCCTTTTCCTTTTGGCATTCTTGCCACGTATTTCGGCTCCAATTGCATGAGCTTTGGGTTCCCTTTCTTATTTTTATGCAAAGTGCATTAAGCACATCAATGTGCATTCGTGAGGGGCAAATTGTACAAATATAAAGGAAATGCATGAAGAATTATGCATAAATCAACACTAGCAACGCTTTCGGTAGTTTCATTTAACTATTACAATGCTTAATTATAAAAATGTGCACTTTCATTTAATAATATTTATATTTGATTAGGAAAAATGTCATATAAAATTTAAACATTTTTAAATTCTTATTAAATATAAATAATGAAGTAGAAAATTCACTAATAGAAAACAAATTTTTTGCGACGGAATAATCCATCACTGAAAATCCCTTTTCTGTTGTTCAAAGGCATCAACGAACGATTTTTTTCATCACGAACCATGTTTCGTCACACATATCAGGGACGAATGTGGTATTTTGTCGTTTCATTTGTGGCCAAATTTTAAATTTCAGCAACAAATTTAATTTTGTCGCTGAAATCAACAACCAAATTCCTGTTGAAATTCAAAGTAAGAAGAACAAACTAAAATTTAGAACTTCATTGAATTTGAGAGCAATTCTTGTACATAATAAGAGAACTTTTTCATAGATTACAAAGGGGAAGTGAATCCCTATTTATAGAGAAAAAGAGAGGAAGAAAAGAATGGGAGAATGGAAAAGAGGAGAGAGCATAAAGCTCTCCCTAAATTGGGCCAAGAAATCTAGATAAGAGAGGCATTAATTTGCCTCTATGCTTAGGTTTCCTTTAGGCCTCAAATAGGTAAGGAAAAATACAATCAATTTAGGGTTAATTGAGTACCCTAAGTGTTCTTCATTTCAACAATTCCTAGTTATCGCTGAAATCCGCGACAACAAAAATGTTCGTCGCTGATTCTGCGACGAAACATTTGTTCGTCGCTGAATCTGCAACGAAAAGCTCTTTTCGTTGCTATTTCAGCGACGAAATCTCTGCGCGTTGCTGATTTGATTTCAGCGACGAACAACTTATTCGTGGCTGAAATCTGCAACGAATACTTTGCATCGTTAAAATCAGCGATGAAACACGTTTTCGTCGCTGAAATCTACGACGAAATACTTCTTCGTTGCTGAAGTCTACGACGAAATGCGTTATCGTCGCTGAAATCTGCGACGAAATCATTCTTCGTCGCTGAATTTGTGACGAAAAAGTGTTCCGTCGCAGATTCAGCGACGAAGAATGATTTCGTCGCTAAGTTAGCTACGAAGTTTCTTTCGTTGCTAATATCGTTGGAAAATGGCTATGAAATTTATTTTCGTCGCAAAGTAGCAACAAAAATTGTTTGTCGCAAAGGTCCATCGCAAAAGCCATGTTTTTTTGTAGTGAACTTTTATGTTTAGACCATCTTCAAATTTGGAATACACGAATTTATAAAAATAAAAAATTATCACTTTTTGTGCTAAGTTCCTAAAACCAATTCCGCATAATTTTGGAAGAAATTGCATATCTCCCGGCATACATATCCAATTTAAGTGCTTCTTGTCTCACATTGAAGGTAAGACATAGATCTAAAACTTTCTAGTTTTGACAATTCTCGGATTCTAAATGTATAATTTTATAAAATTCGCTTTTTATCACGGTTTCAGTTTTAAAACTATTTCTGCACAGGTTTAGTAATATCATCATAACGTTCTGTATACAACTCCGATTCAAGTGATCTTTATCTCAAATTAACCATGAGTCAGAGACCTAAAACTTTCATGTTTAACATTTCTCCAAATTCGGAACAGAATATATCTCAAAAATTCATAAAAGTTACTGGTCGTACACAGGACATGAAACAGAATTTGTGAAACATGCTAGAATGCCAAAAATTACCAAAAATTGATTTCTTCATGAAATGACTTACATGATATACCATTTTTAAAACTTAGGAAGTCTAGTTTATAGAAAAATAAATATCTTAGATCTTTGAATTCTATAGAATGAGATATTCTAAGAAAACTATACCAGACTCAATCTAAAAATCAACATTTAGCATGTTAGTATAGATACCAAAATAACTATTTATCAAATAATTTAATCTTAGTATAAGTTAGAATATGTTACCTCCTTTGTAAGATCTCTTGCTAATAATATGTATCATCACCCCCTTTGGATCTTTGAATTTTTATTACCTTAGAAAAAAATCAAATCACAATAAATATAAATTCCTATACAATACCTCTATACTTCCAATTGAAATTCAAGAATTCTCAAAAATGTTCTTACCCCTTTGGCTCCATAGTTGAACTCAAAACGGATATAGAACCCTCATAATTTCATCCAAGGTGAGTTTGAATGAAGAAAATAGGCCAAACTCTGCTTAAACAAGTTTTTTTATAAACCTAGTCAAATATTCTTAACCATTGGATCATTCCATACATTATCTTGACATTCCCCTTGTCTTAGCACTTAACCCATGCAATTGTTGATTCAAGCAACCTCTATGCACTCCACCAAGTGTCTTTGGACGTCCATGTCAAGGGGGAGAAGTGTCACAATCTAGTACAAACCATTCTAGTTGGTTTTTATGCAAAAATTTCTATTCAATAAGCTTTCATGCATAAATTTCTAACCAATGAGCTTTCTTGAATGTGAAAAATCTTATGTGGCCACTAACCAACCTTATTTCCCTCTTGACCAATCATTTGGTTCCAATTGTCCATCCTTAAGTGGTTTGCAACCTAGTCCCTTAACTTTCCTCAATTACATTTAAATCCCTAACTTTTAACAATTGTATTTTTGGTCCCTATGAAATTTTGTTTGAAATTTCTTAAATATGTGAAATTTCATTTAAATATCTTTATTTAAGTGTGTAGGCCTTCTCTTAGCTATTTTTGACTTCTTTAGGCTTTGCCGACACTTTTTGAGAAGTTGTTCGGCTTACTGATAAAATTTTCAGTTTTGGCGATTTTGAGACGAAATCTCAAAATAAATAATTAGATAATTAAATAGATGTCTCAAAAGGATGCTTATATATTTAGAATCATGAGGAGTAGTACATAATATACAGTCACTAAAAATCGATATTACAATTGTCTACTTCTTTCATATTCTTCCTCAGATGTAAACGGTTCACCCTGACAAGTCCAATTATAATAATTCAGAGTAAAACCAAATCAACAAAGATGTTCCCTAACTTTATCACACACATGAAACTTACTATTACTGCACTTCCTACAAAGACACATTAACTTATTTCCATCCATGAACTTAACTTTACTACTAGCAAAATCCAAAAATTGTTCCAAACCAATACGAAACTCATCGGTCAATTCTCGACGGTCAGGTAAATTCTTATTATACATCCACACTCTATTGTTTTGCATCATCTTTCTACGAATTAAAAAAAACTAAAGCTTTGAGAAGAGGCAACAGACTTATATGCAAGAGATATATTTGAACAAATAGGCAAGCTCTCAATTTCTCTTTTTCATTTTTGCAAGAGAGAATTTTTAATGAAAAGGAAGGATAATTATGAGCAACCATTGTAAAAATAAATAGAGGTTTTATTTTTAAATCCTAACTTGATAAGGAAACTAACCCATAGGGGTAGAGAATAATTATGGAGATGATCCCAAAACATATGTGGGTCAATTCCAAAAAAAAATGTGCTAATAATTTAAAAAAATCAAATATATACTAAGGATTAAGCCAAATATTTTCCATCTAATTCACAAAGGTACTTGCATCCAGCCTTCCATATTTAGGAAGACAAATAGTTAACGTACTTCAACATAGAGAATAACTGACTAAAAATTAACACCCATATTTAAGAAGACAAACAGTTAACCTACTTAGAGAATAATTGACTAAAATTAAATACGGATAAAGTGGTACATGATTAGGTTTAGTAAACAGTATCATTACTCAAGTCACTGAAAGGAGGGATTAGTATAAACTAGAGATATTACCTTAAGATTTCCAAGGAGTAAAGGTGAGCATAATGTACAAGGAAAAATACCAAATTGAAACTTTGTTGACGCAGTTTGAAATGTATTTATGGGTTAAATTAGTTAACAATGTTTTAAAAAAATACGGTTTTAAAAATCTCTTAAAAACAAATGACGTTGCTCTTAGAGGCATATTGTCGAACATATTTTATACGTTATTCATACACTTACCTTATTTACCACAAATGACTTTGCTGTTAGAGGCATAGAGGTATATTGTCGAATATATTTTATGCGTTATTCATACACTTACCTTAATTACCACTAAACATTTGATTGGACCAATTGGATTGATTTATATTTCCATCCAGACGATGAGGTGGAGAAGAGAAGAGAGAGGGAGAGAAGATGAACCTGATAGATAAGCCGAAGAGAGAAAAGCCTTCGTCGAGCTGTTTGGAGATGAAGCTGAGAGACAGAGAGAGGATAAGATGAAGAGAGAATGTTGTGTGTCAGTGAAAGGCGAACCTAAATGAGGATGAAACCATCAGAAAAGGAAAAGAAAAAAAAAGAGAAAGAAATTAGGTGGAGAAGAGAAGAGACGAACCTGAGAGATAAACCGAACCGAAGAGAGAAAACCTTCGCCGCTAAGTTAATATGAGATAAGGTGGGAGCTGGTTGTTGCAATCGAGCATATGGCAACGACCGAAGATGACGATAGTCAGGGATGAAGGATGCGATGCGATGGAGAGAAGATGCAAGCGGCTAGGGGAGTTGCAGCAAGACTTAGGGTAGTCGTGTGTAAAATAAAAACGAATCTAAGAACAACCCTAGATAGTACAAGCTCTCACTAAGCGACGAAATAATGAATCTATCGCTAAACCCTAAGTCAGTAACGGGTTATGAAAACCGTCGCTAAATGAATTCTTCACTTATTTCTCACTTACTACTCACTTACTCTTACTTTCCGTTACTACTATCATCTCTAAATTTCTTTTTACTTCCTAATAGTATTAGTATAACAATTAAATATATTAGAATGCATCGTTTATTTTTTAGAATGAGGAAAAAAATTATTTAATTTTTACCTTCAAAAACACTTAGGCAAAGATAGAAAGAAAGTAATCTTGCATTGTTGATATTTTCATCTACTCCGATCTACTGATCTACTCCAAGAACCGAATATTCTTCCATTATTGATTTGTTTGAAAGTAATCTTGCAATTCAAAAATGAAAGAAATAAAATTAAATAGATTAATTTTCAATTACCAGTAGATATGTGCATATCACCCAAGTCTAATTATGGGAGTGGACTCTGACTATGACTATAAAGCAAGAAATCTTATCAATTCCTCTCTCCCTCTCTCGGTTATTTAATTGATTCACCATTCCCTTTTCTAAATCTCAAAAATATTGACTGAACCAAACCAAATGAAATCTATGTTTTTAATATGAGAAGAAATTTTTGGAGCAATTTTGTTTATTTGCTGTGCCAAAATGAATTTAAACCTTTCTGCCAAAATTAATTTAAGTACCACTGTAAAAAATTAATAATATCCTTGGTGGGTCGCATCTCTCGACTAAATTAAGAATTTAAGAAGTAAAAGGGTTAAGTAAATAAAAATTTTAGGATTTGTTTGGGTTAAGTAAGAGGGTTAAGTAAGAGGGTTATAAGAGGTAAATGTTCTAATCATAGATCAATCATAATCATGCTAAATTTGAGTAATTGTTAAAAGGAGATTAGTGTTTGAATATTTAAAGTAAACCGTCTCAAACAAAAAACAAAAGTTTTTGAATCAAATGAGAGTTTTTGGCTGTTTTGACATATTAAAATTTTTTAAAGGTTTCAAAAAATTTTGAATTAAAATGATAAAAGTAATTAATATGATTATAAATTTTATATAATAATGTTAATAAATACAAATGAGTAATTTCATAAAATAAAAAATGGACTAATTAGTGCCGTCGCACGGGTGGCATGGCCATGTGGAGCGTACGGTCCCATGCGCAGGCGCCCTGGCGCCAGGGCTGCCATGGCCGGGAGCCCGCGCTGCCCTTGCGGCCCGAGCTGCCCTTTCATGCGCGGGCGCTCAGGCGCTCGGGCTGGCATGGCCGGGAGCCCTCGTTGCCCTTGCTGCTTCGCATCCCCAAGTCACTCGCACGGGCGCTGCATAAGGCTGGCCTTGGCTGATAGGCCACGTGCATACATGGATGGCCCGCGTGGTGGCATGAGTGGGCGGCCCCTCTGGATTGGCCGTGCGCCGGCACTGGCGTCACCGGGCACCTGCGCAGTCCCTTTCATGCAAGCCCGTCGCGAGCACTGCATGCTCGCATGCCACATCATGTGCTGCATGCACGCATGTGGCATGTGCGGGTGCCAGCCGTCGCATGGCCGGCCACAGGTGGCCCGATTGCAGCGTAGGAACCAATTGTTTCATAAT
Source organism: Dillenia suffruticosa (assembly GCA_033439265.1). NCBI lineage: Eukaryota > Viridiplantae > Streptophyta > Magnoliopsida > Dilleniales > Dilleniaceae > Dillenia > Dillenia suffruticosa. The sequence goes on from JAVTVX010000029.1 coordinate 16,697,771, forward strand.
ATAAACATTAAAAAAAATTAAAAATGAAATAAATAAGAAAAATAAGAAAAATATTTTACATTTAATATTTAATATTTGGATGACAGATATTATATTATGGAATATGAAAGATACACGAAAAAAAAAAAGGAAAAATTTGGAATTATGGAAATTGAACTTTGAGTCGAAATTTTTTTGCGCTAGTTGGTTGAGAAGATGATGTAGTTCCACTTGCAGTTCCATTGGTCGCAAAAGTAGTCCTACCAGCAGAGGATGGTATTCCCCTTATCACTTCATCGATACGAAAAGGGTTAGGATCATGTCTCGGTCTGGGAGGAGAAGCAAATGAAGACTTTGGAGGACGAGGGCGAATGACGAATGGGTAGGCCGGGTAGGCAGAGCTCCCAACTGGTTGCGCGGTTTCGAGCTGCAAATGATCTCGTATACAAGTAATAAAATTACTGTTCGCCCGTAGATCCCCCTCCATATTCATCAAGCGACCTACCATTTTCATATGATTTTCCTGGTTCTGTTCCTTAAAATGATCATCACGCCGCCTAAATTCATCAAAATTATACCTCAATTCACTCACTTGGGTTTGCATTTGTCCGATTTCTTTTCGTGATTCTCCCACTTCACTACGAACCTCACCAACTTCACTATGAACCTGGCCTACTTCACTGCAAACACTATCTAATTGCAATTTCATATTATTCATGTATTCGAACAATTCTTCCCACCTTCTTTTTTCATTTTCATTGTCGTCGTTTACATAGTCATTTACATCGTCATTTACATCGTCATGAACTTTTTCCCCTCCTTTCGTTCGTGGTTGTGGCTCTGGCACTGGAATACCTTTTTTTTTTTTAAATTAATCCAAATACCATTTTGATTTACCCAATAAACTCTTCGTAAAGTTTTATAATTTATACTATTTTTATATATATTTAATTGTAAATGATTTTCTTTCTCTTGATTTATTCCATGACTTTTTAAATACCACTCACCATACTACAATACGATAAATTATTAATATAATCTCTTGAAGATATCATAAAATAAGGAAATAAAAAGTGTAAACCCGGATTTTTTCTTTCAATTATATGTGCCATTAACCAAAAATCATCTCTCGTAATAGATGCATAATTTCTTGCACGTGGTTTAATAGCATGTATAATGAGAAATTGAAGAATTTTTTCTTGAAAATTTAAATCAGTAGCATTTGAACTAAAAAATTCTAAATTATCATTATTAAAAACTATTTTAGCGTCCATTATTATTTCATTGTTTAAATACATAGCACACTCTTCATATTCCATCCAACAACGATCAGCCTATGTACACATCATTTTAGGAGTCACTTTAATTATTTCACCATCAAAATATGTTTCAAAACTACAAGAAGTAATATTACCATCAATAACTACACAATCATTATCCATTTTCATATTATTATAAAAAAATTCTAACAGCATTCTCATATATATTTTTATCTGGATTAAGAATCCAAGATGGACACACTTCTTTTAAAAAACTTCCGTACTCAAAATTTATACTATCCAAAAAATTACAATCAATTAATCGGCCCGAAGTAATATTCCGATGAGAAAATACCTTTTGAAATAGATTGTTTTTTTTCATTGATGGAAAGTGTTTGTTTTCTTCCGAAACCATCGTAATTCTTTTTGCTTTTCTAGACGAGGAGGTCATTGTCGATTGTCGAGTTGGTGAGTTTGGAGAGGCACTGAAGAGGCGGTTTGAAGGAGAGGGTAGGAAGGAGCCATGAAGGAAGCTTGCGGTGGCGAGAGGACAGTTTGTTTGTGAGTAAGTAAAGTGGCCAGAGGACTGAAGTTTGTTGGAGACTTGAGTGTGGCGAGAGGAATGGGATGAGTAAGAGTTAAGTAAATAGCACTATTGTTAAAAGAAGTGTGTTAGCTTGGGTAGCTAGATAGAGTGCAGGTAGCTGGATAGAGTACAGTAGTGTAGAGTAGTATAGCTGGAGAGTACAGAAATAGCTGGAGTGAGCAGTGTAGCTGGAGAGTGCAGAAATAGCTGGAGTACAGTGAGCTCAGTGAGGCAGTGGGAGTTGTAGTTGATTGTTTTCTTGTAGGTCGTAGCAATGCGGTGTAGTGTTTGTGCAGGGCATTGGAAGGTAGTACAGGTGGGGTGGCTGAGTGGCGTAGCGCAGACTGAGTGGAGTGCAGAGTGCGAAGAGGAGGAGTCCTATCGTGGCAGCAGCAGCGTTCAAATTTTGAAAGTTGAAATTTCCTGTTCGCGTAAATGCGATGACCAAGTAAAAAAAATTCAAACTTGTCGGTGTTCAATTGAAGAAGTTCTGTGGGTTTGTCACGAGCCAAGTTGAAACTTCAAACTTCAAATAGCACGGCAAATTTTTTTTTTTCCTATTTTCTTGTTATTTTTTTCTTCCTTCTATCCATATTTTTATTAATTTATTCTTTATCTCCATAAAAAAACAAATTTGTGAAATAATTAATTTTTTTATAAACTTTTGTGAAAATATCTTTTGTTTATACTATTTATTATTTCTTCAATTATTTATTTTTGTTTAGCTAGATAGACAAACAATTTTTTTTTGCTACAAACAAATCGTGTGAAACTCAAACTATATAATTATTTTTTAATTTCTTCAAATTGTTATTATTAGAAAAAAAATATAAAGAATTATTTTGTAGAAAAAAAAAGATCGTTAGATGTTAATGAGACAAAAAAAAACTTTATTGTAATATTAAAAAATTTAGATGACTAAAAGATTAAACAAATATGCTTATTAAGAAATAAAAAACATCAGCCTCTTTTCTAAAAATTTGTTGACAAAGAAATATTTTAAAGTTTTTTTGTTTCTATTTATTTATATCTTTATATTTTCTTTCCTTTGGCACAACTTCTATTTATTTGAAAATGATACTGCCTATTTATTTGTGGAAGTCATAAGATCAAATTGATCTCAATCATGGTTACCGGTTGCCTTTTTCTTTGCTTTAAGTAGCAGGACAAAGTAAACATGGGAAAGAAAAAGAACTTGGCAAATTGGATTGGGACATGCCATGGGTGACCTTGACAAACTTGATAAACTGTTCTCCCAAAATACTTGAACTACTATTTGTGTATGTGTGTGTGAGAGAGAGAGTGTGTACTTGAACTAATACTCGAACAAATCTAAGGAGTTTTCTACACAATTCCATTATTATTTCATAGATCCATGCACATAGAGAGAGAGAGAGGACAATTTGAGATTGGAATTGGAATGTAAATTTTGTAATTAGTGGAATGGAAATTTAAATTCATTAAAAATTTAATGTTAAATAATTGTAAAATTATATATATTATTTAAAATTTCTTCAATTAAAATGATTAAACATAAAAATAAATTGAATTATAGTAAGTTTTCTTATAGCTACGTAGCTATTCAATTCAATTCATTTGATATGAGTTTAATGCGATTGATTTGAGTTTATTGGCATGCGTGTTGAATAAGAGTGGTCGTGGCCACAGTGTTGTTGGATGCCGAGCAAAAATCCACTCTTGTTCTCTTTCATCATGAATTATGGTGGGACAGATGAATTATGGCCGGGACAGATGCAATGCCACACTTCTGGTCTGGAATTTGCAACATGAATTCCCATGGCCAGTAGTGCCATAAATACTATGCTTGTCTCTCGGTTTAATTAATTTTATTATTTTTTTTAAGAGAATACATTTATTGCTAATACACTATGCACTATGCCCGATGAAAATCTCACAGCTGCTGTTGCTGATGGTATTCTTGAATGCTTATCTTAAAAAATTAAATGGTAGTCTAACTTGGTCAATTGCAATTTACTAAATAAAAATGTGAGTGTTGAATAAGACTGACGCACACTTGTAGATGGTTAGTACCATAACCACTTGTAGCATGAACTTGGATGCAAAAAAGAATCTCAACTTGTAAATTACGTGTGTCAAATATGGAGAGAACAATTCAAATAAAAGTATTATGCACGCACGTACATTATGGAGAGGAAGTTCAAAGGCTAAATCAAAGTGAGATTCAAATACTTTGTAATTAGTGGAATAATAATAATAATTAAATTTATTTAAAAATTATTTTTAAATTGTAAAATTATATATATTATTCAATTTTACTTGAATTAAAATTACTATACAAAAAAACTTTTAAGAATATCCTGACCATGAATTTGTGAAAGCGGGTGTCTTATATATATATATAATTAGTATCAATGTTGGAGTCAAAATACTAGGGCGTCTTTCGTGTTTTCATGACATATTAAACATGAAATATTAAAGGAAAATGTGTTATTGATTCTCCATAAAATTTATCCAATAATATACTAACTCTTTTTTAATTTAATTTTCACCTATTGTATATAAGAATCTTTGACATTTAATTACTAAAATTTGTTAAATAATTTACATTTTTGTAATTTACTAAACTTAAAAATTAATATAATAAATTTTTGTTAGAATTCAATCACAACAACTTCACTTGCTTGAAAAGGTTGTGTTTGGTGGTGATATATAGAGTTCTCCACTTGGTCTAACAAGAAAGAAAATTGGGTAGACATAATTAGTCAAAACACAGAGGAAAGAAAATTGGATAGACTATATATATATATATATATATATATAGCAATTTAATTGATTTTAGAATTTTGTGTTGTACATAAATAAATAAATGGAGTTTTTAAAAATATTATAATATTTTTTACTCCCAAAATCTTCACATCTTTTTTTCGCGCCAAATCAAAAACTTAAAGAAGCTCATTTTCCAATTTTTCGTAACTTCAATCTTTAGTCTTCAATCTTCTTAATCACCTCTTTCAACTCTCTCACACAACAATCTTTCAACTCTCTCACACAACAATCTTTCAACTCTCTCACACAACAATCTTTCAATCTTTCAATCAATCAAATCTTTCATCCGATCAATTCAACCAACAAAACTTCTTAAAACATTAACATTAATTCTTCTTCATATTTAATCTTAATCATAATATATAATATAATATAAGCAATTACAAATTATAATAAACAAACAAACTACTTTTTATTATTATTAGAATTTTGTTTATATTAGGTATCAAATTATTATTATTTTTTATTAAAAAAATGAGTTATTTACGAGGCCATTCTAATTCTAAAAGAATAAGAAAAAATGATTATAAAATATTTTATAGACATGGAGAAAAAATGAGAAAAAAAGATTTTATTGTAATGTTAAAAATTTTTTTATGTAAAAAAAATTGAATATTAAGATAAAGAAAAAGATTTTTTTTTAAAAAAAACTTATAAACCCCTTTTTCTAAAATTTCCTGAAAATACAAATTTATTAAAAAATATATTTATTTTTTAATATTCAACTTTCTATCCCTTTTTCTTTTTTTTTTTATTTCATCTTCCTCGAATCATCTCTCCCCCAAATCTTCAAATCCCTCTCTATCTCTTTCTCTATCTCCGACAATTTTCCTTTTTTAAGTAAAAATTCTCTCTTCTGAGTCTTCTATCACCTCTAGTCACCTCTCTGTCTTTCAATATCCCTCTCATGAAATTCTCCTCTCTCTCTTCTTAGTCTTGTCATCGGCCATATCTCCCTCTCACGAAATCCTTTAATCAATTCAAAATAAATTTGAAATTTTAAAATTTATTAAAAAACAATTACAAATCACAAATCAAGATTTTCCCCAAATTTTGAGTGCCAAGAAACATTTTATCCAAACTTTTCATTTTTACTCAACTTACTTGTCTTTCTATTCGTAAAACAATCACAAAATTAAATTAAATTAAATCTATGTTTATGTTAGCAAAATTTATTCTAGTTAGTTAATTAAGAGAGGTATTAAGTTAAATGACATATTTATAAATTATAAAAATTACTATAAAACTACTGGACAGTAATTTTGTCGTGCGCCCACTAAATTCTTTATTCAATATTAATATTATTAAATGATATTGTTCTCGAAAACCTTTCATTCTCTCTTTTAAAATATATTTTTTACTGGGCTATATAATTATTAAGTTAGGGAATTATTATTATAATTAAATCAGTTATTTATATATTATTAATTTAAATTAATAATATTATTAATTAACAATTGAATTGATATTCAATTATTAATTTATATAATAGTGTTATGATATTTTGTAATATATTATTATAATATATTATACTTTTTTTGATGAATTTTTTTAAAAACTTGAAAGCATTTTTTAATGAATTTTCTTTAAAAAAAATTGGAGAAGAAGATGAATTTTATCGAATGAATTTTTTTAAAGAAAGGAGCAAACAGGAGAAGAGCACATTTTTTCGGAAGGAAGGAAGCAATGAAATTTCTTAAAAATAGGAGAAGGAAGAGCACATCGAATTGCTTTAGAAGTGCATTTTTTATGAATTTTCTTTTTTTAAAAGGATATCGAATCTATCGAACCAACCCAGGAGAAGAGCACATCGACTCCCTTTGGAAGCATATTTGAAGAGCAATTTTTGATGAATTTTCTTAAATAAAGGAGAAAACCATGTGCTGTGTACAGGCTCCGCGCGGGCGCCAGCAAGGGTGCTTGCCATGCACATGCCCGCGCTCCCGCAAGGCATGCGTGGCATGTGCTATGTGCCCCCGAGCCAGCGCCCCCGGGCCCCTGCTATGGCATGTGCGGGCACCCATGCAGGCGCTTGCTTGCGCACTTGGATGCGGTGCAGTCCTAGGCTGCTTGTGTGTTTGTTTTGTTTTGTTTTGTGTTTTGTGTGGGAATTTAAATTATTAATATTTTTAATTTAATTAATATGATTAGAATTTATTATTTTAATTTAAGTTGTTAATATTTTTAATTTAAATAATGTAACAATATTATATAATTTTATATAAATTTTAAAAAAACAACTAATAATATTAATATTAATTTATTTTAATTCACACTTAATTTACATTTACAAATATTTAAATAATAACCCAAAAAAAGATTTCTCATCCCAAAAATAATTTTCTATTTTACTACCAAATTAATCAAATTTCCCGCCTTCCCTTTCTTTACCGATTTAAAAACACATTAAAAACATTTTCTTTTTTATTTTATTTTATTTTTTTTCAATACAAATTTGTGCAAATGATTTGTAATTAATATGACGTTGGTATTTCAATTTTTACTAGATATTCAATTTAATACCTATATTTTAAACACACCTACGCTATAAACACACCCTAAACACATGGACGGTCATGTATTCTAATTTTTTGAACATGTTTGGCATCTTTTATTCATAGATTTATATAATGGTAGATATAATGGTAGATGACTTCTTGCTAAGTTTCATAGCAAAAAACCAAATATAAAGTACTATATTAATTAATTTTAAACATCTCAAAATGTAAAATGAAATCTATAATTAAATTTAAACATGTCAATTATAAAAATATTAGTGGTTGAGATCTAGTTCGAATTGTTGGTGATGTAGAGAAGTTGTGTACCGTAGAAATATTATGAGAAATAAAATTTTGAATCACTATAATATTTAATATAGTTTAAAACCTATAATACTATATGATATAAATTAATAAACATCCGTAATTTTATATCATTATATTATTTAAATTAATAATATTAATAAATTTATTGTCTTGTTATTTTTAATTAATCTAATAGAAGTATAAAGAGGAGCGCGGTGATAGTGGTGGTGTGATGGTAAGTGTGGCAGTAAGTGTGGTAACTAATGTAGTAGTTAGTAGTTTAATATATTGTCTTGTTATTTTTAATTACTCTAAGTATAAAGGTTATCGGGAAAGTATAAAGGTTATGGCAAAGAAGGGAACGTGGTGGTATGGTGGTAAGTGTGGTGTAACCAATGCAAGTAAATAGTTTGTAAGTAGTTTGTAAAAAATAAAAATAAATAAAAAATAATAATAAAAATAAAAATAAAAATAAAAATTTAAAGGATTAAGAAATGAAAAAAGGTGGCAAAATTGCTCATTTTTTAAAATATGTTTGTGAAAATGATATTGAAAAATTCTTTAAACTTTCTCCATTTTTTCTAGCACCATTTAAACCTCTTTGCAAAAATTTAATGCAAAGTTTTTTTAAATATTAAAATACTATTTTTAATTCTTTATTTTCATTCAACACTTCTCATTTTCCTACGGTAATTTTGTAATTTGCTTTTACTCAAAAAAATCCCTATCAAATAAATTAATTAATGTTTATAATAAATTTGTAATTTGTTTTTAGTCAAAAAAAAGCATGATGGAACATTACTAAACTGATGATAAAAAAAAGAGTAATTTTTTCTAAACATATATCAATTTGATTTAACACAACAATATCCCATAACATATATTATATATATGTTATATGTTATGTTGTTATGTTATTTTATTCGTTAACAGTTAACATATTAATGTTAATGTTATGTTTGTTGTAAGGTGATTTTTTAAGAAATGATTCCATGCTAAATAGATTAACACAAATTCATGCTAAATTCATGCTAAATAGATCAATAAAGCTCAAATTCATAGAAAAGTAAGGATTTAGTTATTAATAAAGTTAATAATATGAATTTATATTTTTAACTATATGTTAATATAATATATTTAAATATAATATAATAATATATTTGATTAACGATTATTATAATAATTTATAATTAATAATAGTGTTTATTCAAAACTTTGAACTCCGTTCTCTGCGGAGGCGGCTAATGTCATTTCGATAACATCCAGTCAATCGGCGTGCTTGCGTTTACCGAACCATATTACCATCAAAACCAAAAAACTATAAACTCACTTCTTCCTTCTATCAAAACCAAAATATGACACAAATCAAAATCAAAACTTCCTTCCATCAAAACCAAAAAATCACATAACTTTAAATGATGTTTAGGGTGGGTTATTTATCCTTCGACTACAAATGTGTTCCGGTATTACTACTATTATTGATATTATCGATGTTCAAAATATTCGACAATATAATTGGGTTAAATTTGTATTTGTATTAGAATGGTTAGCTGATGAGATTTGTGAATTCAAACGTCGAGCAAAGGAACAGAGAGGAACAGAGAAAGAAAAGAGAAAGAAGAGAAAAGGAACAGAGAAAGAAGAGAGAAAAAAGACGGGTATTAGTGGTTCTCATCGTAAGCTTTCAATTTAATTTTCAAAATGAATGATTGCAATCTATTTAACAATATTTAACAAATTTTATTTTATGTTTAGATTTTTTATTTTGAGAATGTCAGAGTTGAATTTGACGTTTACCATTCGCTATGGACAACGGATCGAAAATTTGAATTCGACAGATCGACTTGAATTCGACCGATAGACTTGAATTCGAGTTATAAATATATGTAAGTTAAAATATGTTTATATACATTATGTAATTACTGTAATTAGTGTGGAATCTAAATAGTATAATATTTATTTATAGGTTTATTCACCTTTTATATATTTTTTTTTATCTTTTTAGGGTTTATTGTCTGAAAAATCTGCGAGTGTTGAGTGTTATTGAGTGATGAGTGTTGTTGAGTGTTGAAGAGGCTGAAAAAAGTGTTTGCGTTGAAGGAAGTGAAGAAAAAATTAAGTAAACTTACAAATCACTAATTTATACCACTTACAAACTTATATATACACTTATATATTATAATGCAGAACTTAAAATATTTTTGAAAAAATCAATTCAAATTCATTTCAATTTGTTACAAATCATGATATGTTATGACATGTTATACAGACTTTGTGATTATGTACAAAATGAAGAAGAGAAGGAAGAACAAAAGAAGGAAAAAAATCAAAAGAAAGGGAAAGAGGAGGAGGAGGAGGACAAAGCCCGGCAAGAGAAAGGGAAAGGGCAAGAGGAGTGTTTTGGAGAAGGAGAAGGGTTTGGATGAGAAAGGATGGGAGGAGTAGAATGATAAAGATATTGAAAATGAATTGAAATGAAAGATGGAAAGACAAACCAACTATCTTTCTCCTCTGTTAAGATTAGGTTTTTTTCTGAGCACGAGTGTTTGGGTTTGGGTTTTTTATGATCCCGACTTTGTTTTTCTTAATTTGGAATCCAATTTTTAAAAATATTTCAGTTCATCTAACTTTTCAATTTTTAGAACAATTAGAACCGGGTGCTTACGGATTGGGGCTACTATGAATTCTTTTTATTTATTTTTAATTTTACATTAATTGTTTTTATGCCGACTCAATACCATTTTCAATCCAAACTTTATTGTCAAAGTCATTATCTGCATTTTACCATTATGGTTTTCTTTCACTATATACTTTCATCATTCCTCACTTCTCATCATGATCATTTGTACTCAAATATCATTATTTTTAATAATGTTTTTTCATTTACTTATTATACTTATTTTAGAGCCGAAAGCAAGTCCAAAAGAAAGTAGGGCCGAAAGCAACCCCAAAAGAAAGTGGATATTTCTATCGTTTCAGAATTGAATTTCGATTATGAAAGTGGATACTCTTGCTAATAGGTTTTTTTTATTTGGTATTGGTATTGGTTTTGTTACGTGGTTTTATTTTATTACTGATAGTTTTATTTTATATTTCAGGATTTGTTTATGAGAAAAAAATATTTTCTTAAACTTTTATTTTCAGAATAATATATTGAAGATGATATTATATTAAAGATGACGGAAACAATGAGAAAAAAGTTTCACAGAAGACAAGTAGAAAAGAAAAAAGATGGAGGAAAAAAGTTTCAAACAAAACAAAGGAGAAAAGAAAAGGAAAGAGGAAAGAGGAAAATTGAGAGGATGATGTATTGTAATGTCTCTATGTATGTATAAACAATTTTTTCTTCTTGTCATATCATCTTATAACATATCACAACACTTATCACATACTCAAATCACAATGTCTCTATGTATGTATAAACCAAATTTTTTTGTCATATCATCTTATAACATATCACAACACTTATCACATACTCAAATCACATACTTAACAAATCACATACTCAAGCATACTTACACACACTTACCACCTATAACATAACACTCTTCCAAAATTACAATACTCTCAAATAACTTACAATTTCTAAAATTACAATTTCAGACTATAACCTATAACATAATATCTTAAACAACTTGCAAAATTAAAAATATGTGCTAAAATTTAAAACTCCACTAAGAATCCAATTATATTTATAAACACATATTTATAACTTCATTAATATTAAAATTACAAATATTAAAATAATATTAGTATGCTTCTAATTCTAATATTAAAAACTACAGTAATAATAAATTTATTTATATTTTTTAATATAAAAATTAATATTGCAATGGCGTGGCATGCTTGCCTCGTGGCCGCCCATGCTGGCATGGCCAGACGTCCGCCCAGGCACTTGCGAGCGCCCTGCCAAGCTTGGGCAAACTTCCCCGCGCAGTGGCATCCATGGCCGCCCGTGCTGGCATGGTCGGGTGCCCTCGCGCGGCTGCTTGCATGCTCACTTGGCCTGCGCAGTAACTTGCGTGGGCTCCCCCACTGCCATGCCTGGGCGCCTGCGTGGACCCGGGCATGCACGCATGCAGCGCGCACTGCCATGCGCACGCTGCATTGCGCGGGTGTCGTGCTCGCATGGCCTGGCGCCTGCGTTTGCACGGGCATGCGCAGGGGCTGGCATGGGCACATGCAACGCACGGTGGCATGCTCGAGCGACAGTGCAAGCCAGGGCGCCCGTGCTGGCGCTTGCATGAGCACACACGGTGCACTTTGGTATGCACGGGCGCCGGTACTAGCAAGCCCGGGAGCCCGTGCGGGCGCTTGCATGCGCTCATGCTACGGGCATGCGCGGAGGCCGTCATGCCATGACCGAGCGCTACACGGGCACTTGCACCGTGCGGCCACTTGCACCATGCTTCCTGACGTTGTGCCATGCGTGGGCACCCACGCAAGCATGGCACTCGCTCTAGCTTGCATGCGCGCTTACAACGCATCCCGGCCCACCTTCCGAACTGGACCGGACTGAAGGCCCGGGTCCTATTTTTGAGAAAAGTTTTTTTGCTTTTCTTTTTCCTTTTTCCCTCAAAAACTTCTCACCTTTTTTTTTCCTTAGAATATATATTTTCCTATTTTGTATTAAAGAGAAACACAATTAGATATGAAATTAATATGAAATATATAGAATTTTTACTTATTTCAATTTATTTATTTATATATATAAATTCTAAAAAGATTAAAAAATTTATAATAAATACAAACAATTTAATTTAATTAAATGGAATGAAATTAATGAAAAAAAAAAGATAAAATATATTAGTTAAAAGTATAAATAAAATTAAATTTAGATGTAGTGGCAATCATTATCATATACTTATCTTATCATATCTTGCATAATCATTACTTACCATATTATCTCGTTACCATATACTTATCTATATCTTGCATCCGCGGGCGCCAATGCTGGCATGCCGGGGTGCCTGCTCTGAGAGCATATGCAGTGCGCTTTCGTATGCACATGCAGTGCGCTGGCGCTCGCCTTTCCTCTCTAAATTTTATATATAATAAAAATATAATATAATATTGATATAATAAATAAATAATGAAAATATAATATAATATTGATATAATAAATAAATTAAAATTTATTTTGTCCCTAATTTAGATGAATTTCGAATTCTATCGCTTAAAACTTTAGGACGAATCTTATATATAATAAAAATTAAATATAATATTAATATAATAAATAAAAAAATTTTATTTTAGCGATGATTATGGTTTTCGTCACTAAACCCAACAATCTTACAATTTGTCCCTCATTTTATATATAATAAAAATAAAATAAAATATTAATATAATAAATAAATAAAATTTTAATTTAGTGACGATTCTAGATTCGTCCTTAGAATCCTATAATTTTTAACTAAATTTTATATATAATAAAAATAATATATTTTATTAATATAAAAATTAATTAATTAATTATTTTAGCTAAGAATTTCGAATTCGGTCGATAAACCCAAAAGTTACGACAAATCTAATAATTCCTCGCTAAATTTTTTATATAATAAAATTAAAATATAATATTAATATAATAAATAAAAAAAAATTATTTTAGTGATTAATTTGGTTTTTGTCGCTATAATAAATAAATAAAAATTTAATAATTATGACAAATTTTGTGGTCGCCAATTGCCCATGAATTTAGCGAAGGATAATGTTTTCATTCCACGATCATTTAAATAAAAAAAATAAAATGATAATTAAAAATATTATAAAATAATAAATATGATTATTTAATATCAATTAATAAAATAACAAAATAAAATATAATAAAATATTAAATGTTAATTTAATAAAAAATCCGTTGCTAACTCTATTGCTAAACCCTAACTTAGCGATGGATTTGAATCCGTCGCTAAGTTAACCATGGATCCATATCCGTCGCTAAGTTAGCGTGCCTGCCTCCCTGCCATCATGCTTGCCTCCCTGTCTACCTGTGCCCGGTAGGCGCACGTGCGTGCTTGCGCGGGCGCCCGCACAGGCTTGCGCCCGCAGGCCCACTGAATTAATATTAATTAAAAAACTTTTAAAAACGATAATAAATTGATTTGTATTATTGAATAAAATAATACAAATAAAATAGAATAGAAGGTACCTATACAATAATAAAAAATATTAATTAAAACAAAAAATATAAAAAATTAAATAATAAATTAATTACAAAATATATTAATATTATTCTTAGAAAAATAAAATATAAAAAAATAAAATAAAATGCTATTTTAAAATATTATAACATAATAATTAATTGATTTGTTAATATGGTTTTAAATAATACGATTTAAATAATTTAAAATATATGGTTTTTTTTAAGATTTAAATAATATTATTTTTTAAAAAAATAAAATATAATATAATAAAATAAAATGTTAAATTAAAATATGATAAAATAATAATATGATTTGTTAAAATAAATTAAAAAATAAAGAAAAAACAAAAAAAAAAATTAAAATTCTAATATTAAATTTAGGGACGGATTTGAAATCCATCTCTAATTTAGCAACGGATGTGAAATCTGTCGCTAATTTAGCAAAGAATATGAAAATTCGTCGCTACTAAATTAACGACAATAAATTTTGTCATCGCTAAATTAATTTTTTAATTTAAATATTATATTTTATTTAATTATATATAAAAAATTTAACGACGGATTTTAATATTATATTTTATTTAATTATATATAAAAAGTTAGCGACGGATTAGGATAATTTTCCAAAATTTAGCCACGAATTTGTTTTGTCGCTAAATTTTAGCTACGGATAACTGTATCTATAGCAAAATTTTGCCACGAAATATTTTTCGTCGCTGATTAGCGACGAACATTAGAACGGAAAATTTTTTGATATCAATTAGCAACGAATTTAGTCACGAAAATGTTTCATCACTAATTAACGACAAAGTTTGCCACGGCTGATATGTCCGTCACTAATTTAGCCATAACTTCATTTTCGTCGCTAATTTTGAGGCAAAATAGCAATAAAAATATTTTCGTCGCTAAATTCGTCACAAATTAGCGACGAATTCTTTCTGTCACAAAAAATCGTAGCTAAAAGCGTGTTTTTTTGTAACGTATAACTGTTTATATATATAAGTACTGTTTTTATTATATGTTGAATGTATATGACATGTTTAATTTTGCTTTTGAGTATTTCTCTTTCGGTGTACTGCTGGGAAATAGAAACAAAAGGAAAATTTAGTAACATCGTAACAGGTGTCTCCTTGGTGTGCACAAAAGCAGCCCATTTTATCACAACTTAGTATACTGAGGAAACCTTTCGAAAACTCACTATATGAAAGACCTTTTGAAAAATTACAAAATATGAGAATAAAATGCCTTCATATTTTGCCAAGCTTTTCATATGTTATATATGAAAGAAAAGCTCCAAAAAAAAAAAAAAAGAGTCAACAAAAACACCAAAAACAGAAACTATTATTAGTGAAATCCTAAAAACTATAATCCTTCACACACAGTCCAATTGAACAAAAACATTTTAAACTTTGCTAATCTTTAAATCTTAGCTACAAAGAGTCCAATGAACAAAACACAGCTTTGAACTCTTTCCATGAGTTCCTTCAAATGTAAAACCCTAACACAGCAATAATACTTCAAATTGCTAGCCTCCAAAACAAAAAAGAAAAACAAAAGAACGAGAAACAGTTTTTTGGAGCATCATATCTTTATATATGTTTCTAGACTTTTCGCTTTCAAGATTTGAGAGCGAGGGAGAGAGGGTGAGAGAATGCAAGGTATAGAGAAGAAGAGACTGACCTTTGCTTTTGAAATCTCTCTCTCCCACTCTCTCTCTCCAACATACAAATAGGGCCCGATAAGACATTGAGAAGTACGGAATGGTTTGGCTACTGGGATAACTTGGTAAATTGGGACCAAGTCTCAAAACCTAAATCTAAGAGTTGTTTAAGACTCATTAACTTGCTATTGAAAATATTTTTATTGTAGGCAAATGCTTCTAGAGATTACCCATAAAATCTAATTCTATATGGCATAAGATTATTTTAAGCAACTAAGGATTCCAACAAGGTCAATGGAAGGTCATATATATATTGGCATGATATTATTACATTATAATTATCTCCATGTCCTTGTTTCTATAAGAGAAAACCAATTCCAGTTCTAACAATGAAGGTCACTATTTTATGAACTAAAATTTTGAAGATTTTCTGCCTTTGAGATAATAATTATCTCAATGTCCTTGTTTTCTACCAGGAAAACAAATTCTAATTCTAACAATGAATTTCACCATTTCATGAACTAAAATTTTGAAGATCATCTGCCATTGATTTCTATGCACATCTTAGAGACAGATTGGATTTGGAAGCAAGATAGTTCATACCAAGATATTAATAACGTAGTCAAGTACCTTACAAAGATCGGAGTGCATGTCCCTCGAACTACACCTCAATATGAACCAATCAATCACAACCTTTAATGAACCTCAAAAAGAATTCCTCCGCACATCGGAGAACTTGGCAACTGCTTTAGTCAACTCAAAAGACAAAGCATCAATAAGTTCCTACAACACAGAGAATACAATTATTGATCAATGAATAAAATTTGGTGCAGTCAATGGGAATAGAGAGTTAACAGAGACATGGTCCAATGACAGTGAGGAAATGCAAATGTGAACGTCAGAGAGAGGCATAGTGCATTAACAATCATATCAATATCATTGGAGTTGAAGATAAAATTGAGACAGAACCAGCTCCCAGATTGCTAGTTTGGACTGCAGTAATTTTTCAGCTTGAGTGTGCACAAAGTGCCAAAGATAGGGAGAGAGAGTTTACAGACACAATTATTAAGAAATGTTTACCTTCCAAAGACAGTTGCCCAAAGAGGACGGAAATATTTACCTTCACTCATTTCACCTGTTTCATACAATCTCAATCTTGAGGTCAAACTAAAAAAGCACCAATAGATGGGCCATTGTCTTCCAAGAACAAACTTTGTAGCGAATCAGAAATATGGATGGGATTCAGAGTATCATTCTCTGATAAAGCAGAGCAAGGAAAACCGGTGGTCCTATTCAACTGACCTGAAAAGGCACCATTAGTGCAGCACAAGAGAAAATACTCTATCGGGCAGTATAAACATTCTAAGTAGCAATATATGACAGCAAGAAGCATGCCCACTTAGTAGTACTTTTCCAAGTGCAAAGGCATTTAAGGCAGGATAACAATTCATCCATCGGATGGGAGAGCAGAATCACTTAAATTTGGGAAAAAGATCGACAGTAATATACTTCCATGTTTTCACATTAGAAAGAACATAGAACCACATGTATTTTTTTTAGAATAAAATTCTAGGACTTACACTCCCTCAATGCTTTGTATGCAACCTTTGCAGCATTTATTTCTGCATGCATTTTGGATTTTCAGGCTTTTTCTTTGAAAAATTCTCCTTCTATTTCAACAGTTGAAAAAAATATTGGATTGTGAGCTCCACCAGCCTGGATTGTCGTATATGTTGGTAAGCAGAAATCTTCTTTCTGAGCTAGTTGCTGTAAGTGATTCTTATAAAGGCCAGGGTCGTCCTTGCAAAGAGAAATCTCGATCGGAAAAGAATCAATAGAAAAAGAAAGAATCGGAATTGATCGATATATTTCTCGAAACAAACGAAAAGGAAACGAAAGATGAAACATAAATCATGGATCAACTAAGCTCTCTCGGAGACTTGCTTAAGAATAAGAAAGAGAAATCTCATGGAAATGCCATGTAATAAGGTTTGATCCTATTCATGGGGATTCCGTCAATATTCCATTCCAAAAATAGAAAGTTCGAAACAATTGGGATTTTTTTGGAGATTAATTAAGGAATATGAATGTCAACAACTCTGAGTACCCTTATTCCTTTTCTTTTTCTTTTATTTTATTTTTATATGTAATTTTTCTCTTGACTCAAAAAAAAGGAATTTTTTTAAAATTATAATTTAAAAGAAAATTTAATTAAAAGAAATAGATTTCTATCCCTAAAATCATGGAAAAGGAGAGTTGAGTTAAAAATATAAATTGTATTTGAGTTAAAGAGATAAATTTAAAACTCTTTCAAATCATCCTAATCTATAAAATCTCTTAGATTTGAGTTAAAGAGGGTTGTTGGAGTTTTATTTTATGCACATCTTCGAGAAAGATTGCATTTGGAAGCAAGATAGTTCATATCAAGATATTAATAATGTAAAAGTACCTTACAAAGATTGATGCGCATGTCCTTCAAACTATATCTGAATATGAACCAATCAATCACAACCTTTAGGGAACCTCCACAAGAATTCGTTCATACATCGGAGAACGTGGCAGCTGCTTTAGCCAACTCAAAAGACAAAGCATCAATAAGTTCCTACAACACAGAAAGAATACAACTATTGATCAATGAATAAAATTTGGTGTAGTCAATGAGCATAGAAAGTGAACAGAGACGTGGTCCAATGACAGTGAGGAAATGCACATGTGAAGGTCAGAGAGAAGCTCTGGTGCATTGGCAATCATATCAAGATCATTTGAGTTGAAGATAAAATTGAGACACAAAATCAGCTCCCAGATTGCTGGTTTGGACTTGCAGTGATTTGTGAGCTTGACTGCGAACAAAGTGACGGAAAGGGAAAGAGGGAGAGAGATTTTACAGGCATTGGATCATGCCTTCATGCAGTGGAGCTGTTCAAGTCGAAGGATTTACTACAATTGCCCCAACACCCAGAGATTATGCTACACCTGCAAACCTCAAAGGAACAATATAATTGGTGACACAAGCAACAATAGATGAATAGAAGCAAATATACTTTAAAAGCAATGTCGATCTATTCTTTGTGAAAATCCATTTCCTTGCAATTTTTTATATTGTAGAAAGAATTTCAAATGTCAAAGTAACAGTGACAGCAATTCCCATTTGATGTGAACCCGTTGGGTATAAAAACCCTAAAACCCACGAACAAATTAATTTAGCCGAAAAAAAAAATCGTCCCAACGAATTATTTGAACCGGTGGAATTAAAAACCTCAACTTTTACCCTAAAGGAGGAAGAAGTTAAGGTATATGACTTTAGACCCGTTTCTCACTAGATCAAGAATCTTGGTATAAAAATGGAATGAATGACGCCACAATCTGATGGTTCAAAACCTAGATTGATATGTCAAAAAACTAAATAAGACTCATATCTTGAATAAGTTCAAAGTTCTCAAAAGAACAAGACTCGTGTGAAGAATCCTCACAATTTTATTAATTTTCTCCAAAGTATTGTCTTTTACACAATGTATAATGACCTATTTATAGACAAAGTTAAAAGCATAATTGACAACTAAAAATTTAGTAATTCCCTAAACAATAAGAAATTAGGAAACTAAAACATAAGTTACAAAAATAAAAATTAGGAAACTAAATAATTCAAACTACTTTGACCAGGTCTTGCTGCTATTTTTCTTTATTTTCGTCCTCCCTTGATTTTGGATAGTTTTGGGTCTTTTATTCTTCCAACTGGGCTTGCATGAGCATAATTGAGGCCCCTTTTGGTTCTTCATTTATTCGGCCTTCAATTTCTTATTGTAAAACCCTCTGAATTAAGTTATTCAGTACTTTTTTGGATCTTTTAACTCGAACTTTTGTTACTGGCTTAACTCAAATTTGAGTTGAATATTGTAAATTTTTTACAGTCTTGATAATCACATCATTCCCCCTTCTTGACAACGATTTGTCCCAAAATCGTCACCTGTGTGAAAATGCATCCGCAACCGCATTTTGCTTGGGAAGAGTCTCAATGAATTCAATCCCTCGAACATGTCTCTTACCATCTTAATGAATTAACAACTCTTTGAATTTAACTTACAAATAATTCTCTTATAAAATTCAAAAAAAGAATAACAAGAAAAATAAAGAAGGAAAATAAGTGAGAAATAAAGAAGTCGCAAATTTGGAAAAATTCCAAATTAAGAAAGAAACAAATATGGAATGAATTGAATAAGAAAGGTAAATAAAGAAAAAAATAAAGAAGGTGAACAATAAAGGAAAAAAGAAGAAAAACAATAAAAGAAAAGAAAAAAAAAATTGGAAGCTGCCTTTATTTTATGAAAAATTATAAACAAATATAAACAATTATAGACAAGTATGAACAACTCGAAAAGTAACCCGAAATTGCTCTGATACCAACTGATCTGAACCCGTTGGGTATAAAAGCCCTAAAACTCACGAACAAGTTAATTTAGCCCAAAAAAAATCGTCCCAACGAATTATTTGAACCGGTGAAATTAAAAACCTCAACCCTTGCCCTAAAGGTGAAAGAACCTAAGGTATATGACCTTAAACCCGTTTCTCACTAGATCAAGAACCTTGGAATAAAAATGGAATGAATGACGCAACAATCTAAATGGTTCAAAATCTAGATTGATAAGTCAAAAAACAAAACAAGACTCATATCTTGAATAAGTTCAAAGTTCTCAAAAGAACAAGACCCGTGTGAAGAATTCTCACAATTTTATTAATTCTCTCTAAAATATTGTCTTTTACACAATATATAATGACCTATTTATAACCAAAGTTAAAAACATAATTGGTAACTAAAAATTTAGTAACTCCTTAAACAATAAGAAATTAGGAAACTAAAACATAAGTTACAAAAATAAAAATTAGCAAACTAAATGATTCAAACTATTTTGACCAGATCTTGCTGCTATTTTTCTTTATTTTCGTCCTCCTTTGATCTTGGGTAATTTTGGATATTTTATTCTTCCAACTGGGTTTGCATGAGCATAATTGAGCCCCCTTTTGGTTTTTCATTCATTTGGGTTTCAATTTCTTATTATAAAACCCTCTAAATTAAGTTATTCAGTATTTTTTTGAACATTTTAACTCAAACTTTTGTTACTGGCTTAACTCGAATTTGAGTTGAATTTTATAAATTTCTTATAATCTTGATAATCACGTCACCATTGCTTGAGAAACTGTCAACCCAACAAAAATAATTGACTAAGGCTATGACAAGCCGAGGGTCTTTTAATGGGTTCACTATACATATGAAGATGTAACTTCAACAGGTTGTGATGGCAGATGGCCTCCCTCCACCCTATCTAGTACAAGAATAAAATCAGAATAAACTCACAACCAAGAGAAAGTCAGAAAGAGATGTGATAGAGAGATAAAATGAGCCATCAGAAAAGCTAGACTGTACCTTGATGCAAATCTTTCGAGACATGTTTCATGGTTGATAGGGAGCCATGCAGGAAACTAACCCAACAAGGCAGCAGCAGCGACATAAGCAATAAAAAAATTTACCTTTTCAATGGGTATGTCACAATATAGACATCAAAATCAAGAATTCGCTTTCTAGAGTACTTTTGAAATATAAATAAAATAGATATTATCTTCTTGAAAGTATGTGTATTGGAGAGTAATCAAAGTTGCATTACTCAACATGGTGACTTGATAACTGCAAAAGCACCAGCAGCTAGTCATCCTTGCTTTTCTACATGTAACCACAAATATGTCAAAGCAACACCCATTCATAGCTAGCACTTAATAAAACTCTGTGACTTCACAAATGGGGATATAAAAAGATTAGGGCCATGAGATAGTCATTTATTTAACTAAGCCCCTTCGTTTAAAGAAATACCCATCCATAGCTACTCTCAACGTTTTCAATTTTTATTGTGACAAGCATGTCCCTAATTTTCACCTCTACCCTTTTTCGTTTCTTCCCCCTACATGTCTTCCCCTAACTATGGATAGAGTCATTCCATATTGTAACTCTAAAAAAATATGGATAGAACAGTTGTGCACTTCAGTCCATTTATAAACTTACTCCGTATGCACAAAATTACTTCACCCATGATTAACAGACTACACCATAGCTGAACCGCCTACACCATAATTAAAGTTGTGTTTCCTTTTCAATTTTCCTTATAAGAAAAAATAAAGAAATTGAAACAACTATCCTCACGCTAAAAAGTTGCCTCCTCTCCTCATAAAATTTGATGATAATAAGATTTTCATCGGCAACCTCAAACCTGCGAAAGCCAAGTTCATACAGGCCATGTCTTCCAACAAACCAGCATTCATTTCACCCTGCTAATTTCTACAAACTTGCAACATAGAAATGCTATTGAGAAACATGATACATGATAAATTCAAGATGATGAATTTATAGAACCCATAATATTTGACTTAACGTAAATCTTATTACCTAATCTGTGAACCTTATTATCCCATAATATTTGATTTAACGCAATCCTTATTCATCATTTGTGGTCATGTAAAGAAGTCCATCATTTTGACATGTAACATGCATTTTCATCGGCAACCTTAAACCTAGGAGAGCAAGTTCATAGGGGCCATATCTTCCAGCAAACCTGTATTCATTTCACCCGGCTCATTTCTGCAAACCTACAGTATAGAAACGCTATTGAGAAACATAATACATAATGAATTCAAGATGAATTTACGATGCCCATAATATTTGACTTAACGCAATCCTTATTATCTAACCTGTGAATCTTATTATCCCATAATATTATGGGACCCATAAATTTAACTTAACGCAATTATTATTCATCATTTGTGGTAATGTAAAGAAGTCCATCATTTTGACATGGAACATGCATTTTCTGCTCTCTGTCTCAACATCTGAACACCAATCGTTATTTTATCTAGCTTTTACAAATACATAAAATGACCAGCTACTAAGTTGAAGACATAATTATTACATTTTACCTATATTTTGCATTCAGTAATTTGAAACAAACACCTTCAGAACTACGGTCATGCACGGCCATCGAAGATGAGACAAACATAACAATGTCACAAAGGAATTTTGTGCAAGTGGAATTCACAAAATTAGCAATTCTAAACTCTATAATAGAAAATCTCATATGCTAATGTGATGCATGAGGAAAATACAAGAACTAGTTCTACTCCTTATGTTGTTCATCATCTCTAGTTGCAATAGAGAAATATAACCAAGAAGATGAACAAACCTTGTAAGTATGTCAGGATCAATATCCCACCACATCACTTCCTTGATAATATCACAATGTGTTTTATTCTCCACTTGAACTCCAAAGATTCTAGAAGACTCAAATCATGTTTGAGAAACACACTTTCACCGGGGAGGACAATCTAGCAAAAAGAGTTAAGATATGCATTCATTTTCCAACACCAACATCGGAAGTATGAATAAAATACTGAATCTTGTACTAGATTTATTATGGACTTTTAATGCAATCCTCATTATCTTACAGGACTTCTTTAACCCATATAAGGTTGAATTCAAGTGATTAACACAAATGACTTAACGTAAAAATAATTATTAAAGTTATAATTTATAATTTTTATAATAATAATAATTTTTTTACTTTACCACAGAAAAAAGATAAGATAAAAACATTAAATTTTTTATTCCCCACAGTGTTACTGTTGAAAAGAGGAATTAATCAACCTATCATCACATTTCTAAGAAAGGGCCTTCCCAAGAGTTCAACAAGTTCTTCTCAAGGATGGAGAATTAATTAGGGCTGGCCCGCAGAATTCGGGCTGGGCCCGAAGGGCCCAGCCCGGGCCAGCAAAAGGGCCCGTTTTGGCCCAGCAAAGGGGGCCCAATTGGGCCCCAACGGCTAGGCAAACCTAGCCGTTGGAAGCTGTCCAACGGCTAGTAATTCTAGCCGTTGGAGACAGCCTCCAACGGCTAGTAGAGAGGGGTCTTAACCCCTCTCTTGTTCTCTCTTTTTGCTCTCTAATTCTCTCCCTCATCTTCTTCTATAAATAGGCTTCTATGTATTCAAGCAATGGTATGAACAAAAGTTCAAATCTATGAATGTTATTTGCTTTCTATTTCAATAAAATTCAGAGTTATATTTCAAGATCTCTTGAGTTCTTTCTTTGATCTTTCAACATGGTATCAGAGCAAACGATCCCATCCTCTTCAAGGTTGGGTGACCCTCCTCCTTCCATAAACTTTTCCCAAATACAAAGTATATCCTCTATCCAATTGAAAGGGGGGAATTACTATCAATGGGCAAATGTAATGAAGAGGGCACTCAACCTTCACAACTTAGAGAGTCATGTTCTTGATGATCCACTTGAAGAAACAGATCCATCCTTTCGAGAATGGAAGAAAAGGGATGATCATGTTTTTATTCTTCTCCTCAACTCTCTAGATGAAACTCACAAAGCAATGGTGTCATGCGCCCCAAATGCAAAAACTTTGTGGGATGAAATGTTCTCTCTCTATGGCTTGGAATCCAACCTTGGGAGAATCTTTGAGCTTAAGAGACAAATTGCTTCCATCAAAAAGGAAGGTAAATCTCTTCCTCAATACTTTGGGGAGTATTCAGATGCTTGGAATGAGCTGATTACTTTACGGCCAGATTCCATAGATCTCAAGGTCATTCGAAAAAGAAGAGAAGAAGATAAAATATTTGGACTTCTCATGGGTCTAGATGATTCATATTCCCATCTAAGGCAAGAAATTCTTCGAATGAAGGACTTTCCATCATTTGGGGAAGTCCAAAATATGATTCAAAGGGCTGAAGTGAGCATTAGATTGGAAGAAAGCTCTAAGCAAAAATTTGAAGCTCAAGCATTCATTGCCTCTACAAATGAAGTAGTTGCTGCCAAAGTGAATCAAACTCAAAGGAGAAATGAGATATGTTCTCATTGTAAGAAAAGAGGCCATTCAAAGGATAAATGCTGGTTCTTGCATCCCCAACTAAAGCCCAAAGTATTTAGGCAAAGGGACCAGCAAGGAGCTCCAAACGGATTTGGTTCAGGACAGCAAGCTGCTGCCCAATTCGTAAAGGTTCAAGCACCATCTTTGGCTGACTTTGCTGCACTCCAAACTCAACTAAATGAGGTTGCACAAAAGCTTCAACAAATAGCTCCTTCATCCGGTAAAAATCAAGAACCTTTTTCATATTTAAATTCTGAAAATTTTCTCATTGATTCGGGAACCGAATGTCATATGGTTAAGGATAGAGCAAAAATAAAGAGATTTGAAAACCTTCCAAACCATATGACTATTCGAGTTGCAAATGGACAAGATTTGAGAGTAAATCAAGTTGGGGAAGTTGACATTTTTGGAAAACCAACCAAGGCTTTATATGTCCCCAAACTTACCTCAAACCTACTGTCCATTAGCAAGATCACCAAGGATCAAAAGTGTAGAGTTGTTTTTGACCCCAATAATGTCTCTTTTCAGGACCTCAAGTCGAATCAATTGATTGGCAAGGGTTCTAGAAGAGGAGGACTTTATTACTTGGATCAAGAACAAAATGCACATGTAGCTCATGTTAAGGAGGATCAATCTCTTTGGCATAGACGCTTAGGACATCCTAGTGATCGAGCTTTAAAACGTCTATTTCCAACTTTAAATTTTGAGAATAGACATTGTAAAGCTTGTATTTTGGCAAAGGAAACCCGAACAATGTATCCTAGTTCAGAAACAATATATGAAAATCCTTTTGATTTAGTTCATTCCGATGTTTGGACTTCACCCATCATGTCCCACTTAGGTTACAAATACTTCATTACTTTCATTGATCACAAAACAAGGCACACATGGGTGTACCTTCTAAATACCAAAGACCAAGCTCTTGAAGCACTCAAGAGCTATGTGAAGTATGTAACCAAACTATATAATGCCAATATAAAAGTCCTAAGGTCAGATCATGGTGGTGAGTTTACAAGTCTTAATTTCGAAAATTACCTTAAGGACAATAGCATTATACACCAAATGTCATGTGTTTACACACCCCAACAAAATGGGGTAGCGGAAAGGAAGAATAGACACATACTTGAAATATCTAGAGCTATGATGTTCTATGCAAACATGCCTAAGAAATTTTGGTGTGATGCGGTTAAAACCGCGGTACATGTAATCAATCTTATGCCCACCGAAGTTTTAAAAGGGCAATCTCCCCTTGAGGTTCTCCTAGGAAGGAAACCAAATATTTCCCACCTTAGGATATTTGGTTGCACATGTTACATTCACATTCCTACGCACCTAAGGAATAAACTAGAACATAAAGGGAAAAAGTGTATATTTCTTGGATATGCAGCCTTTGAAAAAGGCTATAGGTGCTATGATCCTACCACTAACCGAACATACACATCAAAAGATGTGATATTTTTAGAAAGTGAGTTCTATTTCGCAGGAAATGAAGATATAAAGGAAGCTCCAAAGACTGAAATTCCTCCTAGCACTTGGGACTTCCTCATATCGCCTCCTCAAGAAGCTGAACAAACCGAAGGAAACTCCACCTCTGAAACAAGCCATAACTCTCAAGATGATAATTCAGAAGCTTTAGAGGCTGAACAACCAATTGTTTCAGGGGGAGAAAGTGATACAAATGAGGAGAATACAAACGAGGAGGAATCTCTTGAAATCGAGGAGGAACCGGATGAACCACCACCTCAACTAAGAAGATCAACAAGGCTTAGACTGCCTCCATCCGAATGGGTCAATCGAAGGGTATTCTATAACTCTAAGGTAACCTCCCATCCTATTTATGATTATTATACCACCTCACATGTTTCCTTGGACCACCAAGCTTTCTTGAGTAATCTAGATAAAGAAGTGGAACCAACGTCATTTGAGGAGGCATCAAAGGATCCAAGATGGAGAAAAGCAATGGAGGAGGAACTAAAAGCTCTATCAAAGAATGGGACATGGGAAATCACTTCACTACCAAAAGGGAAGAAAGCCGTAGGATGTAAATGGGTATACAAAATCAAGCACAAAAGCGATGGATCAATTGAGCGATTCAAAGCAAGACTAGTAGCCAAAGGGTATACTCAAGCATATGGGATTGATTATAAGGAGACCTATGCTCCAGTTGCAAAAATGAATACTATTAGAGTCCTTTTATCCCTTGCGGTGAATCACGGTTGGAGCCTATTTCAAATGGATGTAGCAAATGCTTTTCTCCAAGGAGATCTAGAAGAAGAAGTCTACATGCAAATACCAATGGGTCTTCGATCTCAAGGAGGAAATGCATGCAAACTTCATAAGGCAATTTATGGTCTCAAACAGTCTCCAAGAGCTTGGTATGCAAAGTTAAGTCATACTTTCCTTAGTCATGGATTTCATAAATGCAATAGTGATTCATCTCTCTTTATTAGAAAAACTAATGATTATATCACAATAGCACTAGTTTATGTAGATGACATTATCATCACAGGTAGTGATTTGCATCAAATAAACCTAGTTAGAAATTTTTTAAAGTCCAGATTTGAAATTAAAGATCTAGGAAAACTAAAGTATTTTCTAGGAATTGAGTTAGCCTATTGTCCCAATGGGCTAATTCTCTCCCAAAGAAAATATGCTCTTGACCTTTTACAGGAAACAGGAAAGCTTGGAGCAAGACCAGTTTGCAGTCCAGTTTCCTCTTCCGGTCCTTTAGCCGATGATAATGATCCTCTAGAAGACATTGAAAGATATCAAAGGTTGGTTGGGAGACTTATCTACCTCACCATCACAAGGCCAGACATAGCATATGCCGTTAGCTATGTAAGTCAATTCATGCACTCTCCAACAAAAGGCCATTGGAGAGCAGCTGAAAGGATCCTTCATTATATCAAAGGATCCCCGGGGCTAGGCATTTGGATGAAGAACAATGGAAGTTCAAACATTGAAGGGTATTGTGATGCTGATTGGGCAGGTGACTCCACCGATAGAAAGTCTACCACTGGGTATTGCATGTTTGTAGGAGGCAACTTGGTAGCTTGGAAGAGCAAAAAACAGCGGGTTGTGTCTAGATCAAGTGCAGAGGCCGAGTATAGGGCCATGGCAGCGAGTGCAAGCGAGATAGTTTGGTTGAAGGCTTTAGTAGAAGAACTAGGATTCACAGTCTCCACTCCAATCAACCTCCATTGTGACAATCAATCAGCAATTCACATTGCCACTAATCCGGTCTTCCATGAACGCACCAAGCACATAGAAGTTGATTGTCATTTTATTCGTCAAAAGGTAGAAGAAAAACTCATTGTGACTCCTCATATCAAAGGAGAAGATCAGCTAGCAGATATCTTCACAAAAGGAGGAACAGCAGCTCACCTACAAGAAATGATGGGCAAGTTGGGTACTATAAATATCTACGCACCCAACTTGAGGGGGAGTGTTGAAAAGAGGAATTAATCAACCTATCATCACATTTCTAAGAAAGGGCCTTCCCAAGAGTTCAACAAGTTCTTCTCAAGGATGGAGAATTAATTAGGGCTGGCCCGCAGAATTCGGGCTGGGCCCGAAGGGCCCAGCCCGGGCCAGCAAAAGGGCCCGTTTTGGCCCAGCAAAGGGGGCCCAATTGGGCCCCAACGGCTAGGCAAACCTAGCCGTTGGAAGCTGTCCAACGGCTAGTAATTCTAGCCGTTGGAGACAGCCTCCAACGGCTAGTAGAGAGGGGTCTTAACCCCTCTCTTGTTCTCTCTTTTTGCTCTCTAATTCTCTCCCTCATCTTCTTCTATAAATAGGCTTCTATGTATTCAAGCAATGGTATGAACAAAAGTTCAAATCTATGAATGTTATTTGCTTTCTATTTCAATAAAATTCAGAGTTATATTTCAAGATCTCTTGAGTTCTTTCTTTGATCTTTCAACAGTTACCACAAACCATGAAAAAATGAAACAGTCAAAGATTATGCGTGACTCAAGGCTACTTATATTTTAACTCTTCAATCAAAGTCTTCAAATCTTTGTAAGATGATCCTCCTCTTTCAATAGCATTCTTTGCCGAATCTCCAAACTCTTTAACCAAGAATACATGTGAAGCTGTATCGATTTTCACAGATAGGTAAAAGGGGATTGCAAATTGGGAATCTACTCCAGAAAACAGAGAGACAGAGAGTACCCATTAGATGAGAACAGCAACATTGCAGACTTCGGCCTTTACCAAGAATTTAGAGAGAGATAATATTGTCTACTTAATATCCATCACCATCAACCTCAGCCTCAAAAGCTCCGAATTCATACACCAGCTCCGAATTCATACACCGGCAACTCCTCCTCCTCACTCCTCTTCAACACAGTCTCCAAAACTTCTCCTCCTTTCAACATCCTAATCTTTTCCGGATCCATCCTAATTCCACCTCCTTCACAAATCAAACTTCGCAATGTCTTGCTGTAAAAGCGCCGGAACAAAGCTCTGGCTCCACCATTGATTCAACCATTGCTGGAAAGCAAGAATTTGGAATTGAGAAGATCGGGGCGGGCACTGAAGCCATTGCCGAAATAGGCTTCACAAGATCAGGGACTGACGATAGGGTTTTGGGACCAGGGAAGTGTTGCAGAGGGAAGAAGATTCCAATGCAAACTCTAAGTGGGATTGATGGGAATTGAAGAAATTTAATCGAACTTAGAAGTTGGAACAACAACTCCAAGAATGGAGTAATGAATTTTATTAAAATGGAAGAGTGTTTACAGAGAGGAAGAAGAGGGAAGAGAGCAAGAATCAATTCAAGACTACCCTCAAGTCTCTCTGCCTGCCCTTTTTATCATTCACTATTGGTTCCTTAACCATCCTAACTAACATCTCAACTAATTGTCACTAACTAACTAACTACTAACAATCTAGTCTACTCATCACACTTCACGTCAGCTCCCTTCTTGCCAACTCAGTTTGCTTGCCAATTCAACTGCCAACCTGTAACTCTGCTCAACTATTTTTTACATTGCTAGACTACCCCGCTTCTTCAGTTGCAGCTACATTCTTCGCAGCTTGCTTCTTCATTGCTTCTTGTAGTTAGTTGCAGCTACCTATTACTTGCTTCTTCATTGCTTCTTTTCTCCTGCATCAAATCCTTCCCCTAAAAAAAATCCTTGTCTTCAAGTATTAAACGTTGGATACTTTTGCTTAAGATCATGCCAATTGACCCACATAGCATCTTCAGGGAACCCATTGCTCTACTGAATTAGAACTTGTGTAACAGTAGCATTTCCCTTCTTTACGACACTTCTTTCCAATATCGCCACTGGTTCCAACAATAATTGACCTTGGTCATCGATCTCCTTAGGTAGTTGAGGGGTAACAATTTCATTCCCAATTTTCTTTTTAAGTAGGGACACATGAAATGTTGAATAGATCTTAGCATCACTAGGAAGTTGTAATCGATAAGCTACCTTGTGTTGAAATAAAAGAGAATTAAGTGTAGTTAGCATAGGCCCCATTTCAAGCCAAGTTTAAGCCCATCCATGAGATGTATTTGGCCCATTCCGTATGAGTTTTTTAGTCCTCAAAAATGGCATTGTTAAGCCCCTAAAAGAAGCCCAAAATGGGCCCTAAAAAGGGCAAAACGGCTAGTTCTTTTGAACTAGCCGTTGCACTGTATAACAGCCATAAAAATGGCTGTTATACAGTGATTTTGGGGACAGAAATCTGTCCCCAATGTTCCCCAACGGATCCTTGAGTGTTTGGGGTCTTTTTCCCTCTCTTTCTCATGTAATAATCTCTATAAATAGGAGCTTGTATGGGATGTTCTATCCATGAAAAAACAATGCTCTCATTGTGCACTCTTTCTTCAAATAAAGATCTTTAAGTTTTCATTCAATCCTAGTTGCTTGATAGCTTGAAATCTCAACATGGTATCAGAGCAGGCAACGATACCTTCCTCTTCCGGTCTTAATGACCCTCCACCACAAATTAGCACCTCAATGTTCACCTCCTTACTTCTAGATTCAACAAACTACAATGCTTGGCAAGATACCATCAAGAGGTCCCTAAACTTCTACAACCTTGAAAATCACATCTTTGAAGAACCTCTTGATGAAGCCAATCCATTATTCAGAGTATGGAAGAAGAAAGACGATCAAGTGGTGGTGCTCCTTCAAATGTCTCTTGACAAAACTCACAAGGCTATGGTCACATGTATTCCAAACGCAAGAGCATTATGGGAGCAAATGCAATCATTATATGGTCAAGAATCCAACACCGGAAGAATCTTTGAGCTGAAAAAGAAGATCTTCAAAATTCAAAAAGGAGGTAAATCCTTACCCGAATACTTTGGGGAATATAGGGATCTATGGAATGAACTCAATCTCTTAAGGCCTCGTACTATAAATCTCAAGACCATTCTTCAAAGGAACGATGAAGATATGACCTTTGGTCTACTCATGGGTCTTGGAGATGAATATGCTCCAATTCGACAAGAGATTCTTCGAATGAAGGTCTTTCCTTCATTTCAAGAAGTCCAATTCATGGTGCAAAGAACCGAGACTAGCTTAAGGCTTGAAGAATCTACCAAGCTTAAATCCGACTCTCATGCCTTCCAAGCTGTCCATGAAGAGCATCCGGCCAACAACACTCAAAACTTTGCAAAAAGAGACATCTGCCCACATTGCAAGAAGTCCGGCCATAAGAAAGAAAAATGCTGGTTCCTACACCCACATTTGAGGCCGAAATATGCTAGGAAAAATCCGGAATCATCTTCAAATGCTCAACAAGTGTCTCAAGTGGCAGCACTCGAATCCAAGATGGAGGAGATGCATAAGGAATTCAAACGACTTGTTGGGCAGATTTGTCACCATTCTGGTAATTCCTTATCTTCATCTATTTCCAATTCTTGGCTCATAGATTCCGGATGTGACGATCATATGGTAAAAGATAAAAAGAAAATCAACAAGTTTATTCCCTTGACCAATCATAAATTAGTTAAAGTAGCTAATGGTCATAAGTTAAAAGTTGAGCACTTAGGAGAAATTGAACTATTTGGGAGAAAGACTAAAGCTTTATATGTTCCAAAGTTCAATTCAAACTTACTTTCTATTAGCAAGATAACCAAAGAGCAAGATTGCAAAGCTATTTTTGATCCTAACCAAGTAATTTTTCAGGATCGCAAAACGAACAATTTGATTGGCAAGGGAACTAGGAGGAACAACCTCTATTACTTGGATCAAGAGAACCAAGCTTTTGCTGTCCGAAACATATCCTCCTCTCTATGGCATGAACGTCTAGGGCATCCAGGAAACCTAGCTTTGAAACGCCTATTTCCGAATAGTGAATTAGAAGATAGGCATTGCAAAGCTTGTGTACTTGGAAAACAAACCAAAGTGTATTATCCCATTTCTGAAACAATATATAAAGAGGCTTTTGAATTAGTTCATTCAGATGTTTGGACCTCTCCTTTAGTCTCCCATAATGGTTTTAGATACTTTGTGACATTCATAGATCACAAAACTAGATACACTTGGGTTTATCTCTTAGTTAACAAATCTGAAGTATTTGAGGCATTCAAGAGCTACTATAGATATATAACAAAGCAATTTAATGCTAACCTAAAGATGTTTAGGTCAGATCATGGAGGGGAGTTCACTAGCCTTGAGTTTGAAAAATTTCTAGATGAAAAAGGGATCATTCATCAAAAGTCTTGTGTGTACACTCCTCAACAAAATGGAATAGCCGAGAGAAAGAATAGGCATCTCTTGGAGACAGCTAGATCTATGATGTTTCACTCAAACTTACCTAAGGAATATTGGAATGAGGCCATTAAGACCGCTGCTCACCTTATAAACCTCATGCCATCCCAAATCCTAGGAGGAAAGTCACCCCTAGAGCTACTCCTTGGAAAG
Source organism: Dillenia suffruticosa (assembly GCA_033439265.1). Lineage (NCBI taxonomy): Eukaryota > Viridiplantae > Streptophyta > Magnoliopsida > Dilleniales > Dilleniaceae > Dillenia > Dillenia suffruticosa. The sequence continues at coordinate 16,729,806 of JAVTVX010000029.1, forward strand.
AAACCTAGCATTGATCATTTAAGAGTTTTTGGTTGTGTTTGCTATGTCCACATTCCTAGTCATCTTAGGAGCAAACTAGATGCCAAGGGAAGAAAATGCATCTTTTTAGGATATTCCTCGTTTGAAAAAGACTATAAATGTTATGATCCTCTAACCAAGAAACTATACACATCCAAGGATGTGATATTTGTGGAAAATGAGCCTTACTTTGCAGGTCAAAGAAGAGAAGATCAAACCAAAGAAATCTACCAGCAAGAACAATGGAATGTGATTCTACCAAAAATCAATGAAGTTCCTGCCGAAAGCAATGAAGAAACTCACCAAAATGATCCAACTCAAGGGGACCCATCACCCTCTCATTCAGATCATGAAATAGAAGAAGATCAAGAGGAAGGACACTCAGACTCAGGGGGAGCTCTTGATATGGCCGAAGAGCATGAGGAGCAGTCTATGGATGAACCCTCTCCTCCTCTTCGAAGATCTACAAGACTTAGACTTCCTCCCTCGGAATGGATCAATAGAAGGGTCTATTTTAACTCCAAGGTGACTACTCATCCAATTTCTCAATACTACTCAATATCTAACATGTCTTGCAGTCACCAAAGATTCATCAAGAACATAGACCTTCACCAAGAGCCTAGAACATTTGAGGAGGCAAAGGATCAACCTCATTGGGTTCAAGCAATGAAGAATGAGTTGGATGCTTTGGCTAAAAACAACACTTGGGAAGTGACATCTCTACCAAAAGGAAAAAGAGCTGTGGGATGCAAATGGATATTCAAGATCAAACACAAGAGTGATGGAAGCATAGATAGATTCAAGGCAAGATTGGTGGCCAAGGGCTTCACTCAATCATATGGCATAGACTACAAGGAAACGTTTGCACCCGTGGCCAAGATGAACACCATCCATGTCCTTCTCTCTCTTGCTATAAATCACTCATGGCCATTATTTCAAATGGATGTTGCAAACGCCTTTTTACAAGGAGATCTGGAAGAAGAGGTGTACATGGAAGTGCCCCCTGGTTTCTCCCATCGTGACAACAAAGTTTGCAAACTAAAGAAGGCAATATATGGCCTCAAGCAATCACCTAGAGCATGGTATGGAAAACTTAGCTCTACTCTCCTTGAACATGGTTTTAAGAAATGCGTTAGTGATTCATCCTTATTTGTCAAGAACCTAGGAGAAAATACCATTATCATTCTTGTTTATGTAGATGATATAATTATAACAGGAAATGATATGAATCACATTAACAAAGTTAGAACTTTTCTTCAAACTAAGTTTGACATCAAGGATCTAGGGAAACTAAAATACTTCCTAGGGATAGAACTTGCCTATTGTTCCAATGGACTTGTTCTATCACAAAGAAAGTATGCTCTTGACCTTTTGCAGGAGACGGGAAAACTAGGTGCCAAACCAGCTTGTAGTCCGGTAAGCACATCCTTAAGTCACAAAGATGATGAGGAGATTTATGAAGATAAGCAACGATATCAAAGACTTGTTGGAAGATTGATCTACCTAACCATCACTAGACCGGACATCTCTTATGCCGTTGGGCAAGTTAGCCAGCACATGCATCAACCCAAGAAGAAGCATTGGAGGGCCATTGAAAGAATTCTTCTCTACCTAAAGGGAACTCCAGGAATGGGAATTCAAATGAAGAAGAATGAATCTTCTCAAATCATAGGGTTCTGTGATGCAGATTGGGCAGGTGATTCAGAAGATAGGAGATCGACCTCAGGGTATTGCATGTTTGTTGGAGGGAATCTTGTTGCTTGGAAAAGCAAAAAACAGCATGTGGTATCAAGATCAAGTGCGGAAGCGGAATATAGAGCCATGGCAACCGCTACAAGTGAAGTCGTGTGGTTGAAAGCCTTGATTGAAGAATTAGGGTTCATAGTCCCTACTCCAATCTCCCTACACTGTGATAACCAATCAGCCATTCACATCGCCTCAAACCCGGTTTTTCATGAAAGGACAAAGCACATTGAGGTGGATTGTCACTTTGTGAGGCAAAAGGTTGAGGAGAAGCTCATCACTCCAAGATTCACTAAAAGCGATGATCAAATTGCCGACATCCTCACCAAGCCTGGGACCGCCAATCATATTCAAAAAAACCTGGTCAAGTTAGGTGTTTTAGATACATACACACCCAACTTGAGGGGGAGTGTTGAAATAAAAGAGAATTAAGTGTAGTTAGCATAGGCCCCATTTCAAGCCAAGTTTAAGCCCATCCATGAGATGTATTTGGCCCGTTCCGTATGAGTTTTTTAGTCCTCAAAAATGGCATTGTTAAGCCCCTAAAAGAAGCCCAAAATGGGCCCTAAAAAGGGCAAAACGGCTAGTTCTTTTGAACTAGCCGTTGCACTGTATAACAGCCATAAAAATGGCTGTTATACAGTGATTTTGGGGACAGAAATCTGTCCCCAATGTTCCCCAACGGATCCTTGAGTGTTTGGGGTCTTTTTCCCTCTCTTTCTCATGTAATAATCTCTATAAATAGGAGCTTGTATGGGATGTTCTATCCATGAAAAAACAATGCTCTCATTGTGCACTCTTTCTTCAAATAAAGATCTTTAAGTTTTCATTCAATCCTAGTTGCTTGATAGCTTGAAATCTCAACACCTTGCCCACTCTTGCCTGAATTAAGAAGGGACCGAAATATCTGGGAGAGAGCTTCTGATAGTGATGAGCCTTCAGAGAATGCTGACGATATGGTTGAAGCTTGACATAAACCCAATCTCCTTCTACAAATTCTCTATCAGTCATTCTTTTATCTGCCAATTGTTTCATTCTATTCTGAGCATGCTTGAGATGATGCTTGAGATTATGGATGAGACATTCCCTTGCTGTTAGGCTTCTATCAATGGCTTCTACGTTAGAAAAACCAGGGAGGTAAGAGTGATGAGCAGGAGGGACTTGTCCATACAACACCTGAAAGGGAGTTGTTTTTGTGGCTGTATGATAATTGGTATTATATCAAAATTCAGCTAACGACAGTCATTTTGCCCACTCTTTAGGTTTATCACTAACCATACATCGTAGCTCCTGTACATTGCCCACTACCATTTTTCCCTTCCTGCATTAAACTCCATTACCCCAAGAGTAATGTTTGACTGGCCTTCCTTCTTGCAGCTGTGAAAGTACTTTTTGGAGTTTATCATCATGTAGCCAACTTTGTTGGATTTCAGAGAGACATAAGAGTTGTACTAATTGTTGATATTGCTTTGAGTTCAGCTACCTCAGATTCTTCAGGTTTTCTAGACAATGCGTCAGCTACCACATTATCTATTCCCTTCTTGTATACTATTGAAAAGTTATATCCCAAGAGTTTAACCAACCATTTCTGTTGTGCAGGTGTTGATATCTTCTGTTCTAAGATATATTTCAAGGTTTGATGATTTGTCTTTATCACAAAATGAGTTCCCATTAAGTAATGCCTCCATTTCTGTACAGCCATCACTATAGCTAATAGTTCTTGCTCATACATAGGTAGAGCTTTATGTCTTGCAGTCAGGGCTTTGCAGAAGAAGGCCACTGGTTTGTTATATTGCAACAAGACAGCTCCTACCCCGTAGCTAGATGCATCTGTCTCCACCACAAACTCTTTCTTGAAGTCAGGTAGCATCAGTAGTTGGGACTTATATAAAGTATTTTTGAGATGATTGAAAGCAGCTGTTGATTCCTCAGTCCATTTAAACCCCTGCTTCTTCAGCATCTCAATGAGTGGTTTAGCTATAATTCCATAGGGTCGAATGAATTTCTTATAATAACCTATAAGTCCCAAAAACCCTCTTAGCTCTTTGATAGTTCTAGGTTGAGGCCATTCCTTGATGGACTTCAGTTTTCCAGGTTCAGCCCTCACCCCCAAATGATCAATCACATGTCCCAAGTATTGAATTTGAGTAACACCAAAGGAACATTAACTTTGTTTAACCTTGAGCTGGTACTGTCTTAAAGGATCAAAGACCAATTTTAGATGTTGTAAGTATTCCTGTCCATGTTTACTGAAAACAAGAATGTCATCAAAGAACACTAACACAAATTGTCTCAGATATAGTCTAAATATATCATTCATGAGTTTTTGAAATGTGGATGGGGTATTGGTCAATCCAAAGGGCATTATCAAGAACTCATAATATCCATTATGAGTCCTGAATGCAGTCTTTTCTATGTTTGCCGCATGCATTCTAATTTGGTGGTACCCTGATCTTAGATCCAACTTAGAGAATACTTGAGAGCCAAATAGTTCATCTAATAATTCTTTAATTAATGGGATAGGGAATTTATCCTTTATAGTGACCTCATTCAACTTCCTGTAATCCACACATAACCGTCAAGATCTATCTTTTTCCTTCACCAATACTACAGGGGAGGAATAAGGACTACTGCTGGGTCTTATGGTGCCATTCACCAGTATTTCTTTGATTAATCTTTCCAGTTCAGCTTTCTGAAAATGAAGATATCTATATGGTCTCATATTAATGGGGTCCATACCCTCATTTAGCACAATTTTATGATCATACATTCTTGGTGGAGTTAAGCTCATCACTTTTTCAAAGACATTTGAGTATTCTCCTAAAAACTGTTGTAGAGCAAGTTGAAATGGAATATCAAGGTCATTCTGTTTTATAGAGTGCACCTCAGATAATGCTAGATGTAGGGAAGAACCAGCTTTTGATGTATGTACTTGTTCTCCTCGACTAAGCAGGATTAGGCACAATTTGGCAGGTTGAATATCAAAAGATGATGTCAGAATCTTCTTCATTGTTGAACCCTTTACTACCTTCAGCTCAGTCGATCCACGCAACACTATTTTTTCCCCTTGTAAGTGAATTCCATCCTTAAAGTTCCAAAATTCCATATAATATCTCCTAATGTTGATAACCACTAGACCCCCAACACTACATCACACCCTTTAATTGGTAGTACCATAATTTTTGTGCTGAATTCTTGTCCTCAGCATAAACCATCTGAATTCAGTGACATAGTGGTGGTCTGAAACTTCCCTCCATCAGCTAAAGCAACTGACATACTCTCTACTTCTAGAGTTTTCAGTCCACATTTAGTTACCATGTCAAGGTGGATGAAATTATGGGAACCTCCTCCATCCAATAATATGCAAAAGCTATTCCTTCCTATGTGGCCATGTACCCTCATAGTTTGGTAGTTATGAAGTACCAGCTCAAACATAGCATATAAGGATATATGTGCATTAGTAGCCAATTCCTCAGACTCATTATCAGTTTCCACTGCTCTTTCGTCCTCCTCACCTTCCTCTGACCACATCTCTACTCTATACAATTGTTTTCCCTGACACTTATGACCCATTTCATACTTCTCATTATACCAAAAATATAATCCCTTCCTTCTTTTTTCTTCCAACTCTCTGAATGGTCTCTTGGAAAGTCCTTGTGGGATATGACTGGGTAAAGGTAGGAGTACAGTATCATTTGTTGTAGGTGTCCTACCAAGGCTAGACACGTTTATTGGTTTTCCTGAATGTTCCCTCCAGCTTCTCCTCCAGGCTACTAAAGACTTTTGTTCCTCCAATTTCGCTAAATTCATAGCATGGTCTAAAGATTTTGGCATGAATCTTAATTGCAGTTTGGAGCTCTTCTTTCAACCTACTGAAGAAGTAGCTAACTGCATATGAATCAGGTAACTTTACCCTATTAAGGAGTTCTAACTTATGTTGCAGAAGATCTAACTTATGTTGAGCAACTGATGTGATCATCAAGACTGCAAGAAATTTACAAGATTCAACTCAAGTTCCAGTTGGGTCAGTAACAAAAGTTCGAGTTAAAAGGTCAAAAAAAGTACTGAATAATTTAATTAAGAGGGTTTTACAATAAGAAATTGGAGCCCAAATGAATGAAGAACCAAAAGAGGCCTCAATTATGCTCATGCAAGCCCAGTTGGAAGAATAAAAGGCCCAAAACTATCCAAAACCAAGGGAGGACGAAAATAAAGAAAAAAAATAGCAGCAAGACTTGGTCAAAATAGTTTGATTTATTTAGTTTACTAATTTTTATTTTTGTAACTTATGTTTTAGTTTCTTAATTACTTATTGTTTAGGGAGTTACTAAATTTTTAGTTGCCAATTATATTTTTACCTTTAGGCTATAAATAGGCCATTATACATTGTGTAAAAGATAACACTTTGGAGAGAATTAATAAAATTGTGAGAATTCTTCACATAGATTTTGTTCTTTTGAGAACTTTGAACTTATTCAAAATATGAGTCTTGTTTAGTTCTTTGACTTATCAATCTAGGTTTTGAACCATCTAGATTGTGGCGTCATTCATGTTGAAAAGAAGGATAACTTAACCCATCTTCATCACCAACCAAGTGCATCTACTTAGAAGTCCAAAAATCAGCATGCATTGTCCAGCAAGCATGGCCCATTTGGGCAGCCTAAACCAACCCAAAATACATTCAAAAATAGGCCCAAGGAAGCCCAAAAGTTTGGAGAAAAGTCTAGGAAGCAAACCCAAATAGCTAGGGGCAGTTTGGGCAGCATATATTTCAACAGTCAAAAAACTAGCTGTTGGAATTCCTTGGGGTTTGAGCTCCAACGGGAATATCACTTTCTACTGGCTATTTTTCCCTTTTCTCTATAAATAGAGCCTCATTGTATCTCCAAAAACTATGAGAAAAATGCTCTCAAATCTGTCCATGTATGCTCTCATTCTTCTTCAATAAAATTCAGAAGTATTCTTCATTTCTTGTGCTCTATTTTTTGATATTTCAACATGGTATCAGAGCAAACTTCGATCCCTTCCTCTTCAAGGTTGGGTGACCTTCCACCTTCCATCAACCTTACCCAATTTCAAAATATATCCTCCATTCAATTAAGAGGAGGAAATTATTATCAATGGGCAGCCTTGATGAGAAGGGTGCTGGAACTTCACAACTTGGAGGGTCACATACTTGATCAACCACTTGAAGAGGTGGATTCTTCCTACAGAGAATGGAAGAAGAGGGACAATCATGTGTTTTTTCTTCTACTCAATTCCATGGATGAAACACACAAAGCTATGGTGACTTGTGCTCCCAATGCAAAACTAATATGGGACACAATGTTTTCTCTTTATGGCCAAGAATCTAACCTTGGCAGAATTTTTTAGCTCAAACGACAAATTTCAAACATCAAAAAGGAAGGGAAATCACTTCCTCAATATTTTGGGGAATATACGGATACTTGGAATGAGCTCTCCACTCTCCGTCCGGATTCCATAGATCTCAAAGTCCTCCAAAAGAGGAAAGAAGAAGATAAAATCTTTGGTCTTCTCATGGGTCTAGATGATTCCTACTCTCTTCTTAGACAAGAAATTCTCCGAATGAAGGAATTTCCTTCATTTGGAGAAGTGCAAAATATGATCCAACGAACGGAAGTTAGCATGCGTTTGGAAGAAAATTCCAAACTTAGACTTGAAGCTCAAGGTCACATGGCTACCGTTGAAGAGCACATGGCTGCCAAAGCACATCAAGTTCCAAAGAAAATTGATGTATGCACCCATTGCAAGAAAAGAGGACATACGAAGGAGAAGTGTTGGAACCTTCATCCTCATTTAAAGCCCAAGACCTTCAAACCAAGGGAGCAACTTTCCGAGCAGCATAATGTACTTCACACCAAGCTTCAAGGACCTACCATGGCTGATTTTGCTGCTCTTCAAAGTCAACTCAATGACATCTCCAAGAAGTTTCAACAACTTGCTCCCTCCAATGGTAAAAATCAAAACACTTTATCCTCTTTCAATTTCGAAGATTTTCTCATTGATTCGGGAACGGACCATCATATGGTAAGGGATAGAAGAAAAATCAAGCATTTTAAAAAACTCCTTAACCATAAGATAGTCCGTGTTGCCAATGGGCAAGATTTGAAAGTTGAGCAAATTGGGGAAATTGAACTTTTTGGAAAAACATCAAATGCTTTATTTGTTCCCCAACTCACTTCAAATCTTTTGTCCATTAGCAAAGTCACTAAGGATCAAGGGTGTAGAGTTGTTTTTGACCCAAACACTGTTACTTTTCAGGACCTCAAGTCGAATCAATTGATTGGCAAGGGTTCTAGAAGAGGGGATCTATATTTTTTGGATCAAAAGCATCATGCACTCGTAGCTCATATCAAAGAAGATGCATCTCTTTGGCATAAACGTTTTGGGCATCCTAGTGACCAAGCTTTAAAGCGTCTATTTCCAAGTATTAATATTGAAGATAGACATTGTGAAGCTTGTATTCTGGGAAAGGAAACCCGATCAATGTATCCCAATTCAAAAACAATTTATAAAGATGCTTTTGATTTAGTTCATTCGGATTTGTGGACTTCACCTATCAAATCTCATTTAGGCTACAAGTATTTCATTACTTTTGTAGACCAAAAAACTAGGTACACTTGGGTCTACCTTTTGAATACCAAAGATCAAGCTTTTGAAGCCTTTAAAAGCTATGAGAGATATGTGACCAAACTTTACAATGCTAACATTAAAATTCTAAGGACGGACCATGGTGGAGAATTCACTAGTTTGACATTTGAAAACTACCTTAGAGAGAATGACATTATACATCAAATGTCTTGTGTGTACACACCTCAACAAAATGGGGTGGCCGAAAGGAAAAATAGGCACATATTAGAAATAACTAGAGCTATGATGTTTCATGCAAATGTGCCTAAGAAATTTTGGTGTGATGGAATAAAAACCGCTGTCCACCTAATAAACCTTATCCCATCTCAAGTCCTGGATGGCAAGTCACCCTTAGAAGCCCTAGTAGATAGAAAACCTAAGATATCTCATCTTAGAACATTCGGTTGTGTATGTTACATTCATATTCCAGCACACATGAGGGATAAGTTAGATCATAAGGGTAGAAAGTGCATATTTTTGGGGTATGCTTCCTTTGAAAAGGGGTATAGATGTTATGACTCTAAAACTAACCAAACATACACATCTAAGGATGTGATATTTGTGGAGAATGAGTCCTTTTTTGTAGATAATGAAGAACATCAATCATCAGAAGAAGAGAGCACTCCAAGCACGTGGAATTTCTTACTTCTCCCGAATCAATCATCTCCACCAATTGCAGAAGGAATCTCCCAAGAGACTAATGAGCAATCTCAAAATAATGAAGAAGAAGGATCAAACTCCATAGAAGAGGAGGCAGCCCACACTTCAGGGGGAGATCAAGAAACCGAAGAGGAAGAATCCGAGCATGTAGAGGGAGATTTGGATGCACCACCTCCTCACCTTAGGCGATCCACGAGGCTTAGGGTTCCCCGTTCGGAATGGATTAACCGTAGAGTTTACTATAACTCCAAGGTAACATCACATCCGATTTCTAATTATTATACCATCTCACATGTTTCTTTGAGCCACCAAAATTTTTTGAGTGGCATAGATAAAGAACAGGAGCCTAGGACATATGATGAAGCATCCAAGGACCCAAGGTGGAGAAAGGCAATGAAGGAAGAGCTAGATGCATTGACCAAGAACGGTACATGGGAAGTCACCTCTCTTCCAAAGAGCAAGCGAGCCGTCGGATGCAAATGGGTATACAAAATCAAATATAAAAGTGATGGATCAATTGAAAGGTTTAAGGCAAGACTTGTGGCTAAAGGATTCACTCAAGCATATGGGATAGATTACAAAGAGACATACGCACCCGTTGCCAAAATGAATACAATTAGGGTCTTGATGTCTCTTGCGGTGAACCATGGATGGAGCATGTTTCAAATGGATGTAGCAAACGCGTTCCTTCAAGGAGATCTCAAAGAAGAAGTGTATATGCAACTTCCTCAAGGGTTCCAACAACAAGGAGGAAACGTGTGCAAACTACGCAAGGCTATCTATGGGCTGAAGCAATCCCCAAGGGCATGGTATGCAAAATTAAGCCATGCTTTCCTTAGTAGTGGATTTGTTAAATGCCATAGCGACTCTTCTGTTTTCATTAGAAAAAACAATGATAAAATAGTGATAGCCTTAGTTTACGTAGATGATATCATCATTACTGGAAATGACATGCATTTAATAGATATAGTTAGAAATTTCTTGAGTTCTAGGTTTGAAATTAAAGATTTAGGGAGACTAAAGTATTTCCTAGGAATTGAGTTAGCCTATTGTAATAATGGGTTAATTCTATCCCAAAGGAAATATGCACTTGATCTTTTGCAGGAAACAGGAAAGCTAGGAGGAAAGCCAGCTTGTAGCCCTATTGTCACCACTGGACCTCTAGTAGATGATGAGGAGCCACTTGAGGACATAGAGAGATATCAAAGACTTGTAGGACGACTGATCTACCTCACCATCACTAGGCCAGACATAGCCTTTGCCGTGAGCCAAATTAGTCAACATATGCATTCTCCAAAGATGGGTCATTGGAGAGCAGTTGAGCGCATCCTTCACTACATCAAGAAATCACCAGGACTAGGTATTTGGATGAAGAACAATGGAAGCTCCCAAATTGAAGGCTTTTGCGATGCAGATTGGGCGAGCGATTCAAAGGATAGAAGATCTACCACCGGGTACTGCATGTTCGTAGGAGGCAACTTGGTAGCATGGAAGAGCAAAAAACAACATGTGGTGTCAAGATCGAGTGCAGAGGCTGAGTATAGAGCAATGGCGTCAGCAGCCAGTGAGATTGTATGGTTGAAGGCTCTAGTAGAGGAATTAGGGTTCAATGTTTCTACACCAATCAACTTGCATTGTGACAATCAATCGGCAATTCATATTGCATCCAATCCGGTCTTCCATGAAAGGACTAAACACATAGAAGTTGATTGTCACTTCATTCGACAAAAGGTGGAAGAAAAGCTTATAGCCACTCCCTACATCAAAGGAAAAGAGCAACTAGCTGATATCTTCACAAAAGGGGGAACTGCAATGCATCTTCAAGAAATCATGAACAAGTTGGGCACTATCGATATCTACGCACCCAACTTGAGGGGGAGTGTTGAAAAGAATGATAACTTAACCCATCTTCATCACCAACCAAGTGCATCTACTTAGAAGTCCAAAAATCAGCATGCATTGTCCAGCAAGCATGACCCATTTGGGCAGCCTAAACCAACCCAAAATACATTCAAAAATAGGCCCAAGGAAGCCCAAAAGTTTGGAGAAAAGTCTAGGAAGCAAACCCAAATAGCTAGGGGCAGTTTGGGCAGCATATATTTCAACAGTAAAAAAACTAGCTGTTGGAATTCCTTGGGGTTTGAGCTCCAACGGGAATATCACTTTCTACTGGCTATTTTTCCCTTTTCTCTATAAATAGAGCCTCATTGTATCTCCAAAAACTATGAGAAAAATGCTCTCAAATCTGTCCATGTATGCTCTCATTTTTCTTCAATAAAATTCAGAAGTATTCTTCATTTCTTGTGCTCTATTTTTTGATATTTCAACAATTCATTCCATCTTTATACCAAGATTCTTGATCTAGTGAGAAACGGGTCTAAGATCATATACTTTAGGTTTTTCCTCCTTTAGGGCAAGGGTTGAGCTTTTTAATTCTACCGGTTCAAAACCCGTTGGGTATAAAAACCCTAAAACTCACGAACAAGTTAATTTAGCCCAAAAATCGTCCCAACGAATTATTTGAATCGGTGGAATTAAAAGTCTCAACCTTTGTCCTAAAGGAGGAAGAAACCTAAAGTATATGGCCTTAGACCCGTTTCTCACTAGATCAAGAACCTTGGTATAAAGATAGAATGAATGACGCCACAATCTAGATGGTTCAAAACCTAAATTGATAAGTCAAAGAACTAAACAAGACTTATATCTTGAATAAGTTCAAAGTTCTCAAAAGAACAAAACCTATGTGAAGAATTCTCACAATTTTATTAATTCTCTCCAAAGTGTTGTCTTTTACACAATATATAATGGCCTATTTATAGCCTAAAGGTAAAAACATAATTGACAACTAAAAATTTAGTAACTCCCTAAACAATAAGGAATTAAGAAACTAAAACATAAGTTACAAAAATAAAAATTAGGAAACTAAATAAATCAAACTACTTTGACCAAGTTTTGCTGCTTTTTTTTTCTTTATTTTCGTCCTCCCTTGATTTTGGGTAGTTTTGGGTCTTTTATTCTTCCAACTGGACTTGCATGAGCATAATTGAGGCCCCTTTTGGTTCTTCATTCATTTGGACTCCAATTTCTTATTGTAAAACTCTCTGAATTAAGTTATTCAGTATTTTTTTTGGACCTTTTAACTCGAACTTTTGTTACTAGGCTAACTGAAACTTGAGTTGAATCTTGTAAATTTCTTGCAGTCTTGTAAACTTAACCCCTCTCTTGTTCTCTCTTTTTGCTCTCTAATTCTCTCCCTCATCTTCTTCTATAAATAGGCTTCTATGTATTCAAGCAAAGGCATGAACAAAAGTTCAAAGCTATGAATGTTATTTGCTTTCTATTTCCATAAAATTCAGAGTTATATTTCAAAATCTCTTGAGTTCTTTCTTTGATCTTTCAACAATCATCTCTCCTTTTCAATACTTTGTAAGACGGATCAGCATCATCAAGAGGGTCTTCAAATATGTGGTTTTCGAGATTCAAGAAGTTTAGAGACCTTTTGATGGTGTCTTACCATGCGTTCTAATTTGAAGCATCTAAAAGAATGGAAGTGAACATTGAAATGCTAACTTGTGGTGGTGGATCACCAAGATTAGATGAGGAAGGAATGAATGCCTGTTTTGATACCATGATGAAATTCAAAAGAAGCAAGCAATGAGAAATGAATAAGAACTTCAAATACTTTATTGATGTTTCAAAGAGAGCATACAAGAGGTTGAAGACATTTTTTTCATACCTTTTAAAAGCAACTAGCTGCCCTATTTATAGAAGAAGAGAAAGAGAGTTGAGAGAGGAGAAAATAAGAGGGGGAGAGAGGGCATTGCCCTCTCTATCCGTTGGACCCAACGGCTAGTAAGAACTAGCCGTTGGGCAGTCCCCAACGGCTAGTTCTTTTACTAGCCGTTGGGGGCCTTTGGCCCCCAATTTTGCTGGCCCGGGCTGGGCCCTTTGTGCCCAGCCTGAAACCCATGGGCTAGATCCATTTAGGGACCATTACATTGCCTCCCTTTTTACTTTACATTTGGGTCTTGTTCTAAGAGCACAAAGTCTACTGGATTGGGACAACCATATGCCCTAATTGTGCTTTATTTCAACAACCTCTTGATGGTATCTTGCCAAGTATTGTAGTTTGTGGAATCTAGAAGTAAGGAGGTGAACATTGAGGTGCTAATTTGTGGTGGAGGGTCATTAAGACCGGAAGAGGAAGGTATTGTTGCTTGCTCTGATACCATGTCGAGATTTCAAGCCATCAAGCGACTAGGATTGAATGAAAACTTAAAGATCTTTGTTTGAAGAAAAAGTACACAATGAGAGCATTGTTTTTTCATAGATAGAACATCTCATACAAGCTCTTATTTATAGAGATTATTACATGAGAAAGAGAGGGAAAAAGACCCCAAAGACTCAAGGAGCCGTTGGGGGACATTGGGGGACAGATTTCTGTCCCCAAAATCACCATATAACAACCATTTTATGGCAGTTATACAGTGTAACGGCTAGTTCAAAAGAACTAGCCGTTTTGCCCTTTTTAGGGCCTATTTTGGGCTTCTTTTAAGGGCTTAACAATGCCCTTTTTGAGGACTAAAAAACTCATAAGGAACGGGCCAAATACATCTCATGGATGGGCTTAAACTTGGCTTGAAATGGGGCCTATGCTAACCACACTTAGTTCTCTTTTATTTCAACACTAGATGCCTTGACCAAGAATGGTATTTGGGAAATCACCTCTCTACCCAAAGGCAAGCGAGCTGTAGGATGCAAATGGGTATACAAGATCAAATACAAGAGCGGTGGGTCAATCGAAAGGTTCAAGGCAAGACTTGTGGCTAAGAGATTTATACAAGCTTATGGGATAGACTACAAGGAAACTTATGCTCCCTTCGCCAAAATGAACACAATTAGAGTCTTGATGTCTCTTGTGGTGAACCATGGATGGAGCATGTTTCAAATGAATGTAGCAAACGCATTCCTTCAAGGAGATCTTGTTGGATTTTTGACTAAGAAGAGAGAGAAATCTAATAAACTTCTGGTTTTTATTGATGTAGTAGAATGATACAAAGGAAGAGAGATTATCTTCCTCTTAATTTTACAAGGAGAGCAATAGCTCTATTTATAGGCAAAGGGAGAAAAATAGCCAGTAGAGAGAGAACAAAGTCAATATTCCCGTTGGGGCTCAAACTCCAAGGAATTCCAACAGCTAGTTTTTGGACTGTTGGAATATACATTGCCCAAACTGCCCCTAGCTATTTGGGTTTACCTCTTAGACTTTTCTCCATACTTTTGGGCTTCATTGGGCTTGTTTTTGAATGTATTTTGGGTCATAAATATGTTGCCAAATTCTGAACATTAAAAAATAAAAGGCCCAATGTTTATGACATTATCATATTTTCAAGTTGAATACCTTGAGACTTATCTTCATCTTCTCCCTTATTTTTAACACTCCCCCTCAAGTTAGGTGCATAGATGTCTATGGACCCTAACTTGCTAAGGATGTGCTGAAGATGTTTCTCAGTTGTTGCCTTAGTGAAAATGTCAGCTAGCTGGTCTTCACTTCTAACATATGAGGTTGAAATTGTCTTGTTTTCTAATTTTTCTCGAACAAAATGACAATCAACCTCAATGTGCTTCGTTCTTTCATGAAATACTGGATTGGCAGCGATATGAAGAGCTGCTTGATTATCGCAATGTAGAAGAATAGGAGCGATAGTAGGAAATCCCATCTCCTCAAGTAATGCCTTTAGCCAAACTATTTCGCTTGTAGCCGCTGCCATTGCTCTGTATTCAGCCTCAGCGCTTGATCTGGATACAACAGATTGTTTCTTGCTTTTCCATGTTACAAGATTTCCTCCCACGAACATGCAGTAGCCGGTGGTGGATCTCCTGTCCGTGACATCCCCAGCCCAATCTGCATCACAGTAGCCATAAATCTCCATGCTGTGGTTGTTTTTCATAAGAATTCCCCTTCCTGGTGAGCTTTTTAAATACTTGAGAATTCTTTCTACTGCCTTCCAATCTTGAATCCTTGGAGCATGCATCCGTTGGCTGATTAAGCTGACGGCATAAGTGATATCTGGTCTTGTAATGGTGAGGTAGATGAGCCTCCCCACAAGTCTTTGATATCTAGGAATATTCTGGAACATTTCTTCATCACCTTGTGCTCGTTCTGCTATGGATATAGGAGTTGCTGCTGGTTTAGCTCCTACCTTTCCAGTTTCCTGCAAAAGGTCAAGTACATATTTCCTTTGGCATAGAACTAGCCCCTTATGAGAATAGGCAAGCTCTATTCCTAAGAAATACTTTAGTTTTCCCAAATCTTTAATCTCAAAAGTAGATTTAAGAAAATTTCTAACTTGATCAATACCATTCATATCATTTCCTGTAATAACTATATCATCTACGTAAATAAGAACAATAGTGATTTCTTCATTGTTAACTTTAGTAAACATGGAGGAATCACTAATGGATTTCTTAAAGTTATTACCAAGAAATGCTGAACTTAATTTTGCATACCAGGCACGAGGAGATTGTTTTAACCCATAGATTGCTTTTTTAAGACGACACACCTTGATGTTTGAATCCTCATCTAGCCCTTGGGGAATTTGCATGTAGATTTCTTCGTCTAAGTCCCCTTGAAGGAAAGCATTCTTCACGTCCATTTGATAGATTGGCCATTCTCCATTGGTTGCAATTGACATCAAAACCCTTATCGTTTTCATTTTGGCAACAGGGGCAAAAGTCTCAGTGTAGTCTTCTCCAAAAGTTTGTGTGAATCCTTTGGCTACAAGTCTTGCCTTGTAGCGTTCAATGGATCCATCACTTTTATACTTGATTTTGAACACCCATTTACACCCGACAGCCTTTCTTCCCTTAGGGAGAGTAGTAATCTCCCACGTCCCATTTTTATTCAATGCATCTAGTTCTTCAAGCATAGCTTGTCTCCATTCGGGTTTGGTATTTGCCTCATCAAAATCCTTAGGTTCCTGTGATGAGTCAATGCCACTCAAGAACCCTTGATGGCTTGAGGAAGTATTAGATACAGAATAGTAATTTGAAATAGGATAGTGAGTTACCTTAGAATTGTAATAAACTCTTCTGTTGATCCACTCTGAGGGAGGAAGCCTCAATCTGGTGGAACGTCGAAGTGGAGGAGCCAGCGGAGAGGGCAGTCTAGTTTCGTCTCCGGATTCTCCTAAGGTAGGTAATCCCTCGCCTTCTTCTCTTTCTTCGGAAGAGTTCTCTTCATTTTCAGACTCATCCACTCCTCCCTCTTCGTTTTCTCCCCCTGAAAGTGAATTCTCTTCATTGGATTCTTGAGGAACCAGAGGAGGATTTATGGGAACATCGCAGAAGATTCGCAAGTCATTGCTTGATGAATTTTCTTCATTTTTTTCTCCTGCAAAAAAGAATTCATTTTCTACAAATATCACATCTTTCGATGTGTATACCTTGTTAGAGTCAGGTTCAAAACAAATATATCCTTTTTGGAATGAAGCGTACCCAATAAAAACACATTTCCTTCCTTTGATATCTAACTTATCTCTAAACTGCCTAGTAATATGAACATAACAAATACACCCAAAAACTCTAAGGTGAGAGAGGTTTGGTTTGTCTTTTCTAAGCAACTCTAATGGGGATTTTCCATGGAGAACTCTAGTTGGAAGACGATTTATTAAATGAGCTGCGGTACTAACCGCATCACTCCAAAAACGCTTAGGCATATTAGCAAAGAACATGATAGTTCTAGCTATTTCTAGGAGATGTCTATTTTTGCGTTCGGCAACTCCATTTTGTTGGGGAGTGTAGGGACAACTAGTTTGATGAATAATTCCATTCTCCTCAATGAAATTTTTGAAATTGGTGCTCATATATTCCCCACCATTATCTGTCCTAAGAATTTTAATGTTGGCCTCATATTGTTTTATAATATACTTGTAAAAGGACTTGAAGGCTTCATAAACTTGGTCTTTTGATCTTAGCATATACACCCATGTATACCTAGACTTATGATCTATAAATGAGATAAAATACTTAAATCCCCTTCTAGATATCATAGGTGAAGTCCATACATCCGAGTGAACAAGATCAAAAGGCTTTTTATATTGAGTTTCAGAAATAGGATAATACATTCGGGTTTCCTTTCCAAAAATGCATGCTTCACAATGTCTATCACTACAATTTTTTGATGGGAATAGGCATTTCAGAGCTTGCATAGAAGGATGACCTAATCTAGCATGCCAAAGGAGGTAACTTTCCTCTCGGATTGCGGAAAATACAAAACTATCTTGTTTCCAAAAATACAAGTTATCTTGCATAGAACCACTACCAATCACTTGATTCGTCTCCAAATTCTGAAAAACAACAGAATGAGGGTCAAAAATAGCTTTGCAATTTAAGTCCTTAGTGACTTGTCCAATGGACATAAGATTAGAGGTAAATTGAGGAACATATAAGGCCTTTGATTTTCTTCCAAATATTTCAACATCCCCAATTTGCTTAATTTTGAAATTATGTCCATTCGCAACTTTAACCATTTTAGGTTCTAGGAGAGGTTCAAGATTCTGAAAATTTTGCTTATCTTTGACCATATGGTGATCACAACCTGAATCTATCAACCATTTTGAAGAAGTAACAGATGAGTTAGAGCAAGTACCTGAGGAGGATTTTCCTAATTTTTGAGATGTCAGATTTGCTTTGTTTGCAGCTGGTTGAGCATTTTGCTCCCTCCTCTCTTGCTCTTTTTTCTTGATGAACTCAGGTTTAAGGTTAGGATGAAGAAACCAGCAACCATCCTTGGTATGTCCCAACTTTTTGCAATGAGAACACACCTTTTTTATTCCCTGATGAGCCTTATTTGCAGCTTGCTCATTCTGCTTTGTGGAGAACCCATGAACTTCACTTTTGGACTGATTGCTTTCTTCAAGCCTTTGAGAAGCTGCAGCTCTTTGAATCATAAATCGAGTCTCTTGGTATGATGGAAATTCTTTCATTCGAAGAATTTCCTGTCGAAGTTGTACAAATGACTCATTGAGTGATGAGAGCAATGAAAACACCTTGTCTTCATCTTGTCTCTTTTGCAGCACTTTTATATCACTTGTGAGAGGTCTCAATGTGTTAAGCTCATTCCACAAGTCCTCGTGTTCTCCGAACAATTGTGTAATTGATTTCTCCTCCATTTGGATGGCCGCAATCCTTTTTTGTATTTCAAATATTCTGCTCAAGTTTGATTCCTGACCATATAACCCATACATTTGCTCCCATAAGGATTTGGAACTCGGACAGCACATTACCATATTTTTGTGTGCTTGATCCATGGAGCTTGTTAGCAATAGGAACACTTGATCATCCAGCTCCTTCCATTCATCAAATCGTGGGTCTAGCCGATCCATAGGATCTTTTGTAATGAAAGACAGAAGTTTTGCTCCATTGAGAGATCTTCTGATATGACTAGCCCATTGGAAGTAATTGGTTGAGCTTAGAATAATTTGGGAGAAAAGTTGGATTTGAAAGGAAGAGATTTGAGGAAGAGAATTTCCCAACCCCGGAGTCGATGTTTGCTCTGATACCATGTTGGATTTTTGACTAAGAAGAGAGAGAAATCTAATAAACTTCTGGTTTTTATTGATGTAGTAGAATGATATAAAGGAAGAGAGATTATCTTCCTCTTAATTTTACAAGGAGAGCAATAGCTCTATTTATAGGCAAAGGGAGAAAAATAGCCAGTAGAGAGAGAACAAAGTCAATATTCCCGTTGGGGCTCAAACTCCAAGGAATTCCAACAGCTAGTTTTTGGACTGTTGGAATATACATTGCCCAAACTGCCCCTAACTATTTGGGTTTACCTCTTAGACTTTTCTCCATACTTTTGGGCTTCATTGGGCTTGTTTTTGAATGTATTTTGGGTCATAAATATGTTGCCAAATTCTGAACATTAAAAAATAAAAGGCCCAATGTTTATGACATTATCATATTTTCAAGTTGAATACCTTGAGACTTATCTTCATCTTCTCCCTTATTTTTAACAGATCTCGAAGAAGAAGTGTACATGCAACTTCCTCAAGGGTTCCAACAACAAGGAGGAAACGTGTGCAAATTACGCAAGGCTATCTACGGGCTGAAGCAATCCCCTAGGGCATGATATGCAAAATTAAGCTATGCTTTCCTTAGTAGTGGATTTGTTAAATGCTATAGTGACTCATCTGTTTTCATTAGAAAAACAATGATAAAATAGTGATAGCCTTAGTTTACGTATATGATATCATCATTACAGGAAATGACATGCATTTAATAGATATAGTTAGAAATTTCTATAGTTCTAGCTTTGAGATTAAAGATTTAGGGAGACTAAAGCATTTCCTAGGAATTGAATTAACTTATTGTAATAATGGGTTAATTCTATCCCAAAGGAAATATGCTCTTGATCTTTTGCTGGAAACAGGAAAACTAGGAGGAAAGCCAGCTTGTAGCCCTGTTGTCACCACTGGACCTCCAGTAGATGATGAGGAGCCATTTGAGGATATAGAGAGATATCAGAGACTTGTAGGACGACTGATCTACCTCACCATCACTAGGCCAGACATAGCCTTTGCCGTGAGCCAAATTAGTCAATATATGCATTCTCCAAAAAAGGGTCATTGGAGAGCAGTTGAGCGCATCATTTACTACATCAAGAAATCCCCCGGACTAGGTATTTGGATGAAGAACAATAGAAGCTCCCAAATTGAAGGCTTTTGCAATGTAGATTGGGCAAGCGATTCAAAGAATAGAAGATCTACCACTGGGTACTGCATATTCGCAGGAGGCAACTTGGTAGCATGGAAGAGCAAAAAACAGCATGTGGTGTCAAGATAGAGTACGAAGGCTGAGGATGGGGCAATGGCGTCAGTGGCCAGTGAGATTGTATGGTTGAAGGCTCTAGTAGAGGAATTAGGGTTCAATGTTTCTACAACAATCAATTTGCATTGTGACAATCAATCGGCGATTTGTATTGCATCCAATCCAGTCTTCCATGAAAGGACTAAACACATAGAAGTTGATAGTCACTTCATTCGACAAAAGGTGGAAGAAAAGCTTATAGCCTCTCCCTACATCAAAGGAAAAGAGCAACTAGCTGATATCTTCACAAAAGGGGGAACTGTAATACATCTTCAAGAAATCATGAACAAATTGGGTACTATAGACATCTACGCACCCAACTTGAGGGAGAGTGTTGAAAAGAAGGATAACTCAACTCATCTTCATCACCAACCAAGTGTATCTACTTAGAAGCCCAAAAATCAGCCTGTATTGTCCAGCAAGCATGACCCATTTTGATGTGAACCCGTTGGGTATAAAAACCCTAGAACCCACGAACAAGTTAATTTAGCCCAAAAAATCGTTCCAACGAATTATTTGAACCGGTGGAATTAAAGACCTCAACCCTTGCCCTAAAGGAGGAAGAACCTAAGGTATATGACCTTAGACCCGTTTCTCACTAGATCAAGAACTTTGGTATAAAGATGGAATGAATAACGCCACAATCTAGATGGTTCGAAACCTAGATTGATAAGTCAAAGAACTAAACAAGACTCATATTTTGAATAAGTTCAAAATTCTCAAAAAAACAAGACTTGTGTGAAGAATTCTCACAATTTTATTAATTTTCTCAAAAGTGTTGTTTTACACAATGTATAATGACCTATTTATAGCCTAAAGGTAAAAACATAATTGGCAACTAAAAATTTAGTAACTCTCTAAACAATAAAGAATTAGGAAACTAAAAGTTACAAAAAATAAGAATTAGGAAACTAAATAAATCAAACTATTTTGACCAAGTCTTGCTGCTATTTTCTTCATTTTCGTCCTCCCTTGGTTTTGGGTAGTTTTGAGCCTTTTATTCTTCCAACTGGGCTTGTATAAGCATAATTAAGACTCCTTTTGGTTCTATATTTATTTGGGCTCCAATTTCTTGTTGTAAAGCCCCCTGAATTAAGTTATTCAGTGTTTTTTTGAATCTTTTAACTCGGGCCCTTGTCACCGGTCCAACTGGAACTTGAGTTGGATCTCGTAAATTTTTTGCAGTTTTGATGATCACATCATTCCCCCCTTCTTGACAACGATTTGTCCCCAAATCGTCACCTGTGTGAAAATGCATCCGCAGCCGCATTTTGCTCGGAAAAAGTCTCAACGAATTCAATCCATCAAACATGTCTCTTACCATCTTAATGAATTAACAACTCTTTGAATTTAACTCAAAAATAATTGTCGTGTGAAATTCACAGAAAGAATAACAAGAAAAATAAAGAAAGAAAATAAGTGAGAAATAAGGAAGTAGCAAATTTGGAAAAATTCCAAATTAAGAAAGATACAAAGATGGAATGAATTGAATAAGAAAAGTGAATAAAGGAAGAAAATAAAGAAGGTGGAAAAAAAAATAAAGAAGAAACAATAAAAGAAAAGAAAAAAAATTGGAAGCTACCTTTGTTTTATGAAAAATTATAGACAAATATGAACAACTCGAAGGGTAACCCGAAATTGCTCTGATACTAACTGATGTGAACCAGTTGGGTATAAAAACCCTATAACCCACGAACAAGTTAATTTAGCCCAAAAAATCATTCCAACGAATTATTTGAACCGGTGGAATTAAAGATCTCAACCCTTGCCCTAAAGGAGGAAGAACCTAAGGTATATGACTTTAGATCCATTTCTCACTAGATCAAGAACTTTGGTATAAAGATGGAATGAATGACGCCACAATCTAAATGGTTCGAAACCTAGATTGATAAGTCAAAGAACTAAACAAGACTCATATTTTGAATAAGTTCAAAGTTCTCAAAAGAACAAGACTTGTGTGAAGAATTCTCACAATTTTATTAATTCTCTCAAAAGTGTTGTTTTACACAATGTATAATGACCTATTTATAACCTAAAGGTAAAAATATAATTGGCAACTAAAAATTTAGTAACTCTCTAAACAATAAAGAATTAGGAAACTAAAAGTTACAAAAAATAAAAATTAGGAAACTAAATAAATCAAACTACTTTGACCAAGTTTTGCTGCTATTTTCTTCATTTTCGTCATTCCTTGGTTTTGGGTAGTTTTGGGTAGTTTTGGGCCTTTTATTCTTCCAACTGGGCTTGTATAAGCATAATTAAGACTCCTTTTGGTTTTATATTTATTTGGACTCCAATTTCTTGTTGTAAAACCCCCTGAATTAAGTTATTCAGTGTTTCTTTGAATCTTTTAACTCGGGCCCTTGTCACCGGCCCAACTGGAACTTGAGTTTGATCTCGTAAATTTCTTGCAGTTTTGATGATCACATCACATTTGGGCAGCCTAAACCAGCCCAAAATACATTAAAAAAATAAGCCCAAGGAAGCCCAAAAGTTTAGAGAAAAGTCTAGGAAGCAAATCAAAATAACTACGGGCAGTTTGGGCAGTATATATTTTAACAGTTAAAAAACTCGCTATTGGAATTCCTTGGGGTTTGAGCTCCAATGGGAATATTGCTTTTGAATCACTATCTACTGGCTCTTAAATAGAGCCTCATTGTATCCCCTAAAACTATGATTCAATGCTCTCAATCACCAATGTATTCTCTCATTGTTTTTCAATAAATTCAGAATTTATTTCATACTTTCTTTGTCTTTAGACTTTGATATTTCAACATACATGATTGTGAGTTATCATGTTCGGTTTATTAATCAGACCTTATCTTGACTCATATCAAGACGACTTTTCTAGTATTACACCCATCTTGACTTTACTAGCGCTATTTAGTAGCTTACAAGTCAAGAGTGTAAATAAATCTCATCTAAACATACTTTCACAATGCTTGAGGCGGTCACTAGTATGAGAGAGTCGACCTAATGCTTGGTGACATATTCATCAACACTAAAAACACATAAGATGTAAATAACAAATAACACATGCTGTCTCATGAAATATTTACATCACTATTGTTACATTACAATCTACATAATCCCAGATCTTAATATGATACAAGAACACATCTCTAGGGATTAGTTTAGTAAGAGGGTCTACAACTATTTGATGCATAGATATATATTATAAGATCACTTCCTTTTATGCTATAATATCTCTGATAAAATGATATTTTGTGTTTATATATTTTGTCCTACCATGATACTTTGGACCTTTTAATAGTCTATTGCTACTTGACTATCACAATTGATCCTTTCGAGTATCGAGGCATAGGCAACTATGCACAAAATTTTCAAAAATCTTTTAAGCCAAATAACCTCCTGGACAGCTACTGTACACGCAACAAACTCAACCTCCATAGTGGATTATGCTATGCAAGTCTGTTTCTTACTACTTGATAGGAACAAAATAAATATAATATTTGTAATTGATTTTTATATTATTTTGAGAAAATATTACACTAATTGTGGTGATTGATGTGTTAGATTAGTTAGAAGAAAGACAGGGAGAAATATGAAGAAAATGAGGTTTAATTGGAGTAATTATGCAAGAATGGAAGAACAGACAGAAGTGACTTTCGATTGTCTTTCGATTAGGGAAATAATTAACGATAGTATCTTAATTACAGAAAAAGTAAGGAGAGATTGGTCGTTTCGTGGTATTTAATGTCTATAACCAATTTATTCACATAATATCAAGTAATTTTTGTATCGATGATCAATCAAACACATCAAGATAGAAATAACTCTTTTGGCTAGACTTTACCTTAATTGACATCCTTTCTTTTAATTGGTGTGATCTAGTTATTTTACTTTGGTTAATTTTCATTGATTTATTTACTTGGTTATTTTAGATAATTTCATCAAAAACCTCTATATTTTTATTTTTATTTTTTTATTAAAAAAGATAAATCAGCCGTTCCCTGTGAATTGGACCCTGCTCACCATAGACTTATCTCTAGTGAAGTAGGTAATTTTATTTTTGGTTGTTTGATAACACACCAAATTTTGGCGCCACTGTCGGGGAGCGGTGTTGATAGATTTATTTCTTTTAAAATTTTACTTTCAATTTTTTTTTGGTGTATATGCCTCATTCTGCTCGTACATGAGAACTTGTGTTTGATCCAGAAATCGAGAAAACAGCTCAAAAACTAAAAAAAGAGACTCAGGAAGCAAAGAAGACAACAAGTGCATCACTTGGAAACAATCTGGCCAACCAACTCTTAGACTTAGACGTTGACGTTGAAGAGAAGAAAGTCAAGGAAATAAACATGGTAGCTCAACGGACTTTAAGGGAGTTGGCAACCCCTGAATTTAATCAACGACCTTTGTGCATTAATTTTTCTAATATTACTACTCCATTTGAATTAAAATCTGAACTGATTTATTTATTGCCTAAATTTCATGATCTTGTAGGGGAAGATCCTCATAAACATCTTAAGGAGTTCCACATTGTTTGTTCCACCATGAGACCACAGGGGGTAACCGAAGAACAACTTAAACTTGTTGTTTTTCCTTTTTCTTTGACAGATAAGGCCAAGAATTGGCTCTTTTATTTGCCTTTTAATTCTATTACTATTTGGCCTAACTTGGAGAGTATATTTTTAGAAAAATTTTTTCCAGCTTCCTCAATACAATAAGGAAACCTTATACGAATATTGGAAAAAATTTAAACAACTATGTGCTTGCTGTCTTCAATATCAAATTCCAGAACAGTTGTTGATCCAATATTTCTATAAAAGTCTTTCCCCAATGGAATGGAACATGATTGATGTTGTGAGTGGAGGAGAATTGGTGAACAAGACACCCGATGATGCGAGAAATTTGATTTCAAACATGGTAGCTAATGCCCAACAATTCGGAGGGAGACAAGAGGCTCCAAAAAGGATCAATGAGGTGAGTAGTTCTTCCCTCGAACATAAAATAGATTCCCTAACTTCTATTGTAGAAAGATTTGTTGTAGGACAAATCCAACAAGTGAAAGCATGTGGTATTTGCTCGAACATGGGACACCCAACCGATATGTGTCCTACTCTTCAAGAGGAGTGCAGCGAACAAATGAATGCAATTGGGGGATTTCCGGGACAACCACAACGGAAGTATAATCCCTTGTTCAAAAGGGGAATTAATCATCTTATCGTTACATTTCTAAAAGGCCTTGCCAAGAGTCCATCAAGCTCTTCTCCTTTGAAATCAAATAAATTCTTTATGAATTTTTTGTCTTAAAGATGAAGCCTTAAATTAGAGACAGCCTCCAACGGCTAGTAGAGAGGGGTCTTAACCCCTCTCTTGTTCTCTCATTTGCTGATGAGATCGTCAAGATTGCAAGGAATACACGAGACCCAACTCAAGTCCCAGTTGGGCCGGTGACAAAGGCCTGAGTTAAAAGATTCAAAAAAGCACCGAATAATTTAATTCAGGGGGCTTTACAACAAGAAATTGGAGCCCAAATAAATAAAGAACCAAAAAGGGCCTTAATTATGCTTATACAAGCCCAGTTAGAAGAATAAAAGACCCAAAACTACCCAAAACCAAGGGAGGACGAAAATAAAGAAAAAATAACAGCAAGATTTGGTCAAAATAGTTTGATTTATTTAGTTTTCTAATTTTTATTTTTTGTAACTTATATTTAGTTTCCTAATTCTTTATTATTTAGAGAATTACTAAATTTTTAGTTGTCAATAAAGTTTTTACCTTTAGGCTATAAATAGGTCATTATATATTGTGTAAGAAAACAACACTTTGGAGAGAATTAATAAAATTGTGAGGATTCTTCACACAGATCTTGTTCTTTTGAGAACTTTGAATTATTCAAGATAGGAGTCTTGTTTAGTTCTTTGACTTATCTATCTAGGTTTCGAACCATATAGATTGTGGCGTCATTCATTTCATCTTTATACCAAGGTTCTTGATCTAGTGAGAAATGGGTCTAAGGCCATATACCTTAGGTTCTTCCTCCTTTAGGGCAAGAGTTGAGGTTTTTAGTTCCACCGGTTCAAATAATTCGTTGGGACGATTTTTGGGCTAAATTAACTTATTCGTGGGTTCTAGGGTTTTTATACCCAACGGGTTCACATCATTTGCTCTCTAAATTCTCTCCATCTCCTTCTTCTATAAATAGGTTTCTATGTATTCGAGCAAAGGTATGAACAAAAGTTCAAAGTTATGAATGTTATTTGCTTTCATTATCAATAAATTTCAAATTTTCATTTCAAAGTTCTCTTGTGTTCTTACTTTGATCTTTCAACATCCCTATTCAAACACCTACAACCTAGGATGGTAGGATCATCCAAATTTTAGTTATGGGAATCGACAGCAAGGGTTTCAACAACAATCTCGACCACAATTTCTATTGATATTAAAATATAGCAAGCTAAGAATAAAGAAAGAAACTTCAAGAATTTAATTGAGAATTCAAAAAGAGTTTAGATGCAATGAAGGCATGTTTTTCATGCCTCCCAAAGAAACATATAAGCCCTATTTATAGAGAACAAGAAGAGGGGCAAGGAGATAAGAAAAGAGAGAGAGGAGAGGGCATTGTGCCCTCTCCAAATATGGCCGTTGGGGCTGTCCCCAACGGCTAGTTTTACTAGCCTTTGGGGACAGTCCCAACGGCTGTTTTTGCTAGCCGTTGGGGATAGTCCCAACGGCTGTCCCCCATTTGCTGGCCCGGGCTGGGCCCAATCCGGGCAAGGTCCATTTAGGGCCCAACTTAGAAACCTTAAAGGGATTACAATGAGAATGAAAAATTTACCCAAATTAAAGCTATACATTTAAACTTCATTCCCTTAGGACATAAACCCTAATTGTCCTTTATTTCAACATTTTCAACTGCATCAACCCTCTTCAAATTAAGGTATGTTTATAGAAGAAATTGTTAAAAGTTTGGCTAACAGCACTCAATTGTTTCAACAAGAAAACCAACGATATCAACTAGAGACAAGAACCAGCATAAAAAACTTAAAAAATCAGATGTCGCAATTGGCAACGACCGTGAGTCAAATGGAGAAAAGCAATGGGAAGCTACCCTCTCGAGTAGAGATCAACATGAGAGAAAACGTGAGTGTTATGGCAGTCAAGAATAAAAGGAAAGTGCAGGACAACTCATTAACAACAGAAGAAGATAAAGAGGCCGAACGAAACAAAACATCAAATATTGAATGAATCAGCCATGAAGGTAAATAAAAAAACCAATACTTCCAAGACTAAATTTATAATCCCTTCTCCGTTTCCTGGCAGGTTAGCAAGATCGAAGAAAGAGAATGAGAAGAAAGGGATCTTAGAGACTTTTCGAAAGGTGGAAATCAACATTCCGCTCTTGGATGAGATCCGACAAATGCCAAGGTACGCAAAATTCCTCAAGGAACTATGCACTAGGAAGACAAAGCTAGGAGGCAGTGATAAGATTTGTGTTAATGAGAATGTTTCAGCCATCATCTAAAGAAATTGCCCTTAAGTGTAAGGATCCTGGTATGTTCACCATACCATACCAATAATCATAGGGGTTAAGAGTATCGAGAAGGCAATGCTTGACCTAGGTGTATCAATCAATGTTATGCCCTTAACTATTTTTAGGTACTTGAATTTAGGACCTTTGAAGAAAACTAATGTGATCATACAATTACCTAATAGGTCCACATCATATCCTGAGGGAATTGTTGAAGATGTCTTAGTCAAGGTGAATGAATTGATTTTTCCGATTGATTTTTATATCATTGACATGGATGATGCTTGTTCACCAAACCTTGCTCTCATATTGCTTGGAAGGCCTTTTATGAAAACAGCAAAAACTAAGATTGATGTTGATAAAGGAACCTTGTCATTTGAATTTGATGGAGAGATTGTCACATTTAATATCTTTCATGTCATGCAATATCCAAATGACTCAGAATCCATTTTTCATGTTAGCATTATTGATTTTGTTGTGAATGAGAATGTTAAACAACATTTGGTACTTGATAAACTTGATCTTGTGCTGAAAAAGGAATGGATAGATAAACAAACCGAAGTAACTCAAGAAGAAGACACAGAGGAAACTATCATGGCTTTGCAGTCCACACCGGAGTTACCCCTCAGGCAAGTAAGTAATTTCCTGCCATTATCTCTTTCTAACGAGAAAATTCTTCCTTCTACAATGTAGGCCCCAAAGCTTGAGTTGAAGCCTTTACCTAAACATCTTAAGTATGCATGCTTGGGTGACAACGAAACCCTACCAGTAATCATAGCCAAGGACTTCGACCAAAAATCAAGAAGAGAGCTTAATGCGGCTATTGACAGAATACAAGATGGCTATTGGATGGACCTTGGTAGACATAAAAGGTATCAACCCTTCTGTCTGTATGCATCGCATTCTGCTCGAACCCGATTCCAAACCGGTAAGGGAACTTTAACGAAAACTCAATCCCATATAAAAGAAATTGTTTTGAAGGAAATTTTGAAACTGTTAGAGTTAGGAATTATATATCCTATTTCTAATAGTAGATGGGTAAGTCCGGTTCATGTTGTTCACAAAATGAGTGGATTTCAATTAGTGAAAAATGAGAATAATGAGCTGGTACCAATGAGATTTCAAACCTGATGACAAATGTGCATTGACTTTAAAAAATTAAATACCGCCACTCGAAAGAATCATTTCCCTTTACCCTTCATTGATCAAATGCTAGAAATATTGGCGGGTAAATTATTTTTTTGTTTCTTGGATGGGTACTCGGGCTATTATTTTTTTGCATATTGTAGGATGCCCTTTGGACTTTGTAATGCACCGAGAACATTTCAAAGATGCATGATTAGTATATTTTCTGATTTAATTGAAGATTGCATCGAAATTTTCATGGATGATTTTACGGTGTATGGTGATTCATTCAATTAGTGCTTAGATAATTTGTGTAAGGTTCTTAAGAGATGCATTGATACTAATATAGTCCTTAACTATGAGAAATGTCAATTTATGGTGAAGGAGGGAATAGTGTTAGGTCATGTAATTTCTTCAAGAGGCATTGAAGTTGACAAAGCCAAGGTGGATTTAATTGCAAACTTGTCATATCCTACTAATGTGCGAGAAATTCAAAGTTTTCTTGGCCATGCAGGTTTCTATCGGCGATTCATCAAGGACTTCTTGAAAATAGCTCAACCACTCTCGAGATTGTTGTAACATGATGTTACATTCGATTTTGGAAATGAGTGTAAGGAAGCTTTTAATACATTGAAAACTTTGCTAACTTCAACTCCGATTTTGCAGGCATCCAATTGGGATCTACCATTTGAGTTGATGTGCAACGCAAGTCACTATGCTGTGGAAGCTGTGCTTGGACAAAAGGAAGGGAAGGAATCTCATGTCATTTACTATGCATCGAAGACACTCAATCCTGCGTAATGCAACTATACCACAACTGAGAAGGAACTTCTTGCCATAGTTTTTGCTTTTGAGAAATTTAGATCTTATTTGTTAGGCTCTAAAGTTGTCGTTTACTCTACTCATGCAGCCTTGAAGTATCTGCTTTTGAAGAAAGAGTCAAACCACGACTTATCCGATGGGTATTGCTTTTGCAAGAATTCGATTGGGAGATTAAGGACTGGAAGGGACTTGAAAATTCTATAGCTGATCACTTGAGTCACTTGGTGTGAGATGAAGAATCCTTACCTATATCTGAGACATTTCCGAATGAGCACTTGTTTACCCTACAAGGTAAGACAAGTAAGGAACCTTAGCTTGCTGACATTGTAAATTTTCTTATAATTGGGATTCTTTCACATGACCTAAGTATTGCACAAAGGAACAAGCTTAGGAATGACTCGAATACTACATTTGGGATGAACCTTACTTGTGAAAAATAGAATCTGATCAAATCATTTGTAGATGCGTGCCTAACGATGAAATTCATTCTATACTTACTCATTGTCATAGTTATGTATGTGGTGGTCATTTTGGTCCCAAAAGAACAGCTAGAAAAATTCTAGATAGTGGTTTTTATTGGGAAACACTCTTTAATGATGCATACCAATATTGTAAGAGTTGTGGGAATTGTCAAAGGATTGGCAACATATCTTCTAGGGATGAAATGCCTCAAACCCAATCTTATTTTGTGAGATTTTCGATGTATGAGATATGGATTTTATGGGACCTTTTCCTAGTTCATGTGGCTTTCTATATATTTTGCTTGCAGTGGATTATGTCTCAAAATGGGTAAAAGCAAAAGCTACCCACACCAATGATTCTAAGGTTGTTGTAGGTTTCCTTAAATCTAATATTTTCTGTAGGTTTGGGGTACTAAAGGC
The DNA here is from genome assembly GCA_033439265.1 of Dillenia suffruticosa. Lineage (NCBI taxonomy): Eukaryota > Viridiplantae > Streptophyta > Magnoliopsida > Dilleniales > Dilleniaceae > Dillenia > Dillenia suffruticosa. Next base: position 16,760,076 of record JAVTVX010000029.1, read on the forward strand.
GATCATTAGTAATCAAGGTACACATTTTTTGCAATCGTACAGTAGAAGCTTTAATACTCAAATACGGAGTTAATCACCGAGTAGCCACCGCATATCATCCTCAAACCAATGGGCAAGCAAAAGTTTCTAACCGTGAGATCAAGAGCATGTTGGAAAAAACAGTAAATCCAAGCCGTAAGGATTGGAGTTTACAATTGGAGGATGCACTATGGGTATATCGAACTGCATTTAAAACCCCAATTGGAATGTTACCATACAGATTAGTTTTTGGTAATTTATGTCATTTACCGGTTGCAATTGAACATCGTACTTTTTGGGCAGTTAAGCAATACAACATAGATGCCAAGGAAGTTGGAAGGGAGAGGAAGCTACAACTTCAGGAGTTGGAAGAGATTTGTTTGGAAGCTTACAACAATCCAAGGCTTTACAAAGAAATGACTAAACTTGTTCACGATAAATTTCGTCGACAAAAACAATGCTTTGAAGGTCAGAAAGTGCTCCTTTTCGATTCGAAATTGAAGTTTATGCTAGATAAGTTAAAGTCTCGATGGATAGGACCATATTCGGTAGTACGCATTTCTCCTCATGGTGCTAGTGAAATTAAAAATATAGAAACTAACAACACTTTTAAGGTGAATGGACAATGATTAAAACCATTAATTGACGGATTTGATGTCTCTACAGTGGAGGAAGTTCAATTGGCACATCTTACATACAAGGAGGAGTAAGACGAGAAGACAATGTCGAGCCAAAGACGATAAACAAAGGCGCTCATTGGGAGGCAACCCAATAGTCCTTTTTTTTTTAATTTATTATTATTATTATTATTATTATTTATTTTATTTATTTTCCTTTCTTTAAACTTGATTTAGGAGTGATTTTATTTTTTAAAAAAAATCAGAAGTGGTCGCACTTTAGGGCGTGCCATGCCCTATCTCCTACTCATCTGCCCACCTCATTTACACGGACAGACATCATTTTCCTTTAAGGCGTGCCCACGCCATAACCTCTTTTCACACCTGCCCATATCACTACTACTGGCAGACGTACTCACACGATAGGGCGTGACCATGCCCTAAAACCCGTTTACGTCTACACCTAAGACCATTAGACAGACAGAAACTCACTTCATTTAAGGCGTGGGCACGCCTTAAGTTCAGACCACTTTTGCTCTTTAAAAAAAAAAAAAGTCGAAAAGAAGAATCAAAATCAAATTGTTCTGCTCAAACCTTTCGACATTTGTTTTCTAGGGTTTTCTTTCCCCTTTCGCCTTCGACGCTATCACCGTTGCTGCCACCGATGGCCAAAAAATAGACACCTTCACCACCATTGCAATCACTCTGGCCTCCGCCTACGTTGGCCCTAGGGACCGAAAAGTTAGGGTGCATCTTGAATCTCTCTCCTTTGATAGCGACGAATCGCCTTCACCGCCTCCCGCAAACCCTTCGCCTTCCACCTCTCGATCCCGTCCACACTCACCCTCTAGTCCACCCATGGGCCATCACAAACCTCCTATCCTCATCCTCTTTGAGTGATCGCAACCCCCCATTTCCCAACCCTAAATCCCTAATCCCCTGTACCAGAGACAGCAGCCAAACCCTCCTCTTCCCATCCAAAAAGGCCTTGCGTCCATTCAAGGGTGGTGAAAGGGAAGTCTGTCCTTCCCCCGCCACGTACTCACCTTCGCGGCTGTCTACGATTTCATTCCGTTGAAGCGCAACAAAGGTACTTTGCTATTTCTGTTCGACCTATCATTCCTTGTAAATCTTTTCATTTTCCATTGTTGCAAGTACTGAATATGCATGACTCCATTACCCGATATCTCTCTGCTATTGGCTGGGAGCAATACTTGAATTGCACTTTCCCTGTCTTGCTTGAATTAACTTATAAATTTTACACCACTTTTCACTTTCACACACCCATAGATTTCACTGCCTACACCCCTAAGTTAATTCATTTTCGCTTGATGAATCACTCATTTCATCTCTCCTTGACTGAATTTAACATTGCTTTAGGGTTCCTCAATGAGGCTCAAACACAGTTCTCTTACATATTAGACTAGTTTCTGTGATTTCCCTCCCGATTTTAACTCTACATGCATGCGCATCTGGACTTAGCTGACTGTAGATCCTGTTCCTTACCACCTTAGTCATTCTAAGGGTAGCTATCTGAAGGATAATGCATTGCGCCTCATTCATAGGGTCCTGGCCTTTAGTTTCTCTGGCCGCAAGAATAGCTCCGCCATTTGTACTAAACCTGAACTTTTTTTTCTCTGGTGCATGCACACCAACCAACGGGTTAATTTTGGGTATTGGGTAACCTCCCAATTTATGTTTTGTGTGAACAAACCAATGCCACCATTAATTGAGGTTGGAAGCCTCAAAACATTAAGCTCATTCTAAAGATCCCTATATTCCCCAAAATATTCGGGTAGGGTCTTGTTAAAAATAAGGGAGAAGATGAAGATAAGTCTCAAGGTATTCAACTTGAAAATATGATAATGTCATAAACATTGGGCCTTTTATTTTTTAATGTTCAGAATTTGGCAACATATTTATGACCCAAAATACATTCAAAAACAAGCCCAATGAAGCCCAAAAGTATGGAGAAAAGTCTAAGAGGTAAACCCAAATAGCTAGGGGCAGTTTGGGCAATGTATATTCCAACAGTCCAAAAACTAGCTGTTGGAATTCCTTGGGGTTTGAGCCCCAACGGGAATATTGACTTTGTTCTCTCTCTACTGGCTATTTTTCTCCCTTTGCCTATAAATAGAGCTATTGCTCTCCTTGTAAAATTAAGAGGAAGATAATCTCTCTTCCTTTCTATCATTCTACTACATCAATAAAAACCAGAAGTTTATTAGATTTCTCTCTCTTCTTAGTCAAAAATCCAACATGGTATCAGAGCAAACATCGACTCCGGGGTTGGGAAATTCTCTTCCTCAAATCTCTTCCTTTCAAATCCAACTTTTCTCCCAAATTATTCTAAGCTCAACCAATTACTTCCAATGGGCTAGTCATATCAGAAGATCTCTCAATGGAGCAAAACTTCTGTCTTTCATTACAAAAGATCCTATGGATCGGCTAGACCCACGATTTGATGAATGGAAGGAGCTGGATGATCAAGTGTTCCTATTGCTAACAAGCTCCATGGATCAAGCACACAAAAATATGGTAATGTGCTGTCCGAGTTCCAAATCCTTATGGGAGCAAATGTATGGGTTATATGGTCAGGAATCAAACTTGAGCAGAATATTTGAAATACAAAAAAGGATTGCGGCCATCCAAATGGAGGAGAAATCAATTACACAATTGTTCGGAGAACACGAGGACTTGTGGAATGAGCTTAACACATTGAGACCTCTCACAAGTGATATAAAAGTGCTGCAAAAGAGACAAGATGAAGACAAGGTGTTTTCATTGCTCTCATCACTCAATGAGTCATTTGTACAACTTCGACAGGAAATTCTTCGAATGAAAGAATTTCCATCATACCAAGAGACTCGATTTATGATTCAAAGAGCTGCAGCTTCTCAAAGGCTTGAAGAAAGCAATCAGTCCAAAAGTGAAGTTCATGGGTTCTCCACAAAGCAGAATGAGCAAGCTGCAAATAAGGCTCATCAGGGAATAAAAAAGGTGTGTTCTCATTGCAAAAAGTTGGGACATACCAAGGATGGTTGCTGGTTTCTTCATCCTAACCTTAAACCTGAGTTCATCAAGAAAAAAGAGCAAGAGAGGAGGGAGCAAAATGCTCAACCAGCTGCAAACAAAGCAAATCTGACATCTCAAAAATTAGGAAAATCCTCCTCAGGTACTTGCTCTAACTCATCTGTTACTTCTTCAAAATGGTTGATAGATTCAGGTTGTGATCACCATATGGTCAAAGATAAGCAAAATTTTCAGAATCTTGAACCTCTCCTAGAACCTAAAATGGTTAAAGTTGCGAATGGACATAATTTCAAAATTAAGCAAATTGGGGATGTTGAAATATTTGGAAGAAAATCAAAGGCCTTATATGTTCCTCAATTTACCTCTAATCTTATGTCCATTGGACAAGTCACTAAGGACTTAAATTGCAAAGCTATTTTTGACCCTCATTCTGTTGTTTTTCAGAATTTGGAGACGAATCAAGTGATTGGTAGTGGTTCTATGCAAGATAACTTGTATTTTTGGAAACAAGATAGTTTTGTATTTTCCGCAATCCGAGAGGAAAGTTACCTCCTTTGGCATGCTAGATTAGGTCATCCTTCTATGCAAGCTCTGAAATGCCTATTCCCATCAAAAAATTGTAGTGATAGACATTGTGAAGCATGCATTTTTGGAAAGGAAACCCGAATGTATTATCCTATTTCTGAAACTCAATATAAAAAGCCTTTTGATCTTGTTCACTCGGATGTATGGACTTCACCTATGATATCTAGAAGGGGATTTAAGTATTTTATCTCATTTATAGATCATAAGTCTAGGTATACATGGGTGTATATGCTAAGATCAAAAGACCAAGTTTATGAAGCCTTCAAGTCCTTTTACAAGTATATTATAAAACAATATGAGGCCAACATTAAAATTCTTAGGACAGATAATGGTGGGGAATATATGAGCACCAATTTCAAAAATTTCATTGAGGAGAATGGAATTATTCATCAAACTAGTTGTCCCTACACTCCCCAACAAAATGGAGTTGCCGAACGCAAAAATAGACATCTCCTAGAAATAGCTAGAACTATCATGTTCTTTGCTAATATGCCTAAGCGTTTTTGGAGTGATGCGGTTAGTACCGCAGCTCATTTAATAAATCGTCTTCCAACTAGAGTTCTCCATGGAAAATCTCCATTAGAGTTGCTTAGAAAAGACAAACCAAACCTCTCTCACCTTAGAGTTTTTGGGTGTATTTGTTATGTTCATATTCCTAGGCAGTTTAGAGATAAGTTAGATATCAAAGGAAGGAAATGTGTTTTTATTGGGTACGCTTCATTCCAAAAAGGATATATTTGTTTTGAACCTGACTCTAACAAGGTATACACATCGAAAGATGTGATATTTGTAGAAAATGAATTCTTTTTTGCAGGAGAAAAATATGAAGAAAATTCATCAAGCAATGACTTGCGAATCTTCTGCGATGTTCCCATAAATTCTCCTCTGGTTCCTCAAGAATCCAATGAAGAGAATTCACTTTCAGGGGGAGAAAACGAAGAGGGAGGAGTGGATGAGTCTGAAAATGAAGAGAACTCTTCCGAAGAAAGAGAAGAAGGCGAGGGATTACCTACCTTAGGAGAATCCGGAGACGAAACTAGACTGCCCTCTCCGCTGGCTCCTCCACTTCGACGTTCCACCAGATTGAGGCTTCCTCCCTCAGAGTGGATCAACAGAAGAGTTTATTACAATTCTAAGGTAACTCACTATCCTATTTCAAATTACTATTGTGTATCTAATACTTCCTCAAGCCATCAAGGGTTCTTGAGTGGCATTGACTCATCACAGGAACCTAAGGATTTTGATGAGGCAAATACCAAACCCGAATGGAGACAAGCTATGCTTGAAGAACTAGATGCATTGAATAAAAATGGGACGTGGGAGATTACTACTCTCCCTAAGGGAAGAAAGGCTGTCGGGTGTAAATGGGTGTTCAAAATCAAGTATAAAAGTGATGGATCCATTGAACGCTACAAGGCAAGACTTGTAGCCAAAGGATTCACACAAACTTATGGAGAAGACTACACTGAGACTTTTGCCCCTGTTGCCAAAATGAAAACGATAAGGGTTTTGATGTCAATTGCAACCAATGGAGAATGGCCAATGTATCAAATGGACGTGAAGAATGCTTTCCTTCAAGGGGACTTAGACGAAGAAATCTACATGCAAATTCCCCAAGGGCTAGATGAGGATTCAAACATCAAGGTGTGTCGTCTTAAAAAAGCAATCTATGGGTTAAAACAATCTCCTCGTGCCTGGTATGCAAAATTAAGTTCAACACTTCTTGGTAATAACTTTAAGAAATCCATTAGTGATTCCTCCATGTTTACTAAAGTTAACAATGAAGAAATCACTATTGTTCTTATTTATGTAGATGATATAGTTATTACAGGAAGTGATATGAATGGTATTGATCAAGTTAGAAATTTCCTTAAATCTACTTTTGAGATTAAAGATTTGGGAAAACTAAAGTATTTCTTAGGAATAGAGCTTGCCTATTCTCATAAGGGGCTAGTTCTATGCCAAAGGAAATATGTACTTGACCTTTTGCAGGAAACTGGAAAGGTAGGAGCTAAACCAGCAGCAACTCCTATATCCATAGCAGAACGAGCACAAGGTGATGAAGAAATGTTCCAGGATATTCCTAGATATCAAAGACTTGTGGGGAGGCTCATCTACCTCACCATTACAAGACCAGATATCACCTATGCCGTCAGCTTAATCAGTCAACGGATGCATGCTCCAAGGATTCAAGATTGGAAGGCAGCAGAAAGAATTCTCAAGTATTTAAAAAGCTCACCAGGAAGGGGAATTCTTATGAAAAACAACCACAGCATGGAGATTTATGGCTACTGTGATGCAGATTGGGCTGGGGATGTCACGGACAGGAGATCCACCACCGGCTACTGCATGTTCGTGGGAGGAAATCTTGTAACATGGAAAAGCAAGAAACAATCTGTTGTATCCAGATCAAGCGCTGAGGCTGAATACAGAGCAATGGCAGCGGCTACAAGCGAAATAGTTTGGCTAAAGGCATTACTTGAGGAGATGGGATTTCCTACTATCGCTCCTATTCTTCTACATTGCGATAATCAAGCAGCTCTTCATATCGCTGCCAATCCAGTATTTCATGAAAGAACGAAGCACATTGAGGTTGATTGTCATTTTGTTCGAGAAAAATTAGAAAACAAGACAATTTCAACCTCATATGTTAGAAGTGAAGACCAGCTAGCTGTCATTTTCACTAAGGCAACAACTGAGAAACATCTTCAGCACATCCTTAGCAAGTTAGGGTCCATAGACATCTATGCACCTAACTTGAGGGGGAGTGTTAAAAATAAGGGAGAAGATGAAGATAAGTCTCAAGGTATTCAACTTGAAAATATGATAATGTCATAAACATTGGGCCTTTTATTTTTTAATGTTCAGAATTTGGCAACATATTTATGACCCAAAATACATTCAAAAACAAGCCCAATGAAGCCAAAAGTATGGAGAAAAGTCTAAGAGGTAAACCCAAATAGCTAGGGGCAGTTTGGGCAATGTATATTCCAACAGTCCAAAAACTAGCTGTTGGAATTCCTTGGGGTTTGAGCCCCAACGGGAATATTGACTTTGTTCTCTCTCTACTGGCTATTTTTCTCCCTTTGCCTATAAATAGAGCTATTGCTCTCCTTGTAAAATTAAGAGGAAGATAATCTCTCTTCCTTTCTATCATTCTACTACATCAATAAAAACCAGAAGTTTATTAGATTTCTCTCTCTTCTTAGTCAAAAATCCAACACCCTAGCCACGTTACAACCAAATGAAATACTTTTAGATTGATGCATGAAATTCAAAATTCTAAGTGGTGGAGATTTGATATATTTGCAATCATATGGTTGTTTTAGTGATTTCCCTTTGGAGAGGATTGTTGGATCTTGTTGTTTGGATTTCATAAGGAGCTGTTAGGTCATGTAGTGGTTATTTTAGTTCGAAACTGTTGAAAAGAGGAATTAATCAACCTATCATCACATTCTAAAAAGGGCCTTCCCAAGAGTTCAACAAGTTCTTCTCAAGGATGGAGCCTTAATTTAGGCTGGCTCGCAGAAGGGCCCAGCCCGGGCCAGCAAAAGGACCCGTTTTGGCCCAGCAAAGGGGGCCCAATTGGGCCCCAACGGCTAGGCAAACCAAGCCGTTGGAAGCTGTCCAACGGCTAGTAATTCTAGCCGTTGGAGACAGCCTCCAACGGCTAGTAGAGAGGGGTCTTAACCCCTCTCTTGTTCTCCCTTTTTGCTCTCTAATTCTCTCCCTCATCTTCTTCTATAAATAGGCTTCTATGTATTCAAGCAAAGGCATGAACAAAAGTTCAAAACTATGCATGTTATTTGCTTTCTATTTCAATAAAATTCAGAGTTATATTTCAAGATCTCTTGAGTTCTTTTTTTGATCTTTCAACATGGTATCAGAGCAAACGATCCCATCCTCTTCAAGGTTGGGTGACCCTCCTCCTTCCATAAACTTTTCCCAAATACAAAGTATATCCTCTATCCAATTGAAATGGGGGAATTACTATCAATGGGCAAATGTAATGAAGAGGGCACTCAACCTTCACAACCTAGAGAGTCATGTTCTTAATGATCCACTTGAAGAAACAGATCCATCCTTTCGAGAATGGAAGAAAAGGGATGATCATGTTTTTATTCTTCTCCTTAACTCTCTAGATGAAACTCACAAAGCAATGGTGTCATGCGCCCCAAATGCAAAAACTTTGTGGGATGAAATGTTCTCTCTCTATGGCTTGGAATCCAACCTTGGGAGAATCTTTGAGCTTAAGAGACAAATTGCTTCCATCAAAAAGGAAGGTAAATCTCTTCCTCAATACTTTGGGGAGTATTCAGATGCTTGGAATGAGCTGATTACTTTATGGCCAGATTCCATAGATCTCAAGGTCATTCGAAAAAGAAGAGAAGAAGATAAAATATTTGGTCTTCTCATGGGTCTAGATGATTCATATTCTCATCTAAGGCAAGAGATTCTTCGAATGAAGGACTTTCCATCATTTGAGGAAGTCCAAAATATGATTCAAAGGTCTGAAGTGAGCATTAGATTGGAAGAAAACTCTAAGCAAAAATTGGAAGCTCAAGCATTCATTGCCTCTACAAATGAAGTAGTTGCTGCCAAAATGAATCAAACTCAAAGGAGAAATGAGATATGTTCTCATTGTAAGAAAAGAGGCCATTCAAAGGATAAATGCTGGCTCTTGCATCCCCAACTAAAGCCCAAAGTATTCAGGCAAAGGGACCAGCAAGGAGCTCCAAACGGATTTGGTTCAGGACAGCAAGCTGCTACCCAATTCGTAAAGGTTCAAGCACCATCCTTGGCTGACTTTGCTGCACTCCAAACTCAACTAAATGAGGTTGCACAAAAGCTTCAACACATAGCTCCTTCATCCGGTAAAAATCAAGAACCTTTCTCATATTTAAATTATGAAAATTTTCTCATTGATTCGGGAACCGAATGTCATATGGTTAAGGATAGAGCAAAAATAAAGAGATTTGAAAACCTTCCAAACCATATGACTATTCGAGTTGCAAATGGACAAGATTTGAGAGTAAATCAAGTTAGGGAAGTTGACATTTTTGGAAAACCAACAAAGGCTTTATATGTCCCCAAACTTACCTCAAACCTACTAAGATCACCAAGGATCAAAAGTGTAGAGTTGTTTTTGAGCCAAATAATGTCTCTTTTCAGGACCTCAAGTCGAATCAATTGATTGGCAAGGGTTCTAGAAGAGGACTTTATTACTTGGATCAAGAACAAAATGCACATGTAGCTCATGTTAAGGAGGATCAATCTCTTTGGCATAGACGCTTAGGACATCCCAGTGATCGAGCTTTAAAACGTCTATTCCCAACTTTAAATTTTGAGAATAGACATTGTAAAACTTGTATTTTGGCAAAGGAAACCCGAACAATGTATCCTATTTCAGAAACAATATATGAAAATCCTTTTGATTTAGTTCATTCCGATTTTTGGACTTCACCCATCATGTCCCACTTAGGTTACAAATACTTCATTACTTTCATTGATCACAAAACAAGGCACACATGGGTGTATCTTCTAAATACCAAAGACCAAGCTCTTGAAGCACTCAAGAGCTATGTGAAGTATGTAACCAAACTATATAATGCCAATATAAAAGTCCTAAGGTCAGATCATGGTGGTGAGTTTACAAGTCTTAATTTCAAAAATTACCTTAAGGACAATAGCATTATACACCAAATGTCTTGTGTTTACACACCCCAACAAAATGGGGTAGCGGAAAGGAAGAATAGACACATACTTGAAATATCTAGAGCTATGATGTTTTATGCAAACATGCCTAAGAAATTTTGGTGTGATGCGGTTAAAACTGCGGTACATGTGATCAATCTAATGCCCACCGAAGTTTTAAAAGGGCAATCTCCCCTTGAGGTTCTCCTAGGAAGGAAACCAAATATTTCCCACCTTAGGATATTTGGTTGCACATGTTACATTCACATTCCTACACACCTAAGGAATAAACTAGAACATAAAGGGAAAAGTGTATATTTCTTGGATATGCAGCCTTTGAAAAAGGCTATAGGTGCTATGATCCGACCACTAACCGAATATACACATCAAAAGATGTGATATTTTTAGAAAGTGAGTTCTATTTCGCAGGAAATGAAGAAATAAAGGAAGCTCCAAAGACTGAAATTCCTCCTAGCACTTGGGACTTCCTCATATCGCCTCCTCAAGAAGCTGAACAAACCGAAGGAAACTCCACCTCTGAAACAAGCCATAACTCTCAAGATGATAATTCAGAAGCTTTAGAGACTGAACAACCTATTGTTTCAGGGGGAGAAAGTGATACAAATGAGGGGAATACAAACGAGGAGGAATCTCTTGAAATCGAGGAGGAACCGAATGAACCACCACCTCAACTAAGAAGATCAACCAGGCTTATCTTCCTCCATCCGAATGGGTCAATCGAAGGGCATTCGATAACTCTAAGGTAACCTCCCATCCTATTTATGATTATTATACCACCTCACATGTTTCCTTGGACCACCAAGCTTTCTTGAGTAATTTAGATAAAGAAGTGGAACCAACGTCATTTGAGGAGGCATCAAAGGATCCAAGATGGAGAAAAGCAATGGAGGAGGAACTAAAAGCTCTATCAAAGAATGGGACATGGGAAATCACTTCACTACCAAAAGGGAAGAAAGCCGTAGGATGTAAATGGGTATACAAAATCAAGCACAAAAGCGATGGATCAATTGAGCGATTCAAAGCAAGACTAGTAGCCAAAGGGTATACTCAAGCATATGGGATTAATTATAAGGAGACCTATGCTCCAGTTGCAAAAATGAATACTATTAGAGTCCTCTTATCCCTTGCGGTGAATCACGGTTGGAACCTATTTCAAATGGATGTAGCAAATGCTTTTCTCCAAGGAGATCTAGAAGAAGAAGTCTACATGCAAATACCAATGGGTCTTCAATCTCAAGGAGGAAATGCATGCAAACTTTATAAGGCAATTTATGGTTTCAAACAATCTCCAAGAGCTTGGTATGCAAAGTTAAGTCATACTTTCCTTAGTCATGGATTTCATAAATGCAATAGTGATTCATCTCTCTTTATTAGAAAAACTAATGATTATATCACAATAGCACTAGTTGATGTAGATGATATTATCATCACAGGTAGTGATTTGCATCAAATAAACCTAGTTAGAAATTTTTTAAAGTCCAGATTTGAAATTAAAGATCTAGGAAAACTAAAGTATTTTCTAGAAATTGAGTTAGCCTATTGTCTCATTTGGCTAATTCTCTCCCAAAGAAAATATGCTATTGACCTTTTATAGGAAACAGGAAAGCTTGGAGCAAGACCAGTTTGCAGTCCAGTTTCCTCTTCCGGTCCTTTAGCCGATGATAATGATCCTCTAGAAGACATTGAAAGATATTAAAGGTTGGTTGGGAGACTTATCCACCTCACCATCACACGGCCAGACATAGCATATGCCATTAGCTATGTAAGTCAATTCATGCACTCTCCAACAAAAGGCCATTGGAGAGCAGCTGAAAGGATCCTTCATTATATCAAAGGATCCCTGGGGCTAGGCATTTGGATGAAGAACAATGGAAGTTCAAACATTGAAGGGTATTGTGACGCTGATTGGGCGGGTGACTCCACCGATAGAAAGTCTACCACTGGGTATTGCATGTTTGTAGAAGGCAACTTGGTAGCTTGGAAGAGCAAAAAACAGTGGGTTGTGTCTAGATCAAGTGCAGAGGCTGAGTATAGGGTCATGGCAGCTAGTGCAAGCGAGATAGTATGGTTAAAGGCTTTAGTAGAAGAACTAGGATTCACAGTCTCCACTCCAATCAAGCTCCATTGTGACAATCAATCAGCAATTCACATTGCCACTAATCCGGTCTTCCATGAACGCACCAAGCACATAGAAGTTGATTGTCATTTTATTTATCAAAAGGTAGAAGAAAAACTCATTGTGACTCCTCATATCAAAGGAGAAGATCAGCTAGCGGATATCTTTACAAAAGGAGGAACAACAGCTCACCTACAAGAAATGATGGGCAAGTTGGGTACCATAAATATCTACGCACCCAACTTGAGGGGGAGTGTTGAAAAGAGGAATTAATCAACCTATCATCACATTCTAAAAAAGGGCCTTCCCAAGAGCTCAACAAGTTCTTCTCAAGGATGGAGCCTTAATTTGGGCTGGCCCGGGGCCCAGCCCGAGCTAGCAAAAGGGCCTGTTTTGGCCCAGCAAAGGGGTCCCAATTGGGCCCCAACGGCTAGGCAAACCTAGTCGTTGGAAGCTGTCCAACGGCGAGTAATTCTAGCCGTTGGAGACAGCCTCCAACGGCTAGTAGAGAGGGGTCTTAACCCCTCTCTTGTTCTCTCTTTTTGCTCTCTAATTCTCTCCCTCATCTTCTTCTATAAATAGGCTTCTATGTATTCAAGCAAAGGCATGAACAAAAGTTTAAAACTATGCATGTTATTTGCTATCTATTTCAATAAAATTCAGAGTTATATTTCAAGATCTCTTGAGTTCTTTCTTTGATCTTTCAATAGGAACACTGTGAAATACTTTTTGTTTCAATTATTCCTTCAGTTTTACTTTTTAATGGTAATTATTGAGTTGGGGACTTGGAAGAAAAACAGGTTGTTAGTTTTAGTTTTAGATGAGTTAGGAATGTTTGAGGACAAGCATCATCTAGGTATGGGGGAATTTGATAGGAACAAAATAAATGTAATATTTGTAATTGATTTTTGTATTATTTTGAGAAAATATTATATTACTTGTGGTGATTGATGTGTTAGATTAGTCGGAAGAAAGACAGGGAGAAATATGAAGAAAAAGAGACTTAATTGGAGCATTATGCAAGAATGGAAGAACATACATAAGTGACTTTTCATTAGTACGTGGGCACACTGAATGCAATGAGAAATATAAGACTTTTGAATATTCTATTTTTCATTCCTAATATTTAGAAATGTGAAATTTTGGAAAGTTGTAAATGTAAAAAAAATATTTTATTTAGAATTTTCTTTTACTTGAAGTTTTTAGGATTTTATTTTTTAGAAATTTTCATTTAATTTTAGAGAATATTTTGGAATAATTTTACAAAGATAAAATAGGAGGATTTACCTCTCCTTTAGGGTTGTAGCCGGCCCCCACTAGTTAGATATATAAGCATTGTTTTCTAACTTTTGGAGGCATCCAGGAAAAGCACAGGGAGCTGCAGCCTTAGCCGAGAAAGGAGATTTTTTTTGTCATTCTTTATTCCTTGGAAGCAATAAAAATTTATTGTGAGTTTCCTTTTATTATGAGTTCATTCTAATTTCTTTTCTAGTCAAAAAATTATTGAAATCTTGATAAATAATAATTTTGAGATCTAAATGATTTTATTTGCTTGATATTTGTGGTTATTTATTTAATCTCTATATTTAATATTTATGATTGTTTTGAGATTGTTAAATAGAGTGCTATATTTAATAACCCTAAAATAATCTATAATCATTTAAAAACAACAAGATTTGTCTGTTTTTAATATAGTGATAATTTACAAAATTTTATGGACTCGCAAGCAGTAGAATTTATATTAAGAGATTATATAATCTAATTTAATTAAATTCAGTTTGGAATTTACTAATTAGAATTGGATCTCTCTGGATCTTAATATTGTCGGAACATTAAATCCAACGAGAGTCACTTAGGTTTCTTTCGATTAGAGAAGTAATTAATGATAGCATCTTGATTACCGAAAAAGTAATGAGAGATTGGTCGCTTCATGGTACTTAGCGGCTATAACCAACTTATTTACATAATATCGAGTAATTTTTGTATCGATAATCAATCAAACACATCAAAATGGAAATAACTCATTTGGCTAGGTTTTAGCTTAATTGACATCCTTTCTTTTAATTGGTGTTATCTAGTTATTTTACTTTGGTTAATTTTTATTGATTTATTTACTTAGTTTTTTTAGATAATTTCACCAAAAACCCCGCATATTTTTATTTTTATTTTTTTATTAAAAGAGATAAATCAGTCATTCCCTGTAGATTCCACCCTGTTCACCATAGACTCATCTCTATTGAAGTAGGTAATTTTATTTTTTGTTGTTTAACGGCACACCACTACTCCAAGATATGGCCGTTATTTTGCAAAAACACATATCTTGATGTGGATTTTCTTTCATCTAGGTGACCACTTCAATCTACATAGTGTAACTTACCAAATTTAGATCATTACCCAGGTAGCACAGAGCATAATTAGTGGTACCTTTAAGATATCTTAACATTCTCTTTACCGCTCGCCAATGAGTTGGTTTAGAATTTGATTGATATCTGCTTGCCACCAACTGCATAGCAAATGTCAGGATGAGTACACATCATGACATATATTAAGCTCCCTATGACACTTGCATATGGAACTCTTTCCACATATTTAGAATCTTATAGAGTCTTAAAACACATTTTTTTACTAAGGGTTTCACCTTTCGCAATTGGTGTATCAATAGATTTGCAATCTAATATATGAAATCGTTTTAGGATTTTCAAAATATAAGATTCATGCGATAAAGTAAGAAACTTCTTTGAACGATTTCGTTGGATTTTCATACCAAGAATGTAAGTTGCTTTATTCATGTTTTTCATTTCAAAATTTGAAGATAACCAATTTTTAATAGTAATAATAATATCTAGATTATTTCCCTATAATAAGATATCATCTATATAAAGTGACAATATCATAAAGTTATATTCTAACTGTTTTATATAAATACAATGGTTCTCTTCAATTATCATAAGTCCATATATAAATATGGTTTTATGAAATTTTAAATACCATTATCTAGATGATTGTTTAAGACCATAAATCATTTTTCGGTGTTTGCAAACTTTGCGCTTCTGCTCTTTAACAATGAAACCTACAGTTTGCTCCATGTAGATTTTCTCATCCAATCCTCCATTGAGAAGAGCAGTTTTAATATCCATCTGGTACAATTCAAGATCTAAATAGGCAACAATAGCAAAGATAATGGGTATTGAAACAAACCTTATAATTGTGAAAAGGTTTTTTCATAGTCTATACCTTCCCCTTGAGTATAGCCCTTAGCAACCAAATGTGCCTTGAATCTTTCAACAGATCCATCTGTCTTGCGATTGAACTTGAGAACCCATTTGTTCCTAATAGCCTTACATCCTGAAGGCAACTCAACCAAGTTTCAGACCTGATTTGATTTCATAGACTCAATTTCCTCTTTCATTGCTTTTACCCATTTTGTATTATTAATTAATGAAATAGTCTCTTCAAATGTTTTAGGATCATTTTCATCAAATGAAGCTATCATAAAAGTTTCTCCTTCAATCTCAAAACGACGACAGAGAATACTTTTACTAGTACTTTTCCGTAATTTAATTTTCTGAGAAATTGAATCATTCGATAGAATTTCGTTTCTACTAAATTCAAGAGAATGAATTATTTCATCATCTCTTGCTATTGAACTACTTGGAACATTAATACTATCAAAATTTTGCATTTCATATAATGTTGATTCTTATCAATTTCACTTTTCGATAGAAATTCATTTTTCAAGAATATAATATTTCTTGATTCTATATCAGTTATACTTCTATTCTCGTGTTCCCCAATGAATACATATCCTTTTGAATGTTCAGAGTATCAAATAAAGATACATTTTTTTTTCCTCTAGAACCCATTTTTCTTATTTATGGTTTGGATCATGAACATATGCTGCAGATTCCCAGGGTTGCAAACTCCCAAGTCTGCAAACTACTTGGATCAGGCTTTCAACCTGTCCAAAGTTCATAGGGAGTAGAAATAATTGATTTAGAGGACATACAGTTAAGTATTTAAGCAACAGTCAATAAAATATCTCCCCAATAAGAAATTGGCAAATTTGCTTGTGTCATCATTGACTTAACTATATCCAATAAAATTCTATTCATTCTTTCTACAACACCATTTTGATGTGAAGTACCATGAATAGTGAACTGTCTTGTTATCCCTCTTTCATCATATAGATCCCTAAATTGATCTGACAGATATTCACGTTCACGATCTGTCCTCATTGCCTTAATCGTTTTGTTTGATTGATTTTCAACTAATATCAAATATAGTCCAAAACAATCAAATACTTTTGACTTATGGGAGATCAAATAAACATGATCAAAACGACTAAAATTATCAATAAAAGTGATGAAATAACATGCCTTGCTCTCACATTCATTGGACCACATATATCAGAATAGATTAATTGCAATGGAAGATCTATGCTGGTTCCCTTACCAAATGACTTTCTTGTTGCTTTTCCTGCTAGACAATACTCACATATTGACAAGTTTACTTTTGAGACACTGCCCAAAAGTCCTTGTTTGGCTAGCCTATGTATTCTTTCTTACCCAATATGACCCAGTCTAGCATGTCATATATTTGCATCCATATTATAGCCATTAGATGATGCAATCAAAGAAAAGCAACCACCATGATTTTTATTATTTTGCCCTATATCTAGTACAAGAAAGTCATTTACAAGGTGTGCAAAACCAACATATTCAGTATCAAGATAAATATATACATCACTATAAAAGTTTAAGTTAAAATCCAAACGCATGAGAATTGTAACCGACACAAGATTACGTCGAATATCTGGTGTGTACAAAGGTGCAACCCTTTCAAAAAATAATTTACAAGTGTCAATGCCTTTAACAACAACTCTGATATCGTTTCCTACATATATTCACTTCACATCAACTGAAATTTCACTATAAAAAATATGGTTTTTGCGACAGAATTTAGCGATAAAAACTTTTTTCATCGCTATTTGCAACGAAATTTGTGGCAAAAAAATAGTCGTAGCTAATTTAGCGACGACTGTAAATTCGTCGCTAAATTTGAAAAATAATTAAATAAAATCAAAATATTAATATATATATTTATTAAATAATAAATTAATTTAGCGACGAATTTCAGAATTTGTCGTAAAATTTAGCAACGAATTTGAATTTATCGCAAATTTTGCGACGAATTTCAGAATTTGTCGCTAAATTTGAAAAATAATTTAATAAAATAAAATATTAATATATATTTATTAAATAATAAATTAATTTAGTGACGAATTTCGGAATTCGTCGCAAAATTTAACGACGAATTTGAATTTGTCACAAATTTAGTGACGAATTTGAATTAGTCGCAAATTTAGTAATGAATTTCGGAACTCCTCGCTAATTTTGTGACGAATTCAATTGATCGCAAAATTAGCGATGAATTCAGAAATTTATTGGTCTCAAAATTAGCGACGAATTCTGAAATTCGTCGCTAAATTTGAAAAAAAATATATATATATAATTATATATTTATTAAATAATAAATTAATTTAGTGACGAATTTCGGATTTTGTCGCTAATTTTACGACTAATTCAGTGACAAATTCATAATTCGTCACTAATTCGTCAAATTCGGCTACAAATTCCTAATTCGTTGCTAATTTTACGACAAATTTCTAAATTTGTCGCTAAATTTGAAATAAAATAAAATAAAATAAAATATTAATATATATTTATTACATTTTGGTCTGTAAGACTTTAAATTCAATGTTTTAATTTTCAAAATATCTTAGAATCCCAAATTTTGAAAAATCATGCATAAAATTAATTTTATGTATAATTTAATGGATAAGGGGATATACAAAATTAGAAAAAATGCATGAGGTGCATTTTTCATTGAAATTTCATTCATTTTTACATAGCAAATTTAATTAACATCGTTATCCTTGCGATCGATATAATTTGTAAAATTAATTAAAATTTAGTTACAGCAGGTATAATTGAGTAGGAAATTATATGTAAAGATATGATCACATTAGAAAAAGTATAAATTTGTCATGAAAATTATTTTTATATAGTAAATTTTATCCCACGAGAATTTTTGTTATATGAAAATAATAAAATTGAAAATAAAATATCAAAATAGCTATTTTCAATAATAGTTTATTTGGTTGCAATCGCTTTTCTATGTACTAATATAAGTACAGTTGATTTAGTACATACCTAAATTGGTTCTGTCAAAAAAAAAAGGGGAAGGCTAATTGGTTTTCAAGCGATTTCATATGACCCATCACCTATTTGAAAATCAACTTAGTGCACTAGAAAAGTCGTCTTATAAGACTAAATAGAAAATGATAAATTGATCAAGAAAAGATTTCCTATTGGTGGTTTTCTAATTAGCACACAAGCATTGGGCAATGAGTTATTTTTAGTAATTCTTATCATAATATCAAATAAATATAATAATATTAAAAATTTAGCCTACAAACAATTTCTCTATCATAAATTTATTTTCATATATTTATATGAGTAGACACATATTAAATATTTCACATATAGTTAGTAAATATATTTATTTATTTTGTAGTATTCAAATCATAAATTTAAAATCTGATTTTTTAGATTTTAATAAAGAAAATTATAAGGAATTGAGAGAGATGATATTTTGTCATTTGAACTGTTTGGACATTGATCATACTATTAGGAAGGACGAAACAACTTCGGTAACTAATACCAATTCCGAAATCGATAACCCTCTTTATAAATATTGGGAGTGATATAATCGTCTAAATACCATATTTATAAAGAGTAAAATTTTGGATGGTATCGTGATTCGATTAATTAGCATACCAATATCCATACTTTTCTTAAAGGTATAAATGAGCAATTTGTGGTATCGAAAAAATTTTTTACTAGTACCTTCATTATGCAATTCTATTTTATGAGGCTCACTACTATCCATTGTATACGTGAGCACATCATACGGATGCGAGACATTGTAACTCAACTAAAGAAGTTGGAGATTGAGATGTCCGTATCCTTTCTCGTGTACTTTATTTTGAATTCTCTTCATCAACCCTATGGTACTTTTGAGATCTCTTACAAAATATATAAGGAGAAATGGTCTATCAATGAATTGGTGGTCATGTGTGTGCAGGAGGAAGGAACGTTACTGATGGAGATGAAGTAAGGTTCTAGAAGTGCATAAATGGTAGTGCAAGGACATATGGTAGTGCAAGGAAAGGAGAAGGTCAAGTTCAAACTGAACCAAAAGGGCACAAAATCGAAAGCGAATATAAAGAAAGAGTTCAAGTATTTCTTTTACAAGAAGAAGAACACATGAAGTAGGATTATGTTTAGTACAATCGGTGGCTTGAGAATAAAATATGAAAATCTTATTAGTTTGTTATGAATTTTGTATTACTGGGATTTCTCATAACACATAGTGGATTGATTCTGATTATATCATCCACATTAAGAATGTGTTGCAAGGCTAACAAGATGAGCTCACGGGTAAAAGCCATTGGAGATCGCAAGCTTATATTAGCAATCGGGCATGTTATGAAGTTGGAGAGATTTTTTTTTTATATACCTAAATTTTTTTGAAAATTAATTTTCGTTTCAAAATTTTGTACAATATGGATATTTTTTCCAATTTGATGATAAAATGACATTGTTTTTACATACAAATGTTGTTGGTTTTGATCAATTGTTGGATGGATTTTATAGTATTTATTTGCAAGACAATTCATGTTTGAACACAACACATATAGGAACTAAAAGAATTGTTATTGAGAACGATGTTGTGACACGGAGATTAAGGCACATTTCCATAAAAGAATAGAAAAGTTGGCAAAGGATGTGATGTGAACCCGTTGGGTATAAAAACCCTAGAACCCACGAACAAGTTAATTTAGCCCAAAAATCGTCCCAACGAATTATTTGAACCGGTGGAATTTAAAACCTCAACCCTTGCCCTAAAGGAGGAAGAACCTAAGGTATATGACCTTAGACCCGTTTCTCACTAGATCAAGAATCTTGGTATAAAGATGGAATGAATGACGCCACAATCTAGATGGTTCGAAACCTAGATTGATAAGTCAAAGAACTAAACAAGACTCATATCTTGAATAAGTTCAAGCTCTCAAAAGAACAAGACTTGTGTGAAAAATTCTCACAATTTTATTAATTCTCTCAAAAGTGTTTTTTACACAATATATAATGACCTATTTATAGCCTAAAGGTAAAACATAATTGGCAATTAAAAATTTAGTAACTCTCTAAACAATAAAAAATTAGGAAACTAAACATAAGTTACAAATAAAAATTAGGAAACTAAATAAATCAAACTATTTTGACCAAATTTTGCTGCTATTTTTCTTTATTTTCGTCCTCCCTTGGTTTTGGATAGTTTTGGGCCTTTTATTCTTCCAACTGGGTTTGTATAAGCATAATTAAGACCCCTTTGAGTTCTATATTTATTTGGGCTCCAATTTCTTGTTGTAAAGCTCCCTGAATTAAGTTATTCAGTATTTTTTTGAATCTTTTAACTCGGGCCTTTGTCACTGGCCCAACTGGGACTTGAGTTGGGTCTCGTGAATTTCTTACAATCTTGATGATCTCATCATTCCCCTCCTCTTGAGAAGGATTTGTCCTCAAATCGTCACCTACATCAAAAGTACTCAAGTCAGTAATATTGAAAGTAACACTAAGATGATACTCACTTGGTAAATCAAGTTTGTAAGCATTGTCGTTGATCCGTTCTAACACTTGAAAAGGACCATCTCCTCGGGGCAACAACTTGGAACGTCTATGTGCCAAAAATCTTTCCTTCCACATGTGTAACCAAACCCAATCACTGGGTTCAAAAATCAACTTGTGACGTCACTTGTTAGCTTGTTTGATATATTGTTCGGTCCTCCTCTCTATATTGAACCGTACTTTCTCGTGAAGTTGTTTCACAAATTCTGCTTTTCTCTTACCATCTAAATTCACTTGCTCAGAAATAGGTAAAGGTAAGAAATCCAAAAGAGTTAAAGGATTAAAACCATAAACAATTTCAAACGGTGAGAATTTAGTAGTACAGTGAACAACACGATTATATGCAAACTTAACATGTGGCAAACATTCTTCCCAAGTTTTAATATTTTTACCAATGACAGCCCTTAACAAAGTGGATAAAATTCTGTTGACTACTTCTGTTTGACCATTAGTTTGAGGATGACATGTTGTTGAAAATAAAAGTTTCGTTCCTAACTTTCCCCATAATGTCTTCCAAAAGTAACTCAGGAACTTAGTATCCCGATCTGAAACGATTGTTCTAGGCATCCCATTTAATCTCACAATTTCCTTAAAGAATAATTCCGCAATATGAGAAATATTGTCAGATTTATGACAATGAATAAAATGAGCCATCTTAGAAAATCGATCTACAACTACAAAAATCGAATCTCGTCCATATTTATTCTTTGGTAAACCCAATACAAAATCCATTGAAATGTCAATCCAAAGTGAACTAGGAATAGGTAGGGGTGTGTAAAGACCATTAGCTTGAACCTTAGATTTAGCTTGCCTATAGGTAATACATCTACCACAAAATCTCTCAATGTCTCGTTTCATGTGTGGCCAATAAAAGTGCTCTTGTAAAATTGCCAAGATTTTAGCAACTCCGAAATATCCCATTAACCCTCCGCTATGAGATTCTCGAACTAACAACTCTCTCAATGAACAATTTGGCATGCACAACTTATTTTCCCTAAACAAAAAATTCTCATGCCTATAGAATTTGCCCTCAGCAGACTTTTCACATGCACTATAAATTTCAGCAGACTTTTCACATGCACTATAAATTTCTCCAAAATCATGGTCATCATGATAAAGTTCTTTAATATGCTCAAAGCCAAGAAATTTAGCATCAAGAGTAGAGATTAAGGCATACTTACGTGAAAGTGCATCCGCAACTACATTCTCCTTACCTTGTTTATATCGAATGACATAAGGGAAAGTTTCGATGAATTCCATCCATCGAGCATGTCTCTTATTCAGCTTATGTTGACTTTTTAAATGTTTCAAGGATTCATGATCCATACGAATCACAAATTCTTTCGGTCACAAATAGTGTTGCCATGTCTCCAAAGCTCGAACCAAGACGTATAATTCTTTGTCATAGGTAGGATAGTTAAGTGCAGCCCCGCTTAACTTCTCGCTAAAGTATGCAAGTGGTCTTTCATCCTGCATAAGAACAGCGCCTATACCTACACCAGAAGTATCACATTCAATTTCAAATGTTTTAGAAAAGTTCGGTAAAGCAAGTAAAGGTGCATGAGTAAGCTTATGTTTAATAAGTTGAAACGCCTTCTCTTGTTCTTCACTCCATTGAAATGCAACGTTTTTCTTGATGACTTGTGTAAGTGGTGCAGCGATAGTGCTAAAATCTTTCACGAACCTCCTGTAAAAACTAGCAAAACCATGAAAACTTCTAACATTACCTATATTGGAGGGGGTTGGCCATTCTTGGATGGCTTTGATCTTCTCTTCATCCACCTCGATGCCTTTTGCACTCACAACAAAACCCAGAAAAACAAGCTTGTCAGTGCAGAAGGTACACTTTTTGAGGTTAGCATATAAATTTTCTTTTCTAAGTACATCCAAAACCGAATGCAAATGTGAGACATGATCATGCAAACTTTTGCTATATATCAAAATATCATCAAAATAAACAACAACGAATTTACCAATAAAAGCACGCAAAACATGATTCATTAAGCGCATGAATGTACCAGGAGCATTGGTTAATCCAAAAGGCATAACTAACCACTCATGCAACCCATATTTAGTTTTAAAAGTTGTTTTCCATTCATCTCCTTCTTTTATTCGTATTTGATGATATCCACTCTTAAGATCAATTTTAGAAAACACACAAGCACCATGCAACTCATCTAACATGTCATCTAAACGAGGAATAGGGTGTCGATATCTTACTGTTATGTTGTTAATGGCTCGGCAGTCAACACACATCCTCCATGTTCCATCTTTCTTAGGTACCAAAATCATTGGAACTGCACATGGACTCATACTTTCTCTCACATGCCCCTTTTCCGTCAACTTTTCGACTTGTCTTTGAAGCTCCTTCGCCTCTTTTGGATTGCTTCTATATGCTGGGCGATTTGGAATTGATGCACCGGGTATGAAATCAATTTGATGTTCAATCTCTCGGATAGGTGGCAAACCTTGGGGTAGCTCTTCAGGAAACACATCTTCGAATTCCTGCAAAAGAGACAATAACACTCGGCAAAGAAGGGTTTGATGAAATTTAAATATAGCAAGCTAAGAATGAAGAAAGAAACTTCAAGAATTAATTAAGAAATCAAAGAGAGTTTACATGCAATG
Source organism: Dillenia suffruticosa (assembly GCA_033439265.1). NCBI lineage: Eukaryota > Viridiplantae > Streptophyta > Magnoliopsida > Dilleniales > Dilleniaceae > Dillenia > Dillenia suffruticosa. The sequence continues at coordinate 16,783,538 of JAVTVX010000029.1, forward strand.
AAGGCATATTTTTCATACCTTCCAAATGAACAACTAAGCCCTATTTCTAGAGAACAAGAGGAGAGAGAAAGAGATGAGAAAAGAGAAGGAGGAGAGGGCAATGCCCTCTCCATTTCTAGCCGTTGGAATGAATGACGCCACAATCTAGATGGTTCGAAATCTAGATTGATAAGTCAAAGAACTAAACAAGACTCATATCTTGAATAAGTTCAAAGTTCTCAAAAGAACAAGACCTGTGTGAAGAATTTTCACAATTTTATTAATTCTCTCTAAAGTGTTATTTTACACAATGTATAATGACCTATTTATAGTTTACAAGTAAAAATATAATTGGCAACTAAAAATTTAGTAACTCTTCAAACAATAAAGAATTAGGAAACTAAACATAAGTTACAAATAAAATTAAGAAACTAAATAAATCAAACTATTTTGACCAAGTTTTGTTGCTATTTTTCTTTATTTTCGTCCTCCCTTGGTTTTGGATAGTTTTGGGCCTTTTATTCTTTCAACTGGGATTGTATAAGCATAATTAAGGCCCCTTTGGGTTCTATATTTATTTGGGCTCCAATTTCTTGTTGTAAAACTCCATGTATTAAGTTATTCAGTGCTTCTTTGAATCTTTTAACTCGGGCTTTTGTCACCGGCCCAACTGGGACTTGAGTTGGGTCTCGTGAATTCCTTACAATCTTGATGATCTCATCAGGATGGGTATTTGATATCCTAAATTTTAGTTGACTTTGAGATTTGTGTGGATTGCATTAAGAGAAAACAGACCAACAAAACTCAAAAAGGTACCTAGAAGAGTTAAGAATTGTTTGATATCATACATACGGACATTTATACTCAAAGTACAGACTCATATGGATATAATTATTTCATCTCATTTATTTATGACTATTTACGATATATGTATCTCTGTATCATTGCCACAAGGATGATGCGTTGGATGCTTTTAAAATTTTTAAAACACAAGTAGATAAATAATGCGATAAGTAAATAAAAATTGTGAGATTAGATAGATGTGAAGAATACTATAGAGCGTATATAGAGAGGATGGATAACTACCAAGTCCATTTGAAAAGTTCCTTTGAGAAAATGAGATTGTTGCCCAATACACTATACCTGATTCATTTGACTAGAGTGTGGTAGCTAAAAGAACAAATAGGATCTTATTTGATATGGTTAGAAGTATGATGCCTAACTCCAAACTGTCTAAATTTTTATGAACTGAAACTCTCAAAATGACAGTATACATTCTAGATAGGGTTCCAATCAAAATTGTAGCCAAAACTCTCTTCGAGTTATTTAAAGATTAGAGACATAATTTACGACATGTACTTATTTGGGGCTATCTTATTTGATTCATGAGTTTTAAGAACTCGAACTTATAACTGAATACCATAAAAGATGAGAAGAACTCCATGAGAAGCAATGGGGTATGAGAGTTGCTAAATGGGATAAAACCCATATGATATAAATGAGTCTTTAAGATTAAAACTGACTCATTAAACAATATCGAGAAATATAAGGTCAGACTCATTGTTAAAAGGTTCACCTAAAAGTAAGTAATCGACTATTTGAAAACATTTTCCTTGGTATCTAAGAAATATCCCCTCTACATCACTCTGACACTTATTATACACTTTGACCTATAATTGCAACCAATGGATGTGAAAATGATTTTCCTTAATAGGGAACTAGATGAAAATGTTTACATGTGTCAATATGAAAAATTCACATCTAGTAGTAGTGAGTACTTGGTGTGCAAACTTAAGAAATTTATGTAAACTAAAACAAGCGTCACTTTATTCAGTTTTAAAGAAAATATTGTGAATCAATGCATATACCTCAAGATTAGTTGAAGCAGGTTTTTTTCCTTGTCCAGTATGTGGATGATATAATGTTTGTCACTAATGATAAGGGAATGCTGTATGAAATAAAATAGTTCATCTCTAAGAACTTTGAGATAAAAGATCTAAATGATGCATCTTATGTTATCGGCATATAAATATATCAAGATAGATCCTATAAAATTTTGGAACTATATCAATAGATCTATATCAACAAAGTGTTTAAAAGATATAAGATGGATAACTATTCACCAAGTATAGCTCCGATTGTGAAATGAGATATGTTTAATTTGGACCAATACTCTAAAACAGATTTGAAAAGAGAATAGATTGCTAAAATTCCATATGTTTCCCTTGTTGGAAATTTCATATATGCATAGATCTGTACAAAACTTGATATAGCGGATGCTTGGGAATGTTAGGAGGATATCAAAATATCTCGGGTTTGAAAGATTGGAAAGTTGCAAAGAATGTGTTGAGATATTTATAATGCACCAAAAAGTACATGCTTACATACAAAAGAACCAACAATTCGGAAGTATTTGGGTACTCGGTTTTGGACTTTGCAAACTGTGTTAATGTTGAAATTTAAATATAGCAAGCTAAGAATGAATAAAGAAACTTCAAGAATTTAATTGAGAATTCAAAGAGAGTTTACATGCAATGAAGGCATGTTTTTCATACCTTCCAAAGAAACATATAAGCCCTATTTATAGAAAACAAGAAGAGGGGCAAGGAGATTAGAAAAGAGAGAGAGGAGAGGGCATTGTGCCCTCTCCAATTATGGCCGTTGGGGCTGTCTCCAACGGCTGTTTTTTGCTAGCCGTTGGGGGACCTGATGGTCCCCCATTTGCTGGCCCGGGCTGGGCCCGAAGGGCCCAGCCCGAACAATCCGGGCAAGGCCCATTTAGGGCCCAACTTAGAAACCTTAAAGGGATTACAATGAGAATGAAAAATCTACACAAATTGAAACTATACATTTAGACTTCATTCCCTTAGGACATTAACCCTAATTGTCCTTTATTTCAACACTCCCCCTCAAGTTGGGTGTGTATGTATCTATGACACCCAACTTGACCATATTTTTATGTATGTGATTGGCGGTTCCTGACTTGGTGAAGATATCCGCTACTTGATCATCACTTCGTGTAAAGCTTGGAGTGATGAGTTTTTCTTCAAACTTTTGTCTCACAAAGTGGCAATCCACCTCGATGTGCTTTGTTCTTTCATGAAAAACCGGATTTGAGGCTATGTGAATAGCCGATTGATTATCACAATGGAGTCGGATTGGAGTAGGAACAGAGAACCCTAGTTCTTCAATTAGAGCCTTTAACCAAACCATCTCACTTGATGCGGCTGCCATTGCTCTATATTCAGATTCGGCACTTGATCTTGACACCACATGTTGCTTTTTGCTTTTCCAAGATACTATATTTCCTCCAACAAACATGCAATATCCTGTGGTTGATCGTCTATCTTCTGAGTCTCCAGCCCAATCTGCATCACAATATCCTACAATTTGTGAGTTGTTGTTCTTCTTCATCCAAACTCCCATGCCTGGTGTACCCTTTAGATAATGGAGGATTCTTTCGGTGGCTCTCCAATGCTTTCTTTTTGGCTTGTGCATATGTTGGCTAACTTGACTCACGGCAAAGGAGATGTCCGGTCTCGTTATGGTGAGGTAGATCAATTTCCCTACGAGCCTTTGATATCTTGGTTCATCCTCATAATCTTCTTCATCATCCTTGAGGCCACAAGAGGAGCTAATGGGACTACAAGCGGGCTTGGCACCTAACTTCCCGGTTTCCTGCAAGAGATCAAGCACATACTTCCTTTGTGATAGAACAAACCCATTTGGACAATAGGCGAGTTCTATCCCTAAGAAGTACTTTAGTTTCCCTAAGTCCTTAATATCAAATTTTGTTTGTAAGAAACCTCTTACTTGGTTGATTAAATCTAAATCATTACCGGTTATGATTATATCATCTACATAAACTAACACTATAATGATTTTGCCATCTAGTTTCTTAACGAAGAGAGAAGTGTCGCTATTGCATTTTTTGAAATCATGATCAAAAAGAGTTGAGCTAAGTTTGGCATACCAAGCTCTTGGAGATTGTTTGAGACCATAGATTGCTTTCCTAAGTTTGCAAACTTTGTTGAGTTGCTGAGAAAAGCCAGGTGGAATCTCCATGTACACTTCTTCTTCCAGATCACCTTGAAGGAAAGCATTGGCTACGTCCATTTGAAACATTGGCCAAGAGTGATTGATTGCAAGGGACATCAAGACTCGAATTGTGTTCATCTTGGCCACCGGAGCATACGTTTCCTTGTAATCTACTCCATAAGCTTGAGTGAAGCCCTTTGCCACTAATCTTGCTTTGTATCTATCAATGCTTCCATCACTTTTGTGCTTGATCTTATAGATCCATTTACATCCTACTGCCCTTTTTCCTTTAGGAAGAGATGATAACTCCCAAGTTCCGTTTCTTTCTAAGGCTTCTAGCTCATCTTTCATTGCTTGGATCCATTGAGGAAGTTGTTTGGCTTCTTCAAAGTTTCTAGGCTCTTGATGAAGGTCTAAGTTCTTGATGAATTTTTGATGGCTACAAGACATGTTAGCAACCGAATAATATTGGGAAATGGGGTGAGATGTTACCTTTGAGTTATAGAAAACTCTTTTGTTGATCCATTCTGAAGGAGGGAGCCTAAGCCTTGTTGATCTTCGAAGAGGAGGAGGAGGCGGCTGCTCAATGCTTTGTTCTACTTCCTCTATAACTTGCCCTTGATCTAAGTTGTCTCCCCCTTCCTCTTGGATGGATTCATGATCAGAATGAGATGAGGTTGATTGTTCTTGAGTTGGATCATTTTCAGCTTGGATTGGTTGTTCTTCTTCTTCATTTTGATGAGAGGTTTCTTTGATTGAGGGAAGGACTACATTCCAATGGTCTTGTGCTCCTCTTTCCTTTGGTTGCTCTTGATCCTCTTTTCCTGCAAAATAAGGTTCTTTTTCTACAAATATCACATCCTTGGATGTGTATAGCTTTTTGGTTAGAGGATCATAACATTTATATCCTTTTTCAAAGGTAGAGTATCCTAAAAATACACATTTTCTCCCTCTTTCATCTAGTTTATTTCTAAAGTTTTCTGGTACATGCACATAACAAATGCACCCAAAAACTCTTAAGTGTGAGATACTAGGTTTTCTTCCTAGGAGTAGTTCTAAAGGGGATTTTCCTTCTAGCACTTGAGAGGGCATAAGGTTTATAAGGTGTGCAGCGGTTTTAATGGCTTCACTCCAAAACTTTTTAGGTATATTGGAGTGAAACATCATAGCCCTAGCCGTTTCTAGTAAGTGTCTATTTTTTCTTTCGGCAACTCCATTTTGTTGAGGAGTGTAAACACAAGACTTTTGATGAATAATTTCCTTTTCTTCTAGAAAATCTTCAAGTGCATGGCTAGTGTATTCCCCCCCATGGTCCGATCTAAGGATTTTGATATTTGCATTGAATTGCTTGGTCACATATCTATAATAGCTCTTAAGTGCTTCAAATACCTCTGATTTGGCCGTTAATAAGTACACCCAAGTGTATCTAGTTTTGTGATCAATGAAGGTTACAAAATATTTAAAGCCATTATGAGATTCCATGGGTGAAGTCCACACATCGGTATGAATGAGTTCAAAGGCATTTTCATATATTGTATTTGAGATTGGATAGTACACTTTGGTTTGTTTTCCAAGAATACAAGCTTTGCAATGCCTATTTTCTATTTTTTGACTTGGAAATAGGCGTTTCAAAGCTAAATCTCCCGGGTGACCTAGACGGGCATGCCATATAGAAAACGCTTGACTTTGAACTCCAAAAGCTTGATTTTCTTGCTCCAAAAAATATAAGTTGTTCCTCCTAGACCCCTTGCCAATCAAGTGATTCGTTTTGAGATCCTGAAAGATAACTTGGTTAGGATCAAAAGTGGCTTTGCAATTATGGTCTTTGGTAATTTTGCTAATAGACATGAGGTTAGAGTTGAATTTTGGTACATATAACGCTTTAGTTTTCTTTCCTAGGAGTTCAACTTCACCTAGATGATCAACTTTTAGTTTTTGACCATTAGCAACCTTGACAATCTTATAACTAGATAGAGGAATGAATTTCCTAACTTTGTCTTTATCTTTTACCATGTGATTGTCACAGCCCGAATCAATCAACCATTTATTTAAATGAGATGAGTTCAAGTTGTTACCGGAGTGAAGGGCAACTTGGCTAAGGAGCTTTTTCATCTCTTTTTGCATCTCCTCCATCTTGGATTCGAGTGCAGCCACTTGGGAGACTTGTTGAGCATGAGCTGGTTGTTCCACCTCCTTCTTGTTGTTCTTTGGGCGCAAATTAGGGTGGAGAAACCAGCACCTTTCCCTTTTGTGGCCGGGCTTCTTGCAATTTGTGCAAACATCCTTTTTAAAGAAATTTTGAGCTTTGTTGACCATGTGATCATCTTGAACAGCCTTGAAGGCTTGGGCTTCGGATTTGAGCTTGGTAGACTCCTCTAGCCTCATGCTAGTCTCGGCCCTTTGAATCATAAATTGAACTTCTTGGAATGAAGGGAAAATCTTCATTCTAAGGATTTCTTGACGAATTGGAGCATATTCATCTCCAAGACCCATAAGAAGACCAAAGGTCATGTCTTCATCATTTCTTTGAAGAATGGTCTTGAGATTAGAAGTTGGAGGCCTAAGAATATTAAGCTCATTCCAAAGATCCCTATATTCCCCAAAGTATTCGGGAAGAGTTTTACCTCCTTTTTGAATCTTGAAGATTTTTCTTTTGAGCTCAAAGATTCGTCCGGTGTTGGTCTCTTGCCCATATAGAGCATGCATTTGATCCCACAAAGCCCTTGCATTTGGAATACAAGTAGCCATTGCTTTGTGGGTTTTGTCAAGAGACATTTGAAGTAGCACCACCACTTGATCATCTTGCTTCTTCCATGATTTGAATGTAGGGTTGGCATCATCTAAGGGATCCTCCAATATGTGATTTTCAAGATTGAAAAAGTTCAAGGATCTCTTGATGGTGTCTTGCCAAGCATTGTAATTTGATGAATCTAAGAGAATGGAAGTAAACATGGAAGTACTAATTTGTGGTGGAGGATTACCAACACCGGAAGATGAAGGTATCGAAGATGGCTCTGATACCATGATGAAATTTAAATATAGCAAGCTAAGAATGAATAAAGAAACTTCAAGAATTTAATTGAGAATTCAAAGAGAGTTTACATGCAATGAAGGCATGTTTTTCATACCTTCCAAAGAAACATATAAGCCCTATTTATAGAAAACAAGAAGAGGGGCAAGGAGATTAGAAAAGAGAGAGAGGAGAGGGCATTGTGCCCTCTCCAATTATGGCCGTTGGGGCTGTCCCCAACGGCTAGTTTTACTAGCCGTTGGGGACAGCCCCAACGGCTGTTTTTTGCTAGCCGTTGGGGGACCTGATGGTCCCCCATTTGCTGGCACGGGCTGGGCCCGAAGGGGCCAGCCCGAACAATCCGGGCAAGGCCCATTTAGGGCCCAACTTAGAAACCTTAAAGGGATTACAATGAGAATGAAAAATCTACACAAATTGAAACTATACATTTAGACTTCATTCCCTTAGGACATTAACCCTAATTGTCCTTTATTTCAACACGAAGATCTACAAGACTTAGACTTCCTCCCTCGGAATGGATCAATAGAAGGGTCTATTTTAACTCCAAGGTGACTACTCATCCAATTTCTCAATACTACTCAATATCTAACATGTCTTGCAGTCACCAAAGATTCATCAAGAACATAGACCTTCACCAAGAGCCTAGAACATTTGAGGAGGCAAAGGATCAACCTCATTGGGTTCAAGCAATGAAGAATGAGTTGGATGCTTTGGCTAAAAACAACACTTGGGAAGTGACATCTCTACCAAAAGGAAAAAGAGCTGTGGGATGCAAATGGATATTCAAGATCAAACACAAGAGTGATGGAAGCATAGATAGATTCAAGGCAAGATTGGTGGCCAAGGGCTTCACTCAATCATATGGCATAGACTACAAGGAAACGTTTGCACCCGTGGCCAAGATGAACACCATCCGTGTCCTTCTCTCTCTTGCTATAAATCACTCATGGCCATTATTTCAAATGGATGTTGCAAACGCCTTTTTACAAGGAGATCTGGAAGAAGAGGTGTACATGGAAGTGCCCCCTGGTTTCTCCCATCGTGACAACAAAGTTTGCAAACTAAAGAAGGCAATATATGGCCTCAAGCAATCACCTAGAGCATGGTATGGAAAACTTAGCTCTACTCTCCTTGAACATGGTTTTAAGAAATGCGTTAGTGATTCATCCTTATTTGTCAAGAACCTAGGAGAAAATACCATTATCATTCTTGTTTATGTAGATGATATAATTATAACAGGAAATGATATGAATCACATTAACAAAGTTAGAACTTTTCTTCAAACTAAGTTTGACATCAAGGATCTAGGGAAACTAAAATACTTCCTAGGGATAGAACTTGCCTATTGTTCCAATGGACTTGTTCTATCACAAAGAAAGTATGCTCTTGACCTTTTGCAGGAGACGGGAAAACTAGGTGCCAAACCAGCTTGTAGTCCGGTAAGCACATCCTTAAGTCACAAAGATGATGAGGAGATTTATGAAGATAAGCAACGATATCAAAGACTTGTTGGAAGATTGATCTACCTAACCATCACTAGACCGGACATCTCTTATGCCGTTGGGCAAGTTAGCCAGCACATGCATCAACCCAAGAAGAAGCATTGGAGGGCCATTGAAAGAATTCTTCTCTACCTAAAGGGAACTCCAGGAATGGGAATTCAAATGAAGAAGAACGAATCTTCTCAAATCATAGAGTTCTGTGATGCAGATTGGGCAGGTGATTCAGAAGATAGGAGATCGACCTCAGGGTATTGCATGTTTGTTGGAGGGAATCTTGTTGCTTGGAAAAGCAAAAAACAGCATGTGGTATCAAGATCAAGTGCGGAAGCGGAATATAGAGCCATGGCAACCGCTACAAGTGAAGTCGTGTGGTTGAAAGCCTTGATTGAAGAATTAGGGTTCATAGTCCCTACTCCAATCTCCCTACACTGTGATAACCAATCAGCCATTCACATCGCCTCAAACCCGGTTTTTCATGAAAGGACAAAGCACATTGAGGTGGATTGTCACTTTGTGAGGCAAAAGGTTGAGGAGAAGCTCATCACTCCAAGATTCACTAAAAGCGATGATCAAATTGCCGACATCCTCACCAAGCCTGGGACCGCCAATCATATTCAAAAAAACCTGGTCAAGTTAGGTGTTTTAGATACATACACACCCAACTTGAGGGGGAGTGTTGAAATAAAAGAGAATTAAGTGTAGTTAGCATAGGCCCCATTTCAAGCCAAGTTTAAGCCCATCCATGAGATGTATTTGGCCCGTTCCTTATGAGTCTTTTAGTCCTCAAAAATGGCATTGTTAAGCCCCTAAAAGAAGCCCAAAATGGGCCCTAAAAAGGGCAAAACGGCTAGTTCTTTTGAACTAGCCGTTGCACTGTATAACAGCCATAAAAATGGCTGTTATACAGTGATTTTGGGGACAGAAATCTGTCCCCAATGTTCCCCAACGGATCCTTGAGTGTTTGGGGTCTTTTTCCCTCTCTTTCTCATGTAATAATCTCTATAAATAGGAGCTTGTATGGGATGTTCTATCCATGAAAAAACAATGCTCTCATTGTGCACTCTTTCTTCAAATAAAGATCTTTAAGTTTTCATTCAATCCTAGTTGCTTGATAGCTTGAAATCTCAACACTTACTTTGATCTTTCAACAAAGCATCGCTTAATTTTGAATACCATGCCCTTGGGGATTGCTTTAACCCATAGATAGCCTTACGTAGATTGCACACGTTTCCTCCTTGTTGTTGGAACCCTTGAGGAATTTGCATGTACACTTCTTCTTTGAGATCTCCTTGAAGGAACGCATTTGCTACATCCATTTGAAACATGCTCCATCCATGGTTCACCACAGGAGACATCAAGACCCTAATTGTGTTCATTTTGGAAAGGGGTGCGTATGTCTCTTTTGTAATCTATCCCATATGCTTGAGTGAATCCTTTAGCCACAAGTCTTGCCTTAAACTTTTCAATTGATCCATCACTTTTATATTTGATTTTGTATACCCATTTGCATCCGACAGCCCGCTTGCCCTTTGGAAGAGAGGAGACTTCCCATGTACCGTTCTTAGTCAATGCATCTAGCTCTTCCTTCATTGTCTTTCTCCGCCTTGGGTCCTTGGATGCTTCATCATATGTCCTAGTCTCCTATTCTTTATCTATGCCACTCAAAAAATTTTAGTGGCTTAAAGAAACATGTGAGATGGTATAATAATCAGAAATCAGATGTGATGTTACCTTGGAGTTATAGTAAACTCTACGGTTAATCCATTCTGAACGGGGAACCCTAAGCCTCGTGGATCGCCTAAGGTGAGGAGGTGGTGCATCCAAAATCCCTCTACATGCTCGGATTCTTCCTCTTCGGTTTCTTGATCTCCCCCTGAAGTGTGGGCTGCCTCCTCTTCTATGGAGTTTGATCCTTCTTCTTCATTATTTTGAGATTGGTCATTAGTCTCTTGGGAGTTTCCTTCTGCAATTGGTGGAGATGATTGATTCGGGAGAAGTAAGAAATTCCACGTGCCTGGAGTGCTCTCTTCTTTTGATGATTGATGTTCTTCATTATCTACAAGAAGGACTCATTTTTCACAAATATCACATCTTTAGATGTGTATGTTCGGTCAGTCTTAGGGTCATAACATCTATACCCCTTTTCAAAGGAAGCATACCCCAAAAATATGCACTTTCTACCCTTGTGATCTAACTTATCCCTCATGTGTGCTGGAATATGAATGTAACATACACAACCGAATGTTCTAAGATGAGATATATTAGGTTTTCTATCTAGTAGGACTTCTAAGGGTGACTTGCCATCTAGGACTTGAGATGGGATAAGGTTTATTAGGTAGACAGCGGTTTTTATTCCATCACATTAAAATTTCTTACGCACATTTGCATGAAATATCATAGCTCTAGTTATTTCTAATATGTGCCTATTTTTCCTTTCGATCACCCCATTTTGTTGAGGTGTGTACACACAAGACATTTGATGTACAATGCCATTCTCTCTAAGGCAGTTTTCAAATTTCAAACTAGTGAATTTTCCACCATGGTCCGTCGTAAGAATTTTAATGTTAGCATTGTAAAGTTTGGTCACATATCTCTCATAGCTTTTAAAAGCTTCAAAAGCTTGATCTTTGTTATTCAAAAGGTAGATCCAAGTGTACCTAGTTTTTTGGTCTACAAAAGTAATGACATACTTGTAGCCTAAATGAAATTTGATGGGTGAAGTCCACAAATCCGAATGAACTAAATCAAAAGCATCTTTATAAATTGTTTTTGAATTGGGATACATTGATCAGGTTTCTTTTCCCAGAATACAATCTTTACAATGTCTATCTTCAATATTAATACTTGGAAATAGATGCTTTAAAGCTTGGTCACTAGGATGCCCAAAATATTTATGCCAAAGAGATGCATCTTGTTTGACATGAGCTACGAGTGCATGATGCTTTTGATACAACGGCTAGTAAGGAGAGGGCTAAAGCCCTCTCCTCCCTCTCATTTTCTCTAAGTTCTTTTTCCTCTTCTTTCTCTATAAATAGAGGATGTCCTCTCTTTTTGTAAAGTATGAAAAAATGCTTCAACTATTTGTATACTTTCTTTGAGATATCAATTAAATCTTTGAAGTATTCATTCAAAGTTTGTTGCTTGCTTCTTTAAAACTTCAACATAGTATCAGAGCAGGCTTCGATACCTTCTTTATCCAATCTTGGTGATCCACTACCTCAAATTAGTACTTCAATGTTCACTTCCATTCTCCTAGATTCATCAAACCACAATGCATGGCAAGACACCATCAAGAGGTCTTTGACTATCTTCAACCTCGAAAATCAAATATCGATGATGCTGATCCTTTGTTTAGAGTATGGAAAAAGAAAAATGATCAAGTGGTGTGCTTCTACAAATATTTCTTGACAAAGCCCACAAAGCAATGGTCACTTATAATCCAAATGCAATGTCCTTGGCGGACCAAATGCATACTCTTTATGCACAAGAGACCAATATCGACAGAATATTCGAATTGAAGAAAAAAATCTTCAACATTAAAAAAGGAGGAAAGACCCTACCCGAATATTTTGGAGAATATAGGGATCTTTGGAATGAGTTTAATATTTTGAGGCCTCCAACCTCAAATCTCAAAACACTCCTTCAAAGATATGATGAAGACATGACTTTTGGTCTTTTTATGGGTCTTGGAGATTGATGTGAACCCGTTGGGTGTAAAAACCCTAAAACCCACGAACAAGTTAATTTAGCCCAAAAATCGTCCCACCGAATTATTTGAACCGATAGAATTAAAAATCTCAACCCTTGCCCTAAAGGAGGAAGAGCCTAAGGTATATGATCTTAGACCCGTTTCTCACTAAATCAATAATTTTGGTATAAAGATGGAATGAATCACGCCACAATCTAGATGGTTCAAAACCTAGATTGATAAGTCAAAGAACTAAACAAAACTCCTATCTTGAATAAGTTCAAAGTTCTCAAAGGAACAAGACCTGTGTGAAGAATCCTCACAATTTTGTTAAAATTCCAAAGAAGCAAGCAATGAGAAATGAATAAGAACTTCAAGTACTTTATTGATGTTTCAAAGAGAGCATACAAGAGGTTGACGGCATTTTTTTTATACCTCTTAAAAGCAACTAGCTGCCCTATTTATAGAAGAAGAGAAAGAGAGTTGAGAGAGGAGAAAATAAGAGGGGGAGAGAGGGCATTGCCCTCTCTATCCGTTGGACCCAACGGCTAGAAAGAACTAGCCGTTGGACAGTCCCCAACCGCTAGTTCTTTTACTAGCCGTTGGGACTACCATATGCCTTAATTGTGCTTTATTTTAATACTCCCCCTCAAGTTGAGTGTGTATATGTCTATAACACCTAACTTGCCCATATTCTTGTGAATGTGATTGGCGGTTCCCGGTTTTGTAAAGATGTCAGCAACTTGAAGATCACTTCTTGTAAAGCTAGGAATGATGAGCTTGTCTTCAATCTTTTGTCTCACAAAGTGACAATCTACCTCAATATGTTTTGTTCTTTCATGAAACACCAGATTTGAGGCTATGTGAATTGCCGATTGGTTGTCACAATAGAGTTGAATTGGAGTTGGAACTATAAACCCTAGCTCTTCAATTTGAGCCCTTAACCAAACTATTTCACTTGTTGCGGCTGCCATTGCTCTATACTCTGCTTCAGCACTTAATCTTGACACCACATGTTGTTTTTTGCTTTTCCAAGCTACTAGATTTCCTCCAACAAACATGCAATATCCTGTAGTTGATCTTCTATCTTCAGAATCTCCGGCCCAATCCGCATCCCAATACCCTATGATTTGTGAGCTGCAATTTTTCTTCATCCAAATTCCCATGCCGGGTGTGCCCTTTAGGTAGTGAAGTATTCTTTCGATGGCTCTCCAATGCTTTCTTTTTGGCTTGTGCATATGTTGGCTAACTTGTCCCACAGCAAAGGAGACATCGGGCCTTGTTATAGTGAGATAGATTAGTCTCCCTACAAGCCTTTGGTATCTTTGTTCATCCTGAAACTCTTCATCTTCATCTTTAAGGCCACAAGAAGTGCTGATCGGACTACATGCAGGCTTGGCACCTAACTTTCCGGTTTCCTGCAAAAGATCAAGCACATACTTTCTTTGTGATAGAAAAAACCCATTTGGACAATAGGCAAGTTCTATCCCTAGAAAGTACTTTAGTTTCCCTAAGTCCTTAATCTCAAACTTTGTTTGGAGAAATTTCCTAACTTGATCAATTAAGTTCAAGTCATTTCTGGTTATGATTATATCATCTACATATACTAGAACTATAATGAATTTATCTTTTAGTTTCTTAACAAAAAGAGATGAGTCACTAGTGCATTTCTGAAAGTCATGATCAAGAAGAGTAGAACTAAGTTTGGCATACCAAGCTCTTGGTGATTGTTTAAGTCCATAGATAGCTTTCTTTAATTTGGAAACTTTGTTGTCTTGATGAGAGAAACCCGGAGGAGTCTCCATTTACACCTCTTCTTCTAAGTCCCCTTGAAGAAAGGCATTTGCAACATCCATTTGAAATAGAGGTAGAGAGTAGTTGGTAGCAAGGGATAAGAGTACACGAATGGTATTCATTTTTGCCACGGGAGCAAATGTTTCCTTGTAGTCTACTCCATAAGCTTGAGTAAAACCCTTGGCAACTAATCTTGCCTTGTATTTGTCAAGACTCCCATCACTTTTGTGTTTGATTTTGTAGACCCACTTGCACCCTACGGCTTTTTTCCCTTTTGGAAGTGATGTTATTTCCCATGTTCCATTTTTTGCTAAAGCTTCCAACTCATCCTTCATAGCTTGCACCCACTGAGGTTGGTTTTTAGCTTCTTCAAAAGATCTTGGCTCTTCATGAAGATCTATGTTCCGAATGAATCTTTGATGGCTGCAAGAAGTATTAGCAATTGAATAATATTTGGAAATGGGATGAGAAGTTACTTTAAAGTTATAGAAGACTCTTTTGTTAATCCATTCGGAGGGAGGAAGCCTAAGCCTTGTTGATCTACGAAGAGGAAGAGGTGGTTCATCTATGATTTGTTCCTCTTGTTCTATGGCCAGCTCTTGCTCCGAATCATCTCCCCCTTATTCTTGAATGGTTTCTAACAAGTGCCTATTTTTCCTTTCGGCAACTCCATTTTGTTGTGGAGTGTAGACACATGATTTTTGATGCATGATCCCCTTTTCATCTAAGAAGTTTTCGAATGCATGACTAGTAAATTCCCCCACCATGGTCAGACCTAATGATTTTGATATTGGCATTGAATTGTTTGGTGACATCTATAATAGCTCTTAAGAGCTTCAAAAACCTCAGATTTGGTTACCAATAGGTATACCCAAGTATATATAGTTTTGTGATCAATAAATATCACAAAGTATTTAAAACCATTATGAGATGCTATGGGTGAGGTCCAAATATCAGAATGAACAAGTTCAAATGTGTTGAAATAAAGCACAATTAGGGCATATGGTTGTCCCAATCCAGTAAACTTTGTGCTCTTAGAACAAGACCCAAATGTAAAGTAAAAAGGGAGGCAATGTAATGGGCCCTAAATGGATATAACCCATGGGTTTCGGGCCCAGCCCGGGCCAGCAGAATTGGGGGCCAAAGGCCCCCAACGGCTAGTTCTTACTAGCCGTTGGGTCCAACGGATAGAGAGGGCAATGCCCTCTCTCCCCCTCTCATTTTTTTCTCTCTCAACTCTCTTTCTCTTCTTCTATAAATAGGGCAGCTAGTTGTTTTTAAAAGGTATGAAAAAATGCCTTCAACCTCTTGTATGCTCTCTTTGAAACATCAATAAAGTACTTGAAATTCTTATTCATTTCTCATTGCTTGCTTATTTGGAATTTCATCATGGTATCAGAGCAGGCATTCATTCCTTCCTCATCTAATCTTGGTAATCCACCACCACAAATTAGCACCTCAATGTTCACTTCCACTCTTTTAGATGCTTCAAATTACAACGCATGGCAAGACACCATCAAGAGGTCTCTAAACTTCTTCAATCTCGAAAACCACATATTTGAAGACCCTCTTGATGATGCTGATCCGTCTTACAAAGCATGGAAAAAGAGAGATGATCAAGTGGTGGTGCTCTTACAAATGTCTTTAGACAAAACCCACAAAGTAATGGTCACTTGTATTCCCAATGCCAAATCTTTGTGGGATCAAATGCATGCTCTTTATGCTCAAGAAACCAACACCGGTAGAGTATTCGAATTGAGAAAGAAAATCTTCTACATTCAAAAAGGAGGAAAGACCTGCTGGATTTTTGACTAAGAAGAGAGAGAAATCTAATAAACTTCTGGTTTTTATTGATGTAGTAGAATGATACAAAGGAAGAGAGATTATCTTCCTCTTAATTTTACAAGGAGAGCAATAGCTCTATTTATAGGCAAAGGGAGAAAAATAGCCAGTAGAGAGAGAACAAAGTCAATATTCCCGTTGGGGCTCAAACCCCAAGGAATTCCAACAGCTAGTTTTTGGACTGTTGGAATATACATTGCCCAAACTGCCCCTAGCTATTTGGGTTTACCTCTTAGACTTTTCTCCATACTTTTGGGCTTCATTGGGCTTGTTTTTGAATGTATTTTGGGTCATAAATATGTTGCCAAATTCTGAACATTAAAAAATAAAAGGCCCAATGTTTATGACATTATCATATTTTCAAGTTGAATACCTTGAGACTTATCTTCATCTTCTCCCTTATTTTTAACACTCCCCCTCAAGTTAGGTGCATAGATGTCTATGGACCCTAACTTGCTAAGGATGTGCTGAAGATGTTTCTCAGTTGTTGCCTTAGTGAAAATGTCAGCTAGCTGGTCTTCACTTCTAACATATGAGGTTGAAATTGTCTTGTTTTCTAATTTTTCTCGAACAAAATGACAATCAACCTCAATGTGCTTCGTTCTTTCATGAAATACTGGATTGGCAGTGATATGAAGAGCTGCTTGATTATCGCAATGTAGAAGAATAGGAGCGATAGTAGGAAATCCCATCTCCTCAAGTAATGCCTTTAGCCAAACTATTTCGCTTGTAGCCGCTGCCATTGCTCTGTATTCAGCCTCAGCGCTTGATCTGGATACAACAGATTGTTTCTTGCTTTTCCATGTTACAAGATTTCCTCCCACGAACATGCAGTAGCCGGTGGTGGATCTCCTGTCCGTGACATCCCCAGCCCAATCTGCATCACAGTAGCCATAAATCTCCATGTTGTGGTTGTTTTTCATAAGAATTCCCCTTCCTGGTGAGCTTTTTAAATACTTGAGAATTCTTTCTGCTGCCTTCCAATCTTGAATCCTTGGAGCATGCATCCGTTGACTGATTAAGCTGACGGCATAGGTGATATCTGGTCTTGTAATGGTGAGGTAGATGAGCCTCCCCACAAGTCTTTGATATCTAGGAATATCCTGGAACATTTCTTCATCACCTTGTGCTCGTTCTGCTATAGATATAGGAGTTGCTGCTGGTTTAGCTCCTACCTTTCCAGTTTCCTGCAAAAGGTCAAGTACATATTTCCTTTGGCATAGAACTAGCCCCTTATGAGAATAGGCAAACTCTATTCCTAAGAAATACTTTAGTTTTCCCAAATCTTTAATCTCAAAAGTAGATTTAAGGAAATTTCTAACTTGATCAATACCATTCATATCACTTCCTGTAATAACTATATCATCTACATAAATAAGAACAATAGTGATTTCTTCATTGTTAACTTTAGTAAACATGGAGGAATCACTAATGGATTTCTTAAAGTTATTACCAAGAAGTGCTGAACTTAATTTTGCATACCAGGCACGAGGAGATTGTTTTAACCCATAGATTGCTTTTTTAAGACGACACACCTTGATGTTTGAATCCTCATCTAGCCCTTGGGGAATTTGCATGTAGATTTCTTCGTCTAAGTCCCCTTGAAGGAAAGCATTCTTCACGTCCATTTGATACATTGGCCATTCTCCATTGGTTGCAATTGACATCAAAACCCTTATCGTTTTCATTTTGGCAACAGGGGCAAAAGTCTCAGTGTAGTCTTCTCCATAAGTTTGTGTGAATCCTTTGGCTACAAGTCTTGCCTTGTAGCGTTCAATGGATCCATCACTTTTATACTTGATTTTGAACACCCATTTACACCCGACAGCCTTTCTTCCCTTAGGGAGAGTAGTAATCTCCCACGTCCCATTTTTATTCAATGCATCTAGTTCTTCAAGCATAGCTTGTCTCCATTCGGGTTTGGTATTTGCCTCATCAAAATCCTTAGGTTCCTGTGATGAGTCAATGCCACTCAAGAACCCTTGATGGCTTGAGGAAGTATTAGATACAGAATAGTAATTTGAAATAGGATAGTGAGTTACCTTAGAATTGTAATAAACTCTTCTGTTGATCCACTCTGAGGGAGGAAGCCTCAATCTGGTGGAACGTCGAAGTGGAGGAGCCAGCGGAGAGGGCAGTCTAGTTTCGTCTCCGGATTCTCCTAAGGTAGGTAATCCCTCGCCTTCTTCTCTTTCTTCGGAAGAGTTCTCTTCATTTTCAGACTCATCCACTCCTCCCTCTTCGTTTTCTCCCCCTGAAAGTGAATTCTCTTCATTGGATTCTTGAGGAACCAGAGGAGGATTTATGGGAACATCGCAGAAGATTCGCAAGTCATTGCTTGATGAATTTTCTTCATTTTTTTCTCCTGCAAAAAAGAATTCATTTTCTACAAATATCACATCTTTCGATGTGTATACCTTGTTAGAGTCAGGTTCAAAACAAATATATCCTTTTTGGAATGAAGCGTACCCAATAAAAACACATTTCCTTCCTTTGATATCTAACTTATCTCTAAACTGCCTAGTAATATGAACATAACAAATACACCCAAAAACTCTAAGGTGAGAGAGGTTTGGTTTGTCTTTTCTAAGCAACTCTAATGGGGATTTTCCATGGAGAACTCTAGTTGGAAGACGATTTATTAAATGAGCTGCGGTACTAACCGCATCACTCCAAAAACGCTTAGGCATATTAGCAAAGAACATGATAGTTCTAGCTATTTCTAGGAGATGTCTATTTTTGCGTTCGGCAACTCCATTTTGTTGGGGAGTGTAGGGACAACTAGTTTGATGAATAATTCCATTCTCCTCAATGAAATTTTTGAAATTGGTGCTCATATATTCCCCACCATTATCTGTCCTAAGAATTTTAATGTTGGCCTCATATTGTTTTATAATATACTTGTAAAAGGACTTGAAGGCTTCATAAACTTGGTCTTTTGATCTTAGCATATACACCCATGTATACCTAGACTTATGATCTATAAATGAGATAAAATACTTAAATCCCCTTCTAGATATCATAGGTGAAGTCCATACATCCGAGTGAACAAGATCAAAAGGCTTTTTATATTGAGTTTCAGAAATAGGATAATACATTCGGGTTTCCTTTCCAAAAATGCATGCTTCACAATGTCTATCACTACAATTTTTTGATGGGAATAGGCATTTCAGAGCTTGTATAGAAGGATGACCTAATCTAGCATGCCAAAGGAGGTAACTTTCCTCTCGGATTGCGGAAAATACAAAACTATCTTGTTTCCAAAAATACAAGTTATCTTGCATAGAACCACTACCAATCACTTGATTCGTCTCCAAATTCTGAAAAACAACAGAATGAGGGTCAAAAATAGCTTTGCAATTTAAGTCCTTAGTGACTTGTCCAATGGACATAAGATTAGAGGTAAATTGAGGAACATATAAGGCCTTTGATTTTCTTCCAAATATTTCAACATCCCCAATTTGCTTAATTTTGAAATTATGTCCATTCGCAACTTTAACCATTTTAGGTTCTAGGAGAGGTTCAAGATTCTGAAAATTTTGCTTATCTTTGACCATATGGTGATCACAACCTGAATCTATCAACCATTTTGAAGAAGTAACAGATGAGTTAGAGCAAGTACCTGAGGAGGATTTTCCTAATTTTTGAGATGTCAGATTTGCTTTGTTTGCAGCTGGTTGAGCATTTTGCTCCCTCCTCTCTTGCTCTTTTTTCTTGATGAACTCAGGTTTAAGGTTAGGATGAAGAAACCAGCAACCATCCTTGGTATGTCCCAACTTTTTGCAATGAGAACACACCTTTTTTATTCCCTGATGAGCCTTATTTGCAGCTTGCTCATTCTGCTTTGTGGAGAACCCATGAACTTCACTTTTGGACTGATTGCTTTCTTCAAGCCTTTGAGAAGCTGCAGCTCTTTGAATCATAAATCGAGTCTCTTGGTATGATGGAAATTCTTTCATTCGAAGAATTTCCTGTCGAAGTTGTACAAATGACTCATTGAGTGATGAGAGCAATGAAAACACCTTGTCTTCATCTTGTCTCTTTTGCAGTACTTTTATATCACTTGTGAGAGGTCTCAATGTGTTAAGCTCATTCCACAAGTCCTCGTGTTCTCCGAACAATTGTGTAATTGATTTCTCCTCCATTTGGATGGCCGCAATCCTTTTTTGTATTTCAAATATTCTGCTCAAGTTTGATTCCTGACCATATAACCCATACATTTGCTCCCATAAGGATTTGGAACTCGGACAGCACATTACCATATTTTTGTGTGCTTGATCCATGGAGCTTGTTAGCAATAGGAACACTTGATCATCCAGCTCCTTCCATTCATCAAATCGTGGGTCTAGCCGATCCATAGGATCTTTTGTAATGAAAGACAGAAGTTTTGCTCCATTGAGAGATCTTCTGATATGACTAGCCCATTGGAAGTAATTGGTTGAGCTTAGAATAATTTGGGAGAAAAGTTGGATTTGAAAGGAAGAGATTTGAGGAAGAGAATTTCCCAACCCCGGAGTCGATGTTTGCTCTGATACCATGTTGGATTTTTGACTAAGAAGAGAGAGAAATCTAATAAACTTCTGGTTTTTATTGATGTAGTAGAATGATACAAAGGAAGAGAGATTATCTTCCTCTTAATTTTACAAGGAGAGCAATAGCTCTATTTATAGGCAAAGGGAGAAAAATAGCCAGTAGAGAGAGAACAAAGTCAATATTCCCGTTGGGGCTCAAACCCCAAGGAATTCCAATAGCTAGTTTTTGGACTGTTGGAATATACATTGCCCAAACTGCCCCTAGCTATTTGGGTTTACCTCTTAGACTTTTCTCCATACTTTTGGGCTTCATTGGGCTTGTTTTTGAATGTATTTTGGGTCATAAATATGTTGCCAAATTCTGAACATTAAAAAATAAAAGGCCCAATGTTTATGACATTATCATATTTTCAAGTTGAATACCTTGAGACTTATCTTCATCTTCTCCCTTATTTTTAACAAGACCCTACCCGAATATTTTGGGGAATATAGGGATCTTTAGAATGAGCTTAATGTTTTGAGGCTTCCAACCTCAAATCTCAAAACCATCCTTCAAAGGAATGATGAAAACATGACCTTTGGTCTCCTAATGGGTCTTGGAGAAGAGTATGCACCTATACGTCAAGAAATTCTTAGAATGAAGATTTTTCCTTCATTCCAAGAAGTGCAATTCATGGTGCAAAGAGCTGAAACAAGCATGAAGCTTGAAGAATCATCCAAGCCCAAAACCGAAGCTCAAGCATTCAAATCTGTCCAAGAAGAGCATCCAGCCAACAAAGCTCAAAATTTCACCAAAAGAGATTTTTGCTCCCATTGTAAGAAACCTGGTCATAGAAAGGAGAAATGTTGGCATCTCCATCCCCATTTGTGGCCAAAATACAACAAAAGGGAAGGTGACCAAATGGCAAATGTCCAACATGTTTCTCAAGTTGCTGCCCTAGAAAGCAAAATGGAGGAAATGCAAAAGGAGATGAAAAAGCTCGTTGGCCAGATTACTTTGCATTCTGGTAATCTCTTAAATACATCCCATTCATGGCTTATTGATTCTGGTTGTGATAATCATATGGTAAAAGATAAGAGCAAAATTAAAAGACTCATTCCTCTCACTGATTCTAGGATTGTTAAGGTAGCTAATGGTGAGAAACTAAGAGTTGATCATCTAGGTGAAATTGAGTTATTTGGCAAGAAAACTAAAGCTCTATATGTGCCTAAATTTAATTCTAATCTTTTATCCATTGGAAAGATAACCAAAGAACAAAATTGCAAAGTTACATTTGATCCTAATGAAGTTGTTTTTCAGGATTTCAAAACGAATCATTTGATTGGCAAGGGGTCTAGGAGGCACAACCTATACTACTTGGATCAAGAAAACCGAGCTTTTGCTGCCCAAAGTCAAATACATTCATTATGGCATGCTCGTCTAGGTTATCTTGGGGACTTAGCTTTGAAACATTTATTTCCAAATCTAGTAGTAGAAAATAGGCATTGCAAAGCTTGTGTTCTTGGAAAACAAACTAGAGTGTATTATCTCATTACAAATACTATATATGAGAATGCATTTGAACTTGTTCATTCTGATGTTTGGACCTCACCCATAGCATCTCATAATGGTTTTAAATACTTTGTGACATTTATTGATCACAAAACTAGATATAGTTGGGTATACCTATTGGTAACCAAATCTGAGGTTTTTGAAGCCCTTAAGAGCTATTATATGTTGAAATATCAAAAAATAGAGCACAAGAAATGAAGAATACTTCTGAATTTTATTGAAGAAGAATGAGAGCATACATGGACAGATTTGAGAGCATTTTTCTCATAGTTTTTGGAGATACAATGAGGCTCTATTTATAGAGAAAAGGGAAAAATAGCCAGTAGAAAGTGATATTCCCGTTGGAGCTCAAACCCCAAGGAATTCCAACAGCTAGTTTTTTGACTGTTGAAATATATGCTGCCCAAACTGCCCCTAGCTATTTGGGTTTGCTTCCTAGACTTTTCTCCAAACTTTTGGGCTTCCTTGGGCCTATTTTTGAATGTATTTTGGGTTGGTTTAGGCTGCCCAAATGGGCCATGCTTGCTGGACAATGCATGCTGATTTTTGGATTTCTAAGTAGATGCACTTGGTTGGTGATGAAGATGGGTTAAGTTATTCTTCTTTTCAACACTCCCCCTCAAGTTGGCTGCGTAGATATCGATAGTGCCCAACTTGTTCATGATTTCTTGAAGATGCATTGCAGTTCCCCCTTTTGTGAAGATATCAGCTAGTTGCTCTTTTCCTTTGATGTAGGGAGTGGCTATAAGCTTTTCTTCCACCTTTTGTCGAATGAAGTGACAATCAACTTCTATGTGTTTAGTCCTTTCATGGAAGACCGGATTTGATGCAATATGAATTGCCGATTTATTGTCACAATGCAAGTTGATTGGTGTAGAAACATTGAACCCTAATTCCTCTACTAGAGCCTTCAACCATACAATCTCACTGGCTGCTGACGCCATTGCTCTATACTCAGCCTCTGCACTCGATCTTGACACCACATGTTGTTTTTTGCTCTTCCATGCTACCAAGTTGCCTCCTACGAACATGCAGTACCCGGTGGTAGATCTTCTATCCTTTGAATCGCTCGCCCAATCTGCATCGCAAAAGCCTTCAATTTGGGAGCTTCCATTGTTCTTCATCCAAATACCTAGTCCTGGTGATTTCTTGATGTAGTGAAGGATGCGCTCAACTGCTCTCCAATGACCCATCTTTGGAGAATGCATATGTTGACTAATTTGGCTCACGGCAAAGGCTATGTCTGGCCTAGTGATGGTGAGGTAGATCAGTCGTCCTACAAGTCTTTGATATCTCTCTATGTCCTCAAGTGGCTCCTCATCATCTACTAGAGGTCCAGTGGTGACAATAGGGCTACAAGCTGGCTTTCCTCCTAGCTTTCCTGTTTCCTGCAAAAGATCAAGTGCATATTTCCTTTGGGATAGAATTAACCCATTATTACAATAGGCTAACTCAATTCCTAGGAAATACTTTAGTCTCCCTAAATCTTTAATTTCAAACCTAGAACTCAAGAAATTTCTAACTATATCTATTAAATGCATGTCATTTCCAGTAATGATGATATCATCTACGTAAACTAAGGCTATCACTATTTTATCATTGTTTTTTCTAATGAAAATAGAAGAGTCGCTATGGCATTTAACAAATCCACTACTAAGGAAAGCATGGCTTAATTTTGCATACCATGCCCTTGGGGATTGCTTCAGCCCGTAGATAGCCTTGCGTAGTTTGCACACGTTTCCTCCTTGTTGTTGGAACCCTTGAGGAAGTTGCATGTACACTTCTTCTTCGAGATCTCCTTGAAGGAACGCGTTTGCTACATCCATTTGAAACATGCTCCATCCATGGTTCACCGCAAGAGACATCAAGACCCTAATTGTATTCATTTTGGCAACGGGTGCGTATGTCTCTTTGTAATCTATCCCATATGCTTGAGTGAATCCTTTAGCCACAAGTCTTGCCTTAAACCTTTCAATTGATCCATCACTTTTATATTTGATTTTGTATACCCATTTGCATCCGACGGCTCGCTTGCTCTTTGGAAGAGAGGTGACTTCCCATGTACCGTTCTTGGTCAATGCATCTAGCTCTTCCTTCATTGCCTTTCTCCACCTTGGGTCCTTGGATGCTTCATCATATGTCCTAGGCTCCTGTTCTTTATCTATGCCACTCAAAAAATTTTGGTGGCTCAAAGAAACATGTGAGATGGTATAATAATTAGAAATCGGATGTGATGTTACCTTGGAGTTATAGTAAACTCTACGGTTAATCCATTCCGAACGGGGAACCCTAAGCCTCGTGGATCGCCTAAGGTGAGGAGGTGGTGCATCCAAATCTCCCTCTACATGCTCGGATTCTTCCTCTTCGGTTTCTTGATCTCCCCCTGAAGTGTGGGCTGCCTCCTCTTCTATGGAGTTTGATCCTTCTTCTTCATTATTTTGAGATTGCTCATTAGTCTCTTGGGAGATTCCTTCAGCAATTGGTGGAGATGATTGATTCGGGAGAAGTAAGAAATTCCATGTGCTTGGAGTGCTCTCTTCTTCTGATGATTGATGTTCTTCATTATCTACAAAAAAGGACTCATTCTCCACAAATATCACATCCTTAGATGTGTATGTTTGGTTAGTTTTAGGGTCATAACATCTATACCCCTTTTCAAAGGAAGCATACCCCAAAAATATGCACTTTCTACCCTTATGATCTAACTTATCCCTCATGTGTGCTGGAATATGAATGTAACATACACAACCGAATGTTCTAAGATGAGATATCTTAGGTTTTCTATCTAGAAGGGCTTCTAAGGGTGACTTGCCATCCAGGACTTGAGATGGGATAAGGTTTATTAGGTGGACAGCGGTTTTTATTCCATCACACCAAAATTTCTTAGGCACATTTGCATGAAACATCATAGCTCTAGTTATTTCTAATATGTGCCTATTTTTCCTTTCAGCCACCCCATTTTGTTGAGGTGTGTACACACAAGACATTTGATGTATAATGCCATTCTCTCTAAGGTAGTTTTCAAATGTCAAACTAGTGAATTCTCCACCATGGTCCGTCCTTAGAATTTTAATGTTAGCATTGTAAAGTTTGGTCACATATCTCTCATAGCTTTTAAAGGCTTCAAAAGCTTGATCTTTGGTATTCAAAAGGTAGACCCAAGTGTACCTAGTTTTTTGGTCTACAAAAGTAATGAAATACTTGTAGCCTAAATGAGATTTGATAGGTGAAGTCCACAAATCCGAATGAACTAAATCAAAAGCATCTTTATAAATTGTTTTTGAATTGGGATACATTGATCGGGTTTCCTTTCCCAGAATACAAGCTTCACAATGTCTATCTTCAATATTAATACTTGGAAATAGACGCTTTAAAGCTTGGTCACTAGGATGCCCAAAACGTTTATGCCAAAGAGATGCATCTTCTTTGATATGAGCTACGAGTGCATGATGCTTTTGATCCAAAAAATATAGATCCCCTCTTCTAGAACCCTTGCCAATCAATTGATTCGACTTGAGGTCCTGAAAAGTAACAGTGTTTGGGTCAAAAACAACTCTACACCCTTGATCCTTAGCGACTTTGCTAATGGACAAAAGATTTGAAGTGAGTTGGGGAACAAATAAAGCATTTGATGTTTTTCCAAAAAGTTTAATTTTCCCAATTTGCTCAACTTTCAAATCTTGCCCATTGGCAACACGGACTATCTTATGGTTAGGGAGTTTTTTAAAATGCTTGATTTTTCTTCTATCCCTTACAATATGATGGTCCGTTCCCGAATCAATGAGAAAATCTTCGAAATTGAAAGAGGATAAAGTGTTTTGATTTTTACCATTGGAGGGAGCAAGTTGTTGAAACTTCTTGGAGATGTCATTGAGTTGACTTTGAAGAGCAGCAAAATCAGCCATGGTAGGTCCTTGAAGCTTGGTGTGAAGTACATTATGCTGCTCGGAAAGTTGCTCCCTTGGTTTGAAGGTCTTGGGCTTTAAATGAGGATGAAGGTTCCAACACTTCTCCTTCGTATGTCCTCTTTTCTTGCAATGGGTGCATACATCAATTTTCTTTGGAACTTGATGTGCTTTGGCAGCCATGTGCTCTTCAACGGTAGCCATGTGACCTTGAGCTTCAAGTCTAAGTTTGGAATTTTCTTCCAAACGCATGCTAACTTCCGTTCGTTGGATCATATTTTGCACTTCTCCAAATGAAGGAAATTCCTTCATTCGGAGAATTTCTTGTCTAAGAAGAGAGTAGGAATCATCTAGACCCATGAGAAGACCAAAGATTTTATCTTCTTCTTTCCTCTTTTGGAGGACTTTGAGATCTATGGAATCCGGACGGAGAGTGGAGAGCTCATTCCAAGTATCCGTATATTCCCCAAAATATTGAGGAAGTGATTTCCCTTCCTTTTTGATGTTTGAAATTTGTCGTTTGAGCTCAAAAATTCTGCCAAGGTTAGATTCTTGGCCATAAAGAGAAAACATTGTGTCCCATATTAGTTTTGCATTGGGAGCACAAGTCACCATAGCTTTGTGTGTTTCATCCATGGAATTGAGTAGAAGAAAAAACACATGATTGTCCCTCTTCTTCCATTCTCTGTAGAAAGAATCCACCTCTTCAAGTGGTTGATCAAGTATGTGACCCTCCAAGTTGTGAAGTTCCAGCACCCTTCTCATCAAGGCTGCTCATTGATAATAATTTCCTCCTCTTAATTGAATGGAGGATATATTTTGAAATTGGGTAAGGTTGATGGAAGGTGGAAGGTCACCCAACCTTGAAGAGGAAGGGATCGAAGTTTTCTCTGATACCATGTTGAAATATCAAAAAATAGAGCACAAGAAATGAAAAATACTTCTGAATTTTATTGAAGAAGAATGAGAGCATACATGGACAGATTTGAGAGCATTTTTCTCATAGTTTTTGGAGATACAATGAGGCTCTATTTATAGAGAAAAGGGAAAAATAGCCAGTAGAAAGTGATATTCCCATTGGAGCTCAAACCCCAAGGAATTCCAACAGCTAGTTTTTTGACTGTTGAAATATATGCTGCCTAAACTGCCCCTAGCTATTTGGGTTTGCTTCCTAGACTTTTCTCCAAACTTTTGGGCTTCCTTGGGCCTATTTTTGAATGTATTTTGGGTTGGTTTAGGCTGCCCAAATGGGCCATGCTTCCTGGACAATGCATGCTGATTTTTTGACTTCTAAGTAGATGCACTTGGTTGGTGATGAAGATGGGTTAAGTTATCCTTCTTTTCAACATTATAGATATGTCACCAAACAATTCAATGCCAACATCAAAATCATTAGGTCTGACCATGGGGGGGAGTATACTAGTCATGCATTCGAAAACTTCTTAGGTGAAAAGGGGATCATGCACCAAAAATCATGTGTCTACACTCCACAACAAAATGGAGTTGCTGAAAGGAAAAATAGGCACTTGTTAGAAACAGCTAGGGCCATGATGTTTCATTCTAATGTGCCTAAAAAATTTTGGAGTGAGGCAATAAAAACCGCTGCCCATCTCATTAATCTTATGCCCACTCAAGTTCTAGGAGGTAAATCCCCATTAGAGCTACTCTTAGGAAGAAAACCTAATATCTCTCAACTTAGAGTCTTTGGATACTTATGCTATGTCCATGTACCTTAAAATTTCATAAACTAGTTAGAGGAAAGGGGGAGAAAATGTGTGTTCTTAGGATACTCAACATTTGAAAAGGGATATAAATGTTATGATCCACTAACCAAAAAACTATATACATCCAAGGATGTGATATTTGTAGAAAGAGAATCTTATTTTTCAGGAAAAGAAGATCAAGATCAAGATGGAAAAGGAGAAGCTCAAGATCTATGGAACATTATTCTCCCAACTATCAATCATCCCTCTCATCCGAATATTGAACAAGAACCAGCTCCGAATGTTCATGAAGATCCGGCTCAAGAAGATCCCTCACCATCTCATTCTGATGAAGAAACCATTCAAGATCAAGGGGGAGATGATTCGGAGCAAGAGCTGGCCATAGAACAAGAGGAACAAATCATAGATGAACCACCTCTTCCTCTTCGTAGATCAACAAGGCTTAGGCTTCCTCCCTCCGAATGGATCAACAAAAGAGTCTTCTATAACTCTAAAGTAACTTCTCATCCCATTTCCAAATATTATTCAATTGCTAATACTTCTTGCAGCCATCAAAGATTCATTCAGAACATAGATCTTCATGAAGAGCCAAGATCTTTTGAAGAAGCTAAAAACCAACCTCAGTGGGTGCAAGCTATGAAGGATGAGTTGGAAGCTTTAGCAAAAAATGGAACATGGGAAATAACATCACTTCCAAAAGGGAAAAAAGCCGTAGGGTGCAAGTGGGTCTACAAAATCAAATACAAAAGTGATGGGAGTCTTGACAAATACAAGGCAAGATTAGTTGCCAAGGGTTTTACTCAAGCTTATGGAGTAGACTACAAGGAAACATTTGCTCCCTTGGCAAAAATGAATACCATTCGTGTACTCTTATCCTTTGCTGCCAACTACTCTCTACCTCTATTTCAAATGGATGTTGCAAATGCCTTTCTTCAAGGGGACGTAGAAAAAGAGGTGTATATGGAGGTTCCTCCGGGTTTCTCTCATCAAGACAACAAAGTTTGCAAATTAAAGAAAGCTATCTATGGACTTAAACAATCACTAAGAGCTTGGTATGCCAAACTTAGTTCTACTCTTCTTGATCATGACTTTAAGAAATGCACTAGTGACTCATCTCTTTTTGTTAAGAAACTAAAAGATAAATTCATTATAGTCTTAGTATATGCAGATGATATAATCATAACCGGAAATGACTTGAACTTAATTAATCAAGTTAGGAAATTTCTCCAAACAAAGTTTGAGATTAAGGACCTAGGGAAACTAAAGTACTTTCTAGGGATAGAACTTGCCTATTGTCCAAATGGGTTTGTTCTATCACAAAGAAAGTATGTGCTTGATCTTTTGCAGGAAACCGGAAAGTTAGGTGCCAAGCCCGCATGTAGTCCGATCAGCACTTCTTGTGGCCTTAAAGATGAAGACGAAGAGTTTGAGGATGAACAGAGATACCAAAGGCTTGTAGGGAGACTAATCTATCTCACTATAACAAGGCCCGATATCTCCTTTGCTGTGGGACAAGTTAGCCAACATATGCACAAGCCAAAAAGAAAGCATTGGA
Organism: Dillenia suffruticosa; assembly: GCA_033439265.1. Lineage (NCBI taxonomy): Eukaryota > Viridiplantae > Streptophyta > Magnoliopsida > Dilleniales > Dilleniaceae > Dillenia > Dillenia suffruticosa. The sequence goes on from JAVTVX010000029.1 coordinate 16,812,680, forward strand.
GAGCCACCGAAAGAATACTTCTCTACCAAAAGGGCACACCCGGCATGGAAATTTGGATGAAGAAAAATTGCAGATCACAAATCATAGGGTGTTGTGATGCGGATTGGGCCGGAGATTCTGAAGATAAAAGATCAACTACAGGATATTGCATGTTTGTTGGAGGAAATCTAGTAGCTTGGAAAAGCAAAAAACAACATGTGGTGTCAAGATCAAGTGCTGAAGCGGAGTATAGAGCAATGACAGCCGCAACAAGTGAAATAGTTTGGTTAAGGGCTCTAATTGAAGAGCTAGGGTTCATAGTTCCAACTCCAATTCAACTCCATTGTGACAACCAATCGGCAATTCACATAGCCTCAAATCCGGTGTTTCATGAAAGAACAAAACATATTGACGTAGATTGTCACTTTGTGAGACAAAAAATTGAAAACAAGCTCATCATTCCTAGCTTTACAAGAAGTGATCTTCAAGTTGCTGACATCTTTACAAAACCGGGAACCGCCAATCACATTCACAAGAATATGGGCAACTTAGGTGTTATAGACATATACACACCAAACTTGAGGGGGAGTGTTGAAATAAAGCACAATTAGGGCATATGGTAGTCCCAATCCAGTAAACTTTGTGCTCTTAGAACAAGACCCAAATGTAAAGTAAAAAGGGAGGCAATGTAATGGGCCATAAATGGATATAGCCCATGGGTTTCGGGCCCAGCCCGGGCCAGCAGAATTGGGGGCCAAAGGCCCCCAACAGCTAGTAAAAGAACTAGTTGTTGGGGACTGCCCAATGGCTAGTTCTTACTAGCCATTGGGTCCAACGGATAGAGAGGGCAATGCCCTCTCTCCCCCTCTCATTTTTTCTTCTCTCAACTCTCTTTCTCTTCTTCTATAAATAGGACAGCTAGTTGCTTTTAAAAGGTATGAAAAAATGCCTTCAACCTCTTGTATGCTCTCTTTGAAACATCAATAAAGTACTTGAAATTCTTATTCATTTCTCATTGCTTGCTTCTTTGGAATTTCATCAAAATGCATTCTTATATATAGTATTTGAAATGGGATAATACACTCTAGTTTGTTTTCCAAGAACACAAGCTTTGCAATGCCTATTTTCTACTACTAGATTTGGAAATAGACGTTTCGAAGTTAAGTCCCCAAGATGACCTAGACGAGCATGCCATAATGAATGCATTTGACTTTGGGCAGCAAAAGCTCGGTTTTCTTGATCCAAGCAGTATAGGTTGTGCCTTCTAGACCCCTTGCCAATCAAATGATTCGTTTTGAGATCCTGAAAAACAACTTCATTTGTTTCCTCTACTAAGGAAAGCATGGCTTCATACCATGCCCTTGGAGATTGCTTCAGCCCATAGATAGCCTTGCGTAGTTTGCACACGTTTCCTCCTTGTTGTTGGAACCCTTGAGGAAGTTGCATATACAATTCTTTTTCGAGATCTCCTTGAAAGAACGCGTTTGCTACATCCATTTGAAAAATGCTCCATACATGGTTCACCGCAAGAGACATCAAGACCCTAATTGTGTTTATTATGGCAACGGGTGCGTATGTCTCTTTGTAATCAATCCCATATGATTGAGTGAATTCTTTAGCCACAAATCTTGTCTTAAACCTTTCAATTGATCCATCACTTTTACATTTTATTTTGTATACCCATTTGCATCTGACGGCCGCTTGCCCTTTGGAAGAGAGGTAACTTCCCATGTACCGTTCTTAGTCAATGCATCTAGCTCTTCCTTCATTGCCTTTCTCCACCTTGGGTCCTTGGATGCTTCATCATATATCCTAGTCTCCTGTTCTTTATCTATGCCGCTCAAAATATTTTGGTGGCTCAAAGAAACATGTGAGATGGTATAATAATCAGAAATCGGATGTGATGTTACCTTGGAGTTATAGTAAACTCTACGGTTAATCCATTCCGAACGGGGAACCCTAAGCCTCGTGGATCGCCTAAGGTGAGGAGGTGGTGCATCAAAAACTCCCTCTACATGCTCGGATTCTTCCTCTTCGGTTTCTTGATCTCCCCCTGAAGTGTGGGCTGCCTCCTCTTCTAGGGAGTTTGATCCTTCTTCTTCATTATTTTGAGATTGGTCATTAGTCTCTTGGGAGTTTCCTTCTGCAATTGGTGGAGATGATTGATTCGGGAGAAGTAAGAAATTCCACGTGCTTGGAGTGCTCTCTTCTTTTCATGATTGATGTTCTTCATTATCTACAAAAATGGTCTCATTCTCCACAAATATCACATCCTTAGATGTGTATGTTCGGTCAGTCTTAGGATCATAACATCAATACCCCTTTTCAAAGGAAGCATACCCCAAAAATATGCACTTTCTACCCTTGTGATCTAACTTATCCCTCATGTGTGCTGGAATATGAATGTAACATACACAACCGAATGTTCTAAGATGAGATATCTTAGGTTTTCTATCTAGTAGGACTTCTAAGGGTGACTTGTCATCTGGGACTTGAAATGGGATAAGGTTTATTAGGTGGATAGCGGTTTTTATTCCATCATACCAAAATTTCTTAGGCACATTTGCATAAAACATCATAGCTCTTGTTATTTCTAATATGTGCCTATTTTTCCTTCCGGCAACACCATTTTGTTGAGGTGTGTACATACAAGACATTTGATGTACAATGTCATTCTCTCTAAGGTAGTTTTCAAATGTCAAACTAGTGAATTCCCAACCATGGTCCGTCTTTAGAATTTTAATGTTAGCATTGTAAAGTTTGGTCACATATTTCTCATAGCTTTTAAAGGCTTCAGAAGCTTGATCTTTGGTATGCAAAAGGTAGACCCAAGAATACCTAGTTTCTTGGTCTACAAAAGTAATGAAATACTTGTAGCCTTAATGAGATTTGATGGGTGAAGTCCACAAATCCGAATGAACTTAATCAAAATCATTTTTATCAATTGTTTTTGAATTGGGATACATTGATTGGGTTTCTTTTCCCAGAATACAATCTCTACAATGTCATCTTCAATATTAATACTTGGAAATAGATGCTTTAAAGCTTGGTCACTAGGATGCCCAAAATGTTTATGCCAAAGAGATGCATCTTCTTTGACATGAGCTATAATTGTATGATGCTTTTGATCCAAAAAATATAGATCCCCTCTTCTAGAACCCTTGCCAATCAATTGATTCGACTTAAGGTCCTGAAAAGTATTAGTGTTCGGGTCAAAAACAACTCTACACAACTTGATCCTTAGTGACTTTGCTAATGGACAAAAGATTTGAAGTGAGTTGGGGAACAAATAAAGCATTTGATGTTTTTCCAAAAAGTTCAATTTCCCTAATTTGCTCAACTTTCAAATCTTGCCTATTGGCAACATGGACTATCTTATGGTTAGGGAGTTTTTTAAAACTCTTGATTTTTCTTCTATCCCTTACATATGATGGTCCGTTCCCGAATCAATGAGAAAATCTTTGAAATTGAAAGAGGATAAAGTGTTTTGATTTTTACCATTGGAGGGAGCAAGTTGTTGAAACTTCTTGGAGATGTCATTGAGTTGACTTTGAAGAGCAGCAAAATCAGCCATGGTAGGTCCTTGAAGCTTGGCGTGAAGTGCATTATGTTGCTCGGAAAGTTGCTCCCTTGGTTTGAAGGTCTTGTTGAAATGAAGCATAATTGGGTTCCTTAGCTCTCCCTAAGCCCTAAAGAGAAGTCATTCAATGAGCTTCAGATTTATTGCCCCTATGTTGGTTATTCTTTGCATCCTTTGTTCTTTTTTCAATCCATTTGTAAGGCCCTAAATGGGCTTGGCCCGCCGGGGTTCGGGCTGTTGAAATAAAAGAGAACTAAGTGTGGTTAGCATAGGCCCCATTTCAAACCAAGTTTAAGCCCATCCATGGGATGTATTTGGCCCATTCCTTATGGGTTTTTTAGTCCTCAAAAAGGGCATTGTTAAGCCTCTAAAAGAAGCCCAAAATGGGCCCTAAAAAGGGCAAAACGGCTAGTTCTTTTGAACTAGCCGTTGCACTATATAACAGCCATAAAAATGGCTGTTATACAGTGATTTTGGGGACAGAAATCTGTCCCCAATGTTCCCCAACGGCTCCTTGAGTGTTTGGGGTTTTTTTCTCTCTATTTCTCAAGTAATAATCTCTATAAATAGGAGCTTGTATGGGATGTTCTATCTATGAAAAAAAACCAATGCTCTCATTGTGCACTCTTTCTTGAAATAAAGTTTTTTAAGTTTTCATTCAATCCTAGTTGCTTGATAGCTTGAAATCTCAACATGGTATCAGAGCAGGCAATGATACCTTCATCTTCCGGTCTTAATGACCCTCACCCCAAATTAGCACTTCAATGTTCACCTCCTTACTTCTAGATTCCACAAACTACAATGCTTGACAAGATACCATCAAGAGGTCCCTAAACTTCTTCAACCTTGAAAATCATATCTTTGAAGAACCTCTTGATGAAGCCAATCCATTATTCAAAGTATGGAAGAAGAGAGACGATCAAGTGGTGGTACTCCTTCAAATGTTTCTTGACAAAACTCACAAGGCTATGGTCACATGTATTCCAAACGCAAGAGTATTATGGGAGCAAATGCAATCGTTATATGGTCAAGAATCCAACACGGGAAGAATCTTTGAGCTGAAAAAGAAGATCTTCAAAATTCAAAAAGGAGGTAAATCCATACCCGAATACTTTGGGGAATATAGGGATCTATGGAATGAACTCAATCTCTTGAGGCCTCCTATTATAAATCTCAAGACCATTCTTCAAAGGAACGATGAAGATATGACCTTTGGTCTACTCATGGGTCTTGGAGATGAATATGCTCCAATTCGTCAAGAGATTCTTTGAATGAAGGTCTTTCCTTCATTTCAAGAAGTCCAATTCATGGTGCAAAGAACCGAGACTAGCTTAAGGCTTGAAGAATCTACCAAGCTTAAATCCGACTCTCAAGCATTCCAAGCTGTCCACAAAGAGCATCAGGCCAACAACACTCAAAACTTTGCAAAAAGAGACATTTGCCCACATTGCAAGAAGTCCGGCCATAAGAAAGAAAAATGCTGGTTCCTACACCCACATTTGAGGCCGAAATATGCTAGGAAAAATCCGGAATCATCTTCAAATGCTCAACAAGTGTCTCAAGTGGCAGCACTCGAATCCAAGATGGAGGAGATGCACAAGGAATTCAAACGCCTTGTTGGGTAGATTAGTCACCATTCTGGTAATTCCTTATCTTCATCTATTTCCAATTCTTGGCTCATAGATTCCGGATGTGACGATCATATGGTAAGAGATAAAAACAAAATCAACAAGTTTATTCTCTTGACCAATCATAAATTAGTTAAAGTAGCTAATGGTCATAAGTTAAAAGTTGATCACTTAGGAGAAATTGAACTATTTGGGAGAAAGACTTGTTTAAATTTTAAAGAAGCAAGCAACAAACTATGAATGAATAATTCAAAGATTTAATTGATATCTCAAAGAAAGTATACAAGTAGTTGAAACATTTTTTCATGCTTTACAAAAGGGAGGACATCCTCTATTTATAGAGAAAGAAGAGAGGAAGAGAACTTAGACCAAAATAGACACGTAACCGGGCCGGGCCGGGCCGGGCCCGGTCCGGTTCCAGGGCGGTTCCAGGAACCGCGGGCCGGGCTGGCTGCGGTTCCTAGGTCAGTCCGGGCCGGGCCGGGCCGGTTCCAAAAATTTTTTTGCTTGAACTGGCCCGGCCCGCTGAACCGGAACCGGCGGGCCGGTTCACACCGGGCCGGGCCGGTTTGGCCAAACAAGGAGGGGGGAAATTTTTACAAAAATTCAAAAAAAAAAAAAAAGGGTCAAAAAGCAGTTGGAACCGGCCGGGCCGGGCCGGTTCCGGGCCGGTTCCATTTCCGAGCCGGTTCCGGGCCGGTTCACGGTTCCAAAAACCCTTGAACCGGCCCGGCCGCTACAGTACCCGGTTCGGTCCGGTTCGGGTTACTGTAGCACCGGGCCGGTTCACGGGCCGGGCTTTTTCCGGGCCGGCCGGGCCGGTTTTCGGGCCCAAACCGGCCCGGGCTCTTCTCTAGACCAAAAGAGAGGGAGGAGAGGGACTTAGCCCTCTCCTTACTAGCCGTTGGGGCTATCCCCAACGGCTAGATTTACTCTCCGAGTGAACAAGATCAAAAGGCTTTTTATATTGAGTTTCAGAAATAGGATAATACATTTGGGTTTCCTTTCCAAAAATACATGCTTCACAATATCTATCACTACAATTTTTTGATGGGAATAGGCATTTCAAAGCTTGCATAGAAGGATGACCTAATCTAGCATGCCAAAGGAGGTAACTTTCCTCTTGGATTGCAGCAAATACAAAACTATCTTGTTTCCAAAAATACAAGTTATCTTGCATAGATCCACTACCAATCACTTGATTCGTCTCCAAATTCTGAAAAACAACAGAATGAGGGTCAAAGATAACTTTACAATTTAAGTCCTTAGTGACTTGTCCAATAGACATAAGATTAGAGGTAAATTGAGGAACATATAAAACCTTTGATTTTCTTCCAAAAATTTCAACATCCCCAATTTGCTTAATTTTGAAATTATGTCCATTTGCAACTTTAACCATTTTAGGTTCTAGGAGAGGTTCAAGATTCTGAAAATTTTGCTTATCTTTGACCATATGGTGATCACAACCCGAATCTATCAACCATTTTGAAGAAGAAACAGATGAGTTAGAGCAAGTATCTGAGGAGGATTTTCCTAATTTTTGAGATGTCAGATTTGCTTTGTTTGCAGCTGCTTGAGCATTTTGTTCCCTCCTCTCTTACTCTTTTTTCTTGATGAACTCAGGTTTAAGGTTAGGATGAAGAAACCAGCAACCATCCTTGGTATGTCCCAACTTTTTGCAATGAGAACACACCTTTTTTATTCCCTGATGAGCCTTATTTGCAGCTTGTTCATTCTGCTTTGTGGAGAAGCCATGAACTTCAATTTTGGACTGATTGCTTTCCTCAAGCCTTTGAGAAACTGCAGCTCTTTGAATCATAAATCGAGTTTCTTGGTATGATGGAAATTCATTCATTCGAAGAATTTTCTGTCGAAGTTGTGCAAATGACTCATTGAGTGATGAGAGCAAGGAAAACACCTTGTCTTCATCTTGTCTCTTTTGCAGCACTTTTATATCACTTGTGAGAGGTCTCAATGTGTTGAGCTCATTCCACAAGTCCTCGTGTTCTCCGAACAATTGTGTAATTGATTTCTCCTCCATTTGGATGGTCGCAATCCTTCTTTGTATTTCAAATATTCTGCTCAAGTTTGATTCCTGACCATATAACCCATACATTTGCTCCCATAAGGATTTGGAACTCGGACAGCACATCACCATATTTTTGTGTGCTTGATCCATGGAGCTTGTTAGCAATAGGAACACTTGATCATCCAGCTCCTTCCATTCATCAAACCGTGGGTCTAGCTGATCCATAGGATCTTTTGTAATGAAAGACAGAAGTTTTGCTCCATTGAGAGTTCTTCTGATATGACTAGCCCATTGGAAGTAATTGGTTGAGTTTAGAATAATTTGGGAGAAAAGTTGGATTTGAAAGGAAGAGATTTGAGGAAAAGAATTTCCCAACCCCGGAGTGGATGTTTGCTCTGATACCATGATGAATTTTTGACTAAGAAGAGTAGAGAAATCTAATAAACTTCTGGCTTTTATTGATGTAGTAGAATGATACAAAGGAAGAGAGATTATCTTCCTCTCTATTTTTTTACAAGGAGAGCAATAGCTCTATTTATAGGCAAAGGGAGAAAAATAGCCAGTAGAGAGACAACAAAGACAATATTCCCGTTGGGGCTCAAACCCCAAGGAATTCCAACAGCTAGTTTTTGGACTGTTGGAATATACATTGCCCAAACTGCCCCTAGCTATTTGGGTTTACCTCTTAGACTTTCCTTCATACTTTTGGGCTTCATTGGGCTTGTTTTTGAATGTATTTTGGGTCATAAATATGTTACAAAATTCTGAACATTAAAAAATAAAAAGCCCAATGTTTATGACATTATCATATTTTCAAGTTGAATATCTTGAGACTTATCTTCATCTTCTCCCTTGTTTTTAACAGGGACAAAACACATAAAGGTAGATTGTCACTTCATTTGCCAAAAAGTAGAGGAGAAATTAATTACTACACCTCATATTAATGGAAAGCTTCAACTTGTGGATATCTTCACTAAAGGAGGAACTGCTGTCCATCTTCATGAAATATTGAGCAAATTTGGTACTATTAACATCTACGCACTCAATTTGAGTGGGAGTATTGAAAGTAAGAATGACAAAATCAATAACTCTTCCTCAATCCACCAAGATCATTGGTCCATCTCCAAAGTCCAAATAATGACAAAATCAATAACTCTTTCTCAATCCACCATGATTCCAAAGGGCCTTATCATGGCTCAAGAAGGGAGGGCCCAAGCCCTCCCCCAATAGCTAGTAAGCTAGCCGTTGGAATGGGTTCCAACGGCTAGTTTTCCTAGCTGTTGGAGGCCCTCCGATGGCCAGAAATATGACTGTTGGAGGGCTATTTCTTTTCTCTTCAACTCCTCATTTTCTCTCTATAAATAGGTTAGTGCACTCTCTTTGTATCTTATGAAAAAGGGTTCAAACAATGTTATGTTATTTGCTCTCTCTCAAAGCAATAAAATCTGAAGTTTCTTTGATCATTGTTTGTGTTCTTTCTTTCAAATTCTAACAACAAGTACATTATATCATTTATTGATCATCTCTCTAGATATACATGTATGTATATGCTTAAGGAAAAGACACAAGCACAATGAGAGCATTGTTTTTTCATGGATAGAACATCCCATACAAGCTCCTATTTATAGAGATTATTACATGAGAAAGAGAGGGAAAAAGACCCCAAACACTCAAGGATCCGTTGGGGAACATTGGGGATAGATTTCTGTCCCCAAAATCACTGTATAACAGCCATTTTTATGGCTGTTATACAGTGCAACGGCTAGTTCAAAAGAACTAGCCGTTTTGCCCTTTTTAGGGCCCATTTTGGGCTTCTTTTAGGGGCTTAACAATGCCATTTTTGAGGACTAAAAAACTCATAAGGAACGGGCCAAATACATCTCATGGATGGGCTTAAACTTGGCTTGAAATGGGGCCTATGCTAACTACACTTAATTCTCTTTTATTTCAACACTCCCCCTCAAGTTGGGTGTGTATGTATCTAAAACACCTAACTTGACCAGGTTTTTTTGAATATGATTGGCGGTCCCAGGCTTGGTGAGGATGTCGGCAATTTGATCATCGCTTTTAGTGAATCTTGGAGTGATGAGCTTCTCCTCAACCTTTTGCCTCACAAAGTGACAATCCACCTCAATGTGCTTTGTCCTTTCATGAAAAACCGGGTTTGAGGCGATGTGAATGGCTGATTGGTTATCACAGTGTAGGGAGATTGGAGTAGGGACTATGAACCCTAATTCTTCAATCAAGGCTTTCAACCACACGACTTCACTTGTAGCGGTTGCCATGGCTCTATATTCCGCTTCCGCACTTGATCTTGATACCACATGCTGTTTTTTGCTTTTCCAAGCAACAAGATTCCCTCCAACAAACATGCAATACCCTGAGGTCGATCTCCTATCTTCTGAATCACCTGCCCAATCTGCATCACAGAACTCTATGATTTGAGAAGATTCGTTCTTCTTCATTTGAATTCCCATTCCTGGAGTTCCCTTTAGGTAGAGAAGAATTCTTTCAATGGCCCTCCAATGCTTCTTCTTGGGTTGATGCATGTGCTGTCTAACTTGCCCAACGGCATAAGAGATGTCCGGTCTAGTGATGGTTAGGTAGATCAATCTTCCAACAAGTCTTTGATATCGTTGCTTATCTTCATAAATCTCCTCATCATCTTTGTGACTTAAGGATGTGCTTACCGGACTACAAGCTGGTTTGGCACCTAGTTTTCCCGTCTCCTGCAAAAGGTCAAGAGCATACTTTCTTTGTGATAGAACAAGTCCATTGGAACAATAGGCAAGTTCTATCCCTAGGAAGTATTTTAGTTTCCCTAGATCCTTGATGTCAAACTTAGTTTGAAGAAAAGTTCTAACTTTGTTAATGTGATTCATATCATTTCCTGTTATAATTATATCATCTACATAAACAAGAATGATAATGGTATTTTCTCCTAGGTTCTTGACAAATAAGGATGAATCACTAACGCATTTCTTAAAACCATGTTCAAGGAGAGTAGAGCTAAGTTTTCCATACCATGCTCTAGGTGATTGCTTGAGGCCATATATTGCCTTCTTTAGTTTGCAAACTTTGTTGTCACGATGGGAGAAACCAGGGGGCACTTCCATGTACACCTCTTCTTCCAGATCTCCTTGTAAAAAGGCGTTTGCAACATCCATTTGAAATAATGGCCATGAGTGATTTATAGCAAGAGAGAGAAGGACACGGATGGTGTTCATCTTGGCCACGGGTGCAAACGTTTCCTTGTAGTCTATGCCATATGATTGAGTGAAGCCCTTGGCCACCAATCTTGCCTTGAATCTATCTATGCTTCCATCACTCTTGTGTTTGATCTTGAATATCCATTTGCATCCCACAGCTCTTTTTCCTTTTGGTAGAGATGTCACTTCCCAAGTGTTGTTTTTAGCCAAAGCATCCAACTCATTCTTCATTGCTTGAACCCAATGAGGTTGATCCTTTGCCTCCTCAAATGTTCTAGGCTCTTGGTGAAGGTCTATGTTCTTGATGAATCTTTGGTGACTGCAAGACATGTTAGATATTGAGTAGTATTGAGAAATTGGATGAGTAGTCACCTTGGAGTTAAAATAGACCCTTCTATTGATCCATTCCGAGGGAGGAAGTCTAAGTCTTGTAGATCTTCGTGTTGAAATAAAGGACAATTAGGGTTAATGTCCTAAGGGAATGAAGTCTAAATGTATAGTTTCAATTTGTGTAGATTTTTCATTCTCATTGTAATCCCTTTAAGGTTTCTAAGTTGGGCCCTAAATGGGCCTTGCCCGGATTGTTCGGGCTGGCCCCTTCGGGCCCAGCCCGGGCCAGCAAATGGGGGACCATCAGGTCCCCCAACGGCTAGCAAAAAACAGCCGTTGGGGCTGTCCCCAACGGCTAGTAAAACTAGCCGTTGGGGACAGCCCCAACGGCCATAATTGGAGAGGGCACAATGCCCTCTCCTCTCTCTCTTTTCTAATCTCCTTGCCCCTCTTCTTGTTTTCTATAAATAGGGCTTATATGTTTCTTTGGAAGGTATGAAAAACATGCCTTCATTACATGTAAACTCTCTTTGAATTCTCAATTAAATTCTTGAAGTTTCTTTATTCATTCTTAGCTTGCTATATTTAAATTTCATCATGGTATCAGAGCCATCTTCGATACCTTCATCTTCCGGTGTTGGTAATCCTCCACCACAAATTAGTACTTCCATGTTTACTTCCATTCTCTTAGATTCATCAAATTACAATGCTTGGCAATACACCATCAAGAGATCCTTGAACTTTTTCAATCTTGAAAATCACATATTGGAGGATCCCTTAGATGATGCCAACCCTACATTCAAATCATGGAAGAAGCAAGATGATCAAGTGGTGGTGCTACTTCAAATGTCTCTTGACAAAACCCACAAAGCAATGGCTACTTGTATTCCAAATGCAAGGGCTTTGTGGGATCAAATGCATGCTCTATATGGGCAAGAGACCAACACCGGACGAATCTTTGAGCTCAAAAGAAAAATCTTCAAGATTCAAAAAGGAGGTAAAACTCTTCCCGAATACTTTGGGGAATATAGGGATCTTTGGAATGAGCTTAATATTCTTAGGCCTCCAACTTCTAATCTCAAGACCATTCTTCAAAGAAATGATGAAGACATGACCTTTGGTCTTCTTATGGGTCTTGGAGATGAATATGCTCCAATTCGTCAAGAAATCCTTAGAATGAAGATTTTCCCTTCATTCCAAGAAGTTCAATTTATGATTCAAAGGGCCGAGACTAGCATGAGGCTAGAGGAGTCTACCAAGCTCAAATCCGAAGCCCAAGCCTTCAAGGCTGTTCAAGATGATCACATGGTCAACAAAGCTCAAAATTTCTTTAAAAAGGATGTTTGCACAAATTGCAAGAAGCCCGGCCACAAAAGGGAAAGGTGATGGTTTCTCCACCCTAATTTGCGCCCAAAGAACAACAAGAAGGAGGTGGAACAACCAGCTCATGCTCAACAAGTCTCCCAAGTGGCTGCACTCGAATCCAAGATGGAGGAGATGCAAAAAGAGATGAAAAAGCTCCTTAGCCAAGTTGCCCTTCACTCCGGTAACAACTTGAACTCATCTCATTTAAATAAATGGTTGATTGATTCGGGCTGTGACAATCATATGGTAAAAGATAAAGACAAAGTTAGGAAATTCATTCCTCTATCTAGTTATAAGATTGTCAAGGTTGCTAATGGTCAAAAACTAAAAGTTGATCATCTAGGTGAAGTTGAACTCCTAGGAAAGAAAACTAAAGCGTTATATGTACCAAAATTCAACTCTAACCTCATGTCTATTAGCAAAATTACCAAAGACCATAATTGCAAAGCCACTTTTGATCCTAACCAAGTTATCTTTCAGGATCTCAAAACGAATCACTTGATTGGCAAGGGGTCTAGGAGGAACAACTTATATTTTTTGGAGCAAGAAAATCAAGCTTTTGGAGTTCAAAGTCAAGCGTTTTCTATATGGCATGCCCGTCTAGGTCACCCGGGAGATTTAGCTTTGAAACGCCTATTTCCAAGTCAAAAAATAGAAAATAGGCATTGCAAAGCTTGTATTCTTGGAAAACAAAACAAAGTGTACTATCCAATCTCAAATACAATATATGAAAATGCCTTTGAACTCATTCATACCGATGTGTGGACTTCACCCATGGAATCTCATAATGGCTTTAAATATTTTGTAACCTTCATTGATCACAAAACTAGATACACTTGGGTGTACTTATTAACGGCCAAATCAGAGGTATTTGAAGCACTTAAGAGCTATTATAGATATGTGACCAAGCAATTCAATGCAAATATCAAAATCCTTAGATCGGACCATGGGGGGGAATACACTAGCCATGCACTTGAAGATTTTCTAGAAGAAAAGGAAATTATTCATCAAAAGTCTTGTGTTTACACTCCTCAACAAAATGGAGTTGCCGAAAGAAAAAATAGACACTTACTAGAAACGGCTAGGGCTATGATGTTTCACTCCAATATACCTAAAAAGTTTTGGAGTGAAGCCATTAAAACCGCTGCACACCTTATAAACCTTATGCCCTCTCAAGTGCTAGAAGGAAAATCCCCTTTAGAACTACTCCTAGGAAGAAAACCTAGTATCTCACACTTAAGAGTTTTTGGGTGCATTTGTTATGTGCATGTACCAGAAAACTTTAGAAATAAACTAGATGAAAGAGGGAGAAAATGTGTATTTTTAGGATACTCTACCTTTGAAAAAGGATATAAATGTTATGATCCTCTAACCAAAAAGCTACACACATCCAAGGATGTGATATTTGTAGAAAAAGAACCTTATTTTGCAGGAAAAGAGGATCAAGAGCAACCAAAGGAAAGAGGAGCACAAGACCATTGGAATGTAGTCCTTCCCTCAATCAAAGAAACCTCTCATCAAAATGAAGAAGAAGAACAACCAATCCAAGCTGAAAATGATCCAACTCAAGAACAATCAACCTCATCTCATTCTGATCATGAATCCATCCAAGAGGAAGGGGGAGACAACTTAGATCAAGGGCAAGTTATAGAGGAAGTAGAACAAAGCATTGAGCAGCCGTCTCCTCCTCCTCTTCGAAGATCAACAAGGCTTAGGCTCCCTCCTTCAGAATGGATCAACAAAAGAGTTTTCTATAACTCAAAGGTAACATCTCACCCCATTTCCCAATATTATTCGGTTGCTAACATGTCTTGTAGCCATCAAAAATTCATCAAGAACTTAGACCTTCATCAAGAGCCTAGAAACTTTGAAGAAGCCAAACAACTTCCTCAATGGATCCAAGCAATGAAAGATGAGCTAGAAGCCTTAGAAAGAAACGGAACTTGGGAGTTATCATCTCTTCCTAAAGGAAAAAGGGCAGTAGGATGTAAATGGATCTATAAGATCAAGCACAAAAGTGATGGAAGCATTGATAGATACAAAGCAAGATTAGTGGCAAAGGGCTTCACTCAAGCTTATGGAGTAGATTACAAGGAAACGTATGCTCCGGTGGCCAAGATGAACACAATTCGAGTCTTGATGTCCCTTGCAATCAATCACTCTTGGCCAATGTTTCAAATGGACGTAGCCAATGCTTTCCTTCAAGGTGATCTGGAAGAAGAAGTGTACATGGAGATTCCACCTGGCTTTTCTCAGCAACTCAACAAAGTTTGCAAACTTAGGAAAGCAATCTATGGTCTCAAACAATCTCCAAGAGCTTGGTATGCCAAACTTAGCTCAACTCTTTTTGATCATGATTTCAAAAAATGCAATAGCGACACTTCTCTCTTCGTTAAGAAACTAGATGGAAAAATCATTATAGTGTTAGTTTATGTAGATGATATAATCATAACCGGTAATGATTTAGATTTAATCAACCAAGTAAGAGGTTTCTTACAAACAAAATTTGATATTAAGGACTTAGGGAAACTAAAGTACTTCTTAGGGATAGAACTCGCCTATTGTCCAAATGGGTTTGTTCTATCACAAAGGAAGTATGTGCTTGATCTCTTGCAGGAAACCGGGAAGTTAGGTGCCAAGCCCGCTTGTAGTCCCATTAGCTCCTCTTGTGGCCTCAAGGATGATGATGAAGATTATGAGGATGAACCAAGATATCAAAGGCTCGTAGGGAAATTGATCTACCTCACCATAACGAGACCGGACATCTCCTTTGCCGTGAGTCAAGTTAGCCAACATATGCACAAGCCAAAAAGAAAGCATTGGAGAGCCACCGAAAGAATCCTCCATTATCTAAAGGGTACACCAGGGATGGGAGTTTGGATGAAGAAGAACAACAACTCACAAATTGTAGGATATTGTGATGCAGATTGGGCTGGAGACTCAGAAGATAGACGATCAACCACAGGATATTGCATGTTTGTTGGAGGAAATCTAGTATCTTGGAAAAGCAAAAAACAACATGTGGTGTCAAGATCAAGTGCCGAATCTGAATATAGAGCAATGGCAGCCGCATCAAGTGAGATGGTTTGGTTAAAGGCTCTAATTGAAGAACTAGGGTTCTCTGTTCCTACTCCAATCCGACTCCATTGTGATAATCAATCGGCTATTCACATAGCCTCAAATCCGGTTTTTCATGAAAGAACAAAGCACATCGAGGTGGATTGCCACTTTGTGAGACAAAAGTTTGAAGAAAAACTCATCACTCCAAGCTTTACACGAAGTGATGATCAAGTAGCGGATATCTTCACCAAGTCAGGAACCGCCAATCACATACATAAAAATATGGTCAAGTTGGGTGTCATAGATACATACACACCCAACTTGAGGGGGAGTGTTGAAATAAAGGACAATTAGGGTTAATGTCCTAAGGGAATGAAGTCTAAATGTATAGTTTCAATTTGTGTAGATTTTTCATTCTCATTGTAATCCCTCTCCTCTCTCTCTTTTCTAATCTCCTTGCCCCTCTTCTTGTTTTCTATAAATAGGGCTTCTATGTTTCTTTGGAAGGTATGAAAAACATGCCTTCATTGCATGTAAACTCTCTTTGAATTCTCAATTAAATTCTTGAAGTTTCTTTATTCATTCTTAGCTTGCTATATTTAAATTTCATCACTTCGAAGAGGAGGAGGGGGTTCATCCATAGACTGCTCCTCATGCTCTTCGGCCATATCAAGAGCTCCCCCTGAGTCTGAGTGTCCTTCCTCTTGATCTTCTTCTATTTCATGATCTGAATGAGAGGGTGATGGGTCCCCTTGAGTTGGATCATTTTGGTGAGTTTCTTCATTGCTTTCGGCAGGAACTTCATTGATTTTTGGTAGAATCACATTCCATTGTTCTTGCTGGTAGATTTCTTTGGTTTGATCTTCTCTTCTTTGACCTGCAAAGTAAGGCTCATTTTCCACAAATATCACATCCTTGGATGTGTATAGTTTCTTGGTTAGAGGATCATAACATTTATAGCCTTTTTCAAACGAGGAATATCCTAAAAAGATGCATTTTCTTCCCTTGGCATCTAGTTTGCTCCTAAGATGACTAGGAATGTGGACATAGCAAACACAACCAAAAACTCTTAAATGATCAATGCTAGGTTTCTTTCCAAGGAGTAGCTCTAGGGGTGACTTTCCTCCTAGGATTTGGGATGGCATGAGGTTTATAAGGTGAGCAGCGGTCTTAATGGCCTCATTCCAATATTCCTTAGGTAAGTTTGAGTGAAACATCATAGATCTAGCTGTCTCCAAGAGATGCCTATTCTTTCTCTCGGCTATTCCATTTTATTGAGGAGTGTACACACAAGACTTTTGATGAATGATCCCTTTTTCATCTAGAAATTTTTCAAACTCAAGGCTAGTGAACTCCCCTCCATGATCTGACCTAAACATCTTTAGGTTAGCATTAAATTGCTTTGTTATATATCTATAGTAGCTCTTGAATGCCTCAAATACTTCAGATTTGTTAACTAAGAGATAAACCCAAGTGTATCTAGTTTTGTGATCTATGAATGTCACAAAGTATCTAAAACCATTATGGGAGACTAAAGGAGAGGTCCAAACATCTGAATGAACTAATTCAAAAGCCTCTTTATATATTGTTTCAGAAATGGGATAATACACTTTGGTTTGTTTTCCAAGTACACAAGCTTTGCAATGCCTATCTTCTAATTCACTATTCGGAAATAGGCGTTTCAAAGCTAGGTTTCCTGGATGCCCTAGACGTTCATGCCATAGAGAGGAGGATATGTTTCGGACAGCAAAAGCTTGGTTCTCTTGATCCAAGTAATAGAGGTTGTTCCTCCTAGTTCCCTTGCCAATCAAATTGTTCGTTTTGCAATCCTGAAAAATTACTTGGTTAGGATCAAAAATAGCTTTGCAATCTTGCTCTTTGGTTATCTTGCTAATAGAAAGTAAGTTTGAATTGAACTTTGGAACATATAAAGCTTTAGTCTTTCTCCCAAATAGTTCAATTTCTCCTAAGTGCTCAACTTTTAACTTATGACCATTAGCTACTTTAACTAATTTATGATTGGTCAAGGGAATAAACTTGTTGATTTTCTTTTTATCTTTTACCATATGATCGTCACATCCGGAATCTATGAGCCAAGAATTGGAAATAGATGAAGATAAGGAATTACCAGAATGGTGACTAATCTGCCCAACAAGTCGTTTGAATTCCTTATGCATCTCCTCCATCTTGGATTCGAGTGCTGCCACTTGAGACACTTGTTGAGCATTTGAAGATGATTCCGGATTTTTCCTAGCATATTTCGGCCTCAAATGTGGGTGTAGGAACCAGCATTTTTCTTTCTTATGGCCGGACTTCTTGCAATGTGGGCAGATGTCTCTTTTTGCAAAGTTTTGAGTGTTGTTGGCCGGATGCTCTTCATGGACAGCTTGGAAGGCTTGAGAGTCGGATTTAAGCTTGGTAGATTCTTCAAGCCTTAAGCTAGTCTCGGTTCTTTGCACCATGAATTGGACTTCTTGAAATGAAGGAAAGACCTTCATTCGAAGAATCTCTTGTCGAATTGGAGCATATTCATCTCCAAGACCCATGAGTAGACCAAAGGTCATATCTTCATCGTTCCTTTGAAGAATGGTCTTGAGATTTATAGTACGAGGCCTTAAGAGATTGAGTTCATTCCATAGATCCCTATATTCCCCAAAGTATTCGGGTAAGGATTTACCTCCTTTTTGAATTTTGAAGATCTTCTTTTTCAGCTCAACGATTCTTCCGGTGTTGGATTCTTGACCATATAATGATTGCATTTGCTCCCATAATGCTCTTGCGTTTGGAATACATGTGACCATAGCCTTGTGAGTTTTGTCAAGAGACATTTGAAGGAGCACCACCACTTGATCGTCTTTCTTCTTCCATACTCTGAATAATGGATTGGCTTCATCAAGAGGTTCTTCAAAGATGTGATTTTCAAGGTTGTAGAAGTTTAGGGACCTCTTGATGGTATCTTGCCAAGCATTGTAGTTTGTTGAATCTAGAAGTAAGGAGGTGAACGTTGAGGTGCTAATTTGTGGTGGAGGGTCATTAAGACCGGAAGAGGAAGGTATCGTTGCCTGCTCTGATACCATGTTGAGATTTCAAGCTATCAAGCAACTAGGATTGAATGAAAACTTAAAGATCTTTATTTGAAGAAAGAGTGCACAATGAGAGCATTGTTTTTTCATGGATAGAACATCCCATACAAGCTCCTATTTATAGAGATTATTACATGAGAAAGAGAGGGAAAAAGACCCCAAACACTCAAGGATCCGTTGGGGAACATTGGGGACAGATTTCTGTCCCCAAAATCACTGTATAACAGCCATTTTTATGGCTGTTATACAGTGCAACGGCTAGTTCAAAAGAACTAGCCGTTTTGCCCTTTTTAGGGCCCATTTTGGGCTTCTTTTAGGGGCTTAACAATGCCATTTTTGAGGACTAAAAAACTCATAAGGAACGGGCCAAATACATCTCATGGATGGGCTTAAACTTGGCTTGAAATGGGGTCTATGCTAACTACACTTAATTCTCTTTTATTTCAACAGTAAGAACACAAGAGAACTTTGAAATGAAATTGTGAATTTTATTGATAATGAGAGCAAATAACATTCATAGCTTTGAACTTTTGTTCATACCTTTGCTTGAATACATAGAAGCCTATTTATAGAAGAAGAAGATAGAGAGAATTTAGAGAGCAAATGAGGGAACAAGAGATGGGTTAAGACCCCTCTCTACTAGCCGTTGGACAGTCTCCAACGGCTAGATTTGTCTAGCCATTGGGGCCCGATTGGGCCCCCCTTTGTGGGCCTAAAAAGGGCCCTTTTAGCTCATTCCAAGCAAAGGTGTACTCACCAAAGTATTGAGGAAGAGATTTACCTTCCTTTTTGATGGAAGCAATTTGCTTTTTCAGCTCAAAGATTCTTACAAGGTTGGATTCCAAGCCATATAAAGAGAACATTTCATCCCACAAAGTTTTTGCATTTGGAGCACATGTCACCATTGTCTTATGAGTTTCATCTAGAGAATTAAGGAGGAGAATGAAGACGTGATCATCCCTTTTCTTCCATTCTCGAAAAGATGGATCTGTTTCCTCAAGAGGATCATCAAGAACGTGGCTTTCTAGATTGTTCAAATTGAGTGCCCTCTTCATCACATTTGTCCATTGGTAGTAATTGCCCCCTTTCAATTGTATGGAGGATAAAATTTGCATTTGGGAAACGTTTATGGAAGGAGGAGGGTCACCCAACTTAGAAGAGGATGGGATCGATTGCTCTGATACCATGTTGAAAGATCAAAGTAAGAACATAAGAGAACTTTGAAATAAAATTCTGATCTTTATTGATAATGAGAGCAAATAACATTCATAGTTTTGAACTTTTGTTCATACCTTTGTTTGAATACATATAATCCTATTTATAGAAAAAGAAGATGGAGAGAATTTAGAGAGCAAATGAGGGAATAAGAGAGGGCTTAAGACCCCTCTCTACTAGCCGTTGGAGGCTGTCTCCAACGGCTACAATTGTTGAAAAGAAGGATAACTTAACCCATCTTCATCACCAACCAAGTGCATCTACTTAGAAGTCCAAAAATCAGCATGCATTATCCAGTAAGCATGGCCCATTTGGGCAGCCTAAACCAACCCAAAATACATTCAAAAATAGGCCCAAGGAAGCCCAAAAGTTTGGAGAAAAGTCTAGGAAGCAAACCCAAATAGCTAGGGGCAGTTTGGGCAGCATATATTTCAACAGTCAAAAAACTAGCTGTTGGAATTCCTTGGGGTTTGAGCTCCAACGGGAATATCACTTTCTACTGGCTATTTTTCCCTTTTCTCTATAAATAGAGCCTCATTGTATCTCCAAAAACTATGAGAAAAATGCTCTCAAATCTGTCCATGTATGCTCTCATTCTTCTTCAATAAAATTCAGAAGTATTCTTCATTTCTTGTGCTCTATTTTTTTGATATTTCAACATGGTATCGGAGCAAATTTCGATCCCTTCCTCTTCAAGGTTGGGTGACCTTCCACCTTCCATCAACCTTACCCAATTTCAAAATATATCCTCCATTCAATTAAGAGGAGGAAATTATTATCAATGGGCAGCCTTGATGAGAAGGGTGCTGGAACTTCACAACTTGGAGGGTCACATACTTGATCAACCACTTGAAGAGGTGGATTCTTCCTACAGAGAATGGAAGAAGAGGGACAATCATGTGTTTTTTCTTCTACTCAATTCCATGGATGAAACACACAAAGCTATGGTGACTTGTGCTCCCAATGCAAAACTAATATGGGACACAATGTTTTCTCTTTATGGCCAAGAATCTAACCTTGGCAGAATTTTTGAGCTCAAACGACAAATTTCAAACATCAAAACGGAAGGGAAATCACTTCCTCAATATTTTGGGGAATATACGGATACTTGGAATGAGCTCTCCACTCTCCGTCCGGATTCCATAGATCTCAAAGTCCTCCAAAAGAGGAAAGAAGAAGATAAAATCTTTGGTCTTCTCATGGGTCTAGATGATTCCTACTCTCTTCTTAGACAAGAAATTCTCCGAATGAAGGAATTTCCTTCATTTGGAGAAGTGCAAAATATGATCCAACGAACGGAAGTTAGCATGCGTTTGGAAGAAAATTCCAAACTTAGACTTGAAGCTCAAGGTCACATGGCTACCGTTGAAGAGCACATGGCTGCCAAAGCACATCAAGTTCCAAAGAAAATTGATGTATGCACCCATTGCAAGAAAAGAGGACATACGAAGGAGAAGTGTTGGAACCTTCATCCTCATTTAAAGCCCAAGACCTTCAAACCAAGGGAGCAACTTTCCGAGCAGCATAATGTGCTTCACACCAAGCTTCAAGGACCTACCATGGCTGATTTTGCTGCTCTTCAAAGTCAACTCAATGACATCTCCAAGAAGTTTCAACAACTTGCTCCCTCCAATGGTAAAAATCAAAACACTTTATCCTCTTTCAATTTCGAAGATTTTCTCATTGATTCAGGAACGGACCATCATATGGTAAGAGATAGAAGAAAAATCAAGCATTTTAAAAAACTCCCTAACCATAAGATAGTCCGTGTTGCCAATGGGCAAGATTTGAAAGTTGAGCAAATTGGGGAAATTGAACTTTTTGGAAAAACATCAAATGCTTTATTTGTTCCCCAACTCACTTCAAATCTTTTGTCCATTAGCAAAGTTACTAAGGATCAAGGGTGTAGAGTTGTTTTTGACCCAAACACTGTTACTTTTCAGGACCTCAAGTCGAATCAATTGATTGGCAAGGGTTCTAGAAGAGGGGATCTATATTTTTTGGATCAAAAGCATCATGCACTCGTAGCCCATATCAAAGAAGATGCATCTCTTTGGCATAAACGTTTTGGGCATCCTAGTGACCAAGCTTTAAAGCGTCTATTTCCAAGTATTAATATTGAAGATAGACATTGTGAAGCTTGTATTCTGGGAAAGGAAACCCGATCAATGTATCCCAATTCAAAAACAATTTATAAAGATGCTTTTGATTTAGTTCATTCGGATTTGTGGACTTCACCTATCAAATCTCATTTAGGCTACAAGTATTTCATTACTTTTGTAGACCAAAAAACTAGGTACACTTGGGTCTACCTTTTGAATACCAAAGATCAAGCTTTTGAAGCCTTTAAAAGCTATGAGAGATATGTGACCAAACTTTACAATGCTAACATTAAAATTCTAAGGACGGACCATGGTGGAGAATTCACTAGTTTGACATTTGAAAACTACCTTAGAGAGAATGGCATTATACATCAAATGTCTTGTGTGTACACACCTCAACAAAATGGGGTGGCTGAAAGGAAAAATAGGCACATATTAGAAATAACTAGAGCTATGATGTTTCATGCAAATGTGCCTAAGAAATTTTGGTGTGATGGAATAAAAACCGCTGTCCACCTAATAAACCTTATCCCATCTCAAGTCCTGGATGGCAAGTCACCCTTAGAAGCCCTACTAGATAGAAAACCTAAGATATCTCATCTTAGAACATTCGGTTGTGTATGTTACATTCATATTCCAGCACACATGAGGGATAAGTTAGATCAGAAGGGTAGAAAGTGCATATTTTTGGGGTATGCTTCCTTTGAAAAGGGGTATAGATGTTATGACCCTAAAACTAACCAAACATACACATCTAAGGATGTGATATTTGTGGAGAATGAGTCCTTTTTTGTAGATAATGAAGAACATCAATCATCAGAAGAAGAGAGCACTCCAAGCACGTGGAATTTCTTACTTCTCCCGAATCAATCATCTCCACCAATTGCTGAAGGAATCTCCCAAGAGACTAATGAGCAATCTCAAAATAATGAAGAAGAAGGATCAAATTCCATAGAAGAGGAGGCAGCCCACACTTCAGGGGGAGATCAAGAAACCGAAGAGGAAGAATCCGAGCATGTAGAGGGAGATTTGGATGCACCACCTCCTCACCTTAGGCGATCCACGAGGCTTAGGGTTCCCCGTTCGGAATGGATTAACCGTAGAGTTTACTATAACTCCAAGGTAACATCACATCCGATTTCTAATTATTATACCATCTCACATGTTTCTTTGAGCCACCAAAATTTTTTGAGTGGCATAGATAAAGAACAGGAGCCTAGGACATATGATGAAGCATCCAAGGACCCAAGGTGGAGAAAGGCAATGAAGAAAGAGCTAGATGCATTGACCAAGAACGGTACATGGGAAGTCACCTCTCTTCCAAAGAGCAAGCGAGCCGTCGGATGCAAATGGGTATACAAAATCAAATATAAAAGTGATGGATCAATTGAAAGGTTTAAGGCAAGACTTGTGGCTAAAGGATTCTCTCAAGCATATGGGATAGATTACAAAGAGACATACGCACCCGTTGCCAAAATGAATACAATTAGGGTCTTGATGTCTCTTGCGGTGAACCATGGATGGAGCATGTTTCAAATGGATGTAGCAAACGCGTTCCTTCAAGGAGATCTCGAAGAAGAAGTGTACATGCAACTTCCTCAAGGGTTCCAACAACAAGGAGGAAACGTGTGCAAACTACGCAAGGCTATCTACGGGCTGAAGCAATCCCCAAGGGCATGGTATGCAAAATTAAGCCATGCTTTCCTTAGTAGTGGATTTGTTAAATGCCATAGCGACTCTTCTGTTTTCATTAGAAAAAACAATGATAAAATAGTGATAGCCTTAGTTTACGTAGATGATATCATCATTACTGGAAATGACATGCATTTAATAGATATAGTTAGAAATTTCTTGAGTTCTAGGTTTGAAATTAAAGATTTAGGGAGACTAAAGTATTTCCTAGGAATTGAGTTAGCCTATTGTAATAATGGGTTAATTCTATCCCAAAGGAAATATGCACTTGATCTTTTGCAGGAAACAGGAAAGCTAGGAGGAAAGCCAGCTTGTAGCCCTATTGTCACCACTGGACCTCTAGTAGATGATGAGGAGCCACTTGAGGACATAGAGAGATATCAAAGACTTGTACGACGACTGATCTACCTCACCATCACTAGGCCAGACATAGCCTTTGCCGTGAGCCAAATTAGTCAACATATGCATTCTCCAAAGATGGGTCATTGGAGAGCAGTTGAGCGCATCCTTCACTACATCAAGAAATCACCAAGACTAGGTATTTGGATGAAGAACAATGGAAGCTCCCAAATTGAAGGCTTTTGCGATGCAGATTGGGCGAGCGATTCAAAGGATAGAAGATCTACCACCGGGTACTGCATGTTCGTAGGAGGCAACTTGGTAGCATGGAAGAGCAAAAAACAACATGTAGTGTCAAGATCGAGTGCAGAGGCTGAGTATAGAGCAATGGCGTCAGCAGCCAGTGAGATTGTATGGTTGAAGGCTCTAGTAGAGGAATTAGGGTTCAATGTTTCTACACCAATCAACTTGCATTGTGACAATCAATCGGCAATTCATATTGCATCCAATCCGGTCTTCCATGAAAGGACTAAACACATAGAAGTTGATTGTCACTTCATTCGACAAAAGGTGGAAGAAAAGCTTATAGCCACTCCCTACATCAAAGGAAAAGAGCAACTAGGTGATATCTTCACAAAAGGGGGAACTGCAATGCATCTTCAAGAAATCATGAACAAGTTGGGCACTATCGATATCTACGCACCCAACTTGAGGGGGAGTGTTGAAAAGAAGGATAACTTAACCCATCTTCATCACCAACCAAGTGCATCTACTTAGAAGTCCAAAAATCAGCATGCATTATCCAGTAAGCATGGCCCATTTGGGCAGCCTAAACCAACCCAAAATACATTCAAAAATAGGCCCAAGGAAGCCCAAAAGTTTGGAGAAAAGTCTAGGAAGCAAACCCAAATAGCTAGGGGCAGTTTGGGCTGCATATATTTCAACAGTCAAAAAACTAGCTGTTGGAATTCCTTGGGGTTTGAGCTCCAACGGGAATATCACTTTCTACTGGCTATTTTTCCCTTTTCTCTATAAATAGAGCCTCATTGTATCTCCAAAAACTATGAGAAAAATGCTCTCAAATCTGTCCATGTATGCTCTCATTCTTCTTCAATAAAATTCAGAAGTATTCTTCATTTCTTGTGCTCTATTTTTTTGATATTTCAACAAGAATTACTAGCCGTTGGACAGTCTCCAACGGCTAGATTTGTCTAGCCATTGGCCCTTTGTGGACCTAAATGCTACTTCATCTTTAAGACAACAAACTCATAAACAATTTATTTGGTTTCAAAGGAGAAGAGCTTGGTGGACTCTTGGGAAAACCTTTTAGAAATGTGATGATAAGTTGATTAATTCCCCTTTTGAACATGCTTTCCTTAGTATTGGATTTGTTAAATGCCATAGCGACTCATCTGTTTTCATTAGAAAAAACAATGATAAAATAGTGATAGGCTTAGTTTACGTAGATGATATCATCATTATAGGAAATGACATACATTTAATAGATATAGTTAGAAATTTCTTGAGTTTTAGGTTTGAAATTAAAGATTTAGGGTGACTAAAGTATTTTTTAGGAACTGAGTTAGTCTATTGAAATAATGGGTTAATTCTATCCTAAAGGAAATATGCTCTTGATCTTTTGCAGGAAACAGGAAAGCTAGGAGGAAAGCCAGCTTGTAGCCCATTGTCACCACTGGACCTCTAGTAGATGATGAGGAGCCATTTGAGGACATAGAGAGATATCAGAAACTTGTCGGACGACTGATCTACCTCACCATCACTAGGCCAGATATAGCCTTTGCCGTGAGCCAAATTAGTCAACATATGCATTCTCCAAAGATGGGTCATTGGAGAGCAGTTGAGCGCATCATTCACTACATCAAGAAATCACCCGGACTAGGTATTTGGATGAAGAACAATAGAAGCTCCCAAATTGAAGGCTTTTGCGATGCAGATTGGGCGAGCGATTCAAAGGATAGAAGATCTTCCACTGGGTACTGCATGTTCGTAGGAGGCAACTTGGTAGCATGGAAGAGCAAAAAACAGCATGTGGTGTCAAGATCGAGTGCAGAGGCTGAGTATAGGGGACCAGTGAGATTGTATGGTTGAAGGCTCTAGTAGAGGAATTAGGGTTCAATATTTCTACACCAATCAACTTGCATTGTGACAATCAATCGGCGATTCATATTGCATCCAATCCGGTCTTCCATGAAAGGACTAAACATATAGAAGTTGATTGTCACTCCATTCGACAAAAGGTGGAAAAAAAGGTTATAGCTACTCCCTACATCAAAGGAAAAGAACAATTAGCTGATATCTTCACAAAAGGGGGAACTGCAATGCATCTTCAAGAAATCCTTATCTACGCACCCAACTTGAGGGGGAGTGTTGAAAAGAAGGATAACTCAACCCATCTTCATCACCAACCAAGTGCATCTACTTAGAAGCCCAAAAATCAGCCTGCATTGTCCAGCAAGCATGGTCCATTTGGGCAGCCTAAACCAACCCAAAATACATTCAAAAATATGCCCAAGGAAGCCCAAAAGTTTGGAAAGAGTCTAGGAAGCAAACCCAAATAGCTAGGGGCAGTTTGGGTAGTATATATTTCAACAGTCAAAAAACTAGTTATTGGAATTCCTTGGGGTTTGAGCTCCAACGGGAATATTACTTTTGAATCACTATCTACTGACTATTTTTTTCTTTTTCTCTATAAATAGAGCCTCATTGTATCTCCAAAAACCATGAGAAAAATGCTCCCAAATCTGTCCATGTATGCTCTCATTCTTCTTCAATAAAATTCAGAAGTATTCTTTATTTCTTGTGCTCTATTTTTTGATATTTCAACAATAGCAAAATGATACACTCAAGCATATGGGGTTGACTACAAGGAGAGATTTTCGCCCGTTGCAAAGATGAACACTGTTCAAGTGCTACTTTCTATTGTAGCCAACTATGGTTGGAATTTGTTTCAAATGGATGTAGCAAATGTATTCTTTCGAGATTTAGAAGAAAAAGTATATATACAACTTTCTCAAGACCGCTAACATCAAGAAGGAAATGTATGTAGACTATACTAAGCAATTTATGGGCTCAAACAATCTCTAAGAGTATGGTATGCAAAACTAAGCCTTGCTTTTCTTAGTAACGGTTTCACAAAATGCAATAATGATTCATCCCTATTTATTAGAAGAAATAATAATAATGTAGTAATTGGTTTTGTTTACATAGATGACATTATAATAATAGGCAAGACATACATGTCATTGATATTTGTTTGGAATTTTCTAAAATCTAGATTTGAAATTAAAGATCTAGGGAGACTAAAGTATTTTTTAAGAATTGAGCTAGACTATTATCACAATGGGTTAGTTCTATCCTAAAGAATTGACTTATTGCAGGAAATAGGAAATTTAGGAGCAAGACCAGCTTGAAGTCCTATCTCCATGTCTGGACCCTTAGAAGATGATGAGGAACCCTATGAGGACGTCAAAAGATACTAGCGGCTTGTAGGAAGGTTAATCTACCTCACTATTACTGAACCATATATAGCCTATACTGTGTTGAATTTCTAGGGAAGCAAGCAATGAGTAATAAAAAAGGACTTCAAAGATTTTGTTGATATTTCAAGGAAATTATACAAGTGGTTGAAGGCATTTTTTTTTTCCTGCTTTGAGAGGGCAACATGCTGCCCTATTTATAGAGGATGGAGAGGGGAGAAGATTGAGAGAAAAGAGAGAGTGGAGAGGGCATAAAGCCCTCTCCTTCTCTACTAGCCGTTGGACCTCCAACGGCTAGAATGGGAACTAGCCGTTGGGACCTCCAACGGCTAGATTCCCAGCCTGCTGGGGGCCCATTTGGGGCCCAGCCCGAATCCCGCAGGCCAGACCCATTGAAATACCCATTGAATTAGGTTTGTACACTTGATCCTAGCATCAACTAGCTATGAAGCCTAATTATGCTTCATTTCAACACTCCCCCTCAAGTTGGGTGTGTATATGTCTATGACACCCAACTTGCCCATATTCTTGAGGATGTGCTTTGTGGTTCCCGGCTTGGTGAAGATGTCAGCTACTTGATGATCACTCCTTGTGAAACTTGGTGAGATGAGCTTATCTTCAATCTTTTGCCTCACAAAGTGGCAATCTACCTCAATATGTTTTGTTATTTCATGAAAAACCGGATTTGAGGCTATGTGAATTGCTGATTGATTGTCACAATGGAGTTGGATCGGAGTTGAAACTATGAACCCTATCTCCTCAATTAGAGCTTTCAACCAAACTATCTCACTTGTTGCGGCTGCCATCGCTCTATATTCCGCTTCAGCACTTGATCTTGATACAACATGTTGTTTTTTGCTTTTCCAAGCTACTAAATTTCCTCCAACGAACATGCAATATCTCGTGGTTGATCTTCTATCTTCTGAATTTCCAGCCCAATCTGCATCACAATACCCTATGATTTGAGAGCTGTAATTTTTCTTCATCCAAATTCCCATGCCGGGTGTGCCCTTCAAGTAGTGAAGAATTCTTTCAGAGGCTCTCCAATGCTTTCTTTTTGGCTTGTGCATATGCTGGCTAACTTGACTCACAGCAAAGGAGATATCGGGTCTGTTGAAATAAAGGACAATTAGGGTTAATGTCCTAAGGGAATGAAGTCTAAATGTATAGTTTCAATTTGTGTAGATTTTTCATTCTCATTGTAATCCCTTTAAGGTTTCTAAGTTGGGCCCTAAATGGGCCTTGCCCGGATTGTTCGGGCTGGGCCCTTCGGGGCCAGCCCGGGCCAGCAAATGGGGGACCATCAGGTCCCCCAACGGCTAGCAAAAAACAGCCGTTGGGGACAGCCCCAACGGCCATAATTGGAGAGGGCACAATGCCCTCTCCTCTCTCTCTTTTCTAATCTCCTTGCCCCTCTTCTTGTTTTCTATAAATAGGGCTTATATGTTTCTTTGGAAGGTATGAAAAACATGCCTTCATTGCATGTAAACTCTCTTTGAATTCTCAATTAAATTCTTGAAGTTTCTTTATTCATTCTTAGCTTGCTATATTTAAATTTCAACAGGGTCTTGTTATGGTGAGATAGATTAATCTCCCTACAAGCCTTTGATATCTTTGTTCATCCTCAAACTCTTCATCATCATCTTGAAGACCACCAGATGTGCTGATTGGACTACATGCAGGCTTTGCACCTAACTTCCCGGTTTCCTGCAAAAGATCAAGCACATACTTTTTTTGTGATAGAACAAGCCCATTTGGACAATAGGCAAGTTCTATTCCTAGAAAGTACTTTAGTTTCCCTAAGTCTTTGATATCAAACTTAGTTTGGAGAAATTTTCTAACTTGATTGATTAGATTTAATTCATTTCCGGTTATGATTATATCATCTACATAAACTAAAACTATAATGATTTTTCCATTTTGTTTCTTAACAAAGAGGGATGAATCACTATTGCATTTCTTAAAATCATGATCAAGAAGAGTAGAGCTAAGTTTGGCATACCAAGCTCGAGGGGATTGTTTGAGGCCATAGATGGCTTTCTTTAACTTGCAAACTTTGTTGTCTTGATGAGAGAAGCCCGGAGGAACCTCCATATATACTTCTTCTTCTAAGTCTCCTTGAAGAAAAGCATTTGCAACATCCATTTGGAATAAGGGCAAAGAATGATTGACAGCAAGAGATAGAAGAACTCGAATGGTATTCATTTTTGCTACAGGTGCAAATGTCTCCTTGTTGTCTATCCCATAAGCTTGAGTGAAACCTTTGGCAACTAATCTTGCTTTATATTTATCAAGACTTCCATCACTCTTGTGCTTGATTTTGTAGATCCATTTGCACCCTACGGCTTTCTTTCCTATTGGTAGAGATGTTATTTCCCATGTTCCATTCTTGGCTAATGCTTCTAATTCATCCTTCATGGCTTGCACCCATTGAGGATGGTTTTTTGCTTCTTCAAAGGTTCTTGCTTCTTCATGAAGATCTATGTTTCGAATAAATCTTTGATGGCTGCAAGAGGTGTTAGCAATTGAATAATATTTAGAAATGGGATAAGAAGTTACTTTGGAGTTATAAAAAACTCTTTTGTTGATCCAATTGGAGGGAGGAAGTCTAAGTCTTGTTGATCTACGAAGAGGAGGAGGTGGTTCATCCATGATTTGTTCTTCTTGTTCAATGACCAGCTCTTGCTCAGAATCAACTCCCCCTTGTTCTTGAACGGTTTCTTGATCAGAATGAGATGGCGAGGGATCTTCTTGAGCTGAATCTTCATGAACATTCGGAGCTGGTTCTTGTTCAATATTTGGATGATTAATGGTTGGAAGAATAATGTTCCATAGATCTTGAGCTTCTCCTTTTTCAGCTTGATCTAGATCTTCCTTTCCTGTAAAATAGAATTCTCTTTCTACAAATATCACATCCTTGGATGTGTATAGTTTTTTGGTTAGTGGATCATAACATTTATACCCTTTTTCAAATGTTGAGTATCCTAAGAACACACATTTTCTCCCCCTTTCCTCTAACTTGTTTCTGAAATTTTCCGGTACATGGACATAGCATAAGCATCCAAAGACTCTAAGATGGGAGATATTGGATTTTCTTCCTAAGAGTAGCTCTAATGGAGATTTTCCTCCTAGAACTTGAGTGGGCATAAGATTAATGAGATGGGCAGCGGTTTTTAATGCCTCACTCCAAAACCTTTTAGGCATATTAGAATGGAACATCATAGCCCTAGCCGTTTCTAGTAAATGCCTATTTTTCCTTTCGGCAACTCCATTTTGTTGTGGAGTGTAAACACATGACTTTTGGTGAATAATCCCTTTTCCTTCTAGGAAGTTTTCAAATGCATGACTAATGTACTCTCCCCCATGATCAGACCTAATGATTTTAATGTTGGCATTGAATTGTTTGGTCACATACCTATAATAACTCTTAAGGGCTTCAAAAACCTCAGATTTAGTTACCAATAGGTAAACCCAAGTATATCTAGTTTTATGATCAATGAAGGTAACAAAGTATTTAAATCCATTATGGGATACTATGGGGGAAGTCCAAACATCAGAATGCACAAGTTCAATAGCATTTTCATATATTGTATTTGAAATAGGATAGTACATCCTAGTTTGCTTTCCTAGAACACAAGCTTTGCAATGCCTATCTTCTACTTCTAGTTTTGGAAATAGGCGTTTCAAAGCTAAGTTCCCAAGATGACCCAAACGAGCATGCCATAATGAATGCATTTGATTTTGTGCAGCAAAAGCTTGATTTCCTTGATCCAAGTAGTATAGGTTGTGCCTCCTAGACCCCTTGCCAATCAAGTGATTCGTTTTGAGATCCTGAAATACAACTTCATTAGGATCAAAAGTGACTTTACAATTTTGTTCTTTAGTTATTTTTCCAATGGACAGAAGGTTAGAATTGAATTTAGGCACATATAAAGCTTTAGTTTTCATGCCAAGTAATTCAACTTCTCCTAAATGATCAACCTTTAATTTTTCACCATTAGCCACTTTGACAATCTTATGGTCAGAGAGAGGAATAAGTTTCTTAATTTTGTTTCTATCTTTGACCATATGATTGTCACAACCAGAATCAATAAGCCATGAATCAAAATGAGATGAGTTTAGAAGGTTACTAGAATGTGAAGCAATCTGTCCAATAAGATTCCTCATCTCTTTTTGCATTTCTTCCATTTTATTTTCAAGAGCAGCAACTTGGGAGACATGTTGAGCATTTGCCGTTTGAGCCGCCTCCCTTTTGCTGTTCTTAGGCCGTAATTCAGGATGGAGAAACCAACATTTCTCCCTTTTATGGCCTGGTTTCTTGCAATGAGTGCATACGTCTCTTTTGCCAAAATATTGAGCTTTGTTGGCCGGGTGCTCCTCCTGGACAGATTTAAATGCTTGAGCTTCGGATTTGAGTTTAGTTGAATCCTCAAGCCTCATACTTGTTTCAGCTCTTTGCACCATGAATTGCACCTCTTGGAATGAAGGAAATATCTTCATTCTTAGAATTTCTTGACGAATAGGAGCATACTCTTCTCCAAGACCCATAAGAAGACCAAAGGTCATGTCTTCATCATTTCTTTGAAGAAGAATTTTAAGATTTGAAGTAGGAGGCCTCAAAAGATTGAGTTCCCTCCATAGATCCCTATATTCCCCAAAGTATTCGGGTAGGGTTTTACCTCCTTTTTGAACCTTGAAGATCTTCTTTTTTAACTCAAAGATTCTGCCCGTGTTTGTTTCTTGGCCATATAAAGAGTGCATTTGATCCCACAAAGCCTTAGCATTTGGAATGCAAGTGACCATTGCTTTGTGGGTTTTGTCAAGAGACATTTGTAGAAGAACCACCACTTGATCATCTCTTTTCTTCCATGCTTTGAATGAAGGCTCAGCAACATCAAGTGGATCTTCAAATATATGATTTTCGAGATTGAAGAAGTTTAAAGACCTTTTGATGGTGTCTTGCCAAGCATTGTAATTTCATGAATCCAAAAGAATGGAGGTGAACATAGAAGTGCTAATTTGTGGTGGTGGATCTCCAAGGCCGGAGAAAGAAGGGATATTAACCCGCTCTGATACCATGTTGAATTTCTAGGGAAGCAAGCAATGAGTAATAAAAAAGGACTTCAAAGATTTTGTTGATATTTCAAGGAAATTATACAAGTGGTTGAAGGCATTTTTTTTTTCATGCTTTGAGAGGGCAACATGCTGCCCTATTTATAGAGGATGGAGAGGGGAGAAGATTGAGAGAAAAGAGAGAGTGGAGAGGGCATAAAGCCCTCTCCTTCTCTACTAACCGTTGGACCTCCAACGGCTAGAATGGGAACTAGCCGTTGGGACCTCCAACGGCTAGATTCCCAGCCTGCTGGGGGCCCATTTGGGGCCCCATTTGGGGCCCCATTTGCTGTCTCGGGCTGGGCCCTACGGGCTCAGCCCGAATCCCGCAGGCCAGACCCATTGAAATACCCATTGAATTAGGTTTGTACACTTGATCCTAGCATCAACTAGCTATGAAGCCTAATTATGCTTCATTTCAACATACTGTGAGTCAAACAAGCCAATATATGCATGCTTCAAAGAAGGGACAT
This sequence comes from Dillenia suffruticosa, assembly GCA_033439265.1. NCBI lineage: Eukaryota > Viridiplantae > Streptophyta > Magnoliopsida > Dilleniales > Dilleniaceae > Dillenia > Dillenia suffruticosa. The sequence goes on from JAVTVX010000029.1 coordinate 16,845,373, forward strand.
TGGAGAGTAGCTAAGAGAGTCCTCCACTACTTCAAAGATTTCTTCAGATTAGGGATTTGGATGAAGAAAAATGAAAGCTCAGAAATTGAGGAGTACTATGATACAAATTATGTAGGTGATTCTAGAGATAGAAGATCCACCACCGGGTTTTGTATGTTCAAAGGAGGCAACCTTATTGCGTGGAAGAGCAAGAAACAATACGTGGTGCCAAGATCAAGTGCTGAGGCAGAATATAGTGCAATGGCAGCTCGCGCTAGTGAAATCAAATAGATGAATGAAAAGATTTATGAACGTTAAAGTATTTTCTAGGAATAGAGCTTACCTATTGTCATAATGGACTTGTCAATTATCCCAAAGAAAATATGCTCTTGATCTCTAGCAGGAAATAGGAAAGTTTGGAGCAAAACCTGCTTGCACTCCAACGTCCACACCTGGAACGCTTAGTGATGATAATGAACTATATGAGGATGTAGAGAAGTATCAAAGGCTTGTAGGAAACTGATCTACCTAACAATAACCAAGCCGGGTATTGCATTTGTTGTAAGTCAAATAAGCCAACATATGCATATCCCAAAGAAACACCATTGGAAAGCTGCTGAAAGGATTCTTCACTATCTAAAAGGATCACCTGGATTGGGAATCTGGTTGAAGAATGATGGAAGCTTAGAAATCCAAGGTTTTTGCAATGCTAATTGGGCAAGAGACTCCAAAGATAGAAGATCGACCACTGGATATTGCATGTTGTAGGAGTTAACATGGTGTCTAGGAAGAGCAAAAAACAACATGTGGTTTTTTATTCCAGTGCGGAAGCTGAGTACCGGGCAATGGTAGCAGCTACCAGTGAGATTAAGTGGTTAAAGGCCTTAGCGGAAGAACTTGGTTTCACTGTTTGATTGGAACAAAATAAGTGTAATATTTGTAATTGATTTTTGTATCATTTTGAGAAAATATTATACTAATTGTGGTGATTGATGTGTTAGATTAGTCAGACAAAAGGTCGGGAGAAATATGAAGAAAAAGAGACTTAATTGGAGCAATTATGCAAGGATGAAAGAATAGACAGAAATGACTTTTCATTAGCACGTGGGCGCACTGAATTCAAGGAGAAATACAAGACTTTTGAAGATTCTATTCTCAATATTTAGGAATATGAAATTTTGAAAAGTTGTAAATGTAAAAAAAAAATATTTTTTTAGGATTTTATTCTTTAGGATATTTCATTCAATTTTAGAGAATATTATGGAGTAATTTTACTAAGATAAAATAGTAGGATTTACTATTCCTTTAGGGTTCCAGCCGCCTCCCCACTAGAAGAGATATTGAAGGCGTGGGTTCTCGACTTTTGGGGTGTGCAGAAGCTGGAAAACAACAGGAAAACAGCAGGTTGCAGCTTCAGCCGGGAGAGAAAATTCTTTGTTCTTTTCTTCATTCCTTAGAAGTAACATTTATTTTTTTGTGAGTTTTCTTTCATTATATTTTCATTTTAATTTCTTTTCTAGTCAAAGGATTATTGAAATCTTGATAAATGATGATTGTGAGATCTAAATGATCTTATTTGCTTGATATTTGTGGGTATTTATTTAATCTTTATACTTAGTGTTTATGATTATTTTGGTATTGTTAAATAGAGGCTTATGTTTAATAACCCTAGAATAGTCTACTACCATTTAAAAATAGCAAAGTTTGTGTGTTTTTAATGGAGTGGCAATTGACATAATTTTATGGTCTCGCAAGCGGTAGATTTATGTCAAGAGTTAGATAATCTAATTTAAATGAATCCAGATTGGAATTTACTGATTAGAATTGGCTCTCTCTAGATCGTAATGCTGTCGGAACATTAAATCCAACGAGGGTTTCTTGGGTTGTCTTTCGATTAGGGAAGTAATTAACGATGGTATCTTGATTACCGAAGAAGTACGGAGAGATTGGTCGTTTCATGGTACTTAGCGGCTATAACCAATTTATTCGCATAATATCGAGTAATTTTTGTATCGATCATCGAACACATCAAGGTGGAAATAACTCCTTTGACTAGGTTTTATCTTAATTGACATCTTTTCCTTTAATTGATATCATCTCATCATTTTATTTTAGTAAATTTTCAGTGAAATGTTTGTTTAGTTATTTTAAATTATTTCATCAAAATCTTCATATTTTATTTTCATTTCTATTAAAAGAAATAGATCCGCCGTTCTCTGTGGATACAATCTTACTCGCGCTATATTTGTATCATTTGAAATAGGTATTTTACATTTGGCTGTTTGACGACCACCAAATTTTGGCGCCGCTGTCGGGGAACGGTGTTGATAGATTTATTTCTTTTAAAATTTTACTTTCATATTTTTTTGGTATATTCCTCGTTGTGCTCGTACAGGTGAACTTGTGTTTGACCCAGAGATCGAGAAAACAGCCCGAAAACTGAAAAAGGAGACTCGAGAAGCAAAAAAGACAGCAAGTTCATCACTAGGAAACAATCTGGCCAACCAACTCTTAGACTTGGACGTTGACGTTGAAGAGAAAGAGGTCAAAGAAATAAACATGGCAGCTCAACGGACTTTAAGGGAGTTGGCAACCCCTGATTTAATCAGCAACCTTTGTGCATTAATTTTTCCAATATTACAACTCCATTCGAATTAAAATCTGGACTGATTTATTTATTGCCTAAATTTCATGGTCTTGTAGGGGAAGATCCTCACAAACATCTTAAGGAGTTCCACATTGTCTGTTCCACCATGAGACCACAGGAGTAATCGATGAACAACTTAAACGTGTTGTTTTTCCTTTTTCCTTGATAGATAAGGCCAAGGATTGGCATTTTATTTGTCTTCTGGCTCTATTATTACTTGGCCTGACTTGGAGAGAATGTTTTTAGAAAAATTTTTTCCAGCGTCTTGTGCAGTTACTATTAGAAAGGAAATTTGTGGAATAAGGCCGTACAATGGGGAAACCTTATACGAATATTAGGAAAGATTTAAACAACTATGTGCTAGCTGTCCTCAACATCACATTCCAGAGCAGTTGTTGATCCAATATTTCTATGAAGGTTTTTCCCCAATGGAACGGAACATGATCGATGCTGCGAGTGGAGGAGCATTGGTGAATAAGACACCCGATGATGCAAGAAATTTGATCTCAAACATGGCAGCCAATGCCCAACAATTCGGAGGGAGACAAGAGGCCCCAAAAAGGGTCAATGAGGTGAGTAGTTCTTCTCTCAAACATAAAATAGATTCTCTAACTTCTATTGTGGAAAGGTTGGTTGTAGGACAAATCCAACAAGTGAAAACATGTGGTATTTGCTCGAATATGGGACACCCAACCGATATGTGTCCTACTCTTCAAGAAGAGTGCAACGAATAAATGAATGCAATTGGGGGATTTCCGGGACAACCACAACGGAAGTATGATTCCTATTCAAACACCTACAACCCTGGATGGAAGGATCATCCAAATTTTAGTTATGGGAATCGACAACAAGGGTTTGAACAGCAACCTCGACAACAATTTCAATCGCATCAACCCTCCTCAAATCAAGGTATGTCTATGGAAGAAATTGTTAAAAGTTTGGCTAACAGCACTCAATTGTTTCAACAGGAAAACCAATGATTTCAACAAGAGACAAGAACCAGCATAAAAAACTTGGAAAATCAGATGTCGCAATTGGCAACGACCGTGAATCGAATGGAGAAAATAATGGGAAACTACCCTCTCAAGTAGAAATCAACCCGAGAGAAAACGTGAGTGCTATGGCAGTCAAGAATGAAAGGAAAATGTAGGGCAACTCATCAACAATTGAAGAAGATAAAGAGGCCGAACAAAACAAAATATCAAAATTGACTGAATCGGCCACAAAGGTAAGTAAAGAAACCGATACTAGAGTTGTAATTCCACTTTCTTTTCCTGGCAGGTTAGCAAGATTGAACAAAGAGAATGAGGAGAAGGAAATCTTAGATACTTTTTGAAAAGTGGAAATCAACATCCCGCTCTTGATGCGATCCCACAAGTGCCAAGGTATGCAAAATTTCTCAAAGAACTATGCACTAGGAAGACAAAACTAGGGGGCAGTGATAAGATTTGTGTTAATGAGAATGTTTCAGCCATCATCCAAAGAAAATTACCCCCTAAGTGTGGGGACCCTGGTATGTTCACCATACCAATAATCGTAGGAGTTAAGAGTATAGAAAAGGCAAAGCTTGACCTAGGTGCATCAATCAATGTTATACCCTTAACTGTTTTTAGGTACTTGAATTTAGGACCTTTGAAGAAAACTAACGTGATCATACAATTAGCTGATAGGTCCACATCATATCCTGAGGGAATTGTTGAAGATGTCTTAGGTCAATGAATTAATTTTTCCAGTTGATTTTTATATCATTGACATGGATGATGCTTGCTCACCAAACCCTACTCTCATATTGCTTGGAAGGCCTTTTATGAAAACAACAAAAACTAAAATTGATGTTGATAAAGGAACCTTGTCATTTGAATTTGATGGAGAGATTGTCACATTTAATATTTTTCATGCCATGCAACATCTAAATGATTCGGAATCCATTTTTCATGTTAGCATTATTGATTCTGTTGTGAATGCGAATGTTGAACAACATTTGGTACTTGATAAACTTGATCTTGTGCTGAAAAAGGGATGGACAGATAAACAAACCGAGGTAACTCAAGATGAAGACACTGAGGAAACTATCATGGCTTTGCGGTCCACACCGGAGTTATCCCTCAGGCAAGTTAGTAATTTCCTACCTTTACCTCTTTCTAACGAGAAAATTCTTCCTTCTACAATGTAGGCCCCAAAGCTCGAGTTGAAGCCTTTACCTGAACATCTTAAGTATGCATACTTGGGTGACAACGAAACCCTACCAAGTAATCATAGCCAAGGACTTGACCGAAAATCAAGAAGAGAGCTTAATGCGGGTATTAAGAGAATACAAGATGGCTATTGGATGGACCTTGGCAAACATAAAAAATATCAGCCCTTCTGTGTGTATGCATCACATTCTACTCGAATTCAATACCAAACCTGTAAGGGAACTTCAACGAAAACTCAATCCCACCATGAAAGAAATTGTTTTGAAGGAAATTTTGAAACTGTTAGAGTTTGGAATTATATATGCTATTTCTGATAGTCAATGGGTAAGTCCAGTTCATGTTGTTCCCAAAAAGAGTGGATTTCAATTGGTAAAAAATGAGAATAATGAGTTAGAACCAATGAGACTTCAAACCGGATGACGTATGTGCATTGACTTTAGAAAATTAAATACCGCCACTCGGAAGGATCATTTCCCTTTATCCTTCATTAATCAGATGCTAGAAAGATTGGCGGGTAAATTGTTTTTCTGTTTCTTGGATGGGTACTCGGGCTATTATCAAATAGTTTTAGATCAAGAAGATCAAGAAAAGACTACCTTTACTTGCCCATTTGGAACATTTGCATATCGTAGGATGCCCTTTGGAAGTGAGTATGAGAATCGAGGAAGGCTTCAAGCTCAAAATGGAAGCTCACGGCTTCATGGTCTCCCAAGACTTCACGGCAGCCAAGAACCTCAAAAAGGAGGTATGTTCTTGATGAGATCATCATTATTGCAAGGAATTCACGAGACCCAACTCAAGTCTCAGTTGGGCCGGTGACAAAGACCCAAATTAAAAGATTCAAAGAAGTACTAAATAACTTAATTCAGGGGGTATTACAATAAGAAATTGGAGCCCAAATAAATATAGAACCAAAAGGGGCCTTAATTATGCTTATACAAGCCCAGTTGGAAGAATAAATGGCCTAAAACTACCCAAAACCAAGGGAGGACGAAAATGAAGAAAATAGCAGCAAGACTTGGTTAAAGTAGTTTGATTTATTTAATTTCCTAATTCTTATTTTTTTTATCACTTTTAGTTTCTTAATTCTTTATTGTTTAGAGAGTTACTAAATTTTTAGTTGCTAATTATGTTTTTACCTTTAGGCTATAAATAGGTCATTATACATTGTGTAAAACAACACTTTTGAGAGAATTAATAAAATTGTGAGGATTTTTCACACAGGTCTTGTTCTTTTGAGAACTTGAATTTATTCAAGATATGAGTCTTGTTTAATTCTTTGACTTATCAATCTAGCTTTCGAACTATCTAGATTGTGGCGTCATTCATTCCATCTTTATACCAAGGTTCTTGATCTAGTGAGAAACGGGTTTAAGGTCATATACCTTAGATTCTTCCTCCTTTAGGGCAAGGGTTGAGGTTTTAAATTCCACCGGATCAAATAATTCGTTGGGACGATTTTTGAGCTAAATTAACTTGTTCGTGGGTTCTAGGGTTTTTATACCCAACGGGTTCACATCAGTTGGTATCAGAGACAATTCAGGTTTTTTTTTTCCTTCGAATTATTCTTATTTAATTTTTTTTTTTTGTATCTGAAAACTCTTCATTCGTTGGTTTATTTCTTATTTTTTTGTATACTTATTCTTTATTTTTTGTACTGTCATATTCCCAAAAAAAGCAAAGAAGGGCAAAAAAAAAAGACCCACAAAAAAAAGAGGCAAAAAAAAAAAGACCCACAAAAAAAAGAAGCCAAAAAAAAAGGGGAGAAAAAAAAAGACCCTAAAAAAAAAGAGGCCGTGAAAAAAAAAACAGTTTTCAAATTTTGCAAAATTGATAATTCTCCATTTTGTGATTTGGCAGTGTTATTACCTTTTGGTTGGGTTTGAAATATTTCACTATTTGTACACTTACCCAAATTCAAACCTTCCATATTTGTTCTCCTTTTATGAACTATTTATTTATTTGTTCACCTTCCTTATTTATCTCATTCCTTGGCTGTTTCCTTTCTAATTTAGAATTTTCTTTTTAAATTTATTACTTTTCTTATTCCTTATTTTTCTCTTTCCTTCTTACTTTTCTTGTTATACTTTCTTCTATATAAGTCATTGAATTTCACAAGACAATTATTTTTGAGTTGAGTTCTCGAGTTCAATAAAGAACTTGACTAAGTGAAGTAGAGTGGTAAAAGGTGTTGAAATAAAAGAGAATTAAGTGTAGTTAGCATAGGCCCCATTTCAAGCCAAGTTTAAGCCCATCCATGAGATGTATTTGGCCCGTTCCTTATGAGTTTTTTAGTCCTCAAAAATGGCATTGTTAAGCCCCTAAAAGAAGCCCAAAATGAGCCCTAAAAAGGGCAAAACGGCTAGTTCTTTTGAACTAGCCGTTGCACTGTATAACAGCCATAAAAATGGCTGTTATACAGTGATTTTGGGGACAGAAATCTGTCCCCAATGTTCCCCAACGGATCCTTGAGTGTTTGGGGTCTTTTTCCCTCTCTTTCTCATGTAATAATCTCTATAAATAGGAGCTTGTATGGGATGTTCTATCCATGAAAAAACAATGCTCTCATTGTGCACTCTTTCTTCAAATAAAGATCTTTAAGTTTTCATTCAATCCTAGTTGCTTGATAGCTTGAAATCTCAACATGGTATCAGAGCAGGCAACGATACCTTCCTCTTCCGGTCTTAATGACCCTCCACCACAAATTAGCACCTCAATGTTCACCTCCTTACTTCTAGATTCAACAAACTACAATGCTTGGCAAGATACCATCAAGAGGTCCCTAAACTTCTACAACCTTGAAAATCACATCTTTGAAGAACCTCTTGATGAAGCCAATCCATTATTCAGAGTATGGAAGAAGAAAGACGATCAAGTGGTGGTGCTCCTTCAAATGTCTCTTGACAAAACTCACAAGGCTATGGTCACATGTATTCCAAACGCAAGAGCATTATGGGAGCAAATGCAATCATTATATGGTCAAGAATCCAACACCGGAAGAATCTTTGAGCTGAAAAAGAAGATCTTCAAAATTCAAAAAGGAGGTAAATCCTTACCCGAATACTTTGGGGAATATAGGGATCTATGGAATGAACTCAATCTCTTAAGGCCTCCTACTATAAATCTCAAGACCATTCTTCAAAGGAACGATGAAGATATGACCTTTGGTCTACTCATGGGTCTTGGAGATGAATATGCTCCAATTCGACAAGAGATTCTTCGAATGAAGGTCTTTCCTTCATTTCAAGAAGTCCAATTCATGGTGCAAAGAACCGAGACTAGCTTAAGGCTTGAAGAATCTACCAAGCTTAAATCCGACTCTCAAGCCTTCCAAGCTGTCCATGAAGAGCATCCGGCCAACAACACTCAAAACTTTGCAAAAAGAGACATCTGCCCACATTGCAAGAAGTCCGGCCATAAGAAAGAAAAATGCTGGTTCCTACACCCACATTTGAGGCCGAAATATGCTAGGAAAAATCCGGAATCATCTTCAAATGCTCAACAAGTGTCTCAAGTGGCAGCACTCGAATCCAAGATGGAGGAGATGCATAAGGAATTCAAACGACTTGTTGGGCAGATTAGTCACCATTCTGGTAATTCCTTATCTTCATCTATTTCCAATTCTTGGCTCATAGATTCCGGATGTGACGATCATATGGTAAAAGATAAAAAGAAAATCAACAAGTTTATTCCCTTGACCAATCATAAATTAGTTAAAGTAGCTAATGGTCATAAGTTAAAAGTTGAGCACTTAGGAGAAATTGAACTATTTGGGAGAAAGACTAAAGCTTTATATGTTCCAAAGTTCAATTCAAACTTACTTTCTATTAGCAAGATAACCAAAGAGCAAGATTGCAAAGCTATTTTTGATCCTAACCAAGTAATTTTTCAGGATCGCAAAACGAACAATTTGATTGGCAAGGGAACTAGGAGGAACAACCTCTATTACTTGGATCAAGAGAACCAAGCTTTTGCTGTCCGAAACATATCCTCCTCTCTATGGCATGAACGTCTAGGGCATCCAGGAAACCTAGCTTTGAAACGCCTATTTCCGAATAGTGAATTAGAAGATAGGCATTGCAAAGCTTGTGTACTTGGAAAACAAACCAAAGTGTATTATCCCATTTCTGAAACAATATATAAAGAGGCTTTTGAATTAGTTCATTCAGATGTTTGGACCTCTCCTTTAGTCTCCCATAATGGTTTTAGATACTTTGTGACATTCATAGATCACAAAACTAGATACACTTGGGTTTATCTCTTAGTAAACAAATCTGAAGTATTTGAGGCATTCAAGAGCTACTATAGATATATAACAAAGCAATTTAATGCTAACCTAAAGATGTTTAGGTCAGATCATGGAGGGGAGTTCACTAGCCTTGAGTTTAAAAAATTTCTAGATGAAAAAGGGATCATTCATCAAAAGTCTTGTGTGTACACTCCTCAACAAAATGGAATAGCCGAGAGAAAGAATAGGCATCTCTTGGAGACAGCTAGATCTATGATGTTTCACTCAAACTTACCTAAGGAATATTGGAATGAGGCCATTAAGACCGCTGCTCACCTTATAAACCTCATGCCATCCCAAATCCTAGGAGGAAAGTCACCCCTAGAGCTACTCCTTGGAAAGAAACCTAGCATTGATCATTTAAGAGTTTTTGGTTGTGTTTGCTATGTCCACATTCCTAGTCATCTTAGGAGCAAACTAGATGCCAAGGGAAGAAAATGCATCTTTTTAGGATATTCCTCGTTTGAAAAAGGCTATAAATGTTATGATCCTCTAACCAAGAAACTATACACATCCAAGGATGTGATATTTGTGGAAAATGAGCCTTACTTTGCAGGTCAAAGAAGAGAAGATCAAACCAAAGAAATCTACCAGCAAGAACAATGGAATGTGATTCTACCAAAAATCAATGAAGTTCCTGCCGAAAGCAATGAAGAAACTCACCAAAATGATCCAACTCAAGGGGACCCATCACCCTCTCATTCAGATCATGAAATAGAAGAAGATCAAGAGGAAGGACACTCAGACTCAGGGGGAGCTCTTGATATGGCCGAAGAGCATGAGGAGCAGTCTATGGATGAACCCCCTCCTCCTCTTCGAAGATCTACAAGACTTAGACTTCCTCCCTCGGAATGGATCAATAGAAGGGTCTATTTTAACTCCAAGGTGACTACTCATCCAATTTCTCAATACTACTCAATATCTAACATGTCTTGCAGTCACCAAAGATTCATCAAGAACATAGACCTTCACCAAGAGCCTAGAACATTTGAGGAGGCAAAGGATCAACCTCATTGGGTTCAAGCAATGAAGAATGAGTTGGATGCTTTGGCTAAAAATAACACTTGGGAAGTGACATCTCTACCAAAAGGAAAAAGAGCTGTGGGATGCAAATGGATATTCAAGATCAAACACAAGAGTGATGGAAGCATAGATAGATTCAAGGCAAGATTGGTGGCCAAGGGCTTCACTCAATCATATGGCATAGACTACAAGGAAACGTTTGCACCCGTGGCCAAGATGAACACCATCCGTGTCCTTCTCTCTCTTGCTATAAATCACTCATGGCCATTATTTCAAATGGATGTTGCAAACGCCTTTTTACAAGGAGATCTGGAAGAAGAGGTGTACATGGAAGTGCCCCCTGGTTTCTCCCATCGTGACAACAAAGTTTGCAAACTAAAGAAGGCAATATATGGCCTCAAGCAATCACCTAGAGCATGGTATGGAAAACTTAGCTCTACTCTCCTTGAACATGGTTTTAAGAAATGCGTTAGTGATTCATCCTTATTTGTCAAGAACCTAGGAGAAAATACCATTATCATTCTTGTTTATGTAGATGATATAATTATAACAGGAAATGATATGAATCACATTAACAAAGTTAGAACTTTTCTTCAAACTAAGTTTGACATCAAGGATCTAGGGAAACTAAAATACTTCCTAGGGATAGAACTTGCCTATTGTTCCAATGGACTTGTTCTATCACAAAGAAAGTATGCTCTTGACCTTTTGCAGGAGACGGGAAAACTAGGTGCCAAACCAGCTTGTAGTCCGGTAAGCACATCCTTAAGTCACAAAGATGATGAGGAGATTTATGAAGATAAGCAACGATATCAAAGACTTGTTGGAAGATTGATCTACCTAACCATCACTAGACCGGACATCTCTTATGCCGTTGGGCAAGTTAGCCAGCACATGCATCAACCCAAGAAGAAGCATTGGAGGGCCATTGAAAGAATTCTTCTCTACCTAAAGGGAACTCCAGGAATGGGAATTCAAATGAAGAAGAACGAATCTTCTCAAATCATAGGGTTCTGTGATGCAGATTGGGCAGGTGATTCAGAAGATAGGAGATCGACCTCAGGGTATTGCATGTTTGTTGGAGGGAATCTTGTTGCTTGGAAAAGCAAAAAACAGCATGTGGTATCAAGATCAAGTGCGGAAGCGGAATATAGAGCCATGGCAACCGCTACAAGTGAAGTCGTGTGGTTGAAAGCCTTGATTGAAGAATTAGGGTTCATAGTCCCTACTCCAATCTCCCTACACTGTGATAACCAATCAGCCATTCACATCGCCTCAAACCCGGTTTTTCATGAAAGGACAAAGCACATTGAGGTGGATTGTCACTTTGTAAGGCAAAAGGTTGAGGAGAAGCTCATCACTCCAAGATTCACTAAAAGCGATGATCAAATTGCCGACATCCTCACCAAGCCTGGGACCGCCAATCATATTCAAAAAAACCTGGTCAAGTTAGGTGTTTTAGATACATACACACCCAACTTGAGGGAGAGTGTTGAAATAAAAGAGAATTAAGTGTAGTTAGCATAGGCCCCATTTCAAGCCAAGTTTAAGCCCATCCATGAGATGTATTTGGCCCGTTCCTTATGAGTTTTTTAGTCCTCAAAAATGGCATTGTTAAGCCCCTAAAAGAAGCCCAAAATGAGCCCTAAAAAGGGCAAAACGGCTAGTTCTTTTGAACTAGCCGTTGCACTGTATAACAGCCATAAAAATGGCTGTTATACAGTGATTTTGGGGACAGAAATCTGTCCCCAATGTTCCCCAACGGATCCTTGAGTGTTTGGGGTCTTTTTCCCTCTCTTTCTCATGTAATAATCTCTATAAATAGGAGCTTGTATGGGATGTTCTATCCATGAAAAAACAATGCTCTCATTGTGCACTCTTTCTTCAAATAAAGATCTTTAAGTTTTCATTCAATCCTAGTTGCTTGATAGCTTGAAATCTCAACAAAAGGCAAGAGAGAATTCATTAAAAATAAAAGCCAAATACATAGAGTAAAACACGAGTGGATTTAAGTGAATCATTATTTTTTAGTGAAATACGTGAGAGAGTGTGGTGAGTTTCTTTCCTATTTTATTCTAACATTATCTTGCAGATTACAATCATGACTCAAAATCAAAAAGATAACATAAGTGAGGAGATTCAACCACAGGTTGGGTCGAATCTACAACTACAAGCATTTATGGGGGAGATGAGACGGATGATGAAGAGGGAGTTAGATCTTATACATGAAAGGTTAGATAAGGTGGAAGAGGGGTCGCAAAAGGGACAACGATCGATAGTGCCAACCCCCTCCAGGAGGAATAGGTTTCATCAAAGAGAAACTGAAGTTGTGGATGAGTTTGAAGGGGATGGGTTAGAAAAGGAGTTTGATAGGTTGTCAGTGGGTAGTCATAGGAGACTTGGTCGAAATAGAGAAGTTAATAATCGGGTAGACAACAATTTAGGTAGTATCAAGATGAAAATTCCATCGTTTCAAGGTAAAAGCGATCCCGAAACATATCTTGAGTAGGAAAAAAAAAGATTGAGTTAGTTTTTTATTGTCACAGTGATTCTGAATTAAAGAAGATTAAACTTGCTGTTATTGAGTTTACTGATTATGCAATTGTATGGTAGGATCAGTTGTGCATCAATACACGACGGAATGGGGATCGACCCATTGAAACTTGGGGTGAGATGAAGAGGGTGATGAGACGACGATTTGTGCCGAGTCATTACTATAGGGATTTATATCTCAAATTGCAGAGTCTCTACCAAGGTAATCAGAACGTAGATGAGTATTACAAAGAGATGGAGATGACTATGATTCGAGCTAATGTGGAAGAAGATAGAGAGGCGACGATGGCTAGATTTTTGAATGGTTTAAATCGAGAGATTGCCAACACGATCGAGCTTCACCATTATGTGGAGTTGAGGATGTAGTACATATGGCAATCAAGGTTGAAAGGCATCTCAAAAGAGGTAACACACCACCAAAGCCAACACCACAGAATCCGAATGCAACATCTTGGAGAATGAGCTACCCGAAGAAAGAAGAAAATTCAGCCATCTCCAGAGTTAAGCCTGAACATAAACCTGTTATCTCCACCACGACTTCTCAAAGTAAGTCAACCCCTACTTTAACTCGATTTAGTGAGATTAAATACTTCAGGTGTCAGGGAAGAGGACATATGTTGAAATGAAGCATAATTAGGCTTCATAGCTAGTTGATGCTAGGATCAAGTGTACAAACCTAATTCAATGGGTATTTCAATGGGTCTGGCCCGCGGGATTCGGGCTGGGCCCGAGCTAGCAAATGGGGCCCCAAATGGGCCCCCAGCAGGGTGAGGAACTAGCCGTTGGAGGTCCCAACGGCTAGTTCCGCCGTTGGAGGTCCAACGGCTAGTAGAGAAGGAGAGGGCTTTATAGATGAAAAGGGGATCATGCACCAAAAATCATGTGTCTATACTCCACAACAAAATGGAGTTGCGGAAAGGAAAAATAGGCACTTGTTAGAAACAGTTAGGGCCATGATGTTTCATTCTAATGTGCCTAAAAAATTTTGGAGTGAGGCAATAAAAACCGCTGCCCATCTCATTAATCTTATGCCCACTCAAGTTCTAGGAGGTAAATCCCCATTAGAGCTACTCTTAGGAAGAAAACCTAATATCTCTCATCTTAGAGTCTTTGGATGCTTATGCTATGTCCATGTACCTGAAAATTTCAGAAACAAGTTAGAGGAAAGGGGGAGAAAATGTGTGTTTTTAGGATACTCAACATTTGAAAAAGGATATAAATGTTATGATCCACTAACCAAAAAACTATACACATCCAAGGATGTGATATTTGTAGAAAGAGAATCTTATTTTTCAGGAAAAGAAGATCAAGATCAAGATGGAAAAGGAGAAGCTCAAGATCTATGGAACATTATTCTCCCAAGTATCAATCATCCCTCTCATCCAAATATTGAACAAGAACCAGCTCCGAATGTTCATGAAGATCCGGCTCAAGAAGATCCCTCACCATCTCATTCTGATCAAGAAACCATTCAAGAACAAGGGGGAGATGATTCGGAGCAAGAGCTGGCCATAGAACAAGAGGAACAAATCATAGATGAACCACCTCCTCCTCTTCGTAGATCAACAAGACTTAGACTTCCTCCCTCCAATTGGATCAACAAAAGAGTTTTTTATAACTCCAAAGTAACTTCATATCCCATTTCAAATATTATTCAATTGCTAACACCTCTTGCAGCCATCAAAGATTTATTCGAAACATAGATCTACATGAAGAACCAAGAACCTTTGAAGAAGCAAAAAACCATCCTCAATGGGAGCAAGCCATGAAGGATGAATTAGAAGCATTAGCCAAGAATGGAACATGGGAAATAACATCTCTACCAATTGGAAAGAAAGCCGTAGGGTGCAAATGGATCTACAAAATCAAGCACAAGAGTGATGGAAGTCTTGATAAATATAAAGCAAGATTAGTTGCCAAAGGTTTCACTCAAGCTTATGGGATAGACTACAAGGAGACATTTGCACCAGTAGCAAAGATGAACACCATTCGAGTACTTCTATCACTTGCTGTCAATCATTCTTTGCCCTTATTCCAAATGGATGTTGCAAATGCTTTTCCTCAAGGAGACTTAGAAGAAGAGGTATATATGGAGGTTCCTCCGGGCTTCTCTCATCAAGACAACAAAGTTTGCAAGTTAAAGAAAGCCATCTATGGCCTCAAACAATCCCCTCGAGCTTGGTATGCCAAACTTAGCTCTACTCTTCTTGATCATGATTTTAAGAAATGCAATAGTGATTCATCCCTCTTTATTAAGAAACAAAATGGAAAAATCATTATAGTTTTAGTTTATGTAGATGATATAATCATAATCGGAAATGACTTAAATCTAATCAATCAAGTTAGAAAATTTCTCCAAACTAAGTTTGATATCAAAGACTTAGGGAAACTAAAGTACTTTCTAGGAATAGAACTTGCCTATTGTCCAAATGGGCTTGTTCTATCACAAAGAAAGTATGTGCTTGATCTTTTGCAGGAAACCGGGAAGTTAGGTGCAAAGCCTGCATGTAGTCCAATCAGCACTTCTGGTGGTCTTCAAGATGATGATGAAGAGTTTGAGGATGAACAAAGATATCAAAGGCTTGTAGGGAGATTAATCTATCTCACCATAACAAGACCCGATATCTCCTTTGCTGTGGGTCAAGTTAGCCAGCATATGCACAAGCCAAAAAGAAAGCATTGGAGAGCCTCTGAAAGAATTCTTCACTACTTGAAGGGCTCACCCGGCATGGGAATTTGGATGAAGAAAAATTATAGCTCTCAAATCATGGGGTATTGTGATGCAGACTGGGTTGGAAATTCAGAAGATAGAAGATCAACCACGGGATATTGCATGTTCGTTGGAGGAAATTTAGTAGCTTGGAAAAGCAAAAAACAACATGTTGTATCAAGATCAATGCTGAAGCGGAATATAGAGCTATGGCAGCCGCAACAAGTGAGATAGTTTGGTTGAAAGCTCTAATTGAGGAGATAGGGTTCATAGTTTCAACTCCGATCCAACTCCATTGTGACAATCAATCAGCAATTCACATAGCCTCAAATCCGGTTTTTCATGAAAGAACAAAACATATTGAGGTAGATTGCCACTTTGTGAGGCAAAAGATTGAAGATAAGCTCATCTCACCAAGTTTCACAAGGAGTGATCATCAAGTAGCTGACATCTTCACCAAGCCGGGAACCACAAAGCACATCCTCAAGAATATGGGCAAGTTGGGTGTCATAGACATATACACACCCAACTTGAGGGGGAGTGTTGAAATGAAGCATAATTAGGCTTCATAGCTAGTTGATGCTAGGATTAAGTGTACAAACCTAATTCAATGGGTATTTCAATGGGTCTGGCCCGCGGGATTCGGGCTAGGCCCGAGCTAGCAAATGGGGCCCCAAATGGGCCCCCAGCAGGCTGAGGAACTAGCCGTTGGAGGTCCCAACGGCTAGTTCCCATTCTAGCCGTTGGAGGTCCAACGGCTAGTAGAGAAGGAGAGGGCTTTATGCCCTCTCCACTCTCTCTTTTCTCTCAAATTTCTCCCCTCTCCATTCTCTATAAATAGGGCAGCATGTTGCCCTCTCAAAGCATGAAAAAAAAATGCCTTCAACCTCTTGTATGCTCTCTTTGAAACATCAATAAAGTACTTGAAGTTCTTATTCATTTCTCATTGCTTGCTTCTTTGGAATTTCATCAACATATAGCTAGCCAATGTCCAAACAAGCGAGTTATGGTGATCCGGGAAAATGGTGCAATCGAGTCTGAAGATGAAGGTGACATTGATTGTTTGCCTCCATTGGAAGACGTCCCCATCGGAGCTGAGGAGTATGAGGCTGAACATGGTGAGATGTTAGCGCAAGTAACATGTCGAGCCTTAAGCTTACAAGCCAAAGGAGATGAAAAAGAAGTACAACGAGAGAATATCTTTTACACTCGTTGCCATGTGAAAGACAAGGTATGCATTTTGATCATTGACGGTGGTAGTTTTACTAATGTTGCAAGTAAGACTTTAGTGGAAAAGCTGAATTTGACAACCACTAAACATTCTCAACCATACAAGCTACAATGGTTGAATGATAGTGGAGAAGTAAGGGTTACAAAACAAGTTGTTGTACCATTCCGGATTGGGAAATATGAAGATGAGGTGTTATGTGATGTGGTGCCAATGCAGGCTGGGCACATTTTGTTAGGAAGGCCTTGGCAATTTGATCGACATGTGCAACATGACGACTTCACCAACAAATATTCATTCATGTTCAACTAACGAAAAATCACTTTAATTCCGATGACACCAAACCAAGTCTATGAAGACCGAGTGAGGTTGTAAAAATTGAGTGAGCAACAGAAACAAAAAGATCAAAATGGGTTGAGAGAAGAGAAAAAAGAGAGAAAAGAAGAGAGAAATGCCGAATTTGATGAGAAAGAGAAAAGAGAGGAAAGTTCGGCCGATGAGGTAAAATCCGAGAGAAAACAAAAGAATTTCTATGCCAAAACAAGTGAGGTTAAACGAGCGATGCTCCCAAGACGGCCACTGATTGTACTTATGTACAAGGAACTCCTTTTAAACACTGACCAACTTAACCCTTCTTTGCCGAGTGTTATTGTTTCTCTTTTGCAGGAGTTCGAAGATGTGTTTCCTGAAGAGCTACCCCAAGGTTTGCCACCTATTCGAGGGATTGAACATCAAATTGATTTCATACCTGGTGCATCAATTCCAAATCGTACAACATATAGAAGTAATCCAGAAGAGGCGAAAGAGCTTCAAAGACAAGTCGAAAAGTTGATGAAAAATGGGCATGTGAGAGAAAGTATGAGTCCATGTGCAGTTCCGGTGATTTTGGTACCTAAGAAAGATGAAACATGGAGGATGTGTGTTGACTGCCGAGCCATCAACAACATAACGGTAAGATATCGACACCCTATTCCTCGTTTAGATGACATGTTAGATGAGTTGCATGGTGCTTGTTTGTTTTCTAAAATTGATCTTAAAAGTGGATATCATCAAATGCAAATGAAAGAAGGAGATGAATGGAAAACAGCATTTAAAACTAAATATGGGTTGTATGAGTGGTTAGTTATGCCCTTTGGATTAACCAATGCGCCTAGTACATTTATGCGCTTAATGAATCATATTTTGCGTGCTTTTATTGGTAAATTCGTTGTTGTTTATTTTGATGATATTTTGATATATAGCAAAAGTTTGCATGATCATGTCTCACATTTGCATTCGGTTTTGGATGTACTTAGAAAAGAAAATTTATATGCTAACCTCAAAAAGTGTACCTTCTGCACCAACAAGCTTGTTATTCTGGGTTTTGTTGTGAGTGCTAAAGGCATCGAGGTAGATGAAGAAAAGATCAAAGCCATCCAAGAATAGCCAACCCCCTCCAATATAGGTAATGTTAGAAGTTTTCATGGTCTTGCTAGTTTTTACAGGAGGTTCATGAAAGATTTTAGCACTATCGTTGCACCGCTTACGCAAGTCATCAAGAAAAACGTTGCATTTCAATGGAGTGAAAAGCAAGAGAAGGCGTTTCAACTTATTACACATAAGCTTACTCATGCATCTTTACTTGCTTTACCAAACTTTTCTAAAACATTTGAAATTGAATGTGATGCTTCTGGTGTAGGTATAGGCGCTGTTCTTATGCAGGATGAAAGACCACTTGTGGCAACACTATTTGTGGCCGAAAGAATTTGTGATTCGTACGGATCATGAATCCTTGAAACATTTGAAAAGTCAACATAAGCTAAATAAGAGACATGTTCGATGGATGGAATTCATTGAAACTTTTCCTTATGTCATTCGATATAAACAAGGTAAGGAGAATGTAGTTGCGGATGCACTTTCACGCAGGTATGCCTTAATCTCTACTCTTAATGCTAAATTTCTTGGTTTTGAGCATATTAAAGAACTTTATCATGATGACCATGATTTTGGAGAAATTTATAGTGCATGTGAAAAGTCTGTAGAGGGCAAATTCTATAGGCATGAGAACTTTCTGTTTAGAGAAAATAAGTTTTGCATGCCAAAATGTTCATTGAGAGAGTTGTTAGTTCGAGAATCTCATAGCGGAGGGTTAATAGGACGTTTTGGAGTTGCTAAAACCTTGGCAATTTTACAAGAGCACTTTTATTGGCCACACATGAAGCGAGACATTGAGAGATTTTGTGGTAGATGTATTACCTGTAGGCAAGCTAAATCTAAGGTTCAACCTAATGGACTTTACACACCCCTACCTATTCCTAGTTTACCTTGGATTGACATTTCAATGGATTTTGTTTTGGGTTTACCTAAGAATAAATATGGACGAGATTCAATCTTTGTAGTTGTAGATCGATTTTCTAAGATGGCTCATTTTATTCCTTGTCATAAATCTGACAATGCTTCTCACATTGCGGAATTATTATTTAGGGAAATTGTGAGGTTACATGGGATGCCTAAAACAATCGTTTCAAATCGGAATACTAAGTTCCTGAGTTACTTTTGGAAGACATTATGGGGAAAGTTAGGAACGAAACTTTTATTTTCAACAACTTGTCATCCTCAAACTGATGGTCAAACAGAAGTAGTCAACAGAACTTTATCCACTTTGTTGAGGGCTGTCATTGGTAAAAATATTAAAATTTGGGAAGAATGTTTGCCACATGTTGAGTTTGCATATAATCGTGCTGTTTACTCTACTACTAAATTCTCACCATTTGAAATTGTTTATGATTTTAATCCTTTAACTCCTTTGGATTTCTTATCTTTACCTATTTCTAAGCAAGTGAATTTAGATAGTAAGAGAAAAGCAGAATTTGTGAAACAACTTCACAAGAAAGTACGGTTCAATATAGAGTGGAGGACCAAACAATATATCAAACAAGCTAACAAGGGACGTCACAAGTTGATTTTTGAACCCGGTGATTGGGTTTGGTTACACATGCGGAAGGAAAGATTTCTGGCACAGAGACGTTCCAAGTTGTTGCCCCGAGGAGATGGTCATTTTCAAGTGATAGAACGGATCAACGACAATGCTTACAAACTTGATTTACCAGGTGAGTATCATGTTAGTGCTACTTTCAATGTTACTGACTTGAGTCCTTTTGATGTAGGTGACGATTTGAGGACAAATCCTTCTCAAGAGGAGGGGAATGATGAGATCATCAAGATTGCAAGGAATTCACGAGACCCAACTCAAGTCCCAGTTGGGCCGGTGACAAAGACCCGAGTTAAAAGATTCAAAGAAGTACTGAATAACTTAATTCAGGGGGCTTTACAACAAGAAATTGGAGCCCAAATAAATATAAAACCAAAAGGGGCCTTAATTATGCTTATATAAGCCCAGTTGGAAGAATAAAAGGCCCAAAACTACCCAAAACCAAGGGAGGACGAAAATGAAGAAAATAACAGCAATATTTGGTCAAAGTAGTTTGATTTATTTAGTTTCCTAATTCTTTTTTTTTGTAACTTTTAGTTTTCTAATTCTTTATTGTTTAGAGAGTTACTAAATTTTTAGTTGCCAATTATGTTTACCTTTAGACTATAAATAGGTCATTATACATTGTGTAAAACAACACTTTGAAGAGAATTAATAAAATTGTGAGGATTCTTCACACAGGTCTTGTTCTTTTGAGAATTTTGAATTTATTCAAGATATGAGTCTTGTTTAGTTCTTTGACTTATCAATCTAGGTTTTGAACCATTTAGATTGTGGCGTCATTCATTCCATCTTTATACCAAGGTTCTTGATCTAGTGAGAAACGGGTCTAAGGTCATATACCTTAGGTTCTTCCTCCTTTAGGGTAAGGGTTGAGGTTTTTAATTTCACGGGTTCAAATAATTCGTTGGGACGATTTTTTGGCTAAATTAACTTGTTCGTGGGTTATAGGGTTTTTATATCCAACGGGTTCACATCACAGACTCAGGGGGAGCTCTTGATACGACCGAAGAGCATGAGACTGTCTATGGATGAACCCCCTCCTCCTCTTCGAAGATCTACAAGACTTAGACTTCCTCCCTCAGAATAGATCAATAGAAGGGTCTATTTTAACTCCAAGGTGACTACTCATCCAATTTCTCAATACTATATCTAACAAGTCTTGCAGTCACCAAAGATTCATCAAGAACTTAGACCTTCACCAAGAGCCTAGAACATTTGAGGAGGCAAAGGATCAACCTCATTGGGTTCAAGCAATGAAGAATGAGTTGGATGCTTTGGCTAAAAATAACACTTGGGAAGTGACCTCTCTACCAAAGGGAAAAAGAGCTGCGGGATGCAAATGGATATTCAAGATCAAACACAAGAGTGATGGAAGTATAGATAGATTCAAGGCAAGATTGGTGGCCAAGGGCTTCACTCAATCATATGGCATAGACTACAAGGAAACGTTTGCACCCGTGGCTAAGATGAACACCATCCGTGTCCTTCTCTCTCTTGCTATAAATCACTCATGGCTATTATTTCAAATAGATGTTACAAACGCCTTTTTACAAGGAGATTTGGAAGAAGAGTTGTACATGGAAGTGCCCTCTGGTTTCTCCCATCGTGACAACAAAGTTTGCAAACTAAAGAAGGCAATATATGGCCTCAAGCAATCTCCTAGAGCATGGTATGGAAAACTTAGCACTACTCTCCTTGAACACGATTTTAAGAAATGCGTTAGTGATTCATCTTTATTTGTCAAGAACCTAGGAGAAAATACCATTATCATTCTTGTTTATGTAGATGATATAATTATAACAGGAAATGATATGAATCTCATTAACAAAGTTAGAACTTTTCTTCAAACTAAGTTTGACATCAAGGATCTAGGGAAACTAAAATACTTCCTAGGGATAGAACTTGCCTATTGTTCCAATGGGCTTGTTCTATCACAAGGAAAGTATGCTCTTGACCTTTTGCAGGAGACGGGAAAACTAGGTGCCAAACCAGCTTGTAGTCCGGTAAGCACATCCTTAAGTCACAAAGATGATGAGGAGATTTATGAAGATAAGCAACGATATCAAAGACTTGTTGGAAGATTGATCTACCTAACATCACTAGACCGGACATCTCTTATGCCGTTGGGCAAGTTAGCCAGCACATGCATCAACCTAAGAAGAAGCATTGGAGGGCCATTGAAAGAATTCTTCTCTACCTAAAGGGAACTCCAGGAATGGGAATTCAAATGAAGAAGAACGAATCTTCTCAAATCATAGGGTTCTGTGATGCAAATTGGGCTGGTGATTCAGAAGATAGGAGATCGACTTCAGGGTATTGCATGTTTGTTGGAGGGAATCTTGTTGCTTGGAAAAGCAAAAAACAGCATGTGGTACAAGATCAAGTGCGGAAGCGGAATATAGAGCCATGGCATCCGCTACAAGTGAAGTCGTGTGGTTGAAAGCCTTGATTGAAGAATTAGGGTTCATAGTGTTGAAATATCAAAAAATAAAACACAAGAAATGAAGAATACTTCTGAATTTTATTGAAGAAGAATGAGAGCATACATGGACAGATTTGAGAGCATTTTTCTCATTGTATTTGGAGATACAATGAGGCTCTATTTATAGAGAAAAGGGAAAAATAGCCAGTAGAAAGTGATTCAAAAGTAATATTCCCGTTGGAGCTCAAACCCCAAGGAATTCCAACAGCTAGTTTTTTGACTGTTGAAATATATGCTGCCCAAACTGCCCCTAGCTATTTGGGTTTGGTTCCTAGACTTTTCTCCAAACTTTTGAGCTTCCTTGGGCCTATTTTTGAATGTATTTTGGGTTGGTTTAGGCTGCCCAAATGGGCCATACTTGTTAGACAATGCATGCTGATTTTTGGACTTCTAAGTAGATGCACTTGGTTGGTGATGAAGATGGGTTAAGTTATTCTTCTTTTCAACACTCCCCCTCAAGTTGGGTGCGTAGATATTGATAGTGCCCAACTTGTTCATGATTTCTTGAAGATGCATTGCAGTTCCCCCTTTTGTGAAGATATCAGCTAGTTGCTCTTTTCCTTTGATGTAGGGAGAGTGGCTATAAGCTTTTCTTCCACCTTTTGTCGAATGAAGTGACAATCAACTTCTATGTGTTTAGTCCTTTCATGGAAGACCGGATTGGATGCAATATGAATCGCCGATTGATTGTCACAATGCAAGTTGATTGGTATAGAAATATTGAACCCTAATTCCTCTACTAGAGCCTTCAACCATACAATCTCACTGGTTGCTGACGCCATTGCTCTATACTCAGCCTCTGCACTCGATCTTGACACCACATGCTGTTTTTTGCTCTTCCATGCTACCAAGTTGCCTCCTACGAACATGCAGTACCCGGTGGTAGATCTTCTATCCTTTGAATCGCTCGCCCAATCTGCATCGCAAAAGCCTTCAATTTGGGAGCTTCCATTGTTCTTCATCCAAATACCTAGTCCTGGTGATTTCTTGATGTAGTGAAGGATGCGCTCAACTGTTCTCCAATGACCCATCTTTGGAGAATGCATATGTTGACTAATTTGGCTCACGGCAAAGGCTATGTCTGGCCTAGTGATGGTGAGGTAGATCAGTCGTCCTACAAGTCTTTGATATCTCTCTATGTCCTCAAATGGCTCCTCATCATCTACTAGAGGTCCAGTGGTGACAATAGGGCTACAAGCTGGCTTTTCTCCTAGCTTTCCTGTTTCCTGCAAAAGATCAAGTGCATATTTCCTTTGGGATAGAATTAACCCATTATTACAATAGTAACTCAATTCCTAGGAAATACTTTAGTCTCCCTAAATCTTTAATTTCAAACCTAGAACTCAAGAAATTTCTAACTATATCTATTAAATGCATGTCATTTCCTGTAATTATGATATCATCTACGTAAACTAAGGCTATCACTATTTTATCATTGTTTTTTCTAATAATGAAAACAGAAGAGTCGCTATGGCATTTAACAAATCCACTACTAAGGAAAGCATAGCTTAATTTTGCCCTTGGGGATTGCTTCAGCCCGTAGATAGCCTTGCGTAGTTTGCACACGTTTCCTCCTTGTTGTTGGAACCCTTGAGGAAGTTGCATGTACACTTCTTCTTCGAGATCTCCTTGAAGGAATGCGTTTGCTACATCCATTTGAAACATGCTCCATCCATGGTTCACCGCAAGAGACATCAAGACCCTAATTGTATTCATTTTGGCAACGGGTGCGTATGTCTCTTTGTAATCTATCCCATATGCTTGAGTGAATCCTTTAGCCACAAGTCTTGCCTTAAACCTTTCAATTGATCCATCACTTTTATATTTGATTTTGTATACCCATTTGCATCCGACGGCTCGCTTGCTCTTTGGAAGAGAGGTGACTTCCCATGTACCGTTCTTGGTCAATGCATCTAGCTCTTCTTTCATTGCCTTTCTCCACCTTGGGTCCTTGGATGCTTCATCATATGTCCTAGGCTCCTGTTCTTTATCTATGCCACTCAAAAAATTTTGGTGGCTCAAAGAAACATGTGAGATGGTATAATAATTAGAAATCGGATGTGATGTTAACTTGGAGTTATAGTAAACTCTATGATTAATCCATTCCGAACGGGGAACCCTAAGCCTCATGGATCGCCTAAGGTGAGGAGGTGGTGCATCCAAATCTCCCTCTACATGCTCGGATTCTTCCCCTTCGGTTTCTTGATCTCCCCCTGAAGTGTGGGCTGCCTCCTCTTCTATGGAGTTTGATCCTTCTTCTTCATTATTTTGAGATTGCTCATTAGTCTCTTGGGAGATTCCTTCTACAATTGGTGGAGATGATTGATTCGGGAGAAGTAAGAAATTCCACGTGCTTGGAGTGCTCTCTTCTTCTGATGATTGATGTTCTTCATTATCTACAAAAAAGGACTCATTCTCCACAAATATCACATCCTTAGATGTGTATGTTTGGTTAGTTTTAGGGTCATAACATCTATACCCCTTTTCAAAGGAAGCATACCCCAAAAATATGCACTTTCTACCCTTATGATCTAACTTATCCCTCATGTGTGCTGGAATATGAATGTAACATACACAACCGAATATTCTAAGATGAGATATCTTAGGTTTTCTATCTAGTAGGGCTTCTAAGGGTGACTTGCCATCCAGGACTTGAGATGGGATAAGGTTTATTAGGTGGACAGTGGTTTTTATTCCATCACACCAAAATTTTTTAGGCACATTTGCATGAAACATCATAGCTCTAGTTATTTCTAATATGTGCCTATTTTTCCTTTCGGCCACCCCATTTTGTTGAGGTGTGTACACACAAGACATTTGATGTACAATGCCATTCTCTCTAAGGTAGTTTTCAAATGTCAAACTAGTGAATTCTCCACCATGGTCCGTCCTTAGAATTTTAATGTTAGCATTGTAAAGTTTGGTCACATATCTCTCGTAGCTTTTAAAGGCTTCAAAAGCTTGATCTTTGATATTCAAAAGGTAGACCCAAGTGTACCTAGTTTTTTGGTCTACAAAAGTAATGAAATACTTGTAGCCTAAATGAGATTTGATAGGTGAAGTCCACAAATCCGAATGAACTAAATCAAAAGCATCTTTATAAATTGTTTTTGAATTGGGATACATTGATCGGGTTTCCTTTCCCAGAATACAAGCTTCACAATGTCTATCTTCAATATTAATACTTGGAAATAGACGCTTTAAAGCTTGATCAGTAGGATGCCCAAAACGTTTATGCCAAAGAGATGCATCTTCTTTGATATGAGCTACGAATGCATGATGCTTTGATCCAAAAAATATAGATCCCCTCTTCTAGAACCCTTGCCAATCAATTGATTCGACTTGAGGTCCTGAAAAGTAACAGTGTTTGGGTCAAAAACAACTCTACACCCTTGATCCTTAGTAACTTTGCTAATGGACAAAAGATTTGAAGTGAGTTGGGGAACAAATAAAGCATTTGATGTTTTTCCAAAAAGTTCAATTTCCCCAATTTGCTCAACTTTCAAATCTTGCCCATTGGCAACACGGACTATCTTATGGTTAGGGAGTTTTTTAAAATGCTTGATTTTTCTTCTATCTCTTACCATATGATGGTCCGTTCCTGAATCAATGAGAAAATCTTCGAAATTGAAAGAGGATAAAGTGTTTTGATTTTTACCATTGGAGGGAGCAAGTTGTTGAAACTTCTTGGAGATGTCATTGAGTTGACTTTGAAGAGCAGCAAAATCAGCCATGGTAGGTCCTTGAAGCTTGGTGTGAAGCACATTATGCTGCTCGGAAAGTTGCTCCCTTGGTTTGAAAGTCTTGGGCTTTAAATGAGGATGAAGGTTCCAACACTTCTCCTTCGTATGTCCTCTTTTCTTGCAATGGGTGCATACATCAATTTTCTTTGGAACTTGATGTGCTTTGGCAGCCATGTGCTCTTCAACGGTAGCCATGTGACCTTGAGCTTCAAGTCTAAGTTTGGAATTTTCTTCCAAACGCATGCTAACTTCCGTTCGTTGGATCATATTTTGCACTTCTCCAAATGAAGGAAATTCCTTCATTCGGAGAATTTCTTGTCTAAGAAGAGAGTAGGAATCATCTAGACCCATGAGAAGACCAAAGATTTTATCTTCTTCTTTCCTCTTTTGGAGGACTTTGAGATCTATGGAATCCGGACGGAGAGTGGAGAGCTCATTCCAAGTATCCGTATATTCCCCAAAATATTGAGGAAGTGATTTCCCTTCCGTTTTGATGTTTGAAATTTGTCGTTTGAGCTCAAAAATTCTGCCAAGGTTAGATTCTTGGCCATAAAGAGAAAACATTGTGTCCCATATTAGTTTTGCATTGGGAGCACAAGTCACCATAGCTTTGTGTGTTTCATCCATGGAATTGAGTAGAAGAAAAAACACATGATTGTCCCTCTTCTTCCATTCTCTGAAGGAAGAATCCACCTCTTCAAGTGGTTGATCAAGTATGTGACCCTCCAAGTTGTGAAGTTCCAACGCCCTTCTCATCAAGGCTGCCCATTGATAATAATTTCCTCCTCTTAATTGAATGGAGGATATATTTTGAAATTGGGTAAGGTTGATGGAAGGTGGAAGGTCACCCAACCTTTAAGAGGAAGGGATCGAAGTTTGCTATGATACCATGTTGAAATATCAAAAAATAAAGCACAAGAAATGAAGAATACTTCTGAATTTTATTGAAGAAGAATGAGAGCATACATGGACAGATTTGAGAGCATTTTTCTCATTGTATTTGGAGATACAATGAGGCTCTATTTATAGAGAAAAGGGAAAAATAGCCAGTAGAAAGTGATTCAAAAGTAATATTCCCGTTGGAGCTCAAACCCCAAGGAATTCCAACAGCTAGTTTTTTGACTGTTGAAATATATGCTGCCCAAACTGCCCCTAGCTATTTGGGTTTGCGTCCTATACTTTTCTCCAAACTTTTGGCCTTCCTTGGGCCTATTTTTGTATGTATTTTGGATTGGTTTAGGGTACCCAAATGGGCTATGCTTGCTGGACAATGCATGCTGATTTTTGGACTTCTAAGTAGATGCACTTGGTTGGTGATGAAGATGGGTTAAGTTATTCTTCTTTTCAACACATAGTCCCTACTCCAATCTCCCTACATTGAAGAGAAGCTCATCACTCCAAGATTCACTAAAAGCGATGATCAAATTGCCGACATCCTCACCAAGCCTGGGACCGCCAATCATATACAAAGAAACTTGGTCAAGTTAGGTGTTATAGATACATACACACCTAACTTCAGGGAGAGTGTTGAAATAAAAGAGAACTAAGTGTGGATAGCATAGGCCCCATTTCAAGCCATGTTTCAGCCCATCCATGAAATGTATTTGGCCCGTTCCTTATGGGTTTTTTAGTCCTCAAAAGGGCATTGTTAAAGCCCCTAAAAGAAGCCCAAAATGGGCTCAAAAAAGGACAAAACGGCTTGAACTAGCCGTTGCACTGTATAACAGCCATTTTTATGGCTATTATACAGTGTTTTTGGGGACAGAAATCTGTCCCCAATGTCCCCCAACGGCTCCTTGAGTCTTTGGGGTCTTTTTCCCTCTCTTTCACAAGTAATAATCTCTATAAATAGGAGCTTGTATGAGATGTTCTATCCATGAAACAATAATGCTCTCATTGTGCACTCTTTCTTCAAATAAAGTTCTTTAAAGTTTCATTCAATCCTAATTGCTTGATAGCTTGAAATCTCAACAAAATGTTCTCGTATGTAAGTGGGAGATATTGATAGTTATAACCACTTGGAGCATTTTTTATTAACCAAGGGTTAGTTTTTTTTTAATAACCCACTAACCAACTTTAACCCAAAAGGTAACCTCCCCTCTCTTGTGTGTATACGAGAAAAAAAAGGAAGGGTTATGCGGGAAGGTTTCTTTAAGTACATTGCAATGAACCCAAAATGAGAGGGATTTTTTTGTGAGTGCACATTACCAAGAGATTGAATTTGATTCACATACAAACTCTAGAGTGTGAGGGAGGGTTCAAGTTCTCCTGTTATTGGATTTCACCGGACATTGGGTTGAGGGATTGTGGTACTGTGGTGGTGGTTCGTTTTATGATCACCATCCCGATTAAGCGATTCGTACGAGAAAGTTTACGAATCGGTTGATTTTCTTAGAGGCCTACAAATTTAGTTATTTATCCATAAATTTGAAAACTTTTAATTTTATACATTTTTGTATGCGCATATAATATAATAAATCCATCGTGATTATTTTCTCAAATCAACTATATGTTTTTATAGTTTCCTCGTTTATTAATACCGTCATGTGATATATGTTATTTTATTTTATTTTTATTTATTGTTTTGAGGTAAATCATTTCATGGAATAATGCTTTACCGCTGGACTATTTTCCAAAAGGGCAACATTATATTTATATTTCAAGCAGCCTGTACATTTATTGTCCACTAGTTTCTCAATTCTTCATCTTCTATCTACACGTGTTTGTTTGAAATAGACAACTAATTTGTTTTCCTCCATGATTGGAAAACCCTACCAGACTTGGTTTGAGGTTTAGGTTGCTCCAATGATTATTGTTACTGTAAAAGAATTGTAAAAAAGGTGATGTGAACCCGTTGGGTATAAAAACCCTAGAACCCACGAACAACTTAATTTAGCCCAAAAATCGTCCCAACAAATTATTTGAACCGGTAGAATTTAAAATCTCAACCCTTGCCTTAAAGGAGGAAGAACCTAAGGTATATGACCTTAGACCCGTTTCTCACTAAATCAAGAATCTTGGTATAAAGATGGATTGAATGACGTCACAATCTAGATGGTTCGAAACCTAGATTGATAAGTCAAAGAACTAAACAAAACTATATCTTGAATAAGTTCAAGTTCTCAAAAGAACAAGATCTGTGTGAAGAATTCTCACAATTTTATTAATTCTCTCAAAAGTGTTGTTTTACACAATGTATAATGATCTATTTATAGCTTAAAGGTAAAAACATAATTAGCAACTAAAAATTTAGTAACTCTCTAAACAATAAAGAATTAGGAAACTAAAAGTTACAAAAAAATAAGAATTAGGAAACTAAATAAATCAAACTACTTTGACCAAGTCTTGCTGCTATTTTCTTCATTTTCGTCCTCCCTTGGTTTTGGGTAGTTTTGAGCCTTTTATTCTTCCAACTGGGCTTGTATAAGCATAATTAAGGCTCCTTTTGGTTCTATATTTATTTGGGCTCCAATTTCTTGTTGTAAAGCCCCCTGAATTAAGTTATTCAGTGCTTCTTTGAATCTTTTAACTCAGGTCTTTGTCACCGACCCAACTGGGACTTGAGTTGGGTCTCGTGAATTCCTTGCAATAATGATGATCTCATCATTCCCCTCCTCTTGAGAAAGATTTGTTCTCAAATCGTCACCTACATCAAAAGGACTCAAGTCAGTAATATTGAAAGTAGCACTAACATGATACTCACCTGGTAAATCAAGTTTGTAAACATTGTCGTTGATTCGTTCTAGCACTTGAAAAGGACCATCTCCTCGGGGCAACAACTTGGAACGTCTCTGTGCCGGAAATCTTTCCTTCCACATGTGTAACCAAACCCAATCACCGGGTTCAAAAATCAACTTGTGACGTCCCTTGTTAGCTTGTTTGATATATTGTTCAGTCCTCCGCACTATATTGAACCGTATTTTCTCGTGAAGTTGTTTCACAAATTCAGCTTTTCTCTTACCATCTAAATTCACTTGCTCAGAAATAGGTAAAGGTAAGAAATCCAAAGGAGTTAAAGGATTAAAATCATAAACAATTTCAAATTGTGAGAATTTAGTAGTAGAGTGAACAGCACGATTATATGCAAACTCAACATGTGGCAAACATTCTTCCCAAGTTTTAATATTTTTACCAATGACAGCCCTCAACAAAGTGGATAAAGTTCTGTTGACTACTTCTGTTTGACCATCAGTTTGAGGATGACAAGTTGTTGAAAATAAAAGTTTCGTTCCTAACTTTCCCCATAATGTCTTCCAAAAGTAACTCAGAAACTTAGTATCCCGATCTGAAACGATTGTTCTAGGCATCCAATGTAACCTCACAATTTTCCTAAAGAATAATTCCGCAATGTGAGAAGCATCGTCAGATTTATGACAAGGAATAAAATGAGCCATCTTAGAAAATCGATCTACAACTACAAAGATCGAATCTTGTCCATATTTATTCTTAGGTAAACCCAAAACAAAATCCATTGAAATGTCAATCCAAGGTGAACTAGGAATAGGTAGAGGTGTGTAAATACCATTAGCTTGAACCTTAGATTTAGCTTGCCTACAGGTAATACATCTACCACAAAATCTCTCAATGTCTCACTTCATGTGTGGCCAATAAAAGTGCTCTTGTAAAATTGCCAAGGTTTTAGCAACTCCAAAATGTCCCATTAACCCTCCGCTATGAGATTCTCGAACTAACAACTCTCTAAATGAACAGTTTGGCATGCACAACTTATTTTCTCTAAACAGAAAGTTCTCATACCTATAGAATTTGCCCTCTGCAGACTTTTCACATGTACTATAAATTTCTCCAAAATCATGGTCATCATGATAAAGTTCTTTAATATGCTCAAAACCAAGAAATTTAGAATTAAGAGTAGAGATTAAGGCATACCTGCGTGAAAGTACATCCACAACTACATTCTCCTTACCTTGTTTATATCGAATGACATAAGGAAAAGTTTCGATAAATTCCATCCATCGAGCATGTCTCTTATTTAGCTTATGTTGACTTTTCAAATGTTTCAAGGATTCATAATCCGTACGAATCATAAATTCTTTCGGCCACAAATAGTGTTGCCATGTCTCTAAAGCTCGAACCAAGGCGTACAATTTTTTGTCATAGGTAGGATAGTTAAGTGCAGCCCCGCTTAACTTCTCGCTAAAGTATGCAAGTGGTCTTTCATCCTGTGTAAGAACAGCGCCTATACCTACACCAGAAGCATCACATTCAATTTCAAATGTTTTAGAAAAGTTTGGTAAAGCAAGTAAAGGTGCATGAGTAAACTTATGTTTAATATGTTGAAACGCCTTCTCTTGCTCTTCACTCCATTGAAATGCAACGTTTTTCTTGATGACTTGCGTAAGCGGTGCAGCGATAGTGCTAAAATCTTTTACGAACCTCCTGTAAAAACTAGCAAGACCATGAAAACTTCTAACATTACCTATATTGGAGGGGGTTGGCCATTCTTGGATGGCTTTGATCTTCTCTTCATCTACCTCGATGCCTTTAGCACTCACAACAAAACCCAGAAAAACAAGCTTGTCGGTGCAGAAGGTACACTTTTTGAGGTTAGCATATAAATTTTCTTTTCTAAGTACATCCAAAACTGAATGCAAATGTGAGACATGATCATGCAAACTTTTGCTATATATCAAAATATCATCAAAATAAATAACAACGAATTTACCAATAAAAGCACGCAAAATATGATTCATTAAGCGCATAAATGTACTAGGCGCATTGGTTAATCCAAAGGCATAACTAACCACTCATACAACCCATATTTTGTTTTAAAAGCTGTTTTCCATTCATCTCCTTCTTTCATTCGTATTTGATGATATCCACTCTTAAAATCAATTTTAGAAAACACATAAACACCATGCAACTCATCTAACATGTCATCTAAACGAGGAATAGGGTGTCGATATCTTACCGTTATGTTGTTGATGGCTCGGCAGTCAACACACATCCTCCATGTTCCATCTTTCTTAGGTACCAAAATCACCGGAACTGCACATGGACTCATACTTTATCTCACATGCCCCTTTTCCATCAACTCTTCGACTTGTCTTTGAAACTCCTTCGCCTCTTCTGGATTGCTTCTATATGCTGGACGATTTGGAATTGATGCACCGGGTATGAAATCAATTTGATGTTCAATCCCTCGGATAGGTGGCAAACCTTGGGGTAGCTCTTCAGGAAACACATCTTCGAACTCCTGCAAAAGAAAAACAATAACACTCGACAAAGAAGGGTTCAGTTGGTCAGTTGGTCAGTGTTCAGTTGGTCAGTGTTTAAAAGGAGTTCCTCGGCCGAACTTTCCTCTCTTTTCTCTTTCTCATCAAATTCGGCCTTTCTCTCTTCTTTTCTCTCTTTTTTCTCTTCTCTCAACCCATTTTGATCTTTTTGTTTCTGTTGCTCACTCAATTTTTGCAACCTCACTCGGTCTTCATAGACTTGCTTTGGTGTCATCGGAATTAGAGTGATTTTTTGTTGGTTGAACATGAATGAATATTTGTTGGTGAAGCCGTCATGTTGCACATGTCGATCAAATTGCGAAGGCCTTCCTAACAAAATATGCCCAGCCTGCATTAGCACCACATCACATAACACCTCGTCTTTATATTTCCCAATCCAGAATGGTACAACAACTTGATTTGTAACCCTCACTTCTCCACTATCATTCAACCATTGTAGCTTGTATGGTTGAGAATGTTTAGTGGTTGTCAAATTCAGCTTTTCCACTAAAGTCCTACTTGCAATATTAGTAAAACTACCACCGTCAATGATCAAAATGCATACCTTGTCTTTCATATGGCAACGAGTGTGAAAGATATTCTCCCGTTGTACTTATTCTTCATCTCCTTTGGCTTGTAAGCTTAAAGCTCGACATGTGACTAGCGCTAACATCTCACCATGTTCAGCCCCATACTCCTTAGCTCCGATGGGGACGTCTTCCAATGGAGGCAAACAATCAATGTCACCTTTATATTCAGACTTGATTGCACCATTTTCCCGAATCACCATAACTCGCTTGTTTGGACCATTTTCAACCTTGATTGCCATATGTACTAAATCCTCCAACTCCACATAATGGTGAAGCTCGATTGTGTTGGCAATCTCTCGATTTAAACCATTCAAAAATCTAGCCATCGTCGCCTCTCTATCTTCTTCCACATTAGCTCGAATCATAGTCATCTCCATCTCTTTGTAATACTCATCTACGCTCCGATTACCTTGGTGGAGACTCTGCAA
This sequence comes from Dillenia suffruticosa, assembly GCA_033439265.1. Classification (NCBI taxonomy): domain Eukaryota; kingdom Viridiplantae; phylum Streptophyta; class Magnoliopsida; order Dilleniales; family Dilleniaceae; genus Dillenia; species Dillenia suffruticosa. Next base: position 16,878,446 of record JAVTVX010000029.1, read on the forward strand.
TTTGAGATATAAATCCCTATAGTAATGACTCGGCACAAATCGTCGTCTCATCACCCTCTTCATCTCACCCCAAGTTTCAATGGGTCAATCCCCATTCCGTTGTCTATTGATGCACAACTGATCCCACAATACAATTGCATAATCAGTAAACTCAATAACAGCAAGTTTAACCTTCTTTAATTCAGAATAGCTGTGACAATCAAAAACTAACTCAATCTTTTTTTCCTACTTAAGATATATTTCGGGATCGCTTTTACCTTGAAACGATGGAATTTTCATCTTGATACTATCTAAATTGTTGTCTACCCGATCATTAACTTCTCTATTTTGACCAAGTCTCCTATGACTACCCACTGACAATCTATCAAACTCCTCTTCTAACCCATCCCCTTCAAACTCATCCACAACTTCAGTTTCTCTTTGATGAAACCTATTCCTCCTGGAGGGGGTTGGCACTATCGATGGTTGTCCCTTTTGCGACCCCTCTTCCACCTTATCCAACCTTTCATGTATAAGATCTAACTCCCTCTTCATCATCCGTCTCATCTCCCCCATAAATGCTTGTAGTTGTAGATTCGACCCAACCTGTGGTTGAACCTCCTCACTTATGTTATCTTTTTGATTTTGAGTCATGATTGGAATCTGCAAGATAATGTTAGAATAAAATAGGAAAGAAACTCATCACACTCCCTCACGTATTTCACTCAAAAATAATGATTCACTCAAATCCACTCGTGTTTCACTCTATGTATTTGGTTTTTATTTTTAATGAATTCTCTCTTGTCTTTTACCACTCTATTTCACTTAGTCAAGTTCTTTATGTTGAAAGATCAAAGAAAGAACTCAAGAGATCTTGAAATATAACTCTGAATTTTATTGAAATAGAAAGCAAATAACATTCATAGATTTGAACTTTTGTTCATACCTTTGCTTGAATACATAGAAGCCTATTTATAGAAGAAGATGAGGGAGAGAATTAGAGAGCAAAAAAGAGAGAACAAGAGAGGGGTTAAGACCCCTCAAGTTGGGTGCGTAGATATTTATAGTACCCAACTTGCCCATCATTTCTTGTAGGTGAGCTGCTGTTCCTCCTTTTGTGAAGATATCTGCTAGCTGATCTTCTCCTTTGATATGAGGAGTCACAATGAGTTTTTCTTCTACCTTTTGACGAATAAAATGACAATCAACTTCTATGTGCTTGGTGCGTTCATGGAAGACCGGATTAGTGGCAATGTGAATTGCTGATTGATTGTCACAATGGAGCTTGATTGGAGTGGAGACTGTGAATCCTAGTTCTTCTACTAAAGCCTTCAACCAAACTATCTCGCTTGCACTAGCTGCCATGGCCCTATACTCGGCCTCTGCACTTGATCTAGACACAACCCGCTGTTTTTTGCTCTTCCAAGCTACCAAGTTGCCTCCTACAAACATGCAATACCCAGTGGTAGACTTTCTATCGGTGGAGTCACCTGCCCAATCAGCGTCACAATACCCTTCAATGTTTGAACTTCCATTGTTATTCATCCAAATGCCTAGCCCCGGGGATCCTTTGATATAATGAAGGATCCTTTCAGCTGCTCTCCAATGGCCTTTTGTTGGAGAGTGCATGAATTGACTTACATAGCTAACGGCATATGCTATGTCTGGCCTTGTGATGGTGAGGTAGATAAGTCTCCCAACCAACCTTTGATATCTTTCAATGTCTTCTAGAGGATCATTATCATCGGCTAAAGGACCGGAAGAGGAAATTGGACTGCAAACTGGTCTTGCTCCAAGCTTTCATGTTTCCTGTAAAAGGTCAAGAGCATATTTTCTTTCGGAGAGAATTAGCCCATTGGGACAATAGGCTAACTCAATTCCTAGAAAATACTTTAGTTTTCCTAGATCTTTAATTTCAAATCTGGACTTTAAAAAATTTCTAACTAGGTATATTTGATGCAAATCACTACCTGTGATGATAATGTCATCTACATAAACTAGTGCTATTGTGATATAATCATTAGTTTTTCTAATAAAGAGAGATGAATCACTATTGCATTTATGAAATCCATGACTAAGGAAAGTATGACTTAACTTTGCATACCAAGCTCTTGGAGACTGTTTGAGACCATAAATTGCCTTATGAAGTTTGCATGCATTTCCTCCTTGAGATTGAAGACCCATTGGTATTTGCATGTAGACTTCTTCTTCTAGATCTCCTTGGAGAAAAGCATTTGCTACATCCATTTGAAATAGGCTCCAACCGTGATTTACCGCAAGGGATAAAAGGACTCTAATAGTATTCATTTTTGCAACTGGAGCATAGGTCTCCTTATAATCAATCCCATATGCTTGAGTATACCCTTTGGTTACTAGTCTTGCTTTGAATCGCTCAATTGATCCATCGCTTTTGTGCTTGATTTTGTATACCCATTTACATCCTACGGCTTTCTTCCCTTTTGGTAGTGAAGTGATTTCCCATGTCCCATTCTTTGATAGAGCTTTTAGTTCCTCCTCCATTGCTTTTCTCCATCTTGGATCCTTTGATGCCTCCTCAAATGACGTTGGTTCCACTTCTTTATCTAGATTACTCAAGAAAGCTTGGTGGTCCAAGGAAACATGTGAGGTGGTATAATAATCATAAATAGGATGGGAGGTTACCTTAGAGTTATAGAATACCCTTCGATTGACCCATTCGGATGGAGGAAGTCTAAGCCTTGTTGATCTTCTTAGTTGAGGTGGTGGTTCATCCGGTTCCTCCTCGATTTCAAGAGATTCCTCCTCGTTTGTATTCTCCTCATTTGTATCACTTTCTCCCCTTGAAACAATTGGTTGTTCAGCCTCTAAAGCTTCTGAATTATCATCTTGAGAGTTATGGCTTGTTTCAGAGGTGGAGTTTCCTTCGGTTTGTTCAGCTTCTTGAGGAGGCGATATGAGGAAGTCCCAAGTGCTAGGAGGAATTTCAGTCTTTGGAGCTTCCTTTATATCTTCATTTCCTGCGAAATAGAACTCACTTTCTAAAAATATCACATCTTTTGATGTGTATGTTCGGTTAGTGGTAGGATCATAGCACCTATAGCCTTTTTCAAAGGCTGCATATCCAAGAAATATACACTTTTTCCCTCTATGTTCTAGTTTATTCCTTAGGTGCGTAGGAATGTGAATGTAACATGTGCAACCAAATATCCTAAGGTGGGAAATATTTGGTTTCCTTCCTAGGAGAACCTCAAGGGGAGATTGCCCTTTTAAAACTTCGGTGGGCATAAGATTGATCACATGTACCGCGGTTTTAACCGCATCACACCAAAATTTCTTAGGCATGTTTGCATAGAACATCATAGCTCTAGATATTTCAAGTATGTGTCTATTCTTCCTTTCCGCTACCCCATTTTGTTGGGGTGTGTAAACACATGACATTTGGTGTATAATGCTATTGTCCTTAAGGTAATTTTCGAAATTAAGACTTGTAAACTCACCACCATGATCTGACCTTAGGACTTTTATATTGGCATTATATAGTTTGGTTACATATTTCACATAACTCTTGAGTGCTTCAAGAGCTTGGTCTTTGGTATTTAGAAGATACACCCATGTGTGCCTTGTTTTGTGATCAATGAAAGTAATGAAGTATTTGTAACCTAAGTGGGACATGATGGGTGAAGTCCAAACATCGGAATGAACTAAATCAAAAGGATTTTCATATATTGTTTCTGAACTAGGATACATTGTTCGGGTTTCCTTTGCCAAAATACAAGCTTTACAATGTCTATTCTTAAAATTTAAAGTTGGAAATAGACGTTTTAAAGCTCGATCACTAGGATGTCCTAAGCGTCTATGCCAAAGAGATTGATCCTCCTTAACATGAGCTACATGTGCATTTTGTTCTTGATCCAAGTAATAAAGTCCTCCTCTTCTAGAACCCTTGCCAATCAATTGATTCGACTTGAGGTCCTGAAAAGAGACATTATTGGGGTCAAAAACAACTCTACACTTTTGATCCTTGGTGATCTTGCTAATGGACAGTAGGTTTGAGGTAAGTTTGGGGACATATAAAGCCTTAGTTGGTTTTCCAAAAATGTCAACTTCCCCAACTTGATTTACTCTCAAATCTTGTCCATTTGCAACTCGAATAGTCATATGGTTTGGAAGGTTTTCAAATCTCTTTATTTTTGCTCTATCCTTAACCATATGACATTCGGTTCCCGAATCAATGAGAAAATTTTCAGAATTTAAATATGAGAAAGCTTCTTGATTTTTACCGGATGAAGGAGCTATTTGTTGAAGCTTTTGTGCAACCTCATTTAGTTGAGTTTGGAGTGCAGCAAAGTCAGCCAAAGATGGTGCTTGAACCTTTATGAATTGGGCAGCAGCTTGCTGTCCTGAACCAAATCCGTTTGGAGCTCCTTGCTGGTCCCTTTGCCTGAATACTTTGGGCTTTAGTTGGGGATGCAAGAACCAGCACTTATCCTTTGAGTGGCCTCTTTTCTTACAATGAGAACATATCTCATTTCTCCTTTGAGTTTGATTCACTTTGGCAGCAACTACTTCATTTGTAGAGGCAATGAATGCTTGAGCTTCCAATTTTTGCTTAGAGCTTTCTTCCAATCTAATGCTCACTTCAGCCCTTTGAATCATATTTTGGACTTCCCCAAATGATGGAAAGTCCTTCATTCGAAGAATTTCTTGCCTTAGATTAGAATATGAATCATCTAGACCCATGAGAAGACCAAATATTTTATCTTCTTCTCTTCTTTTTCGAATGACCTTGAGATCTATGGAATCTGGCCGTAAAGTAATCAGCTCATTCCAAGCATCTGAATACTCCCCAAAGTATTGAGGAAGAGATTTACCTTCCTTTTTGATAGAAGCAATTTGTCTCTTAAGCTCAAAGATTCTCCCAAGGTTGGATTCCAAGCCATAGAGAGAGAACATTTCATCCCACAAAGTTTTTGCATTTGGGGCGCATGACACCATTGCTTTGTGAGTTTCATCTAGAGAGTTGAGGAGAAGAATAAAAACATGATCATCCCTTTTCTTCCATTCTCGAAAGGATGGATCTGTTTCTTCAAGTGGATCATCAAGAACATGACTCTCTAAGTTGTGAAGGTTGAGTGTCCTCTTCATTACATTTGTCCATTGATAGTAATTCCCCCCTTTCAATTGGATAGAGGATATACTTTGTATTTGGGAAAAGTTTATGGAAGGAGGAGGGTCACCCAACCTTGAAGAGGATGGGATCGTTTGCTCTGATACCATGTTGAAAGATCAAAGAAAGAACTCAAGAGATCTTGAAATATAACTCTGAATTTTATTGAAATAGAAAGCAAATAACATTCATAGATTTAAACTTTTGTTCATACCTTTGCTTGAATACATAGAAGCCTATTTATAGAAGAAGATGAGGGAGAGAATTAGAGAGCAAAAAAGAGAGAACAAGAGAGGGGTTAAGACCCCTCTCTACTAGCCGTTGGAGGCTGTCTCCAACGGCTAGAATTACTAGCCGTTGGACAGCTTCCAACGGCTAGGTTTGCCTAGCCGTTGGGGCCCAATTGGGCCCCCTTTGCTGGGCCAAAACGGGCCCTTTTGCTGGCCCCGGCTGGGCCCTTCGGGCCCAGCCCGAATTCTGCGGGCCAGCCCAAATTAAAGCTCCATCCTTGAGAAGAACTTGTTGAACTCTTGGGAAGGCCCTTTCTTAGAAATGTGATGATAGGTTGTTTAATTCCTCTTTTCAACATTTTATTGAACTCGAGAACTCAACTCAAAAATAATTACCTTGTGAAATTCAATGACTTGTATAGAAGAAAGTATAACAATAAAAGTAAGAAGGAAAGAGAAAAATAAGGAATAAGAAAGGTAATAAATTTAAAAAGAAACTTCTAAATTAGAAAGGAAACAGCCAAGGAATGAGATAAATAAGGAACGTGAACAAATAAAGAAATAGTTTATAAAAGGAGAACAAATATGGAAGGTTTGAATTTGGGTAAGTGTACAAATAGTGAAATATTTCAAACCCAACCAAAAGGTAATAACACTGCCAAATCACAAAATGGAGAGTTATCAATTTTGCAAAATTTGAAAACTACCCTTTTTTTTTTCACGGCCTCTTTTTTTTTGTGGGTCTTTTTTTTCTCCCTTTTTTTTTGGGCTTTTTTTTTTCACGACCTCTTCTTTTTTTTTGGCCTCTTTTTTTTTGTGGGTCTTTTTTTTTTGCCCTTCTTTTCTTTTTTTGGGAATATGACAGCACAAAAAATAAAGAATAAGTATACAAAAAAATAAGAAATAAACCAACGAATGAAGAGTTTTCAGATACAAAAAAAAATTAAATAAGAATAATTCGAAGGAAAAAAAAACCGAATTGGCTCTGATACCAACTGATGTGAACCCGTTGGGTATAAAAACCCTAAAACCCACGAACAAGTTAATTTAGCCCAAAAATCGTCCCAATGAATTATTTGAACTGGTGGAATTTAAAACCTCAACCCTTGCCCTAAAAGAGGAAGAACCTAAGGTATATGACCTTAAACCCGTTTCTTACTAGATCAAGAACCTTGGTATAAAGATGTAATGAATGACGCCACAATTTAGATGGTTTGAAACCTAGATTGATAAGTCAAAAAACTAAACAAGACTCATATCTTGAATAAGTTCAAGTTCTCAAAATAACAAAATCTGTGTGAAGAATCCTCACAATTTTATTAATTCTCTCAAAAGTGTTGTTTTACACAATGTATAATGACCTATTTATAACCTAAAGGTAAAAAGATAATTGGCAACTAAAAATTTAGTAACTCTCTAAACAATAAAAAATTAGGAAACTAAAAATTACAAAAAAAAAGAATTAGGAAACTAAATAAATCAAACTATTTTGACCAAGTCTTGCTGCTATTTTCTTCATTTTCGTCCTCCTTTGGTTTTGGGTAGTTTTGAGACTTTTATTCTTCCAACTAGGCTTGTATAAGCGTAATTAAGGCCCCTTTTGGTTCTATATTTATTTGGGCTTCAATTTCTTGTTATAAAATCCTCTGAATTAAGTTATTCAGTGCTTCTTTGAATTTTTTAACTCGGGTCTTTGTCATCGGCCCAACTGGGACTTGAGTTGGGTCTCGTGAATTCCTTGCAATAATGATGATCTCATCAAAAGGCCCCCTTCCCCCCCCCCCAAAAAAAAATTGCTCCCCATACCATCAAGCATCCTTGCACTAGACTCTGCCAATGTTTTGCGGTCCTTGGCAACTTGGAAAGGTATTCTCTAGTTTGTTTCTTCGTGCAATATTCCACTTATTCCCATATATTTTGGTTAAGATTATTATTTGATTCTTTCTGTGCAATTATCTATTAAAGTTACCATTATTGCTTAATGGAGAACTTGTGGTTTCAATTTGACAAATTGGGTTTGACCAGCATAGCAAAGATAGAAGACTTGAAACTTTTGAATTGGCAGAGTACAGTGAATTTATTAAAACTAATTGCTTTAGAATTTCTACTTTCTAAAGATTTCACTGGTTGTTGCTAAAATTTAGTGATACTAGAAGAGCAATAGAGGAAACCTCCTCCCATATTGGTGCAATTAAATTACCTTAAGTATCTCTGGTACGTAAGTGAATTTTAGTTGAAAATGGAATTTCAAAGTTGCACAATATGGACCTCCTTTGTCTAGACTTCTCTTAACTCTTTGCACGTCGCACTTTACTACCCAGTCTGAAGATGTAGCTTTAATAGTATTTTCTCTTCTCTCTCTATGTTTTTTATTGGGTTTTTTTTTTTTTTTGGGAATTTATATACTTGAGTTTGTTGTAACAGGTTCATGCAGCCATCACTTCTCAATGGAAGTATTTTCTCTTTACTATCCAATTTGAAGATGAAGCTTTGATAGTATTTTCTGTTCTCTTTCTATGCTTTTTATTGGTTTTTTTTTATTATTTTAGGGAATTTATATACTTGAGTTTATTGTAACAGGTTCATGCAGCCATGACTTCTCAATGGAAGTGGCTTTGATGAATTGCCTAGTGGATTTAAGCAGTGTAGGCACAATGCCCGGGACTTCATCCACGGAGGGCAGTTATTTGATTTTAGGCTTGTATTATCGCTATCAGATTTCGTTGAAGTATAAAAACTTTGAGCTCCCCTTTAGCCAAGATATAGCATTTGAGAATGAACTTTGGGTTTTTTTTATTCCTTATGGTCCTTCAAAAGTGAAAATGTCAGCAATGAGTGGAGCACTTGCTTTTTCTCTTTTTCTCTTGTTGCTGCTCATATAATGCCTCTCCAAAAGCCTCAGCAACTTAATTGTTGTGGATATGGTGCCTAAAATTTCGCCCATCTATCTTGTCTTCTCCTACGTACTTAATCATCTCATTCCAAATTTGTTGCGTCATATCAATTACTTTTAACTATTAGTTATTAACCGTTGGATTTTTGACCAAGAAGAATAGAAAAATTCTAGAAACCTTCCGGTTTTTATTAATGTGGTAGAATGATACAAATGAATATTGATTATCTTTCCCTTAATTTTACAATGAGAGAAATAACTCTATTTTAGCAAAGGAAAAAAATAGCCTATAGAAAGAGGTAGAAAGTCAATATTACCATTGGAGCTCAAACCCCAAGAAATTCCAACAGCTATTTTTTTTACTGTTGGTATATACACTGCCCAAACTGCCCTAGCTATTTGGGTTTACTTTATGGATTTTCCTCCATACCTTTGGACTTTCTTGGGCCTATTTTTGAATGTATTTTGGGTTTTAAATATATTGCATAATGTTGAAAGATCAAATAAAGAACTCAAGAGATCTTGAAATATAACTCTGAATTTTATTGAAATAGAAAGCAAATAACATTCATAGATTTGAACTTTTGTTCATACCTTTGCTTGAATACATAGAAGCCTATTTATAGAAGAAGATGAGGGAGAGAATTAGAGAGCAAAAAGAGAGAACAAGAGAGGGGTTAAGACCCCTCTCTACTAGCCGTTGGAGGCTGTCTCCAACGGCTAGAATTAAAGCTCCATCCGTGAGAAGAACTTGTTGAACTCTTGGGAAGGCCCTTTCTTAGAAATGTGATGATAGGTTGATTAATTCCTCTTTTCAACACTCCCCCTCAAGTTGGGTGCGTAGATATTTATAGTACCCAACTTGCCCATCATTTCTTGTAGGTGAGCTGCTGTTCCTCCTTTTGTGAAGATATCTGCTAGCTGATCTTCTCCTTTGATATGAGGAGTCACAATGAGTTTTTCTTCTACCTTTTGACGAATAAAATGACAATCAACTTCTATGTGCTTGGTGCGTTCATGGAAGACCGGATTAGTGGCAATGTGAATTGCTGATTGATTGTCACAATGGAGCTTGATTGGAGTGGAGACTGTGAATCCTAGTTCTTCTACTAAAGCCTTCAACCAAACTATCTCGCTTGTAGTAGCTGCCATGGCCTATACTCGGCCTCTGCACTTGATCTAGACACAACCCGCTGGTTTTTGCTCTTCCAACCTACCAAGTTGCCTCCTACAAACATGCAATACCCAGTGGTAGACTTTCTATCGGTGGAGTCACCTGCCCAATCAGCGTCACAATACCCTTCAATGTTTGAACTTCCATTATTATTCATCCAAATGCCTAGCCCCGGGGATCCTTTGATATAATGGAGGATCCTTTCAGCTGCTCTCCAATGGCCTTTTGTTGGAGAGTGCATGAATTGACTTACATAGCTAACGGCATATGCTATGTCTGGCCTTGTGATGGTGAGGTAAGTCTCCCAACCAACCTTTGATATCTTTCAATGTCTTCTAGAGGATCATTATCATCGGCTAAAGGACCGGAAGAGGAAACTGGACTGCAAACTGGTCTTGCTCCAAGCTTTCCTGTTTCCTGTAAAAGGTCAAGAGCATATTTTCTTTGGGAGAGAATTAGCCCATTGGGACAATAGGCTAACTCAATTCCTAGAAAATACTTTAGTTTTCCTAGATCTTTAATTTCAAATCTGGACTTTAAAAAATTTCTAACTAGGTTTATTTGATGCAAATCACTACCTGTGATGATAATGTCATCTACATAAACTAGTGCTATTGTGATATAATCATTAGTTTTTCTAATAAAGAGAGATGAATCACTATTGCATTTATGAAATCCATGACTAAGGAAAGTATGACTTAACTTTGCATACCAAGCTCTTGGAGACTGTTTGAGACCATAAATTGCCTTATGAAGTTTGCATGCATTTCCTCCTTGAGATTGAAGACCCATTGGTATTTGCATGTAGACTTCTTCTTCTAGATCTCCTTGGAGAAAAGCATTTGCTACATCCATTTGAAATAGGCTCCAACCGTGATTCACCGCAAGGGATAAAAGGACTCTAATAGTATTCGTTTTTGCAACTGGAGCATAGGTCTCCTTATAATCAATCCCATATGCTTGAGTATACCCTTTGGCTACTAGTCTTGCTTTGAATCGCTCAATTGATCCATCGCTTTTGTGCTTGATTTTGTATACCCATTTACATCCTACGGCTTTCTTCCCTTTTGGTAGTGAAGTGATTTCCCATGTCCCATTCTTTGATAGAGCTTTTAGTTCCTCCTCCATTGCTTTTCTCCATCTTGGATCCTTTGATGCCTCCTCAAATGACGTTGGTTCCACTTCTTTATCTAGATTACTCAAGAAAGCTTGGTGGTCCAAGGAAACATGTGAGGTGGTATAATAATCATAAATAGGATGGGAGGTTACCTTAGAGTTATAGAATACCCTTCGATTGACCCATTCGGATGGAGGAAGTCTAAGCCTTGTTGATCTTCTTAGTTGAGGTGGTGGTTCATCCGGTTCCTCTTCGATTTCAAGAGATTCCTCCTCGTTTGTAGTCATTTGTATCACTTTCTCCCCTTGAAACAATTGGTTGTTCAGCCTCTAAAGCTTCTGAATTATCATCTTGAGAGTTATGGCTTGTTTCAGAGGTGGAGTTTCCTTCGGTTTGTTCAGCTTCTTGAGGAGGCGATATGAGGAAGTCCCAAGTGCTAGGAGGAATTTCAGTCTTTGGAGCTTCCTTTATATCTTCATTTCCTGCGAAATAGAACTCACTTTCTAAAAATATCACATCTTTTGATATGTATGTTCGGTTAGTGGTAGGATCATAGCACCTATAGCCTTTTTCAAAGGCTGCATATCCAAGAAATATACACTTTTTCCCTCTATGTTCTAGTTTATTCCTTAGGTGCGTAGGAATGTGAATGTAACATGTGCAACCAAATATCCTAAGGTGGGAAATATTTGGTTTCCTTCCTAGGAGAACCTCAAGGGGAGATTGCCCTTTTAAAACTTCGGTGGGCATAAGATTGATCACATGTACCGCAGTTTTAACCGCATCACACCAAAATTTCTTAGGCATGTTTGCATAGAACATCATAGCTCTAGATATTTCAAGTATGTGTCTATTCTTCCTTTCCGCTACCCCATTTTGTTGGGGTGTGTAAACACATGACATTTGGTGTATAATGCTATTGTCCTTAAGGTAATTTTCGAAATTAAGACTTGTAAACTCACCACCATGATCTGACCTTAGGACTTTTATATTGGCATTATATAGTTTGGTTACATACTTTACATAACTCTTGAGTGCTTCAAGAGCTTGGTCTTTGGTATTTAGAAGATACACCCAAGTGTGCCTTGTTTTGTGATCAATGAAAGTAATGAAGTATTTGTAACCTAAGTGGGACATGATGGGTGAAGTCCAAACATCGGAATGAACTAAATCAAAAGGATTTTCATATATTGTTTCTGAACTAGGATACATTGTTCGGGTTTCCTTTGCCAAAATACAAGCTTTATAATGTCTATTCTCAAAATTTAAAGTTGGAAATAGACGTTTTAAAGCTCGATCACTAGGATGTCCTAAGCGTCTATGCCAAAGAGATTGATCCTCCTTAACATGAGCTACATGTGCATTTTGTTCTTGATCCAAGTAATAAAGTCCTCCTCTTCTAGAACCCTTGCCAATCAATTGATTCGACTTGAGGTCCTGAAAAGAGACATTATTGGGGTCAAAAACAACTCTACACTTTTGATCCTTGGTGATCTTGTTAATGGACAGTAGGTTTGAGGTAAGTTTGGGGACATATAAAGCCTTGGTTGGTTTTCCAAAAATGTCAACTTCCCCAACTTGATTTACTCTCAAATCTTGTCCATTTGCAACTCGAATAGTCATATGGTTTGGAAGGCTTTCAAATCTCTTTATTTTTGCTCTATCCTTAACCATATGACATTCGGTTCCCGAATTAATGAGAAAATTTTCAGAATTTAAATATGAGAAAGTTTCTTGATTTTTACCGGATGAAGGAGCTATTTGTTGAAGCTTTTGTGCAACCTCATTTAGTTGAGTTTGGAGTGCAGCAAAGTCAGCCAAAGATGGTGCTTGAACCTTTACGAATTGGGCAGCAGCTTGCTGTCCTGAACCAAATCCGTTTGGAGCTCCTTGCTGGTCCCTTTGCCTGAATACTTTGGGCTTTAGTTGGGGATGCAAGAACCAGCACTTATCCTTTGAGTGGCCTCTTTTCTTACAATGAGAACATATCTCATTTCTCCTTTGAGTTTGATTCACTTTGGCAGCAACTACTTCATTTGTAGAGGCAATGAATGCTTGAGCTTCCAATTTTTGCTTAGAGCTTTCTTCCAATCTAATGCTCACTTCAGCCCTTTGAATCATATTTTGAACTTCCCCAAATGATGGAAAGTCCTTCATTCAAAGAATTTCTTGCCTTAGATGAGAATATGAATCATCTAGACCCATGAGAAGACCAAATATTTTATCTTCTTCTCTTCTTTTTCGAATGACCTTGAGATCTATGGAATCTGGCCGTAAAGTAATCAGCTCATTCCAAGCATCTGAATACTCTCCAAAGTATTGAGGAAGAGATTTACCTTCCTTTTTGATGGAAGCAATTTGTCTCTTAAGCTCAAAGATTCTCCCAAGATTGGATTCCAAGCCATAGAGAGAGAACATTTCATCCCACAAAATTTTTGCATTTGGGGCGCATGACACCATTGCTTTGTGAGTTTCATCTAGAGAGTTGAGGAGAAGAATAAAAACATGATCATCCCTTTTCTTCCATTCTCGAAAGGATGGATCTGTTTCTTCAAGTGGATCATCAAGAACATGACTCTCTAAGTTGTGAAGGTTGAGTGCCCTCTTCATTACATTTGCCCATTGATAGTAATTCCCCCCTTTCAATTGGATAGAGGGTATACTTTGTATTTGGGAAAAGTTTATGGAAGGAGGAGGGTCACCCAACCTTGAAGAGGATGGGATCGTTTGCTCTGATACCATGTTGAAAGATCAAAGAAAGAACTCAAGAGATCTTGAAATATAACTCTGAATTTTATTGAAATAGAAAGCAAATAACATTCATAGATTTGAACTTTTGTTCATACCTTTGCTTGAATACATAGAAGCCTATTTATAGAAGAAGATGAGGGAGAGAATTAGAGAGCAAAAAGAGAGAACAAGAGAGGGGTTAAGACCCCTCTCTACTAGCAGTTGGAGGCTGTCTCCAATGGCTAGAATTACTAGCCGTTGGACAGCTTCCAACGGCTAGGTTTGCCTAGCCGTTGGGGCCCAATTGGGCCCCCTTTGCTGGGCCAAAACGGGCCCTTTTGCTGGCCCCGGCTGGGCCCTTCGGGCCCAGCCCGAATTCTGCGGGACAGCCCAAATTAAAGCTCCATCCGTGAGAAGAACTTGTTGAACTCTTGGGAAGGCCCTTTCTTAGAAATGTGATGATAGGTTGATTAATTCCTCTTTTCAACACATAATCTGGATATTAAAATAAAAGGCCCTATGATTATGACATTGTCCTATTTTTGAGTTGAATACCTTGAACCTAATCTTCTCCCTTATTTTTAACACCCCCAAGTTGGCTGCATAGATGTCTATGGACTCTAACTTGCTGAGGATGTGCTGAAGGTGTTTCTCAGTTGTTGCCTTAGTGAAAATGTCTGCTAGCTGGTCTTTGCTTCTAACATATGAGGTTGAAATTGTTTTGTCTTCTATTTTCTCTTGAACATAATGATAGTCAACCTCAATATGCTTCGTTTTTTCATGAAATACCATATTGGTAGCGATATGAAAAGCTACTTGATTATTGCAATGTAGAGGTACTGGAGTGATTGTGGGAAATCCCTCCTCAGATATGATAGATTGTTTCTAGCTTTTCCATGTCACAAGATTTCCTCCCACAAACTTGCAGTAGCCAATGGTAGATCTCCTATCTTTGACATCTCCTGCCCAATTCACGTCGCAATAGCCATAAATCTTCAGGCTGTAGTTGCTGTTTATAAGAATTCCCCTTTCTGATGTACCCTTTAAATACTTGAGAATTCTTTCCACTGCCCTCCAATCTTGAATCCTTGGAGCATGCATCCATTGGCTGATTAAGCTTACGACATAGGTGATATCTGGTCTTGTGATGATGAGGTAGATAAGTCTCCCAATAAGCCGCTGATACTGGAACATATCTTCATCACCTTTTGCTCCTTCTACCGTGGATATAGGTGTCGCTATGGGTTTTGCTCCTACCTTCCCAGTTTCCCACAAAATGTTAAGCACATATTTCCTTTGGCATAGAACCAGCCTTTTATGAGAATATGCGAACTCTATTTTTAAAAAATACATTAGTTTTCCTAAATCTTTAATCTCAAAAGTAGATTTAAGAAAAGTTCTAACTTGTTCAATACCATTCATTTCACTTCCTGTAATAACTATATCATCTACATAAATAAGAACAATAGTGATTTCTTTATTGTTAACTTTAGTAAGTATGGAGGAATTACTAATGCATTTATTAAGTTATTACTAAGAAGTATTGAACTTAATTTTGCATACCAAATATGAGGAGATTGTTTTAGCCCATAAATTGTTTTTCCAAGACGACACACCTTGTTGTTTGAATCCTTATCCAACCCCTGGGGAATTCGCATATAGATTTCCTCATCTAAGTCCCCTTGAAAGAAGACATTCTTCACGTTCATTTGATACATTGGCCATCCTCCATTTGTTGCAATTGACATCAAAACACTTATGGTTTTCATTTTGTCAATGGAAGCAAAAGTCTCGGTGTAATTTTCTCCATAGGTTTGTGTCAATCCTTTGGTTACAAGTCTTACCTTGTAGCATTCAATAGATCCATCACTTTGTTACTTGATATTGTACACTCATTTACACCCGACAACCTTTCTTCCCTTAGGGAGAGTCGTAATCTCCCATGTCTCATTTTTGTTTAGTGCAGCTAGTTCTTCAAGCATGGCTTGTCTCCATTCAAGTTTGGTATTTGCCTCATCAAAAGTCTTAGGTTTTTGTAACGAGTCAATGCCACTCAAGAACCCCCAGTGGCTTGAAGTATTAGATGCACAATAATAATTTGAAATAGGATAGTGGGTTACCTTGGAGTTGCAATAAACTTGTCTGGTTTCATCTTTGGATTCTTCTAAGGTAGGCAATCCCTCTCCTTTTTTTTTCAGAAGAGTTCTCTTGATTTTCAGGCTCATCCACTCCTCCCTATTTGTTTTCTCCCCCTGAATATGACTTCTCTTCATTGGATTCCTAAGGAACTAAAGGAGGATAAATGGGAACATTGCGAAAGATTTGCAAGTCATTGCTTGATAAATTTTCTTCCTTTATTTCTCATACAAAAAAAGAATTCAACTTTTACAAATATCATATCTTTTGATGTGTATACTTTGTTAGTCGGGTTCAAAACAATTATAACTCTTTTGGAATTAAACATATCTAATGAAAACACATGTCCTTCCTTTAACATCTATCTTATCTCTAAACTATCTAAGAATATGAACATAACAAATACACTTGAAAACGCTAAAGTAAGAGGCTTTGGTTTGTCTTTTCTAAGCAACTCTAATACAAATTTTCCATGGAGAACTATATAGTTGCCAGACAATTTATTAGATGAGTTGCGGTACAAACTGCATCACATCAAAAATGATTAGGCATATTAGCAAAGAACATAATAGTTCTAGCTACTTCTAGAAGATTCCTATTTTTATGTTCGGTAACTCTATTTTGTTGGGGAGTATAGGGGCAACTAGTTTGGTGAACAATTCTATTTTCCTTTATGAAAATTTTTAAATTAGTGCTCATATACTTCCCACTATTATCTATCCTAAGAATTTTAATGTTGGCCTCATATTGTTTTGTTATATATTTGTAAAAGGACTTGAATGCTTCATAAATTTGGTCTTTTGGTTTTAGCATATATATCCACATACACCTAGACTTATGATCTATAAAAGAGATAAAAAAATTTAAATCCCTTTCAAGATATCATAGGTGAAGTCCAAACATCTGAGTGAACAAGATTAATGTTGAAAATAAGCACATCCCATCATCATCCTAGCTGCCTTCTTCAAGCAATTGTATTCTTTTAGGGTCTCCCAAGTTTGTCAGATTTTTTGGCCCTTTTTTAGACCTTTGTATTTTTGTTTGGGCTGCCCTAGATCTTGGCCTTGAAGAAGACCCCAAATGGCTAGTTTAGAACTAGTCGTTTGGGATGCCAACGGCTAGTTAAACTAGCCATTGGCAGCCCTCTCCAATGGCCAGATTCCTGGCATTAGAAAGGGATCTCTCCTCATCTCTCTTGTGTCTTTGTAGCTCTATAAATAGAGCCTCTTAGTGTTCTCCAAAGGCATGAACAAATGCTCTAAACTTCATATATTCTTGCTTTGAAATACAATCAAGTTTTTATTAGTTTTATGTTTTTTTGTTATTCTTTTTTGCTATAGTTTTAACATGGTATCAAAACAGCCAACGATCCCATCCTCTTCAAGGTTGAGTGACCATCTTCCTTCTATAAACCTCACCCAAATTCAAAACATATCCTCCATTCAATTGAAAGGAGGAAACTACTATCAATGGGTAAGCATTATAAAGAGAGCACTCAATCTTGGAGGGACACATCCTTGATGATCCTCTTGATGAAAGCAATCCATCATACAGGGAATGGAAGAAGAGAGATGATCACATTTTTATCATCCTGCTGAACTCCTTGGATGAAACTTATAAAGCCATGGTGATTTGTGCTCCCAATGCCAAAATGGTGTGGGACATAATGTTCTTCTTATATGGCTAAAAGTCCAATCTATCGAGAATTTTCGAATTGAAGAAGCAAATTGCAAACATAAAAAAGGAAGGAAAGTCTCTCCCCCAGTACTTTGGAGAGTTCACTGATTTGTAGAACGAGCTAATAACTCTTCGATCGGATTCAATCAGTTTAAGAGTCATTCAAAAGAGGAGAGGAGGACAAAACATTTGTACTTCTAATGTGATGAGATCATCAAGATTGCAAGGAATTCACGAGAACCAACTCAAGTCCCAGTTGGGCCGGTAACAAAGGCCCGAGTTAAAAGATTCAAAAAAGAACTGAATAACTTAATTCATAGAGCTTTACAACAAAAAATTGGAGTCCAAATAAATATAGAACCCAAAAGGGCCTTAATTATGCTTACACAAGCCCAGTTGGTAGAATAAAAGATCCAAAACTACCCAAAACCAAGGGAGGACGAAATGAAGAAAAATAGCAGCAAGATTTAGTCAAAATAGTTTGATTTATTTAGTTTCCTAATTTTTATTTTTTTTGTAACTTATATTTAGTTTCCTAATTTTTTATTGTTCAGAGAGTTTCAAAATTTTTAGTTGTCAATTATATTTTTACCTTTAAGCTATAAATAGGCCATTATACATTGTGTAAAACAACACTTTGGAGAGAATTAATAAATTGTGAGGATTCTTCACACAGGTCTTATTCTCTTGAGAACTTTGAACTTATTCAAGATATGAGTCTTGTTTAATTTTTTGACTTATCAATCTAGGTTTCGAACCATCTAGATTGTGGTGTTATTCATTCCATTTTTATACCAAAGTTCTTGATCTAGTGAAAAACGGGTTTAAGGTCATATACCTTATGTTCTTCTTCCTTTAGGGCAAGGGTTGAGGTTTTTAATTCCACTGGTTCAAATAATTCGTTGGGACGATTTTTGAGCTAAATTAACTTGTTCGTAAGTTCTAGGGTTTTTATACCCAACGGGTTCACATCAGTTGGTATCAGAGCCAATCTAGGTTTTTCTTTTTTCTTCCTTCGAATTATTTTTATTTAATTTTTTTTCTTTTTTGTCTGAAAACTCTTCATTCGTTGGTTTATTTCTTATTTTTGGTATACTTATTCTTTATTTTTAAACTGTCATATTCCCCAAAAAAAAAGAAGGGCAAAAAAAAAGGACCCACAAAAAAAAAGAGGCAGTGAAAAAAAAGAAAAAAAAAAGAATGGCCAAAAAAAAAGGAAAAAAAAAAGAAGAAAAGAGGCCGTGAAAAAAAAGGGGGCAGTTTTCAAATTTTGCAAAATTGATAATTCTCCATTTTGTGATTTTGTTTAAATTTGGCAAATTTTAAAGTGTTATTACCAAATTTGAATTAGAATTTTTTAATTTTTTTTTGTTGGGTTTGAAATATTTCCATATTTGTACACTTACCCAAATTCAAACCTTCCATATTTGTTATCCTTTCATGAACTACTTCCTTATTTGTTCACTTTCATTATTTATCTCATTCCTTGGTTGCTTCCTTTCTAATTTAGAAATTTCTTTTTAAATTTACTACTTTTCTTATTCCTTATTTTTCTCTTTTCTTCTTACTTTTCTTGTTATACTTTCTTTTATATAACTCATTAAATTTCACAAGAAAATTATTTTTGAGTTGAGTTCTCGAGTTCAATAAAGAACTTGACTAAGTGAAGTAGAGTGGTAAAAGGTAAGAGACAATTCATTAAAAATAAAAGCCAAATACATAGAGTGAAACACAAGTGGATTTGAGTGAATCATTATTTTTGAGTGAAATACATGAGGGAGTGTGGTGAGTTTCTTTCCTATTGTATTCTAACATTGTCTTGCAGATTTCAATCATGACTCAAAATCAAAAAGATAACATAAATGAGGAGGTTCAACCACAAGCTGGGTCGAATCTATAACTACAAGCATTTATGGGGGAGATAAGACGGATGATGAAGAGAGAGTTAGATCTTATACATGAAATGTTGGATAAGGTGGAAGAGAGGTCGTAAAAGGGACAACCATCAATAGTACCAACCCCTTCCACGAGGAACAAGATTCATCAAAGAGAAACTGAAGTTGTGGATGAGTTTGAAGGAGATGGGTTAGAAGAGGAGTTTGATAGGTTGTCAGTGGGTAGTCATAGGAGACTTGGTCGAAATAGAGAAGTTAATAATCGGGTAGACAACAATTTAGGTAGTATCAAGATAAAAATTTGATCGTTTCAAGGTAAAAGTGATCCCGAAGCATATCTCGAGTGGGAAAAGAAGATTGAGTTAGTTTTTGATTGTCACAGCTATTCTGAATTAAAGAAGGTTAAACTTGTTGTTATTGAGTTTACTGATTATGCAATTGTATGGTAGGATCAGATGTGCATCAAGAGACGACGGAATGGGGATCGACCCATTGAAACTTGGGGTGAGATGTGTTGAAAAGAAGGATAACTTAACCCATCTTCATCACCAACCAAGTGCATCTACTTAGAAGTCCAAAAATCAGCATGCATTGTCCAGCAAGCATGGCCCATTTGGGCAGCCTAAACCAACCCAAAATACATTCAAAAATAGGCCCAAGGAAGCCCAAAAGTTTGGAGAAAAGTCTAGGAAGCAAACCCAAATAGCTAGGGGCAGTTTGGGCAGCATATATTTCAACAGTCAAAAAACTAGCTGTTGGAATTCCTTGGGGTTTGAGCTCCAACGGGAATATCACTTTCTACTGGCTATTTTTCCCTTTTCTCTATAAATAGAGCCTCATTGTATCTCCAAAAACTATGAGAAAAATGCTCTCAAATCTGTTCATGTATGCTCTCATTCTTCTTCAATAAAATTCAGAAATATTCTTCATTTCTTGTGCTCTATTTTTTGATATTTCAACATGGTATCAGAGCAAACTTCGATCCCTTCCTCTTCAAGGTTGGGTGACCTTCCACCTTCCATCAACCTTACCCAATTTCAAAATATATCCTCCATTCAATTAAGAGGAGGAAATTATTATCAATGGGCAGCCTTGATGAGAAGGGTGCTGGAACTTCACAACTTGGAGGGTCACATACTTGATCAACCACTTGAAGAGGTGGATTCTTCCTACAGAGAATGGAAGAAGAGGGACAATCATGTGTTTTTTCTTCTACTCAATTCCATGGATGAAACACACAAAGCTATGGTGACTTGTGCTCCCAATGCAAAACTAATATGGGACACAATGTTTTCTCTTTATGGCCAAGAATCTAACCTTGGCAGAATTTTTGAGCTCAAACGACAAATTTCAAACATCAAAAAGGAAGGGAAATCACTTCCTCAATATTTTGGGGAATATACGGATACTTGGAATGAGCTCTCCACTCTCCGTCCGGATTCCATAGATCTCAAAGTCCTCCAAAAGAGGAAAGAAGAAGATAAAATCTTTGGTCTTCTCATGGGTCTAGATGATTCCTACTCTCTTCTTAGACAAGAAATTCTCCGAATGAAGGAATTTCCTTCATTTGGAGAAGTGCAAAATATGATCCAACGAACGGAAGTTAGCATACGTTTGGAAGAAAATTCCAAACTTAGACTTGAAGCTCAAGGTCACATGGCTACCGTTGAAGAGCACATGGCTGCCAAAGCACATCAAGTTCCAAAGAAAATTGATGTATGCAGCCATTGCAAGAAAAGAGGACATACGAAGGAGAAGTGTTGGAACCTTCATCCTCATTTAAAGCCCAAGACCTTCAAACCAAGGGAGCAACTTTCCGAGCAGCATAATGTACCTCACACCAAGCTTCAAGGACCTACCATGGCTGATTTTGCTGCTCTTCAAAGTCAACTCAATGACATCTCCAAGAAGTTTCAACAACTTGCTCCCTCCAATGGTAAAAATCAAAACACTTTATCCTCTTTCAATTTCGAAGATTTTCTCATTGATTCGGGAACGGACCATCATATGGTAAGGGATAGAAGAAAAATCAAGCATTTTAAAAAACTCCCTAACCATAAGATAGTCCGTGTTGCCAATGGGCAAGATTTGAAAGTTGAGCAAATTGGGGAAATTGAACTTTTTGGAAAAACATCAAATGCTTTATTTGTTCCCCAACTCACTTCAAATCTTTTGTCCATTAGCAAAGTCACTAAGGATCAAGGGTGTAGAGTTGTTTTTGACCCAAACACTGTTACTTTTCAGGACCTCAAGTCGAATCAATTGATTGGCAAGGGTTCTAGAAGAGGGGATCTATATTTTTTGGATCAAAAGCATCATGCACTCGTAGCTCATATCAAAGAAGATGCATCTCTTTGGCATAAACGTTTTGGGCATCCTAGTGACCAAGCTTTAAAGCGTCTATTTCCAAGTATTAATATTGAAGATAGACATTGTGAAGCTTGTATTCTGGGAAAGGAAACCCGATCAATGTATCCCAATTCAAAAACAATTTATAAAGATGCATTTGATTTAGTTCATTCGGATTTGTGGTCTTCACCTATCAAATCTCATTTAGGCTACAAGTATTTCATTACTTTTGTAGACCAAAAAACTAGGTACACTTGGGTCTACCTTTTGAATACCAAAGATCAAGCTTTTGAAGCCTTTAAAAGCTATGAGAGATATGTGACCAAACTTTACAATGCTAACATTAAAATTCTAAGGACGGACCATGGTGGAGAATTCACTAGTTTGACATTTGAAAACTACCTTAGAGAGAATGGCATTATACATCAAATGTCTTGTGTGTACACACCTCAACAAAATGGGGTGGCCGAAAGGAAAAATAGGCACATATTAGAAATAACTAGAGCTATGATGTTTCATGCAAATGTGCCTAAGAAATTTTGGTGTGATGGAATAAAAACCGCTGTCCACCTAATAAACCTTATCCCATCTCAAGTCCTGGATGGCAAGTCACCCTTAGAAGCCCTACTAGATAGAAAACCTAAGATATCTCATCTTAGAACATTCGGTTGTGTATGTTACATTCATATTCCAGCACAAATGAGGGATAAGTTAGATCATAAGAGTAGAAAGTGCATATTTTTGGGGTATGCTTCCTTTGAAAAGGGGTATAGATGTTATGACCCTAAAACTAACCAAACATACACATCTAAGGATGTGATATTTGTGGAGAATGAGTCCTTTTTTGTAGATAATGAAGAACATCAATCATCAGAAGAAGAGAGCACTCCAAGCACGTGGAATTTCTTACTTCTCCCGAATCAATCATCTCCACCAATTGCAGAAGGAATCTCCCAAGAGACTAATGAGCAATCTCAAAATAATGAAGAAGAAGGATCAAACTCCATAGAAGAGAAGGCAGCCCACACTTCAGGGGGAGATCAAGAAACCGAAGAGGAAGAATCCGAGCATGTAGAGGGAGATTTGGATGCACCACCTCCTCACCTTAGGCGATCCACGAGGCTTAGGGTTCCCCGTTCGGAATGGATTAACCGTAGAGTTTACTATAACTCCAAGGTAACATCTCATCCGATTTCTAATTATTATACCATCTCACATGTTTCTTTGAGCCACCAAAATTTTTTGAGTGGCATAGATAAAGAACAGGAGCCTAGGACATATGATGAAGCATCCAAGGACCCAAGGTGGAGAAAGGCAATGAAGGAAGAACTAGATGCATTGACCAAGAACGGTACATGGGAAGTCACCTCTCTTCCAAAGAGCAAGCGAGCCGTCGGATGCAAATGGGTATACAAAATCAAATATAAAAGTGATGGATCAATTGAAAGGTTTAAGGCAAGACTTGTGGCTAAAGGATTCACTCAAGCATATGGGATAGATTACAAAGAGACATACGCACCCGTTGCCAAAATGAATACAATTAGGGTCTTGATGTCTCTTGCGGTGAACCATGGATGGAGCATGTTTCAAATGGATGTAGCAAACGCGTTCCTTCAAGGAGATCTCGAAGAAGAAGTGTACATGCAACTTCCTCAAGGGTTTCAACAACAAGGAGGAAACGTGTGCAAACTACGCAAGGCTATCTACGGGCTGAAGCAATCCCCAAGGGCATGGTATGCAAAATTAAGCCATGCTTTCCTTAGTAGTGGATTTGTTAAATGCCATAGCGACTCTTCTGTTTTCATTAGAAAAAACAATGATAAAATAGTGATAGCCTTAGTTTACGTAGATGATATCATCATTACTGGAAATGACATGCATTTAATAGATATAGTTAGAAATTTCTTGATTTCTAGGTTTGAAATTAAAGATTTAGGGAGACTAAAGTATTTCCTAGGAATTGAGTTAGCCTATTGTAATAATGGGTTAATTCTATCCCAAAGGAAATATGCACTTGATCTTTTGCAGGAAACAGGAAAGCTAGGAGGAAAGCCAGCTTGTAGCCCTATTGTCACCACTGGACCTCTAGTAGATGATGAGGAGCCACTTGAGGACATAGAGAGATATCAAAGACTTGTAGGACGACTGATCTACCTCACCATCACTAGGCCAGACATAGCCTTTGCCGTGAGCCAAATTAGTCAACATATGCATTCTCCAAAGATGGGTCATTGGAGAGCAGTTGAGCGCATCCTTCACTACATCAAGAAATCACCAGGACTAGGTATTTGGATGAAGAACAATGGAAGCTCCCAAATTGAAGGCTTTTGCGATGCAGATTGGGCGAGCGATTCAAAGGATAGAAGATCTACCACCGGGTACTGCATGTTCGTAGGAGGCAACTTGGTAGCATGGAAGAGCAAAAAACAACATGTGGTGTCAAGATCGAGTGCAGAGGCTGAGTATAGAGCAATGGCGTCAGCAGCCAGTGAGATTGTATGGTTGAAGGCTCTAGTAGAGGAATTAGGGTTCAATGTTTCTACACCAATCAACTTGCATTGTGACAATCAATCGGCAATTCATATTGCATCCAATCCGGTCTTCCATGAAAGGACTAAACACATAGAAGTTGATTGTCACTTCATTCGACAAAAGGTGGAAGAAAAGCTTATAGCCACTCCCTACATCAAAGGAAAAGAGCAACTAGCTGATATCTTCACAAAAGGGGGAACTGCAATGCATCTTCAAGAAATCATGAACAAGTTGGGCACTATCGATATCTACGCACCCAACTTGAGGGGGAGTGTTGAAAAGAAGGATAACTTAACCCATCTTCATCACCAACCAAGTGCATCTACTTAGAAGTCCAAAAATCAGCATGCATTGTCCAGCAAGCATGGCCCATTTGGGCAGCCTAAACCAACCCAAAATACATTCAAAAATAGGCCCAAGGAAGCCCAAAAGTTTGGAGAAAAGTCTAGGAAGCAAACCCAAATAGCTAGGGGCAGTTTGGGCAGCATATATTTCAACAGTCAAAAAACTAGCTGTTGGAATTCCTTGGGGTTTGAGCTCCAACGGGAATATCACTTTCTACTGGCTATTTTTCCCTTTTCTCTATAAATAGAGCCTCATTGTATCTCCAAAAACTATGAGAAAAATGCTCTCAAATCTGTTCATGTATGCTCTCATTCTTCTTCAATAAAATTCAGAAATATTCTTCATTTCTTGTGCTCTATTTTTTGATATTTCAACAAGATGAAGAGGGTGATGAGAAGACGATTTGTACCGAGTCATTACTATAGGGATTTATATCTCAAGTTACAAAGTCTCCACCAAGGTAATCGAAGCGTAGATGAGTATTACAAAGAGATGGAGATGACTATGATTCGAGCTAATGAGGAAGAAGATAGAGAGGTGACGATGGCTAGATTTTTGAATCGTTTAAATCGAGATATTGCTAACACGATCGAGCTTTACCATTATGTGAAGTTGGAGGATTTAGTACATATGGCAATCAAGGTTGAAACGCAGCTCAAAAGAGGTAACACACGACCAAAACTAACACCACAGAATCCGAATGCAACATCTTGGAGAATGAGCTACCCGAAAAAAGAAGAAAATTCAGCCATCTCCAGAATTAAGCCTGAACATAAACCTGTTATCTCCACCTTGACTTCTCAAAGTAAGTCAACCCCTACTTTAACTCGATCTAGTGAGATTAAATGCTTCAGGTGCCAGGAAAGAGGATATATAGCTAGCCAATGTCCAAACAAGCGAGTTATGGTGATTCGGGAAAATGGTGCAATCGAGTCTGAAGATGAAAGTGACATTGATTGTTTGCCTCCATTGGAAGACGTCCCCATCAGAGCTGAGGAGTATGGGGCTGAACATGGTGAGATGTAACGCTAGTAACATGTCGAGCCTTAAGCTTACAAGCCAAAGGAGATGAAGAAGAAGTACAACGGGAGAATATCTTTCACACTCGTTGCCATGTGAAAGACAAGGTATGCATTTTGATCATTGACGGTGGTAGTTTTACTAATATTACGAGTAAGACTTTAGTAGAAAAGCTGAATTTGACAACCACTAAACATTCTCAACCATACAAGCTACAATGGTTGAATGATAGTAGAGAAGTGAGGGTTACAAAACAAGTTGTTGTACCATTCCGGATTGGGAAATATGAAGATGAGGTGTTATGTGATGTGGTGCCAATGCAGGCTGGGCATATTTTGTTAGGAAGGCCTTAGCAATTTGATCGACATGTGTAACATGACGGCTTCACCAACAAATATTCATTCATGTTCAACCAACGAAAAATCATTCTAATTCCGATGACACCAAAGCAAGTCTATGAAGATCGAGTGAGGTTGCAAAAATTGAGTGAGCAACAGAAACAAAAAGTTCAAAATGGGTTGAGAGAAGAGAAAGAAGAGAGAAATACCGAATTTGATGAAAAAGAGAAAAGAGAGAAAAGTTCGGCCAATAAGGTAAAATCCGAGAGAAAATAACAGAATTTTTATGCCAAAATAAGTGAGGTTAAGCAAGCGATACTCTCAAGACGGCCAATGATTGTACTTATGTACAAGGAATTCCTTTTAAACACTGACCTACTTAACCCTTCTTTGCTGAATATTATTGTTTCTCTTTGTAGGAATTCGAAGATGTGTTTCCTGAAGAGCTACCCCAAGGTTTGCCACCTATCCGGGGTATTGAACATCAAATTGATTTATACCCGGTGCATCAATTCCAAATCGTCCAGCATATAGAAGCAATCCAGAAGAGGCGAATGAGCTTCAAAGACAAGTCGAAGAGTTGATGGAAAAGGGGCATGTGAGAGAAAGTATGAGTCCATGTGCAGTTCCGGTGATTTTGGTACCTAAGAAAGATGGAACATGGAGGATGTGTGTTGACTGCCGAGCCATCAACAGCATAACGGTAAGATATCGACACCCTATTTTTCGTTTAGATGACATGTTAGATGAGTTGCATGGTACTTGTGTGTTTTCTAAAATTGATCTTAAGAGTGGATATTATCAAATACGAATGAAAAAAGGAGATGAATAGAAAATAGCTTTTAAAACTAAATATGGTTGTATGAGTGGTTAGTTATACCCTTTGGATTAACCAATGCTCCTAGTACATTCATGCGCTTAATGAATCATGTTTTGCGTGCTTTTATTGGTAAATTCGTTGTTGTTTATTTTGATAATATTTTGATATATAGCAAAATTTGCATGATCATGTCTCACATTTGCATTCGGTTTTGGCTGTACTTAGAAAAGAAAATTTATATGCTAACCTCAAAAAGTGTATCTTCTGCACCGACAAGCTTGTTTTTCTGAGTTTTGTTGTGAGTGCTAAAGGCATCGAGGTAGATGAAGAGAAGATCAAAGCCATCCAAGAATGGCCAACCCCCTCTAATATAGGTAATGTTAGAAGTTTTCATGGTCTTGCTAGTTCTTACAGGAGGTTCGTGAAAGATTTTAGCACTATCGCTGCACCGCTTACACAATTCATCAAGAAAAACGTTGCATTTCAATGGAGTAAAGAGCAAAAGAAGGCGTTTCAACTTATTAAATATAAACTTACTCATGCACCTTTACTTGCTTTACCGAACTTTTCTAAAACATTTGAAATTTAATGTGATGTTTCTGGTGTAGTTATAGGTGCTGTTCTTATGCAGGATGAAAGATCACTTGCATACTTTAGCGAAAAGTTAAGCGGGACTGCACTTAACTATCCTACCTATGACAAAGAATTGTACCTCTTGGATCGACTTTAGAGACATGGCAACACTATTTGTGGCCGAAAGAATTTGTGATTCGTACGGATCATGAATTCTTGAAACATTTGAAAAGTCAACATAAGCTGAATAAGAGACATGTTCGAGGATGGAATTTATTAAAACTTTTCTTTATGTCATTTGATATAAACAAGGTAAGGAGAATGTAGTTGCGGATGCACTTTCACGCAGGTATGCCTTAATCTCTACTTTTGATGCTAAATTTCTTGGTTTTGAGTATATTAAAGAACTTTATCATGATGACTATGATTTTGAAGAAATTTATAGTGCATGTGAAAAGTCTGCAGAGGATAAATTCTATAGGCATGAGAACTTTTTGTTTAGAGAAAATAAGTTATGCATGTCAAATTGTTCATTGAGAGAGTTGTTAGTTCGAGAATCTCATAGCGGAGGGTTAATGAGACGTTTTGGAGTTGCTAAAACCTTGGCAATTTTACAAGAACACTTTTATTGGCCACACATGAAGCGAGACATTGAGAGATTTTGTGGTAGATGTATTACCTGTAGGTAAGCTAAATCTAAGGTTCAAGCTAATGGTTTTTACACACCCCTACCTATTCCTAGTTCACCTTGGATTGACATTTCAATAGATTTTGTTTTGGGTTTACATAAAAATAAATATGGACGAGATTCGATCTTTGTAGTTATAGATCGATTTTCTAAGATGGCTCATTTTATTCCTTGTCATAAATCTGACAATATTTCTCATATTGCGGAATTAATTTTTAGGGAAATTGTAAGGTTACATGGGATGCCTAGAACAATTGTTTCAGATCGGGATACTAAATTCCTGAATTATTTTTGGAAGACATTATGGGAAAAATTAGGAACGAAACTTTTATTTTCAACAACTTGTCATTCTCAAACTGATGATCAAACAGAAGTAGTCAACAAAACTTTATCTACTTTGTTGAGAGCTGTCATTGGTAAAAATATTAAAACTTGGGAAGAATGTTTGTCACATGTTGAGTTTGCATATAGTCGTACTGTTCACTCTACTACTAAATTCTCACTGTTTGAAATTGTTTATGGTTTTAATCCTTTAACTCTTTTGTATTTCTTATCTTTATCTATTTCTGAGCAAATGAATTTAGATGGTAAGAGAAAAGCAGAATTTGTGAAACTAGTAAAGTAACCGGGCCGGGCCGGTTCAAGGACGGTTCGAGGAACCGCGTGTCGGGCCGGCAGCGGTTCCTAGGCCAGTCCGGGCAGGGCCGGGCCGGTTCCCAATTTTTTTCTTGTGGAACCGGCCCGGCCCGCTGAACCGGAACCGGCGGTTCTGGGCCAGGCCGGGCCTGGTTCGTTTTTTTTTTTTTTCTTCTATTGCGTTTTTCAAAATTTTTTTCGTAACTCTATTTTTTAATTCCATTTTAATTTTATAACTCCATTTTTTTTAACTTTGTTTTATTTTTTTAATTAACTTTTGATAATTCACTTGTAATTATAAATTAGAGATACAAGATTTTTAGAGTGGTTCTACCGAATTCGGTATACGTCCACTACCAAGCTCATCATTTGGATTTTTAAATCCACTATTTTTTTTACATTATTTTGATAATTACATCACTTTGATTTTTTTTTTATTTAAAATGACTTTTAAATAAAAGAAAAATATTATTATTATTATTATTATTATTCTTCTTCTTCTTCAATGTCTTGTTCATCATCTTCTGAGGTTTTGATAATTCTTTGCATTCTTTTTTCTGCACCCTTCCAATCTTTAATGCATATTAAAGTTTCAAAAGTATCGTCCGCTAAATTTGTACGTTTTTCGGTTAACACTCGACCACCTGCACTAAAAGCACTTTCGGATGGTACTGTAGATACTGGAGGGGTTAGTATATCTTTAGCCACTTGGGTCAAAATTGGATAATACGATACATTATTTTTCCACCAATCTAATATATCATATAAATCTATATTATCAAAACCTTCTAATCTATGTGTTTGTTTATATAAAAGTAATTCATTAAATGATAATGAAGAATTTTTTTGTTTTTTTCCTAACATGTGTAAGGGATTAAATGAAAATGAAGATGATTGAATACTATTACTACTACTACTAGCTATATTATTAGTATTTAAATTATTAATTTCCTTTTCATATAATTCAAATATTGATTGTAAAGTATGAGAATTTTGTTATTTTAAAAATGTGGGTTAATAGACATTTCTGATGGAAAAGCTTGTGCAAAACAATCTATTAACATTTCAGCACCTTCAATCTTAACACGTGGATCAATGCACTTGCAACTAAATATTTTTGTACATATTCTTCAAATACAGGACATGCAACTATACTAAGTGGTAATTCTTTTCTTGCTAACCATTCTATTTGTCCAATTTTTTCTTTATCTGAATTATATTTAAATGTACCAGTTATATTACCTCTTCCTGTAAAAATTTGTGTTTGTTTTGTTTGTGATAATTTATCTGGATGATTATTAATTAAGTGTCTCTTAAGTGTGCCTACCCCCCAACCTTTTAAAAATTTATATTTTTGATGACAAATTTTACAAATTGCTTTTTGTTCATCATTTTTTCTTTAAAAAAATGTCCATATATTAAAATCATTTTTTTTAGTTTGTGTTGTGTTAGATTCAGTGTTACTAGGTTCAATTTCTTTCAAAAAAGTTTCAATATCTATATGATCAGGAATTTCAAAAAATGGAGGAAGAGGAGATTGTTGAGAAAATTGTTGAGAAGATTGTGAAGAATGTGTTCCGGCCATTTTATAAAAAAAAATAAAGATTAAAATTTTTAAAATAATATATAAGATAAAATTTTTTAAAGGAAATTTAAGATTAAATTTTTTAAAAAGATAATGCAAATGTAATGCAAATGTAAAAAAATAAATATACAAAAAATTTAAATGTACCGATTTGACGAATATCGCAGTTGTTTTTCGCAAAATCTTGAATGATCTCCCAACCTTGAAATTTTCTCAAATCTTGATTAATGTAGATAATGGGGTAATAAGGTGAAGAAATTGTGTAAATTTTGATGCAAATGATGTAAAATTTGATGGAAATGGTATAAAAATGGTGTAGGTAATGTGGTATAAGAGAATAGAAATGGTGTAAAAATTGGTGGAAATATAAATAATTGTGGAAATGTAGATAATGGAGAAAATAAAAATTGTGTATAAGGTGATGAAATGGTATAAAAATTGATAGAAATGGTGTAGGTAATAGTGTAGAAAATGATAAAATGATATAAAAAATGGTAATACAAAGGAAATAATAATGAAAAAATGTAGTAATATTGAGAGAATGTAGATGTGAGATAGAAAGAGAGATTTTGTTGTGGAGATTTTGGAAATGGGGTATAAGGTATTTATAGGAAAATTTTTTGACCCTATGGACCAAAATAATCTCAAAAATAGCCGTTTTATAGCTGTTGGGAGGGGTAAAATTGGAAAAATTTCAAAATTCAAAAAAAAAGGGGAAAATTTGAACCGGAACCGGCCGAACCGGCCGGGCCGGGCCGGTTCCGTGCCGGGCCGAGCCGGTTCCAGGCCTGAACCGGCGGTTCCAGGCCCGGGCCGGTTCCCGTTCCAGGCCGGTTCCCGGTTCACATTTTCTTTGAACCGGCCCGGCCCGCTAGATTGTGGCGTCATTCATTCTATCTTTATACCAAGGTTCTTGATCTAGTGAGAAACGGGTCTAAGGCCATATACTTTAGGTTTCTTCCTCCTTTAGGACAAAGGTTGAGATTTTTAATTCCACCGATTCAAATAATTCGTTGGGACGATTTTTGGGCTAAATTAACTTGTTCGTGAGTTTTAGGGTTTTTATACCCAACGGGTTTTGAACCGGTAGAATTAAAAAGCTCAACCCTTGCCCTAAAGGAGAAAGAACCTAAAGTATATGACCTTAGACCCGTTTCTCACTAGATCAAGAATCTTGGTATAAAGATGGAATGAATTGTTGAAATATCAAAAAATAGAGTACAAGAAATGAAGAATACTTCTGAATTTTATTGAAGAAGAATGAGAGCATACATGGACAGATTTGAGAGCATTTTTCTCATAGTTTTTGGAGATACAATGAGGCTCTATTTATAGAGAAAAGGGAAAAATAGCCAGTAGAAAGTGATATTCCCGTTGGAGCTCAAACCCCAAGGAATTCCAACAGCTAGTTTTTTGACTGTTGAAATATATGCTGCCCAATCTGCCCCTAGCTATTTGGGTTTGCTTCCTAGACTTTTCTCCAAACTTTTGGGCTTCCTTGGGCCTATTTTTGAATGTATTTTGGGTTGGTTTAGGCTGCCCAAATGGGCCATGCTTGCTGGACAATGCATGCTGATTTTTGGACTTCTAAGTAGATGCACTTGGTTGGTGATGAAGATGGGTTAAGTTATCCTTCTTTTCAACACTCCCCCTCAAGTTGGGTGCGTAGATATCGATAGTGCCCAACTTGTTCATGATTTCTTGAAGATGCATTGCAGTTCCCCCTTTTGTGGAGAATGAGTCCTTTTTTGTAGATAATGAAGAACATCAATCATCAGAAGAAGAGAGCACTCCAAGCACGTGGAATTTCTTACTTCTCCCGAATCAATCATCTCCACCAATTGCAGAAGGAATCTCCCAAGAGACTAATGAGCAATCTCAAAATAATGAAGAAGAAGGATCAAACTCCATAGAAGAGGAGGCAGCCCACACTTCAGGGGGAGATCAAGAAACCGAAGAGGAAGAATCCGAGCATGTAGAGGGAGATTTGGATGCACCACCTCCTCACCTTAGGCGATCCACGAGGCTTAGGGTTCCCCGTTCGGAATGGATTAACCGTAGAGTTTACTATAACTCCAAGGTAACATCTCATCCGATTTCTAATTATTATACCATCTCACATGTTTCTTTGAGCCACCAAAATTTTTTGAGTGGCATAGATAAAGAACAGGAGTCTAGGACATATGATGAAGCATCCAAGGACCCAAGGTGGAGAAAGGCAATGAAGGAAGAACTAGATGCATTGACCAAGAACGGTACATGGGAAGTCACCTCTCTTCCAAAGAGCAAGCGAGCCGTCGGATGCAAATGGGTATACAAAATCAAATATAAAAGTGATGGATCAATTGAAAGGTTTAAGGCAAGACTTGTGGCTAAAGGATTCACTCAAGCATATGGGATAGATTACAAAGAGACATACGCACCCGTTGCCAAAATGAATACAATTAGGGTCTTGATGTCTCTTGCGGTGAACCATGGATGGAGCATGTTTCAAATGGATGTAGCAAACGCGTTCCTTCAAGGAGATCTCGAAGAAGAAGTGTACATGCAACTTCCTCAAGGGTTCCAACAACAAGGAGGAAACGTGTGCAACTACGCAAGGCTATCTACGGGCTGAAGCAATCCCCAAGGGCATGGTATGCAAAATTAAGCCATGCTTTCCTTAGTAGTGGATTTGTTAAATGCCATAGCGACTCTTCTGTTTTCATTAGAAAAAACAATGATAAAATAGTGATAGCCTTAGTTTACGTAGATGATATCATCATTACTGGAAATGACATGCATTTAATAGATATAGTTAGAAATTTCTTGAGTTCTAGGTTTGAAATTAAAGATTTAGGGAGACTAAAGTATTTCCTAGGAATTGAGTTAGCCTATTGTAATAATGGGTTAATTCTATCCCAAAGGAAATATGCACTTGATCTTTTGCAGGAAACAGGAAAGCTAGGAGGAAAGCCAGCTTGTAGCCCTATTGTCACCACTGGACCTCTAGTAGATGATGAGGAGCCACTTGAGGACATAGAGAGATATCAAAGACTTGTAGGACGACTGATCTACCTCACCATCACTAGGCCAGACATAGCCTTTGCCGTGAGCCAAATTAGTCAACATATGCATTCTCCAAAGATGGGTCATTGGAGAGTAGTTGAGCGCATCCTTCACTACATCAAGAAATCACCAGGACTAGGTATTTGGATGAAGAACAATGGAAGCTCCCAAATTGAAGGCTTTTGCGATGCAGATTGGGCGAGCGATTCAAAGGATAGAAGATCTACCACCGGGTACTGCATGTTCGTAGGAGGCAACTTGGTAGCATGGAAGAGCAAAAAACAACATGTGGTGTCAAGATCGAGTGCAGAGGCTGAGTATAGAGCAATGGCGTCAGCAGCCAGTGAGATTGTATGGTTGAAGGCTCTAGTAGAGGAATTAGGGTTCAATGTTTCTACACCAATCAACTTGCATTGTGACAATCAATCGGCAATTCATATTGCATCCAATCCGGTCTTCCATGAAAGGACTAAACACATAGAAGTTGATTGTCACTTCATTCGACAAAAGGTGGAAGAAAAGCTTATAGCCACTCCCTACATCAAAGGAAAAGAGCAACTAGCTGATATCTTCACAAAAGGGGGAACTGCAATGCATCTTCAAGAAATCATGAACAAGTTGGGCACTATCGATATCTACGCACCCAACTTGAGGGGGAGTGTTGAAAAGAAGGATAACTTAACCCATCTTCATCACCAACCAAGTGCATCTACTTAGAAGTCCAAAAATCAGCATGCATTGTCCAGCAAGCATGGCCCATTTGGGCAGCCTAAACCAACCCAAAATACATTCAAAAATAGGCCCAAGGAAGCCCAAAAGTTTGGAGAAAAGTCTAGGAAGCAAACCCAAATAGCTAGGGGTAGTTTGGGCAGCATATATTTCAACAGTCAAAAAACTAGCTGTTGGAATTCCTTGGGGTTTGAGCTCCAACGGGAATATCACTTTCTACTGGCTATTTTTCCCTTTTCTCTATAAATAGAGCCTCATTGTATCTCCAAAAACTATGAGAAAAATGCTCTCAAATCTGTCCATGTATGCTTTCATTCTTCTTCAATAAAATTCAGAAGTATTCTTCATTTCTTGTGCTCTATTTTTTGATAATTCAACACTTATATAATACACATAAGGAGAATTGTCCATTAATGAATTAATGACCATTTGTGTACAAGAGTAGAGAAGACTGTTTATGGAAATAAAGGAGAGATCTGTTAGTGCATCTATGGTAATACAAGGAAAGAAAAAGGACAAGTTCGAGCTGATACAAGAGAGTACAAATCCGAATCTGAATACTAAGAAAGAGTCCAAGTGGTTTTTATAAAAAAAAGAAAGGACACGAAGAAAAATTATATCAAGTATCATCGGTGGCTTGATACTAAAAGTACGAAAATTGCACTTATCTGTTATGAGTCATATATGTCTGAGATTTTTCATGGCACATAGTGAATTGATTCTGATTTTACCATTTATATTATGAATGTGTTGCGCGATTTGCAAAACCTAAGGAAATCACTAGATCGTGAACAACTCATCTATTTGGGTAACAAGATGAGTTCACAGGTAAAGATTATTGAAGAATGCGAACTTATATTGGCAAACGAGCATGTCTTGAAGTTGGAAAGAGTTTTTTATACATCTAAATTTTCTAGAAAATTAATTTGCATTTCAAAACTTGTACTGTCACACCCCGACCTGCACGTCGAGCACGCAAATAGACTGCCACGACTCCTCGAGGCACAGGTATACCCTACTCGCACATCGAGGCGATGTAAGGCTAAGTACTTAACCAATATTAAGACCTTACTGATATCCTAAGTCAATCATACAGTGAAAGATTTGAAGAAGAAAAATTTTTTAGAAATTTTTTTTAAAATATTTGCCTCCAATTTATATATAATATTTATATGCATGGTCCAATTATAAACAAAGATAGGTATGAATACTTACCCAGTAGCGTCTCTTAGTAAAACTCATAGATCAGTACCCAAAATTAAATTAAGTGCAGTACAAACTGAAAATTTTAAATATGAGGGGGGTGAGTATAATCCACATACTCAATGAGTAATGTGCAAAAACTATACAATGACAATAAATGAATTTATGAGAGTGGCAAATTAAATCATTGTTTTCAAATTATATTCATTTACAATATATCGTATAATTCAAAATAATATGCATTCTTATCATCAATCATGCATCATGGGATGTCAAAATCGTATTCTACTCATAGTTTGGGCTAATTAAGGTAAAATCCACCAGGGGTCAGCATAATGTCATAAAAATGAAATATATATATATATATTTCCTTTTTAACCCCTTCCCTTGGTGTTGACACGGCCCTCACAGATCCTCATTTATTTGATCCATTAGCCAAAGTCAGGGGGCTCAAACCCTTACTCTCGTGTTATCCCACCACGTTACCCCGTCGAGTAAACGCTCAATACCGTGATAGGGAGTGCGCTATATCCACTATACACCATCCCATAATCATACACATATGTCACATGTTATCATTCATAAATCTTTACTCATAAAAGAAAAACATGACACTATCAATCATTATAATATCATGATGCAAATTTTCAGAAAATATCATTATTTCAAGACATGCCACAAATACTAAAATATTTTTAAATCACGTTTCAAAATTTATTTATAAAAGTCATGATCAAATTATTTTTCATTTAAAATCAGAAATAGTTCATCCCACTCTCCTCGACTAGGGAGGATACGTCACTCCCCCTAACTATCCTCGTTTCTCTAACGATTCACCCATTATACGAAAGCATAATCCTACACCTAAATTAAATAATATGTATCATTCATCAAATCAATTACTTTAACAATATCATATCATCAGATTACAAGACGCATATAGAAAGGTTCTCTTTCATAAGATTAAATATCAAATTCCATACTTAGATAAAAATTCTTACAAAATTTATTAGGTACAGGTTTAATAAATCAGGATATCTTCTAAAATCTTGATCGGATTCAAATTATTCAAATTGTCTCTTAATGCTAAATCATATATCTCCAAGTTTTGTGTTCAGACCAACTTCAAATTCTGAACACACGAATGTAGAAAATTTTATAACTTTTTCAGTCTTAATTCCTAAAATCAAATCTGCACAGTTTTGGGAGAATTTCCATCTCCATGTGTACTTCTCCAATTTAAGTGATTCTTATCTAAAATTGAAGATAAGACATAAATCTAAAACTTTCTAGTTTATACCATCCTCAGACTTTAAATGTATAATTTTATAAAATTCTATTTTCATCTCAGTTTCAGTTTTAAAATGACTTCTGCACAGTTTTAGTAAAAATACCATACCTTTCTGCATACACCTCCAATTCAATTGATCTTTATCTCAAATTAAAGATAAGACAGAGACCTGAAATTTCATATTTAACGTTTCTCCAAATTCCATATAGAAGATACTTCAAAATTTTAAACAATGTACTAATCGTGCACAGAATATAAAACAAAATTGGTGAAATATACTAAATTTCCAAAAATTACCAAAAATTGACTTTTTCATGAAATGCTTCACATAATATACCATTTTAAAACTTAGAAAGTCTAGTTTATAGAGAAATAAATGGCTTATCTTTTTTAATTTCTACAAAATGAGATATTATAAGAATACTATACAAAACTCAATGTAGAAATCAATATCAGCATGCTAATTTGGA
This sequence comes from Dillenia suffruticosa, assembly GCA_033439265.1. Taxonomy (NCBI): domain Eukaryota; kingdom Viridiplantae; phylum Streptophyta; class Magnoliopsida; order Dilleniales; family Dilleniaceae; genus Dillenia; species Dillenia suffruticosa. The sequence continues at coordinate 16,915,050 of JAVTVX010000029.1, forward strand.
TACCATTGTAACTATTCATCGAGTAATCAAATCTTTATACAAGTTAAAACATGTTACATCCTTTGTAGGATCACTTGTTAACAATAAATACTAGCAGTCCCTTTGAATCCTTGAATTTTTTAATCACCTTAGCAAAATCAAATTATCATCAACATGAATTTCTATACAACATTTCTATATTTTCAATTTAAATTCAAAAATTCTCAAAAATGTTCTTACCTCTTTGGCTCCATGGTTGAACTCAAAATGAATATAGAGTCTACATATTTCGTGCAAGGGGAGTTTGAATGAAGAAATGAGTCAATTATTTTTCTAAGCAAGTTCTATTATAAATCTAACAAAATATCATTGACCATTGGATTATTCCATGCATCATCTCAACCTTCCACTTATCTTAGCACTTAAACCATGCAATGTTGATTCAAGCAAACTCCATGCACTCCATTAGGTGTCTTGTTGGATGTCCATGTCAAGGGGAGAGGTGTCACAAGCTAGCACAAGCTATTCTTCTTATATTTCATGCATAAATTTCCATCCAATGAGTTTTCTTGAATGTGGAACAATGTTATGTAGCCACTAACCAACATTGCTGCCTTCTTAAGCAATTATTTGGCTCCGATTGTCCACCATTGAGTGGTTTGCAATTTAATCCCACAGTTTTTCCTTAACCCTAATTTTTAACAATTTATATTTTTGGTCCCTATGAAATTTTATTCGAAATTTCTTTAAAATGTGAAATTTCATTTAAATATCTTTATTTAAGTGTGTATGTTTTTTCTTAGCCATTTTTGGCTTCTTTAGGCCTTATCGACGCTTGCTGAGAAGGTTTCAGCTTACCAATAAAATTTTCGATTTTAACGATTTTAAGGCGAAAGCTAAAAATAAATAAATAAATAATTAAAATTTTATTTTAAATATCTCAAAAGGATGTTAATATTATAGAACCACGAGGAGTGGTACATGATATACAATCACCGAAAATTGGTATTACATGTACAATATGGACATTCTTTCCAACTTCATAATAAAATAATAATATTTTTATATACAAATATTATTGGTTTTGATTCATTGCTGGATGGAGTTTACAGTACTTATTTGCAAGATAATATCTGTTTAAATACAACACATATAGGATCTAAAAGTGGTGTCATTAAGAAAAAACTCCACTCTATTGTGGCACAAGAGATTGGGATATATCTTCAAAAGAAGATTGGAAAAGTTGGTAAATGTTGGAGTACTTGATGCCCTAAAATTTAATGATCTTGAAACTTGTGTAGATTGCATTGAGGGTAAGTAGACTAATAAGTCTCAAAAGGGTACCAAGAGGAGTTCAAACTTACTTATGATGATATATACGGATATTTGTACTCAACGTACTGATTTGCATGATCAAAGTTATTTCGTTTCATTTATAGAAAACTATTCACGATATATGTATCTTTACCTGTTTTGATTTTAGGATGAAACATTAAGTGTCTTTAAGGTTTTCAAAGTAGAGTGTTGAAAAGAAGGATAACTCAACCCATCTTCATCACCAACCAAGTGCATTTACTTAGAAGCCCAAAAATTAGCCTGCATTGTCCAGCAAACATAGCCCATTTGGGCAGACTAAACCAACCCAAAATACATTCAAAAATAGGCCCAAGGAAGCCCAAAAGTTTGGAGAAAAGTCTAGGAAGCAAACCCAAATAGCTAAGGGCAGTTTGGGCAGTATTTATTTCAACAGTCAAAAAACTAGCTGTTGGAATTCCTTGGGGTTTGAGCTCCAACGGGAATATTGCTTTTGAATCACTATTTACTGGCTATTTTTTCCTTTTCTCTATAAAAAGAGTCTCATTGTATCCCCTAAAACTATGATTCAATGCTCTCAATCACCAATATATTCTCTCATTGTTTTTCAATAAATTCAGAATTTATTTTATACTTTCTTTGTCTTTAGACTTTGATATTTCAACATGGTATCAGAGCAAACTTCAATCCATTCCTCTTCAAGGTTGGGTGACCCTCCATCTTCCATCAACATCACCCAATTCCAAAATATTTCCTCCATTCAATTAAAAGGAGGAAATTACTATCAATGGGCTAGTGTGATGAGAAGGGCTCTAAATCTTTACAATCTAGAAGGTCACATTCTTGATGAGCCACTTGAAGACTCCGATCCAAACTTTAGAGTGTGGAAGAAGAGGGACGATCATGTATTCTTTCTACTTCTCAACTCTATGGATGAAACTCACAAGGCCATGGTGACATGTGCTCCAATTACCAAAGTAATATGAGACACAATATTTTTGCTCTATGTTCAAGAGTCCAACCTTAATCTTCGAACTCAAAAGGCAAATTGCAACCGTCAAGAAAGAAGGAAAAACATTTCCTCAATATTTTGGAGATCTCACCGACATGTGGAATGAGCTAATGACTCTTCCGTCGGATTCTATCAATCTAAAGATCATTCAAAAAAGAAGATAGGAAGACAAAATCTTCTCTTTGCTCATGGGGCTAGATGAGTCATGCACACATCTTCGGCAAGAAATACTTCGAATGAAGGAATTTCCTTCATTTGGAGAGGTTCAAAATATGATTCAACGTGCCGAGATTAGCATGCGAATTGAGGAAAGCTCAAAGCAAAGGATGGAAGTTTATGGCTTTGCGGCTGCCCAAGAAGAGCTCATGGCTGCCAAGGTGCTTCAAATGCCCAAAAGAGATGTATGCTCTCATTGCAAGAAGAAGGGTTATACAAAAGACAAATGTTGGTACTTGCATCCACACTTGAGGCCAAAATCATTCAAGCCGAGAGATCAAAGTTCTGTTCTCACTTCTTCAAGCTCCGGCCCTCATGCCATGGCCCAACAAACTGTCACTCAAACACCCTCTATGGTCAAGATAGCAGCCCTCAAAGCCACTCTTGAAGACGCAACAAAGAGGCTACAACAACTCACCCCCTTTGTTGGTATAATTCGAAAACCCTCTACTCATTTAAATTCTGGAAATTTTCTCATTGATTCGGGCACCGATCATCATATGGAAAAACAATATGCATCCAATACTTTATATGTTCCCCAACTTACTTCAAACTTGTTGTCTATAGGGAGAATCACTAAGGATCAAGAATGTAAAGTTGTTTTTGATCCAAATTCTGTCTCTTTTCAAAACATCAAGTCGAATCAATTGATTGGCAAGGGTACTAGAAGAGGAGACCTCTACTTTTTGGATCAAGAACAATATGTATTCACAGCTCGCGTCAAGGAAGACTCATCTCTTTGGCATGTGCAATTAGGGCATCTTAGTGATCGAGCTTTAAAACGTCTATTCCAACTTTAAATTTTGAGAATAGACATTGTAAAGCTTATATTTTGGCAAAGCAAACCCGAACAATGTACCCAAATTCTGAAACAATATATGAAAATACATTTGATTTAGTACATTCTGATATTTGGACTTCTCCTATCCTCTCACACTTAGAATACAAATAGTTCATTACTTTCATTGACCATAAGACTAGATACACTTGGATTTACCTTTTGAACAGCAAGGACCAAGCTCTTGAAACTCTCAAGAGCTATGTAAAATATGTAACCAAGCTTTATAATGCCAACATAAAGGTCCTTAGATCAGATCATGGGAGAGAGTACACAAGCCACAACTTCAAGAACTTTCTCAAAGATCATATCATTATTCATCAAATGTCTTGTGTCTACACACCCCAACAAAATGGGGTAGCTGGAAGGAAAAATAGGCACATTTTGGAAACCGCTAGAGCTATGATATTCTATGCAAACGTACGCAAAAAGTTTTGGTGTGATGCAGTCAAAACGGCTGTCCATGTTATAAATCTAATGCCCTTAGAAGCATTAAAGGGCATATCACCTCTAGAAATGCTTTTAGAAAGGAAACCTAAGGTAACACACCTTAGGACATTTGGTTGTGTGTGTTATATTTATATACCATCTCTTATGAGGAATAAGTTAGATCACAAGGGAAGAAAATGCCTATTCCTAGGTTATGCTTCTTTTGAAAAAGGATATAGGTGTTATGTTCCAAGTACTAATCGAACATACACATCCAAGAATGTGATATTTTTAGAGAAAAAACTCTTTTTTGTAGGAGAAGAAACACTCAAAGCATCAAGCAAAGAAGATTCTCCTAGCACATAGAATTTCTTGCTCCTTTCAGATCAACCATCTCCATCGATTGAAGAAGGCACCTCCCAAGAGACTAGTGATCACTCTCAAAGTATTGAAGAAGGATCAAACTCCATAGAAGAGGAGGCAGCTCACACTTCAGGGGGAGAGCAAGAAACGGAACAAGAGGAGCCTTTAGAACAAGTTGTGGATGAATCCATTCAGCCTGATTCGCCACCTCCCCAACTTAGGCGATCCACGAGACTTAGGGTCCCTCCATCGAAATGGATCAACCGAAGGGTTTATTACAACTCAAAGGTAACATCACATCTCATTTCTGATTACTATACTACCTCACACGTTTCTTTGAGCCACCAAGACTTCTTGAGTGGCATAGATAAAGAACATGAGCCTAGAACATTTGATGAAGCATCTAAGGATCCAAGGTGGAGAAGGGCAATAAAGGAGGAGCTAGATGCCTTGACCAAGAATGGTACTTGGGAAATCACCTCTCTACCCAAAGGCAAGCAAGCTATAGGATACAAATGGGTGTACAAGATCAAATACAAGAGCGATAGGTCAATCGAAAGGTTCAAGGCAAGACTTGTGGCTAAGGGATTTACACAAGCTTATGGGATAGACTACAAGAAAACTTATGCTCCCGTCGCCAAAATGAACACAATTAGAGTCTTGATATCTCTTGCGGTGAACCATGGATGGAGCATGTTTCAAATGGATGTAGCAAACCCGTTCAACACGTTCCTTCAAGGAGATCTCAAAGAAGAAGTGTACATGCAACTTCCTCAAGAGTTCTAACAAGGAGGAAAGGTGTGCAAACTACTCAAGGCAATCTACAGGCTGAAACAATCCCCAAGGGCATGGCATGCAAAATTAAGTCATGCTTTCCTTAGTAGTAGATTTGTTAAATGCCATAGCGACTCATCTGTTTTCATTAGAAAAAACAATGATAAAATAGTGATAGCCTAATTTACGTAGATGATATCATCATTACATGAAATGATATGCATTTAATAGATATAGTTAGAAATTTCTTGAGTTCTAGGTTTGAGATTAAAGATTTAAGGAGACTAAAGTATTTCCTAGGAATTGAGTTAGCCTATTGTAATAATGGGTTAATTCTATCCCAAAGGAAATATGCTCTTGATCTTTTGCAGGAAACAGGAAAGTTAGGAGGAAAGCCGGCTTGTAGCCCTGTTGTCACCACTGGACCTCTAGTGGATGATGAGGAGCTATTTGAGGACATAGAGAGATATTAGAGACTTGTAGGACGACTGATCTACCTCACCATCACTAGGCCAGACATAGCCTTTGCCGTGAGCCAAATTAGTCAACATATGCATTCTCCAAAGAAGGGTCATTAGAGAGCAGTTGAGGGCATCCTTCGCTACATCAACAAATCACCAGGACTAGGTATTTGGATGAAGAAAAATTGAAGCTCCCAAATTGAAGGCTTTTGCAATGCAAATAGGGCAAGCAATTCGAAGGATAGAAGATCTACCACTGGGTACTGTATGTTCGTAGGAGGCAACTTGGTAGCATGAAAGAGCAAAAAACAGCATGTGATGTCAAGATCGAGTGCGGAGGCTGAGTATAGGGCAATGGCATCAGCGGCCAGTGAGATTGTATGGTTGAAGGCTCTAGTAGAGAAATTAGGGTTCAATGTTTTTACACCAATCAACTTGCATTGTGACAATCAATCGGCGATTCATATTACATCCAATCCGGTCTTCCATGAAAGGACTAAACACAGAGTTGATTGTCACTTCATTCGACAAAAAGTGGAAGAAAAGCTTATAGCCTCTCCCTACATCAAAGGAAAAAAGCAACTAGCTGATATCTTCACAAAAGGGGGAACTGCAATGCATCTTCAAGAAATCATGAACAAATTGGGCACTATAGATATTAACCCACCCAACTTGAGGAGAAGTGTTGAAAAGAAGGATAACTCAACCAATCTTCATCCCCAACCAAGTGCATTTACTTAAAAGCTCAAAAATCAGCCTGCATTATCCAGCAAGCATGGTCCATTTGGGTAGCCTAAACCAGCCCAAAATACATTCAAAAATAGGCCCAAGTAAAAGCCCAAAAGTTTGGAGAAAAGTCTACGAAACAAACCCAAATATCTAGGGACAGTTTGGGCAGTATATATTTCAACAGTCAAAAAATTAGCTGTTGGAATGTTAAAAAGAGGAATTAATCAACCTATCATCACATTTCTAAGAAAGGGCCTTCCCAAGAGTTCAACAAGTTCTTCTCAAGGATGGAGCTTCAATTTGGGCTGGCCCGCAGAATTCGGGCTGGGCCCTTCGGGCCCAGCCCGGGCCAGCAAAAGGGCCCGTTTTGGCCCAGCAAAGGGGGGGCCCAATTGGGCCCCAACGGCTAGGCAAACCTAGCCGTTGGAAGCTGTCCAACGGCTAGTAATTCTAGCCGTTGGAGACAGCCTCCAACGGCTAGTAGAGAGGGGTCTTAACCCCTCTCTTGTCCTCTCTTGTTCTCTCTTTTTGCTCTCTAATTCTCTCCCTCATCTTCTTCTATAAATAGGCTTCTATGTATTCAAGCAAAGGAATGAACAAAAGTTCAAATCTATGAATGTTATTTGCTTTCTATTTCAATAAAATTCAGAGTTATATTTCAAGATCTCTTGAGTTCTTTCTTTGATCTTTCAACATGGTATCAGAGCAAACGATCCCATCCTCTTCAAGGTTGGGTGACCCTCCTCCTTCCATAAACTTTTCCCAAATACAAAGTATATCCTCTATCCAATTGAAAGGGGGGAATTACTATCAATGGGCAAATATAATGAAGAGGGCACTCAACCTTCACAACTTAGAGAGTCATGTTCTTGATGATCCACTTGAAGAAACAGATCCATCCTTTCGAGAATGGAAGAAAAGGGATGATCATGTTTTTATTCTTCTCCTCAACTCTCTAGATGAAACTCACAAAGCAATGGTGTCATGCGCCCCAAATGCAAAAACTTTGTGGGATGAAATGTTCTCTCTCTATGGCTTGGAATCCAACCTTGGGAGAATCTTTGAGCTTAAGAGACAAATTGCTTCCATCAAAAAGGAAGGTAAATCTCTTCCTCAATACTTTGGGGAATATTCAGATGCTTGGAATGAGCTGATTACTTTACGGCCAGATTCCATAGATCTCAAGGTCAATCGAAAAAGAAGAGAAGAAGATAAAATATTTGGTCTTCTCATGGGTCTAGATGATTCATATTCTCATCTAAGGCAAGAAATTCTTCGAATGAAGGACTTTCCATCATTTGGGGAAGTCAAAAATATGATTCAAAGGGCTGAAGTGAGCATTAGATTGGAAGAAAGCTCTAAGCAAAAATTGGAAGCTCAAGCATTCATTGCCTCTACAAATGAAGTAGTTGCTGCCAAAGTGAATCAAACTCAAAGGAGAAATGAGATATGTTCTCATTGTAAGAAAAGAGGCCACTCAAAGGATAAGTGCTGGTTCTTGCATCCCCAACTAAAGCCCAAAGTATTCAGGCAAAGGGACCAGCAAGGAGCTCCAAACGGATTTGGTTCAGGACAGCAAGCTGCTGCCCAATTCGTAAAGGTTCAAGCACCATCTTTGGCTGACCTTGCTGCACTCCAAACTCAACTAAATGAGGTTGCACAAAAGCTTCAACAAATAGCTCCTTCATCCGGTAAAAATCAAGAAACTTTCTCATATTTAAATTCTGAAAATTTTCTCATTGATTCGGGAACCGAATGTCATATGGTTAAGGATAGAGCAAAAATAAAGAGATTTGAAAACCTTCCAAACCATATGACTATTCGAGTTGCAAATGGACAAGATTTGAGAGTAAATCAAGTTGGGGAAGTTGACATTTTTGGAAAACCAACCAAGGCTTTATATGTCCCCAAACTTACCTCAAACCTACTGTCCATTAGCAAGATCACCAAGGATCAAAAGTGTAGAGTTGTTTTTGACCCCAATAATGTCTCTTTTCAGGACCTCAAGTCGAATCAATTGATTGGCAAGGGTTCTAGAAGAGGAGGACTTTATTACTTGGATCAAGAACAAAATGCACATGTAGCTCATGTTAAGGAGGATCAATCTCTTTGGCATAGACGCTTAGGACATCCTAGTGATCGAGCTTTAAAACGTCTATTTCCAACTTTAAATTTTGAGAATAGACATTGTAAAGCTTGTATTTTGGCAAAGGAAACCCGAACAATGTATCCTAGTTCAGAAACAATATATGAAAATCGTTTTGATTTAGTTCATTCCGATGTTTGGACTTCACCCATCATGTCCCACTTAGGTTACAAATACTTCATTACTTTCATTGATCACAAAACAAGGCACACATGGGTGTATCTTCTAAATACCAAAGACCAAGCTCTTGAAGCACTCAAGAGTTATGTGAAGTATGTAACCAAACTATATAATGCCAATATAAAAGTCCTAAGGTCAGATCATGGTGGTGAGTTTACAAGTCTTAATTTCGAAAATTACCTTAAGGACAATAGCATTATATACCAAATGTCATGTGTTTACACACCCCAACAAAATGGGGTAGCGGAAAGGAAGAATAGACACATACTTGAAATATCTAGAGCTATGATGTTCTATGCAAACATGCCTAAGAAATTTTGGTGTGATGCGGTTAAAACCGCGGTACATGTGATCAATCTTATGCCCACCGAAGTTTTAAAAGGGCAATCTCCCCTTGAGGTTCTCCTAGGAAGGAAACCAAATATTTCCCACCTTAGGATATTTGGTTGCACATGTTACATTCACATTCCTACGCACCTAAGGAATAAACTAGAACATAGAGGGAAAAAGTGTATATTTCTTGGATATGCAGCCTTTGAAAAAGGCTATAGGTGCTATGATCCTACCACTAACCGAACATACACATCAAAAGATGTGATATTTTTAGAAAGTGAGTTCTATTTCGCAGGAAATGAAGATATAAAGGAAGCTCCAAAGACCGAAATTCCTCCTAGCACTTGGGACTTCCTCATATCGCCTCCTCAAGAAGCTGAACAAACCGAAGGAAACTCCACCTCTGAAACAAGCCATAACTCTCAAGATGATAATTCAGAAGCTTTAGAGGCTGAACAACCAATTGTTTCAAGGGGAGAAAGTGATACAAATGAGGAGAATACAAACGAGGAGGAATCTCTTGAAATCGAGGAGGAACCGGATGAACCACCACCTCAACTAAGAAGATCAACAAGGCTTAGACTTCCTCCATCCGAATGGGTCAATCGAAGGGTATTCTATAACTCTAAGGTAACCTCCCATCCTATTTATGATTATTATACCACCTCACATGTTTCCTTGGACCACCAAGCTTTCTTGAGTAATCTAGATAAAGAAGTGGAACCAACGTCATTTGAGGAGGCATCAAAGGATCCAAGATGGAGAAGAGCAATGGAGGAGGAACTAAAAGCTCTATCAAAGAATGGGACATGGGAAATCACTTCACTACCAAAAGGGAAGAAAGCCGTAGGATGTAAATGGGTATACAAAATCAAGCACAAAAGCGATGGATCAATTGAGCGATTCAAAGCAAGACTAGTAGCCAAAGGGTATACTCAAGCATATGGGATTGATTATAAGGAGACCTATGCTCCAGTTGCAAAAATGAATACTATTAGAGTCCTTTTATCCCTTGCGGTGAATCACGGTTGGAGCCTATTTCAAATGGATGTAGCAAATGTTTTTCTCCAAGGAGATCTAGAAGAAGAAGTCTACATGCAAATACCAATGGGTCTTCAATCTCAAGGAGGAAATGCATGCAAACTTCATAAGGCAATTTATGGTCTCAAACAGTCTCCAAGAGCTTGGTATGCAAAGTTAAGTCATACTTTCCTTAGTCATGGATTTCATAAATGCAATAGTGATTCATCTCTCTTTATTAGAAAAACTAATGATTATATCACAATAGCACTAGTTTATATAGATGACATTATCATCACAGGTAGTGATTTGCATCAAATAAACCTAGTTAGAAATTTTTTAAAGTCCAGATTTGAAATTAAAGATCTAGGAAAACTAAAGTATTTTCTAGGAATTGAGTTAGCCTATTGTCCCAATGGGCTAATTCTCTCCCAAAGAAAATATGCTCTTGACCTTTTACAGGAAACAGGAAAGCTTGGAGCAAGACCAGTTTGCAGTCCAGTTTCCTCTTCCGGTCCTTTAGCCGATGATAATGATCCTCTAGAAGACATTGAAAGATATCAAAGGTTGGTTGGGAGACTTATCTACCTCACCATCACAAGGCCAGACATAGCATATGCCGTTAGCTATGTAAGTCAATTCATGCACTCTCCAATAAAAGGCCATTGGAGAGCAGCTGAAAGGATCCTTCATTATATCAAAGGATCCCCGGGGCTAGGCATTTGGATGAATAACAATGGAAGTTCAAACATTGAAGGGTATTGTGACGCTGATTGGGCAGGTGACTCCACCGATAGAAAGTCTACCACTGGGTATTGCATGTTTGTAGGAGGCAACTTGGTAGCTTGGAAGAGCAAAAAACAGCGGGTTGTGTCTAGATCAAGTGTAGAGGCCGAGTATAGGGCCATGGCAGCTAGTGCAAGCGAGATAGTTTGGTTGAAGGCTTTAGTAGAAGAACTAGGATTCACAGTCTCCACTCCAATCAAGCTCCATTGTGACAATCAATCAGCAATTCACATTGCCACTAATCCGGTCTTCCATGAACGCACCAAGCACATAGAAGTTGATTGTCATTTTATTCGTCAAAAGGTAGAAGAAAAACTCATTGTGACTCCTCATATCAAAGGAGAAGATCAGCTAGCAGATATCTTCACAAAAGGAGGAACAGCAGCTCACCTACAAGAAATGATGGGCAAGTTGGGTACTATAAATATCTACGAACCCAACTTAAGGGGGAGTGTTGAAAACAGGAATTAATCAACCTATCATCACATTTCTAAGAAAGGGCCTTCCCAAGAGTTCAACAAGTTCTTCTCAAGGATGGAGCTTTAATTTGGGCTGGCCCGCAGAATTTGGGCTGGGCCCTTTGGGCCCAGCCCGGGCCAGCAAAAGGGCCCGTTTTGGCCCAGCAAAGGGGGCCCAATTGGGCCCCAACGGCTAGGCAAACCTAGCCGTTGGAAGCTGTCCAACGGCTAGTAGAGAGGGGTCTTAACCCCTCTCTTGTTCTCTCTTTTTTGCTCTCTAATTCTCTCCCTCATCTTCTTCTATAAATAGGCTTCTATGTATTCAAGCAAAGGTATAAACAAAAGTTCAAATCTATGAATGTTATTTGCTTTCTATTTCAATAAAATTCAGAGTTATATTTCAAGATCTCTTGAGTTCTTTCTTTGATCTTTCAACACTTGGTTGGTGATAAAGATGGGTTGAGTTATCCTTCTTTTCAACATTAAATTCTTGAAGTTTATTTCTTCATTCTTAGCTTGCTATATTTTAATTTCAATACCAAGATTGTCAAAAATGAGGTATGCTCTCATTGCAAAAGGGAAGGACATACAAGGGATAAGTGTTGGTTCTTGCATCCTCATTTAAGGCCAAAGAGCTTCAAGCCAAAGGACCAACAAGGAGGCCCAAGTTTTGGAGCTCAAGCCACTGACCAACAAACTACCATTCACAACCCTACTATAGTAGAGCTTGTAGCCCCTCAAAACCACTCTTGAGAGTGTCACAAAAACACTCCAACAAATCTCTCCTCTTGAAGGTACAATTCAAAAACTTCTTACTAATTTACATTCAGAAAATTTTCTCATTGATTCATACACCGACTATCATATGGTTAGGGATAAATAAAAAATTAAGAGATTTAAAAATTTCTCAAACCATAAGATCGTATGGTAAATGGGCAAAATCTGAAAGTAAGCCAAGTTAAAGAAATTGATATTTTTGGAAAAACTGTAAATGTTTTTATATGTCTCAAACCTTACTTCAAACCTATTGTCCATAAGCAAAATCACCAAGAATCAAAAGTGTAAATTTGTTTTTGAACCAAACTTCATCTCTTTTCTGGACCTCAGGTTTGTTCAAAACAAGGACTCCTCATCATTAACTTAGCCTTCTTCCCTCCTCAAACTATTGAATTTGTTTAGGTCTGTTTTAAGGCCCTTATTTGTAGCCTTGTTAGCCCTTTCCTTTTCTTACTGGACTGCCCTAAAGTGGCCCATTCATGGCCCTGATAAGGTTCCAAATATTGCCCAAGGAGAAGGGCCCAAGAGAGGCCCCCAAACGGCTAGCAAAGAGCAAGCCGTTTGAAGTACCAGTGGCTAGTTAAACTAGTCGTTGGTGTACGAGTAGGGCATACCCATGCCTCGAGGAGTCACGGTGATCTGTTCGTGTACTCGACCTGCAGGTCCGAGCGTGATAGAAATTTAATGAATTTTTTATTTTATACCTAATATAGATTTGTCATAAATGCTAATTTTGAAATACAAAATACTCTAATTCATGAAAAAAGAGGAATTCTATTACTCAAATGATCTTGCTAAGCTCAGTGATTGATGACACGATACCCGAATGTGAATAATATGTGATTGCTTATGACATCTGGGTATACCTTATGGAGGTAGCAGTGTGATTCGTTTTAGACAATTTACCATGAAGTTTTATACCTATAATAGGTGAAGCAATTATAGTATCAAATAGTATTTAAGGGTCATGTATTAGAAAGTTGTAGTAAGCTGATTATGTCATCTCTAATGAATAGTAAGTTAAGTCTTAAGCCAATCTCTTCCTGACAAGTGGGAGCACTTGAAAGTCAATTTGAGTTGTAATGATAGTGTGATGATTTTTGCAGATGCTGCTCTCGATGTTGAATATGAGGATGAATGGTTTTGTACTATAAGATCCACACCTGATACTTTGTTGCAGAGTCTAGTTTCAAGAGAGTCTTGAGCTCTAAGTGTTGAAAAGAAGGATAACTTAACCCATCTTCATCACCAACCAAGTGCATCTACTTAGAAGTCCAAAAATCAGCATGCATTGTCCAGCAAGCATGGCTCATTTGGGCAGCCTAAACCAACCCAAAATACATTCAAAAATAGGCCCAAGGAAGCCCAAAAGTTTGGAGAAAAGTCTAGGAAGCAAACCCAAATAGCTAGGGGCAGTTTGGGCAGCATATATTTCAACAGTAAAAAAACTAGCTGTTGGAATTCCTTGGGGTTTGAGCTCCAACGGGAATATCACTTTCTACTGGCTATTTTTCCCTTTTCTCTATAAATAGAGCCTCATTGTATCTCCAAAAACTATGAGAAAAATACTCTCAAATCTGTCCATGTATGCTCTCATTCTTCTTCAATAAAATTCAGAAGTATTCTTCATTTCTTGTGCTTTATTTTTTGATATTTCAACATGGTATCAGAGCAAACTTCGATCCCTTCCTCTTCAAGGTTGGGTGACCTTCCACCTTCCATCAACCTTACCCAATTTCAAAATATATCCTCCATTCAATTAAGAGGAGGAAATTATTATCAATGGGCAGCCTTGATGAGAAGGGCGCTGGAACTTCACAACTTGGAGGGTCACATACTTGATCAACCACTTGAAGAGGTGGATTCTTCCTTCAGAGAATGGAAGAAGAGGGACAATCATGTGTTTTTTCTTCTACTCAATTCCATGGATGAAACACACAAAGCTATGGTGACTTGTGCTCCCAATGCAAAACTAATATGGGACACAATGTTTTCTCTTTATGGCCAAGAATCTAACCTTGGCAGAATTTTTGAGCTCAAACGACAAATTTCAAACATCAAAAAGGAAGGGAAATCACTTCCTCAATATTTTGGGGAATATACGGATACTTGGAATGAGCTCTCCACTCTCCGTCCGGATTCCATAGATCTCAAAGTCCTCCAAAAGAGGAAAGAAGAAGATAAAATCTTTGGTCTTCTCATGGGTCTAGATGATTCCTACTCTCTTCTTAGACAAGAAATTCTCCGAATGAAGGAATTTCCTTCATTTGGAGAAGTGCAAAATATGATCCAACGAACGGAAGTTAGCATGCGTTTGGAAGAAAATTCCAAACTTAGACTTGAAGCTCAAGGTCACATGGCTACCGTTGAAGAGCACATGGCTGCCAAAGCACATCAAGTTCCAAAGAAAATTGATGTATGCACCCATTGCAAGAAAAGAGGACATACGAAGGAGAAGTGTTAGAACCTTCATCCTCATTTAAAGCCCAAGACCTTCAAACCAAGGGAGCAACTTTCCGAGCAGCATAATGTACTTCACACCAAGCTTCAAGGACCTACCATGGCTGATTTTGCTGCTCTTCAAAGTCAACTCAATGACATCTCCAAGAAGTTTCAACAACTTGCTCCCTCCAATAGTAAAAATCAAAACACTTTATCCTCTTTCAATTTCGAAGATTTTCTCATTGATTCGGGAACGGACCATCATATGGTAAGGGATAGAAGAAAAATCAAGCATTTTAAAAAACTCCCTAACCATAAGATAGTCCGTGTTGCCAATGGGCAAGATTTGAAAGTTGAGCAAATTGGGGAAATTGAACTTTTTGGAAAAACATCAAATGCTTTATTTGTTCCCCAACTCACTTCAAATCTTTTGTCCATTAGCAAAGTCACTAAGGATCAAGGGTGTAGAGTTGTTTTTGACCCAAACACTGTTACTTTTCAGGACCTCAAGTCGAATCAATTGATTGGCAAGGGTTCTAGAAGAGGGGATCTATATTTTTTGGATCAAAAGCATCATGCACTCGTAGCTCATATTAAAGAAGATGCATCTCTTTGGCATAAACGTTTTGGACATCCTAGTGACCAAGCTTTAAAGCGTCTATTTCCAAGTATTAAATTGAAGATAGACATTGTGAAGCTTGTATTCTGGGAAAGGAAACCCGATCAATGTATCCCAATTCAAAAACAATTTATAAAGATGCTTTTGATTTAGTTCATTCGGATTTGTGGACTTCACCTATCAAATCTCATTTAGGCTACAAGTATTTCATTACTTTTGTAGACCAAAAAACTAGGTACACTTGGGTCTACCTTTTGAATACCAAAGATCAAGCTTTTGAAGCCTTTAAAAGCTATGAGAGATATGTGACCAAACTTTACAATGCTAACATTAAAATTCTAAGGACGGACCATGGTGGAGAATTCACTAGTTTGACATTTGAAAACTACCTTAGAGAGAATGACATTATACATCAAATGTCTTGTGTGTACACACCTCAACATAATGGGGTGGCCGAAAGGAAAAATAGGCACATATTAGAAATAACTAGAGCTATGATGTTTCATGCAAATGTGCCTAAGAAATTTTGGTGTGATGGAATAAAAACCGCTGTCCACCTAATAAACCTTATCCCATCTCAAGTTCTGGATGGCAAGTCACCCTTAGAAGCCCTACTAGATAGAAAACCTAAGATATCTCATCTTAGAACATTCGGTTGTGTATGTTACATTCATATTCCAGCACACATGAGGGATAAGTTAGATCATTAGGGTAGAAAGTGCATATTTTTGGGGTATGCTTCCTTTGAAAAGGGGTATAGATGTTATGACCCTAAAACTAACCAAACATACACATCTAAGGATGTGATATTTGTGGAGAATGAGTCCTTTTTTGTAGATAATGAAGAACATCAATCATCAGAAGAAGAGAGCACTCCAAGCACGTGGAATTTCTTACTTCTCCCGAATCAATCATCTCCACCAATTGCAGAAGGAATCTCCCAAGAGACTAATGAGCAATCTCAAAATAATGAAGAAGAAGGATCAAACTCCATAGAAGAGGAGGCAGCCCACACTTCAGGGGGAGATCAAGAAACCGAAGAGGAAGAATCCGAGCATGTAGAGGGAGATTTGGATGCACCACCTCCTCACCTTAGGCGATCCACGAGGCTTAGGGTTCCCCGTTCGGAATGGATTAACCGTAGAGTTTACTATAACTCCAAGGTAACATCACATCCGATTTCTAATTATTATACCATCTCACATGTTTCTTTGAGCCACCAAAATTTTTTGAGTGGCATAGATAAAGAACAGGAGCCTAGGACATATGATGAAGCATCCAAGGACCCAAGGTGGAGAAAGGCAATGAAGGAAGAACTAGATGCATTGACCAAGAACGGTACATGGGAAGTCACCTCTCTTCCAAAGAGCAAGCGAGCCGTCGGATGCAAATGGGTATACAAAATCAAATATAAAAGTGATGGATCAATTGAAAGGTTTAAGGCAAGACTTGTGGCTAAAGGATTCACTCAAGCATATGGGATAGATTACAAAGAGACATACGCACCCGTTGCCAAAATGAATACAATTAGGGTCTTGATGTCTCTTGCGGTGAACCATGGATGGAGCATGTTTCAAATGGATGTAGCAAACGCGTTCCTTCAAGGAGATCTCGAAGAAGAAGTGTACATGCAACTTCCTCAAGGGTTTCAACAACAAGGAGGAAACGTGTGCAAACTACGCAAGGCTATCTACGGGCTGAAGCAATCCCCAAGGGCATGGTATGCAAAATTAAGCCATGCTTTCCTTAGTAGTGGATTTGTTAAATGCCATAGTGACTCTTCTGTTTTCATTAGAAAAAACAATGATAAAATAGTGATAGCCTTAGTTTACGTTGATGATATCATCATTACTGGAAATGACATGCATTTAATAGATATAGTTAGAAATTTCTTGATTTCTAGGTTTGAAATTAAAGATTTAGGGAGACTAAAGTATTTCCTAGGAATTGAGTTAGCCTATTGTAATAATGGGTTAATTCTATCCCAAAGGAAATATGCACTTGATCTTTTGCAGGAAACAGGAAAGCTAGGAGGAAAGCCAGGAGGAAAGCCGGCTTGTAGCCCTATTGTCACCACTGGACCTCTAGTAGATGATGAGGAGCCACTTGAGGACATAGAGAGATATCAAAGACTTGTAGGACGACTGATCTACCTCACCATCACTAGGCCAGACATAGCCTTTGCCGTGAGCCAAATTAGTCAACATATGCATTCTCCAAAGATGGGTCATTGGAGAGCAGTTGAGCGCATCCTTCACTACATCAAGAAATCACCAGGACTAGGTATTTGGATGAAGAACAATGGAAGCTCCCAAATTGAAGGCTTTTGCGATGCAGATTGGGCGAGCGATTCAAAGGATAGAAGATCTACCACCGGGTACTGCATGTTCGTAGGAGGCAACTTGGTAGCATGGAAGAGCAAAAAACAACATGTGGTGTCAAGATCGAGTGCAGAGGCTGAGTATAGAGCAATGGCGTCAGCAACCAGTGAGATTGTATGGTTGAAGGCTCTAGTAGAGGAATTAGGGTTCAATGTTTCTACACCAATCAACTTGCATTGTGACAATCAATCGGCAATTCATATTGCATCCAATCCGGTCTTCCATGAAAGGACTAAACACATAGAAGTTGATTGTCACTTCATTCGACAAAAGGTGGAAGAAAAGCTTATAGCCACTCCCTACATCAAAGGAAAAGAGCAACTAGCTGATATCTTCACAAAAGGGGGAACTGCAATGCATCTTCAAGAAATCATGAACAAGTTGGGCACTATCGATATCTACGCACCCAACTTGAGGGGGAGTGTTGAAAAGAAGGATAACTTAACCCATCTTCATCACCAACCAAGTGCATCTACTTAGAAGTCCAAAAATCAGCATGCATTGTCCAGCAAGCATGGCCCATTTGGGCAGCCTAAACCAACCCAAAATACATTCAAAAATAGGCCCAAGGAAGCCCAAAAGTTTGGAGAAAAGTCTAGGAAGCAAACCCAAATAGCTAGGGGCAGTTTGGGCAGCATATATTTCAACAGTAAAAAAACTAGCTGTTGGAATTCCTTGGGGTTTGAGCTCCAACGGGAATATCACTTTCTACTGGCTATTTTTCCCTTTTCTCTATAAATAGAGCGTCATTGTATCTCCAAAAACTATGAGAAAAATGCTCTCAAATCTGTCCATGTATGCTCTCATTCTTCTTCAATAAAATTCAGAAGTATTCTTCATTTCTTGTGCTCTATTTTTTGATATTTCAACACTAAGCATAAGAGAAAGCGGAACAAAAGTAAGAAACGAGAGGAGAATGGAAACGGATCATAAAAGAACAATCTCGGATATAAGAACAAACCGGAAGGCATTTGTAGATTTCATCTAGTGCCTTCTTGTACAAGGTGGATTTATATGGAGAACAATATAAGAGTGGAGTTTAAATGAATTGGCACTTGTAAATTGGTGTTGTAAAGTGAACGAACTCTCATTTTGTAATATATTCTCTACAAACTAGAAATCCGACATAATCAAATATCTTTTTTTTTTCTTTTGAAATTAGGCTATGTTATGAACTTTCAAAGAGACAAGCTCAATTTGTATTTGAATGATATGTAGTTTGATTCTAGACAATTTCTAAATAGTTTTATGGTTTTACAATGTGAGAGACAAATGTTTAATTATTATGATTGACTACTGTCTTTGGTTAAATGTTTGTTCATCTCGTAATGCAAATATTGATGATGTGAGAAGACATACTAGACTTGGTCACATCAGGCAAGATAGGTGGAATTGAATAGTGAAGACAAGACTATTGAGTTCACTCGTAAAAGTTGATTTGCCAACATGTGAACATTGTCATGCCTACAAAATTATGAGAAAACCACTTTAGAAAGGCCATACATAATAAGTTTCCATTGCAATTAATCCATTCAGATATTTGTGCTCCAATGAATTTGAAGTCTAAACACCTTGTATTTCATTACATTCACAAATGGTTTCATGCAATTTGATCATATCTATTTGATTTCTCCTAAATTTGAAGTACCTGAGTACTTTAGAAATTATATGAATGAAGTAAAAAATCAAATGAATAAATCGATAAAAGGCCTTGAGAATGAATAAAGAGTGTAAATATCTATTAGATCAATTAATTATCTAAATAATGAAAGAGACATAATCTGACATTTAACCATTCTTTATACATTGCAACAGAGTGATGTTGTAATGAAAAAGAATAGGATATTGTTAGATATAAAAAAATTCATGATAACATATACTAATTTCCTATTTCCTTTTAGAGAGATGTCTTGTTGATTGTAGCCTATATTTTGAATGGAGTGTCTTCAAAATCAGTATAAACAATACCATATGATCTATGGACTGGTAGAAAATCATGTCTGAGTAATCTTAGATTTTGGGGATCGACTGTCTGTATTTAAAATTTTTCAATAAATTTGGAAAATTGAGTCCCTTTGAAGAAAGTGTATCTTTATAGATACACTGACCACTCTAAAGGTTATATATTTATTGGTGAATCAGAAAATAATATTGTAGTAGAAGTTGGATTACGAAATGTCACATTTTTGGAGAATAAGTTTCCCAGCAATGGTAAGTAAAGGATATTGAATTTTTGTTTGAATTACTTAATTCACGGGATGACTTTATTCATAGTAGACCATTGGAATTACGAGAAAAATGAGTTAAATGTTGATACCAGTGAGAGGGATTCAAATTATAGTGATCCTATTGAGTTACGAATTTGGTAAAGTGCAAGAAAAATGGTGCCCAAATGTCATTTTGAGATTCAAGGGTTCACATTTATTATTCTTCAAGAGATGAAAAAGGGTCTAAGAACATAAACACTCTATCTTATCTTGCCAAAGATAAATGGAAAAAGGCAATAGAAAAAAATTGGAATCAATAAGATCCAACCAAATTTGAGAATTGGTTGAACTTCCACCGAGGCAAAAAGTTATTGGGAAAAAGTGATTTCTCAAAATGATATGTAGAGCAGATGGAACTATTGAGAGATATAAGACTCGACTAGTGAAAAAGGTTACACTGAGGAAAAATGGTGCTAATTGTGATGAAACCTTTTTCCCTAGTTGTAAAATTTACCTCCATTTACTTGTAGTTGGCAATATTGGTCCATTTAGATTTAGAATTATACCAAATAGATGTAAGAACTATCTTTCTCAATGGAAAACTTGAGAAAAAAGTTTATATGGTATAACTAGAAGGTTTTGTTATTGAAGGTTAGGAAGACAAAGTATATAAATTAAGTAAATCAATTTATGATCTTTGCAGTTTTCGAAACAATGGTATTTGACATTTTGTAGAGGTGTGATCTCTTACGATTTCGTAACGATAAATGAAAAATTATTATATCCATGTGAAAAAGTATAATGGCAAGTTTGTAATTCTTTCTCTATATGTCAACAATATATTGTTAATCACAAATCTTTCATATCTTGAAATGGTTGTCTTTCAATTTTGAAATGAAGAATATAGGTGAGGTAGATTGTATATTGAGAGTTAAGATCCATTGAAATCATTTCAAGAAATTATTAGAATTATCTCAAAAGTTGTATTTCAAAAGATTTTAAAATGTTTCTGAATAGAAAATTGCGAAACCATTGATATTTTTGTAACTAAATGCAATAGTTTAGGTCACAAAATGTACCCAAAGACTCATAAAAAAAAAAGATAAAATATCCAGAGTACCATATTCTAATGTGGTTGAGAGCTTAATGTACGCTATGAATTTACTCGTTTCAACATTTTTCATGCTGTGGGTTTGGTCAATAGATATCAATCCAATACTAAAATGGGTGATTGGATTGTTGTGAAAAGAATATTGAGACACCTAAAAGGACTGCAGATCATTTTATTTGTTATTATGGAAAAGATCTAATACTGAAAAGATATACAGATGTTGAGTGGAGAGTGATTTAAATGAGAGAAAATTTATCTCTGGTTATAGTTCCTTACTCAATATGATGCTATCTTATAAAATAGTAAGAAACAAAATTGTATATCATTTTTTACAATGGAAACTAAATATGTGATCTGTGCATCCGTAGTTCACGAAGAAATTTTGTTATATAGATTTTTGCAATATTTGAAAGTAGTAAATAATTCAATGAGAGTTGTAACGATTTATTGTGACAATCAGTCATTTATTGTTTGTGCTAGAGACTCCAATACCATGACAAAACCAAACATATAAATACAAAATTAAAATTTACTAAAAGCATGATTGAAAAAAAGGAAATGATACTGAAATATATGTTTATGCATTTGATGGTGTCTAATCGTTTTACAAAATCAATATCTAAAGACATCTTTGTGAGACATGTTAAATTACATGGGTTGCATTGATTGTGACAGTATTTGTAATTGTGATTGTGATTATAATCATATACAAAGTATATATATGATATAATGTTCGTATTCATTAATATTCGAATTTTGTTTTTATATCCAAAATTTTTGCATATACGTTTAAAGATATGTCATATAAGTTTTGAAGATTGACTTTCTCATATTATCAATTGTCTCTAATGTCTGTATGATATGTAAAGATGAATTAATGTTAATTCGTGGTGGATTAATATACATGCAGCCTTAGTGGAGTACTGAGATGAGATTACCAATAGTGTATATATATTTGGTAATTGAAATGGATTCTTCATAATCTATTGGACTTGTCTAATGGTCAAGTGTGAGGTTTTCTTGATATTGTGAGATTTTGGAGAACTTGTATGGAGGAAAACTCAAATCAAGTGTTGTGTACATTTGGTGCATATCACATGTGCTTATATGATCCTATGGGTAATGAGATGGTACATATGAGATCTGAAGGTTCATAATTAACCTCAATTCATACTCTTCGGACTTTCGTCTATCTCTTGAAATTTTATTTTAGCGTTGCTACTTTAATGTGTCACCAAGAAACCACGGATGATTTGAATTGATGGTGTATGTCTAGGAAAATAATTAAGATAAAGTTGACAGTTAGTAGTATAAAAGGAAGACCGTCTTTGACCAACATATTGCTCTGTATTCACAGGCCGACCAATTTTGTCTACGACTTAGTGTTCAAAGACATAATTATGAATACATAATTAGATTTTGAGGCAAGTATATTCTTATATTATTTTAAGGGATGAGATATGCTTAAATTGTGTCTAGTAAAAAAAATAGGCTATAGCGACGTCCTTATCACACATTAAAAGTGAGCTGCTATATATTCTTAATTTGTGTATAAGTCTAGAGCTCTTGGTATTCACACAGGTCACATGATTCACTTGTTAGTATAAAGTTGATGATATTTGATTGTAATAATTATGCTATGTGTGAGTGTAGCATTCATATGCTAGTGAGAGATATTGGACAATGGTAAGCGTCTGCTAATGTGGATAGATCCAAACCCTTTTATTTGAATTTGAAAATGAAGAGAGAAAAAGGAATAGAATGGTTTTTGGATAACCACCAATTCCCTTCTCTCCCTTGACTCCGTCTCTCTCTCTAAGAAAATAAATTTCCTGTAGTTTTTGTTTTCAATGTGAATCAAGAAAAAACAAGTAGGTGGTATTAATCATTTTAGAAAAAATATAGGAAGAATGTTTAGAAAACAAAGAGAGAGTTAAGAAAAAGTTATGAGAAGTCTACAAAGGGGTTGATCATTACCATCAAAAAACATTTGGGTTGTGAATAAAAGAAAATAATCTGATTTTATGTTATTTTTTAGATTTAAAATATCTAATCATCAGAAAGAGATAAATGATTCTAACACATTTTAAGATCTTGAAATTTTTGCATAAGGAAATATGTTTGTTGGGTTGTTTAGATCATCAATAAGTTATAATAAATTTTGAATACTATCATGTCTAGAAATGCATGATTAATAATGCCATAGAATGGTTGTTTTTGAATCTTAAATTCATTTGAATCATTTATTGGGTTTGGCCATGTTTGTTTTATTACTTCGTTCGCAATTCTATTTCCTTTTTGTGGTGTGTCTTGGAGATTTAAGGTTAAAATTTGTGGCTGTAGTGTTGACACTAACACCATTGTTGAAACGGAATGAAATCTAAATTCATATCTTTATTCAAAATTTGTATTAATTCAGTAAATATGACTAATGAAATTGTATTAAATGCAAAAATTAGTTGAAATGATTTACGAAAGCATTATTAATAATTTTTTCAGCCGTAAGAGCTATTTACATGCATTCATAGTGACCGTATGATTTAGAAAACATTGGCAAATGTGGTGTGGCGTATAGTTCTGAATCATCTCTTATGCTATCATGCTTCACCACCATTAAATTTTCAGTTGTCTCGTAAAGAAGGGAAAGCAAAAATGAAACTATAAATTACTTTAAACTAGTTATTCCTTTAATAATAAAGTCGAATGTCAGGACGTCAAAATTACTTTGAGTATTCCCACTTATTGAGCAAACCTATACGGTTACATTTAGTATTCATAGCAATAGATGGCCGGTCTAACAGGTAAGAATGATAGATTTTTTAATAAAATCCTGAGTTTGAAACTGAACAATAGAAAAAATGATGCTCTAAATGGATTACTTGGAGTTATCTTCCTAATTTGGATCCGACACGTTTGAAATATATTATATGGAATAAAATTTTGGATACTGATCGGTTATAACAAAAAAAATATAGTATTCATACTTAGTGCTTGTGGTTTGTTATCGTCTGTTCTCGAAAAGTTTGATCCATATACACTCGTCGTTTGTGATTTTCTCTAGATAGACTTCACTTACTAAACTTGCTTAGCATATACTTTTTCTTGGGCTTTTAGTTTAGAAATTGAGCTGCACGATGGAGATGTTTTTAATGTCCTAAAGCACTCATTAGATTCAAAATTGATGTGGCGCTTATATGCACTTAATGATTTTCTTATACATACAAAATTCATGTGCTGTTTTAAAATAGGAAATCACCGAATGATTTACATGAAATCCTTGACTTATGGTTTATATATGTATTCATTTCTCAAATAATGTGAATTCATGAAATGGAAATCATCCTTTATTAATTTTTTTTGAATAATTCTATTATTATAAATAAAAAAGTACATAGTAGAGTGCATTGAATGCGGTGTCCCAAGGCACAAGCTAGAAATAATTACATATAAAAGTCCTTTTTTTTAATTTTTTCTTGGATACATAAAAAGCATACGTTTTGGGTTGGATTTTGATGCTTGACATTATAAGTTGGTATGCATATTCCATATATATTTTTAAAATAAGATATAAATATTTGGAAATAATGCATTTTATCCTTTTATGACTAATCTTTTCCAGAAAATCAAATCTTGTGTTGGATTTTTTGACCAAGAAGAGTAGAGAAATTCTTGAAAGAAACTCTTATTAATGTGGTAGAATAGTGTAAAGGAAGAGAGATTGTTTTTCTCTTGATTTTACAATGAGAGAAATGGTTATAGACAAAGAAAAAGGAAAAAAAAAAGGCAGTAGAAATAATAATCCCATTGGACACATACCCCAAAGAATTCCAACAGCTATTTTTTTTACTGTTGGAGTATAGACTGTCCAAACCTCTCCTAGCTATTTGGGTTTACTTCTTGGACTTTCCTCCATACTTTTGGGCTTCATTGAGTCTATTTTTGAATGTATTTTGGGTCCTGAATATGTTGTATAATTCTGGACATTAAAATAAAAAGCCCAAGTCCCATTGATTATGATATTGTCCTATTTTCAAGTTTGAATACCTTGAGATAGATCTTCTCCCTTATTTTTAATATTCCTCCTCAAGTTGAGTGTGTAGATATCTATGGACCCTAATTTGCTGAGAATGTGTTGAAGATGTTTCTCAGTTGTTGCCTCAGTGAATATATTGACTAGCTGGTCTTCACTTCTAACATGCGAGATTGAAATAGTCTTGTCTTCTAATTTCTCTCGAACATAATGACAATCAACCTCGATATTCTTCGTTCTTTCGTGAAATACTGGATTGACCATGATATGAAAAGCTACTTGATTGTCGCAATATAAAGGAATAGGAGTGATTGTGGGAATTCCCATCTCCTCAAGTAATATCTTTAACCAAACTATTTCACTTGTAACCACTGCCAAGGCTCTGTATTCAGCCTTTGCACTTGATCTGGATACGATAGATTGTTTTCTGCTTTTCTATGTTACAAGATTTCCTCCCACGAACATGCAGTAGCCGATGGTGGATCATCTATCTATGACATCTCTTGCCCAATTCGCATCACAGTAGCCATAAATCTTCATGTTGTGGTTGCTCTTCATAAGAATTCCCATTCCTGGTGTGCCCTTTAAATACTTAGAATTCTTTATGTTGCGTTCCAATCTTGAATCCTTGGAATATGCATCTATTGGCTGATTAAGCTCACGGCATAAGTGATATCTGGTCTTATGATGGTAAGGTAGATAAGCCTCCCTACAAGCCTCTAATATCTAGGAATATTTTGGAACATTTTTTCGTCATCTTTTGCTCCTATTGTGGATATAGGTGTAGCCGCGGGTTTTGCTCCAACCTTTCCAGTTTCCTGCAAAAGGTCAAGCACATATTTCTTTTGGCATAGGACCAGCCCTTTATGAGAGAATAGCTATATTTCTAAGAAATACTCTAGTTTTCCTAAGTCTTTGACCTAAAAAGTAGATTTAAAGAAAAGTTCTAACTTGATCAATACCATTCATATCACTTCCTGTAATGACTATATCATCTACATAAATGAGAACAATAGTGATTTCTTCATTGTTAACTTTAGTAAACATTGATAAATCACTAATGCATTTTTTGAAGTTATTACAAAGAATTACTGAACTTAATTTTGCATACTAGGTACAACAAGATTGTTTTAGCCTATAAATTGCTTTTTTAAGACGAGACACCTTACTGTTTGAATCCTCATTTCCTCTTCTAAGTCTCCTCGAGGGAAAGCATTCTTCATGTCCATTTGATATATTGGTCATCCTCCATTGATTGCAATTGACATCAAAACCATTATGGCTTTCGTTTTGGCAACGGGAGCAAAAGTTTCGATGTAGCCATAGGTTTGTGTGAATCCTTTAGCTAAAAGTCTTGTCTTGTAGCGTTCAATGGATCCATCACTTTTATACTTTATCTTGTATACCCATTTACACCCGACAGCCTTAGGGAAGAGTGGTTATCTCCCACGTCCCATTTCTATTTAGCACATCTAGTTCTTCAAGCATGGCTTGTTTCCATTCGGGTTTGGTATTTGCCTCATCAAAAGTCTTAGGTTCCTATGATGAGTCAATGCCTCTCAGAATCCTTGGTGGCTTAAGGAAGTATTAAAAAACTCGTCTGTTGATCCACTCAGAGGGAGGAAGCCTCAATCTGGTGGAACATCGAAGTCGAGGAGCTGGTGGAGAGGCCGGTCTGGTTTCTTCTTCGGATTCTTCTAAAGTAGGCAATCCTCCCCTTCTTCTCTTTCCTCAAAGGAGTTCTCTTGATTTTCGTGTTCATCCACTCCTCCCTCTTCGTTTCCTCCTCTTGAGTGTAAGTTCTCTTCATTGGATTCTTGAGAAACTAGGGGAGGATTAATGGGAATATCGCAGAAGATTCGCAAGTCATGGCTTGATGGATATTCTCCTTGTTTTCCCCTGAAAAAAGAATTTATTTTTTACAAATATCACATCCTTCGATGTGTATACTTTGTTAGAGTCGAGGTCAAAACAAATATATCCTTTTTGGAATGAAGCATAGCCAATAAAAACACATTTTCTTCCTTTGACATCTAACTTATCTCTAAACTGCCTAGGAATATGAACATAACAAATACATCCAACTCTAAGGTGAGAGAGATTTGACTTGTCTTTCTAAGCAACTCTAATGGAGATTTTCCATGGAGAACTCTAGTTAGAAGACGATTTATTAGATGTGCTACGGTACTAACCGCATCACTCCAAAAATGTTTAGACATATTAGCAAAGAACATGATAGCTCTAGCTACTTCTAGGAGACATCTATTTCTGCATTCGGTAACTCCATTTTATTGGGGAGTGTAGGGGCAACTAGTTTAGTAAACAATTCTATTTTCCTCTAAGAAATTTTTGAAATTGGTGCTCAGATACTCCCTACCATTATCTATACTATAGAATTTTAGTGTTAGCCTTATATTGTTTTGAGATATATTTGTAAAAGGACTTAAGGCTTTCATAAGTTTGCTCTTTTGATCTTAGCATATACGCCTATGTATATATAAACTTATGATCTATAAATGAGATAAAATATTTAAATCCCCTTCTAGATATCATAAGTGAAGTCTATATGTCCAAGTGAACAAGATCAAAAGGATTTTTATATTGAATTCACTACAAAAAAACAGGATTTTTGCGATAAATTTTGCGACGAAAATTTAGGAAAAATTCATCTCTAAATAATTTGCGACAAATTTATCGACAAAAATAATTCGTCGCAATTTTTTGTGACAAAAAATATCATATTTGTCGCAAATTAGCGACGGATATTATTTCGTTGCAACATTCGTCACAAAAATTAGCAGCAACAAAAACTTTTTTGTTGTAACTTTCCGACAAATTTTGCGACAAAAAATATTTGTTGAAAAATTATTCGCCGCAAAATTCATCGCAAAAATTAGCAACCAAAACTTTTTTGTTGCAACTTTTCGACACATTTTGCGACACAAAATATCTATTGCAAATCTATTCGTCGCAAAATTCGTCGTAAAAAATTAGCAATCAAAACTTTATGGTTGCAACTTTCCAACACATTTTGCGACAAAAAATATCTGTTGCAAATCTATTCGTCGCAAAAATTAGCAACCAAAATTTTTTTGTTGCAACTTTCCAATACATTTTTGCGACGAAAAATATTTATTGCAAAAATATTCGTCGCAAAATTCGTCGCAAAAATTAGCAACCAAAACTTTATTGTTGCAACTTTTTGACACATTTTACGACAAAAAATATCTGTTGCAAATCTATTCGTCACAAAATTCATCACAAAAATTAGCAACCAAAACTTTTTTGTTGCATTTTCAAACAAATTTTGCAACGAAAAAGATTTATTGCAAATATATGCGTCACAAAATTCGTCGGAAAAATTAGCATCGAAAATAAATTTGTTGCAATTTTGCGATGAATATTATCTGTCACAAATTAGCGACGAAAAATTATTGTCGCAAAATTGGCGATGAATTTTTTCGTTGCAAATTTTCAACAAAAATTTTTTTGTTGCTAATATTTACAACAAAATTTGCGACGAAAGATATTTCGTTGGAATTTGTGACAAATTATATTCATCGCAGAAGTGCGATGAATATTTATTTGTCGCTAATCTGCGATAAAATCAGTGACGAATTTAGCGACAATATGTGAAAAATTTAGCAACAAATTTTGCGACGAATATCAAAATTAGCGACGAATTTTGCGATGAATATCAAAATTAGCGACGAATCTGGAAAATTTGCAACAAAAAAATTTGATTTGTCTTTTTTTTGCACCAATTTTCCCTATATATCATATTCCTCCTTCATAATCTCAGCCAACTAGTTTATGAATTAAACCGCCAATGTCATCATCAACAAACTATCCAGGGTACCATCCAACAGCCAATAATATGAAATTTATCCAGTATCTACTCATCCAAACAACTAACCATCTAATAGTATCAATCAAATAATAATTATAAAAACACTGTCATCGTCATGAAATAATAATAAACAGTAAAAAATAAGTAACAAAATATCAAATATCTAGCAGTATGAACCAAATAATAATAACAAGTCTAATTAAATACAAGCGTGAAATAAAAATTGTTTCAAGAAACATTATCACCATGACCATCACCGTCACCATCACCGTCGCCATCACCGTCACCGTCACCAAGTATGTCATAATCATCATCACCATCATTTGGAGGAGATTGAAAAGGGGGAATCGAGCCTGAAGCGGAGACTAACTGAAGATGCTGCATTATAAACCTCTGTTGTGCGCGAAACTCTTCAAATTCATTGTCTCTTCGCCCGAATTCTACACGCATGGCTTGAAGTTCATTGTCGTTTCGTGCTAACTGCTCCTTCATGTGGCTGAGCTCTTGGGTCAATTGCATTAATTCTGTTCTTACTGGTGTTTGGATAGAAGAAGATAGACCACTGATTCTGCAAGTCCTACTCAACGAGCCCATCCTAAATACTCTTCCCTACTTCGCTCCACTAGTAGCCTCGAGCCATAAAGCCATATTATTAACAGATGGCTCAGACGTAGCAACATCATCACTACCACTGGAAACTTTCAGTACAAGCTGATCATATTTCTCATGCATTGTCAAAAGAGAAATTAGAAAAAAATTAAAATAACAATATAATAAAATATCTTACGAAAGAAATACAAGTGTCATAAAATTAGAAACAAAAAAATTTGTTAGTAAAAAAAATAGTTAAATAAACTCATCAGGTATATAAATAAAAAAACTATTGTGATAATATTTCAAAATTTACTACTTACGAATCTCTGCAAGGGAATATCACCTCTCGCGTATCTTCCCCCTCAACGTGTGAATATTGCATTGAAGGTACAACCGAATGTGCAACTGAAGGAGACGGTGAAGGTGCATCAATACAAAGCGAAGGGGCATGGGAAGGTGCAGTTGAAACCCCAGGTGACACTGAAGAGTTTGGTCTTGCATCAGAAGATCGTCTATACCCTCAACGTCGATACTGTCACAAGAGTTTGGTCTTGCAAGTAATGAAAATTGCATATTTATAAAAAATATAATAAACTATATGAAGAAACATACAATATTTAAATTGTCCTCCGAAATGATCTATATAAAAAAATATAGCGTATTAGCAAACAATATTTCGAAAATGAAACATGAGGCACTAAATATAATATACAAATTGAGAAACGAAATATGCAAATTTAAATGTATTTTCACATTCAAACAGTTAAATAAAATTTAATCTGATATTAGACAATTATAATAAATCTTAAGAAAACAACACTTACCGACGATCAAAAATCAAAATCATCATTGTCATTATCATCCTCATTATCAGATTCTTCAATATCAAATTCATTCTCATTTTCATCCTCATCTTCATCATCTGTCTCAAAATCAAATTCTTCATCACTAGCCTCATGAATTTCAGTTTGATCCATATCTATCATTACTCCACGTGGATCTCGTAATGTTGGAATAATATATTCCTCAATCTGAAACGTGTTGGCAACTTCCTCTTGTTGATATGCTATGTCTTCCCAACGTTCCTCAATTTTCTTTCGTGCTTTCGTTTTACAAACAGCCCACCAATCAATTTTGTCACGTTTCAAGCTAGGATATGATGCATAATATACTTAAATCGCTTGTTGTGCCAATACGAATGGTTCATATCTTTTATAAAAATTTTTATTATATATTTCGACCAAATTAAACTTTGGATGCACATCCATCCCTTTTACGGGGTCAAACCATTGGCACATAATTGTTATCCCCTCTAACTGAAAAATGCATATTTCATACATACTCTTCATCATATATAAACGATTTACCATAATAAGTCCAATTGTAGTAATTTAGAGTAAAAACAAATTTACAAATATGTTCCCTAATTTTATCATATACATGAAATTTGCGTTACCACACTTTTTACACGGATACCTTAAATTATTCCCATCCACAAACTCAACCTTACAAGTAACGAAATTCAAGAATTGTTCCACCCCAAAAATAAACTCATCAGTTAAATCACGACGATCAGGTAAATTTTTATTATACATCCAACCTCTTTCATTTTGCATTGTCGCTGTTTAAATAAAATTTATAAAATATTAATAAATAAAAGTATTAACAAAATATAGATTATATTGAAAAAAGAACATTAATAAGAAATAATTAACATTTAATAACAAAACTTTTAAAAAATATTAACATATATTCAGATAATTTAACAAAAATAAAAACGTTAATTGAAATTATTAAGACATACTATTTATACAAAATATTAAAAAGTAAATATATTCAAAATTTAACATTGAGTGGCAAAAAAATATAAAAATAATTTAAAACTATTGCATTTCTCGAAAATACAACATACATACATGCACAGTAGGAATAATGGATAAAAAAACAAAGAAAATAAAAGAATAAATGCGAAGAAAAAATATATACCTCAACCATTTTAATATCTACTTTTTTCCCCTCTACTTGAACAACACGTTCAATCAGAGCAAACATATCTACAATATAAAACCATTAATACTATTTATAATTAATCTAATGTTAAAATATATTATATAACATTAACAATATATATTAACTATATATAGTATTATATGTATAATAAATTTTTAAATATATAGAGAACATTATTCATTTAAAATTCTGCATTATATATATTACATATTATTACATATATATCATAAAACAATATATAAAATTATATAATTATAATTATCTTATAATTAACATAATTATAATATATAATATATATAATAAGTTAAAATATATATAATACATAAACTTCTAATATTATAATATATAATATGTTATAATATTATGTTATAAAGTTAAAATTAAAATATATAATATATTATAATATATATAACATATAAAATTATATATAAAAACTATAAATTAGTATATATTCTAGAATGTTTAAACTATAATATATAATACATGATAATATATACAATATATTAAATTATATATGTTAAAATTATAATATATAATGTTATATAATATTATTAAATTTATAACATATGATATATTATAATAAATAATATATAAATTTAATTATATAATATATAATTTCTAATAAAAAAAATTTTGCGCCAAGGGACGGTGAGACGCTCCCCTGCCCAGATCCGGTGGCAACACCGTCGGATCAGCCAAGGGGGAGGACCCTCCCCCGTGGGCCTCGATGAGGTCCTTCGCCGAGGCCCGTGGGGGAGAGAGCCTCCCCCACCCAGATTCAACCGTGCCGCCGCCGGATTGGGGCAAAGGGGGATCCCCCCTTTGTCGCCTCGGCGACCGAAGGGGAGGGCTGTCCCCTCCTCAGGTCTGGCTGTTTGCAGCCGAATTGGAGAGGGGAAATAGGCCCCTCCGTAGATCTGGCTGCTGCGGACGGATCTCGGAGGGGGGAGGCACTGTGGCACCTGTCCCTTTGTTCAAACAAAGTCGGGGGAGGGGCAATGCCCCTCCCCCGCCAAGATCCGGCGGCATTGAATTATTTTTTCGCTATCAGCGATGAATTATTTTTTCGTCGCTAAATTTCTCGACAAATTTTTCTTTTGTCGCTGAAATCAACGACAAATTTTTTTTTGTTGCTAAAATTGCACAGCATACAATTTGATTAAAAAATTCAGTGACAAAATTTATTTTTATCACTGAAATCAGCGACAAATTGGGTATTGGTCTCTGAAATCAGCAAAAAATTTTGTTTTTGTCACTAAAATTAAAGAAGATTCAAGTTTCAGCGATGAAATCAGCAACGAATGTACTTTCGTCGCACAAATCAGTGACAAATTATATTTTTTTCGCAGAAATCAATGACAAATTTCATTTTTGTGGCTGAAATCAGCGACAAATCTAATTTTTGTCGCTGAAATCAGCGACAAATCTGATATTTGTTACTGAAATCAACGATAAATTTTTTTTGTCACTAGAATTTGTTGGTTTTAAAATTTCAACAACAAAATCAGCAACAAATATACTTTCGTCTCTAAAATTAGCGACAAATTATGTTTTTGTCGCTGAAATCAGCAACCAAAATGCAATTTTGTCGCTAAAATCAGCAATAATATTGGTATTTGTCACGGAAATCTGAGACAATAAATTTTGGATCGCTAAAATTACGCAGATTGAAAAAATTTGTTTTAAAATTTAGCGACAAAGTTTATTTTCGTTGCTAAAATCAGCGACGAACAGTTGGTTCGTCACAGAAATCAGCGACAAACCCTTGGTTCCTCGTAGAAATCAGCGGCTAACAATTGGTTCGTCACAGAAATCAGCTACAAACCCTTGGTTCGTCACCAAATCCGCGACGAACTACGGTTTAGTCACTGAAATCAGCGACCAATTTTTGATTCATTGCTGAATTCAGCGACAAACTCTGAATTGGTCGCTGAAATCAGCGACGAATACATCTTTCGTCACGGATATTAGCGACGAACTAGTTATTCGTTGCTAAAATCCATGAGAATTCGTGATTCATCGTTGATTTCTATGGCGAATTATTCATTTGTCGCCGATTCTGCCATGGTCTCTAATTTTTGCAGTCAATTTTTGCGACAAACTCGAAGTTCGTCGCAAAATTTAGCAACGAACTTGATTATTGGTCGCAAATGTTCGACAAAAATTGTTTTTGGTCACAAAATTGGCGACGATAAAATTTGCTTCGTCGGTAATTCAGCGACGAAAAAGTATTTTTGTTGAAAATCTTTGACAATGTTGGTGACAAAATTTTAAATTTATCTACAGAATTAACTGAAACACTTTAATTTCCTCTATTAAACTACTAAATGAGATACAAATTATTAATTACTAAATTAATAACATTAAATAACAAAATTATAAACATAGATATTTTTATCTTGTTAATTATACATAACATTCTTTATATATTGATAAATGTATAATGACTTCAATGTCGGTCATTATTAAATTCATTTGTTTAACTCGATAAAATTTACTACCGCAAACAATACTACTTAATTACAATTTTTTATATCAAATGGTCAAAAAAATAAGCATTATTATTATGAAAAGTTATTATGACAAGATAATACTCATTCATTATATATCGAAAATCGATTTCATTATTTTAAAAATGTTAAAAAATTGGAACAATTTGAAAAAGTTACATAAGTCAGTGAATGAGCAATTGATCTATAATACGAAGAAGAGAATTAAATATATTAACGACGAATTTAGCAACAAATAACTCGATTTGGCCAATCAGCAACAAATTTAGCGACAACTTTTAAAAATTTTGCGACGAGGAGAGTATTTGTTGCTATTTAGCGACAAATATGCCGATCATTTTTTTTCGTCATACTATTAGCAACGAATTCTAATTTTTGTTGCACATTTAGTAATGAAAAAAATTTTTTTGTTGTAAATTAGCGACAAATTTTATAACAAAAACATATTATTACTAATTTAGTATCGAATTAATCTTTCATCGTAAATTTAGCGACGAAATTATGTTTTGTCGCTAAATTAGCGACGAACTTTCTTTTTTGTTTTAGATTTAGCGACGAATTACTAATTCGTCATAAAATTAGCGACGAATTTACCGTTATCGCTAAAATAGCAACGACTATTTTTTCGTTGCAAAGTTCGTTGGAAATTGCGATGAAAAAAATTTTCATTGCTAAATTTATCACGAATTAGCAACAACAAAAATTTATCGCTAAATTTCGTCGTAAAAACCGTGTTTTTTTGTAATGGTTTCAGAAATAAAATAATACATTCGGATTTCCTTTCCAAAAATGCAAACTTCACAATATCTATAGGTATAATTTTTTTATGGGAATAGACATTTCAAAGTTTGTATACTAGGATGACCTAATCTAGCATACCAAAGGAGGTAATTTTCCTCTTGGCTTGCAGTAAATACAAGACTATCTTGTTCCCAAAAATACAAAGAGAGTTCAATTTTGGCATATATTGTTGAAATTTAAATATAGCAAGCTAAGAATGAATAAAGAAACTTCAAGAATTTAATTGAGAATTCAAAGAGAGTTTACATGCAATGAAGGCATGTTTTTCATACCTTCCAAAGAAACATATAAGCCCTATTTATAGAAAACAAGAAGAGGGGCAAGGAGATTAGAAAAGAGAGAGAGGAGAGGGCATTGTGCCCTCTCCAATTATGGCCGTTGGGGCTGTCCCCAACGGCTAGTTTTACTAGCCGTTGGGGACAGCCCCAACGGCTGTTTTTTGCTAGCCGTTGGGGGACCTGATGGTCCCCCATTTGCTGGCCCGGGCTGGGCCCGAAGGGCCCAGCCCGAACAATCCGGGCAAGGCCCATTTAGGGCCCAACTTAGAAACCTTAAAGGGATTACAATGAGAATGAAAAATCTACACAAATTAAAACTATACATTTAGACTTCATTCCCTTAGGACATAAACCCTAATTGTCCTTTATTTCAACACTCCCCCTCAAGTTGGGTGTGTATGTATCTATGACACCCAACTTGACCATATTTTTATGTATGTGATTGGCGGTTCCTGACTTGGTGAAGATATCCGCTACTTGATCATCACTTCGTGTAAAGCTTGGAGTGATGAGTTTTTCTTCAAACTTTTGTCTCACAAAGTGGCAATCCACCTCGATGTGCTTTGTTCTTTCATGAAAAACCGGATTTGAGGCTATGTGAATAGCCGATTGATTATCACAATGGAGTCGGATTGGAGTAGGAACAGAGAACCCTAGTTCTTCAATTAGAGCCTTTAACCAAACCATCTCACTTGATGCGGCTGCCATTGCTCTATATTCAGATTCGGCACTTGATCTTGACACCACATGTTGTTTTTTGCTTTTCCAAGATACTAGATTTCCTCCAACAAACATGCAATATCCTGTGGTTGATCGTCTATCTTCTGAGTCTCCAGCCCAATCTGCATCACAATATCCTACAATTTGTGAGTTGTTGTTCTTCTTCATCCAAACTCCCATGCCGGGTGTACCCTTTAGATAATGGAGGATTCTTTCGGTGGCTCTCCAATGCTTTCTTTTTGGCTTGTGCATATGTTGGCTAACTTGACTCACGGCAAAGGAGATGTCCGGTCTCGTTATGGTGAGGTAGATCAATTTCCCTACGAGCCTTTGATATCTTGGTTCATCCTCATAATCTTCATCATCATCCTTGAGGCCACAAGAGGAGCTAATGGGACTACAAGCGGGCTTGGCACCTAACTTCCCGGTTTCCTGCAAGAGATCAAGCACATACTTCCTTTGTGATAGAACAAACCCATTTGGACAATAGGCGAGTTCTATCCCTAAGAAGTACTTTAGTTTCCCTAAGTCCTTAATATCAAATTTTGTTTGTAAGAAACCTCTTACTTGGTTGATTAAATCTAAATCATTACCGGTTATGATTATATCATCTACATAAACTAATACTATAATGATTTTTCCATCTAGTTTCTTAACGAAGAGAGAAGTGTCGCTATTGCATTTTTTGAAATCATGATCAAAAAGAGTTGAGCTAAGTTTGGCATACCAAGCTCTTGGAGATTGTTTGAGACCATAGATTGCTTTCCTAAGTTTGCAAACTTTGTTGAGTTGCTGAGAAAAGCCAGGTGGAATCTCCATGTACACTTCTTCTTCCAGATCACCTTGAAGGAAAGCATTGGCTACGTCCATTTGAAACATTGGCCAAGAGTGATTGATTGCAAGGGACATCAAGACTCGAATTGTGTTCATCTTGGCCACCGGAGCATACGTTTCCTTGTAATCTACTCCATAAGCTTGAGTGAAGCCCTTTGCCACTAATCTTGCTTTGTATCTATCAATGCTTCCATCACTTTTGTGCTTGATCTTATAGATCCATTTACATCCTACTGCCCTTTTTCCTTTAGGAAGAGATGATAACTCCCAAGTTCCGTTTCTTTCTAAGGCTTCTAGCTCATCTTTCATTGCTTGGATCCATTGAGGAAGTTGTTTGGCTTCTTCAAAGTTTCTAGGCTCTTGATGAAGGTCTAAGTTCTTGATGAATTTTTGATGGCTACAAGACATGTTAGCAACCGAATAATATTGGGAAATGGGGTGAGATGTTACCTTTGAGTTATAGAAAACTCTTTTGTTGATCCATTCTGAAGGAGGGAGCCTAAGCCTTGTTGATCTTCGAAGAGGAGGAGGAGGCGGCTGCTCAATGCTTTGTTCTACTTCCTCTATAACTTGCCCTTGATCTAAGTTGTCTCCCCCTTCCTCTTGGATGGATTCATGATCAGAATGAGATGAGGTTGATTGTTCTTGAGTTGGATCATTTTCAGCTTGGATTGGTTGTTCTTCTTCTTCATTTTGATGAGAGGTTTCTTTGATTGAGGGAAGGACTACATTCCAATGGTCTTGTGCTCCTCTTTCCTTTGGTTGCTCTTGATCCTCTTTTCCTGCAAAATAAGGTTCTTTTTCTACAAATATCACATCCTTGGATGTGTATAGCTTTTTGGTTAGAGGATCATAACATTTATATCCTTTTTCAAAGGTAGAGTATCCTAAAAATACACATTTTCTCCCTCTTTCATCTAGTTTATTTCTAAAGTTTTCTGGTACATGCACATAACAAATGCACCCAAAAACTCTTAAGTGTGAGATACTAGGTTTTCTTCCTAGGAGTAGTTCTAAAGGGGATTTTCCTTCAAGCACTTGAGAGGGCATAAGGTTTATAAGGTGTGCAGCGGTTTTAATGGCTTCACTCCAAAACTTTTTAGGTATATTGGAGTGAAACATCATAGCCCTAGCCGTTTCTAGTAAGTGTCTATTTTTTCTTTCGGCAACTCCATTTTGTTGAGGAGTGTAAACACAAGACTTTTGATGAATAATTTCCTTTTCTTCTAGAAAATCTTCAAGTGCATGGCTAGTGTATTCCCCCCCATGGTCCGATCTAAGGATTTTGATATTTGCATTGAATTGCTTGGTCACATATCTATAATAGCTCTTAAGTGCTTCAAATACCTCTGATTTGGCCGTTAATAAGTACACCCAAGTGTATCTAGTTTTGTGATCAATGAAGGTTACAAAATATTTAAAGCCATTATGAGATTCCATGGGTGAAGTCCACACATCGGTATGAATGAGTTCAAAGGCATTTTCATATATTGTATTTGAGATTGGATAGTACACTTTGGTTTGTTTTCCAAGAATACAAGCTTTGCAATGCCTATTTTCTATTTTTTGACTTGGAAATAGGCGTTTCAAAGCTAAATCTCCCGGGTGACCTAGACGGGCATGCCATATAGAAAACGCTTGACTTTGAACTCCAAAAGCTTGATTTTCTTGCTCCAAAAAATATAAGTTGTTCCTCCTAGACCCCTTGCCAATCAAGTGATTCGTTTTGAGATCCTGAAAGATAACTTGGTTAGGATCAAAAGTGGCTTTGCAATTATGGTCTTTGGTAATTTTGCTAATAGACATGAGGTTAGAGTTGAATTTTGGTACATATAACGCTTTAGTTTTCTTTCCTAGGAGTTCAACTTCACCTAGATGATCAACTTTTAGTTTTTGACCATTAGCAACCTTGACAATCTTATAACTAGATAGAGGAATGAATTTCCTAACTTTGTCTTTATCTTTTACCATGTGATTGTCACAGCCCGAATCAATCAACCATTTATTTAAATGAGATGAGTTCAAGTTGTTACCGGAGTGAAGGGCAACTTGGCTAAGGAGCTTTTTCATCTCTTTTTGCATCTCCTCCATCTTGGATTCGAGTGCAGCCACTTGGGAGACTTGTTGAGCATGAGCTGGTTGTTCCACCTCCTTCTTGTTGTTCTTTGGGCGCAAATT
The DNA here is from genome assembly GCA_033439265.1 of Dillenia suffruticosa. Taxonomy (NCBI): domain Eukaryota; kingdom Viridiplantae; phylum Streptophyta; class Magnoliopsida; order Dilleniales; family Dilleniaceae; genus Dillenia; species Dillenia suffruticosa. Next base: position 16,953,430 of record JAVTVX010000029.1, read on the forward strand.
AGGGTGGAGAAACCAGCACCTTTCCCTTTTGTGGCCGGGCTTCTTGCAATTTGTGCAAACATCCTTTTTAAAGAAATTTTGAGCTTTGTTGACCATGTGATCATCTTGAACAGCCTTGAAGGCTTGGGCTTCGGATTTGAGCTTGGTAGACTCCTCTAGCCTCATGCTAGTCTCGGCCCTTTGAATCATAAATTGAACTTCTTGGAATGAAGGGAAAATCTTCATTCTAAGGATTTCTTGACGAATTGGAGCATATTCATCTCCAAGACCCATAAGAAGACCAAAGGTCATGTCTTCATCATTTCTTTGAAGAATGGTCTTGAGATTAGAAGTTGGAGGCCTAAGAATATTAAGCTCATTCCAAAGATCCCTATATTCCCCAAAGTATTCGGGAAGAGTTTTACCTCCTTTTTGAATCTTGAAGATTTTTCTTTTGAGCTCAAAGATTCGTCCGGTGTTGGTCTCTTGCCCATATAGAGCATGCATTTGATCCCACAAAGCCCTTGCATTTGGAATACAAGTAGCCATTGCTTTGTGGGTTTTGTCAAGAGACATTTGAAGTAGCACCACCACTTGATCATCTTGCTTCTTCCATGATTTGAATGTAGGGTTGGCATCATCTAAGGGATCCTCCAATATGTGATTTTCAAGATTGAAAAAGTTCAAGGATCTCTTGATGGTGTCTTGCCAAGCATTGTAATTTGATGAATCTAAGAGAATGGAAGTAAACATGGAAGTACTAATTTGTGGTGGAGGATTACCAACACCGGAAGATGAAGGTATCGAAGATGGCTCTGATACCATGTTGAAATTTAAATATAGCAAGCTAAGAATGAATAAAGAAACTTCAAGAATTTAATTGAGAATTCAAAGAGAGTTTACATGCAATGAAGGCATGTTTTTCATACCTTCCAAAGAAACATATAAGCCCTATTTATAGAAAACAAGAAGAGGGGCAAGGAGATTAGAAAAGAGAGAGAGGAGAGGGCATTGTGCCCTCTCCAATTATGGCCGTTGGGGCTGTCCCCAACGGCTAGTTTTACTAGCCGTTGGGGACAGCCCCAACGGCTGTTTTTTGCTAGCCGTTGGGGGACCTGATGGTCCCCCATTTGCTGGCCCGGGCTGGGCCCGAAGGGCCCAGCCCGAACAATCCGGGCAAGGCCCATTTAGGGCCCAACTTAGAAACCTTAAAGGGATTACAATGAGAATGAAAAATCTACACAAATTAAAACTATACATTTAGACTTCATTCCCTTAGGACATAAACCCTAATTGTCCTTTATTTCAACATATATAAAGCTTTAGTTTTCTTGCCTAGGATTTCAATTTCACCTAGATATCAACTTTTAGTTTTTGACTATTAGCAATATTGACAATCTTATAACTAGATAGAGGAATGAATTTTCTAACTTTGTCTTTATCCTTTACCATGTGATTGTCACAGCCCGAATCAATCAGCCATTTATTTAAATGAGATGAGTTCAAGTTGTTATCAGAATGATGGGAAACTTGGCTAAGGAGCTTTTTCATCTTTTTTTGCATGTCCTCCATCTTGGATTCGAGTGCAGCCACTTGGGAAACTTGTTGAGCATGAACTGGTTGTTCCACCTCCTTGTTGTTCTTTGGGTGCAAAATAGGGTGGAGAAACCAGCACCTTTCCCTTTTGTGGCCGAGTTTCTTGCAATTTGTGCAAACATCCTTTTTAAAGAAATTTTGAGCTTTGTTGACCATATGATCATCTTGGACAGCTTTGAAGGCTTGAGCTTCGGATTTGAGCTTGTAGACTTCTCTAGTCTCATTCTAGTCTCGACCTTTTGAATCATAAATTGAACTTCTTGGAATGAAGGGAATATCTCATTCTAAGGATTTCTTGATGAATTGGAACATTTTCATCTCCAAAATCCATAAGAAGACCAAATGTCATGTCTTCATCATTTCTTTGAAGAATGGTCTTGAGATTAGAAGTTGGAGGCCTAAGAAGATTAAGCTCATTCCAAAGATCCCTATACAAAGTATTCGGATAGGGTTTTACCTCCTTTTTGAACCTTGAAAATTTTTCTTTTGAGCTCAAAGATTCATTCGGTGTTGGTCTCTTGCCCATATAGAGCATGCATTTGATCCCACAAAGGCCTTGCATTTGGAATACAAGTAGCCATTGCTTTGTAGGTTTTGTCAAGAGACATTTGAAGTAGCACCACCACTTAATCATCTTGCTTCTTCCATGATTTGAATATAGGGACGGCATCATCTAAGGGATCCTCCAATATGTGATTTTCAAGATTGAAGAAATTCAAGGATCTCTTGATGGTGTCTTGCCAAGTATTCTAATTTGATGAATCTAAGAGAATGGAAATAAACATGGAAGTACTAATTTGTGGTGGAGGATTACCAACACCGGAAGACGAAGGTATTAGAAACCTGCTTTGATACCATATTGAAATTTAAATATAGCAAGTTAAGAATGAAGAAAGAAACTTCAAGAATTTAATTGAGAAATCAAAGAGAGTTTACATGCAATGAAGGCATGTTTTTTCATACCTTCCAAAGGAACATATTAACCCTATTTATAGAGAACAAAAAGAGAGAGAGAGAGTTGAGAAAAGAGTGGGAGGAGAGGGCATTGTGCCCTCTCCATTTCTAGCCATTGGGGATAGCTCCAACGGCTATTTTTTGCTAGCCGTTGGGGGACCTTTTGGCCCCCCATTTGCTGGCCCGAAGACTACTGGCAAGGTCCATTTAGGGCCCAATTTGGAATCCTAAAAGGGATTACAATTATAACAAAGGAAAAGAAAAATTCTGCCTAGATTAGAGCTATACATTTAGACTTTATTCCCTTAGCATATAAACCTTATTCATCCTTTATTTCAATAGTAGTGTCTCTCAGTAGAACTCATGAAATAGTATATCAATGTAAGTCAAGTGTAGTATAAACTGAAAATTTTAATTATGAGGGGATGAGTATAATCCACATTAGGGTCCAAATTGGGTTTAGTGCAGTACCTCAATGTAAGTCAAGTGTAATGTTATGACACCCGGGTCGAGCTCAGGTATCACAATGCCCGAGCTCTAGCTCGATCTAGTTTAGGTGAGCTCGTCAAGCCCATAATTCTAGAGCTCGAGCTCGACTCGAAGTGTCATTGAGGAGCTCGAGCTTGAGTGATACAAGCCTGGCAACACTTGATTGAGCCCAAGCCCTAGTCTAAGCCAGTGATGATACCAAAACCTGAACCCGAGCTCAAACTCGGGATCATACTCGAGCTCAAGATTGGCAAATCTAGTTCAAATTTTGGTTCCCTGTTGGGTAAATTCAAGTTCCCCATAAAATGGGCAAAATTTTGCCTAAGTTCATAATTGTCTAAATTTCCAATTTCAAAACTGATAAATCTCCCCTGTTTTTTGGACATTCCAAATCCAAACCTACTTATAAAATTAAATAAAATCCAAATCTTAATTGAATTCAATCACAATCTTGTTTGCAGCCATGCAAAAATTAAATAAAATTCATAACAACTACTGAATAAGTCCAACCACATGTCTCCAACCATACAAATCTAAACTAGTTATATATTACATTTATAACAATCCCTTCGAATAAAAATATATCAAATCATAATAACAACATGATATAAGATAAATAAAGGTAGTCAAATCAACTCTAACAATAGCATCTTCCAACATCATCCTCCAACACCTACCAATAACAAAATTCAGAAAATAAATCTTTCCAACAGCAACATTCGAAAAATAAAATCATATCAAATAAACAGCTGTTTAGCAACATCCTCAACATCCTTCAGCACTCAACAACTCAATCTACACGAGTCATAAGCGTTATAAAATAAAATTATGCCAACAATAAAAATAAATTTGTTGATATGATTATTTACTTACTTTTTGTTGGACATACAAGCGGAATTTCCTTCATCATAATGATATCTTTCTGCATATAACAAAAATTACTATATTAGCAACATATCACACTTACAAAATCTTGCTTTTCTTATAAAAAACTTTTCACTTTTGTTAAAAATATTACACTCAAAATAAGATAAAGGAGATCTGAATTGATTATGTTTCTATTGCAATAAGTGAAATAATAAACAATAAAAAAATAAAAATACTAACAAACAACATAATAATTGTGGGGCATGAAAGGCTTACTTGGTCTGCACACTTTAAAGCAAAATGAAGCTATGAGCAAAAGTCTAAGCAAGCACTTGCCAACTGACATAGGAGGAAAGCATGTAAATAAAAAATTTCTGCAAATTGAACATTAATAGTAATAGAAATAGGATTGAAGGAAAAGATATGGAAGAGGGGAAACCAGAAAGTATGAAATAGGATTTAAGAAAAGAAAGAATTGGTACTGCTCCCCTGTAAAGTTTTCATTAGAAAGTAATGTCAATTGCATGGCTATGATTTTGCATCAAGATCATATGTATCAGTTCATGATTGGTTAATGGAAAATTCAGAACACAACCCAATTAAATAGCGTCTCTATAAAGGAATCTATTCATCACTCTGAATGATTGATTTAACTGTTGAAAAGAAGGATAACTCAACCCATCTTTATCACCAACCAAGTGCATCTACTTAGAAGCCCAAAAATCAGCCTATATTGTCCAGCATGCATGACCAATTTAGGCAGCCTAAACCAGCTCAAAATACATTCAAAAATAGGTCCAAGGAAGCCCAAAAGTTTGGAGAAAAGTCTAGGAAGCAAACCCAAATAGGTAAGGCCAGTTTGGGCAGTATATATTTCAACAGTAAAAAAACTAGCTGGTGGAATTCTTTGGGGTTTAAGCTCCAATAGGAATATTGCTTTTCAATCACTATCTACTGGCTATTTTTTTCTTTTCTCTATAAATAGAGTCTCATTGTATCCCCTAAAACTATGATTCAATGCTCTCAATCACCAATGTATTCTCTCATTGTTTTTCAATAAATTCAGAATTTATTTCATACTTTCTTTGTCTTTAGACTTTGATATTTTAACATGGTATCAGAGCAAATTTCGACCCCTTCCTCTTCAAGATTGGGTGACCCTCCACCTTCCATCAACATCACCCAATTCCAAAATATTTCCTCCATTCAATTAAAAGGAGGAAATTACTATCAGTGGGTTAGTGTGATGAGAAGGGCTTTAAATCTTTACAATCTAGAAGGTCACATTCTTGATGAGCCACTTGAAGACTCCGATCCAAACTTTAGAGTGTGGAAGAAGAGGGATGATCATGTATTCTTTCTACTTCTTAACTCCATGGATGAAACTCACAAGGCCATGGTGACGTGTGCTCCAATTGCCAAAGTAATATGGGACACAATGTTCTCGATCTATGGTCAAGAGTCCAACCTTGGAAGAATTTTCGAACTCAAAAGGCAAATTGCAATCATCAAGAAAGAAGGAAAAACACTTCCTCAATATTTTGGAGATCTCACCGACATGTAGAATAAGCTAATGACTCTTCGGTCGGACTCCATCGATCTAAAGATCATTCAAGAAAGAAGGGAGGAAGACAAAATCTTCTCTTTGCTCATGGGGCTAGATGAGTCATACACACATCTTCGGCAAGAAATACTTCGAATGAAGGAATTTCCTTCATTTGGAGAGGTTCAAAATATGATTCAACGTGCCAAAATTAGCATGCGAATTGAGGAAAGCTCAAAGCAAAGGATGGAAGTTCATGGCTTTGCGGCTGCCCATGAAGAACTCATGGCTGCCAAGGTGCTTCAAATGCCCAAAAGAGATGTATGCTCTCATTGCAAGAAGAAGGGTCATACAAAAGACAAATGTTGGCACTTGCATCCATGCTTGAGGCCAAAATCATTCAAGCCGAGAGATCAAAGTTCTGTCCTCACTTCTTCAAGCTCCGGCCCTCTTGCCATGGCCCAACAAGCTGTCACTCAAATGCCCTCTATGGTCGAGATAGCAGCCCTCAAAGCCAATCTTGAAGACGCAAGAAAGAGGCTACAACAACTCACCCCCTTTGTTGGTACAATTCAAAAACCCTCTACTCATTTAAATTCTGAAAATTTTTTCATTGATTCGGGCACCGATCATCATATGGTTAGGGATAAATCAAAAATCAAATGTTTTAAAAAACTCTCTAACCATAAGATTGTTCGGGTGGCAAATGGGCAAGGTTTGAAAGTGAGCCATATTGGGGAAATCGATATTTTTGGAAAAACAACCGATGCTTTATATGTTCTCCACTTACTTCAAACTTGTTGTCTATAGGGAGAATCACTAAGGATAAAAAATGTAGGGTTGTTTTTTATCCAATTTCTGTCTCTTTTCAGAACCTTAAGTCGAATCAATTGATTGGAAAGGGTACTAGAAGAGGAGACCTCTACTTTTTGGATCAAGAACAATATGCATTCACTGCTCGCGTCAAGGAAGACTCATCTCTTTGGCATGTGCAATTAGGGCATCCTAGTAATCGAGTTTTAAAACGTCTATTTCTAACTTTAAATTTTGATAATAGACATTGAAAAGTTTGTATTTTGGCAAAGGAAACCCGAACAATGTACCCAAGTTCTAAAACAATATATGAAAATGCATTTGATTTAGTACATTCTGATATTTGGACTTCTCCTATCTTCTCACACTTAGGATACAAATATTTCATTACTTTCATTTACCATAAGACTAGATACACTTGGATTTACCAGTTGAACAGCAAGGACCAAGCTCTTGAAGCTCTCAAGAGCTATGTAAAATATGTAACCAAGCTTTATAATGCCAACATAAAGGTCCTTAGATCAGATCATGGGGGAGAGTACACAAGGCACAACTTCAAGAACTTTCTCAAAGATCATAGCATTATTCATCAAATGTCTTGTGTCTAACACCCCAACAAAATGGGGTATCCAAGAGGAAAAATAGACACATTTTGGAAACCACTAGAGCCATGATGTTCTATGCAAACGTACCCAAAAAGTTTTGGTGTGATGCAATCAAAACGGCTGTCCATGTTATAAATCTAATACCCTTAGAAGCATTAAAGGGCATGTCACCTCTAGAAATGCTTTTAGAAAGGAAACCTAAGGTAACACACCTTAGGACATTTGGTTGTGTGTGTTATATTCATATACCATCTCATATGAGGGATAAGTTAGATCACAAGGGTAGAAAATGCCTATTCCTAGGTTATGCTTCTTTTGAAAAAGGATATAAGTATTATGATCCAAGTACTAATCGAAAATATACATCCAAGGATGTGATCTTTTTAGAGGAAGAACTCTTTTTTGTAGGAGAAGAAACACCCAAAGCATCAAGCAAAGAAGATTCTCCTAGCACATGGAATTTCTTGCTCCCTTCAGATCAACCATCTCCATCGATTAAAGAAGGCACCTCCCATGAGACTAGTGATCACTCTCAAAGTGTTGAAGAAGGATCAAACTCCATAGAAGAGAAGGCAGCTCACACTTCAGGGGGAGAGCAAGAAACGAAACAAGAGGAGCCTTCAGAACAAGTTATGGATGAATCCGTTGAGCCCGATGCACCACCTCCCCAACTTAGGTGATCCACGAGACTTAAGGTCCCTCCATCGGAATGGATCAACGGAAGGGTTTATTATAACTCAACAGTAACATCACATCCCATTTTCGATTACTATACTACCTCACACGTTTTTTTGAGCCACCAAGGCTTCTTGAGTGGCATAAATAAAGAACATGAGCCTAGAACATTTGATGAAGCATCTAAGGATCCAAGGTGGAGAAGGGCAATGAAGGAGGAGCTAGATGCCTTGACCAAGAATGGTACTTGGGATATCACCTCTCTACCCAAAGGCAAGCGAGCTGTAGGATGCAAATGGGTGTACAAGATCAAATACAAGAGCGCTGGGTCAATCAAAAGGTTCAAGGCAAGACTTGTGGCTAAGGGATTTATACAAGCTTATGAGATAGACTACAAGGAAACTTATGCTCCCGTTGCCAAAATGAACACAATAAGAGTCTTGATGTCTCTTGCAGTGAACCATGGATGGAGCATATTTCAAATAGATGTAGAAAACGCGTTCCTTCAAGGAGATCCCAAAGAAGAATTGTACATGCAACTTCCTCAAGGGTTCCAACAACAAGGAGGAAACGTGTGCAAACTACGCAAGGCTATCTACGGGTTGAGGCAATCCCCAAGGGCATGGTATGCAAAATTAAGTCACGCTTTTTTTAATAGTGAATTTGTTAAATGCCATAGCGACTCATTTATTTTTATTAGAAAATGTTGAAATAAAGCATAATTGGGTTTCTTAGTTCTCCCTAAGCCCTAAAGAGAAGTCATTCAATGAGCTTCAGATTTATTGCCCCTAAGTTGGTTATTCTTTGAGTCATTTGTTCTTTTGTTTTTTTTTCAATCCATTTGTAAGGCCCTAAATGGGCCTGGCCCGCGGGTTTTGGGCTGGGCCCGAAGGGCCCAGCCAGGGCCAGCAAATGGGGGACAAAGGGTCCCCCATTGGCTAGACAAACTAGCCGTTGGGACTGTCCCAAAGGCTAGTAAAGCCCTCTCCTCCCTCTCATTTTCTCTAAGTTCTCTTCTTCTCTTCTTTCTCTATAAATAGAGGAAAAATTCCCTTTTGTAAAGTATGAAACAATGTTTCAACTACTTGTATACTTTCTTTAAGATATCAATTAAATCTTTGAAGTATTCATTCATAGTTTGTTGCTTGCTTCTTTAAAATTTCAATAGAAAAAACAATGATAAAATAGTGATAGCCTTAGTTTACGTAGATGATATCATCACTGTTAAAAATAAGGGAGAAGATGAAGATAAGTCTCAAGGTATTCAACTTGAAAATATGATAATGTCATAAACATTGGGCCTTTTATTTTTTAATGTTCAGAATTTGGCAACATATTTATGACCCAAAATACATTAAAAAACAAGCCCAATGAAGCCCAAAAGTATGGAGAAAAGTCTAAGAGGTAAACCCAAATAGCTAGGGGCAGTTTGGGCAATGTATATTCCAACAGTCCAAAAACTAGCTGTTGGAATTCCTTGGGGTTTGAGCCCCAACGGGAATATTGACTTTGTTCTCTCTCTACTGGCTATTTTTCTCCCTTTGCCTATAAATAGAGCTATTGCTCTCCTTGTAAAATTAAGAGGAAGATAATCTCTCTTCCTTTGTATCATTCTACTACATCAATAAAAACCAGAAATTTATTAGATTTCTCTCTCTTCTTAGTCAAAAATCCAACATGGTATCAGAGCAAACATCGACTCCGGGGTTGGGAAATTCTCTTCCTCAAATCTCTTCCTTTCAAATCCAACTTTTCTCCCAAATTATTCTAAGCTCAACCAATTACTTCCAATGGGCTAGTCATATCAGAAGATCTCTCAATGGAGCAAAACTTCTGTCTTTCATTACAAAAGATCCTATGGAACGGCTAGACCCACGATTTGATGAATGGAAGGAGCTGGATGATCAAGTGTTCCTATTGCTAACAAGCTCCATGGATCAAGCACACAAAAATATGGTAATGTGCTGTCCGAGTTCCAAATCCTTATGGGAGCAAATGTATGGGTTATATGGTCAGGAATCAAACTTGAGCAGAATATTTGAAATACAAAAAAGGATTGCGGCCATCCAAATGGAGGAGAAATCAATTACACAATTGTTCGGAGAACACGAGGACTTGTGGAATGAGCTTAACACATTGAGACCTCTCACAAGTGATATAAAAGTGCTGCAAAAGAGACAAGATGAAGACAAGGTGTTTTCATTGCTCTCATCACTCAATGAGTCATTTGTACAACTTCGACAGGAAATTCTTCGAATGAAAGAATTTCCATCATACCAAGAGACTCGATTTATGATTCAAAGAGCTGCAGCTTCTCAAAGGCTTGAAGAAAGCAATCAGTCCAAAAGTGAAGTTCATGGGTTCTCCACAAAGCAGAATGAGCAAGCTGCAAATAAGGCTCATCAGGGAATAAAAAAGGTGTGTTCTCATTGCAAAAAGTTGGGACATACCAAGGATGGTTGCTGGTTTCTTCATCCTAACCTTAAACCTGAGTTCATCAAGAAAAAAGAGCAAGAGAGGAGGGAGCAAAATGCTCAACCAGCTGCAAACAAAGCAAATCTGACATCTCAAAAATTAGGAAAATCCTCCTCGGGTACTTGCTCTAACTCATCTGTTACTTCTTCAAAATGGTTGATAGATTCAGGTTGTGATCACCATATGGTCAAAGATAAGCAAAATTTTCAGAATCTTGAACCTCTCCTAGAACCTAAAATGGTTAAAGTTGCGAATGGACATAATTTCAAAATTAAGCAAATTGGGGATGTTGAAATATTTGGAAGAAATCAAAGGCCTTATATGTTCCTCAATTTACCTCTAATCTTATGTCCATTGGACAAGTCACTAAGGACTTAAATTGCAAAGCTATTTTTGACCCTCATTCTGTTGTTTTTCAGAATTTGGAGACGAATCAAGTGATTGGTAGTGGTTCTATGCAAGATAACTTGTATTTTTGGAAACAAGATAGTTTTGTATTTTCCGCAATCCGAGAGGAAAGTTACCTCCTTTGGCATGCTAGATTAGGTCATCCTTCTATGCAAGCTCTGAAATGCCTATTCCCATCAAAAAATTGTAGTGATAGACATTGTGAAGCATGCATTTTTGGAAAGGAAACCCGAATGTATTATCCTATTTCTGAAACTCAATATAAAAAGCCTTTTGATCTTGTTCACTCGGATGTATGGACTTCACCTATGATATCTAGAAGGGGATTTAAGTATTTTATCTCATTTATAGATCATAAGTCTAGGTATACATGGGTGTATATGCTAAGATCAAAAGACCAAGTTTATGAAGCCTTCAAGTCCTTTTACAAGTATATTATAAAACAATATGAGGCCAACATTAAAATTCTTAGGACAGATAATGGTGGGGAATATATGAGCACCAATTTCAAAAATTTCATTGAGGAGAATGGAATTATTCATCAAACTAGTTGTCCCTACACTCCCCAACAAAATGGAGTTGCCGAACGCAAAAATAGACATCTCCTAGAAATAGCTAGAACTATCATGTTCTTTGCTAATATGCCTAAGCGTTTTTGGAGTGATGCGGTTAGTACCGCAGCTCATTTAATAAATCGTCTTCCAACTAGAGTTCTCCATGGAAAATCTCCATTAGAGTTGCTTAGAAAAGACAAACCAAACCTCTCTCACCTTAGAGTTTTTGGGTGTATTTGTTATGTTCATATTCCTAGGCAGTTTAGAGATAAGTTAGATATCAAAGGAAGGAAATGTGTTTTTATTGGGTACGCTTCATTCCAAAAAGGATATATTTGTTTTGAACCTGACTCTAACAAGGTATACACATCGAAAGATGTGATATTTGTAGAAAATGAATTCTTTTTTGCAGGAGAAAAAAATGAAGAAAATTCATCAAGCAATGACTTGCGAATCTTCTGCGATGTTCCCATAAATCCTCCTCTGGTTCCTCAAGAATCCAATGAAGAGAATTCACTTTCAGGGGGAGAAAACGAAGAGGGAGGAGTGGATGAGTCTGAAAATGAAGAGAACTCTTCCGAAGAAAGAGAAGAAGGCGAGGGATTACCTACCTTAGGAGAATCCGGAGACGAAACTAGACTGCCCTCTCCGCTGGCTCCTCCACTTCGACGTTCCACCAGATTGAGGCTTCCTCCCTCAGAGTGGATCAACAGAAGAGTTTATTACAATTCTAAGGTAACTCACTATCCTATTTCAAATTACTATTGTGTATCTAATACTTCCTCAAGCCATCAAGGGTTCTTGAGTGGCATTGACTCATCACAGGAACCTAAGGATTTTGATGAGGCAAATACCAAACCCGAATGGAGACAAGCTATGCTTGAAGAACTAGATGCATTGAATAAAAATGGGACGTGGGAGATTACTACTCTCCCTAAGGGAAGAAAGGCTGTCGGGTGTAAATGGGTGTTCAAAATCAAGTATAAAAGTGATGTATCCATTGAACGCTACAAGGCAAGACTTGTAGCCAAAGGATTCACACAAACTTATGGAGAAGACTACACTGAGACTTTTGCCCCTGTTGCCAAAATGAAAACGATAAGGGTTTTGATGTCAATTGCAACCAATGGAGAATGGCCAATGTATCAAATGGACGTGAAGAATGCTTTCCTTCAAGGGGACTTAGACGAAGAAATCTACATGCAAATTCCCCAAGGGCTAGATGAGGATTCAAACATCAAGGTGTGTCGTCTTAAAAAAGCAATCTATGGGTTAAAACAATCTCCTCGTGCCTGGTATGCAAAATTAAGTTCAGCACTTCTTGGTAATAACTTTAAGAAATCCATTAGTGATTCCTCCATGTTTACTAAAGTTAACAATGAAGAAATCACTATTGTTCTTATTTATGTAGATGATATAGTTATTACAGGAAGTGATATGAATGGTATTGATCAAGTTAGAAATTTCCTTAAATCTACTTTTGAGATTAAAGATTTGGGAAAACTAAAGTATTTCTTAGGAATAGAGCTTGCCTATTCTCATAAGGGGCTAGTTCTATGCCAAAGGAAATATGTACTTGACCTTTTGCAGGAAACTGGAAAGGTAGGAGCTAAACCAGCAGCAACTCCTATATCCATAGCAGAACGAGCACAAGGTGATGAAGAAATGTTCCAGGATATTCCTAGATATCAAAGACTTGTGGGGAGGCTCATCTACCTCACCATTACAAGACCAGATATCACCTATGCCGTCAGCTTAATCAGTCAACGGATGCATGCTCCAAGGATTCAAGATTGGAAGGCAGCAGAAAGAATTCTCAAGTATTTAAAAAGCTCACCAGGAAGGGGAATTCTTATGAAAAACAACCACAGCATGGAGATTTATGGCTACTGTGATGCAGATTGGGCTGGGGATGTCACGGACAGGAGATCCACCACCGGCTACTGCATGTTCGTGGGAGGAAATCTTGTAACATGGAAAAGCAAGAAACAATCTGTTGTATCCAGATCAAGCGCTGAGGCTGAATACAGAGCAATGGCAGCGGCTACAAGCGAAATAGTTTGGCTAAAGGCATTACTTGAGGAGATGGGATTTCCTACTATCGCTCCTATTCTTCTACATTGCGATAATCAAGCAGCTCTTCATATCGCTGCCAATCCAGTATTTCATGAAAGAACGAAGCACATTGAGGTTGATTGTCATTTTGTTCGAGAAAAATTAGAAAACAAGACAATTTCAACCTCATATGTTAGAAGTGAAGACCAGCTAGCTGACATTTTCACTAAGGCAACAACTGAGAAACATCTTCAGCACATCCTTAGCAAGTTAGGGTCCATAGACATCTATGCACCTAACTTGAGGGGGAGTGTTAAAAATAAGGGAGAAGATGAAGATAAGTCTCAAGGTATTCAACTTGAAAATATGATAATGTCATAAACATTGGGCCTTTTATTTTTTAATGTTCAGAATTTGGCAACATATTTATGACCCAAAATACATTCAAAAACAAGCCCAATGAAGCCCAAAAGTATGGAGAAAAGTCTAAGAGGTAAACCCAAATAGCTAGGGGCAGTTTGGGCAATGTATATTCCAACAGTCCAAAAACTAGCTGTTGGAATTCCTTGGGGTTTGAGCCCCAACGGGAATATTGACTTTGTTCTCTCTCTACTGGCTATTTTTCTCCCTTTGCCTATAAATAGAGCTATTGCTCTCCTTGTAAAATTAAGAGGAAGATAATCTCTCTTCCTTTGTATCATTCTACTACATCAATAAAAACCAGAAGTTTATTAGATTTCTCTCTCTTCTTAGTCAAAAATCCAACACTATATGGGCAAGAGACCAACACCGGACGAATCTTTGAGCTCAAAAGAAAAATCTTCAAGATTCAAAAAGGAGGTAAAACTCTTCCCGAATACTTTGGGGAATATAGGGATCTTTGGAATGAGCTTAATATTCTTAGGCCTCCAACTTCTAATCTCAAGACCATTCTTCAAAGAAATGATGAAGACATGACCTTTGGTCTTCTTATGGGTCTTGGAGATGAATATGCTCCAATTCGTCAAGAAATCCTTAGAATGAAGATTTTCCCTTCATTCCAAGAAATTCAATTTATGATTCAAAGGGCCGAGACTAGCATGAGGCTAGAGGAGTCTACCAAGCTCAAATCCGAAGCCCAAGCCTTCAAGGCTGTTCAAGATGATCACATGGTCAACAAAGCTCAAAATTTCTTTAAAAAGGATGTTTGCACAAATTGCAAGAAGCCCGGCCACAAAAGGGAAAGGTGCTGGTTTCTCCACCCTAATTTGCGCCCAAAGAACAACAAGAAGGAGGTGGAACAACCAGCTCATGCTCAACAAGTCTCCCAAGTGGCTGCACTCGAATCCAAGATGGAGGAGATGCAAAAAGAGATGAAAAAGCTCCTTAGCCAAGTTGCCCTTCACTCCGGTAACAACTTGAACTCATCTCATTTAAATAAATGGTTGATTGATTCGGGCTGTGACAATCACATGGTAAAAGATAAAGACAAAGTTAGGAAATTCATTCCTCTATCTAGTTATAAGATTGTCAAGGTTGCTAATGGTCAAAAACTAAAAGTTGATCATCTAGGTGAAGTTGAACTCCTAGGAAAGAAAACTAAAGCGTTATATGTACCAAAATTCAACTCTAACCTCATGTCTATTAGCAAAATTACCAAAGACCATAATTGCAAAGCCACTTTTGATCCTAACCAAGTTATCTTTCAGGATCTCAAAACGAATCACTTGATTGGCAAGGGGTCTAGGAGGAACAACTTATATTTTTTGGAGCAAGAAAATCAAGCTTTTGGAGTTCAAAGTCAAGCGTTTTCTATATGGCATGCCCGTCTAGGTCACCCTGGAGATTTAGCTTTGAAACGCCTATTTCCAAGTCAAAAAATAGAAAATAGGCATTGCAAAGCTTGTATTTGTTGAAATAAAAGAGAATTAAGTGTAGTTAGCATAGGCCCCATTTCAAGCCAAGTTTAAGCCCATCCATGAGATGTATTTGGCCCGTTCCTTATGAGATTTTTAGTCCTCAAAAAGGGCATTGTTAAGCCCCTAAAAGAAGCCCAAAATGGGCCCTAAAAAGGGCAAAACGGCTAGTTCTTTTGAACTAGCCGTTGCACTGTATAACAGCCATAAAAATGGCTGTTATACAGTGATTTTGGGGACAGAAATCTGTCCCCAATGTTCCCCAACGGATCCTTGAGTGTTTGGGGTCTTTTTCCCTCTCTTTCTCATGTAATAATCTCTATAAATAGGAGCTTGTATGGGATGTTCTATCCATGAAAAAACAATGCTCTCATTGTGCACTCTCTCTTCAAATAAAGATCTTTAAGTTTTCATTCAATCCTAGTTGCTTGATAGCTTGAAATCTCAACATGGTATCAGAGCAGGCAACGATACCTTCCTCTTCCGGTCTTAATGACCCTCCACCACAAATTAGCACCTCAATGTTCACCTCCTTACTTCTAGATTCAACAAACTACAATGCTTGGCAAGATACCATCAAGAGGTCCCTAAACTTCTACAACCTTGAAAATCACATCTTTGAAGAACCTCTTGATGAAGCCAATCCATTATTCAGAGTATGGAAGAAGAAAGACGATCAAGTGGTGGTGCTCCTTCAAATGTCTCTTGACAAAACTCACAAGGCTATGGTCACATGTATTCCAAACGCAAGAGCATTATGGGAGCAAATGCAATCATTATATGGTCAAGAATCCAACACCGGAAGAATCTTTGAGCTGAAAAAGAAGATCTTCAAAATTCAAAAAGGAGGTAAATCCTTACCCGAATACTTTGGGGAATATAGGGATCTATGGAATGAATTCAATCTCTTAAGGCCTCCTACTATAAATCTCAAGACCATTCTTCAAAGGAACGATGAAGATATGACCTTTGGTCTACTCATGGGTCTTGGAGATGAATATGCTCCAATTCGACAAGAGATTCTTCGAATGAAGGTCTTTCCTTCATTTCAAGAAGTCCAATTCATGGTGCAAAGAACCGAGACTAGCTTAAGGCTTGAAGAATCTACCAAGCTTAAATCCGACTCTCAAGCCTTCCAAGCTGTCCATGAAGAGCATCCGGCCAACAACACTCAAAACTTTGCAAAAAGAGACATCTGCCCACATTGCAAGAAGTCCGGCCATAAGAAAGAAAAATGCTGGTTCCTACACCCACATTTGAGGCCGAAATATGCTAGGAAAAATCCGGAATCATCTTCAAATGCTCAACAAGTGTCTCAAGTGGCAGCACTCGAATCCAAGATGGAGGAGATGCATAAGGAATTCAAACGACTTGTTGGGCAGATTAGTCACCATTCTGGTAATTCCTTATCTTCATCTATTTCCAATTCTTGGCTCATAGATTCTGGATGTGACGATCATATGGTAAAAGATAAAAAGAAAATCAACAAGTTTATTCCCTTGACCAATCATAAATTAGTTAAAGTAGCTAATGGTCATAAGTTAAAAGTTGAGCACTTAGGAGAAATTGAACTATTTGGGAGAAAGACTAAAGCTTTATATGTTCCAAAGTTCAATTCAAACTTACTTTCTATTAGCAAGATAACCAAAGAGCAAGATTGCAAAGCTATTTTTGATCCTAACCAAGTAATTTTTCAGGATCGCAAAACGAACAATTTGATTGGCAAGGGAACTAGGAGGAACAACCTCTATTACTTGGATCAAGAGAACCAAGCTTTTGCTGTCTGAAACATATCCTCCTCTCTATGGCATGAACGTCTAGGGCATCCAGGAAACCTAGCTTTGAAACGCCTATTTCCGAATAGTGAATTAGAAGATAGGCATTGCAAAGCTTGTGTACTTGGAAAACAAACCAAAGTGTATTATCCCATTTCTGAAACAATATATAAAGAGGCTTTTGAATTAGTTCATTCAGATGTTTGGACCTCTCCTTTAGTCTCCCATAATGGTTTTAGATACTTTGTGACATTCATAGATCACAAAACTAGATACACTTGGGTTTATCTCTTAGTTAACAAATCTGAAGTATTTGAGGCATTCAAGAGCTACTATAGATATATAACAAAGCAATTTAATGCTAACCTAAAGATGTTTAGGTCAGATCATGGAGGGGAGTTCACTAGCCTTGAGTTTGAAAATTTTCTAGATGAAAAAGGGATCATTCATCAAAAGTCTTGTGTGTACACTCCTCAACAAAATGGAATAGCCGAGAGAAAGAATAGGCATCTCTTGGAGACAGCTAGATCTATGATGTTTCACTCAAACTTACCTAAGGAATATTGGAATGAGGCCATTAAGACCGCTGCTCACCTTATAAACCTCATGCCATCCCAAATCCTAGGAGGAAAGTCACCCCTAGAGCTACTCCTTGGAAAGAAACCTAGCATTGATCATTTAAGAGTTTTTGGTTGTGTTTGCTATGTCCACATTCCTAGTCATCTTAGGAGCAAACTAGATGCCAAGGGAAGAAAATGCATCTTTTTAGGATATTCCTCGTTTGAAAAAGGTTATAAATGTTATGATCCTCTAACCAAGAAACTATACACATCCAAGGATGTGATATTTGTGGAAAATGAGCCTTACTTTGCAGGTCAAAGAAGAGAAGATCAAACCAAAGAAATCTACCAGCAAGAACAATGGAATGTGATTCTACCAAAAATCAATGAAGTTCCTGCCGAAAGCAATGAAGAAACTCACCAAAATGATCCAACTCAAGGGGACCCATCACCCTCTCATTCAGATCATGAAATAGAGGAAGATCAAGAGGAAGGACACTCAGACTCAGGGGGAGCTCTTGATATGGCCGAAGAGCATGAGGAGCAGTCTATGGATGAACCCTCTCCTCCTCTTCGAAGATCTACAAGACTTAGACTTCCTCCCTCGGAATGGATCAATAGAAGGGTCTATTTTAACTCCAAGGTGACTACTCATCCAATTTCTCAATACTACTCAATATCTAACATGTCTTGCAGTCACCAAAGATTCATCAAGAACATAGACCTTCACCAAGAGCCTAGAACATTTGAGGAGGCAAAGGATCAACCTCATTGGGTTCAAGCAATGAAGAATGAGTTGGATGCTTTGGCTAAAAATAACACTTGGGAAGTGACATCTCTACCAAAAGGAAAAAGAGCTGTGGGATGCAAATGGATATTCAAGATCAAACACAAGAGTGATGGAAGCATAGATAGATTCAAGGCAAGATTGGTGGCCAAGGGCTTCACCCAATCATATGGCATAGACTACAAGGAAACGTTTGCAGCCGTGGCCAAGATGAACACCATCCGTGTCCTTCTCTCTCTTGCTATAAATCACTCATGGCCATTATTTCAAATGGATGTTGCAAACGCCTTTTTACAAGGAGATCTGGAAGAAGAGGTGTACATGGAAGTGCCCCCTGGTTTCTCCCATCGTGACAACAAAGTTTGCAAACTAAAGAAGGCAATATATGGCCTCAAGCAATCACCTAGAGCATGGTATGGAAAACTTAGCACTACTCTCCTTGAACATGGTTTTAAGAAATGCGTTAGTGATTCATCCTTATTTGTTAAGAATCTAGGAGAAAATACCATTATCATTCTTGTTTATGTAGATGATATAATTATAACAGGAAATGATATGAATCACATTAACAAAGTTAGAACTTTTCTTCAAACTAAGTTTGACATCAAGGATCTAGGGAAACTAAAATACTTCCTAGGGATAGAACTTGCCTATTGTTCCAATGGACTTGTTCTATCACAAAGAAAGTATGCTCTTGACCTTTTGCAGGAGACGGGAAAACTAGGTGCCAAACCAGCTTGTAGTCCGGTAAGCACATCCTTAAGTCACAAAGATGATGAGGAGATTTATGAAGATAAGCAACGATATCAAAGACTTGTTGGAAGATTGATCTACCTAACCATCACTAGACCGGACATCTCTTATGCCGTTGGGCAAGTTAGCCAGCACATGCATCAACCCAAGAAGAAGCATTGGAGGGCCATTGAAAGAATTCTTCTCTACCTAAAGGGAACTCCAGGAATGGGAATTCAAATGAAGAAGAACGAATCTTCTCAAATCATAGGGTTCTGTGATGCAGATTGGGCAGGTGATTCAGAAGATAGGAGATCGACCTCAGGGTATTGCATGTTTGTTGGAGGGAATCTTGTTGCTTGGAAAAGCAAAAAACAGCATGTGGTATCAAGATCAAGTGCGGAAGCGGAATATAGAGCAATGGCAACCGCTACAAGTGAAGTCGTGTGGTTGAAAGCCTTGATTGAAGAATTAGGGTTCATAGTCCCTACTCCAATCTCCCTACACTGTGATAACCAATCAGCCATTCACATCGCCTCAAACCCGGTTTTTCATGAAAGGACAAAGCACATTGAGGTGGATTGTCACTTTGTGAGGCAAAAGGTTGAGGAGAAGCTCATCACTCCAAGATTCACTAAAAACGATGATCAAATTGCCGACATCCTCACCAAGCCTGGGACCGCCAATCATATTCAAAAAAACCTGGTCAAGTTAGGTGTTTTAGATACATACACACCCAACTTGAGGGGGAGTGTTGAAATAAAAGAGAATTAAGTGTAGTTAGCATAGGCCCCATTTCAAGCCAAGTTTAAGCCCATCCATGAGATGTATTTGGCCCGTTCCTTATGAGATTTTTAGTCCTCAAAAAGGGCATTGTTAAGCCCCTAAAAGAAGCCCAAAATGGGCCCTAAAAAGGGCAAAACGGCTAGTTCTTTTGAACTAGCCGTTGCACTGTATAACAGCCATAAAAATGGCTGTTATACAGTGATTTTGGGGACAGAAATCTGTCCCCAATGTTCCCCAACGGATCCTTGAGTGTTTGGGGTCTTTTTCCCTCTCTTTCTCATGTAATAATCTCTATAAATAGGAGCTTGTATGGGATATTCTATCCATGAAAAAACAATGCTCTCATTGTGCACTCTCTCTTCAAATAAAGATCTTTAAGTTTTCATTCAATCCTAGTTGCTTGATAGCTTGAAATCTCAACAGTATTCTTGGAAAACAAACCAAAGTGTACTATCCAATCTCAAATACAATATATGAAAATGCCTTTGAACTCATTCATACCGATGTGTGGACTTCACCCATGGAATCTCATAATGGCTTTAAATATTTTGTAACCTTCATTGATCACAAAACTTGATACACTTGGGTGTACTTATTAACGGCCAAATCAGAGGTATTTGAAGCACTTAAGAGCTATTATAGATATGTGACCAAGCAATTCAATGCAAATATCAAAATCCTTAGATCGGACCATGGGGGGGAATACACTAGCCATGCACTTGAAGATTTTCTAGAAGAAAAGGAAATTATTCATCAAAAGTCTTGTGTTTACACTCCTCAACAAAATGGAGTTGCCGAAAGAAAAAATAGACACTTACTAGAAACGGCTAGGGCTATGATGTTTCACTCCAATATACCTAAAAAGTTTTGGAGTGAAGCCATTAAAACCGCTGCACACCTTATAAACCTTATGCCCTCTCAAGTGCTAGAAGGAAAATCCACTTTAGAACTACTCCTAGGAAGAAAACCTAGTATCTCACACTTAAGAGTTTTTGGGTGCATTTGTTATGTGCATGTACCAGAAAACTTTAGAAATAAACTAGATGAAAGAGGGAGAAAATGTGTATTTTTAGGATACTCTACCTTTGAAAAAGAATATAAATGTTATGATCCTCTAACCAAAAAGCTATACACATCCAAGGATGTGATATTTGTAGAAAAAGAACCTTATTTTGCAGGAAAAGAGGATCAAGAGCAACCAAAGGAAAGAGGAGCACAAGACCATTGGAATGTAGTCCTTCCCTCAATCAAAGAAACCTCTCATCAAAATGAAGAAGAAGAACAACCAATCCAAGCTGAAAATGATCCAACTCAAGAACAATCAACCTCATCTCATTCTGATCATGAATCCATCCAAGAGGAAGGGGGAGACAACTTAGATCAAGGGCAAGTTATAGAGGAAGTAGAACAAAGCATTGAGCAGCCGCCTCCTCCTCCTCTTCGAAGATCAACAAGGCTTAGGCTCCCTCCTTCAGAATGGATCAACAAAAGAGTTTTCTATAACTCAAAGGTAACATCTCACCCCATTTCCCAATATTATTCGGTTGCTAACATGTCTTGTAGCCATCAAAAATTCATCAAGAACTTAGACCTTCATCAAGAGCCTAGAAACTTTGAAGAAGCCAAACAACTTCCTCAATGGATCCAAGCAATGAAAGATGAGCTAGAAGCCTTAGAAAGAAACGGAACTTGGAAGTTATCATCTCTTCCTAAAGGAAAAAGGGCAGTAGGATGTAAATGGATCTATAAGATCAAGCACAAAAGTGATGGAAGCATTGATAGATACAAAGCAAGATTAGTGGCAAAGGGCTTCACTCAAGCTTATGGAGTAGATTACAAGGAAACGTATGCTCCGGTGGCCAAGATGAACACAATTCGAGTCTTGATGTCCCTTGCAATCAATCACTCTTGGCCAATGTTTCAAATGGACGTAGCCAATGCTTTCCTTCAAGGTGATCTGGAAGAAGAAGTGTACATGGAGATTCCACCTGGCTTTTCTCAGCAACTCAACAAAGTTTGCAAACTTAGGAAAGCAATCTATGGTCTCAAACAATCTCCAAGAGCTTGGTATGCCAAACTTAGCTCAACTCTTTTTGATCATGATTTCAAAAAATGCAATAGCGACACTTCTCTCTTCGTTAAGAAACTAGATGGAAAAATCATTATAGTGTTAGTTTATGTAGATGATATAATCATAACCGGTAATGATTTAGATTTAATCAACCAAGTAAGAGGTTTCTTACAAACAAAATTTGATATTAAGGACTTAGGGAAACTAAAGTACTTCTTAGGGATAGAACTCGCCTATTGTCCAAATGGGTTTGTTCTATCACAAAGGAAGTATGTGCTTGATCTCTTGCAGGAAACCGGGAAGTTAGGTGCCAAGCCCGCTTGTAGTCCCATTAGCTCCTCTTGTGGCCTCAAGGATGATGATGAAGATTATGAGGATGAACCAAGATATCAAAGGCTCGTAGGGAAATTGATCTACCTCACCATAACGAGACCGGACATCTCCTTTGCCGTGAGTCAAGTTAGCCAACATATGCACAAGCCAAAAAGAAAGCATTGGAGAGCCACCGAAAGAATCCTCCATTATCTAAAGGGTACACCAGGCATGGGAGTTTGGATGAAGAAGAACAACAACTCACAAATTGTAGGATATTGTGATGCAGATTGGGCTGGAGACTCAGAAGATAGACGATCAACCACAGGATATTGCATGTTTGTTGGAGGAAATCTAGTATCTTGGAAAAGCAAAAAACAACATGTGGTGTCAAGATCAAGTGCCGAATCTGAATATAGAGCAATGGCAGCCGCATCAAGTGAGATGGTTTGGTTAAAGGCTCTAATTGAAGAACTAGGGTTCTCTGTTCCTACTCCAATCCGACTCCATTGTGATAATCAATCGGCTATTCACATAGCCTCAAATCCGGTTTTTCATGAAAGAACAAAGCACATCGAGGTGGATTGCCACTTTGTGAGACAAAAGTTTGAAGAAAAACTCATCACTCCAAGCTTTACACGAAGTGATGATCAAGTAGCGGATATCTTCACCAAGTCAGGAACCGCCAATCACATACATAAAAATATGGTCAAGTTGGGTGTCATAGATACATACACACCCAACTTGAGGGGGAGTGTTGAAATAAAGGACAATTAGGGTTAATGTCCTAAGGGAATGAAGTCTAAATGTATAGTTTTAATTTGTGTAGATTTTTCATTCTCATTGTAATCCCTTTAAGGTTTCTAAGTTGGGCCCTAAATGGGCCTTGCCCGGATTGTTCGGGCTGAGCCCGAAGGGCCCAACTTAGAAACCTTAAAGGGATTACAATGAGAATGAAAAATCTACACAAATTAAAACTATACATTTAGACTTCATTCCCTTAGGACATTAACCCTAATTGTCCTTTATTTCAACACTCCCCCTCAAGTTGGGTGTGTATGTATCTATGACACCCAACTTGACCATATTTTTATGTATGTGATTGGCGGTTCCTGACTTGGTGAAGATATCCGCTACTTGATCATCACTTCGTGTAAAGCTTGGAGTGATGAGTTTTTCTTCAAACTTTTGTCTCACAAAGTGGCAATCCACCTCGATGTGCTTTGTTCTTTCATGAAAAACCGGATTTGAGGCTATGTGAATAGCCGATTGATTATCACAATGGAGTCGGATTGGAGTAGGAACAGAGAACCCTAGTTCTTCAATTAGAGCCTTTAACCAAACCATCTCACTTGATGCGGCTGCCATTGCTCTATATTCAGATTCGGCACTTGATCTTGACACCACATGTTGTTTTTTGCTTTTCCAAGATACTAGATTTCCTCCAACAAACATGCAATATCCTGTGGTTGATCGTCTATCTTCTGAGTCTCCAGCCCAATCTGCATCACAATATCCTACAATTTGTGAGTTGTTGTTCTTCTTCATCCAAACTCCCATGCCTGGTGTACCCTTTAGATAATGGAGGATTCTTTCGGTGGCTCTCCAATGCTTTCTTTTTGGCTTGTGCATATGTTGGCTAACTTGACTCACGGCAAAGGAGATGTCCGGTCTCGTTATGGTGAGGTAGATCAATTTCCCTACGAGCCTTTGATATCTTGGTTCATCCTCATAATCTTCATCATCATCCTTGAGGCCACAAGAGGAGCTAATGGGACTACAAGCGGGCTTGGCACCTAACTTCCCGGTTTCCTGCAAGAGATCAAGCACATACTTCCTTTGTGATAGAACAAACCCATTTGGACAATAGGCGAGTTCTATCCCTAAGAAGTACTTTAGTTTCCCTAAGTCCTTAATATCAAATTTTGTTTGTAAGAAACCTCTTACTTGGTTGATTAAATCTAAATCATTACCGGTTATGATTATATCATCTACATAAACTAACACTATAATGATTTTTCCATCTAGTTTCTTAACGAAGAGAGAAGTGTCGCTATTGCATTTTTTGAAATCATGATCAAAAAGAGTTGAGCTAAGTTTGGCATACCAAGCTCTTGGAGATTGTTTGAGACCATAGATTGCTTTCCTAAGTTTGCAAACTTTGTTGAGTTGCTGAGAAAAGCCAGGTGGAATCTCCATGTACACTTCTTCTTCCAGATCACCTTGAAGGAAAGCATTGGCTACGTCCATTTGAAACATTGGCCAAGAGTGATTGATTGCAAGGGACATCAAGACTCGAATTGTGTTCATCTTGGCCACCGGAGCATACGT
This sequence comes from Dillenia suffruticosa, assembly GCA_033439265.1. NCBI lineage: Eukaryota > Viridiplantae > Streptophyta > Magnoliopsida > Dilleniales > Dilleniaceae > Dillenia > Dillenia suffruticosa. The sequence goes on from JAVTVX010000029.1 coordinate 16,977,692, forward strand.
TTCCTTGTAATCTACTCCATAAGCTTGAGTGAAGCCCTTTGCCACTAATCTTGCTTTGTATCTATCAATGCTTCCATCACTTTTGTGCTTGATCTTATAGATCCATTTACATCCTACTGCCCTTTTTCCTTTAGGAAGAGATGATAACTTCCAAGTTCCGTTTCTTTCTAAGGCTTCTAGCTCATCTTTCATTGCTTGGATCCATTGAGGAAGTTGTTTGGCTTCTTCAAAGTTTCTAGGCTCTTGATGAAGGTCTAAGTTCTTGATGAATTTTTGATGGCTACAAGACATGTTAGCAACCGAATAATATTGGGAAATGGGGTGAGATGTTACCTTTGAGTTATAGAAAACTCTTTTGTTGATCCATTCTGAAGGAGGGAGCCTAAGCCTTGTTGATCTTCGAAGAGGAGGAGGAGGCGGCTGCTCAATGCTTTGTTCTACTTCCTCTATAACTTGCCCTTGATCTAAGTTGTCTCCCCCTTCCTCTTGGATGGATTCATGATCAGAATGAGATGAGGTTGATTGTTCTTGAGTTGGATCATTTTCAGCTTGGATTGGTTGTTCTTCTTCTTCATTTTGATGAGAGGTTTCTTTGATTGAGGGAAGGACTACATTCCAATGGTCTTGTGCTCCTCTTTCCTTTGGTTGCTCTTGATCCTCTTTTCCTGCAAAATAAGGTTCTTTTTCTACAAATATCACATCCTTGGATGTGTATAGCTTTTTGGTTAGAGGATCATAACATTTATATTCTTTTTCAAAGGTAGAGTATCCTAAAAATACACATTTTCTCCCTCTTTCATCTAGTTTATTTCTAAAGTTTTCTGGTACATGCACATAACAAATGCACCCAAAAACTCTTAAGTGTGAGATACTAGGTTTTCTTCCTAGGAGTAGTTCTAAAGTGGATTTTCCTTCTAGCACTTGAGAGGGCATAAGGTTTATAAGGTGTGCAGCGGTTTTAATGGCTTCACTCCAAAACTTTTTAGGTATATTGGAGTGAAACATCATAGCCCTAGCCGTTTCTAGTAAGTGTCTATTTTTTCTTTCGGCAACTCCATTTTGTTGAGGAGTGTAAACACAAGACTTTTGATGAATAATTTCCTTTTCTTCTAGAAAATCTTCAAGTGCATGGCTAGTGTATTCCCCCCCATGGTCCGATCTAAGGATTTTGATATTTGCATTGAATTGCTTGGTCACATATCTATAATAGCTCTTAAGTGCTTCAAATACCTCTGATTTGGCCGTTAATAAGTACACCCAAGTGTATCAAGTTTTGTGATCAATGAAGGTTACAAAATATTTAAAGCCATTATGAGATTCCATGGGTGAAGTCCACACATCGGTATGAATGAGTTCAAAGGCATTTTCATATATTGTATTTGAGATTGGATAGTACACTTTGGTTTGTTTTCCAAGAATACTGTTGAGATTTCAAGCTATCAAGCAACTAGGATTGAATGAAAACTTAAAGATCTTTATTTGAAGAGAGAGTGCACAATGAGAGCATTGTTTTTTCATGGATAGAATATCCCATACAAGCTCCTATTTATAGAGATTATTACATGAGAAAGAGAGGGAAAAAGACCCCAAACACTCAAGGATCCGTTGGGGAACATTGGGGACAGATTTCTGTCCCCAAAATCACTGTATAACAGCCATTTTTATGGCTGTTATACAGTGCAACGGCTAGTTCAAAAGAACTAGCCGTTTTGCCCTTTTTAGGGCCCATTTTGGGCTTCTTTTAGGGGCTTAACAATGCCCTTTTTGAGGACTAAAAATCTCATAAGGAACGGGCCAAATACATCTCATGGATGGGCTTAAACTTGGCTTGAAATGGGGCCTATGCTAACTACACTTAATTCTCTTTTATTTCAACACTCCCCCTCAAGTTGGGTGTGTATGTATCTAAAACACCTAACTTGACCAGGTTTTTTTGAATATGATTGGCGGTCCCAGGCTTGGTGAGGATGTCGGCAATTTGATCATCGTTTTTAGTGAATCTTGGAGTGATGAGCTTCTCCTCAACCTTTTGCCTCACAAAGTGACAATCCACCTCAATGTGCTTTGTCCTTTCATGAAAAACCGGGTTTGAGGCGATGTGAATGGCTGATTGGTTATCACAGTGTAGGGAGATTGGAGTAGGGACTATGAACCCTAATTCTTCAATCAAGGCTTTCAACCACACGACTTCACTTGTAGCGGTTGCCATTGCTCTATATTCCGCTTCCGCACTTGATCTTGATACCACATGCTGTTTTTTGCTTTTCCAAGCAACAAGATTCCCTCCAACAAACATGCAATACCCTGAGGTCGATCTCCTATCTTCTGAATCACCTGCCCAATCTGCATCACAGAACCCTATGATTTGAGAAGATTCGTTCTTCTTCATTTGAATTCCCATTCCTGGAGTTCCCTTTAGGTAGAGAAGAATTCTTTCAATGGCCCTCCAATGCTTCTTCTTGGGTTGATGCATGTGCTGGCTAACTTGCCAACGGCATAAGAGATGTCCGGTCTAGTGATGGTTAGGTAGATCAATCTTCCAACAAGTCTTTGATATCGTTGCTTATCTTCATAAATCTCCTCATCATCTTTGTGACTTAAGGATGTGCTTACCGGACTACAAGCTGGTTTGGCACCTAGTTTTCCCGTCTCCTGCAAAAGGTCAAGAGCATACTTTCTTTGTGATAGAACAAGTCCATTGGAACAATAGGCAAGTTCTATCCCTAGGAAGTATTTTAGTTTCCCTAGATCCTTGATGTCAAACTTAGTTTGAAGAAAAGTTCTAACTTTGTTAATGTGATTCATATCATTTCCTGTTATAATTATATCATCTACATAAACAAGAATGATAATGGTATTTTCTCCTAGATTCTTAACAAATAAGGATGAATCACTAACGCATTTCTTAAAACCATGTTCAAGGAGAGTAGTGCTAAGTTTTCCATACCATGCTCTAGGTGATTGCTTGAGGCCATATATTGCCTTCTTTAGTTTGCAAACTTTGTTGTCACGATGGGAGAAACCAGGGGGCACTTCCATGTACACCTCTTCTTCCAGATCTCCTTGTAAAAAGGCGTTTGCAACATCCATTTGAAATAATGGCCATGAGTGATTTATAGCAAGAGAGAGAAGGACACGGATGGTGTTCATCTTGGCCACGGGTGCAAACGTTTCCTTGTAGTCTATGCCATATGATTGGGTGAAGCCCTTGGCCACCAATCTTGCCTTGAATCTATCTATGCTTCCATCACTCTTGTGTTTGATCTTGAATATCCATTTGCATCCCACAGCTCTTTTTCCTTTTGGTAGAGATGTCACTTCCCAAGTGTTATTTTTAGCCAAAGCATCCAACTCATTCTTCATTGCTTGAACCCAATGAGGTTGATCCTTTGCCTCCTCAAATGTTCTAGGCTCTTGGTGAAGGTCTATGTTCTTGATGAATCTTTGGTGACTGCAAGACATGTTAGATATTGAGTAGTATTGAGAAATTGGATGAGTAGTCACCTTGGAGTTAAAATAGACCCTTCTATTGATCCATTCCGAGGGAGGAAGTCTAAGTCTTGTAGATCTTCGAAGAGGAGGAGGGGGTTCATCCATAGACTGCTCCTCATGCTCTTCGGCCATATCAAGAGCTCCCCCTGAGTCTGAGTGTCCTTCCTCTTGATCTTCCTCTATTTCATGATCTGAATGAGAGGGTGATGGGTCCCCTTGAGTTGGATCATTTTGGTGAGTTTCTTCATTGCTTTCGGCAGGAACTTCATTGATTTTTGGTAGAATCACATTCCATTGTTCTTGCTGGTAGATTTCTTTGGTTTGATCTTCTCTTCTTTGACCTGCAAAGTAAGGCTCATTTTCCACAAATATCACATCCTTGGATGTGTATAGTTTCTTGGTTAGAGGATCATAACATTTATAACCTTTTTCAAACGAGGAATATCCTAAAAAGATGCATTTTCTTCCCTTGGCATCTAGTTTGCTCCTAAGATGACTAGGAATGTGGACATAGCAAACACAACCAAAAACTCTTAAATGATCAATGCTAGGTTTCTTTCCAAGGAGTAGCTCTAGGGGTGACTTTCCTCCTAGGATTTGGGATGGCATGAGGTTTATAAGGTGAGCAGCGGTCTTAATGGCCTCATTCCAATATTCCTTAGGTAAGTTTGAGTGAAACATCATAGATCTAGCTGTCTCCAAGAGATGCCTATTCTTTCTCTCGGCTATTCCATTTTGTTGAGGAGTGTACACACAAGACTTTTGATGAATGATCCCTTTTTCATCTAGAAAATTTTCAAACTCAAGGCTAGTGAACTCCCCTCCATGATCTGACCTAAACATCTTTAGGTTAGCATTAAATTGCTTTGTTATATATCTATAGTAGCTCTTGAATGCCTCAAATACTTCAGATTTGTTAACTAAGAGATAAACCCAAGTGTATCTAGTTTTGTGATCTATGAATGTCACAAAGTATCTAAAACCATTATGGGAGACTAAAGGAGAGGTCCAAACATCTGAATGAACTAATTCAAAAGCCTCTTTATATATTGTTTCAGAAATGGGATAATACACTTTGGTTTGTTTTCCAAGTACACAAGCTTTGCAATGCCTATCTTCTAATTCACTATTCGGAAATAGGCGTTTCAAAGCTAGGTTTCCTGGATGCCCTAGACGTTCATGCCATAGAGAGGAGGATATGTTTCAGACAGCAAAAGCTTGGTTCTCTTGATCCAAGTAATAGAGGTTGTTCCTCCTAGTTCCCTTGCCAATCAAATTGTTCGTTTTGCGATCCTGAAAAATTACTTGGTTAGGATCAAAAATAGCTTTGCAATCTTGCTCTTTGGTTATCTTGCTAATAGAAAGTAAGTTTGAATTGAACTTTGGAACATATAAAGCTTTAGTCTTTCTCCCAAATAGTTCAATTTCTCCTAAGTGCTCAACTTTTAACTTATGACCATTAGCTACTTTAACTAATTTATGATTGGTCAAGGGAATAAACTTGTTGATTTTCTTTTTATCTTTTACCATATGATCGTCACATCCAGAATCTATGAGCCAAGAATTGGAAATAGATGAAGATAAGGAATTACCAGAATGGTGACTAATCTGCCCAACAAGTCGTTTGAATTCCTTATGCATCTCCTCCATCTTGGATTCGAGTGCTGCCACTTGAGACACTTGTTGAGCATTTGAAGATGATTCCGGATTTTTCCTAGCATATTTCGGCCTCAAATGTGGGTGTAGGAACCAGCATTTTTCTTTCTTATGGCCGGACTTCTTGCAATGTGGGCAGATGTCTCTTTTTGCAAAGTTTTGAGTGTTGTTGGCCGGATGCTCTTCATGGACAGCTTGGAAGGCTTGAGAGTCGGATTTAAGCTTGGTAGATTCTTCAAGCCTTAAGCTAGTCTCGGTTCTTTGCACCATGAATTGGACTTCTTGAAATGAAGGAAAGACCTTCATTCGAAGAATCTCTTGTCGAATTGGAGCATATTCATCTCCAAGACCCATGAGTAGACCAAAGGTCATATCTTCATCGTTCCTTTGAAGAATGGTCTTGAGATTTATAGTAGGAGGCCTTAAGAGATTGAATTCATTCCATAGATCCCTATATTCCCCAAAGTATTCGGGTAAGGATTTACCTCCTTTTTGAATTTTGAAGATCTTCTTTTTCAGCTCAAAGATTCTTCCGGTGTTGGATTCTTGACCATATAATGATTGCATTTGCTCCCATAATGCTCTTGCGTTTGGAATACATGTGACCATAGCCTTGTGAGTTTTGTCAAGAGACATTTGAAGGAGCACCACCACTTGATCGTCTTTCTTCTTCCATACTCTGAATAATGGATTGGCTTCATCAAGAGGTTCTTCAAAGATGTGATTTTCAAGGTTGTAGAAGTTTAGGGACCTCTTGATGGTATCTTGCCAAGCATTGTAGTTTGTTGAATCTAGAAGTAAGGAGGTGAACATTGAGGTGCTAATTTGTGGTGGAGGGTCATTAAGACCGGAAGAGGAAGGTATCGTTGCCTGCTCTGATACCATGTTGAGATTTCAAGCTATCAAGCAACTAGGATTGAATGAAAACTTAAAGATCTTTATTTGAAGAGAGAGTGCACAATGAGAGCATTGTTTTTTCATGGATAGAACATCCCATACAAGCTCCTATTTATAGAGATTATTACATGAGAAAGAGAGGGAAAAAGACCCCAAACACTCAAGGATCCGTTGGGGAACATTGGGGACAGATTTCTGTCCCCAAAATCACTGTATAACAGCCATTTTTATGGCTGTTATACAGTGCAACGGCTAGTTCAAAAGAACTAGCCGTTTTGCCCTTTTTAGGGCCCATTTTGGGCTTCTTTTAGGGGCTTAACAATGCCCTTTTTGAGGACTAAAAATCTCATAAGGAACGGGCCAAATACATCTCATGGATGGGCTTAAACTTGGCTTGAAATGGGGCCTATGCTAACTACACTTAATTCTCTTTTATTTCAACAAATACAAGCTTTGCAATGCCTATTTTCTATTTTTTGACTTGGAAATAGGCGTTTCAAAGCTAAATCTCCAGGGTGACCTAGACGGGCATGCCATATAGAAAACGCTTGACTTTGAACTCCAAAAGCTTGATTTTCTTGCTCCAAAAAATATAAGTTGTTCCTCCTAGACCCCTTGCCAATCAAGTGATTCGTTTTGAGATCCTGAAAGATAACTTGGTTAGGATCAAAAGTGGCTTTGCAATTATGGTCTTTGGTAATTTTGCTAATAGACATGAGGTTAGAGTTGAATTTTGGTACATATAACGCTTTAGTTTTCTTTCCTAGGAGTTCAACTTCACCTAGATGATCAACTTTTAGTTTTTGACCATTAGCAACCTTGACAATCTTATAACTAGATAGAGGAATGAATTTCCTAACTTTGTCTTTATCTTTTACCATGTGATTGTCACAGCCCGAATCAATCAACCATTTATTTAAATGAGATGAGTTCAAGTTGTTACCGGAGTGAAGGGCAACTTGGCTAAGGAGCTTTTTCATCTCTTTTTGCATCTCCTCCATCTTGGATTCGAGTGCAGCCACTTGGGAGACTTGTTGAGCATGAGCTGGTTGTTCCACCTCCTTCTTGTTGTTCTTTGGGCGCAAATTAGGGTGGAGAAACCAGCACCTTTCCCTTTTGTGGCCGGGCTTCTTGCAATTTGTGCAAACATCCTTTTTAAAGAAATTTTGAGCTTTGTTGACCATGTGATCATCTTGAACAGCCTTGAAGGCTTGGGCTTCGGATTTGAGCTTGGTAGACTCCTCTAGCCTCATGCTAGTCTCGGCCCTTTGAATCATAAATTGAATTTCTTGGAATGAAGGGAAAATCTTCATTCTAAGGATTTCTTGACGAATTGGAGCATATTCATCTCCAAGACCCATAAGAAGACCAAAGGTCATGTCTTCATCATTTCTTTGAAGAATGGTCTTGAGATTAGAAGTTGGAGGCCTAAGAATATTAAGCTCATTCCAAAGATCCCTATATTCCCCAAAGTATTCGGGAAGAGTTTTACCTCCTTTTTGAATCTTGAAGATTTTTCTTTTGAGCTCAAAGATTCGTCCGGTGTTGGTCTCTTGCCCATATAGTGTTGGATTTTTGACTAAGAAGAGAGAGAAATCTAATAAACTTCTGGTTTTTATTGATGTAGTAGAATGATACAAAGGAAGAGAGATTATCTTCCTCTTAATTTTACAAGGAGAGCAATAGCTCTATTTATAGGCAAAGGGAGAAAAATAGCCAGTAGAGAGAGAACAAAGTCAATATTCCCGTTGGGGCTCAAACCCCAAGGAATTCCAACAGCTAGTTTTTGGACTGTTGGAATATACATTGCCCAAACTGCCCCTAGCTATTTGGGTTTACCTCTTAGACTTTTCTCCATACTTTTGGGCTTCATTGGGCTTGTTTTTGAATGTATTTTGGGTCATAAATATGTTGCCAAATTCTGAACATTAAAAAATAAAAGGCCCAATGTTTATGACATTATCATATTTTCAAGTTGAATACCTTGAGACTTATCTTCATCTTCTCCCTTATTTTTAACACTCCCCCTCAAGTTAGGTGCATAGATGTCTATGGACCCTAACTTGCTAAGGATGTGCTGAAGATGTTTCTCAGTTGTTGCCTTAGTGAAAATGTCAGCTAGCTGGTCTTCACTTCTAACATATGAGGTTGAAATTGTCTTGTTTTCTAATTTTTCTCGAACAAAATGACAATCAACCTCAATGTGCTTCGTTCTTTCATGAAATACTGGATTGGCAGCGATATGAAGAGCTGCTTGATTATCGCAATGTAGAAGAATAGGAGCGATAGTAGGAAATCCCATCTCCTCAAGTAATGCCTTTAGCCAAACTATTTCGCTTGTAGCCGCTGCCATTGCTCTGTATTCAGCCTCAGCGCTTGATCTGGATACAACAGATTGTTTCTTGCTTTTCCATGTTACAAGATTTCCTCCCACGAACATGCAGTAGCCGGTGGTGGATCTCCTGTCCGTGACATCCCCAGCCCAATCTGCATCACAGTAGCCATAAATCTCCATGCTGTGGTTGTTTTTCATAAGAATTCCCCTTCCTGGTGAGCTTTTTAAATACTTGAGAATTCTTTCTGCTGCCTTCCAATCTTGAATCCTTGGAGCATGCATCCGTTGACTGATTAAGCTGACGGCATAGGTGATATCTGGTCTTGTAATGGTGAGGTAGATGAGCCTCCCCACAAGTCTTTGATATCTAGGAATATCCTGGAACATTTCTTCATCACCTTGTGCTCGTTCTGCTATGGATATAGGAGTTGCTGCTGGTTTAGCTCCTACCTTTCCAGTTTCCTGCAAAAGGTCAAGTACATATTTCCTTTGGCATAGAACTAGCCCCTTATGAGAATAGGCAAGCTCTATTCCTAAGAAATACTTTAGTTTTCCCAAATCTTTAATCTCAAAAGTAGATTTAAGGAAATTTCTAACTTGATCAATACCATTCATATCACTTCCTGTAATAACTATATCATCTACATAAATAAGAACAATAGTGATTTCTTCATTGTTAACTTTAGTAAACATGGAGGAATCACTAATGGATTTCTTAAAGTTATTACCAAGAAGTGCTGAACTTAATTTTGCATACCAGGCACGAGGAGATTGTTTTAACCCATAGATTGCTTTTTTAAGACGACACACCTTGATGTTTGAATCCTCATCTAGCCCTTGGGGAATTTGCATGTAGATTTCTTCGTCTAAGTCCCCTTGAAGGAAAGCATTCTTCACGTCCATTTGATACATTGGCCATTCTCCATTGGTTGCAATTGACATCAAAACCCTTATCGTTTTCATTTTGGCAACAGGGGCAAAAGTCTCAGTGTAGTCTTCTCCATAAGTTTGTGTGAATCCTTTGGCTACAAGTCTTGCCTTGTAGCGTTCAATGGATACATCACTTTTATACTTGATTTTGAACACCCATTTACACCCGACAGCCTTTCTTCCCTTAGGGAGAGTAGTAATCTCCCACGTCCCATTTTTATTCAATGCATCTAGTTCTTCAAGCATAGCTTGTCTCCATTCGGGTTTGGTATTTGCCTCATCAAAATCCTTAGGTTCCTGTGATGAGTCAATGCCACTCAAGAACCCTTGATGGCTTGAGGAAGTATTAGATACACAATAGTAATTTGAAATAGGATAGTGAGTTACCTTAGAATTGTAATAAACTCTTCTGTTGATCCACTCTGAGGGAGGAAGCCTCAATCTGGTGGAACGTCGAAGTGGAGGAGCCAGCGGAGAGGGCAGTCTAGTTTCGTCTCCGGATTCTCCTAAGGTAGGTAATCCCTCGCCTTCTTCTCTTTCTTCGGAAGAGTTCTCTTCATTTTCAGACTCATCCACTCCTCCCTCTTCGTTTTCTCCCCCTGAAAGTGAATTCTCTTCATTGGATTCTTGAGGAACCAGAGGAGGATTTATGGGAACATCGCAGAAGATTCGCAAGTCATTGCTTGATGAATTTTCTTCATTTTTTTCTCCTGCAAAAAAGAATTCATTTTCTACAAATATCACATCTTTCGATGTGTATACCTTGTTAGAGTCAGGTTCAAAACAAATATATCCTTTTTGGAATGAAGCGTACCCAATAAAAACACATTTCCTTCCTTTGATATCTAACTTATCTCTAAACTGCCTAGGAATATGAACATAACAAATACACCCAAAAACTCTAAGGTGAGAGAGGTTTGGTTTGTCTTTTCTAAGCAACTCTAATGGAGATTTTCCATGGAGAACTCTAGTTGGAAGACGATTTATTAAATGAGCTGCGGTACTAACCGCATCACTCCAAAAACGCTTAGGCATATTAGCAAAGAACATGATAGTTCTAGCTATTTCTAGGAGATGTCTATTTTTGCGTTCGGCAACTCCATTTTGTTGGGGAGTGTAGGGACAACTAGTTTGATGAATAATTCCATTCTCCTCAATGAAATTTTTGAAATTGGTGCTCATATATTCCCCACCATTATCTGTCCTAAGAATTTTAATGTTGGCCTCATATTGTTTTATAATATACTTGTAAAAGGACTTGAAGGCTTCATAAACTTGGTCTTTTGATCTTAGCATATACACCCATGTATACCTAGACTTATGATCTATAAATGAGATAAAATACTTAAATCCCCTTCTAGATATCATAGGTGAAGTCCATACATCCGAGTGAACAAGATCAAAAGGCTTTTTATATTGAGTTTCAGAAATAGGATAATACATTCGGGTTTCTTTTCCAAAAATGCATGCTTCACAATGTCTATCACTACAATTTTTTGATGGGAATAGGCATTTCAGAGCTTGCATAGAAGGATGACCTAATCTAGCATGCCAAAGGAGGTAACTTTCCTCTCGGATTGCGGAAAATACAAAACTATCTTGTTTCCAAAAATACAAGTTATCTTGCATAGAACCACTACCAATCACTTGATTCGCCTCCAAATTCTGAAAAACAACAGAATGAGGGTCAAAAATAGCTTTGCAATTTAAGTCCTTAGTGACTTGTCCAATGGACATAAGATTAGAGGTAAATTGAGGAACATATAAGGCCTTTGATTTTCTTCCAAATATTTCAACATCCCCAATTTGCTTAATTTTGAAATTATGTCCATTCGCAACTTTAACCATTTTAGGTTCTAGGAGAGGTTCAAGATTCTGAAAATTTTGCTTATCTTTGACCATATGGTGATCACAACCTGAATCTATCAACCATTTTGAAGAAGTAACAGATGAGTTAGAGCAAGTACCTGAGGAGGATTTTCCTAATTTTTGAGATGTCAGATTTGCTTTGTTTGCAGCTGGTTGAGCATTTTGCTCCCTCCTCTCTTGCTCTTTTTTCTTGATGAACTCAGGTTTAAGGTTAGGATGAAGAAACCAGCAACCATCCTTGGTATGTCCCAACTTTTTGCAATGAGAACACACCTTTTTTATTCCCTGATGAGCCTTATTTGCAGCTTGCTCATTCTGCTTTGTGGAGAACCCATGAACTTCACTTTTGGACTGATTGCTTTCTTCAAGCCTTTGAGAAGCTGCAGCTCTTTGAATCATAAATCGAGTCTCTTGGTATGATGGAAATTCTTTCATTCGAAGAATTTCCTGTCGAAGTTGTACAAATGACTCATTGAGTGATGAGAGCAATGAAAACACCTTGTCTTCATCTTGTCTCTTTTGCAGCACTTTTATATCACTTGTGAGAGGTCTCAATGTGTTAAGCTCATTCCACAAGTCCTCGTGTTCTCCGAACAATTGTGTAATTGATTTCTCCTCCATTTGGATGGCCGCAATCCTTTTTTGTATTTCAAATATTCTGCTCAAGTTTGATTCCTGACCATATAACCCATACATTTGCTCCCATAAGGATTTGGAACTCGGACAGCACATTACCATATTTTTGTGTGCTTGATCCATGGAGCTTGTTAGCAATAGGAACACTTGATCATCCAGCTCCTTCCATTCATCAAATCGTGGGTCTAGCCGATCCATAGGATCTTTTGTAATGAAAGACAGAAGTTTTGCTCCATTGAGAGATCTTCTGATATGACTAACCCATTGGAAGTAATTGGTTGAGCTTAGAATAATTTGGGAGAAAAGTTGGATTTGAAAGGAAGAGATTTGAGGAAGAGAATTTCCCAACCCCGGAGTCGATGTTTGCTCTGATACCATGTTGGATTTTTGACTAAGAAGAGAGAGAAATCTAATAAACTTCTGGTTTTTATTGATGTAGTAGAATGATACAAAGGAAGAGAGATTATCTTCCTCTTAATTTTACAAGGAGAGCAATAGCTCTATTTATAGGCAAAGGGAGAAAAATAGCCAGTAGAGAGAGAACAAAGTCAATATTCCCGTTGGGGCTCAAACCCCAAGGAATTCCAACAGCTAGTTTTTGGACTGTTGGAATATACATTGCCCAAACTGCCCCTAGCTATTTGGGTTTACCTCTTAGACTTTTCTCCATACTTTTGGGCTTCATTGGGCTTGTTTTTGAATGTATTTTGGGTCATAAATATGTTGCCAAATTCTGAACATTAAAAAAATAAAAGGCCCAATGTTTATGACATTATCATATTTTCAAGTTGAATACCTTGAGACTTATCTTCATCTTCTCCCTTATTTTTAACATATAGAGCATGCATTTGATCCCACAAAGCCCTTGCATTTGGAATACAAGTAGCCATTGCTTTGTGGGTTTTGTCAAGAGACATTTGAAGTAGCACCACCACTTGATCATCTTGCTTCTTCCATGATTTGAATGTAGGGTTGGCATCATCTAAGGGATCCTCCAATATGTGATTTTCAAGATTGAAAAAGTTCAAGGATCTCTTGATGGTGTCTTGCCAAGCATTGTAATTTGATGAATCTAAGAGAATGGAAGTAAACATGGAAGTACTAATTTGTGGTGGAGGATTACCAACACCGGAAGATGAAGGTATCGAAGATGGCTCTGATACCATGTTGAAATTTAAATATAGCAAGCTAAGAATGAATAAAGAAACTTCAAGAATTTAATTGAGAATTCAAAGAGAGTTTACATGCAATGAAGGCATGTTTTTCATACCTTCCAAAGAAACATATAAGCCCTATTTATAGAAAACAAGAAGAGGGGCAAGGAGATTAGAAAAGAGAGAGAGGAGAGGGCATTGTGCCCTCTCCAAATATGGCCGTTGGGGACAGCCCCAACGGCTGTTTTTTGCTAGCCGTTGGGGGACCTGATGGTCCCCCATTTGCTGGCCCGGGCTGGGCCCTTCGGGCTCAGCCCGAACAATCCGGGCAAGGCCCATTTAGGGCCCAACTTAGAAACCTTAAAGGGATTACAATGAGAATGAAAAATCTACACAAATTAAAACTATACATTTAGACTTCATTCCCTTAGGACATTAACCCTAATTGTCCTTTATTTCAACATTCTCCAAAGAATTGGAGAGCAGTTGAGCGCATCCTTCACTATATCAAGAAATCACCCGGACTAGGTATTTGGATGAAGAATAATGGAAGCTCCCAAATTGAAGGCTTTTGCGATGTAGATTGGGGGAGCAATTCAAAGGATAGAAGATCTACCACTGGGTACTGCATGTTCGTAGGAGGCAACTTGGTAGCATGGAAGAGCAAAAAACAGCATGTGGTGTCAAGATCGAGTACAGAGGCTAAGTATAGGGCAATGACATCAGCGGCCAGTGATATTGTATGGTTGAAGGCTCTAGTAGAGGAATTAGGGTTCAATGTTTCTACACCAATCAACTTGCATTGTGACAATCAATTGGCTATTCATATTGCATCCAATCCGGTCTTCCATGAAAGGACTAAACACATAGAAGATGATTATCACCTCATTCGACAAAAGGTGGAAGAAAAGCTTATATCCTCTCCCTACATCAAAGGAAAAGAGTAACTAGTTGATATTTTCACAAAAGGGGGAACTGTAATGCATCTTCAAGAAATCATGAACAAGTTGGGCACTATAGATATCTACGTACCCAACTTGAGGGGGAGTGTTGAAAAAAACGATAACTCGACCCATTTTCATCACCAACCAAGTGCATCTACTTAGTAGCCCAAAAATCAGCTTGCATTGTCCAGCAAGCAAGGCCCATTTGGGCAGCCTAAACCAGCCCAAAATACATTCAAAAATAGGCCCAAGGAACCCCAAAAGTTTGGAGAAAAGTCTAGGAAGCAAACCCAAATAGGTAAGGCCAGTTTGGGCAGTATATATTTCAACAGTAAAAAAACTAGCTGGTGGAATTCTTTGGGGTTTAAGCTCCAATAGGAATATTGCTTTTCAATCACTATCTACTGACTATTTTTTTCTTTTCTCTATAAATAGAGTCTCATTGTATCCCCTAAAACTATGATTCAATGCTCTCAATCACCAATGTATTCTCTCATTGTTTTTCAATAAATTCAGAATTTATTTCTTATGGCCGGACTTCTTGCAATGTGGGCAAATGTCTCTTTTTGCAAAGTTTTGAGTGCTGTTGGCCGGATGCTCTTCGTGGACAGCTTGGAAGGCTTGAGAGTCGGATTTAAGCTTGGTAGATTCTTCAAGCCTTAAAGCTAGTCTCTGTTCTTTGCACCATGAATTGGACTTCTTGAAATGAAGGAAAGACCTTCATTCGAAGAATCTCTTGACGAATTGGAGCATATTCATCTCCAAGACCCATGAGTATACCAAAGGTTATATCTTCATCGTTCCTTTGAAGAATGGTCTTGAGATTTATAGTAGGAGGCCTCAAGAGATTGAGTTCATTCCATAGATCCCTATATTCCCCAAAGTATTCGGGTATGGATTTACCTCCTTTTTTAATTTTGAAGATCTTCTTTTTCAGCTCAAAAATTCTTCCGGTGTTGGATTCTTGACCATATAACGATTGCATTTGCTCCCATAATGCTCTTGCGTTTGGAATACATGTGACCATAGCCTTGTGAGTTTTGTCAAGAGACATTTGAAGGAGCACCACCACTTGATCGTCTTTCTTCTTCCATACTCTGAATAATGGATTGGCTTCATCGGTTCTTCATGGATAGAACATCTCATACAAGCTCTTATTTATAGAGATTATTACTTGTGAAAGAGAGGGAAAAAGACCCCAAAGACTCAAGGAGCCGTTGGGGGACATTGGGGACAGATCTGTCCCCAAAAACACTGTATAACAGCCCTTAAATGGCTGTTATACAGTGCAACGGCTAGTTCAAAAGAACTAGCCGTTTTGCCCTTTTTTGCGCCCATTTTGGGCTTCTTTTAGGGGCTTTAACAATGCCCTTTTGAGGACTAAAAAACCCATAAGGAACGGGCCAAATACATCTCATGGATGGGCTGAAACTTGGCTTGAAATGGGGACTATGCTATCCATACTTAGTTCTCTTTTATTTCAACTCTTTATACCACCTAAATTGAACCACCTAAATTGTGACTCATCAAATCTTTGCTTTTGCAAGCCCTTTTGGGCTGAGGTTGTTTGATGAGCCGTAAACTTGTTATTTTCAACACTCCCTCTTAATTTTGGTGTGAAGATATCAATGGCATCCAACTTGATCATGATATTTTCAAGATAAGCAGCTGTTCCCACCTTTATGAAAATTTCCACAAGTTGTTGCATGCTTTTGACATGAGGAGTGATGATCAATTTTTTGTCCACCTTTTGTCTAATGAAGTGGCAATCTATTTCGATATGCTTGGTTTGATCATGAAACACGAGATTGGTTTCTTTTTGGATGTTCGATTGATTACCACAAAATAGCTTGATTGGGGTTAAAACAATGAATCCAAGCTCTTCCACTAAGGCCTTTAGCCACATGATCTCATTGGCAGCCGCATCCGTAACTCAGTTCTCGGCCTCCATGCTCGAACAAGAAACCACATGCTACTTTCTACTCTTCCTGGCCACCGAGTTTTATCCAACAAACAAGCAATACCCTGTTATAGATCTTTTGTTTTTAGAATCTCTTGCCCAATTAGTGTCACAAAATCCTTGGATTTCTAAGCTTCCATCGTTCTTCAACCAGATCCCCAATCCATGTGACCCTTTTAGATAGTGAAGAACCCTCTTGGGAGCTCTCCAATGCTATTTCTTTGGGGCATGCATGTGCTGACTTATTTGACTCATGGCGAAGCAATGTCTGTTGAAATGAAGCATAATTGAGTTCCCTAGCTCTTCCTAAAGAAGCCCTAAAGAGAAGTCATAGAATGAGCTTCGAAATTGAAGCCCCTAAGTTGGTTATTCTTTGAGTTCTTTTTCAATCCGTTGGGGACAGCCCCAACGGCTAGTAAGGAGAGGGCTAAGTCCCTCTCCTCCCTCTCTTTTGGTCTAAGTTCTCTTCCTCTCTTCTTTCTCTATAAATAGAGGATGTCCTCCCTTTTGTAAAGCTGATTGGTTTTGAAGTTCTTCCATTTTAGTTTATGTAGATGATATAATCATAACCGGAAATGACTTAAATCTAATTAATCAAGTTAGAAAATTTCTCCAAACTAAGTTTGATATCAAAGACTTAGGGAAACTAAAGTACTTTCTAGGGATAGAACTTGCCTATTGTCCAAATGGGTTTGTTCTATCACAAAGAAAGTATGTGCTTGATCTTTTGCAGGAAACCGGAATGTTAGGTGCCAAGCCCGCATGTAGTCCAATCAGCACCTCTTGTGGCCTTAAAGATGATGATGAAGAGTTTGAGGATGAACAAAGATACCAAAGGCTTGTAGGGAGACTAATCTATCTCACCATAACAAGACCCGATATCTCTTTTGCTGTGGGACAAGTAAGTCAACATATGCACAAGCCAAAAAGAAAGCATTGGAGAGCCACCGAAAGAATTCTTCACTACTTAAAGGGCACTCTCGGCATGGGAATTTGGATGAAGAAAAATTGCAGCTCTCAAATCATAGGGTATTGTGATGCGGATTGGGCTGGAAATTCAGAAGATAGAAGATCAACCACGGGGTATTGCATGTTCATTGGAGGAAATTTAGTAGCTTGGAAAAGCAAAAAACAACATGTGGTATCTAGATCAAGTGCTGAAGCTGAATATAGAGCTATGGCAGCCGCAACAAGTGAGATAGTTTGGTTGAAAGCTCTAATTGAAGAGATAGGGTTCATGGTCACAACTCCGATCCAACTCCATTGTGACAATCAATCGGCAATTCACATAGCCTCAAATCCGGTCTTTCATGAAAGAACAAAGCATATCGAGGTGGATTGTCACTTTGTAAGACAAAAGATTGAAGACAAACTTATTATTCCTAGCTTTACAAGGAGTGAGCATCAAATTGCCGACATCTTTATAAAACCGGGAACTACCAATCACATACTCAAGAATATGGGCAAGTTGGGTGTCATAGATATATACACACCCAACTTGAACTACCATTCAACTACTTGTATACTTTCTTTGAGATATCAATTAAATCTTTGAATTATTCATTCATAGTTTGTTGCTTGCTTCTTTAAAATTTCAACAATGTCCAGCCTGGTTATTGTTAGGTAGATCAACTTTCCTAAGAGCCTTTGATACTTCCCCACATCCTTATAGGGTTCGTTGATATCACTAAAAGTCCCGAATATGGAAATGGGTGTGCAGGTTAGCTTAACTCCAAACTTTCCTCTTTCAACAAAAAATTAAGAGCATATTTCCTTTGGAATAGAACAAACCCATTGTAACAATAGGTGTAAACTCTATTCCTAGAAAATGCTTTTGATTTCCTAAATCTTTAATTTCAAATTTATATTTTAGAAAGTCTCTCACTCGATCTATTTGATGTGTGTCATTTCCTGTGATGATTATATCGTCAACATATACTAATGCGGTAGTGATCTTTTCATTGGTTGTCTTAACAAAAAGATGTCTCACTATAGCATTTTATGAAACCATCACTAAGAAAGGCATGGCTGAGTTTTGCATACCAGGACCTAGGAGATTGTTTCAATCCATAAATCGCTTTATTAAGTGTACACACTTTGCCCTCTTGTTGGTGAAGCCCTTGAGGCAATTGCATGTACAACCTTGATTAACAGCAAGAGACATCAAAACTCTAACTGTATTCATCTTTGCAACCGACAAAAAGGTTTCTTTGTAATCAATTCCATAGGTTTGAGTGAACCCTTTTACGACCAACCTAGTTTTGAATCGATCAACTGAGCCATCACTCTTGTGCTTAATTATACCCACTTACATCTTACAGCCGTTTTTCCATTTGATTTTGCAAGTAACATTCTTTATGAGAGCTTCCAATGCTTTCTTTAGAGCCTTTCTCTATCCAGGATCTAAATTATATTTATTGGATGACCTTGATTCCTGTTCTTTGTCAATGCTGCTCAAGAAGGCTTGGTGGAGATTATAATTCCACCTTGGAGAGAAGATTGTTCTCCAAGACTTTCCAACTTTTCTCCTTACTTCAAATGAGAGTAGAGACACTTTTTTATAGGAGAGAATGAGTCTTACTAGCTAGTAGACACAAGAAACTTGCCAATAGACGTAAACGGGTACACAAACAAAAAACTAATTGTTATAAATTTTGTCTATTCTGTCTCGGCATTGTTTGAACTTCTTCTTGGGCCACGAATGAGGCTTTCTTGGGGCCTTTTGATGCTTCATTATGTGGGCTAAAATTCCTTCAAAGGTTGGACCATATGCAACTTAAATAGGCTTGAAATTTGGGCTTAAAATATGGACGGCATGTTGAATTAATTTCCTGGGTAGCCTACTACCCAATTTTGAATCGGATTGATGAGACCATCTTGGTCATGCAACGAACTTCGTTCTGATGTCTTGAGAATTTAGTTTTATGTCTTGAATGGTTGATTGCCTTATTCTTCAACACTTCCCCTCAAGTTTAGTGTATAGAGCCGAACTTGTCGAAAGCACTTGGACAATCAACCTTCTGATTTCATTGTTGTTTTTATGGCTTTGAAGTGATTAACCATTTGTTGTATGAGGGGAGGAGAGAGAGGCCATCATATTTTGTGGCTTCCCTTTGGTCCTGATCTTCATTAGTTGGGTGATTATATTTGAGTTGCAATAAACTCACTTGTATATCCATTCTGATGGAGGTAGCAATAACCTAGTCGATCTTCTAAGAGGTGGCGGAGAAGGTGGAGATTCCCTAGCTTCTTTGTCACGCCCTGACCCGCAGGTCGAGCACACAAACAGACAACCGCGACTCCTCGAGGCATGGGTATACCCTACTCGCACATCAAGGCGATACAAGGCTTGTTGAAATATCAAAAACTAGAGCACAAGAAATTAGGAATACTTCTGAATTTTATTGAACCAGTGAAATTAAAAACCTCAACCCTTACCCGAAAGGAGGAAGAACCTAAGTTATATGATCTTAGACCCATTTCTTACTAGATCAAGAATTTTGGTATAAAGATGGAATGAATGACGCCACAATCTAGATGGTTCGAAACCTAGATTGATAAGTCAAAGAACTACACAAAACTCCTATCTTGAATAAATTCAAAGTTCTCAAAAGAACAAAACTTGTGTGAAGAATCCTCACAATTTTATTAATTTCTCCAAAGTGTTGTTTTACACAATGTATAAGCCTAAATGTAAAAACTTAATTGGCAACTAAAAATTTAGTAACTCTCTAAATAATAAAAAATTAGAAAACTAAAAACATAAATTACAAAAAAAAATAAAAATTAGAAAACTAACTAAACCAAACTACTTTGACCAAGTATTGCTGCTATTTTTCTTTATTTTCATCCTCCCTTTGTCTTGGCTAATTTTGGGCCTTTTATTCTTCCAACTGGGCTTGGATGAGCATAATTAAGGCCCCTTTTGGTTTTTCATTCATTTGGTCTCCAATTTCTTATTGTAAAACCCTCTGAATTAAGTTATTCAGTATTTTTTTGAACCTTTTAACTCGAAATTTTATTATCGGCCCAACTGTAACTTAAGTTGAATCTTGTAAATTTCTTACAGTTTTTATAATCACATCATACAACGAGGGTCTATTTATAGAGAAAATAAAAAAATAGCCAGTAAATAGTGATTCAAAAGTAATAGTCCCGTTGGAGGTCAAACTCTAAGTAATTTCAACAGCTAGGTTTTTTACTGTTAAAATATATACTACCCAAACTGCCCCTAACTATTTAGGAGTAGTTCTAGGGGTGACTTTCCTCCTAGGATTTGGGATGGCATGAGGTTTATAAGGTGAGCAGCGGTCTTAATGGCCTCATTCCAATATTCCTTAGGTAAGTTTGAGTGAAACATCATAGATCTAGCTGTCTCCAAGAGATGTCTATTCTTTCTCTCGGTTATTCCATTTTGTTGAGGAGTGTACACACAAGACTTTTGATGAATGATCCCTTTTTCCTCTAGAAATTTTTCAAACTCAAGGCTAGTGAACTCTCCTCCATGATCTGACCTAAATATCTTTAGGTTAGCATTAAATTGCTTTGTTATGTATCTATAGTAGCTCTTGAATGCCTCAAATACTTCAGATTTGTTAACTAAGAGATAAACCCAAGTATATCTAGTTTTGTGATCTATGAATGTCACAAACTATCTAAAACCATTATGGGAGACTAAAGGAGAGGTCCAAACATCCGAATGAACTAATTCAAAAGCCTCTTTATATATTGTTTCAGAAATGGGATAATACACTTTGGTTTGTTTTTCAAGTACACAAGCTTTACAATGCCTATCTTCTATTTTACTATTCGGAAATAGGCGTTTCAAAGCTAGGTTTCCTGGATGCCCTAGACGTTCATGCCATAAAGAGGAGGATATGTTTCGGACAGCAAAAGCTTGGTTCTCTTGATCCAAGTAATAGAGGTTGTTCCTCCTTGTTCCCTTGCCAATCAAATTGCTCGTTTTGCGATCCTGAAATATTACTTGGTTAGGATCAAATATAGCTTTGCAATCTTGCTCTTTGGTTATCTTGCTAATAGAAAGTAAGTTTGAATTGAACTTTGGAACATATAAAGCTTTAGTCTTTTTCCTAAATAGTTCAATTTCTCCTAAGTGATCAACTTTTAACTTATGACCATTAGCTACTTTAACTAATTTATGATTGGTCGGGAATAAACTTGTTGATTTTGTTTTTATCTTTTACCATATGATCGTCACATCTGGAATCTATGAGCCAAGAATTGGAAATAGATGAAGATAAGGAATTACCAGAATGGTGACTAATCTGCCCAACAAGTCGTTTGAATTCCTTATGCATCTCCTCCATCTTGGATTCGAGTGCTGCCACTTGAGACACTTGTTTAGCATTTGAAGATGATTCCGGATTTTTCCTAGCATATTTTGGCCTCAAATGTGGTTGTAGGAACCAGCATTTTTCTTTCTTATGGCCGGACTTCTTGCAATGTGGGCAAATGTCTCTTTTTACAAAGTTTTGAGTGCTGTTGGCCGGATGCTCTTCGTGGACAGCTTGGAAGGCTTGAGAGTCGGATTTAAGCTTGGTAGATTCTTCAAGCCTTAAAGCTAGTCTCTGTTCTTTGCACCATGAATTGGACTTCTTGAAATGAAGGAAAGACCTTCATTCGAAGAATCTCTTGACGAATTGGAGCATATTCATCTCCAAGACCCATGAGTAGACCAAAGGTCATATCTTCATCGTTCCTTTGAAGAATGGTCTTGAGATTTATAGTAGAAGGCCTCAAGAGATTGAGTTCATTCCATAGATCCCTATATTCCCCAAAGTATTCGGGTATGGATTTACCTCCTTTTTGAATTTTGAAGATCTTCTTTTTCAGCTCAAAGATTTTTCCGGTGTTGGATTCTTGACCATATAACGATTGCATTTGCTCCCATAATGCTCTTGCGTTTGGAACACATGTGATCATAGCCTTGTGAGTTTTGTCAAGAGACATTTGAAGGAGCACCACCACTTGATCGTCTTTCTTCTTCCATACTCTGAATAATGGATTGGCTTCATCAATAGGTTCTTCAAAGATATGATTTTCAAGGTTGAAGAAGTTTAGGGACCTCTTGATGGTATCTTGCCAAGCATTGTAGTTTGTGGAATCTAGAAGTAAGGAGGTGAACATTGAGGTGCTAATTTGTGGTGGAGGGTCATTAAGACCGGAAGAGGAAGGTATCGTTGTCTGCTCTGATTCCATGTTGAGATTTCAAGCTATCAAGCAATTAGGATTGAATGAAACTTTAAAGAACTTTATTTGAAGAAAGAGTGCACAATGAGAGCATTATTGTTTCATGGATAGAACATCTCATACAAACTCCTATTTATAGAGATTATTACTTGTGAAAGAGAGGGAAAAAGACCCCAAAGACTCAAGGAGCCGTTGGGGGACATTGGGGACAGATTTCTGTCCCCAAAAACACTATATAACAGCCATAAAAATGGCTGTTATACAGTGCAACGGCTAGTTCAAAAGAACTAGTCGTTTTGCCCCTTTTTGAGCCCATTTTCGGCTTCTTTTAGGGGCTTTTACAATGCCCTCTTGAGGACTAAAAAACCCATAAGGAACGGGCCAAATACATCTCATGGATGGACTGAAACTTGGCTTGAAATGGGGCCTATGCTATCCACACTTAGTTTTCTTTTATTTCAACACTCCCCCTTGGAAAACAAACAAGTGTACTATCCAATCTCAAATACAATATATAAAAATGCCTTTGAACTCATTCATACCGATATGTGGACTTCACCCAAGGAATCTCATAATGGCTTCAAATACTTTGTAACCTTCATTGATCACAAAACTAGATACACTTGGGTGTACTTATTAGTGTTGAAATAAAGCACAATTAGGGCATATGGTTGTCCCAATCCAGTAAACTTTGTGCTCTTAGAACAAGACCCAAATGTAAAGTAAAAAGGGAGGCAATGTAATGGGCCCTAAATGGATCTAGCCCACGGGTTTCGGGCTGGGCCCTTCGGGCCCAGCCCGGGCCAGCAGAATTGGGGGCCAAAGGCCCCCAACGGCTAGTAAAAGAACTAGCCGTTGGGGACTGCCCAACGGCTAGTTCTTACTAGCCGTTGGGTCCAACGGATAGAGAGGGCAATGCCCTCTCTCCCCCTCTCATTTTCTCCTCTCTCAACTCTCTTTCTCTTCTTCTATAAATAGGGCAGCTAGTTGCTTTTAAAAGGTATGAAAAAAATGCCTTCAACCTCTTGTATGCTCTCTTTGAAACATCAATAAAGTACTTGAAGTTCTTATTCATTTCTCATTGCTTGCTTCTTTGGAATTTCATCATGGTATCAGAGCAGGCATTCATTCCTTCCTCATCTAACCTTGGTAATCCACCACCACAAATTAGCACCTCAATGTTCACTTCCACTCTTTTAGATGCTTCAAATTACAACGCATGGCAAGACACCATCAAGAGGTCTCTAAACTTCTTCAATCTCGAAAACCACATATTTGAAGACCCTCTTGATGATGCTGATCCGTCTTACAAAGCATGGAAAAAGAGAGATGATCAAGTGGTGGTGCTCTTACAAATGTCTTTAGACAAAACCCACAAAGCAATGGTCACTTGTATTCCCAATGCCAAAACTTTGTGGGATCAAAAGCATGCTCTTTATGCTCAAGAAACCAACACCGGTAGAGTATTCGAATTGAAAAAGAAAATCTTCTACATTCAAAAAGGAGGAAAGACCCTACCCGAATATTTTGGGGAATATAGGGATCTTTGGAATGAGTTTAATGTTTTGAGGCCTCCAACCTCAAATCTCAAAACCATCCTTCAAAGGAATGATGAAGACATGACCTTTGGTCTCCTAATGGGTCTTGGAGAAGAGTATGCACCTATACGTCAAGAAATTCTTAGAATGAAGATTTTTCCTTCATTCCAAGAAGTTCAATTCATGGTGCAAAGAGCTGAAACAAGCATGAAGCTTGAAGAATCATCCAAGCCCAAAACCGAAGCTCAAGCATTCAAATCTGTCCAAGAAGAGCATCCAGCCAACAAAGCTCAAAATTTCACCAAAAGAGATTTTTGCTCCCATTGTAAGAAACCTGGTCATAGAAAGGAGAAATGTTGGCATCTCCATCCCCATTTGCGGCCAAAATACAACAAAAGGGAAGGTGACCAAATGGCAAATGTCCAACATGTTTCTCAAGTTGCTGCCCTAGAAAGCAGAATGGAGGAAATGCAAAAGGAGATGAAAAAGCTCGTTGGCCAGATTACTTTGCATTCTGGTAATCTCTTAAATACATCTCATTCATGGCTTATTGATTCTGGTTGTGATAATCATATGGTAAAAGATAAGAGCAAAATTAAAAGACTCATTCCTCTCACTGATTCTAGGATTGTTAAGGTAGCTAATGGTGAGAAATTAAGAGTTGATCATCTAGGTGAAATTGAGTTATTTGGCAAGAAAACTAAAGCTCTATATGTGCCTAAATTTAATTCTAATCTTTTATCCATTGGAAAGATAACCAAAGAACAAAATTGCAAAGTTACATTTGATCCTAATGAAGTTGTTTTTCAGGACCTCAAAACGAATCATTTGATTGGCAAGGGGTCTAGGAGGCACAACCTATACTACTTGGATCAAGAAAACGGAGCTTTTGCTGCCCAAAGTCAAATGCATTCATTATGGCATGCTCGTCTAGGTCATCTTGGGGACTTAGCTTTGAAACGTCTATTTTCAAATCTAGTAGTAGAAAATAGGCATTGCAAAGCTTGTGTTCTTGGAAAACAAACTAGTGTATTATCCCATTTCAAATACTATATATGAGAATGCATTTGAACTTGTTCATTCTGATGTTTGGACCTCACCCATAGCATCTCATAATGGTTTTAAATACTTTGTGACATTTATTGATCACAAAACTAGATATACTTGGGTATACCTATTGGTAACCAAATCTGAGGTTTTTGAAGCCCTTAAGAGCTATTATAGATATGTCACCAAACAATTCAATGCCAACATCAAAATCATTAGGTCTGACCATGGGGGGGAGTATACTAGTCATGCATTCGAAAACTTCTTAGATGAAAAGGGGATCATGCACCAAAAATCATGTGTCTACACTCCACAACAATATGGAGTTGCTGAAAGGAAAAATAGGCACTTGTTAGAAACAGCTAGGGCCATGATGTTTCATTCTAATGTGCCTAAAAAATTTTGGAGTGAGGCAATAAAAACCGCTACCCATCTCATTAATCTTATGCCCACTCAAGTTCTAGGAGGTAAATCCCCATTAGAGCTACTCTTAGGAAGAAAACCTAATATCTCTCATCTTAGAGTCTTTGGATGCTTATGCTATGTCCATGTACCTGAAAATTTCAGAAACAAGTTAGAGGAAAGGGGGAGAAAATGTGTGTTCTTAGGATACTCAACATTTGAAAAAGGATATAAATGTTATGATCCACTAACCAAAAAACTATACACATCCAAGGATGTGATATTTGTAGAAAGAGAATCTTATTTTTCAGGAAAAGAAGATCAAGATCAAGATGGAAAAGGAGAAGCTCAAGATCTATGGAACATTATTCTCCCAAGTATCAATCATCCCTCTCATCCGAATATTGAACAAGAACCAGCTCCTAATGTTCATGAAGATCCGGCTCAAGAAGATCCCTCACCATCTCATTCTGATCAAGAAACCATTCAAGAACAAGGGGGAGATGATTCGGAGCAAGAGCTGGCCATAGAACAAGAGGAACAAATCATAGATGAACCACCTCTTCCTCTTCGTAGATCAACAAGGCTTAAGCTTCCTCCCTCCGAATGGATCAACAAAAGAGTCTTCTATAACTCTAAAGTAACTTCTCATCCCATTTCCAAATATTATTCAATTGCTAATACTTCTTGCAGCCATCAAAGATTCATTCGGAACATAGATCTTCATGAAGAGCCAAGATCTTTTGAAGAAGCTAAAAACCAACCTCAGTGGGTGCAAGCTATGAAGGATGAGTTGGAAGCTTTAGCAAAAAATGGAACATGGGAAATAACATCACTTCCACATGGGAAAAAAGCCGTAGGGTGCAAGTGGGTCTACAAAATCAAACACAAAAGTGATGGGAGTCTTGACAAATACAAGGCAAGATTAGTTGCCAAGGGTTTTACTCAAGCTTATGGAGTAGACTACAAGGAAACATTTGCTCCCGTGGCAAAAATGAATACCATTCGTGTACTCTTATCCCTTGCTGCCAACTACTCTCTACCTCTATTTCAAATGGATGTTGCAAATGCCTTTCTTCAAGGGGACTTAGAAGAAGAGGTGTATATGGAGGTTCCTCCGGGTTTCTCTCATCAAGACAACAAAGTTTGCAAATTAAAGAAAGCCATCTATGGACTTAAACAATCACCAAGAGCTTGGTATGCCAAACTTAGTTCTACTCTTCTTGATCATGACTTTAGGAAATGCACTAGTGACTCATCTCTTTTTGTTAAGAAACTAAAAGATAAATTCATTATAGTCCTAGTATATGTAGATGATATAATCATAACCGGAAATGACTTGAACTTAATTAATCAAGTTAGGAAATTTCTCCAAACAAAGTTTGAGATTAAGGACTTAGGGAAACTAAAGTACTTTCTAGGGATAGAACTTGCCTATTGTCCAAATGGGTTTGTTCTATCACAAAGAAAGTATGTGCTTGATCTTTTGCAGGAAACTGGAAAGTTAGGTGTCAAGCCCGCATGTAGTCCGATCAGCACTTCTTGTGGCCTTAAAGATGAAGACGAAGAGTTTGAGGATGAACAGAGATACCAAAGGCTTGTAGGGAGACTAATCTATCTCACTATAACAAGGCCCGATATCTCCTTTGCTGTGGGACAAGTTAGCCAACATATGCACAAGCCAAAAAGAAAGCATTGGAGAGCCACCGAAAGAATACTTCACTACCTAAAGGGCACACCCGGCATGGGAATTTGGATGAAGAAAAATTGCAGCTCACAAATCATAGGGTATTGTGATGCGGATTGGGCCGGAGATTCTGAAGATAGAAGATCAACTACAGGATATTGCATGTTTGTTGGAGGAAATCTAGTAGCTTGGAAAAGCAAAAAACAACATGTGGTGTCAAGATGAAGTGCTGAAGCGGAGTATAGAGCAATGGCAGCCGCAACAAGTGAAATAGTTTGGTTAAGGGCTCTAATTGAAGAGCTAGGGTTCATAGTTCCAACTCCAATTCAACTCTATTGTGACAACCAATCGGCAATTCATATAGCCTCAAATCCGGTGTTTCATGAAAGAACAAAACATATTGAGGTAGATTGTCACTTTGTGAGACAAAAGATTGAAGACAAGCTCATCATTCCTAGCTTTACAAGAAGTGATCTTCAAGTTGCTGACATCTTTACAAAACCGGGAACCGCCAATCACATTCACAAGAATATGGGCAAGTTAGGTGTTATAGACATATACACACCCAACTTGAGGGGGAGTGTTGAAATAAAGCACAATTAGGGCATATGGTTGTCCCAATCCAGTAAACTTTGTGCTCTTAGAACAAGACCCAAATGTAAAGTAAAAAGGGAGGCAATGTAATGGGCCCTAAATGGATCTAGCCCACGGGTTTCGGGCTGGGCCCGAAGGGCCCAGCCCGGGCCAGCAGAATTGGGGGCCAAAGGCCCCCAACGGCTAGTAAAAGAACTAGCCGTTGGGGACTGCCCAACGGCTAGTTCTTACTAGCCGTTGGGTCCAACGGATAGAGAGGGCAATGCCCTCTCTCCCCCTCTCATTTTCTCCTCTCTCAACTCTCTTTCTCTTCTTCTATAAATAGGGCAGCTAGTTGCTTTTAAAAGGTATGAAAAAAATGCCTTCAACCTCTTGTATGCTCTCTTTGAAACATCAATAACGTACTTGAAGTTCTTATTCATTTCTCATTGCTTGCTTCTTTGGAATTTCATCAATTAGCTGCTAAATCTGAAGTATTTGAAGCATTTAAGAGCTATTATAGATATGTGATCAAGCAATTCAATGCAAACATCAAAATCCTTAGATCGGATCATGGGGGGAATACACTAGCCATGCACTTGAAGATTTTCTAGAAAAAAAGGAAAATTTTCATCAAAAGTTTTGTGTTTACACTCCTCAACAAAATGGAGTTGCCGAAAGGAAAAATAGACACTTACTAGAAACGGCTAGGGCTATGATGTTTCACTCCAATATACCTAAAAAGTTTTGGAGTGAAGCCATTAAAACCGTTGCCCACCTTATAAACCTTATGCCCTCTCAAGTGCTAGAAGGAAAATCCCCTTTAGAACTACTCCTAGGAAGAAAACCTAGTATCTCATACTTAAGAGTTTTTGGGTGCATTTGTTATGTGCATGTACCAGAAAACTTTAGAAATAACTAGATGAAAGGGGGAGAAAATCTATATTTTTAGGATATTCTATCTTTGAAAAAGGATATAAATGTTATGATCCTCTAACCAAAAAGCTATACACATCCAAAGATGTGATATTTGCAGAAAAAGAACCTTATTTTGCAGGAAAAGAGGATCAAGAGCAACCAAAGGAAAGAGGAGCACAAGACCATTGGAATGTAGTCCTTCCCTCAATCAAAGACGCCTCTCATCAAAATGAAGAAGAAGAACAACCAATCCAAGCTGAAAATGATCCAACTCAAGAACAATCAACCTCATCTCATTCTGATCATGAATCCATCCAAGAGGAAGGGGGAGACAACTTAGATCAAGGGCAAGTATGTTGACATTTCAAGCTATCAAGCAACTAGGATTGAATGAAAACTTAAAGAACTTTATTTGAAGAAAGAGTGCACAATGAGAGCATTGGTTTTTTTTCATAGATAGAACATCCCATACAAGCTCCTATTTATAGAGATTATTACTTGAGAAAGAGAGGGAAAAAGACCCCAAAGACTCAAGGAGCCGTTGGGGAACATTGGGGACAGATTTCTATCCCCAAAATCACTGTATAACAGCCATTTTTATGGCTGTTATACAGTGCAACGGCTAGTTCAAAAGAGCTAGCCGTTTTGCCCTTTTTAGGGCCCATTTTGGGCTTCTTTTTGAGGCTTAACAATGCCCCTTTTGAGAACTAAAAAACCCATAAGGAACGGGCCAAATACATCTCCTGGATGGGCTTAAACTTGGCTTGAAATGGGGCCTATGTTAATCACACTTAGTTCTCTTTTATTTCAACAAAGTTATAGAGGAAGAAGAACAAAGTATTGAGGAGCAGCCTCCTCCTCCTCTTCGAAGATCAACAAGGCTTAGGCTCCCTCCTTCAGAATGGATTACCAAAAGAGTTTTCTATAACTCAAAGGTGACTTCTCACCCCATTTCCCAATATTATTCAGTTGCTAATATGTCTAGTAGGCATAAAAAATTCATCAAGAACTTAGACCTTCATCAAAAGCCTAGAAACTTTGAAGAAGCAAAACAACATCCCCAATGGATCCAAACCATGAAGGATGAGCTAGAAGCCTTAGAAAGAAACGGAACTTGGGAGTTATCATCTCTTCCTAAAGGAAAAAGGGCGGTAGGATGTAAATGGGTCTATAAGATCAAGCACAAAAGTGATGGAAGCAGTGATAGATATAAAACAAGATTACTAGCAAAGGGCTTCACTCAAGTTTATGGAGTAGACTACAAGGAAACGTATGCTCCGAAGGCCAAGACAAACACAATTCAAGTCTTGATGTCCCTTGCAATCAATCACTCTTGGCCAATGTTTCAAATGGACGTAGCCAATGCTTTCCTTCAAGGTGATCTAGAAGAGGAAGTGTACATGGTGTTGAAATATCAAAAATTAGAGCACAAGAAATGAAGAATACTTCTGAATTTTATTGAAAAAGAATGAGAGCATACATAGACAGATTTGAGAGCATTTTTCTCATAGTTTTTGGAGATACAATGAGGCTCTATTTATAGAGAAAAGGGAAAAATAGCCAGTAGAAAGTGATATTCCCGTTGGAGCTCAAACCCCAAGGAATTCCAACAGCTAGTTTTTTTACTGTTGAAAAATATGCTGCCCAAACTGCCCCTAGCTATTTGGGTTTGCTTCCTAGACTTTTCTCCAAACTTTTGGGCTTCCTTGGGCCTATTTTTGAATGTATTTTGGGTTGGTTTAGGCTGCCCAAATGGGCCATGCTTGCTGAACAATGCATGCTGATTTTTGGACTTCTAAGTAGACGCACATGGTTGATGATGAAGATGGGTTAAGTTATCCTTCTTTTCAACACTCCCCCTCAAGTTGGGTGCGTAGATATCGATAGTGCCCAACTTGTTCATGATTTCTTGAAGATGCATTGCAGTTCCCCCTTTTGTGAAGATATCAGCTAGTTGCTCTTTTCCTTTGATGTAGGGAGTGGCTATAAGCTTTTCTTCCACCTTTTGTCGAATGAAGTGACAATCAACTTCTATGTGTTAGTCCTTTCATGGAAGACCGGATTGGATGCAATATGAATCGCCGATTGATTGTCACAATGCAAGTTGAGTGTTAGTCTCCCTAAATCTTTAATTTCAAACCTAGAACTCAAGAAATTTCTAACTATATCTATTAAATGCATGTCATTTCCAGTAATGATGATATCATCTACGTAAACTAAGGCTATCACTATTTTATCATTGTTTTTTCTAATGAAAACAGAAGAGTCGCTATGGCATTTAACAAATCCACTACTAAGGAAAGCATGGCTTAATTTTGCATACCATGCCCTTGGGGATTGCTTCAGCCCGTAGAAAACTTTGCGTAGTTTGCACACGTTTCCTCCTTGTTGTTGGAACCCTTGAGGAAGTTGCATGTACACTTCTTCTTCGAGATCTCCTTGAAGGAACGCATTTGCTACATTCATTTGAAACATGCTCCATCCATGGTTCACCGCAAGAGACATCAAGACCCTAATTGTATTCATTTTGGCAACGGGTGCGTATGTCTCTTTGTAATCTATCCCATATGCTTGAGTGAATCCTTTAGCCACAAGTCTTGCCTTAAACCTTTCAATTGATCCATCACTTTTATATTTGATTTTGTATACCCATTTGCATCCGACGGCTCGCTTGCTCCTTGGAAGAGAGGTGACTTCCCATGTACCGTTCTTGGTCAATGCATCTAGCTCTTCCTTCATTGCCTTTCTCCACCTTGGGTCCTTGGATGCTTCATCATATGTCCTAGGCTCCTGTTCTTTATCTATGCCACTCAAAAAATTTTGGTGGCTCAAAGAAACATGTGAGATGGTATAATAATTAGAAATCGGATGTGATGTTACCTTGGAGTTTTAGTAAACTCTACGGTTAATCCATTCCGAACGGGGAACCCTAAGCCTCGTGGATCGCCTAAGGTGAGGAGGTGGTGCATCCAAATCTCCCTCTACATGCTCGGATTCTTCCTCTTCGGTTTCTTGATCTCCCCCTGAAGTGTGGGCTGCCTCCTCTTCTATGGAGTTTGATCCTTCTTCTTTATTATTTTGAGATTGCTCATTAGTCTCTTGGGAGATTCTGTTGGATTTTTGACTAAGAAGAGAGAGAAATCTAATAAACTTCTGGTTTTTATTGATGTAGTAGAATGATACAAAGGAAGAGAGATTATCTTCCTCTTAATTTTACAAGGAGAGCAATAGCTCTATTTATAGGCAAAGGGAGAAAAATAGCCAGTAGAGAGAGAACAAAGTCAATATTCCCGTTGGGGCTCAAACCCCAAGGAATTCCAACAGGTAGTTTTTGGACTGTTGGAATATACATTGCCCAAACTGCCCCTAGCTATTTGGGTTTACCTCTTAGACTTTTCTCCATATTTTTGGGCTTCATTGGGCTTGTTTTTGAATGTATTTTGGGTCATAAATATGTTGTCAAATTCTGAACATTAAAAAATAAAAGGCCCAATGTTTATGACATTATCATATTTTCAAGTTGAATACCTTGAGACTTATCTTCATCTTCTTCCTTATTTTTAACAGATTCCTTCTGCAATTGGTGGAGATGATTGATTCGGGAGAAGTAAGAAATTCCACGTGCTTGGAGTGCTCTCTTCTTCTGATGATTGATGTTCTTCATTATCTACAAAAAATGACACATTCTCCACAAATATCACATCCTTAGATATGTATGTTTGGTTAGTTTTAGGGTCATAACATCTATACCCCTTTTCAAATGAAGCATACCCCAAAAATATGCACTTTCTACCCTTATGATCTAACTTATCCCTCATGTGTGCTGGAATATGAATGTAACATACACAACCGAATGTTCTAAGATGAGATATCTTAGGTTTTCTATCTAGTAGGGCTTCTAAGGGTGACTTGCCATCCAGGACTTGAGATGGGATAAGGTTTATTAGGTGGACAGCGGTTTTTATTCCATCACACCAAAATTTCTTAGGCACATTTGCATGAAACATCATAGCTCTAGTTATTTCTAATATGTGCCTATTTTTCCTTTCGGCCACCCCATTTTGTTGAGGTGTGTACACACAAGACATTTGATGTATAATGTCATTCTCTCTAAGGTAGTTTTCAAATGTCAAACTAGTGAATTCTCCACCATGGTCCGTCCTTAGAATTTTAATGTTAGCATTGTAAAGTTTGGTCACATATCTCTCATAGCTTTTAAAGGCTTCAAAAGCTTGATTTTTGGTATTCAAAAGGTAGACCCAAGTGTACCTAGTTTTTTGGTCTACAAAAGTAATGAAATACTTGTAGCCTAAATGAGATTTGATAGGTGAAGTCCACAAATCCGAATGAACTAAATCAAAAGTATCTTTATAAATTGTTTTTGAATTGGGATACATTGATCGGGTTTCCTTTCCCAGAATACAAGCTTCACAATGTCTATCTTCAATATTAATACTTGGAAATAGACGCTTTAAAGCTTGGTCACTAGGATGCCCAAAACGTTTATGCCAAAGAGATGCATCTTCTTTGATATGAGCTACGAGTGCATGATGCTTTTGATCCAAAAAATATAGATCCCCTCTTCTAGAACCCTTGCCAATCAATTGATTCGACTTGAGGTCCTGAAAAGTAACAGTGTTTGGGTAAAAAACAACTCTACACCCTTGATCCTTAGTGACTTTGCTAATGGACAAAAGATTTGAAGTGAGTTGGGGAACAAATAAAGCATTTGATGTTTTTCCAAAAAGTTCAATTTCCCCAATTTGCTCAACTTTCAAATCTTGCCCATTGGCAACACGGACTATCTTATGGTTAGGGAGTTTTTTAAAATGCTTGATTTTTCTTCTATCCCTTACCATATGATGGTCCGTTCCCGAATCAATGAGAAAATCTTCGAAATTGAAAGAGGATAAAGTGTTTTGATTTTTACCATTGGAGGGAGCAAGTTGTTGAAACTTCTTGGAGATGTCATTGAGTTTGTTGGATTTTTGACTAAGAAGAGAGAGAAATCTAATAAACTTCTGGTT
Source organism: Dillenia suffruticosa (assembly GCA_033439265.1). NCBI lineage: Eukaryota > Viridiplantae > Streptophyta > Magnoliopsida > Dilleniales > Dilleniaceae > Dillenia > Dillenia suffruticosa. Next base: position 17,010,967 of record JAVTVX010000029.1, read on the forward strand.
TTTATTGATGTAGTAGAATGATACAAAGGAAGAGAGATTATCTTCCTCTTAATTTTACAAGGAGAGCAATAGCTCTATTTATAGGCAAAGGGAGAAAAATAGCCAGTAGAGAGAGAACAAAGTCAATATTCCCGTTGGGGCTCAAACTCCAAGGAATTCCAACAGCTAGTTTTTGGACTGTTGGAATATACATTGCCCAAACTGCCCCTAGCTATTTGGGTTTACCTCTTAGACTTTTCTCCATACTTTTGGGCTTCATTGGGCTTGTTTTTGAATGTATTTTGGGTCATAAATATGTTGCCAAATTCTGAACATTAAAAAATAAAAGGCCCAATGTTTATGACATTATCATATTTTCAAGTTGAATACCTTGAGACTTATCTTCATCTTCTCCCTTATTTTTAACACTCCCCCTCAAGTTAGGTGCATAGATGTCTATGGACCCTAACTTGCTAAGGATGTGCTGAAGATGTTTCTCAGTTGTTGCCTTAGTGAAAATGTCAGCTAGCTGGTCTTCACTTCTAACATATGAGGTTGAAATTGTCTTGTTTTCTAATTTTTCTCGAACAAAATGACAATCAACCTCAATGTGCTTCGTTCTTTCATGAAATACTGGATTGGCAGCGATATGAAGAGCTGCTTGATTATCGCAATGTAGAAGAATAGGAGCGATAGTAGGAAATCCCATCTCCTCAAGTAATGCCTTTAGCCAAACTATTTCGCTTGTAGCCGCTGCCATTGCTCTGTATTCAGCCTCAGCGCTTGATCTGGATACAACAGATTGTTTCTTGCTTTTCCATGTTACAAGATTTCCTCCCACGAACATGCAGTAGCCGGTGGTGGATCTCCTGTCCGTGACATCCCCAGCCCAATCTGCATCACAGTAGCCATAAATCTCCATGTTGTGGTTGTTTTTCATAAGAATTCCCCTTCCTGGTGAGCTTTTTAAGTACTTGAGAATTCTTTCTGCTGCCTTCCAATCTTGAATCCTTGGAGCATGCATCCGTTGACTGATTAAGCTGACGGCATAGGTGATATCTGGTCTTGTAATGGTGAGGTAGATGAGCCTCCCCACAAGTCTTTGATATCTAGGAATATCCTGGAACATTTCTTCATCACCTTGTGCTCGTTCTGCTATGGATATAGGAGTTGCTGCTGGTTTAGCTCCTACCTTTCCAGTTTCCTGCAAAAGGTCAAGTACATATTTCCTTTGGCATAGAACTAGCCCCTTATGAGAATAGGCAAGCTCTATTCCTAAGAAATACTTTAGTTTTCCCAAATCTTTAATCTCAAAAGTAGATTTAAGGAAATTTCTAACTTGATCAATACCATTCATATCACTTCCTGTAATAACTATATCATCTACATAAATAAGAACAATAGTGATTTCTTCATTGTTAACTTTAGTAAACATGGAGGAATCACTAATGGATTTCTTAAAGTTATTACCAAGAAGTGCTGAACTTAATTTTGCATACCAGGCACGAGGAGATTGTTTTAACCCATAGATTGCTTTTTTAAGACAACACACCTTGATGTTTGAATCCTCATCTAGCCCTTGGGGAATTTGCATGTAGATTTCTTCGTCTAAGTCCCCTTGAAGGAAAGCATTCTTCACGTCCATTTGATACATTGGCCATTCTCCATTGGTTGCAATTGACATCAAAACCCTTATCGTTTTCATTTTGGCAACAGGGGCAAAAGTCTCAGTGTAGTTTTCTCCATAAGTTTGTGTGAATCCTTTGGCTACAAGTCTTGCCTTGTAGCGTTCAATGGATCCATCACTTTTATACTTGATTTTGAACACCCATTTACACCCGACAGCCTTTCTTCCCTTAGGGAGAGTAGTAATCTCCCACGTCCCATTTTTATTCAATGCATCTAGTTCTTCAAGCATAGCTTGTCTCCATTCGGGTTTGGTATTTGCCTCATCAAAATCCTTAGGTTCCTGTGATGAGTCAATGCCACTCAAGAACCCTTGATGGCTTGAGGAAGTATTAGATACACAATAGTAATTTGAAATAGGATAGTGAGTTACCTTAGAATTGTAATAAACTCTTCTGTTGATCCACTCTGAGGGAGGAAGCCTCAATCTGGTGGAACGTCGAAGTGGAGGAGCCAGTGGAGAGGGCAGTCTAGTTTCGTCTCCGGATTCTCCTAAGGTAGGTAATCCCTCGCCTTCTTCTCTTTCTTCGGAAGAGTTCTCTTCATTTTCAGACTCATCCACTCCTCCCTCTTCGTTTTCTCCCCCTGAAAGTGAATTCTCTTCATTGGATTCTTGAGGAACCAGAGGAGGATTTATGGGAACATCGCAGAAGATTCGCAAGTCATTGCTTGATGAATTTTCTTCATTTTTTTCTCCTGCAAAAAAGAATTCATTTTCTACAAATATCACATCTTTCGATGTGTATACCTTGTTAGAGTCAGGTTCAAAACAAATATATCCTTTTTGGAATGAAGCGTACCCAATAAAAACACATTTCCTTCCTTTGATATCTAACTTATCTCTAAACTGCCTAGGAATATGAACATAACAAATACACCCAAAAACTCTAAGGTGAGAGAGGTTTGGTTTGTCTTTTCTAAGCAACTCTAATGGAGATTTTCCATGGAGAACTCTAGTTGGAAGACGATTTATTAAATGAGTTGCGGTACTAACCGCATCACTCCAAAAACGCTTAGGCATATTAGCAAAGAACATGATAGTTCTAGCTATTTCTAGGAGATGTCTATTTTTGCGTTCGGCAACTCCATTTTGTTGGGGAGTGTAGGGACAACTAGTTTGATGAATAATTCCATTCTCCTCAATGAAATTTTTGAAATTGGTGCTCATATATTCCCCACCATTATCTGTCCTAAGAATTTTAATGTTGGCCTCATATTGTTTTATAATATACTTGTAAAAGGACTTGAAGGCTTCATAAACTTGGTCTTTTGATCTTAGCATATACACCCATGTATACCTAGACTTATGATCTATAAATGAGATAAAATACTTAAATCCCCTTCTAGATATCATAGGTGAAGTCCATACATCCGAGTGAACAAGATCAAAAGGCTTTTTATATTGAGTTTCAGAAATAGGATAATACATTCGGGTTTCCTTTCCAAAATGCATGCTTCACAATGTCTATCACTACAATTTTTTTATGGGAATAGGCATTTCAGAGCTTGCATAGAAGGATGACCTAATCTAGCATGCCAAAGGAGGTAACTTTCCTCTCGGATTGCGGAAAATACAAAACTATCTTGTTTCCAAAAATACAAGTTATCTTGCATAGAACCACTACCAATCACTTGATTCGTCTCCAAATTCTGAAAAACAACAGAATGAGGGTCAAAAATAGCTTTGCAATTTAAGTCCTTAGTGACTTGTCCAATGGACATAAGATTAGAGGTAAATTGAGGAACATATAAGGCCTTTGATTTTCTTCCAAATATTTCAACATCCCCAATTTGCTTAATTTTGAAATTATGTCCATTCGCAACTTTAACCATTTTAGGTTCTAGGAGAGGTTCAAGATTCTGAAAATGTTGCTTATCTTTGACCATATGGTGATCACAACCTGAATCTATCAACCATTTTGAAGAAGTAACAGATGAGTTAGAGCAAGTACCCGAGGAGGATTTTCCTAATTTTTGAGATGTCAGATTTGCTTTGTTTGCAGCTGGTTGAGCATTTTGCTCCCTCCTCTCTTGCTCTTTTTTCTTGATGAACTCAGGTTTAAGGTTAGGATGAAGAAACCAGCAACCATCCTTGGTATGTCCCAACTTTTTGCAATGAGAACACACCTTTTTTATTCCCTGATGAGCCTTATTTGCAGCTTGCTCATTCTGCTTTGTGGAGAACCCATGAACTTCACTTTTGGACTGATTGCTTTCTTCAAGCCTTTGAGAAGCTGCAGCTCTTTGAATCATAAATCGAGTCTCTTGGTATGATGGAAATTCTTTCATTCGAAGAATTTCCTGTCGAAGTTGTACAAATGACTCATTGAGTGATGAGAGCAATGAAAACACCTTGTCTTCATCTTGTCTCTTTTGCAGCACTTTTATATCACTTGTGAGAGGTCTCAATGTGTTAAGCTCATTCCACAAGTCCTCGTGTTCTCCGAACAATTGTGTAATTGATTTCTCCTCCATTTGGATGGCCGCAATCCTTTTTTGTATTTCAAATATTCTGCTCAAGTTTGATTCCTGACCATATAACCCATACATTTGCTCCCATAAGGATTTGGAACTCGGACAGCACATTACCATATTTTTGTGTGCTTGATCCATGGAGCTTGTTAGCAATAGGAACACTTGATCATCCAGCTCCTTCCATTCATCAAATCGTGGGTCTAGCCGATCCATAGGATCTTTTGTAATGAAAGACAGAAGTTTTGCTCCATTGAGAGATCTTCTGATATGACTAGCCCATTGGAAGTAATTGGTTGAGCTTAGAATAATTTGGGAGAAAAGTTGGATTTGAAAGGAAGAGATTTGAGGAAGAGAATTTCCCAACCCCGGAGTCGATGTTTGCTCTGATACCATGTTGGATTTTTGACTAAGAAGAGAGAGAAATCTAATAAACTTCTGGTTTTTATTGATGTAGTAGAATGATACAAAGGAAGAGAGATTATCTTCCTCTTAATTTTACAAGGAGAGCAATAGCTCTATTTATAGGCAAAGGGAGAAAAATAGCCAGTAGAGAGAGAACAAAGTCAATATTCCCGTTGGGGCTCAAACTCCAAGGAATTCCAACAGCTAGTTTTTGGACTGTTGGAATATACATTGCCCAAACTGCCCCTAGCTATTTGGGTTTACCTCTTAGACTTTTCTCCATACTTTTGGGCTTCATTGGGCTTGTTTTTGAATGTATTTTGGGTCATAAATATGTTGCCAAATTCTGAACATTAAAAAATAAAAGGCCCAATGTTTATGACATTATCATATTTTCAAGTTGAATACCTTGAGACTTATCTTCATCTTCTCCCTTATTTTTAACAGAGTTGACTTTGAAGAGCAGCAAAATCAGCCATGGTAGGTCCTTGAAGCTTGGTGTGAAGTACATTATGCTGCTCGGAAAGTTGCTTCCTTGGTTTGAAGGTCTTGGGCTTTAAATGAGGATGAAGGTTCCAACACTTCTCCTTCGTATGTCCTCTTTTCTTGCAATGGGTGCATACATCAATTTTCTTTGGAACTTAATGTGCTTTGGCAGCCATGTGCTCTTCAACGGTAGCCATGTGACCTTGAGCTTCAAGTCTAAGTTTGGAATTTTCTTCCAAACGCATGCTAACTTCCGTTCGTTGGATCATATTTTGCACTTCTCCAAATGAAAGAAATTCCTTCATTCGGAGAATTTCTTGTCTAAGAAGAGAATAGGAATCATCTAGACCCATGAGAAGACCAAAGATTTTATCTTCTTCTTTCCTCTTTTGGAGGACTTTGAGATCTATGGAATCCGGACGGAGAGTGGAGAGCTCATTCCAAGTATCCGTATATTCCCCAAAATATTGAGGAAGTGATTTCCCTTCCTTTTTGATGTTTGAAATTTGTCGTTTGAGCTCAAAAATTCTGCCAAGGTTAGATTCTTGGCCATAAAGAGAAAACATTGTGTCCCATATTAGTTTTGCATTGGGAGCACAAGTCACCATAGCTTTGTGTGTTTCATCCATGGAATTGAGTAGAAGAAAAAACACATGATTGTCCCTCTTCTTCCATTCTCTGTAAGAAGAATCCACCTCTTCAAGAGGTTGATCAAGTATGTGACCCTCCAAGTTGTGAAGTTCCAGCACCCTTCTCATCAAGGCTGCCCATTGATAATAATTTCCTCCTCTTAATTGAATGGAGGATATATTTTGAAATTGGGTAAGGTTGATGGAAGGTGGAAGGTCACCCAACCTTGAAGAGGAAGGGATCGAAGTTTGCTCTGATACCATGTTGAAATATCAAAAAATAGAGCACAAGAAATGAAGAATACTTCTGAATTTTATTGAAGAAGAATGAGAGCATACATGGACAGATTTGAGAGCATTTTTCTCATAGTTTTTGGAGATACAATGAGGCTCTATTTATAGAGAAAAGGGAAAAATAGCCAGTAGAAAGTGATATTCCCGTTGGAGCTCAAACCCCAAGGAATTCCAACAGCTAGTTTTTTGACTGTTGAAATATATGCTGCCCAAACTGCCCCTAGCTATTTGGGTTTGCTTCCTAGACTTTTCTCCAAACTTTTGGGCTTCCTTGGGCCTATTTTTGAATGTATTTTGGGTTGGTTTAGGCTGCCCAAATGGGTCATGCTTGCTGGACAATGCATGCTGATTTTTGGACTTCTAAGTAGATGCACTTGGTTGGTGATGAAGATGGGTTAAGTTATCCTTCTTTTCAACACATGTTGATTCCACCGGGTTTTTCTTAGCAACTCAACAAAGTTTGCAAACTTAGGAAAGCAATCAACGGTCTCAAACAATCTCCAAAAGCTTGGTATGCCAAACTTAGCTCAACTCTTTTTGATCATGATTTCAAAAAATACAATAGCGACACTTCTCTCTTCGTTAAGAAACTAGATGAAAAAATCATTATAGTGTTAGTTTATGTAGATGATATAATCATAACCGGTAATGATTTAGATTTAATCAACCAAGTAAGAGGTTTCTTACAAACAAAATTTGATATTAAGAACTTAGGGAAACTAAGTACTTCTTAGGGATAGAACTCGCCTATTGTCCAAATGGGCTTGTTCTATCACAAAGGAAGTATGTGCTTGATCTCTTGCAGGAAACCGGGAAGTTAGGTGTCAAGCCCACTTGTAGTCCCATTAGCTCCTCTTGTGGCCTCAAGGATGATGATGAAGATTATGAGGATGAACCAAGATATCAAAGACTCATAGGAAAATTGATCTACCTCACCATAACGAGACCGGACATCTCCTTTGCCGTGAGTCAAGTTAGCCAACAAATGCACAAGCCAAAAAGAAAGCATTGGAGAGCCACCGAAAGAATCCTCCATAATCTAAAGGCTACACCAGGCATGGGAGTTTGGATGAAGAAGAACAACAACTCACAAATTGTAGGATATTGTGATGCAGATTGGGCTCGAGACTCAGAAGATAGACGATCAACCACAGGATATTGCATGTATGTTGGAGGAAATCTAGTATCTTGGAAAAGCAAAAACCAACATGTGGTGTCAAAATCAAATGCCGAAGCTGAATATAGAGCAATGGCAGCCGCATCAAGTGAGATGGTTTGGTTAAAGGCTCTAATTGAAGAACTAGGGTTCTCTGTTCCTACTCCAATCCAACTCCATTGTGACAATCAATCGGCTATTCACATAGTCTCAAATCTGGTTTTTCATGAAAGAACAAAGCACATCGAGGTGGATTGCCACTTTGTGAGACAAAAGTTTGAAGAAAAACTCATCACTCCAAGCTTTACACGAAGTGATGATCAAGTAGCGGATATCTTCACCAAGTCAGGAACCGCCAATCACATACATAAAAATATGGTCAAGTTGGGTGTTATAGATACATACACACCCAACTTGAGGGAGAGTGTTGAAATAAAGGACAATTAGAGTTTATGTTCTAAGAGAATGAAGTCTAAATGTATAGCTTTAATTTAGGTAGATTTTTCATTCTCATTGTAATCCTTTTAAGGTTTCTAAGTTGGGCCCTAAGTGGGCCTTGCCCGTATTGTTTGGGCTGGGCCTTTCGAGCCTAGCCCGGGCCAGCAAATGGGGGACCAACAGGTCCCTCAACGGCTAGCAAAAACAGCCGTTGGGGCTGTCCCCAACGGCTAGTAAAACTAGCGGTTGGAGACAGCCCCAACGGCCAAAATTGGAGAGGGCACAATGCCCTCTCCTCACTCTCTTTTCTTATCTCCTTGCCCCTCTTGTTCTCTATAAATAGGGTTTATATGTTTCTTTGGAAGGTATGAAAAACATGCCTTCATTGCATGTAAACTCTCTTTGATTTTTCAATTAAATTCTTGAAGTTTTTTTCTTCATTCTTAGCTTGCTATATTTAAATTTCATCACCTTATAGTCTATCCCATAAGCTTGAGTGAAACCTTTGGCAACTAAACTTGCCTTATATTGATCAAGACTTCCAACGCTTTTGTGCTTGATTTTGTAGACCCATTTGCACCCTACGATATTCTTTCCTTTTGGGAGAGATGTTATTTCCCATGTTCTATTCTTGGCTAATGCTTCTAATTCATCCTTCATGGCTTGCACCCATTGAGGATGGTTCTTTGCTTCTTCTAAGGTTCTTGGTTCTTCATGTAGATCTATGTTTCGAATGAATCTTTGATGGCTGTAAGATGTGTTAGCAATTGAATAATATATGGAAATGGGATGAGAGGTTACGTTAGAGTTATAAAAAACTCTTTTGTTGATCCATTCAGAGGGAGGAAGTCTAAGCCTTGTTGATCTACGAAGAGGAGGTAGTTCATCTACGATTTGTTCCTCTTGTTCTATGGCCAGCTCTTGCTCCTAATCATCTCCCCCTTGCTCTTGAAATTTTCAAAGGCATGACTAATTTACTCACCCCCATGATCAGACCTAATGATTTTAATGTTGGCATTAAATTGTTTGGTCACATATCTATAATAACTCTTAAGGGGTTCAAAAACCTCAGATTTAGTTACCAATAGGTATACCCAAGTATATCTAGTTTTATGATCAATGAAGGTCATAAAGTATCTAAATCCATTATGGGATACTATGGGGGAAGTCCAAACTTTAGAATGCACAAGTTCAAAAGCATTTTCATATATTGTATTTGAAATGGGATAGTACATCCTAGTTTGCTTTCCAAGAACACAAACTTTGTAATGCCTATCTTCTACTTCTAGCTCTGGAAATAGGCGTTTCAAAGCTAAATTCCCAAGATGTCCTAGACGAGCATGCCATAATGAGTGCATTTGATTTTGGGCAGCAAAAACTTGATTTTCTTGATCCAAGTAGTATAGATTGTGCCTCCTAAACCCCTTGCCAATCAAGTGATTCGTTTGGAGGTCCTGAAATATAACTTCATTAAGATAAAAAATGACTTTACAATTTTGTTCTTTAATTATTCTTCCAATGGACAGAAGGTTAGAATTGAGTGTAGGCACATATAAAGCTTTAGTTTTTATGCCAAGTAATTCAACTTCGCCTAAATGATCAACCTTTAATTTTTCACTATTAGCCACTTTGACAATTCTATGATCAGAGAGAGGAATAAGTCTTTTAATTTTGCTTCTATCTTTGACCATATGATTGTCACAACCAGAATCGATGAGCCATAAATTAGAATGAGATGAGTTTAGAAGGTTACCAGAATGTAGACCAATCTGACCAACAATTATCCTCATCTCTTTTTGCATTTCTTCCATTTTGGATTCAAGAGCGGCCACTTGAGAGACATGTGTTGATATTTAAATATAGCAAGCTAAGAATGAAGAAAGAAACTTCAAGAATTTAATTGAGAATTCAAAGAGAGTTTACATACAATGAAAGCATGTTTTTCATACCTCCCAAAGAAACATATAAGTCCTATTTATATAGAGAACAAAAAGAGGGGCAAGGAGATAAGAAAAGAGAGAGAGGAGAGGGCATTGTGCCCTCTCCAAATATGGCCGTTGGGGCTGTCCCCAACGGCTAGTTTTACTAGCCATTGGGGACAGTCCCAACGGCTGTTTTTCCTAGCCGTTGGGGGACCTGTTGGTCCCCCATTTGCTGGCCCAGCCCGAACAATCCAGGCAAGGCCCATTTAAGGCCCAACTTACAAACCTTAAAGGGATTACAATGAGAATGAAAAATCTACCCAAATTGAAGCCATATATTTAAACTTCATTCCCTTAGGACATAAACCCTAATTGTCCTTTATTTCAACTACATGTTGTGCATTTGCTGGTTGTTCATGATCCTTTCTATTGTTCTTTGGCCGCAAGTGAGGATGGAGAAACCAACACTTCTCTCTTTTATGGCCTGGTTTCTTGCAATGAGAACATATGTCTTTTTTAGCAAAATTTTGAGCTTTGTAGGCCGGATGCTCTTCTTGGACAGATTTGAATGCTTGAGCTTCAGATTTGAGCTTGGTTGATACCTCAAGTCTCATACCTGTTTCGGCTCTTTGAACCATAAATTGGACTTCTTGGAATGAAGGAAATATCTTCATTCTAAGAATCTCTTGACGAATAGCAGCATATTCATCTCCAAGACCCATAAGAAGACCAAAAGTCATGTCTTCATCATTTCTTTGAAGGAGTGTTTTGAGATTTGAGGTTGGAGGCCTCAAAACATTAAGCTCATTCCAAAAATCCCTGTATTCCCCAAAATATTCGGGTAGGGTCTTTCCTCCTTTTTGAATATTGAAGATTTTCTTCTTCAACTCGAATATTCTGCCGGTATTGGTCTCTTGAGCATAAACAGTGCGCATTTGGTCTCACAAGGTCTTTGCATTTGGAATACAAGTGACCATTGCTTTGTGGGTTTTGTCAAGAGACATTTGTAGAAGCACCATCACTTGATCATCTTTCTTTTTCCATGCTTTGAACAAAGGATCAGCATCATCAAGAGGGTCTTCGAATATATGATTTTCAAAGTTGAAGAAATTCAAAGACCTCTTAATGGTGTCTTGCCATGCATTGTAGTTTGATGAATCTGTTGAAAGATCAAAGTAAGAAGACAAGAGAACTTTGAAATGAAATTCTGAAATTTATTAATAACGAAAGCAAATAACATTCATAACTTTGAACTTTTGTTCATACATTTGCTTGAATACATAGAGCCTATTTATAGAAGGAGATAGAGAGAATTTAGAGAGCAAATGAGAGAACAAGAGAGGGGCTAAGACCCCTCTCTACTAGCCATTGGAAGCTGTCTCCAACGGCTAGAATTACTAGCCGTTGGGGCCCGATTGGGCCCCCCTTTGTGGGCCTAAAAAGGACCCTTTTGCTGGCCCGGGCTGAGCCCTGGCCCAACCCGAATTCTGCGGGCTATACCAATTTAAGGCTTCATCTTTGAGACAAAAAATTCATAAAGAATTTATTTGGTTTCAAAGGACAAGAGCTTGGTGGATTCTTGGCAAGGCCTTTTAGAAATGTAATGATAAGATGATTAATTCCCCTTTTTGAATAGAATCTAGGAGAATGGAAGTGAACATTGAAATGCTAATTTGAGGTGGTGGATCACCAAGACTGGATGAAGACGGTATCGAAGCCTGCTCTGATACCATGTTGAAATTTTAAAGAAGCAAGCAACAAACTATGAATGAATACTTCAAAGATTTAATTGATATCTCAAAGAAAATATACAAGTAGTTGAAACATTTTTTCATACTTTACAAAGGGGAGGACATCCTCTACTTATAGAGAAAGAAGATAAGAAAAGAACTTAAACAAAATGAGAGGGAGGAGAGAGCCTTAGCCCTCTCCTTACTAGCCATTGGGGCTGTCCCCAACGGCTAGTTTTACATGCTTGTTTATCAAGCCAATGGGGGATCCTTTGGCTTATATACTTCAATTAAATTACAGACACGCAGTGTCGATGTTACATTTTTTACCAACACCCTCATTATACGGATGTGTGATATTGCAGCTCAACTAAAGAAGCTAGAAATTGAGATATCCAAATCTTTTCTTATATACTTCATTTTAAACACTACCCTGCAACCTTACCATTCCTTGATGATCTTATATGTTGAAAAGAAGGATAACTTAACCCATCTTCATCACCAACCAAGTGCATCTACTTAGAAGTCCAAAAATCAGCATGCATTGTCCAGCAAGCATGGCCCATTTGGGCAGCCTAAACCAACCCAAAATACATTCAAAAATAGGCCCAAGGAAGCCCAAAAGTTTGGAGAAAAGTCTAGGAAGCAAACCCAAATAGCTAGGGGCAGTTTGGGCAGCATATATTTCAACAGTCAAAAAACTAGCTGTTGGAATTCCTTAGGGTTTGAGCTCCAACGGGAATATCACTTTCTACTGGCTATTTTTCCCTTTTCTCTATAAATAGAGCCTCATTGTATCTCCAAAAACTATGAGAAAAATGCTCTCAAATCTGTCCATGTATGCTTTCATTCTTCTTCAATAAAATTCAGAAGTATTCTTCATTTCTTGTGCTCTATTTTTTGATAATTCAACATGGTATCAGAGCAAACTTCGATCCCTTCCTCTTCAAGGTTGGGTGACCTTCCACCTTCCATCAACCTTACCCAATTTCAAAATATATCCTCCATTCAATTAAGAGGAGGAAATTATTATCAATGGGCAGCCTTGATGAGAAGGGTGCTGGAACTTCACAACTTGGAGGGTCACATACTTGATCAACCACTTGAAGAGGTGGATTCTGTTAAAAATAAGGGAGAAGATGAAGATAAGTCTCAAGGTATTCAACTTGAAAATATGATAATGTCATAAACATTGGGCCTTTTATTTTTTAATGTTCAGAATTTGGCAACATATTTATGATCCAAAATACATTCAAAAACAAGCCCAATGAAGCCCAAAAGTATGGAGAAAAGTCTAAGAGGTAAACCCAAATAGCTAGGGGCAGTTTGGGCAATGTATATTCCAACAGTCCAAAAACTAGCTGTTGGAATTCCTTGGGGTTTGAGCCCCAACGGGAATATTGACTTTGTTCTCTCTCTACTGGCTATTTTTCTCCCTTTGCCTATAAATAGAGCTATTGCTCTCCTTGTAAAATTAAGAGGAAGATAATCTCTCTTCCTTTGTATCATTCTACTACATCAATAAAAACCAGAAGTTTATTAGATTTCTCTCTCTTCTTAGTCAAAAATCCAACATGGTATCAGAGCAAACATCGACTCCGGGGTTGGGAAATTCTCTTCCTCAAATCTCTTCCTTTCAAATCCAACTTTTCTCCCAAATTATTCTAAGCTCAACCAATTACTTCCAATGGGCTAGTCATATCAGAAGATCTCTCAATGGAGCAAAACTTCTGTCTTTCATTACAAAAGATCCTATGGATCGGCTAGACCCACGATTTGATGAATGGAAGGAGCTGGATGATCAAGTGTTCCTATTGCTAACAAGCTCCATGGATCAAGCACACAAAAATATGGTAATGTGCTGTCCGAGTTCCAAATCCTTATGGGAGCAAATGTATGGGTTATATGGTCAGGAATCAAACTTGAGCAGAATATTTGAAATACAAAAAAGGATTGCGGCCATCCAAATGGAGGAGAAATCAATTACACAATTGTTCGGAGAACACGAGGACTTGTGGAATGAGCTTAACACATTGAGACCTCTCACAAGTGATATAAAAGTGCTGCAAAAGAGACAAGATGAAGACAAGGTGTTTTCATTGCTCTCATCACTCAATGAGTCATTTGTACAACTTCGACAGGAAATTCTTCGAATGAAAGAATTTCCATCATACCAAGAGACTCGATTTATGATTCAAAGAGCTGCAGCTTCTCAAAGGCTTGAAGAAAGCAATCAGTCCAAAAGTGAAGTTCATGGGTTCTCCACAAAGCAGAATGAGCAAGCTGCAAATAAGGCTCATCAGGGAATAAAAAAGGTGTGTTCTCATTGCAAAAAGTTGGGACATACCAAGGATGGTTGCTGGTTTCTTCATCCTAACCTTAAACCTGAGTTCATCAAGAAAAAAGAGCAAGAGAGGAGGGAGCAAAATGCTCAACCAGCTGCAAACAAAGCAAATCTGACATCTCAAAAATTAGGAAAATCCTCCTCGGGTACTTGCTCTAACTCATCTGTTACTTCTTCAAAATGGTTGATAGATTCAGGTTGTGATCACCATATGGTCAAAGATAAGCAACATTTTCAGAATCTTGAACCTCTCCTAGAACCTAAAATGGTTAAAGTTGCGAATGGACATAATTTCAAAATTAAGCAAATTGGGGATGTTGAAATATTTGGAAGAAAATCAAAGGCCTTATATGTTCCTCAATTTACCTCTAATCTTATGTCCATTGGACAAGTCACTAAGGACTTAAATTGCAAAGCTATTTTTGACCCTCATTCTGTTGTTTTTCAGAATTTGGAGACGAATCAAGTGATTGGTAGTGGTTCTATGCAAGATAACTTGTATTTTTGGAAACAAGATAGTTTTGTATTTTCCGCAATCCGAGAGGAAAGTTACCTCCTTTGGCATGCTAGATTAGGTCATCCTTCTATGCAAGCTCTGAAATGCCTATTCCCATCAAAAAATTGTAGTGATAGACATTGTGAAGCATGCATTTTTGGAAAGGAAACCCGAATGTATTATCCTATTTCTGAAACTCAATATAAAAAGCCTTTTGATCTTGTTCACTCGGATGTATGGACTTCACCTATGATATCTAGAAGGGGATTTAAGTATTTTATCTCATTTATAGATCATAAGTCTAGGTATACATGGGTGTATATGCTAAGATCAAAAGACCAAGTTTATGAAGCCTTCAAGTCCTTTTACAAGTATATTATAAAACAATATGAGGCCAACATTAAAATTCTTAGGACAGATAATGGTGGGGAATATATGAGCACCAATTTCAAAAATTTCATTGAGGAGAATGGAATTATTCATCAAACTAGTTGTCCCTACACTCCCCAACAAAATGGAGTTGCCGAACGCAAAAATAGACATCTCCTAGAAATAGCTAGAACTATCATGTTCTTTGCTAATATGCCTAAGCGTTTTTGGAGTGATGCGGTTAGTACCGCAGCTCATTTAATAAATCGTCTTCCAACTAGAGTTCTCCATGGAAAATCTCCATTAGAGTTGCTTAGAAAAGACAAACCAAACCTCTCTCACCTTAGAGTTTTTGGGTGTATTTGTTATGTTCATATTCCTAGGCAGTTTAGAGATAAGTTAGATATCAAAGGAAGGAAATGTGTTTTTATTGGGTACGCTTCATTCCAAAAAGGATATATTTGTTTTGAACCTGACTCTAACAAGGTATACACATCGAAAGATGTGATATTTGTAGAAAATGAATTCTTTTTTGCAGGAGAAAAAAAATGAAGAAAATTCATCAAGCAATGACTTGCGAATCTTCTGCGATGTTCCCATAAATCCTCCTCTGGTTCCTCAAGAATCCAATGAAGAGAATTCACTTTCAGGGGGAGAAAACGAAGAGGGAGGAGTGGATGAGTCTGAAAATGAAGAGAACTCTTCCGAAGAAAGAGAAGAAGGCGAGGGATTACCTACATTAGGAGAATCCGGAGACGAAACTAGACTGCCCTCTCCGCTGGCTCCTCCACTTCGACGTTCCACCAGATTGAGGCTTCCTCCCTCAGAGTGGATCAACAGAAGAGTTTATTACAATTCTAAGGTAACTCACTATCCTATTTCAAATTACTATTGTGTATCTAATACTTCCTCAAGCCATCAAGGGTTCTTGAGTGGCATTGACTCATCACAGGAACCTAAGGATTTTGATGAGGCAAATACCAAACCCGAATGGAGACAAGCTATGCTTGAAGAACTAGATGCATTGAATAAAAATGGGACGTGGGAGATTACTACTCTCCCTAAGGGAAGAAAGGCTGTCGGGTGTAAATGGGTGTTCAAAATCAAGTATAAAAGTGATGGATCCATTGAACGCTACAAGGCAAGACTTGTAGCCAAAGGATTCACACAAACTTATGGAGAAGACTACACTGAGACTTTTGCCCCTGTTGCCAAAATGAAAACGATAAGGGTTTTGATGTCAATTGCAACCAATGGAGAATGGCCAATGTATCAAAAGGACGTGAAGAATGCTTTCCTTCAAGGGGACTTAGACGAAGAAATCTACATGCAAATTCCCCAAGGGCTAGATGAGGATTCAAACATCAAGGTGTGTCGTCTTAAAAAAGCAATCTATGGGTTAAAACAATCTCCTCGTGCCTGGTATGCAAAATTAAGTTCAGCACTTCTTGGTAATAACTTTAAGAAATCCATTAGTGATTCCTCCATGTTTACTAAAGTTAACAATGAAGAAATCACTATTGTTCTTATTTATGTAGATGATATAGTTATTACAGGAAGTGATATGAATGGTATTGATCAAGTTAGAAATTTCCTTAAATCTACTTTTGAGATTAAAGATTTGGGAAAACTAAAGTATTTCTTAGGAATAGAGCTTGCCTATTCTCATAAGGGGCTAGTTCTATGCCAAAGGAAATATGTACTTGACCTTTTGCAGGAAACTGGAAAGGTAGGAGCTAAACCAGCAGCAACTCCTATATCCATAGCAGAACGAGCACAAGGTGATGAAGAAATGTTCCAGGATATTCCTAGATATCAAAGACTTGTGGGGAGGCTCATCTACCTCACCATTACAAGACCAGATATCACCTATGCCGTCAGCTTAATCAGTCAACGGATGCATGCTCCAAGGATTCAAGATTGGAAGGCAGCAGAAAGAATTCTCAAGTATTTAAAAAGCTCACCAGGAAGGGGAATTCTTATGAAAAACAACCACAGCATGGAGATTTATGGCTACTGTGATGCAGATTGGGCTGGGGATGTCACGGACAGGAGATCCACCACCGGCTACTGCATGTTCGTGGGAGGAAATCTTGTAACATGGAAAAGCAAGAAACAATCTGTTGTATCCAGATCAAGCGCTGAGGCTGAATACAGAGCAATGGCAGCGGCTACAAGCGAAATAGTTTGGCTAAAGGCATTACTTGAGGAGATGGGATTTCCTACTATCGCTCCTATTCTTCTACATTGCGATAATCAAGCAGCTCTTCATATCGCTGCCAATCCAGTATTTCATGAAAGAACGAAGCACATTGAGGTTGATTGTCATTTTGTTCGAGAAAAATTAGAAAACAAGACAATTTCAACCTCATATGTTAGAAGTGAAGACCAGCTAGCTGACATTTTCACTAAGGCAACAACTGAGAAACATCTTCAGCACATCCTTAGCAAGTTAGGGTCCATAGACATCTATGCACCTAACTTGAGGGGGAGTGTTAAAAATAAGGGAGAAGATGAAGATAAGTCTCAAGGTATTCAACTTGAAAATATGATAATGTCATAAACATTGGGCCTTTTATTTTTTAATGTTCAGAATTTGGCAACATATTTATGACCCAAAATACATTCAAAAACAAGCCCAATGAAGCCCAAAAGTATGGAGAAAAGTCTAAGAGGTAAACCCAAATAGCTAGGGGCAGTTTGGGCAATGTATATTCCAACAGTCCAAAAACTAGCTGTTGGAATTCCTTGGGGTTTGAGCCCCAACGGGAATATTGACTTTGTTCTCTCTCTACTGGCTATTTTTCTCCCTTTGCCTATAAATAGAGCTATTGCTCTCCTTGTAAAATTAAGAGGAAGATAATCTCTCTTCCTTTGTATCATTCTACTACATCAATAAAAACCAGAAGTTTATTAGATTTCTCTCTCTTCTTAGTCAAAAATCCAACAGATTCTTCCTACAGAGAATGGAAGAAGAGGGACAATCATGTGTTTTTTCTTCTACTCAATTCCATGGATGAAACACACAAAGCTATGGTGACTTGTGCTCCCAATGCAAAACTAATATGGGACACAATGTTTTCTCTTTATGGCCAAGAATCTAACCTTGGCAGAATTTTTGAGCTCAAACGACAAATTTCAAACATCAAAAAGGAAGGGAAATCACTTCCTCAATATTTTGGGGAATATACGGATACTTGGAATGAGCTCTCCACTCTCCGTCCAGATTCCATAGATCTCAAAGTCCTCCAAAAGAGGAAAGAAGAAGATAAAATCTTTGGTCTTCTCATGGGTCTAGATGATTCCTACTCTCTTCTTAGACAAGAAATTCTCCGAATGAAGGAATTTCCTTCATTTGGAGAAGTGCAAAATATGATCCAACGAACGGAAGTTAGCATGCGTTTGGAAGAAAATTCCAAACTTAGACTTGAAGCTCAAGGTCACATGGCTACCGTTGAAGAGCACATGGCTGCCAAAGCACATCAAGTTCCAAAGAAAATTGATGTATGCAGCCATTGCAAGAAAAGAGGACATACGAAGGAGAAGTGTTGGAACCTTCATCCTCATTTAAAGTCCAAGACCTTCAAACCAAGGGAGCAACTTTCCGAGCAGCATAATGTACTTCACACCAAGCTTCAAGGACCTACCATGGCTGATTTTGCTGCTCTTCAAAGTCAACTCAATGACATCTCCAAGAAGTTTCAACAACTTGCTCCCTCCAATGGTAAAAATCAAAACACTTTATCCTCTTTCAATTTCGAAGATTTTCTCATTGATTCGGGAACGGACCATCATATGGTAAGGGATAGAAGAATAATCAAGCATTTTAAAAAACTCCCTAACCATAAGATAGTCCGTGTTGCCAATGGGCAAGATTTGAAAGTTGAGCAAATTGGGGAAATTGAACTTTTTGGAAAAACATCAAATGCTTTATTTGTTCCCCAACTCACTTCAAATCTTTTGTCCATTAGCAAAGTCACTAAGGATCAAGGGTGTAGAGTTGTTTTTGACCCAAACACTGTTACTTTTCAGGACCTCAAGTCGAATCAATTGATTGGCAAGGGTTCTAGAAGAGGGGATCTATATTTTTTGGATCAAAAGCATCATGCACTCGTAGCTCATATCAAAGAAGATGCATCTCTTTGGCATAAACGTTTTGGGCATCCTAGTGACCAAGCTTTAAAGCGTCTATTTCCAAGTATTAATATTGAAGATAGACATTGTGAAGCTTGTATTCTGGGAAAGGAAACCCGATCAATGTATCCCAATTCAAAAACAATTTATAAAGATACTTTTGATTTAGTTCATTCGGATTTGTGGACTTCACCTATCAAATCTCATTTAGGCTACAAGTATTTCATTACTTTTGTAGACCAAAAAACTAGGTACACTTGGGTCTACCTTTTGAATACCAAAAATCAAGCTTTTGAAGCCTTTAAAAGCTATGAGAGATATGTGACCAAACTTTACAATGCTAACATTAAAATTCTAAGGACGGACCATGGTGGAGAATTCACTAGTTTGACATTTGAAAACTACCTTAGAGAGAATGGCATTATACATCAAATGTCTTGTGTGTACACACCTCAACAAAATGGGGTGGCCGAAAGGAAAAATAGGCACATATTAGAAATAACTAGAGCTATGATGTTTCATGCAAATGTGCCTAAGAAATTTTGGTGTGATGGAATAAAAACCGCTGTCCACCTAATAAACCTTATCCCATCTCAAGTCCTGGATGGCAAGTCACCCTTAGAAGCCCTACTAGATAGAAAACCTAAGATATCTCATCTTAGAACATTCGGTTGTGTTTGTTACATTCATATTCCAGCACACATGAGGGATAAGTTAGATCATAAGGGTAGAAAGTGCATATTTTTGGGGTATGCTTCCTTTGAAAAAGGGTATAGATGTTATGACCCTAAAACTAACCAAACATACACATCTAAGGATGTGATATTTGTGGAGAATGAGTCCTTTTTTGTAGATAATGAAGAACATCAATCATCAGAAGAAGAGAGCACTCCAAGCACGTGGAATTTCTTACTTCTCCCGAATCAATCATCTCCACCAATTGCAGAAGGAATCTCCCAAGAGACTAATGAGCAATCTCAAAATAATGAAGAAGAAGGATCAAACTCCATAGAAGAGGAGGCAGCCCACACTTCAGGGGGAGATCAAGAAACCGAAGAGGAAGAATCCGAGCATGTAGAGGGAGATTTGGATGCACCACCTCCTCACCTTAGGCGATCCACGAGGCTTAGGGTTCCCCGTTCGGAATGGATTAACCGTAGAGTTTACTATAACTCCAAGGTAACATCTCATCCGATTTCTAATTATTATACCATCTCACATGTTTCTTTGAGCCACCAAAATTTTTTGAGTGGCATAGATAAAGAACAGGAGCCTAGGACATATGATGAAGCATCCAAGGACCCAAGGTGGAGAAAGGCAATGAAGGAAGAACTAGATGCATTGACCAAGAACGGTACATGGGAAGTCACCTCTCTTCCAAAGAGCAAGCGAGCCGTCGGATGCAAATGGGTATACAAAATCAAATATAAAAGTGATGGATCAATTGAAAGGTTTAAGGCAAGACTTGTGGCTAAAGGATTCACTCAAGCATATGGGATAGATTACAAAGAGACATACGCACCCGTTGCCAAAATGAATACAATTAGGGTCTTGATGTCTCTTGCGGTGAACCATGGATGGAGCATGTTTCAAATGGATGTAGCAAACGCGTTCCTTCAAGGAGATCTCGAAGAAGAAGTGTACATGCAACTTCCTCAAGGGTTCCAACAACAAGGAGGAAACGTGTGCAAACTACGCAAGGCTATCTACGGGCTGAAGCAATCCCCAAGGGCATGGTATGCAAAATTAAGCCATGCTTTCCTTAGTAGTGGATTTGTTAAATGCCATAGCGACTCTTCTGTTTTCATTAGAAAAAACAATGATAAAATAGTGATAGCCTTAGTTTACGTAGATGATATCATCATTACTGGAAATGACATGCATTTAATAGATATAGTTAGAAATTTCTTGAGTTCTAGGTTTGAAATTAAAGATTTAGGGAGACTAAAGTATTTCCTAGGAATTGAGTTAGCCTATTGTAATAATGGGTTAATTCTATCCCAAAGGAAATATGCACTTGATCTTTTGCAGGAAACAGGAAAGCTAGGAGGAAAGCCAGCTTGTAGCCCTATTGTCACCACTGGACCTCTAGTAGATGATGAGGAGCCACTTGAGGACATAGAGAGATATCAAAGACTTGTAGGACGACTGATCTACCTCACCATCACTAGGCCAGACATAGCCTTTGCCGTGAGCCAAATTAGTCAACATATGCATTCTCCAAAGATGGGTCATTGGAGAGTAGTTGAGCGCATCCTTCACTACATCAAGAAATCACCAGGACTAGGTATTTGGATGAAGAACAATGGAAGCTCCCAAATTGAAGGCTTTTGCGATGCAGATTGGGCGAGCGATTCAAAGGATAGAAGATCTACCACCGGGTACTGCATGTTCGTAGGAGGCAACTTGGTAGCATGGAAGAGCAAAAAACAACATGTGGTGTCAAGATCGAGTGCAGAGGCTGAGTATAGAGCAATGGCGTCAGCAGCCAGTGAGATTGTATGGTTGAAGGCTCTAGTAGAGGAATTAGGGTTCAATGTTTCTACACCAATCAACTTGCATTGTGACAATCAATCGGCAATTCATATTGCATCCAATCCGGTCTTCCATGAAAGGACTAAACACATAGAAGTTGATTGTCACTTCATTTGACAAAAGGTGGAAGAAAAGCTTATAGCCACTCCCTACATCAAAGGAAAAGAGCAACTAGCTGATATCTTCACAAAAGGGGGAACTGCAATGCATCTTCAAGAAATCATGAACAAGTTGGGCACTATCGATATCTACGCACCCAACTTGAGGGGGAGTGTTGAAAAGAAGGATAACTTAACCCATCTTCATCACCAACCAAGTGCATCTACTTAGAAGTCCAAAAATCAGCATGCATTGTCCAGCAAGCATGGCCCATTTGGGCAGCCTAAACCAACCCAAAATACATTCAAAAATAGGCCCAAGGAAGCCCAAAAGTTTGGAGAAAAGTCTAGGAAGCAAACCCAAATAGCTAGGGGTAGTTTGGGCAGCATATATTTCAACAGTCAAAAAACTAGCTGTTGGAATTCCTTGGGGTTTGAGCTCCAACGGGAATATCACTTTCTACTGGCTATTTTTCCCTTTTCTCTATAAATAGAGCCTCATTGTATCTCCAAAAACTATGAGAAAAATGCTCTCAAATCTGTCCATGTATGCTTTCATTCTTCTTCAATAAAATTCAGAAGTATTCTTCATTTCTTGTGCTCTATTTTTTGATAATTCAACACTTATATAATACACATAAGGAGAATTGTCCATTAATGAATTAATGACCATTTGTGTACAAGAGTAGAGAAGACTGTTTATGGAAATAAAGGAGAGATCTGTTAGTGCATCTATGGTAATACAAGGAAAGAAAAAGGACAAATTCGAGCTGATACAAGAGAGTACAAATCCGAATCTGAATACTAAGAAAGAGTCCAAGTGGTTTTTTATAAAAAAAAGAAAGGACACGAAGAAAAATTATATCAAGTATCATCGGTGGCTTGATACTAAAAGTACGAAAATTGCACTTATCTGTTATGAGTCATATATGTCTGAGATTTTTCATGGCACATAGTGAATTGATTCTGATTTTACCATTTATATTATGAATGTGTTGCGCGATTTGCAAAACCTAAGGAAATCACTAGATCGTGAACAACTCATCTATTTGGGTAACAAGATGAGTTCACAGGTAAAGATTATTGAAGAATGCGAACTTATATTGGCAAACGAGCATGTCTTGAAGTTGGAAAGAGTTTTTTATACATCTAAATTTTCTAGAAAATTAATTTGCATTTCAAAACTTGTACTGTCACACCCCGACCTGCACGTCGAGCACGCAAATAGACTGCCACGACTCCTCGAGGCACAGGTATACCCTACTCGCACATCGAGGCGATGTAAGGCTAAGTACTTAACCAATATTAAGACCTTACTGATATCCTAAGTCAATCATACAGTGAAAGATTTGAAGAAGAAAAATTTTTTAGAAATTTTTTTAAAAATATTTGCCTCCAATTTATATATAATATTTATATGCAT
Source organism: Dillenia suffruticosa (assembly GCA_033439265.1). NCBI lineage: Eukaryota > Viridiplantae > Streptophyta > Magnoliopsida > Dilleniales > Dilleniaceae > Dillenia > Dillenia suffruticosa. The sequence continues at coordinate 17,033,563 of JAVTVX010000029.1, forward strand.
GGTCCAATTATAAACAAAGATAGGTATGAATACTTATCCAGTAGCGTCTCTTAGTAAAACTCATAGATCAGTACCCCAAATTAAATTAAGTGCAGTACAAACTGAAAATTTTAAATATGAGGGGGGTGAGTATAATCCACATACTCAATGAGTAATGTGCAAAAACTATACAATGACAATAAATGAATTTATGAGAGTGGCAAATTAAATCATTGTTTTCAAATTATATTCATTTACAATATATCGTATAATTCAAAATAATATGCATTCTTATCATCAATCATGCATCATGGGATGTCAAAATCGTATTCTACTCATAGTTTGGGCTAATTAAGGTAAAATCCACCAGGGGTCAGCATAATGTCATAAAAATGAAATATATATATATATTTCCTTTTTAACCCCTTCCCTTGGTGTTGACACGGCCCTCACAGATCCTCATTTATTTGATCCATTAGCCAAAGTCAGGGGGCTCAAACCCTTACTCTCGTGTTATCCCACCACGTTACCCCGTCGAGTAAACGCTCAATACCGTGATAGGGAGTGCGCTATATCCACTATACACCATCCCATAATCATACACATATGTCACATGTTATCATTCATAAATCTTTACTCATAAAAGAAAAACATGACACTATCAATCATTATAATATCATGATGCAAATTTTCAGAAAATATCATTATTTCAAGACATGCCACAAATACTAAAATATTTTTAAATCACGTTTCAAAATTTATTTATAAAAGTCATGATCAAATTATTTTTCATTTAAAATCAGAAATAGTTCATCCCACTGTCCTCGACTAGGGAGGATACGTCACTCCCCCTAACTATCCTCGTTTCTCTAACGATTCACCCATTATACGAAAGCATAATCCTACACCTAAATTAAATAATATGTATCATTCATCAAATCAATTACTTTAACAATATCATATCATCAGATTACAAGACGCATATAGAAAGGTTCTCTTTCATAAGATTAAATATCAAATTCCATACTTAGATAAAAATTCTTACAAAATTTATTAGGTACAGGTTTAATAAATCAGGATATCTTCTAAAATCTTGATCGGATTCAAATTATTCAAATTGTCTCTTAATGCTAAATCATATATCTCCAAGTTTTGTGTTCAGACCAACTTCAAATTCTGAACACACGAATGTAGAAAATTTTATAACTTTTTCAGTCTTAATTCCTAAAATCAAATCTGCACAGTTTTGGGAGAATTTCCATCTCCATGTGTACTTCTCCAATTTAAGTGATTCTTATCTAAAATTGAAGATATGACATAAATCTAAAACTTTCTAGTTTATACCATCCTCAGACTTTAAATGTATAATTTTATAAAATTCTATTTTCATCTCAGTTTCAGTTTTAAAATGACTTCTGCACAGTTTTAGTAAAAATACCATACCTTTCTGCATACACCTCCAATTCAATTGATCTTTATCTCAAATTAAAGATAAGACAGAGACCTGAAATTTCATATTTAACGTTTCTCCAAATTCCATATAGAAGATACTTCAAAATTTTAAACAATGTACTAATCGTACACAGAATATAAAACAAAATTAGTGAAATATACTAAATTTCCAAAAATTACCAAAAATTGACTTTTTCATGAAATGCTTCACATAATATACCATTTTAAAACTTAGAAAGTCTAGTTTATAGAGAAATAAATGGCTTATCTTTTTTAATTTCTACAAAATGAGATATTATAAGAATACTATACAAAACTCAATGTAGAAATCAATATCAGCATGCTAATTTGGATACCATTGTAACTATTCATCGAGTAATCAAATCTTTATACAAGTTAAAACATGTTACATCCTTTGTAGGATCACTTGTTAACAATAAATACTAGCAGTCCCTTTGAATCCTTGAATTTTTTAATCACCTTAGCAAAATCAAATTATCATCAACATGAATTTCTATACAACATTTCTATATTTTCAATTTAAATTCAAAAATTCTCAAAAATGTTCTTACCTCTTTGGCTCCATGGTTGAACTCAAAATGAATATAGAGTCTACATATTTCGTGCAAGGGGAGTTTGAATGAAGAAATGAGTCAATTATTTTTCTAAGCAAGTTCTATTATAAATCTAACAAAATATCATTGACCATTGGATTATTCCATGCATCATCTCAACCTTCCACTTATCTTAGCACTTAAACCATACAATGTTGATTCAAGCAAACTCCATGCACTCCATTAGGTGTCTTGTTGGATGTCCATGTCAAGGGGAGAGGTGTCACAAGCTAGCACAAGCTATTCTTCTTATATTTCATGCATAAATTTCCATCCAATGAGTTTTCTTGAATGTGGAACAATGTTATGTAGCCACTAACCAACATTGCTGCCTTCTTAAGCAATTATTTGGCTCCGATTGTCCACCATTGAGTGGTTTGCAATTTAATCCCACAGTTTTTCCTTAACCCTAATTTTTAACTATTTATATTTTTGGTCCCTATGAAATTTTATTCGAAATTTCTTTAAAATGTGAAATTTCATTTAAATATCTTTATTTAAGTGTGTATGTTTTTTCTTAGCCATTTTTGGCTTCTTTAGGCCTTATCGACGCTTGCTGAGAAGGTTTCAGCTTACCAATAAAATTTTCGATTTTAACGATTTTAAGGCGAAAGCTAAAAATAAATAAATAAATAATTAAAATTTTATTTTAAATATCTCAAAAGGATGTTAATATTATAGAACCACGAGGAGTGGTACATGATATACAATCACCGAAAATTGGTATTACATGTACAATATGGACATTCTTTCCAACTTCATAATAAAATAATAATATTTTTATATACAAATATTATTGGTTTTGATTCATTGCTGGATGGAGTTTACAGTACTTATTTGCAAGATAATATCTGTTTAAATACAACACATATAGGATCTAAAAGTGGTGTCATTAAGAAAAAACTCCACTCTATTGTGGCACAAGAGATTGGGATATATCTTCAAAAGAAGATTGGAAAAGTTGGTAAATGTTGGAGTACTTGATGCCCTAAAATTTAATGATCTTGAAACTTGTGTAGATTGCATTGAGGGTAAGTAGACTAATAAGTCTCAAAAGGGTACCAAGAGGAGTTCAAACTTACTTATGATGATATATACGGATATTTGTACTCAACGTACTGATTTGCATGATCAAAGTTATTTCGTTTCATTTATAGAAAACTATTCACGATATATGTATCTTTACCTGTTTTGATTTTAGGATGAAACATTAAGTGTCTTTAAGGTTTTCAAAGTAGAGTGTTGAAAAGAAGGATAACTCAACCCATCTTCATCACCAACCAAGTGCATTTACTTAGAAGCCCAAAAATTAGCCTGCATTGTCCAGCAAACATAGCCCATTTGGGCAGACTAAACCAACCCAAAATACATTCAAAAATAGGCCCAAGGAAGCCCAAAAGTTTGGAGAAAAGTCTAGGAAGCAAACCCAAATAGCTAAGGGCAGTTTGGGCAGTATTTATTTCAACAGTCAAAAAACTAGCTGTTGGAATTCCTTGGGGTTTGAGCTCCAACGGGAATATTGCTTTTGAATCACTATTTACTGGCTATTTTTTCCTTTTCTCTATAAAAAGAGTCTCATTGTATCCCCTAAAACTATGATTCAATGCTCTCAATCACCAATATATTCTCTCATTGTTTTTCAATAAATTCAGAATTTATTTTATACTTTCTTTGTCTTTAGACTTTGATATTTCAACATGGTATCAGAGCAAACTTCAATCCATTCCTCTTCAAGGTTGGGTGACCCTCCATCTTCCATCAACATCACCCAATTCCAAAATATTTCCTCCATTCAATTAAAAGGAGGAAATTACTATCAATGGGCTAGTGTGATGAGAAGGGCTCTAAATCTTTACAATCTAGAAGGTCACATTCTTGATGAGCCACTTGAAGACTCCGATCCAAACTTTAGAGTGTGGAAGAAGAGGGACGATCATGTATTCTTTCTACTTCTCAACTCTATGGATGAAACTCACAAGGCCATGGTGACATGTGCTCCAATTACCAAAGTAATATGAGACACAATATTTTTGCTCTATGGTCAAGAGTCCAACCTTAATCTTCGAACTCAAAAGGCAAATTGCAACCGTCAAGAAAGAAGGAAAAACATTTCCTCAATATTTTGGAGATCTCACCGACATGTGGAATGAGCTAATGACTCTTCCGTCGGATTCTATCAATCTAAAGATCATTCAAAAAAGAAGATAGGAAGACAAAATCTTCTCTTTGCTCATGGGGCTAGATGAGTCATGCACACATCTTCGGCAAGAAATACTTCGAATGAAGGAATTTCCTTCATTTGGAGAGATTCAAAATATGATTCAACGTGCCGAGATTAGCATGCGAATTGAGGAAAGCTCAAAGCAAAGGATGGAAGTTTATGGCTTTGCGGCTGCCCAAGAAGAGCTCATGGCTGCCAAGGTGCTTCAAATGCCCAAAAGAGATGTATGCTCTCATTGCAAGAAGAAGGGTTATACAAAAGACAAATGTTGGTACTTGCATCCACACTTGAGGCCAAAATCATTCAAGCCGAGAGATCAAAGTTCTGTTCTCACTTCTTCAAGCTCCGGCCCTCATGCCATGGCCCAACAAACTGTCACTCAAACACCCTCTATGGTCAAGATAGCAGCCCTCAAAGCCACTCTTGAAGACGCAACAAAGAGGCTACAACAACTCACCCCCTTTGTTGGTATAATTCGAAAACCCTCTACTCATTTAAATTCTGGAAATTTTCTCATTGATTCGGGCACCGATCATCATATGGAAAAACAATATGCATCCAATACTTTATATGTTCCCCAACTTACTTCAAACTTGTTGTCTATAGGGAGAATCACTAAGGATCAAGAATGTAAAGTTGTTTTTGATGCAAATTCTGTCTCTTTTCAAAACATCAAGTCGAATCAATTGATTGGCAAGGGTACTAGAAGAGGAGACCTCTACTTTTTGGATCAAGAACAATATGTATTCACAGCTCGCGTCAAGGAAGACTCATCTCTTTGGCATGTGCAATTAGGGCATCTTAGTGATCGAGCTTTAAAACGTCTATTCCAACTTTAAATTTTGAGAATAGACATTGTAAAGCTTATATTTTGGCAAAGCAAACCCGAACAATGTACCCAAATTCTGAAACAATATATGAAAATACATTTGATTTAGTACATTCTGATATTTGGACTTCTCCTATCCTCTCACACTTAGAATACAAATAGTTCATTACTTTCATTGACCATAAGACTAGATACACTTGGATTTACCTTTTGAACAGCAAGGACCAAGCTCTTGAAACTCTCAAGAGCTATGTAAAATATGTAACCAAGCTTTATAATGCCAACATAAAGGTCCTTAGATCAGATCATGGGAGAGAGTACACAAGCCACAACTTCAAGAACTTTCTCAAAGATCATATCATTATTCATCAAATGTCTTGTGTCTACACACCCCAACAAAATGGGGTAGCTGGAAGGAAAAATAGGCACATTTTGGAAACCGCTAGAGCTATGATATTCTATGCAAACGTACGCAAAAAGTTTTGGTGTGATGCAGTCAAAACGGCTGTCCATGTTATAAATCTAATGCCCTTAGAAGCATTAAAGGGCATATCACCTCTAGAAATGCTTTTAGAAAGGAAACCTAAGGTAACACACCTTAGGACATTTGGTTGTGTGTGTTATATTTATATACCATCTCTTATGAGGAATAAGTTAGATCACAAGGGAAGAAAATGCCTATTCCTAGGTTATGCTTCTTTTGAAAAAGGATATAGGTGTTATGTTCCAAGTACTAATCGAACATACACATCCAAGAATGTGATATTTTTAGAGAAAAAACTCTTTTTTGTAGGAGAAGAAACACTCAAAGCATCAAGCAAAGAAGATTCTCCTAGCACATAGAATTTCTTGCTCCTTTCAGATCAACCATCTCCATCGATTGAAGAAGGCACCTCCCAAGAGACTAGTGATCACTCTCAAAGTATTGAAGAAGGATCAAACTCCATAGAAGAGGAGGCAGCTCACACTTCAGGGGGAGAGCAAGAAACGGAACAAGAGGAGCCTTTAGAACAAGTTGTGGATGAATCCATTGAGCCTGATTCGCCACCTCCCCAACTTAGGCGATCCACGAGACTTAGGGTCCCTCCATGGAAATGGATCAACCGAAGGGTTTATTACAACTCAAAGGTAACATCACATCTCATTTCTGATTACTATACTACCTCACACGTTTCTTTGAGCCACCAAGACTTCTTGAGTGGCATAGATAAAGAACATGAGCCTAGAACATTTGATGAAGCATCTAAGGATCCAAGGTGGAGAAGGGCAATAAAGGAGGAGCTAGATGCCTTGACCAAGAATGGTACTTGGGAAATCACCTCTCTACCCAAAGGCAAGCAAGCTATAGGATACAAATGGGTGTACAAGATCAAATACAAGAGCGATAGGTCAATCGAAAGGTTCAAGGCAAGACTTGTGGCTAAGGGATTTACACAAGCTTATGGGATAGACTACAAGAAAACTTATGCTCCCGTCGCCAAAATGAACACAATTAGAGTCTTGATATCTCTTGCGGTGAACCATGGATGGAGCATGTTTCAAATGGATGTAGCAAACCCGTTCAACACGTTCCTTCAAGGAGATCTCAAAGAAGAAGTGTACATGCAACTTCCTCAAGAGTTCTAACAACAAGGAGGAAAGGTGTGCAAACTACTCAAGGCAATCTACAGGCTGAAACAATCCCCAAGGGCATGGCATGCAAAATTAAGTCATGCTTTCCTTAGTAGTAGATTTGTTAAATGCCATAGCGACTCATCTGTTTTCATTAGAAAAAACAATGATAAAATAGTGATAGCCTAATTTACGTAGATGATATCATCATTACATGAAATGATATGCATTTAATAGATATAGTTAGAAATTTCTTGAGTTCTAGGTTTGAGATTAAAGATTTAAGGAGACTAAAGTATTTCCTAGGAATTGAGTTAGCCTATTGTAATAATGGGTTAATTCTATCCCAAAGGAAATATGCTCTTGATCTTTTGCAGGAAACAGGAAAGTTAGGAGGAAAGCCGGCTTGTAGCCCTGTTGTCACCACTGGACCTCTAGTGGATGATGAGGAGCTATTTGAGGACATAGAGAGATATTAGAGACTTGTAGGACGACTGATCTACCTCGCCATCACTAGGCCAGACATAGCCTTTGCCGTGAGCCAAATTAGTCAACATATGCATTCTCCAAAGAAGGGTCATTAGAGAGCAGTTGAGGGCATCCTTCGCTACATCAACAAATCACCAGGACTAGGTATTTGGATGAAGAACAATTGAAGCTCCCAAATTGAAGGCTTTTGCAATGCAAATAGGGCAAGCAATTCGAAGGATAGAAGATCTACCACTGGGTACTGTATGTTCGTAGGAGGCAACTTGGTAGCATGAAAGAGCAAAAAACAGCATGTGATGTCAAGATCGAGTGCGGAGGCTGAGTATAGGGCAATGGCATCAGCGGCCAGTGAGATTGTATGGTTGAAGGCTCTTGTAGAGAAATTAGGGTTCAATGTTTTTACACCAATCAACTTGCATTGTGACAATCAATCGGCGATTCATATTACATCCAATCCGGTCTTCCATGAAAGGACTAAACACAGAGTTGATTGTCACTTCATTCGACAAAAAGTGGAAGAAAAGCTTATAGCCTCTCCCTACATCAAAGGAAAAAAGCAACTAGCTGATATCTTCACAAAAGGGGGAACTGCAATGCATCTTCAAGAAATCATGAACAAATTGGGCACTATAGATATTTACCCACCCAACTTGAGGAGAAGTGTTGAAAAGAAGGATAACTCAACCAATCTTCATCCCCAACCAAGTGCATTTACTTAAAAGCTCAAAAATCAGCCTGCATTATCCAGCAAGCATGGTCCATTTGGGTAGCCTAAAACAGCCCAAAATACATTCAAAAATAGGCCCAAGTAAAAGCCCAAAAGTTTGGAGAAAAGTCTACGAAACAAACCCAAATATCTAGGGACAGTTTGGGCAGTATATATTTCAACAATCAAAAAATTAGCTGTTGGAATGTTGAAAAGAGGAATTAATCAACCTATCATCACATTTCTAAGAAAGGGCCTTCCCAAGAGTTCAACAAGTTCTTCTCAAGGATGGAGCTTCAATTTGGGCTGGCCCGCAGAATTCGGGCTGGGCCCTTCGGGCCCAGCCCGGGCCAGCAAAAGGGCCCGTTTTGGCCCAGCAAAGGGGGGGCCCAATTGGGCCCCAACGGCTAGGCAAACCTAGCCGTTGGAAGCTGTCCAACGGCTAGTAGAGAGGGGTCTTAACCCCTCTCTTGTCCTCTCTTGTTCTCTCTTTTTGCTCTCTAATTCTCTCCCTCATCTTCTTCTATAAATAGGCTTCTATGTATTCAAGCAAAGGAATGAACAAAAGTTCAAATCTATGAATGTTATTTGCTTTCTATTTCAATAAAATTCAGAGTTATATTTCAAGATCTCTTGAGTTCTTTCTTTGATCTTTCAACATGGTATCAGAGCAAACGATCCCATCCTCTTCAAGGTTGGGTGACCCTCCTCCTTCCATAAACTTTTCCCAAATACAAAGTATATCCTCTATCCAATTGAAAGGGGGGAATTACTATCAATGGGCAAATATAATGAAGAGGGCACTCAACCTTCACAACTTAGAGAGTCATGTTCTTGATGATCCACTTGAAGAAACAGATCCATCCTTTCGAGAATGGAAGAAAAGGGATGATCATGTTTTTATTCTTCTCCTCAACTCTCTAGATGAAACTCACAAAGCAATGGTGTCATGCGCCCCAAATGCAAAAACTTTGTGGGATGAAATGTTCTCTCTCTATGGCTTGGAATCCAACCTTGGGAGAATCTTTGAGCTTAAGAGACAAATTGCTTCCATCAAAAAGGAAGGTAAATCTCTTCCTCAATACTTTGGGGAATATTCAGATGCTTGGAATGAGCTGATTACTTTACGGCCAGATTCCATAGATCTCAAGGTCATTCGAAAAAGAAGAGAAGAAGATAAAATATTTGGTCTTCTCATGGGTCTAGATGATTCATATTCTCATCTAAGGCAAGAAATTCTTCGAATGAAGGACTTTCCATCATTTGGGGAAGTCCAAAATATGATTCAAAGGGCTGAAGTGAGCATTAGATTGGAAGAAAGCTCTAAGCAAAAATTGGAAGCTCAAGCATTCATTGCCTCTACAAATGAAGTAGTTGCTGCCAAAGTGAATCAAACTCAAAGGAGAAATGAGATATGTTCTCATTGTAAGAAAAGAGGCCACTCAAAGGATAAGTGCTGGTTCTTGCATCCCCAACTAAAGCCCAAAGTATTCAGGCAAAGGGACCAGCAAGGAGCTCCAAACGGATTTGGTTCAGGACAGCAAGCTGCTGCCCAATTCGTAAAGGTTCAAGCACCATCTTTGGCTGACCTTGCTGCACTCCAAACTCAACTAAATGAGGTTGCACAAAAGCTTCAACAAATAGCTCCTTCATCCGGTAAAAATCAAGAAACTTTCTCATATTTAAATTCTGAAAATTTTCTCATTGATTCGGGAACCGAATGTCATATGGTTAAGGATAGAGCAAAAATAAAGAGATTTGAAAACCTTCCAAACCATATGACTATTCGAGTTGCAAATGGACAAGATTTGAGAGTAAATCAAGTTGGGGAAGTTGACATTTTTGGAAAACCAACCAAGGCTTTATATGTCCCCAAACTTACCTCAAACCTACTGTCCATTAGCAAGATCACCAAGGATCAAAAGTGTAGAGTTGTTTTTGACCCCAATAATGTCTCTTTTCAGGACCTCAAGTCGAATCAATTGATTGGCAAGGGTTCTAGAAGAGGAGGACTTTATTACTTGGATCAAGAACAAAATGCACATGTAGCTCATGTTAAGGAGGATCAATCTCTTTGGCATAGACGCTTAGGACATCCTAGTGATCGAGCTTTAAAACGTCTATTTCCAACTTTAAATTTTGAGAATAGACATTGTAAAGCTTGTATTTTGGCAAAGGAAACCCGAACAATGTATCCTAGTTCAGAAACAATATATGAAAATCGTTTTGATTTAGTTCATTCCGATGTTTGGACTTCACCCATCATGTCCCACTTAGGTTACAAATACTTCATTACTTTCATTGATCACAAAACAAGGCACACATGGGTGTATCTTCTAAATACCAAAGACCAAGCTCTTGAAGCACTCAAGAGTTATGTGAAGTATGTAACCAAACTATATAATGCCAATATAAAAGTCCTAAGGTCAGATCATGGTGGTGAGTTTACAAGTCTTAATTTCGAAAATTACCTTAAGGACAATAGCATTATACACCAAATGTCATGTGTTTACACACCCCAACAAAATGGGGTAGCGGAAAGGAAGAATAGACACATACTTGAAATATCTAGAGCTATGATGTTCTATGCAAACATGCCTAAGAAATTTTGGTGTGATGCGGTTAAAACCGCGGTACATGTGATCAATCTTATGCCCACCGAAGTTTTAAAAGGGCAATCTCCCCTTGAGGTTCTCCTAGGAAGGAAACCAAATATTTCCCACCTTAGGATATTTGGTTGCACATGTTACATTCACATTCCTACGCACCTAAGGAATAAACTAGAACATAGAGGGAAAAAGTGTATATTTCTTGGATATGCAGCCTTTGAAAAAGGCTATAGGTGCTATGATCCTACCACTAACCGAACATACACATCAAAAGATGTGATATTTTTAGAAAGTGAGTTCTATTTCGCAGGAAATGAAGATATAAAGGAAGCTCCAAAGACCGAAATTCCTCCTAGCACTTGGGACTTCCTCATATCGCCTCCTCAAGAAGCTGAACAAACCGAAGGAAACTCCACCTCTGAAACAAGCCATAACTCTCAAGATGATAATTCAGAAGCTTTAGAGGCTGAACAACCAATTGTTTCAAGGGGAGAAAGTGATACAAATGAGGAGAATACAAACGAGGAGGAATCTCTTGAAATCGAGGAGGAACCGGATGAACCACCACCTCAACTAAGAAGATCAACAAGGCTTAGACTTCCTCCATCCGAATGGGTCAATCGAAGGGTATTCTATAACTCTAAGGTAACCTCCCATCCTATTTATGATTATTATACCACCTCACATGTTTCCTTGGACCACCAAGCTTTCTTGAGTAATCTAGATAAAGAAGTGGAACCAACGTCATTTGAGGAGGCATCAAAGGATCCAAGATGGAGAAGAGCAATGGAGGAGGAACTAAAAGCTCTATCAAAGAATGGGACATGGGAAATCACTTCACTACCAAAAGGGAAGAAAGCCGTAGGATGTAAATGGGTATACAAAATCAAGCACAAAAGCGATGGATCAATTGAGCGATTCAAAGCAAGACTAGTAGCCAAAGGGTATACTCAAGCATATGGGATTGATTATAAGGAGACCTATGCTCCAGTTGCAAAAATGAATACTATTAGAGTCCTTTTATCCCTTGCGGTGAATCACGGTTGGAGCCTATTTCAAATGGATGTAGCAAATGCTTTTCTCCAAGGAGATCTAGAAGAAGAAGTCTACATGCAAATACCAATGGGTCTTCAATCTCAAGGAGGAAATGCATGCAAACTTCATAAGGCAATTTATGGTCTCAAACAGTCTCCAAGAGCTTGGTATGCAAAGTTAAGTCATACTTTCCTTAGTCATGGATTTCATAAATGCAATAGTGATTCATCTCTCTTTATTAGAAAAACTAATGATTATATCACAATAGCACTAGTTTATGTAGATGACATTATCATCACAGGTAGTGATTTGCATCAAATAAACCTAGTTAGAAATTTTTTAAAGTCCAGATTTGAAATTAAAGATCTAGGAAAACTAAAGTATTTTCTAGGAATTGAGTTAGCCTATTGTCCCAATGGGCTAATTCTCTCCCAAAGAAAATATGCTCTTGACCTTTTACAGGAAACAGGAAAGCTTGGAGCAAGACCAGTTTGCAGTCCAGTTTCCTCTTCCGGTCCTTTAGCCGATGATAATGATCCTCTAGAAGACATTGAAAGATATCAAAGGTTGGTTGGGAGACTTATCTACCTCACCATCACAAGGCCAGACATAGCATATGCCGTTAGCTATGTAAGTCAATTCATGCACTCTCCAACAAAAGGCCATTGGAGAGCAGCTGAAAGGATCCTTCATTATATCAAAGGATCCCCGGGGCTAGGCATTTGGATGAATAACAATGGAAGTTCAAACATTGAAGGGTATTGTGACGCTGATTGGGCAGGTGACTCCACCGATAGAAAGTCTACCACTGGGTATTGCATGTTTGTAGGAGGCAACTTGGTAGCTTGGAAGAGCAAAAAACAGCGGGTTGTGTCTAGATCAAGTGCAGAGGCCGAGTATAGGGCCATGGCAGCTAGTGCAAGCGAGATAGTTTGGTTGAAGGCTTTAGTAGAAGAACTAGGATTCACAGTCTCCACTCCAATCAAGCTCCATTATGACAATCAATCAGCAATTCACATTGCCACTAATCCGGTCTTCCATGAACGCACCAAGCACATAGAAGTTGATTGTCATTTTATTCGTCAAAAGGTAGAAGAAAAACTCATTGTGACTCCTCATATCAAAGGAGAAGATCAGCTAGCAGATATCTTCACAAAAGGAGGAACAGCAGCTCACCTACAAGAAATGATGGGCAAGTTGGGTACTATAAATATCTACGCACCCAACTTGAGGGGGAGTGTTGAAAAGAGGAATTAATCAACCTATCATCACATTTCTAAGAAAGGGCCTTCCCAAGAGTTCAACAAGTTCTTCTCAAGGATGAAGCTTCAATTTGGCTGGCCCGCAGAATTCGGGCTGGGCCCTTCGGGCCCAGCCCGGGCCAGCAAAAGGGCCCGTTTTGGCCCAGCAAAGGGGGGGCCCAATTGGGCCCCAACGGCTAGGCAAACCTAGCCGTTGGAAGCTGTCCAACGGCTAGTAATTCTAGCCATTGGAGACAGCCTCCAACGGCTAGTAGAGAGGGGTCTTAACCCCTCTCTTGTCCTCTCTTGTTCTCTCTTTTTGCTCTCTAATTCTCTCCCTCATCTTCTTCTATAAATAGGCTTCTATGTATTCAAGCAAAGGAATGAACAAAAGTTCAAATCTATGAATGTTATTTGCTTTCTATTTCAATAAAATTCAGAGTTATATTTCAAGATCTCTTGAGTTCTTTCTTTGATCTTTCAACATGGAATTCCTTAGGGTTTGAGCTCCAACGGGAATATTGCTTTTGAATCACTATCTACTGGCTATTTTTTCCTTTTCTCTATAAATAGAGCCTCATTGTATCCTCTAAAACTATGATTCAATACTCTCAATCATCAATGTATTCTCTCATTGTTTTTTAATAAATTCATAATTTATTTCATATTTTCTTTGTCTTTAGACTTTGATATTTCAACATAGAGGTAGAGAAACAATGCGACAATCAAATAAAAATTGTAAGATCAAATAAAGGTGGAGAATAAAGAGCATGGACAAACACTATATCTATTTGCAAAGTTATTCAAGAGAATAAAATTATTGTCCAATACATCATACCTGATTCACCTGACCAGAATGGGGTACCAAAAAAAATAAGGACCTTGCTTGATATGGTTAAAAGTATGATGGCTAACTCCAAAATACCTAATATTTTGTGGATTGAGATCCCTAAAATGACAGTATACATATTATACCGGGTTCTAATCAAAACTGTTACCGAAGCTTCATTTGAGTTATTCAAGGGTTTTAAATCTAGTTTGCAACATATATGCATTTGAGGATGCCCTGTGATGTAGTATATTTTCAGGAGTCTGATTATAATGTTGAAGCTATAGATGACTCGAAAACGTTTTCACAAGCCATAAACTCTAAAGATTCGGATTTATGACTAGTGCCATAAAAAATGAGATGAACTCCATGAGGAGTATCAGAGTCTGAGATCTTGTAAAGTTACCTGATTGGGATAAATCCATTGGCTGTATGTGGATCTTCAAGACAAAGGCCGACTTATTAGGCAACATAGAGAAATACAAAATCAAACATAATGTTAAGAGGTTCACACAAGGAGAAGAAATCAACTACTTAGAGATATTTTTTTCAATTTCTAAGAAAGATCCCATCTGCATCATACTAGCACTTGTTGCGCATTTAGATTTAGAGTTGCAATAAATGAATATAAAAATAGTATTCCTTGGAAAAGATTTAAATACGACAACCTGAACCTGGGCTTGAGCATTGAGAGTTAAAAATCCTTTAGAGTTGGACCTAAAGCTGTCTTAAAATTGATGAAAATAAGAAAGCAAATTCTCATCAAGCCATTACTAAAATAACCATTACTCATTAATCCATTGAATCTCTCAAGATAATACTCAAGAAGATCCAAGGAAGCTTTCAAGCCTTGTCCATCCAGGCCAAAGTGCAAAATCAAAATTTTGGGCATAAAAGCCCATAATTTCAGTCTAGAATATGCCCTATCATTTGGCCCATGTTATGAGCCCAAATGGGCAAGCCTTGGTTTCTTATTCATGGTCAAAAAGGTTCCAAAAGAAGTGGCTCCAATAGATAGAAAAGTTCTAGCCGTTGGACTACACAACAGCCAAATTTCTTGGCTGTTGTGCAGTGCATTGGGGACAAATGTCCCCTTTTGTGTATCTCAAAAATCTCACCTTCTCTTGTGTCTAACAACTATTTTAATGTGTTTACTGGATAGTTGGAGAGATTTCTCTATAAATAGGACTTTCCCAAGTCAAATAACACTATTATCTTTTACTCTCTCAAATGCTGTAGAATGAATGCATTAATAGCCTCTCAAATGTATTTTAAAATATAATGAAATTTCAGCACTCATTCATCATTATTCTGTTGAAAAGAAGAATAACTTAACCCATCTTCATCACCAACCAAGTGCATCTACTTAGAAGTCCAAAAATCAGCATGCACTGTCCAGCAAGCATGGCCCATTTGGGCAGCCTCAACCAACCCAAAATACATTCAAAAATAGGCCCAAGGAAGCCCAAAAGTTTGGAGAAAAGTCTAGGAAGCAAACCCAAATAGCTAGGGGCAGTTTGGGCAGCATATATTTCAACAGTAAAAAAACTAGCTGTTGGAATTCCTTGGGGTTTGAGCTCCAACGGGAATATTACTTTTGAATCACTTTCTACTGGCTATTTTTCCCTTTTCTCTATAAATAGAGCCTCATTGTATCTCCAAATACAATGAGAAAAATGCTCTCAAATCTGTCCATGTATGCTCTCATTCTTCTTCAATAAAATTCAGAAGTATTCTTCATTTCTTGTGCTTTATTTTTTGATATTTCAACATGGTATCAAAGCAAACTTCGATCCCTTCCTCTTCAAGGTTGGGTGACCTTCCACCTTCCATCAACCTTACCCAATTTCAAAATATATCCTCCATTCAATTAAGAGGAGGAAATTATTATCAATGGGCAGCCTTGATGAGAAGGGCGCTGTAACTTCACAACTTGGAGGGTCACATACTTGATCAACCACTTGAAGAGGTGAATTCTTCCTTCAGAGAATGGAAGAAGAGGGACAATCATGTGTTTTTTCTTCTACTCAATTCCATGGATGAAACACACAAAGCTATGGTGACTTGTGCTCCCAATGCAAAACTAATGTGGGACACAATGTTTTCTCTTTATGGCCAAGAATCTAACCTTTGTAGAATTTTTGAGCTCAAACGACAAATTTCAAACATAAAAAAGGAAGGGAAATCACTTCCTCAATACTTTGGGGAATATACGGATACTTAGAATGAGCTTTCCACTCTCCGCCCGGATTCCATAGATCTCAAAGTCCTCCAAAAGAGGAAAGAAGAAGATAAAATCTTTGGTCTTCTCATGGGTCTAGATGATTCCTACTCTCTTCTTAGACAAGAAATTCTCCGAATGAAGGAATTTCCTTCATTTGGAGAAGTGCAAAATATGATTCAACGAACGGAAGTTAGCATGCGTTTGGAAGAAAATTCCAAACTTAGACTTGAAGATCAAGGTCACATGGCTACCGTTGAAGAGCAAATGGCTGCCAAAGCACATCAAGTTCCAAAGAAAATTGATGTATGCACCCATTGCAAGAAAAGAGAACATACGAAGGAGAAGTATTGGAACCTTCATCCTCATTTAAAGCCCAAGACCTTCAAACCAAGGGAGCAACTTTCCGAGCAGCATAATGTACTTCACACCAAGCTTCAAGGACCTACCATGGCTGATTTTGCTGCTCTTCAAAGTCAACTCAATGACATCTCCAAGAAGTTTCAACAACTTGCTCCCTCCAATGGTAAAAATCAAAACACTTTATCCTCATTCAATTTTGAAAATTTTCTCATTGATTCGGGAACGGACCATCATATGGTAAGGGATAGAAGAAAAATCAAGCGTTTTAAAAAACTCCCTAACCTTAAGATAGTCCGTGTTGCCAATGGGCAAGATTTGAAAGTTGAGCAAATTGGGGAAATTGAACTTTTTGGAAAAACATCGAATGCTTTATTTGTTCCCCAACTCACTTCAAATCTTTTGTCAATTAGCAAAGTCACTAAGGATCAAGGGTGTAGAGTTGTTTTTGACCCAAACACTATTACTTTTCAGGAGCTCAAGTCGAATCAATTGATTGGCAAGAGTTCTAGAAGAGGGGATCTATATTTTTTGGATCAAAAGCATCATGCACTCGTAGCTCATATCAAAGAAGATGCATCTCTTTGGCATAAACGTTTTGGGCATCCTAGTGACCAAGCTTTAAAACGTCTATTTCCAAGTATTAATATTGAAGATAGACATTGTGAAACTTGTATTCTGGGAAAGGAAACCCGATCAATGTATCCCAATTCAAAAACAATTTATAAAGATGCTTTTGATTTAGTTCATTCGGATTTGTGAACTTCACCTATCAAATCTCATTTAGGTTACAAGTATTTCATTACTTTTGTAGACCAAAAAACTAGGTACACTTGGGTCTACCTTTTGAATACCAAAGATCAAGCTTTTGAAGCCTTTAAAAGCTATGAGAGATATGTGACCAAACTTTACAATGCTAACATTAAAATTCTAAGGACGGACCATGGTGGAGAATTCACTAGTTTGACATTTGAAAACTACCTTAGAGAGAACGGCATTGTACATCAAATGTCTTGTGTGTACACACCTCAACAAAATGAGGTGGCCAAAAGGAAAAATAGGCACATATTAGAAATAACTAGAGCTATGATGTTTCATGCAAATGTGCCTAAGAAATTTTGGTGTGATGGAATAAAAACCGCTATCCACCTAATAAAGCTTATCCCATCTCAAGTCCTGGATGGCAAGTCACCCTTAGAAGCCCTACTAGATAGAAAACCTAAGATATCTCATCTTAGAACATTCGGTTGTGTATGTTACATTCATATTCCAGCACACATGAGGGATAAGTTAGATCATAAGGGTAGAAAGTGCATATTTTTGGGGTATGCTTCCTTTGAAAAGGGGTATAGATGTTATGACCCTAAAACTAACCAAACATACACATCTAAGGATGTGATATTTGTGGAGAATGAGTCCTTTTTTGTAGATAATGAAGAACATCAATCATCAGAAGAAGAGAGCACTCCAAGCACGTGGAATTTCTTACTTCTCCCGAATCAATCATCTCCACCAATTGCAGAAGGAATCTCCCAAGAGACTAATGAGCAATCTCAAAATAATGAAGAAGAATGATCAAACTCCATAGAAGAGGAGGCAGCCCACACTTCAGGGGGAGATCAAGAAACCGAAGAGGAAGAATCCGAGCATGTAGAGGGAGATTTGGATGCACCACCTCCTCACCTTAGGCGATCCATGAGGCTTAGGGTTCCCAGTTCGGAATGGATTAACCGTAGAGTTTACTATAACTCCAAGGTAACATCACATCCGATTTCTAATTATTATACCATCTCACATGTTTATTTGAGCCACCAAAATTTTTTGAGTGGCATAGATAAAGAACAGGAGCCTAAGACATATGATGAAGCATCCAAGGACCCAAGGTGGAGAAAGGCAATGAAGGAAGAGCTAGATGCATTGACCAAGAACGGTACATGGGAAGTCACCTCTCTTCCAAAGAGCAAGCGAGCCGTCGGATGCAAATGGGTATACAAAATCAAATATAAAAGTGATGGATCAATTGAAAGGTTTAAGGCAAGACTTGTGGCTAAAGGATTCACTCAAGCATATGGGATAGATTACAAAGAGACATACGCACCCGTTGCCAAAATGAAAACAATTAGGGTCTTGATGTCTCTTGCGGTGAACCATGGATGGAGCATGTTTCAAATGGATGTAGCAAACGCGTTCCTTCAAGGAGATCTCGAAAAAGAAGTGTACATGCAACTTCCTCAAGGGTTCCAACAACAAGGAGGAAACGTGTGCAAACTACGCAAGGCTATCTACGGGTTGAAGCAATCCCCAAGGGCATGGTATGCAAAATTAAGCCATGCTTTCCTTAGTAGTGGATTTGTTAAATGCCATAGCGACTCTTCTGTTTTCATTAGAAAAAACAATGATAAAATAGTGATACCCTTAGTTTACGTAGATGATATCATCATTACAGGAAATGACATGCATTTAATAGATATAGTTAGAAATTTCTTGAGTTCTAGGTTTAAAATTAAAGATTTAGGGAGACTAAAGTATTTCCTAGGAATTGAGTTAGCCTATTGTAATAATGGCTTAATTCTATTCCAAAGGAAATATGCACTTGATCTTTTGCAGAAAACAGGAAAGCTAGGAGGAAAGCCAGCTTGTAGCCCTATTGTCACCACTGGACCTCTAGTAGATGATGAGGAGCCATTTGAGGACATAGAGAGATATCAAAGACTTGTAGGACGACTGATCTACCTCACCATCACTAGGCCAGACATAGCCTTTACCGTGAGCCAAATTAGTCAACATATGCATTCTCCAAAGATGGGTCATTGGAGAGCAGTTGAGCGCATCCTTCACTACATCAAGAAATCACCAGGACTAGGTATTTGGATGAAGAACAATGGAAGCTCCCAAATTGAAGGCTTTTGCGATGCAGATTGGGCGAGCGATTCAAAGGATAGAAGATCTACCACCGGGTACTGCATGTTCGTAGGAGGCAACTTGGTAGCATGGAAGAGCAAAAAACAGCATGTGGTGTCAAGATCGAGTGCAGAGGCTGAGTATAGAGCAATGGCGTCAGCAGCCAGTGAGATTGTATGGTTGAAGGCTCTAGTAGAGGAATTAGGGTTCAATGTTTCTACACCAATCAACTTGCATTGTGACAATCAATCGGCGATTCATATTGCATCCAATCCGGTCTTCCATGAAAGGACTAACACATAGAAGTTGATTGTCACTTCATTCGACAAAAGGTGGAAGAAAAGCTTATAGCCACTCCCTACATCAAAGGAAAAGAGCAACTAGCTGATATCTTCACAAAAGGGGGAACTGCAATGCATCTTTAAGAAATCATGAACAAGTTGGGCACTATCGATATCTACGCACCCAACTTGAGGGGGAGTGTTGAAAAGAAGAATAACTTAACCCATCTTCATCACCAACCAAGTGCATCTACTTAGAAGTCCAAAAATCAGCATGCATTGTCCAGCAAGCATGGCCCATTTGGGCAGCCTAAACCAACCCAAAATACATTCAAAAATAGGCCCAAGGAAGCCCAAAAGTTTGGAGAAAAGTTTAGGAAGCAAACCCAAATAGCTAGGGGCAGTTTGGGCAGCATATATTTCAACAGTCAAAAAACTAGCTGTTGGAATTCCTTGGGGTTTGAGCTCCAATGGGAATATTACTTTTGAATCACTTTCTACTGGCTATTTTTCCCTTTTCTCTATAAATAGAGCCTCATTGTATCTCCAAATACAATGAGAAAAATGCTCTCAAATTTGTCCATGTATGCTCTCATTCTTCTTCAATAAAATTCAGAAGTATTCTTCATTTCTTGTGCTTTATTTTTTGATATTTCAACATATTCTAGCATTCAATATTTTAAAATTTCATCATGGTATCGAGTAAGCCTCGATCCTACCCTTAGAAAATTCTTATCCACCAATTTCTTCCATTCATCCACAATTCTTGCCATCTACAATACTAACCTCAACAAACTACAACCAATGGAGCTAGGTCATCAAGAGAGCTTTCAATACTCACAGTCTAGAAAATCACATTCTTAGAGAGTCTCTTGTTAAAGGAAGTCCATTCTACATAGAATGGAAAAAAATTGGGATGATCAAGTGTTTTTCTCACTCTTGAACACATTTGATCAAACACATAAAACCATGGTTTCATGCTGTTTGAATTCGAAAGCGCTGTGTAATCAAATGTATCGTCTTTACGGGCAAGAAGAGAATTTGGGAAGGCTATATGAATTAAAACAGCAAATATTCAGCATAAAGGAGGGAAAGTCTCTTCCTCCTCTCTTTGGCAAATATATTGACTTGTGGAACGAGTTCAACTCACTTCAACCTCTCACAACTGATCTGAAAATGCTGCAAAAACATATAGAGGAAAACAAAGTTTTTGGACTTCTTATGGCTGTAGGAGAGCCATTCTCACAAATCCGACAAGAGATGCTCCAAATGAAAGTATTTCCATCATTTCAAGAAGAACAAAACATGGAACAAAGGACTGAAGCTAGCATGAGCTTCAAGAACCAGAATGGAGGCACATGGTTTTGCTGCTGGGAGTCCTAAAATTTAAATCGTCTACAAGACACAAAACAGGGGAGAAATATGTTCTCATTGCAAGAAACCCGGCCACAACATGGAGGCATGCTGGTTTCTTCATCCCCATCTCAAACCAAAGAATTTTAGGAGAAAGGAACAAGGAGGAAAGTGTTGAAATATCAAAAAATAGAGCACAAGAAATGAAGAATACTTCTGAATTTTATTGAAGAAGAATGAGAGCATACATGGACAGATTTGAGAGCATTTTTCTCATAGTTTTTGGAGATACAATGAGGCTCTATTTATAGAGAAAGGGAAAAATAGCCAGTAGAAAGTGAAATTCCCGTTGGAGCTCAAACCCCAAGGAATTCCAACAGCTAGTTTTTTGACTGTTGAAATATATGCTGCCCAAACTGCCCCTAGCTATTTGGGTTTGCTTCCTAGACTTTTCTCCAAACTTTTGGGCTTCCTTGGGCCTATTTTTGAATGTATTTTAGGTTGGTTTAGGCTGCCCAAATGGGCCATGCTTGCTGGACAATGCATGCTGATTTTTGGACTTCTAAGTAGATGCACTTGGTTGGTGATGAAGATGGGTTAAGTTATCCTTCTTTTCAACACTCCCCCTCAAGTTGGGTGCGTAGATATCGATAGTGCCCAACTTGTTCATGATTTCTTGAAGATGCATTGCAGTTCCCCCTTTTGTGAAGATATCAGCTAGTTGCTCTTTTCCTTTGATGTAGGGAGTGGCTATAAGCTAGTTGCCCTTTTGTGAAGAGTGCATTGCCCCTCTTCTTGTTTTCTATAAATAGGGCTTATATGTTTCTTTGGAAGGTATGAAAAACATGCCTTCATTGCATGTAAACTCTCTTTGAATTCTCAATTAAATTCTTGAAGTTTCTTTATTCATTCTTAGCTTGCTATATTTAAATTTCAACATGGTATCAGAGCCATCTTCGATACCTTCATTTTCCGGTGTTGGTAATCCTCCACCACAAATTAGTACTTCCATGTTTACTTCCATTCTCTTAGATTCATCAAATTACAATGCTTGGCAAGACACCATCAAGAGATCCTTGAACTTTTTCAATCTTGAAAATCACATATTGGAGGATCCCTTAGATGATGCCAACCCTACATTCAAATCATGGAAGAAGCAAGATGATCAAGTGGTGGTGCTACTTCAAATGTCTCTTGACAAAACCCACAAAGCAATGGCTACTTGTATTCCAAATGCAAGGGCTTTGTGGGATCAAATGCATGCTCTATATGGGCAAGAGACCAACACCGGACGAATCTTTGAGCTCAAAAGAAAAATCTTCAAGATTCAAAAAGGAGGTAAAACTCTTCCCGAATACTTTGGGGAATATAGGGATCTTTGGAATGAGCTTAATATTCTTAGGCCTCCAACTTCTAATCTCAAGACCATTCTTCAAAGAAATGATGAAGACATGACCTTTGGTCTTCTTATGGGTCTTGGAGATGAATATGCTCCAATTCGTCAAGAAATCCTTAGAATGAAGATTTTCCCTTCATTCCAAGAAGTTCAATTTATGATTCAAAGGGCCGAGACTAGCATGAGGCTAGAGGAGTCTACCAAGCTCAAATCCGAAGCCCAAGCCTTCAAGGCTGTTCAAGATGATCACATGGTCAACAAAGCTCAAAATTTCTTTAAAAAGGATGTTTGCACAAATTGCAAGAAGCCCGGCCACAAAAGGGAAAGGTGCTGGTTTCTCCACCCTAATTGTTGAGATTTCAAGCTATCAAGCAACTAGGATTGAATGAAAACTTAAAGATCTTTATTTGAAGAAAGAGTGCACAATGAGAGCATTGTTTTTTCATGGATAGAACATCCCATACAAGCTCCTATTTATAGAGATTATTACATGAGAAAGAGAGGGAAAAAGACCCCAAACACTCAAGGATCCGTTGGGGAACATTGGGGACAGATTTCTGTCCCCAAAATCACTGTATAACAGCCATTTTTATGGCTGTTATACAGTGCAACGGCTAGTTCAAAAGAACTAGCCGTTTTGCCCTTTTTAGGGCCCATTTTGGGCTTCTTTTAGGGGCTTAACAATGCCATTTTTGAGAACTAAAAAACTCATAAGGAACGGGCCAAATACATCTCATGGATGGGCTTAAACTTGGCTTGAAATGGGGCCTATGCTAACTACACTTAATTCTCTTTTATTTCAACACTCCCCCTCAAGTTGGGTGTGTATGTATCTAAAACACCTAACTTGACCAGGTTTTTTTTGAATATGATTGGCGGTCCCAGGCTTGGTGAGGATGTCGGCAATTTGATCATCGCTTTTAGTGAATCTTGGAGTGATGAGCTTCTCCTCAACCTTTTGCCTCACAAAGTGACAATCCACCTCAATGTGCTTTGTCCTTTCATGAAAAACCGGGTTTGAGGCGATGTGAATGGCTGATTGGTTATCACAGTGTAGGGAGATTGGAGTAGGGACTATGAACCCTAATTCTTCAATCAAGGCTTTCAACCACACGACTTCACTTGTAGCGGTTGCCATGGCTCTATATTCCGCTTCCGCACTTGATCTTGATACCACATGCTGTTTTTTGCTTTTCCAAGCAACAAGATTCCCTCCAACAAACATGCAATACCCTGAGGTCGATCTCCTATCTTCTGAATCACCTGCCCAATCTGCATCACAGAACCCTATGATTTGAGAAGATTCGTTCTTCTTCATTTGAATTCCCATTCCTGGAGTTCCCTTTAGGTAGAGAAGAATTCTTTCAATGGCCCTCCAATGCTTCTTCTTGGGTTGATGCATGTGCTGGCTAACTTGCCCAACGGCATAAGAGATGTCCGGTCTAGTGATGGTTAGGTAGATCAATCTTCCAACAAGTCTTTGATATCGTTGCTTATCTTCATAAATCTCCTCATCATCTTTGTGACTTAAGGATGTGCTTACCGGACTACAAGCTGGTTTGGCACCTAGTTTTCCCGTCTCCTGCAAAAGGTCAAGAGCATACTTTCTTTGTGATAGAACAAGTCCATTGGAACAATAGGCAAGTTCTATCCCTAGGAAGTATTTTAGTTTCCCTAGATCCTTGATGTCAAACTTAGTTTGAAGAAAAGTTCTAACTTTGTTAATGTGATTCATATCATTTCCTGTTATAATTATATCATCTACATAAACAAGAATGATAATGGTATTTTCTCCTAGGTTCTTGACAAATAAGGATGAATCACTAATGCATTTCTTAAAACCATGTTCAAGGAGAGTAGAGCTAAGTTTTCCATACCATGCTCTAGGTGATTGCTTGAGGCCATATATTGCCTTCTTTAGTTTGCAAACTTTGTTGTCACGATGGGAGAAACCAGGGGGCACTTCCATGTACACCTCTTCTTCCAGATCTCCTTGTAAAAAGGCGTTTGCAACATCCATTTGAAATAATGGCCATGAGTGATTTATAGCAAGAGAGAGAAGGACACGGATGGTGTTCATCTTGGCCACGGGTGCAAACGTTTCCTTGTAGTCTATGCCATATGATTGAGTGAAGCCCTTGGCCACCAATCTTGCCTTGAATCTATCTATGCTTCCATCACTCTTGTGTTTGATCTTGAATATCCATTTGCATCCCACAGCTCTTTTTCCTTTTGGTAGAGATGTCACTTCCCAAGTGTTATTTTTAGCCAAAGCATCCAACTCATTCTTCATTGCTTGAACCCAATGAGGTTGATCCTTTGCCTCCTCAAATGTTCTAGGCTCTTGGTGAAGGTCTATGTTCTTGATGAATCTTTGGTGACTGCAAGACATGTTAGATATTGAGTAGTATTGAGAAATTGGATGAGTAGTCACCTTGGAGTTAAAATAGACCCTTCTATTGATCCATTCCGAGGGAGGAAGTCTAAGTCTTGTAGATCTTCGAAGAGGAGGAGGGGGTTCATCCATAGACTGCTCCTCATGCTCTTCGGCCATATCAAGAGCTCCCCCTGAGTCTGAGTGTCCTTCCTCTTGATCTTCTTCTATTTCATGATCTGAATGAGAGGGTGATGGGTCCCCTTGAGTTGGATCATTTTGGTGAGTTTCTTCATTGCTTTCGGCAGGAACTTCATTGATTTTTGGTAGAATCACATTCCATTGTTCTTGCTGGTAGATTTCTTTGATTTGATCTTCTCTTCTTTGACCTGCAAAGTAAGGCTCATTTTCCACAAATATCACATCCTTGGATGTGTATAGTTTCTTGGTTAGAGGATCATAACATTTATAGCCTTTTTCAAACGAGGAATATCCTAAAAAGATGCATTTTCTTCCCTTGGCATCTAGTTTGCTCCTAAGATGACTAGGAATGTGGACATAGCAAACACAACCAAAAACTCTTAAATGATCAATGCTAGGTTTCTTTCCAAGGAGTAGCTCTAGGGGTGACTTTCCTCCTAGGATTTGGGATGGCATGAGGTTTATAAGGTGAGCAGCGGTCTTAATGGCCTCATTCCAATATTCCTTAGGTAAGTTTGAGTGAAACATCATAGATCTAGCTGTCTCCAAGAGATGCCTATTCTTTCTCTCGGCTATTCCATTTTGTTGAGGAGTGTACACACAAGACTTTTGATGAATGATCCCTTTTTCATCTAGAAATTTTTCAAACTCAAGGCTAGTGAACTCCCCTCCATGATCTGACCTAAACATCTTTAGGTTAGCATTAAATTGCTTTGTTATATATCTATAGTAGCTCTTGAATGCCTCAAATACTTCAGATTTGTTTACTAAGAGATAAACCCAAGTGTATCTAGTTTTGTGATCTATGAATGTCACAAAGTATCTAAAACCATTATGGGAGACTAAAGGAGAGGTCCAAACATCTGAATGAACTAATTCAAAAGCCTCTTTATATATTGTTTCAGAAATGGGATAATACACTTTGGTTTGTTTTCCAAGTACACAAGCTTTGCAATGCCTATCTTCTAATTCACTATTCGGAAATAGGCGTTTCAAAGCTAGGTTTCCTGGATGCCCTAGACGTTCATGCCATAGAGAGGAGGATATGTTTCGGACAGCAAAAGCTTGGTTCTCTTGATCCAAGTAATAGAGGTTGTTCCTCCTAGTTCCCTTGCCAATCAAATTGTTCGTTTTGCGATCCTGAAAAATTACTTGGTTAGGATCAAAAATAGCTTTGCAATCTTGCTCTTTGGTTATCTTGCTAATAGAAAGTAAGTTTGAATTGAACTTTGGAACATATAAAGCTTTAGTCTTTCTCCCAAATAGTTCAATTTCTCCTAAGTGCTCAACTTTTAACTTATGACCATTAGCTACTTTAACTAATTTATGATTGGTCAAGGGAATAAACTTGTTGATTTTCTTTTTATCTTTTACCATATGATCGTCACATCCGGAATCTATGAGCCAAGAATTGGAAATAGATGAAGATAAGGAATTACCAGAATGGTGACTAATCTGCCCAACAAGTCGTTTGAATTCCTTATGCATCTCCTCCATCTTGGATTCGAGTGCTGCCACTTGAGACACTTGTTGAGCATTTGAAGATGATTCCGGATTTTTCCTAGCATATTTCGGCCTCAAATGTGGGTGTAGGAACCAGCATTTTTCTTTCTTATGGCCGGACTTCTTGCAATGTGGGCAGATGTCTCTTTTTGCAAAGTTTTGAGTGTTGTTGGCCGGATGCTCTTCATGGACAGCTTGGAAGGCTTGAGAGTCGGATTTAAGCTTGGTAGATTCTTCAAGCCTTAAGCTAGTCTCGGTTCTTTGCACCATGAATTGGACTTCTTGAAATGAAGGAAAGACCTTCATTCGAAGAATCTCTTGTCGAATTGGAGCATATTCATCTCCAAGACCCATGAGTAGACCAAAGGTCATATCTTCATCGTTCCTTTGAAGAATGGTCTTGAGATTTATAGTAGGAGGCCTTAAGAGATTGAGTTCATTCCATAGATCCCTATATTCCCCAAAGTATTCGGGTAAGGATTTACCTCCTTTTTGAATTTTGAAGATCTTCTTTTTCAGCTCAAAGATTCTTCCGGTGTTGGATTCTTGACCATATAATGATTGCATTTGCTCCCATAATGCTCTTGCGTTTGGAATACATGTGACCATAGCCTTGTGAGTTTTGTCAAGAGACATTTGAAGGAGCACCACCACTTGATCGTCTTTCTTCTTCCATACTCTGAATAATGGATTGGCTTCATCAAGAGGTTCTTCAAAGATGTGATTTTCAAGGTTGTAGAAGTTTAGGGACCTCTTGATGGTATCTTGCCAAGCATTGTAGTTTGTTGAATCTAGAAGTAAGGAGGTGAACATTGAGGTGCTAATTTGTGGTGGAGGGTCATTAAGACCGGAAGAGGAAGGTATCGTTGCCTCCTCTGATACCATGTTGAGATTTCAAGCTATCAAGCAACTAGGATTGAATGAAAACTTAAAGATCTTTATTTGAAGAAAGAGTGCACAATGAGAGCATTGTTTTTTCATGGATAGAACATCCCATACAAGCTCCTATTTATAGAGATTATTACATGAGAAAGAGAGGGAAAAAGACCCCAAACACTCAAGGATCCGTTGGGGAACATTGGGGACAGATTTCTGTCCCCAAAATCACTGTATAACAGCCATTTTTATGGCTGTTATACAGTGCAACGGCTAGTTCAAAAGAACTAGCCGTTTTGCCCTTTTTAGGGCCCATTTTGGGCTTCTTTTAGGGGCTTAACAATGCCATTTTTGAGAACTAAAAAACTCATAAGGAACGGGCCAAATACATCTCATGGATGGGCTTAAACTTGGCTTGAAATGGGGCCTATGCTAACTACACTTAATTCTCTTTTATTTCAACACTAATTTGCGCCCAAAGAACAACAAGAAGGAGGTGGAACAACCAGCTCATGCTCAACAAGTCTCCCAAGTGGCTGCACTCGAATCCAAGATGGAGGAGATGCAAAAAGAGATGAAAAAGCTCATTAGCCAAGTTGCCCTTCACTCCGGTAACAACTTGAACTCATCTCATTTAAATAAATGGTTGATTGATTCGGGCTGTGACAATCACATGGTAAAAGATAAAGACAAAGTTAGGAAATTCATTCCTCTATCTAGTTATAAGATTGTCAAGGTTGCTAATGGTCAAAAACTAAAAGTTGATCATCTAGGTGAAGTTGAACTCCTAGGAAAGAAAACTAAAGCGTTATATGTACCAAAATTCAACTCTAACCTCATGTCTATTAGCAAAATTACCAAAGACCATAATTGCAAAGCCACTTTTGATCCTAACCAAGTTATCTTTCAGGATCTCAAAACGAATCACTTGATTGGCAAGGGGTCTAGGAGGAACAACTTATATTTTTTGGAGCAAGAAAATCAAGCTTTTGGAGTTCAAAGTCAAGCGTTTTCTATATGGCATGCCCGTCTAGGTCACCCGGGAGATTTAGCTTTGAAACGCCTATTTCCAAGTCAAAAAATAGAAAATAGGCATTGCAAAGCTTGTATTCTTGGAAAACAAACCAAAGTGTACTATCCAATCTCAAATACAATATATGAAAATGCCTTTGAACTCATTCATACCGATGTGTGGACTTCACCCATGGAATCTCATAATGGCTTTAAATATTTTGTAACCTTCGTTGATCACAAAACTAGATACACTTGGGTGTACTTATTAACGGCCAAATCAGAGGTATTTGAAGCACTTAAGAGCTATTATAGATATGTGACCAAGCAATTCAATGCAAATATCAAAATCCTTAGATCGGACCATGGGGGGGAATACACTAGCCATGCACTTGAAGATTTTCTAGAAGAAAAGGAAATTATTCATCAAAAGTCTTGTGTTTACACTCCTCAACAAAATGGAGTTGCCGAAAGAAAAAATAGACACTTACTAGAAACGGCTAGGGCTATGATGTTTCACTCCAATATACCTAAAAAGTTTTGGAGTGAAGCCATTAAAACCGCTGCACACCTTATAAACCTTATGCCCTCTCAAGTGCTAGAAGGAAAATCCCCTTTAGAACTACTCCTAGGAAGAAAACCTAGTATCTCACACTTAAGAGTTTTTGGGTGCATTTGTTATGTGCATGTACCAGAAAACTTTAGAAATAAACTAGATGAAAGAGGGAGAAAATGTGTATTTTTAGGATACTCTACCTTTGAAAAAGGATATAAATGTTATGATCCTCTAACCAAAAAGCTATACACATCCAAGGATGTGATATTTGTAGAAAAAGAATCTTATTTTGCAGGAAAAGAGGATCAAGAGCAACCAAAGGAAAGAGGAGCACAAGACCATTGGAATGTAGTCCTTCCCTCAATCAAAGAAACCTCTCATCAAAATGAAGAAGAAGAACAACCAATCCAAGCTGAAAATGATCCAACTCAAGAACAATCAACCTCATCTCATTCTGATCATGAATCAATCCAAGAGGAAGGGGGAGACAACTTAGATCAAGGGCAAGTTATAGAGGAAGTAGAACAAAGCATTGAGCAGCCGCCTCCTCCTCCTCTTCGAAGATCAACAAGGCTTAGGCTCCCTCCTTCAGAATGGATCAACAAAAGAGTTTTCTATAACTCAAAGGTAACATCTCACCCCATTTCCCAATATTATTCGGTTGCTAACATGTCTTGTAGCCATCAAAAATTCATCAAGAACTTAGACCTTCATCAAGAGCCTAGAAACTTTGAAGAAGCCAAACAACTTCCTCAATGGATCCAAGCAATGAAAGATGAGCTAGAAGCCTTAGAAAGAAACGGAACTTGGGAGTTATCATCTCTTCCTAAAGGAAAAAGGGCAGTAGGATGTAAATGGATCTATAAGATCAAGCACAAAAGTGATGGAAGCATTGATAGATACAAAGCAAGATTAGTGGCAAAGGGCTTCACTCAAGCTTATGGAGTAGATTACAAGGAAACGTATGCTCCGGTGGCCAAGATGAACACAATTCGAGTCTTGATGTCCCTTGCAATCAATCACTCTTGGCCAATGTTTCAAATGGACGTAGCCAATGCTTTCCTTCAAGGTGATCTGGAAGAAGAAGTGTACATGGAGATTCCACCTGGCTTTTCTCAGCAACTCAACAAAGTTTGCAAACTTAGGAAAGCAATCTATGGTCTCAAACAATCTCCAAGAGCTTGGTATGCCAAACTTAGCTCAACTCTTTTTGATCATGATTTCAAAAAATGCAATAGCGACACTTCTCTCTTCGTTAAGAAACTAGATGGCAAAATCATTATAGTGTTAGTTTATGTAGATGATATAATCATAACCGGTAATGATTTAGATTTAATCAACCAAGTAAGAGGTTTCTTACAAACAAAATTTGATATTAAGGACTTAGGGAAACTAAAGTACTTCTTAGGGATAGAACTCGCCTATTGTCCAAATGGGTTTGTTCTATCACAAAGGAAGTATGTGCTTGATCTCTTGCAGGAAACCGGGAAGTTAGGTGCCAAGCCCGCTTGTAGTCCCATTAGCTCCTCTTGTGGCCTCAAGGATGATGAAGAAGATTATGAGGATGAACCAAGATATCAAAGGCTCGTAGGGAAATTGATCTACCTCACCATAACGAGACCGGACATCTCCTTTGCCGTGAGTCAAGTTAGCCAACATATGCACAAGCCAAAAAGAAAGCATTGGAGAGCCACCGAAAGAATCCTCCATTATCTAAAGGGTACACCAGGCATGGGAGTTTGGATGAAGAAGAACAACAACTCACAAATTGTAGGATATTGTGATGCAGATTGGGCTGGAGACTCAGAAGATAGACGATCAACCACAGGATATTGCATGTTTGTTGGAGGAAATCTAGTATCTTGGAAAAGCAAAAAACAACATGTGGTGTCAAGATCAAGTGCCGAATCTGAATATAGAGCAATGGCAGCCGCATCAAGTGAGATGGTTTGGTTAAAGGCTCTAATTGAAGAACTAGGGTTCTCTGTTCCTACTCCAATCCGACTCCATTGTGATAATCAATCGGCTATTCACATAGCCTCAAATCCGGTTTTTCATGAAAGAACAAAGCACATCGAGGTGGATTGCCACTTTGTGAGACAAAAGTTTGAAGAAAAACTCATCACTCCAAGCTTTACACGAAGTGATGATCAAGTAGCGGATATCTTCACCAAGTCAGGAACCGCCAATCACATACATAAAAATATGGTCAAGTTGGGTGTCATAGATACATACACACCCAACTTGAGGGGGAGTGTTGAAATAAAGGACAATTAGGGTTAATGTCCTAAGGGAATGAAGTCTAAATGTATAGTTTTAATTTGTGTAGATTTTTCATTCTCATTGTAATCCCTTTAAGGTTTCTAAGTTGGGCCCTAAATGGGCCTTGCCCGGATTGTTCGGGCTGGGCCCTTCGGGCCCAGCCCGGGCCAGCAAATGGGGGACCATCAGGTCCCCCAACGGCTAGCAAAAAACAGCCGTTGGGGCTGTCCCCAACGGCTAGTAAAACTAGCCGTTGGAGACAGCCCCAACGGCCATAATTGGAGAGGGCACAATGCCCTCTCCTCTCTCTCTTTTCTAATCTCCTTGCCCCTCTTCTTGTTTTCTATAAATAGGGCTTATATGTTTCTTTGGAAGGTATGAAAAACATGCCTTCATTGCATGTAAACTCTCTTTGAATTCTCAATTAAATTCTTGAAGTTTCTTTATTCATTCTTAGCTTGCTATATTTAAATTTCAACATTAGATTCTTCAAATTACAATGCTTGGCAAGACACCATCAAGCGATCCTTGAACTTCTTCAATCTTGAAAATCACATATTGGAGGATCCTTTAGATGATGCCGACCCTACATTCAAATCGTGGAAGAAGCAAGATGACCAAGTGGTGGTGCTACTTCAAATGTCTCTTGACAAAACCCACAAAGCAATGACTACTTGTATTCCAAATGCAAGGGCTTTGTGGGATCAATTGCATGCTTTATATGGGCAAGAGACCAACACCGGACGAATCTTTGAGCTCAAAAGAAAAATCGTCAAAATTCAAAAAGGAGGTAAAACCCTACCCGAATACTTTGGGGAATATAGGGATTTTTGGAATGAGCTTAATCTTCTTAGGCCTCCAACTTCTAATCTCAAGACCATTCTTCAAAGAAATGATGAAGACATGACCTTTGGTCTTCTTATGGGTCTTGGAGATGAATATGCTCCAATTCGTCAAGAAATCCTTAGAATGAAGATATTCCCTTCATTCCAAGAAGTTCAATTTATGATTCAAAGGGCCGAGACTAGCATGAGGCTAGAGGAGTCTACCAAGCTCAAATCCGAAGCTCAAGCTTTCAAAGCTGTCCAAGATGATCATATGGTCAACAAAGCTCAAAATTTCTTTAAAAAGGATGTTTGCACAAATTGCAAGAAACCCGGCCACAAAAGGGAAAGGTGCTGGTTTCTCTACCCAAATTTGCGCCCAAAGAACAACAAGAAGGAGGTGGAACAACCAGCTCATGCTCAACAAGTCTCCCAAGTGGCTGCACTCGAATCCAAGATGGAGGAGATGCAACAAGAGATGAAAAGGCTCCTTAGCCAAGTTGCCCTTCATTCCGGTAACAACTTGAACTCATCTCATTTAAATAAATGGCTTATTGATTCAAGTTGTGACAATCACATGGTAAAGGATAAAAACAAAGTTAGGAAATTCATTCCTCTATCTACTTATAAGATTGTCAAGGTTGCTAATGGTCAAAAACTAAAAGTTGATCATCTAGGTGAAGTTGAACTCCTAGGCAAGAAAACTAAAGCTTTATATGTGCCAAAATTCAACTCTAACCTCATGTCCATTAGTAAAATTACCAAAGACCATAATTGCAAAGCAACTTTTGATCCTAACCAAGTTATTTTTCAGGATCTCAAAACGAATCACTTGATTGGCAAGGGATCTAGGAGGAATAATCTATATTTCTTGGACCAAGAAAATCAAGCTTTTGGAGTTCAAAGTCAAGCATTTTCTATATGGCATGCCCGTCTAGGTCACCCGGGAGATTTAGCTTTGAAACGCCTATTTCCAAGTCAAAGAGTAGAAAATAGGCATTGCAAAGCTTGTATTCTTGGAAAACAAACTAAAGTGTACTATCCAATCTCACACTCAATATATGAAAATGCCTTTGAACTCATTCATACCGATGTGTGGACTTCACCAATAGAATCTCATAATGGCTTCAAATACTTTGTTACCTTCATTGATCACAAAACTAGATACACATGGGTGTATTTATTAGTAACTAAATCTGAAGTATTTGAAGCACTTAAGAGCTATTATAGATATGTGACCAAGCAATTCAATGCAAACATCAAAATCCTTAGATCGGATCATGGGGGAGAATATACTAGCCATGCACTTGAAAATTTTCTAGAAGAAAAAGGTATTATTCATCAAAAGTCTTGTGTGTACACTCCTCAACAAAATGGAGTTGCCGAAAGGAAAAATAGACATTTACTAGAAACGGCTAGGGCTATGATGTTTCACTCCAATGTACCTAAAAAGTTTTGGAGTGAAGCCATTAAAACCGCTGCCCACCTTATAAACCTTATGCCCTCTCAAGTGCTAGAAGGAAAGTCCCCTTTAGAACTACTCCTAGGAAGAAAACCTAGTATCTCACACTTAAGAGTTTTTGGGTGCATTTGTTATGTGCATGTACCAGAAAACTTTAGAAATAAACTAGATGAAAGAGGGAGAAAATGTGTATTTTTAGGATACTCTACCTTTGAAAAAGGATATAAATGTTATGATCCCCTAACTAAAAGGCTATACACATCAAAGGATGTGATATTTGTAGAAAGAGAACCTTATTTTGCAGGAAAAGAGGATCAAGAGCAATCAAAGGAAAGAGGAGCTCAAGACCATTGGAATATAGTCCTTCCCTCAATCAAAGAACCTTCTCACCAAAATGAAGAAGAAGAACAACCAATCCAAGCCGAAAATGATCCAACCTCATCTCATTCTGATCATGAATCCATCCAAGAGGTAGGGGGAGACAACTTAGATCAAGGGCAAGTTATAGAGGAAGAAGAACAAAGCATTGAGCAGCCGCCTCCTCTTCCTCTTCGAAGATCAACAAGGCTTAGGCTCCCTCCTTCGGAATGGATCAACAAAAGAGTTTTCTATAACTCAAAGGTAACATCTCACCCGATTTCCCAATATTATTCGATTGCTAACATGTCCTGTAGCCATCAAAAATTCATCAAGAACTTAGACCATCATCAAGAGCCTAGAAACTTTGAAGAAGCAAAACAACTTCCTCAATGGATCCAAGCAATGAAAGATGAGATAGAAGCCTTAGAAAGAAACGGAACTTGGGAGTTATCATCTCTTCCTAAAGGAAAAATGGCGGTAGGATGTAAATGGGTCTATAAAATCAAGCACAAGAGTGATGGAAGTATTGATAGATACAAAGCAAGATTAGTTGCAAAGGGTTTCACTCAAGCTTATGGAGTAGACTACAAGGAAACTTATGCTCCGGTGGCCAAGAGGAACACAATTCGAGTCTTGATGTCCCTTGCAATCAATCACTCTTGGCCAATGTTTCAAATGGACGTAGCCAATGCATTCCTTCAAGGGGATCTAGAAGAGGAAGTGTACATGGAGATTCCACCGGGCTTCTCTCACCAACTCAACAAGGTTTGCAAACTTAGGAAAGCAATCTACGGTCTCAAACAATCTCCAAGAGCTTGGTATGCCAAACTTAGCTCAACTCTTTTTGATCATGATTTCAAAAAATGCAATAGTGACACTTCTCTCTTCATTAAGAAACTAGATGGAAAAATCATTATAGTGTTAGTTTATGTAGATGATATAATCATAACCGGTAATGATTTAGATTTAATCTGTTGAAATGAAGCATAATTAGGCTTCATAGCTAGTTGTTGCTAGGATCAAGTGTAAAAACCTAATTCAATAGGTAGTTTCAATAGGTCAGGCCCGCGGGTTTCGGGCTGGGCCCTTTGGGCCCAGCCCGAGCCAGCAAATGGGGCCCCAAATGGGCCCCCAGCAGGCTGGGAATCTAGCCGTTGGAGGTCCCAACGGCTAGTTCCCATTCTAGCCGTTGGAGGTCCAACGGCTAGTAGAGAAGGAGAGGGCTTTATGCCCTCTCTACTCTCTCTTTTCTCTTAAATTTCTCCTCTCTCCATCCTCTATAAATAGGGCAGCATGTTGCCCTCTCAAAGTATGAAAAAATGCCTTCAACCACTTGTATAATTTCCTTGAAATATCAACAAAATCTTTGAAATCCTTTTTATTACTCATTGCTTGCTTCCGTAGAAATTCAACATAATCAACCAAGTAAGAAGTTTCTAACAAACAAAATTTGATATTAAAGACTTAGGAAAACTAAAGTACTTCTTAGGGATAGAACTCGCCTATTGTCCAAATGGGCTTGTTCTATCACAAAGGAAGTATGTGCTTGATCTCTTGCAGGAAACCGGAAAGTTAGGTGCCAAGCCCGCTTGTAGTCCCATTAGCTCCTCCTGTGGCCTCAAGGATGATGATGAAGATTATGAGGATGAACCAAGATATCAAAGGCTCGTAGGGAAATTAATCTACCTCACCATAACGAGACCGGACATCTCCTTTGCCGTGAGTCAAGTTAGCCAACATATGCACAAGCCAAAAAGAAAGCATTGGAGAGCCACCGAAAGAATCCTCCATTATCTAAAAGGCACACCGGGCATGGGAGTTTGGATGAAGAAGAACAACAACTCACAAATCGTAGGATATTGTGATGCAGATTGGGCCGGAAATTCAGAAGATAGACGATCAACCACAGGATATTGTATGTTTGTTGGAGGAAATCTAGTTTCTTGGAAAAGCAAAAAACAACATGTGGTCTCAAGATCAAGTGCTGAAGCGGAATATAGAGCCATGGCAGCCGCATCAAGTGAGATTGTTTGGTTAAAAGCTCTAATTGAAGAACTAGGGTTCTCCGTTCCTACTCCGATCCCTCTCCATTGTGACAATCAATCGGCTATTCACATAGCCTCAAATCCGGTTTTTCATGAAAGAACAAAACATATTGAGGTGGATTGTCACTTTGTGAGACAAAAGTTTGAAGAAAAGCTCATCACTCCAAGCTTTACACGAAGTGAGGATCAAGTAGCGGATATCTTTACCAAGTCGGGAACCGCCAATCACATACATAAAAATATGGTCAAGTTGGGTGTTATAGATACATACACACCCAACTTGAGGGGGAGTGTTGAAATAAAGGATAATTAGGGTTTATATCCTAAGGGAATGAAGTCTAAATGTATAGCTCTAATTTAGGTAGAATTTTCCCTTTCTTTTGTTATAATTGTAATTCCCTTTTAGGGTTCCAATTTGGGCCCTAAATGGGCCTTGCCAGCAGAATTCGGGCTGGGCCCTTCGGGCCCAGCCCGGGCCAGCAAATGGGGGACCAAAAGGTCCCCCAACGGCTAGCAAAAGATAGCCGTTGGGGCTGTCCCCAACGGCTAGTAAACACTAGCCGTTGGGGACAGCCCCAACGGCTAGAAATGGAGAGGGCATTGCCCTCTCCTCCATCTCTTTTCTCATTTCTTTCCCTCTCCTCTTGTTCTCTATAAATAGGGCTTAGTTGTTCATTTGGAAAGTATGAAAAACATGCCTTCATTGCATGTAAACTCTCTTTGATTTCTTAATTAAATTCTTGAAGTTTCTTTCTTCATTCTTAGCTTGCTATATTTAAATTTCATCACTTCTATGTGTTTAGTCCTTTCATGGAAGACCGGATTGGATGCAATATGAATTGCCGATTGATTGTCACAATGCAAGTTGATTGGTGTAGAAACATTGAACCCTAATTCCTCTACTAGAGCCTTCAACCATACAATCTCACTGGCTGCTGACGCCATTGCTCTATACTCAGCCTCTGCACTCGATCTTGACACCACATGTTGTTTTTTGCTCTTCCATGCTACCAAGTTGCCTCCTACGAACATGCAGTACCCGGTGGTAGATCTTCTATCCTTTGAATCGCTCGCCCAATCTGCATCGCAAAAGCCTTCAATTTGGGAGCTTCCATTGTTCTTCATCCAAATACCTAGTCCTGGTGATTTCTTGATGTAGTGAAGGATGAGCTCAACTGCTCTCTAATGACCCATCTTTGGAGAATGCATATGTTGACTAATTTGGCTCACGGCAAAGGCTATGTCTGGCCTAGTGATGGTGAGGTAGATCAGTCGTCCTACAAGTCTTTGATATCTCTCTATGTCCTCAAGTGGCTCCTCATCATCTACTAGAGGTCCAGTGGTGACAATAGGGCTACAAGCTGGCTTTCCTCCTAGCTTTCCTGTTTCCTGCAAAAGATCAAGTGCATATTTCCTTTGGGATAGAATTAGCCCATTATTACAATAGGCTAACTCAATTCCTAAGAAATACTTTAGTCTCCCTAAATCTTTAATTTCAAACCTAGAAATCAAGAAATTTCTAACTATATCCATTAAATGCATGTCATTTCCAGTAATGATGATATCATCTACGTAAACTAAGGCTATCACTATTTTATCATTGTTTTTTCTAATGAAAACAGAAGAGTCGCTATGGCATTTAAC
This sequence comes from Dillenia suffruticosa, assembly GCA_033439265.1. Lineage (NCBI taxonomy): Eukaryota > Viridiplantae > Streptophyta > Magnoliopsida > Dilleniales > Dilleniaceae > Dillenia > Dillenia suffruticosa. The sequence continues at coordinate 17,070,808 of JAVTVX010000029.1, forward strand.
AAATCCACTACTAAGGAAAGCATGGCTTAATTTTGCATACCATGCCCTTGGGGATTGCTTCAGCCCGTAGATAGCCTTGTGTAGTTTGCACACGTTTCCTCCTTGTTGTTGAAACCCTTGAGGAAGTTGCATGTACACTTCTTCTTCGAGATCTCCTTGAAGGAACGCGTTTGCTACATCCATTTGAAACATGCTCCATCCATGGTTCACCGCAAGAGACATCAAGACCCTAATTGTATTCATTTTGGCAACGGGTGCGTATGTCTCTTTGTAATCTATCCCATATGCTTGAGTGAATCCTTTAGCCACAAGTCTTGCCTTAAACCTTTCAATTGATCCATCACTTTTATATTTGATTTTGTATACCCATTTGCATCCGACGGCTCGCTTGCTCTTTGGAAGAGAGGTGACTTCCCATGTACCGTTCTTGGTCAATGCATCTAGTTCTTCCTTCATTGCCTTTCTCCACCTTGGGTCCTTGGATGCTTCATCATATGTCCTAGGCTCCTGTTCTTTATCTATGCCACTCAAAAAATTTTGGTGGCTCAAAGAAACATGTGAGATGGTATAATAATTAGAAATCGGATGAGATGTTACCTTGGAGTTATAGTAAACTCTACGGTTAATCCATTCCGAACGGGGAACCCTTAGCCTCGTGGATCGCCTAAGGTGAGGAGGTGGTGCATCCAAATCTCCCTCTACATGCTCGGATTCTTCCTCTTCGGTTTCTTGATCTCCCCCTGAAGTGTGGGCTGCCTCCTCTTCTATGGAGTTTGATCCTTCTTCTTCATTATTTTGAGATTGCTCATTAGTCTCTTGGGAGATTCCTTCTGCAATTGGTGGAGATGATTGATTCGGGAGAAGTAAGAAATTCCACGTGCTTGGAGTGCTCTCTGTTGGATTTTTGACTAAGAAGAGAGAGAAATCTAATAAACTTTTGGTTTTTATTGATGTAGTAGAATGATACAAAGGAAGAGAGATTATCTTCCTCTTAATTTTACAAGGAGAGCAATAGCTCTATTTATAGGCAAAGGGAGAAAAATAGCCAGTAGAGAGAGAACAAAGTCAATATTCCCGTTGGGGCTCAAACCCCAAGGAATTCCAACAGCTAGTTTTTGGACTGTTGGAATATACATTGCCCAAACTGCCCCTAGCTATTTGGGTTTACCTCTTAGACTTTTCTCCATATTTTTGGGCTTCATTGGGCTTGTTTTTGAATGTATTTTGGGTCATAAATATGTTGTCAAATTCTGAACATTAAAAAATAAAAGGCCCAATGTTTATGACATTATCATATTTTCAAGTTGAATACCTTGAGACTTATCTTCATCTTCTTCCTTATTTTTAACACTCCCCCTCAAGTTAGGTGCATAGATGTCTATGGACCCTAACTTGCTAAGGATGTGCTGAAGATGTTTCTCAGTTGTTGCCTTAGTGAAAATGTCAGCTAGCTGGTCTTCACTTCTAACATATGAGGTTGAAATTGTCTTGTTTTCTAATTTTTCTCGAACAAAATGACAATCAACCTCAATGTGCTTCGTTCTTTCATGAAATACTGGATTGGCAGCGATATGAAGAGCTGCTTGATTATCGCAATGTAAAAGAATAGGAGCGATAGTAGGAAATCCCATCTCCTCAAGTAATGCCTTTAGCCAAACTATTTCGCTTGTAGCCGCTGCCATTGCTCTGTATTCAGCCTCAGCGCTTGATCTGGATACAACAGATTGTTTCTTGCTTTTCCATGTTACAAGATTTCCTCCCACGAACATGCAGTAGCCGGTGGTGGATCTCCTGTCCGTGACATCCCCAGCCCAATCTGCATCACAGTAGCCATAAATCTCCATGCTGTGGTTGTTTTTCATAAGAATTCCCCTTCCTGGTGAGCTTTTTAAATACTTGAGAATTCTTTCTGCTGCCTTCCAATCTTGAATCCTTGGAGCATGCATCCGTTGGCTGATTAAGCTGACGGCATAAGTGATATCTGGTCTTGTAATGGTGAGGTAGATGAGCCTCCCCACAAGTCTTTGATATCTAGGAATATCCTGGAACATTTCTTCATCACCTTGTGCTCGTTCTGCTATGGATATAGGAGTTGCTGCTGGTTTAGCTCCTACCTTTCCAGTTTCCTGCAAAAGGTCAAGTACATATTTCCTTTGGCATAGAACTAGCCCCTTATGAGAATAGGCAAGCTCTATTCCTAAGAAATACTTTAGTTTTCCCAAATCTTTAATCTCAAAAGTAGATTTAAGAAAATTTCTAACTTGATCAATACCATTCATATCACTTCCTGTAATAACTATATCATCTACGTAAATAAGAACAATAGTGATTTCTTTATTGTTAACTTTAGTAAACATGGAGGAATCACTAATGGATTTCTTAAAGTTATTACCAAGAAGTGCTGAACTTAATTTTGCATACCAGGCACGAGGAGATTGTTTTAACCCATAGATTGCTTTTTTAAGACGACACACCTTGATGTTTGAATCCTCATCTAGCCCTTGGGGAATTTGCATGTAGATTTCTTCGTCTAAGTCCCCTTGAAGGAAAGCATTCTTCACATCCATTTGATACATTGGCCATTCTCCATTGGTTGCAATTGACATCAAAACCCTTATCGTTTTCATTTTGGCAACAGGGGCAAAAGTCTCAGTGTAGTCTTCTCCATAAGTTTGTGTGAATCCTTTGGCTACAAGTCTTGCCTTGTAGCGTTCAATGGATCCATCACTTTTATACTTGATTTTGAACACCCATTTACACCCGACAACCTTTCTTCCCTTAGGGAGAGTAGTAATCTCCCACGTCCCATTTTTATTCAATGCATCTAGTTCTTCAAGCATAGCTTGTCTCCATTCGGGTTTGGTATTTGCCTCATCAAAAGCCTTAGGTTCCTGTGATGAGTCAATGCCACTCAAGAACCCTTGATGGCTTGAGGAAGTGTTAGATACACAATAGTAATTTGAAATAGGATAGTGAGTTACCTTAGAATTGTAATAAACTCTTCTGTTGATCCACTCTGAGGGAGGAAGCCTCAATCTGGTGGAACGTCGAAGTGGAGGAGCCAGCGGAGAGGACAGTCTAGTTTCGTCTCCGGATTCTCCTAAGGTAGGTAATCCCTCGCCTTCTTCTCTTTCTTCGGAAGAGTTCTCTTCATTTTCAGACTCATCCACTCCTCCCTCTTCGTTTACTCCCCCTGAAAGTGAATTCCCTTCATTGGATTCTTGAGGAACCAGAGGAGGATTTATGGGAACATCGCAGAAGATTCGCAAGTCATTGCTTGATGAATTTTCTTCATTTTTTTCTCCTGCAAAAAAGAATTCATTTTCTACAAATATCACATCTTTTGATGTGTATACCTTGTTAGAGTCAGGTTCAAAACAAATATATCCTTTTTGGAATGAAGCGTACCCAATAAAAACACATTTCCTTCCTTTGATATCTAACTTATCTCTAAACTGCCTAGGAATATGAACATAACAAATACACCCAAAAACTCTAAGGTGAGAGAGATTTGGTTTGTCTTTTCTAAGCAACTCTAATGGAGATTTTCCATGGAGAACTCTAGTTGGAAGACGATTTATTAAATGAGCTGCGGTACTAACCGCATCACTCCAAAAACGCTTAGGCATATTAGCAAAGAACATGATAGTTCTAGCTATTTCTAGGAGATGTCTATTTTTGCGTTCGGCAACTCCATTTTGTTGGGGAGTGTAGGGACAACTAGTTTGATGAATAATTCCATTCTCCTCAATGAAATTTTTGAAATTAGTGCTCATATATTCCCCACCATTATCTGTCCTAAGAATTTTAATGTTGGCCTCATATTGTTTTATAATATACTTGTAAAAGGACTTGAAGGCTTCATAAACTTGGTCTTTTGATCTTAGCATATACACCCATGTATACCTAGACTTATGATCTATAAATGAGATAAAATACTTAAATCCCCTTCTAGATATCATAGGTGAAGTCCATACATCCGAGTGAACAAGATCAAAAGGCTTTTTATATTGAGTTTCAGAAATAGGATAATACATTCGGGTTTCCTTTCCAAAAATGCATGCTTCACAATGTCTATCACTACAATTTTTTGATGGGAATAGGCATTTCAAAGCTTGCATAGAAGGATGACCTAATCTAGCATGCCAAAGGAGGTAACTTTCCTCTCGGATTGCAGAAAATACAAAACTATCTTGTTTCCAAAAATACAAGTTATCTTGCATAGAACCACTACCAATCACTTGATTCGTCTCCAAATTCTGAAAAACAACAGAATGAGGGTCAAAAATAGCTTTGCAATTTAAGTCCTTAGTGACTTGTCCAATGGACATAAGATTAGAGGTAAATTGAGGAACATATAAGGCCTTTGATTTTCTTCCAAATATTTCAACATCCCCAATTTGCTTAATTTTGAAATTATGTCCATTCGCAACTTTAACCATTTTAGGTTCTAGGAGAGGTTCAAGATTCTGAAAATTTTGCTTATCTTTGACCATATGGTGATCACAACCTGAATCTATCAACCATTTTGAAGAAGTAACAGATGAGTTAGAGCAAGTACCTGAGGAGGATTTTCCTAATTTTTGAGATGTCAGATTTGCTTTGTTTGCAGCTGGTTGAGCATTTTGCTCCCTCCTCTCTTGCTCTTTTTTCTTGATGAACTCAGGTTTAAGGTTAGGATGAAGAAACCAGCAACCATCCTTGGTATGTCCCAACTTTTTGCAATGAGAACACACCTTTTTTATTCCCTGATGAGCCTTATTTGCAGCTTGCTCATTCTGCTTTGTGGAGAACCCATGAACTTCACTTTTGGACTGATTGCTTTCCTCAAGCCTTTGAGAAGCTGCAGCTCTTTGAATCATAAATCGAGTCTCTTGGTATGATGGAAATTCTTTCATTCGAAGAATTTCCTGTCGAAGTTGTACAAAAGACTCATTGAGTGATGAGAGCAATGAAAACACCTTGTCTTCATCTTGTCTCTTTTGCAGCACTTTTATATCACTTGTGAGAGGTCTCAATGTGTTGAGCTCATTCCATAAGTCCTCGTGTTCTCCGAACAATTGTGTAATTGATTTCTCCTCCATTTGGATGGTCGCAATCCTTTTTTGTATTTCAAATATTCTGCTCAAGTTTGATTCCTGACCATATAACCCATACATTTGCTCCCATAAGGATTTGGAACTCGGACAGCACATTACCATATTTTTGTGTGCTTGATCCATGGAGCTTGTTAGCAATAGGAACACTTGATCATCCAGCTCCTTCCATTCATCAAATCGTGGGTCTAGCCGATCCATAGGATCTTTTGTAATGAAAGACAGAAGTTTTGCTCCATTGAGAGATCTTCTGATATGACTAGCCCATTGGAAGTAATTGGTTGAGCTTAGAATAATTTGGGAGAAAAGTTGGATTTGAAAGGAAGAGATTTGAGGAAGAGAATTTCCCAACCCCGGAGTCGATGTTTGCTCTGATACCATGTTGGATTTTTGACTAAGAAGAGAGAGAAATCTAATAAACTTTTGGTTTTTATTGATGTAGTAGAATGATACAAAGGAAGAGAGATTATCTTCCTCTTAATTTTACAAGGAGAGCAATAGCTCTATTTATAGGCAAAGGGAGAAAAATAGCCAGTAGAGAGAGAACAAAGTCAATATTCCCGTTGGGGCTCAAACCCCAAGGAATTCCAACAGCTAGTTTTTGGACTGTTGGAATATACATTGCCCAAACTGCCCCTAGCTATTTGTGTTTACCTCTTAGACTTTTCTCCATATTTTTGGGCTTCATTGGGCTTGTTTTTGAATGTATTTTGGGTCATAAATATGTTGTCAAATTCTGAACATTAAAAAATAAAAGGCCCAATGTTTATGACATTATCATATTTTCAAGTTGAATACCTTGAGACTTATCTTCATCTTCTTCCTTATTTTTAACACTCTCTTCTTCTGATGATTGATGTTCTTCATTATCTACAAAAAAGGACTCATTCTCCACAAATATCACATCCTTAGATGTGTATGTTTGGTTAGTTTTAGGGTCATAACATCTATACCCCTTTTCAAAGGAAGCATACCCCAAAAATATGCACTTTCTACCCTTATGATCTAACTTATCCCTCATGTGTGCTGGAATATGAATGTAACATACACAACCGAATGTTCTAAGATGAGATATCTTAGGTTTTCTATCTAGTAGGGCTTCTAAGGGTGACTTGCCATCCAGGACTTGAGATGAGATAAGGTTTATTAGGTGGACAGCGGTTTTTATTCCATCACACCAAAATTTCTTAGGCACATTTGCATGAAACATCATAGCTCTAGTTATTTCTAATATGTGCCTATTTTTCCTTTCGGCCACCCCATTTTGTTGAGGTGTGTACACACAAGACATTTGATGTATAATGCCATTCTCTCTAAGGTAGTTTTCAAATGTCAAACTAGTGAATTCTCCACCATGGTCCGTCCTTAGAATTTTAATGTTAGCATTGTAAAGTTTGGTCACATATCTCTCATAGCTTTTAAAGGCTTCAAAAGCTTGATCTTTGGTATTCAAAAAGTAGACCCAAGTGTACCTAGTTTTTTGGTCTACAAAAGTAATGAAATACTTGTAGCCTAAATGAGATTTGATAGGTGAAGTCCACAAATCCGAATGAACTAAATCAAAAGCATCTTTATAAATTGTTTTTGAATTGGGATACATTGATCGGGTTTCCTTTCCCAGAATACAAGCTTCACAATGTCTATCTTCAATATTAATACTTGGAAATAGACGCTTTAAAGCTTGGTCACTAGGATGCCCAAAACGTTTATGCCAAAGAGATGCATCTTCTTTGATATGAGCTACGAGTGCATGATGCTTTTGATCCAAAAAATATAGATCCCCTCTTCTAGAACCCTTGCCAATCAATTGATTCGACTTGAGGTCCTGAAAAGTAACAGTGTTTGGGTCAAAAACAACTCTACACCCTTGATCCTTAGTGACTTTGCTAATGGACAAAAGATTTGAAGTGAGTTGGGGAACAAATAAAGCATTTGATGTTTCTCCAAAAAGTTCAATTTCCCCAATTTGCTCAACTTTCAAATCTTGCCCATTGGCAACACGGACTATCTTATGGTTAGGGAGTTTTTTAAAATGCTTGATTTTTCTTCTATCCCTTACCATATGATGGTCCGTTCCCGAATCAATGAGAAAATCTTCGAAATTGAAAGAGGATAAAGTGTTTTGATTTTTACCATTGGAGGGAGCAAGTTGTTGAAACTTCTTGGAGATGTCATTGAGTTGACTTTGAAGAGCAGCAAAATCAGCCATGGTAGGTCCTTGAAGCTTGGTGTGAAGTACATTATGCTGCTCGGAAAGTTGCTCCCTTGGTTTGAAGGTCTTGGGCTTTAAATGAGGATGAAGGTTCCAACACTTCTCCTTCGTATGTCCTCTTTTCTTGCAATGGCTGCATACATCAATTTTCTTTGGAACTTGATGTGCTTTGGCAGCCATGTGCTCTTCAACGGTAGCCATGTGACCTTGAGCTTCAAGTCTAAGTTTGGAATTTTCTTCCAAACGCATGCTAACTTCCGTTCGTTGGATCATATTTTGCACTTCTCCAAATGAAGGAAATTCCTTTATTCGGAGAATTTCTTGTCTAAAAAGAGAGTAGGAATCATCTAGACCCATGAGAAGACCAAAGATTTTATCTTCTTCTTTCCTCTTTTGGAGGACTTTGAGATCTATGGAATCCGGACGGAGAGTGGAGAGCTCATTCCAAGTATCCGTATATTCCCCAAAATATTGAGGAAGTGATTTCCCTTCCTTTTTGATGTTTGAAATTTGTCGTTTGAGCACAAAAATTCTGCCAAGGTTAGATTTTTGGCCATAAAGAGAAAACATTGTGTCCCATATTAGTTTTGCATTGGGAGCACAAGTCACCATAGCTTTGTGTGTTTCATCCATGGAATTGAGTAGAAGAAAAAACACATGATTGTCCCTCTTCTTCCATTCTCTGTAGGAAGAATCCACCTCTTCAAGTGGTTGATCAAGTATGTGACCCTCCAAGTTGTGAAGTTCCAGCACCCTTCTCATCAAGGCTGCCCATTGATAATAATTTCCTCCTCTTAATTGAATGGAGGATATATTTTGAAATTGGGTAAGGTTGATGGAAGGTGGAAGGTCACCCAACCTTGAAGAGGAAGGGATCGAAGTTTGCTCTGATACCATGTTGAAATATCAAAAAATAGAGCACAAGAAATGAAGAATACTTCTGAATTTTATTGAAGAAGAATGAGAGCATACATGGACAGATTTGAGAGCATTTTTCTCATAGTTTTTGGAGATACAATGAGGCTCTATTTATAGAGAAAAGGGAAAAATAGCCAGTAGAAAGTGAAATTCCCGTTGGAGCTCAAACCCCAAGGAATTCCAACAGCTAGTTTTTTTACTGTTGAAATATATGCTGCCCAAACTGCCCCTAGCTATTTGGGTTTGCTTCCTAGACTTTTCTCCAAACTTTTGGGCTTCCTTGGGCCTATTTTTGAATGTATTTTGGGTTGGTTTAGGCTGCCCAAATGGGCCATGCTTGCTGGACAATGCATGCTGATTTTTGGACTTCTAAGTAGATGCACTTGGTTGGTGATGAAGATGGGTTAAGTTATCCTTCTTTTCAACAGAAAGTAGCCTATGGAGGGCCACGTTGTAGCACAAGGGAGCAGAATTGATGACATTTAAAAAATGCAACAACAAATCAACTTAGAGCCTGGTATGTGTCTAAACTCCTCCATCAATTTTGAACCTTGGCTCATTGACTCGGGTTGTGACTATCATATGGTTAGGACAAAAACAAATTTGAAAGACTTTTATCTCTTCCTAACCACAAGATAGTTTGCACCTTCAATGGACAAGATTTGAAGGTTAAACATGTAGGAGAAATCAAACTTTTTGGAAAAAATACAAAATCTTTATATGTCCCCAAGTTTACTGCAAACCAATTGTCCATGAGTAAGGTAACACGGGACCAAGGGTGCAGGGTTGTTTTTTATCCTGTTTCAGTTGTTTTTCAGAACCTCTAGTTAAATCGTTTGATTGGTACGGGCACTAGAAGAACAACCTTTACTTTTTGGATTAAGAGCAAACTGTACTTCAAGCATGCCATGGAGGATCATCTTTGTGGCATGAGCATCTTGGTCATCTATGGGAGCATGCTTTAAAGCATTTATTTCCAAAGAGGTCAAAAAGCTCAGGTCGAAAGGGTGTCTTCCGAGAGGTGGTTCGTCCAAGAATAACCAAGTGGTCATTTAGCACCCTATAGGCTTTATAGTTATAGGCTTGCTAGCCTTTGTAGTAATGGACTGTTAAATCATGTACCATCAGTAAGAATTAATATTTAAGGGAACAATAGAAAAAATCAAATTTTGAATTCTCAAAAAAGGAATATATATGATAACAATATTTTTTATACACTTGAATTATAATATTTTATACTTTATTTATTTATTTTAGAACTATTTTAAATCTTATTTTATGATATTATATTAATTAATCCTATGGGTTTTGTTTTACAAAATTTTGGGCTTATTTAAGAAAATTTGGATTGCATAAACAGCTGTTAGTATTTTAGGAATTACATTCCGCTCTGATGTCCAATTGACCTAATTCTTGCGACATTGGAAAGAAGACTTCACACTTAAAATCTTGTGAAGAGTGCAAAAGTTGATTAGGCTAGAAGGTGTTGGATTTTTGACTAAGAAGAGAGAGAAATCTAATAAACTTCTGGTTTTTATTGATGTAGTAGAATGATACAAAGGAAGAGAGATTATCTTCCTCTTAATTTTACAAGGAGAGCAATAGCTCTATTTATAGGCAAAGGGAGAAAAATAGCCAGTAGAGAGAGAACAAAGTCAATATTCCCGTTGGGGCTCAAACCCCAAGGAATTCCAACAGCTAGTTTTTGGACTGTTGGAATATACATTGCCCAAACTGCCCCTAGCTATTTGGGTTTACCTCTTAGACTTTTCTCCATACTTTTGGGCTTCATTGGGCTTATTTTTGAATATATTTTGGGTCATAAATATGTTGCCAAATTCTGAACATTAAAAAATAAAAGGCCCAATGTTTATGACATTATCATATTTTCAAGTTGAATACCTTGAGACTTATCTTCATCTTCTCCCTTATTTTTAACACTCCCCCTCAAGTTAGGTGCATAGATGTCTATGGATCCTAACTTGCTAAGGATGTGCTGAAGATGTTTCTCAGTTGTTGCCTTAGTAAAAATGTCAGCTAGCTGGTCTTCACTTCTAACATATGAGCTTGAAATTGTCTTGTTTTCTAATTTTTCTCGAACAAAATGACAATCAACCTCAATGTGCTTCGTTCTTTCATGAAATACTGGATTGGCAGCGATATGAAGAGCTGCTTGATTATCGCAATGTAGAAGAATAGGAGCGATAGTAGGAAATCCCATCTCCTCAAGTAATGCCTTTAGCCAAACTATTTCGCTTGTAGCAGCTGCCATTGCTCTGTATTCAGCCTCAGCGCTTGATCTGGATACAACAGATTGTTTCTTGCTTTTCCATGTTACAAGATTTCCTCCCACGAACATGCAGTAGCCGGTGGTGGATCTCCTGTCCGTGACATCCCCAGCCCAATCTGCATCACAGTAGCCATAAATCTCCATGCTGTGGTTGTTTTTCATAAGAATTCCCCTTCCTGGTGAGCTTTTTAAATACTTGAGAATTCTTTCTGCTGCCTTCCAATCTTGAATCCTTGGAGCATGCATCCGTTGACTGATTAAGCTGACGGCATAGGTGATATCTGGTCTTGTAATGGTGAGGTAGATGAGCCTCCCCACAAGTCTTTGATATCTAGGAATATCCTGGAACATTTCTTCATCACCTTGTGCTCGTTCTGCTATGGATATAGGAGTTGCTGCTGGTTTAGCTCCTACCTTTCCAGTTTCCTGCAAAAGGTCAAGTACATATTTCCTTTGGCATAGAACTAGCCCCTTATGAGAATAGGCAAGCTCTATTCCTAAGAAATACTTTAGTTTTCCCAAATCTTTAATCTCAAAAGTAGATTTAAGGAAATTTCTAACTTGATCAATACCATTCATATCACTTCCTGTAATAACTATATCATCTACATAAATAAGAACAATAGTGATTTCTTCATTGTTAACTTTAGTAAACATGGAGGAATCACTAATGGATTTCTTAAAGTTATTACCAAGAAGTGCTGAACTTAATTTTGCATACCAGGCACGAGGAGATTGTTTTAACCCATAGATTGCTTTTTTAAGACGACACACCTTGATGTTTGAATTCTCATCTAGCCCTTGGGGAATTTGCATGTAGATTTCTTCATCTAAGTCCCCTTGAAGGAAAGCATTCTTCACGTCCATTTGATACATTGGCCATTCTCCATTGGTTGCAATTGACATCAAAACCCTTATCGTTTTCATTTTGGCAACAGGGGCAAAACTCTCAATGTAGTCTTCTCCATAAGTTTGTGTGAATCCTTTGGCTACAAGTCTTGCCTTGTAGCGTTCAATGGATCCATCACTTTTATACTTGATTTTGAACACCCATTTACACCCGACAGCCTTTCTTCCCTTAGGGAGAGTAGTAATCTCCCACGTCCCATTTTTATTCAATGCATCTAGTTCTTCAAGCATAGCTTGTCTCCATTCGGGTTTGGTATTTGCCTCATCAAAATCCTTAGGTTCCTGTGATGAGTCAATGCCACTCAAGAACCCTTGATGGCTTGAGGAAGTGTTAGATACACAATAGTAATTTGAAATAGGATAGTGAGTTACCTTAGAATTGTAATAAACTCTTCTGTTGATCCACTCTGAGGGAGGAAGCCTCAATCTGGTGGAACGTCGAAGTGGAGGAGCCAGCGGAGAGGGCAGTCTAGTTTCGTCTCCGGATTCTCCTAAGGTAGGTAATCCCTCGCCTTCTTCTCTTTCTTCAGAAGAGTTCTCTTCATTTTCAGACTCATCCACTCCTCCCTCTTCGTTTTCTCCCCCTGAAAGTGAATTCTCTTCATTGGATTTTTGAGGAACCAGAGGAGGATTTATGGGAACATCACAGAAGATTCGCAAGTCATTGCTTGATGAATTTTCTTCATTTTTTTCTCCTGCAAAAAAGAATTCATTTTCTACAAATATCACATCTTTCGATGTGTATACCTTGTTAGAGTCAGGTTCAAAACAAATATATCCTTTTTGGAATGAAGCGTACCCAATAAAAACACATTTCCTTCCTTTGATATCTAACTTATCTCTAAACTGCCTAGGAATATGAACATAACAAATATGTTGAAATGAAGCATAATTAGGCTTCATAGCTAGTTGTTGCTAGGATCAAGTGTAAAAACCTAATTCAATAGGTATTTTCAATAGGTCAGGCCCGCGGGTTTCGGGCTGGGCCCTTCGGGCCCAGCCCGAGCCAGCAAATGGGGCCCCAAATGGGCCCCCAGCAGGCTGGGAATCTAGCCGTTGGAGGTCCCAACGGCTAGTTCCCATTCTAGCCGTTGGAGGTCCAACGGCTAGTAGAGAAGGAGAGGGCTTTATGCCCTCTCCACTCTCTCTTTTCTCTTAAATTTCTCCTCTCTCCATCCTCTATAAATAGGGCAGCATGTTGCCCTCTCAAAGTATGAAAAAATGCCTTCAACCACTTGTATAATTTCCTTGAAATATCAACAAAATCTTTGAAATCCTTTTTATTACTCATTGCTTGCTTCCGTAGAAATTCAACATGGTATCAGAGCGGGCTAATATCCCTTCTTCCTCCGGCCTTGGAGATCCACCACCACAAATTAGCACTTCTATGTTCACCTCCATTCTTTTGGATTCATCAAATTACAATGCTTGGCAAGACACCATCAAAAGGTCTTTAAACTTCTTCAATCTCGAAAATCATATATTTGAAGATCCACTTGATGATGCTGAGCCTTCATTCAAAGCATGGAAGAAAAGAGATGATCAAGTGGTGGTTCTTCTACAAATGTCTCTTGACAAAACCCACAAAGCAATGGTCACTTGCATTCCAAATGCTAAGGCTTTGTGGGATCAAATGCACTCTTTATATGGCCAAGAAACAAACACGGGCAGAATCTTTGAGTTAAAAAAGAAGATCTTCAAGGTTCAAAAAGGAGGTAAAACCCTACCCGAATACTTTGGGGAATATAGGGATCTATGGAATGAACTCAATCTTTTGAGGCCTCCTACTTCAAATCTTAAAATTCTTCTTCAAAGAAATGATGAAGACATGACCTTTGGTCTTCTTATGGGTCTTGGAGAAGAGTATGCTCCTATTCGTCAAGAAATTCTAAGAATGAAGATATTTCCTTCATTCCAAGAGGTGCAATTCATGGTGCAAAGAGCTGAAACAAGTATGAGGCTTGAGGATTCAACTAAACTCAAATCCGAAGCTCAAGCATTTAAATCTGTCCAGGAGGAGCACCCGGCCAACAAAGCTCAATATTTTGGCAAAAGAGACGTATGCACTCATTGCAAGAAACCAGGCCATAAAAGGGAGAAATGTTGGTTTCTCCATCTTGAATTACGGCCAAAGAACAGCAAAAGGGAGGTGGCTCAAACGGCAAATGCTCAGCATGTCTCCCAAGTTGCTGCTCTCGAAAATAAAATGGAAGAAATGCAAAAAGAGATGAGGAATCTTATTGGCCAGATTGCTTCACATTCTAGTAACCTTCTAAACTCATCTCATTTTGATTCATGGCTTATTGATTCTGGTTGTGACAATCATATGGTCAAAGATAGAAACAAAATTAAGAAACTTATTCCTCTCTCTGACCATAAGATTGTCAAAGTGGCTAATGGTGAAAAATTAAAGGTTGATCATTTTGGAGAAGTTGAATTACTTGGCATGAAAACTAAAGCTTTATATGTGCCTAAGTTCAATTCTAACCTTCTGTCCATTGGAAAAATAACTAAAGAACAAAATTGTAAAGTCACTTTTGATCCTAATGAAGTTGTATTTCAGGACCTCAAAACGAATCACTTGATTGGCAAGGGGTCTAGGAGGCACAACCTATACTACTTGGATCAAGAAAATCAAGCTTTTGCTGCACAAAATCAAATGCATTCATTATGGCATGCTCGTTTGGGTCATCTTGGGAACTTAGCTTTGAAACGCCTATTTCCAAAACTAGAAGTAGAAGATAGGCATTGCAAAGCTTGTGTTTTAGGAAAGCAAACTAGGATGTACTATCCTCTTTCAAATACAATATATGAAAATGCTTTTGAACTTGTGCATTCTGATGTTTGGACTTCCCCCATAGTATCCCATAATGGATTTAAATACTTTGTTACCTTTATTGATCATAAAACTAGATATACTTGGGTTTACCTATTGGTAACTAAATCTGAGGTTTTTGAAGCCCTTAAGAGTTATTATAGATATGTGACCAAACAATTCAATGCCAACATTAAAATCATTAGGTCTGATCATGGGGGAGAGTACATTAGTCATGCATTTGAAAACTTCCTAGAAGAAAAAGGGATTATTCACCAAAAGTCATGTGTTTACACTCCACAACAAAATGGAGTTGCCGAAAGGAAAAATAGGCATTTACTAGAAACGGCTAGGGCTATGATGTTCCATTCCAATATGCCTAAAAGGTTTTGGAGTGAGGCAATAAAAACCGCTGCCCATCTCATTAATCTTATGCCCACTCAAGTTTTAGGAGGAAAATCTCCATTAGAGCTACTCTTAGGAAGAAAATCCAATATCTCCCATCTTAGAGTCTTTGGATGCTTATGCTATGTCCATGTACCGGAAAATTTCAGAAACAAGTTAGAGGAAAGGGGGAGAAAATGTGTGTTCTTAGGATACTCAACATTTGAAAAGGGGTATAAATGTTATGATCCACTAACCAAAAAACTATACACATCCAAGGATGTGATATTTGTAGAAAGAGAATTCTATTTTACAGGAAAGGAAGATCTAGATCAAGCTGGAGAAGGAGAAGCTCAAGATCTATGGAACATTATTCTTCCAACCATTAATCATCCAAATATTGAACAAGAACCAGCTCCGAATGTTCATGAAGATTCAGCTCAAGAAGATCCCTCGCTATCTCATTCTGATCAAGAAACCGTTCAAGAACAAGGGGGAGTTGATTCTGAGCAAGAGCTGGTCATTAATCAAGAAGAACAAATCATAGATGAACCACCTCCTCCTCTTCGTAGATCAACAAGACTTAGACTTCCTCCCTCCAATTGGATCAACAAAAGAGTTTTTTATAACTCCAAAGTAACTTCTTATCCCATTTCAAAATATTATTCAATTGCTAACACCTCTTGCAGCCATCAAAGATTTATTCGGAACATAGATCTACATGAAGAACCAAGAACCTTTGAAGAAGCAAAAAACCATCCTCAATGGGTGCACGCCATGAAGGATGAATTAGAAGCATTAGCCAAGAATGGAACATGGGAAATAACATCTCTACCAATAGGAAAGAAAGCCGTAGGGTGCAAATGGATCTACAAAATCAAGCACAAGAGTGATGGAAGTCTTGATAAATATAAAGCAAGATTAGTTGCCAAAGGTTTCACTCAAGCTTATGGGATAGACTACAAGGAGACATTTGCACCTGTAGCAAAGATGAACACCATTCGAGTCCTTCTATCTCTTGCTGTCAATCATTCTTTGCCCTTATTCCAAATGGATGTTGCAAATGCTTTTCTTCAAGGAGACTTAGAAGAAGAGGTATATATGGAGGTTCCTCCGGGCTTCTCTCATCAAGACAACAAAGTTTGCAAGTTAAAAAAAGCCATCTATGGCCTCAAACAATCCCCTCGAGCTTGGTATGCCAAACTTAGCTCTACTCTTCTTGATCATGATTTTAAGAAATGCAATAGTGATTCATCCCTCTTTGTTAAGAAACAAAATGGAAAAATCATTATAGTTTTAGTTTATGTAGATGATATAATCATAACCGGAAATGACTTAAATCTAATCAATCAAGTTAGAAAATTTCTCCAAACTAAGTTTGATATCAAAGACTTAGGGAAACTAAAGTACTTTCTAGGAATAGAACTTGCCTATTGTCCAAATGGGCTTGTTCTATCACAAAGAAAGTATGTGCTTGATCTTTTGCAGGAAACCGGGAAGTTAGGTGCAAAGCCTGCATGTAGTCCAATCAGCACTTCTGGTGGTCTTCAAGATGATGATGAAGAGTTTGAGGATGAACAAAGATATCAAAGGCTTGTAGGGAGATTAATCTATCTCACCATAACAAGACCCGATATCTCCTTTGCTGTGGGTCAAGTTAGCCAGCATATGCACAAGCCAAAAAGAAAGCATTGGAGAGCCTCTGAAAGAATTCTTCACTACTTGAAGGGCACACCCGGCATGGGAATTTGGATGAAGAAAAATTACAGCTCTCAAATCATAGGGTATTGTGATGCAGACTGGGCTGGAAATTCAGAAGATAGAAGATCAACCACGGGATATTGCATGTTCGTTGGAGGAAATTTAGTAGCTTGGAAAAGCAAAAAACAACATGTTGTATCAAGATCAAGTGCTGAAGCGGAATATAGAGCTATGGCAGCCGCAACAAGTGAGATAGTTTGGTTGAAAGCTCTAATTGAGGAGATAGGGTTCATAGTTTCAACTCCGATCCAACTCCATTGTGACAATCAATCAGCAATTCACATAGCCTCAAATCCGGTTTTTCATGAAAGAACAAAACATATTGAGGTAGATTGCCACTTTGTGAGGCAAAAGATTGAAGATAAGCTCATCTCACCAAGTTTCACAAGGAGTGATCATCAAGTAGCTGACATCTTCACCAAGCCGGGAACCGCAAAGCACATCCTCAAGAATATGGGCAAGTTGGGTGTCATAGACATATACACACCCAACTTGAGGGGGAGTGTTGAAATGAAGCATAATTAGGCTTCATAGCTAGTTGTTGCTAGGATCAAGTGTAAAAACCTAATTCAATAGGTATTTTCAATAGGTCAGGCCCGCGGGTTTCGGGCTGGGCCCTTCGGGCCCAGCCCGAGCCAGCAAATGGGGCCCCAAATGGGCCCCCAGCAGGCTGGGAATCTAGCCGTTGGAGGTCCCAACGGCTAGTTCCCATTCTAGCCGTTGGAGGTCCAACGGCTAGTAGAGAAGGAGAGGGCTTTATGCCCTCTCCACTCTCTCTTTTCTCTTAAATTTCTCCTCTCTCCATCCTCTATAAATAGGGCAGCATGTTGCCCTCTCAAAGTATGAAAAAATGCCTTCAACCACTTGTATAATTTCCTTGAAATATCAACAAAATCTTTGAAATCCTTTTTATTACTCATTGCTTGCTTCCGTAGAAATTCAACAAAATACACCCAAAAACTCTAAGGTGAGAGAGGTTTGGTTTGTCTTTTCTAAGCAACTCTAATGGAGATTTTCCATGGAGAACTCTAGTTGGAAGACGATTTATTAAATGAGCTGCGGTACTAACCGCATCACTCCAAAAACGCTTAGGCATATTAGCAAAGAACATGATAGTTCTAGCTATTTCTAGGAGATGTCTATTTTTGCGTTCGGCAACTCCATTTTGTTGGGGAGTGTAGGGACAACTAGTTTGATGAATAATTCCATTCTCCTCAATGAAATTTTTGAAATTGGTGCTCATATATTCCCCACCATTATCTGTCCTAAGAATTTTAATGTTGGCCTCATATTGTTTTATAATATACTTGTAAAAGGACTTGAAGGCTTCATAAACTTGGTCTTTTGATCTTAGCATATACACCCATGTATACCTAGACTTATGATCTATAAATGAGATAAAATACTTAAATCCCCTTCTAGATATCATAGGTGAAGTCCATACATCTGAGTGAACAAGATCAAAAGGCTTTTTATATTGAGTTTCAGAAATAGGATAATACATTCGGGTTTCCTTTCCAAAAATGCATGCTTCACAATGTCTATCACTATAATTTTTTGATGGGAATAGGCATTTCAGAGCTTGCATAGAAGGATGACCTAATCTAGCATGCCAAAGGAGGTAACTTTCCTCCCGGATTGCGGAAAATACAAAACTATCTTGTTTCCAAAAATACAAGTTATCTTGCATAGAACCACTACCAATCACTTGATTCGTCTCCAAATTCTGAAAAACAACAGAATGAGGGTCAAAAATAGCTTTGCAATTTAAGTCCTTAGTGACTTGTCTAATGGACATAAGATTAGAGGTAAATTGAGGAACATATAAGGCCTTTGATTTTCTTCCAAATATTTCAACATCCCCAATTTGCTTAATTTTGAAATTATGTCCATTCGCAACTTTAACCATTTTAGGTTTTAGGAGAGGTTCAAGATTCTGAAAATTTTGCTTATCTTTGACCATATGGTGATCACAACCTGAATCTATCAACCATTTTGAAGAAGTAACAGATGAGTTAGAGCAAGTACCTGAGGAGGATTTTCTTAATTTTTGAGATGTCAGATTTGCTTTGTTTGCAGCTGGTTGAGCATTTTGCTCCCTCCTCTCTTGCTCTTTTTTCTTGATGAACTCAGGTTTAAGGTTAGGATGAAGAAACCAGCAACCATCCTTGGTATGTCCCAACTTTTTGCAATGAGAACACACCTTTTTTTTTCCCTGATGAGCCTTATTTGCAGCTTGCTCATTCTGCTTTGTGGAGAACCCATGAACTTCACTTTTGGACTGATTGCTTTCCTCAAGCTTTTGAGAAGCTGCAGCTCTTTGAATCATAAATCGAGTCTCTTGGTATGATGGAAATTCTTTCATTCGAAGAATTTCCTGTCGAAGTTGTACAAATGACTCATTGAGTGATGAGAGTAATGAAAACACCTTGTCTTCATCTTGTCTCTTTTGCAGCACTTTTATATCACTTGTGAGAGGTCTCAATGTGTTGAGCTCATTCCACAAGTCCTCGTGTTCTCCGAACAATTGTGTAATTGATTTCTCCTCCATTTGGATGGTCGCAATCCTTTTTTGTATTTCAAATATTCTGCTCAAGTTTGATTCCTGACCATATAACCCATACATTTGCTCCCATAAGGATTTGGAACTCGGACAGCACATTACCATATTTTTGTGTGCTTGATCCATGGAGCTTGTTAGCAATAGGAACACTTGATCATCCAGCTCCTTCCATTCATCAAATCGTGGGTCTAGCCGATCCATAGGATCTTTTGTAATGAAAGACAGAAGTTTTGCTCCATTGAGAGATCTTCTGATATGACTAGCCCATTGGAAGTAATTGGTTGAGCTTAGAATAATTTGGGAGAAAAGTTGGATTTGAAAGGAAGAGATTTGAGGAAGAGAATTTCCCAACCCCGGAGTCGATGTTTGCTCTGATACCATGTTGGATTTTTGACTAAGAAGAGAGAGAAATCTAATAAACTTCTGGTTTTTATTGATGTAGTAGAATGATACAAAGGAAGAGAGATTATCTTCCTCTTAATTTTACAAGGAGAGCAATAGCTCTATTTATAGGCAAAGGGAGAAAAATAGCCAGTAGAGAGAGAACAAAGTCAATATTCCCGTTGGGGCTCAAACCCCAAGGAATTCCAACAGCTAGTTTTTGGACTGTTGGAATATACATTGCCCAAACTGCCCCTAGCTATTTGGGTTTACCTCTTAGACTTTTCTCCATACTTTTGGGCTTCATTGGGCTTGTTTTTGAATATATTTTGGGTCATAAATATGTTGCCAAATTCTGAACATTAAAAAATAAAAGGCCCAATGTTTATGACATTATCATATTTTCAAGTTGAATACCTTGAGACTTATCTTCATCTTCTCCCTTATTTTTAACAGAAGGTATCCAAAATTGAAAACAAATTGCTATAGTGTTGAAATTCAAAACGATTAGGTCCTTGTTAAAGAGGCAACTACTTGAGACTATCTAATGAGAGATCTTTTGGATAAAGTTACTGATAACTTCAAGAATCTTCAAGATGAAGGATAAAGATGAAGTTTCCAAATTTTGGAGAAGAAAGAAAATAATGCTTATTATAACAAGACAAGTCTCCAAATCAAGCAACAATACTAAGTTTTCAATTCAACCCTTTAGAATTTTAGTCCTATAAATATAGCACACGCTAGACACGAAAATAACATTCTTACGCAAGATTTTCTCCATACAGATTTTAGAGTTTTATTTTCTTGTTTTTCTTTAGTATATTTAGTTAATTTTTTTTGTTCTTAAAACTTGATGGATTCTGTTCTTTAATTAATGGTATGGTTTGATTAATTTCTTTCTTTTAAATCTTTATTCGCATGATTATTGTTTAATGAGATTTTATTATCGATCTTAATGATTCAACGTATAAGTACCTGTGTTTGTATGGTTTGAGATTGAATGCATATATGATCAATATAATTATAGGAGATCAGTCCAATATAATAAAATTCACAAAGGGTTATGAGATCGATAGATGATTAATTTTGTGTGTGGGATTTTAAGAGAAACTCTAAATTATTGATTTTCTATAGATCTTAAAACAATTCAGTTTAATCAAAATTATATGACTATTGAATTTTGATTAATCGAATTAAGATTTCATTACATGACAATTGTGTGAATCTAATTTAGGAAAAATCTACCATTATCAATAATAATTGTTTAGCCAATAAATTTGAAAAGATTTGAAAAAATTTGACCACGTGAAAAATTAAAAATAGATAAAATCAACATTATAGGATTTTATAAAATTAGGGTTTTATCCATTAATTTATATTTTTAATATTTTCGCAATCTTAATTTATTTAGTCCAATTTAAATAGAATAATTTAAAATTGGTAATACAAAATATCGTCATGGGAATGACATTTGCTTGCACTACACACAACACTCAATTAGGTATAATCTATACACAATATTTGATTAGGGTATACTTACTCAAAATCGTGATATCAAAATCGCATAATAAGTTTTTGGTACCGTTGCCAAAGATATTCTTGCATATCAATCAAAATTATTTTGTTTGAGATTGAACACTATTTTTTATATTTTTGTTATTTTTTTCTCATATTTCTTGTTATATAGTTTTTTAGGGTTACACAGTCACAGTTTAGGGGTTTAGATTTGGTCTGGATTTTGTGAAAATTTTTTTGTTCAAAAAAAACTTTTTCAAATCTAAGGTTCTGCGATCCCTTTTTCCAAACGATTTCAACTTGTTGAACAAAACCCGTAGCAATGCTATGGGTGCTACACTATTTTGGCGAAATGCCATTGTTTTCATATGTTTTTCTATTTTTCTTTATTTTTTAATGATTTTTAGGTTTTTTTTATTGTCCTCTTAGGTGTTTTTGTCATTGTTTGCTGCTTTCTTATGATTTCTATTTTTATATAGGTAATCTAGATTTTCTTGAGTGGTTCTTGTAGATTATTTTGAAAATCTATTTTTATCTTATTTTTTGTGTTGATACAGTATATGCTATGATCGATGTGTTTTGATCTAATTGAATTTGATCATGAGATAGAAATGACCTTGAGAACGATCCATAAACAAGCTAGAGAAGTCAAGGAAGAAGCAATGGCTCAAAACAATAGAACTATGAAGGAGTATTTGATGCCTAAACCTCAACATATACAAACTAGCACCACACGACCTACTGTGGAAGCAAACAATTTCAAGCTAAAGCTGAGTCTCGTTGGGAGGGGCAAATAGATCAGTTTAGTGGAGAAATTTTTGAAGATCCAAGCAACCACTTGAAAAACTTTCTGGAGATCAGTAACACAATCAGGTTAAATGGAGCTAACTCTGATACAATAAGGTTACGATTGTTTCCTTTTTCTCTAAGGCGAAAGGCAAAAGTATAGTTTAACTCCTTCTTTGGTAATCACTTTATAATTGGGAGAATTTGTCTCAAGTATTCTTAGCTAAATATTTTCCACCTAGTAAAACAGCTAAACTACAAAATAAGATTACTAGTTTTAGGTAGTTTGAAGGTAAATCTATATATAATGACAGGGAGCATTTTAAAGATTTGATTATGAGATGTCCACATCATGATATACTTGATTCGTTAATTTTGTAAACTTTTTATGGTTATCTTTTATATTCTATCAAAATTAATATTGATGTTGCGATTGGAGATGCATTTATGAGTAAATTTTATAATTAATCATGTGCATTACTTGATGATATGGTCTCCAATCGGTATAATTGGTCTAATGAACATGAAATTCCTAGACAAAGAGCTGGAGTGCATGACATCGATAGTTTTATCATGGTTAATGCAAAAAATGATTTCTTGATTAATGCTATGAAAACTAATCAACTTAATATTATCACTAACCAGAGTTTATATTGTGATTCGTGTGTTGATTCTACTCATATAGCTTATGAGTGTTTGTAGGTACAACAAGCATATTATGTTTCTAACTTTGGTAGGCCTCAAAACAACTCTTAGTCCAACATGGAAAGTCTTGGTGGAGAAATCATCCCAATTTCTCATGGAGTCAAGGAGCACCCATAAGACCAAATAATCCACCAAACTTTACCACAAGAAATCCACAACCAACAGAGAACAAGGCATTATGGGAAATGACAATTAAACACTTGGCAACAGTAACAAGTGAAAGGATTGAGAGTTTGGTAATAGTAACCAATGAAAGAATTGAATGTTTGGAAACAACAACTGATGAAAGGTTTGAGAAATTTGAAAATAAAATTGATCAATTGGCTAATACCTTTCATTCTTGTGTGCCAGGTAGACTACCAAGTTACGCTGAGAAGACCCCTAAAGAGCAAGTTAACACAATCTCATTGAGGAGTGGGAAAGAATTGCAAGTGGAGCCAATTCAATTCAAAGAAGAGGATAAATAAGAGACCGAGAAAAAGAGCAAACAGCCTACAAGTGAGAAATCCAAGGAACCGAATTCACAATAGGGAAATTCTTTACTTCTGCATGAATATAAAGTCCCTTTTCCTGATGTCTTTTGTGTACTAATGCAAAAAAACAGTTTAAAAAATTTTTAGAAATTTTTAAGAAATTGCACATTAATAGTCCTCTTTTGGATGTCATCATATAGGTACCAAGTTACTAGGTATTCCTTAAGAATGTGATCACTAATAAGAGAAAGTTGGATAAGGTTTTAATCGTCAAGCTTAAAGAGTGCTCTGCGATTTTGCAAAAAAAGCTATCGCTGAAACTCAAAAATCCAGAGAGTTTTTCTATTCCTTCCATTATTGGTCAAACAGATTTTTCTAAAGTTTTATATGATATTGGTACTGGTATGAATATCATGTCTTACTCTGTATTCTCTAAATTTGGATTAAAAGAATGTCGACCTATAAATATTTATTTACAATTAGCTAATAATAGTATAACATATCCAAAAGACAATATTGATGATATATTTGTTAAAGTTGAAAATTTTATTTTTCCTGTTGAATTTGTTGTCTTAAATATGGATGATGATAAGCATACTTTTTTAATTTTAGGTCGATCTTTTCTTCTTTTTTTTGGTGAAGAAAGGGAGACGAAAGAAAAAAAAAGGAAAAAAAAAAACACACTTAATCTAAGCACAGAGCCCTGCCACTACTAATTCTTCTGTCTTCATCAGTAGCTAGGTCATTCTTCAAAAGAGGTTGAATAGAACGCTGAGGGTCTCCAATAAGGACAGACGATGATCGCTATTTCTTCCCAAACTCACCAGGTGATCGGCGCACATATTGGCTTCTCTATAGGTATGCTTAATTTCAGTAGTCTTCAGAACTTTCATATACCTTTTGCAGTCCATAAGCACATGATAGAGGGGATGCGTAGGACAGATGTCTTTTTGCAATAATTAGGTAATCTCCAGACAATTTACTTCAACTTCTATCCCAACTAGACCTCTGTTTGTTGCAATCTCGAGCCCTTGTCGAAGAGCCAAAGTTTCCGCGGAGGTGGCGTTGATTTTACCTATATGCATAGCGAAGCCCACAACCCAGCTACCCTCCTCATTTCGGATGATGCCACCGCCACCAGCTCTACCATAAACTATATCTACAGCCCCATCTGTATTTAATCTGAACTTCCCACTGCTAGGCGGATGCCATCTAGAATTTGGCCTTAAAGCGAACTTCTGATGCTTCACCGTCGCTTGAGCCTCTTGCCATATCGAGTTGATTTTAGTAGCCATTTTCACCGTGCCCTCCATGGAAATTGCTTCACCATTCATAACCAAATTACACCGTCTCTTCCAAATACACCATATAGTCGCAGCGAATAGGCCGCTTTCATGAAGCATCTCAGACTTAAATCCTCCTTGCGTACCCGTCCTAAGCCAATCAGTAGAGTTTCTGGTCCAAAAATCACATAATTTGCTGATATCGGGACAGACCCCATTCCAGATGTCCCTCGCCTCCTTGCAGTCTCTCAGGACGTGCAACACCGATTCCTCACTTTCTGCGCAAATTTCACACCTATCATCATTCATGAATCTTTGCCTTCTCCTCTCCACATTTGTCATAATTTTATCAATCATGGCTAACCATATGAAGAACTTAACTTTCTCGAGGTACCTAGTCCTCCAGAGCCATTTCCAGCTCCCATTGGAATGCTGTTGGGAAGGGTTGGACTGAAGGAGAAGTTTGTAGGCACTAGAAACTAAGAAGGTACCATCCTTGGTTTCAGCCCACCCCAACAAGTCCTCAGATCCTTCTCTCCTAGGAAGAGCAACTCCTCTTATTTCCTGCACTTTTTCTTCACTGACCACAACCCTCAGCTCCTCAATCCTCCAATGATCCTCCCTGTTAATGAAGTGGCTCACAAGAAGATTTTGAGAGTTCCCGCCCAGGGGAATGATAGCATGATCTCGAAGTTTATCCTTCCCCACCCACCTGTCTTCCCAAAAGTTTACACACCTACCATTTCCCACCCTCCAAATGGCACCCAACTGGAAGCACCCTCTGCACTTAAGAATGCCCCTCCAAGTATGAGAGTTAGTCGTTTTCGCCTTTTTCTCCAAGAAGCTCTCCCATTTCAGATATTTTTTCTTTATGATCTGACACCATAGAGCTTGATCATCCTGAATCAAACGCCACCCCAGCTTGGCCAGCATGGCATTGTTGTTTCTCCTCATTTCCCGGATGCCCAAACCACCTTCTTGTTTAGTCTGGCAGACCCTTCCCCACTTCACCAGGTGAATCTTTCTGCTTCCCTCCTTGCTCCCCCATAAGAAATCTCTATTAATTCTATCGAGTTTTAGGCAAGTGTTGCTAGAGATCCAGGCAGCTTGCATAATGTACATGGGGATAGCTGAAGTCACGGATTGGATGAAAGTTTTCCTTCCTGCGTTGCTTAACAACTTAGCGCTCCAACCGTTAAGTCTCCTTTGGACCTTATCAACCAAATGACTGTAGAAATTTTTGTTAACTCTCCCGTGGATAAGAGGCATCCCCAAGTAAAGCCCCAGGTCTTCAGTGGTAGTGAACCCGCAAATATCCGCTAGAGAGTGCTTGACACAGTTTGCTGTTCTGGGGGAAAACCAAACTTTAGTTTTGGTTTCATTTATACCCAAACCACTCTCTGCTGAGAAATCTTTCAGACATTCCCAAATCACACTTAAGTTCAAATGATCCGCCTCCGCAAAAAGAAGAAGATCGTCCGTAAAGAAAAGATGAGAGATGTGCGGACCGTCTTTGGAGAAACTAAACGGTTTCCACACCCCCTTCCGAACCTTGTCTTGGATCATATAGGATAGTCTCTCCATCACGAGGATGAAGAGATAAGGGGACAGAGGATCTCCTTGCTTGAGGCCTTTCCCAGTCTTCATAGGCGGCAAAGCTTCGCCATTCCAGATTAGAGAAACTTCATTGTTGGTGACTGCAAACATGATGATCCTAACCAACAAGTTGGGAAAATTGCAGTCAAGAAGAACCTGACCCAGATAGCTCCAACTTACATTGTCATAAACCTTTCAAAGATCAATTTTCATCACCATCCAACGTCTCTTGCTCTTAGACCTTTGCATAGAGTGAATAACCTCCTGAGTGACAACAATATTCTCCACTATGCCTCTTCCCGGTAAGAAACTATTTTGATGAGGGCCTATCATCTTCTGGAGAAAAGGTCTTAGTCTCTGCACTAGGACTTTAGCTAGCACTTTGTAGGAAGTATTAAGAAGAGAGATAGGTCTGAAACCGTTCATACTCGCAACACAGTCTGTTTTAGGGATTAAGACGATATGGGCTCGAAGGATTTCAGGACAGAAGAAGCCATCCCGAAGAGCCTGGTTGACAAACCCCATAACCTCCTGTTTCATTACCTCCCAAAAAGTTTGATAGAAATAGGTTGGACACCATCCGGACTAGGGGCCTTAAACCCTTGCATAGAGAAGACAGCACCCTTAACCTCCTCTTCACTAGCTTGTGTAATCAGCTGACCATGGTGGGTGTTCTCGATTTTCCTCACCCAGCTTCTGAACCTCTCACTGGGAGGAGTCACATCCTTCCCAGTGAAAAGGTTGGCAAAATAGTCCATAGCATGCCTCTTCAGTCTGTCATGGTCTGAGCACCATTCACCTTCAACCTGCAGAGCGGCTATTCTGTTGGAGTTCCTCCTGACTTTTGTGTGGGCATGATAAAATTTTGTGTTCCTATCTCCTTGCAAGAACCAGTTCACTCGAGCTTTCTGGTGCCAGAAAATTTCTTCTTGGTCCAGAATTCTATGGTACTCACCGAGCAGCTGTCTTTCTAACGCTTGCAAGAATTTAGACCTTCCCAAGTTTGCAGATTTTTGGATGCCTGACAACCTATTTTCAATCCTTCTCTTCCTCGCAAAAATGTTACCAAATTCCATTTTATTCCAAGTTTTTAATTCCTCTACTGTATGATGCAGAGCCATGAGCAGGTCACCATTGGCAGAGGTCTAAGCAGATTTAAAAACTTTTTTGAAGTTTGGATGAGTGAGCCAAGCTGCCTCATATCTGAAAGGTTTGTTACTGCTCTTAGGAGGCACAGAAAGCCTAGTATTAAGCAATAGAGGATTGTGGTCCCCATGTAAGTAAGGAAGGGTAATAACTTTCAGCTCAGGAAATTTGAGCTTTGACTGCAGATTACCTAAAGCCCTGTCAAGTTTCTGCTGCAAGATAATCTTGCCCTCTCTTCTACGGGTCCAAGTATACTTGGGTCCCAAAGACTCCAGCTCAAGTAAGTTACATTCCTCCCAATGCCTTCTAAATCACATTCCTCTCGCCCAACCCTTAATGTTTTTGCTGCTGGTCTCCAAACCACCTACGTGATCATTAAAGTCTCCCATCATAAACCAAGGAATATGAATTCCCATAGCAAGCTCTTTCATTTGCTTCCAGAAAGTCTCCTTAGCTGCGTAGTTTGGTTGGACGTAGACGCATGTAAGGAGCCAACATTGACTACCCTCTCCTATCCGAATATGAATCCATTGATCGGCATGGTTCAGAATCTTCAACTTCACCTTATCTTTGTTCCATTTAAGCCAAAGGCCACCTCTGAAACCATTTGTCCGGACAGTAAACTCACCTGCCATACCATCTCTGGTTAGGAAATTTGGTTAAGAGTTGTTTTTAGATCTGGTTTCCAGGAGACAGACCACCTCTACTTCATGCTTCCTAATTAGCTCTCTACACACTCTCCTAAAGCTACTATTGCCCACACCCCTACAGTTCCAAACCATTATTTTGGAATTCATTAAAAACAAGGAGAAAGAGAAGAACGCAGAGCGGCTCAAGCCTCCATTCCCATCCCTTCATCTGAGCTATGTTCCTCCTCTTCACTTGGGTTACCATCATTCACCCAATCCATGTTAACATCATCTCCCTCGCACATCAGGTCTTTGAGGTCTCTGTTACCGTGGCTAGCCGTTTTATTCAAAAAATCCATATCCCTTGCTCCTGCTCCCACCCCTGAATCCAAGGCCCTTTCTTTGTCCCTTGACTTTCTTGCCTTCATTTGCGGCCCGAGATACTCTACCGCTCTCGTCCACACGGAAGGGCCAGGCCCCAAGGGCCCATGATCCCTAGACCCTATGGTAAGCATATATCTCCTGGCCCCATTCGAAAGCTCTTCCAGCCCATAAGCCTTATCCTGGGTTTGGGCTTTGCCTTCCTGTCCAGCCCAAGCTTGGCTGTCTTCCTCTCACCGACCACCTAGAAAGTGCTTCTTGTCTCTACCACTGAGCCCATGTTCTGTCCCTCTCTCACCGCTTCCCTGTCTACCTTTTCCCGTCTTCTTCGCTGTCTGTCTCATCGTATCACCCTTCTGAGCACTTTCCTTCTCTCTGTTTCCAATAGCCCCCGATTTCTCCCCCCTCCACATAATCATCTCTGACTACTTCACCTCCAACTGTCCTGTCCGCACTGCAATCTCATCTCCCAAAGCATCGTTGACTTCGGGCAAACCCTCAAACCTGTTCAGGTAATGCTTCTAGCCCATTGTTTTGCCTTCTCTGTCTTTTAAGTTTCTATTCTTAGCATACCTTTGTCGTCTGGTGGCCTGCATCCACGGACCTAGTCCTACATCTCTGATGTTGCCTCGTTGCGTCGGGGTTTCTTCGCCGACGGTTTTTCCCGTTCCTGTCTCCCGGAGTTTACTACTTGTGTCTGAAACACCTTCCTCGCATTTGTCACTTGAGTGTCCTACTCACCCGCATAGGAAGAAAATCGTGTGGAGGCCTTCGTACTCCACCCTGATGATCTTGTTCCTTAGTTTAACCCGTGAGACCAAAGGTGCATTTAGATTCACTTCTACACACATCCGGGCATATTTGCCTCTGAGGACATTTGTTGTATTTGCATCAACCTTAATTGGTCGTCCTATCGCCTTCCCTATCTCTAGCAATATTTCCTCATCAAAGAACTCTATTGGTATATGAGGGAGTCTAATCCAAACTGCTATGGAGGTTATTTTTGCAGTCTGACTTGAGAACCATGGATGCCACTTTTTGATGGTGAGATAGTGGTCGTGGATCATCCACGGGCCACCTGTTAGAGCTTGATAGTAATCCTGTTTTAGAGTGAATTTAACTAGGAAAAACCCACTTCCTAAATCCAATAACTCCATGGCCCCTTCAACCTTCCACAGAGCCGTGATTTTTACTTGCATAAGCTGATAACCTATGTCTTTCCCCAAGAGTTTGATGATCAGAGATCTCTTCCATGGCTTCCAGAGGTCCTTCAATTTATCATCCGTTATGTGGATTTTTGGGATTAAACTATTACTCTCTCCTGCATCTTCTTCTACATCTAGGCCCACCCATTCGAACTCTGAGTCCACATCAAAGTCCTCCACTGTCTTGTTTGGATCGCTTGGCTCCCCCATCAGCATAGCTTTGAATGATAACTTCAGGCGTTCAACTTCGTTCGGCATTGACGCTTTTGGTTTCTTCAGACACCGCTGATACGGATCTCCTCTCCTGGAGGGTCCTGTTGACATTCACCTGATCGTACGGACATTAGAGGAATCAGAAAGCAAACTTAGGTCGACCTTTTCTTACCACTACATAAGCCTGGATGTTTATGCTAGGAAGTTAATTTTGCGAGTTAATAATAAAAAAATTGAGTTCAATGTTTTTCATTTCAAGAGAAATTTTGATGAACAAAATACTTTTAGAGTGGATTACATTGATAAGATTATTAAATATGATCATGATATTAATGTCTTTAATTTTGGTGATCCTCCTGAAAATGGCATTATTAATTCATTACATGTAAATCATGACTTTCTAGACAATGAATATATTGATACATGTGCTATTTTGGGTATGAATTTAATTGAATTTCAATAAAAAATGAGTCTTGATGCAGGTAAAAAAAAGAATGTTGCAGTTAAATAAGTTGAAAGAAGGGTAGAATGGAAAATATGAGAATGCAAGAATCGATAAGAAAATGACAAAGGCATGGCATGATACTATAAATGGGTATAGTGTGAAGATCTATGAGGAATAGAGGACAAGAGGTTGCTAAAGAGGAAGTTGCAAATTTATCGGTTTTATAAGGTGAGTTTTCTATTCTCTTTTATTTAGTTTGTTATTTCATTTCATTTTATACATTGTGAATAATGTTTAGTTTAAGTGTGGATGGTACATTTTTTATTTTTTTAAGGAAATTTCATTTTGATTTTTAGAAAATTTTTTCCCTTAAAAAATTTAAAAAAGTTAAAATTAAAAAAAAAAATCTTGAGTTTTACTGAATTTATTATGTTTTGAAGAATTTTTTTTATACCAAAAAAATTTTCTTGAGTTTTATAGTATCTGTATGGTAGTTGTTTTGAATTGGGTTGTGTGAAAAATGATTGATATTAGTGCTTATTTGTTATATGAGTAACTATTCATTTTTTTTATAATTGATTTAAAAAAATAGACATCCAAGATTTGACACAAAATTTATCTGAGGAATTGAGCATTAAAGAGCAATTCATTATGCTCTCATCATTTTTTTTGGTTGAACATCTATCACACATGATTTAGTCATTCTAAAAATTATTTTGTTATATATTTTGAAATCATATTTTTTATTTTCATGCACCAAAATGATTAAGATATTTAAGTTTACACATGTTTTGTTTTTTAAAAAATACCGTCCCTATCATTTTTTATCCCTGAATTAACCTATTTGAGTTTAAATCTTTTCTTTCTTAAATCACCCACATAATTTTCCCCATAACCTATTTTTTCTAACTCCATAATTTGAATCTAAGTTTACTTATATACTTATAGTTGATAGTATGATATTGTATTTTTATGCATTATGTTATTTTTAAACATGTGATAATATCTTCGGATGATTAGGTTTCTTCTGACTGAACTTATTCTTGGGATGGTTATAATTTTTCGTAATCAGTTAAAATACTCATCCGTCATTTAGTTTGTCATATATTATAACTAAAAAAATTCTAAATCTTTTAAATACTCATTCCCAACAAAACCAATAGAATCCCGGAGTGATTTTTTTATATAAAAAAATATGATTAGCTTTTGATAAAATTTTGTAAAGTAAGAAGTTTAAATGAGTTGGGGATGAGAGCTTTCGAGAGAATGAGAAGCTTTGATAGTTTCCCTACGAATGATTTATAATATATCATTTTAGCCAACAAATTTTTAAAACTTGTCCGTTTTTTCTTTTGTACTTTTTTCTTACCTCTTTTTTCATTAGTCGCGTTATTCTTAATTTCTTATATTTTTTTGATACTTTTAGTCAATACTATCATGTGTCTTTCCACATGCGATATTTAGGTTGTTGAAAAAATCATTTACTATATTTCATGTAAATTTTACTACTTATTACCCTACTATTGTTATATTTCATGCAAGCGCATGTTTGTGCGGTCCTCTACCTTGAGCTCTATGCTATACTAATTATGTCTATTTGATTAATTAAAAATAACGTGTATTTCATGACAATTCAATAAAAAGTTATTAATATTATTAATTTAAATAATATAATAATATGAAATTTGTAATTTATATAATACAATGTTATATTTTTTAAAATTCATTGGCCAATTATTAGATAATATAGTGTTATAATTTGAAATTATGATGATATAATATAATGGTGTAATTAATTATGTTGGTATAATTAATTACATGATATTTAATATTATTTAATTATGTTAGTATGATTAATTACGTTGATATATTAACATGTTATTATGTTATTGAAATCCACAAAGGTAATCCAAATTGGTTCCTTTTGTTAATCCCATAAATTACATTTCATCTTATCAAACTTTGAAACATCTGAATAACTCTAAAATTACTAATAAGAGACATTATTTAAATTATTTAAATTAATAATATTTTTATTTAAATTAATATTGATAACAATTACATTATTTAAATTACAATTACTAATATTTACATTAAATTAAATTACTTATTAAATTAATCTCAAGAAAATAAAAGATAATCATACAAACAAATAAAATTATATTAAATTAAATTATATCATACAAATAGTAGAGAAAATTGGAAATAGTAGGAGATGGCCAAAAAGACACCGCCTTTCAACTCTTCTTATCACCTGACCATCAAAAATGAAGAACATTAAATATCAAAAAATGAAGAACATTAAACATTGTATCTGTTGTATCGGTAAAAACTGGGTTTTGTGATTTAAAACCCATATTAAACTATCTAACATCAGCTGTCATAATGTGATTCAACTTCGAGGTGGGACTAAAATCTCCTCCATATTTATAATCACAATGGCGTGATCATCGCTATGAATAAACAATTTATTATTTCACATTTCCACATTCTACACAACTTTCACACATAATTTATTGAGACCATTTATTCATAATCATCCTTCATTAATACCATTAATACCCCAGTACAACCCTTTCAGTTCATCATGTGGAATCAAACCACCTCCAAACCTACCTCAATCACTAATATTTCACATGTAACATTATTTAAATTACTAGATAATTAATTAAATTATGTAACATACTAATATTGATAATTATATTATTTAAATTAATATTGATAATCATAATTTCATATTGCAAGGATGTCACTTGATTCAATGGTTGAATGGTGAATTACAATGCCCCGCCACATTAGATAATGTAATTTATAGTAATACATATAGTAATATATAGTAATATATTATATCGTAATGTAAAATTGATATTGTTATATTATTGAAAAATGGTATATTTGTATCTCAAAAGTAATGCCAATGGCATGATACCAATCCCAAATTGTTTACAAATTTTTTGCATGTTGTCAGATAAATCATATTTCATTAATCTAATAGTTGGGTAAATTTAAACATATCATCAATTAATTCAATAAGCTAATGTCATTTGATCGTTATTTTCATAAATAAATTTTCAAAACCTGTATTTTTTCATGCTTTTTCCAATATATACTTTTCTCCACATTTTTCTATGGTTTTGCTCTTTTCATGCCTTGTTATTCTTAATTTATCACATTTTTTCATATTTAATACTCACCACGTATATTTCCGATATCTTTCTCATATATGTTATTTATGTTATTCAAAAAATTATTTACTACATTTCATGCAATTCTTAGGATTTATTACTTTACTGTTACTACATTTCATGTAATTTTTACGACTTGTTGCTTTGTGTTTTGCAATGGATTATTTTCAAATCTAGTTTTTACTTAAATTTTCATTATTAAAACCTAATTAAAACCTAATTTTGTGAGATAGGATGCTTTTATTAACATCTGTATTTTTATGAGATAAGATGCACTTGATCCACCCACACAAGCACTATAAATGATATAAGTGCACAATAGTTATAAGTATAGTGTATTTCGAATTTAGATATACTAGTTTTTTTAGCATTTTAAAATATTTATGAAACTTATCTAAAGTTGGTTATCTATGGTACATGCATGAGAAGTTGGTTCGTGTATATTGAATGGATCATATAAATATATGAATGTATCATGTAATATGCCAAATATGTCATGGTCAAAAAAATTATCATTACTATTCAGGGGATCACCTAGATTAAATTCATTAGATGTATGAAATTTAGATTTTTTATTATTCTTCCCAAGATATATCCAATTGTCATAATCAT
The DNA here is from genome assembly GCA_033439265.1 of Dillenia suffruticosa. NCBI lineage: Eukaryota > Viridiplantae > Streptophyta > Magnoliopsida > Dilleniales > Dilleniaceae > Dillenia > Dillenia suffruticosa. The sequence continues at coordinate 17,104,311 of JAVTVX010000029.1, forward strand.
ATTAAAATCCATAACATAACAAAGTGATTAAATATCGTGTGTGTAGGAATCTCAACATGTTAAAACATTGAATACAAGGAGATGAAATCTTGTTATTAATGGATTGAATTTTTACAAATGCAAATTCAAGAAATATATTAATCCCGCCAATTGATTTAGAACACATCTATAACTTGTCAATCATGCTTACAAATGCAAATGTTTTGTACAAACCAACAAAAAAATATTTGCATAATCCAATAAAGAAATAAATGAAATAAATACACGAAATAAATAGAGTAGAAAAATATTTTTGCCGCAAAAAAAAAGATAATTAAATTGGCACAAAAAGCAGAAAATTATTTTTTGCATCCAAAAGAGAGGTCATTGTCTAAATGTTAAAATGTGATAAATATTGTAAATTAAATGTCTTAATATTAATTTCTTTTAGTTTTTTGGGAATTTATATAAAATTATATAATATTGATAATTAATATATTATTATCATAATTTCATATTATAACATTATATTATATAATAAAAAAAATATATTATAAGACTATATTAAATAAATTATTAGTTTTATATCATTATATTATTTAAATTAATAATATTAATAATTTAAATAATAATATGATACTCAAGACTGGTCGCGCAGTGCAAGACTGCACTTGCTTTCACCGTAGGACCGCGCGGGCATGCTCACACCTCACACTTGTTTGTGTGGTAGAGCCATGCAGGTAGCGCGGTGGAATCATACTTGCCCACACGAAAGCGTAATAGAGTCACGCGAGCGTGCATGGGGGACCACGCTTGCCTATACGGCAAAGCCACGTGGCCAATATAGTCGAGCCATGAGGCCATGCGGGCATGTGTGGGGGACTGCGCTTGCCTGCGTGGGTAGCACGGGGGATTACGCATCAGTGTTTTGAAACCTAGACTGGACTGGCCGGCCGGACTAGTCCAACGAAGAGCCGGAGCAGTAGCGGGTTCGGGTTTCCTAATATAACCAGATTTTAAGAAAACTGGTCAAAGCTGGTCAAAAGCTAGGTTGGATGGGAAATCAGATTGAATCGGCAAACCTTGATTTTTCTCCATTTCCTTTTTTGTTTCAAAAGGTGCTAGCATACCGGGAATCAAATTGAACAAGCCAACCCTTGTTTTTTTTTTTCTTTCCTTTTTTTTAAAAAAAAAAAACTGTTAACATGCGGGTTCAAACTTGAGACTGTAAGCAACATTTGAGTTGTGACAACCACTATACCACAATGTATTGTGTGTAGGTGGTTTTATTTTTTTCTTTTCTTCCTTCCTTTCTATCTCACTCTCACCTTTTTTTTCCTATCTCACACTCACGTCTATTTTTTTTCCCTTTACCTTGAGGAAATGTTTTTTTTTTGTTTTTTTCCTTTTCTATTTTCATTGAATTTTTCTTATTGTTTAAATTAGACTTTGATATATTCAAATCTATTATTTGAATTAGTTTTGATATATTTGAATCATATTTCATATTGAATGATACGTAACATTTAGATAAATGAATTATAACTTATTAATATTATATGTTTTGAACATAATTTAGTAAATATTTATAATTAAATATATAGATTTTTTAAATTATTAATATATTATAATTTAAATTTATTTATAATGCCATGATGATGTCATTCGGTTTTTTTCATCCGATCTGATTGGTTGATCCAATAACCCATTGACCTTGGCGTGATCGGTTCGTATTTCAATCCAGGTTTCAAAACACTATCGTGCATGCTCACGTCTCACGCTTACCTATGTGGTGGAGTCACGAGGGTATGCACAAGGGACTACGCGTGCCGGCACGGTTGAGTTGTGCGGGCGGCACGGTTGACCTATGCGGGCAGCACAGTAGAACCACATTTGCCGATGCAGTAAAGCCACATAGGGGACCGCTTATGCCTGCGTGCCGTGCTTGCCTGCCTGGTAGGCCTACACTTGAGTTGCACAAATAAATTCCATATATACATAAACAACTTTGCACAAATAAATTCCATATATAGTGTATTATACAAATTGGAAAATCAAAAAAGAGATAACTAAGTGAAGTACAAGTACAACAGAAAAAATGGAAAAGAAAATGAAAAAAAAAACAAGAAAAAACAAGAGAAAGCCAAATATAATTAAGTAAAAAAAAAACTACCGGTTCGCTACGATCAGGTCAATTAGAGACTTGGATTCAAACATGTAAATGCAACTAAAATTTAAATTCTAATGAATTGATTCATATATTTAATTATATATTGTATTATATGATTTGTTGTCAAATAAAGTACTGAACCGATGTTGAAGTGTAAATAAAAATGAAGAAATCAAGAATTGGACCTTGAGCATTGTTATCATAAAGTGATCACACTGTATTATCACTAGTTATCATAAATTTATCACAATTTATCATAAAATTATCACATGTTATTGCGAACTTACCATCACCTATTATAGTAGCCCACCACGTTTATCCAAATTATCTCTTGTTATTGCAACTTATCGCCAAATATCGTAAATGGTTTGATATTTTAACTCTTAAATTTTTAAACCGTTTTTAAAACTATACAGATGGTAGAATTTAGTTGTCAATATAGATGGCACATACCACATTTACTGACGAACATTTACAAATTGTACAATATATGGGTTAGTATAATTATAAATTTATAGAGACGATATGATTTAGAGAATACTATAAATTACCCGCATAGAGTCTCTTTAGCGGATAGTATAAATTACTCATATAGTAGATAGTATAATTTATCAGATTCCTATAATGCATGATAACAATTTCATTTGAAATAATTTTTTAACTTATTAGAAATAATAATAATCTATATTAATAATCCTAATAATAATCTATATTAATAGTGTTATTATAATGAGTAAAATTCTTACCATTGTATATAGTGTTACCATATATTATTACATGTTACTAATAACTAAACAATTATATACAGGATTATAGTATTTCACTCCGATATATAATAATATTACAACGCAAACTAATTATAAGTTATCACCAATTTACATCAGATATTTCGCAACCTTATTCATAATCTTATCATCTTTTATTTTATCATAAATTTACTATCTATTATAACAATTTTACCATTAGATATCGGAATCTCAATATATAATAATATTACTGACTTTACCATTTATTACCACACTTTACTACTTGTAGATGGCAATCAGTACATGTTACATGTATAATAATATTACCACACACACTATATTACCACTAATTGTCACAACTTATTGTAAAATTATTACATGTTATAACAATACACCATTCCACCTGTTATTCCAAATTATCTTCTGTTATTGCTACTTATCACCAGATATCACAAATGATCTTAACTGTTAAATTTTTAAACATTCTCTATAATCAATATAGATGGTACATATAAAAACTATTTTCAAATAATTCTTAAAAAGTGCCACATTTATCGACAAAAATTAATAACCATTAGAATAGTATATAGCATTTACAAACAGTACAATATATGAGTTAGTATAGTTATAGACTTCTACAGACATTATGGTTTAGTAAACAGTATAAAGTATCCATATAGAGTCTGTTTTTAAATCGTCCCTCTAACATATTTATTGGCAAAAAGTGATAACAGTCAGAATCTATAGGTTAGCATAACTATATGCAGCAGTTAGTAAAAAAGAGTCATATATAGAGACTGTTTTCAAATTGTCTCTAAAAGAATGTCACATTTACTGATGATAACAGATCACTATCATAATTGAACAATGTTGACGGTGAAATTTATAGGTTAGAATATGTATAGATCTTATGCAGACGGTATAGTTTAACAGTCAATAAAGAAGACTCCTATAGATACTCCTTCCAAACAGTTATTAAAGTCCAAGTTGCAATCAGTAGATAGAAGAAGACTGAATAGATGTAAAATTTATGCAAACGGTGTGGTTTAGTAGAAAGTAAAGAAATATCATATAAACAATGTTTTCAAACTGTTCCTAAAACACTATCACATTTATTGATCACAAGTGATAACTGTCTGAATTGAATATAGTTTTTAAAAATAGTGCAACATATGAGTTAGCATAAATATAGAATTTATGCAGACAGTATAATTAAGAAACAATAAGAATGAGTCATATAGAGAATATTTTCAAACCGTTTCTAAAAACTATCACATTTATTGACTACAAGTGATAACTGTCATAATTAAATATCGTTTTTATAGACGGTTATATTATTTTTATTGACGGTTGATAAATATTTTCTAACTGACAATTTATACCGTAGAAAAATGTATACATTTTCTGATGGTTTCATCAAAAGTATATCTATAAAGTATAAAAAATTGTCACTAAAGATTATTGATAATAAATATTACCGTTAATATAGTGTTTTAATTTTGTAGAGGAGGAAGGTCTCCAAATTCTTAATTTGAGGGCTCTTTAAATCCTGTTTAGATTGTAACCATTTAATTAATGGCATATGGATTGTGTTAGAAGTATTTGTTGTGTGAAGTACTTGTTTCATTACACTTCAAGTGATGGGTTTGTATTGTCTATAGATTTATTTATTGGAATCAATGTAGTATGGCTCCATCTGCACAAATGTTATGGGTTTATATTGTCAAAAGTGCTTGTTTCATTGCACTTCAATGATGGGTTTATTTATTGGAATGGGTTTATATTTCGTGTGGATAATTAAATTCAGCATTTCAAAATTTATTTTGAAGCATAAAAAATTTTTCATTAAATTCATGACTAAAAATTTGTCATAAAATTTATCGTTAAAATTTCGTCAAAAATTTCATCATTATAACTTCGTCGTTAAGTGTTTGTCACAAAATTCGTTGCTAAATTTTCGTCAGTAGATTCGTCGTTCAGATTTCCTCAAGAAGTTCATCACTAATTGAAGTTCATTGCTAAGTTCATGTCGCTAAATTCATTGTTAAGAGTTCGTCGCAAAGTTGTCTCTAAATTTTCATCGCTAAATTCGTCGTTACGTTTTCATCACTCAATTTTCATCACCAAATTCATGACTAATCAACGACAGATTTTTTTCATCACTAAACAGCAACAGTTTTGTAACAAATTTATTCATTACTAATTTGCAATGAACTTTGCTATCAAAGTTTTTCATTGCAAATTTGTGACTAAATTTTAAAATTTTTGTCGCTAAATTTGTGATGTCAATTTAATTATGGATTTTTTTTTTTGTTACAAATCTTTTTTACAATGAATTTTGTTTATTTTTTGTTGCTAATACTGTGACTAAAAAATAACTTGTTTGTAGATTTTTTTTTATTACACGAAATTTAAATTCCAGATCATGAGATTAGAGAAACGTGATCACTAAATTGTCTTCCCAGAGAGAGTGTTGCCCGACTCCCTTTTTCAGGTCAGATCTTGGCGATAATCCTAAAACAGTTTTTTTAGCTGAGCTAAGTTTGAAATTGGTATCATTACTTCAAATTCTATTCTCAAGCTGCCAAACAGTGCCTAGGTGAAGAAGTTTATAGAGCTTACGTAAGAACTGGTCCTTTTTTATGAATGTTTGGGTGATTAATGGAAAGATTAGAGCCAGCTTATACGGGTAATTCCATTGGTTTGATTTGGAAAACACCCCACCCCCAAGAAAACAAAAACAAAATCAAGATGTGAATTTGACACAATATTTTTTTTTTTAGAACAATCTTCCTTTAAAATTCAAGTCAATATTATAAAAATTTAAAACTTTAAAGTATTTACAAATAGACTTTTAAAGTCAGATAGCCCCGTAAACTTTTAATAAGGAGAAGAGAGAAAATTCTCTTGTTTTGATTGTGGGTTTCCCGGTTGCTTTTCCTTTTTTCTTTTCCCTGCTTCTTGCTCTTTATTGTTTGTCTTCGTCTGGATACTTATTTATTTTTTTTATTTTCATTATCGGTATCCAGATTTTATCCAATTAATCCGATTTGAGTATTATAGAATCCATTTTAGAGATTAATTCTCCCAAATTCTTTTTTATCATTTTCAATATTTAAACTCAAAATTTCTAATTAAGGAAATATAGTGTCCGAAATTAATTAAAAATTTGATGCAGATTTGCTTTTGATAAGTTCATGTCTTTGCTTTGTGGGTATCTTTCATCAAAGAAATTTAATCACTTTGATTATGGAAACAATATAAAAATATAAAATTGTAATAATTTATTATATCTCTAAACTATTCAAATAGACCGAATTAAAAAAAAAAACCTTATTATTATAAATATAAAAATAAAAAAGTCAAATATTCAATCAAATTAGTATAATCAGTTATTACTAATTTATTCAAAATATTCTATATTTCTTAACATTGTTGTTGACATATGTATGCCCATATTGCTCGCGCATGAGAATGATTATTAAACTTGCTCGGAAATTCATCAAAACTTTAATTCATGTTATGGAGAGGTTCACTTCTTAAATCCCTTGTTGACTTTTATTTCATCGACCAAATATGCTCTATTCACAATTTTGATTATTCAATATTTTGATTCTAATTTATCTAGATTTTAGCTGGTGGATGTTTATGTATGTTCCATTAGGGATAAGTATTCAATTAAATGGTAATCAAAATAATCAAAATTTGTATAATAAATTTAATTCAATTATATAATTTTTATAAGTCTAATTTAATCAAATAAATTAAAAATAAAAAATTTATTTAATCGAATTAGACGATTAATTGGTTCGTTTATTCAAATTACCGAATTATTGAAAGTTTTTATTACAAAAAACTTTTATGTAACACTGTTTTTTATTCATCTCTATATAAATATGATATGTATCACTCATATCGAGCTGTGATCATAAACTCTAATTTTAAAATTCAAAATTCAGTTATAATTTTAGTTTATCAAATATTATTTTGAAAATTTCAAATTTCAAATAAATTAAATTTTGAGAATGAGAAAATAGTGAAAGAGAGAGAAAGCCATGAGTGAGAGTCAAGATTGGGAGTGAAAGACGGTAAAATGGATTGGATATTGAAAATTTGGAATTAGAAAAGTGAAAACTAAAAGTTTTTCTTTAATCATACACTCTCTAAGTTTTAATTTTTAGATTTTTTTCTTTTAATTTCAATTTTATAATATTATAATAATATTTATATAAATAAAAATTATCCAAAAAATATATATAACATTTTTAATTAATTCAATTTAATCAAAATAAAAATTATTAAAATTGATAACTGTAAAAAAAAATCAAATTAAAGTTTAGTTTTACACAAACCAAACGAAATACCTAATAAATCATTCAAAATATAAATAATTGGTTCAATGAAAACGATTTTTTTGATTTTAAGTAAATAATGCTCTGCTTCAATTATTAATGGAGGGAATTAAATCTTGAGAATTTGAGGAGTCTACGCATCATTGTCTAGATTGGAACCATTTATCAAGGAAATAACTCTTTGATAAATTTTCCCTTTTATTCTACAAAACCCACAAACAAGTACAAGAATCTCTCTCTCTCTCTCTCTCTCTCTCTCTCTCTCTCTCTCTCTCTCTCTCTCTCTCTCTCTCTCTTCTATCGAAGACAATGCCCCAAAAAAAGTTAAAGATTTAGATGAAAGTAATTTTAAAAAGTTGAAACTATTTAACTGCAATCAAATTTTTAAAGAATATTTATAAATATTCCAAAAATTTAAGGGAATTTTTGTAGTTCTTGCTAATTTTTTATTATATTACTTTTAGTCAAATCTGTATTTTATAGCATCCCTTTTACGCTTCTATTTGAGATTATCGTATATAACCCCCAAAAGAAATTAAAATATCTAGGTCAAAGATAACAGCACAAAAAAGGAACAATTTTTGTAAATGAAATCCTAGCTGAGTTTAGAAGTAGATCACCTGGAAGAATTCCACCCATATGTTAAAATTAAAAGTAAATAATTTAAAAAAATTAAGGAAATAAAAAATTAGCATGTAGGCTACACCAATTCAAGAATCAAACAGGGTATTTTTATCGAAGAAATTTAATCATTTTGAATATGGAAATAATATAAAAATATGAAATTTTAACAATTTATTATATCTCTAAACTATTCAAATATATTAAATTTATATAGAAAATTTATTATTATAAATATGAAAATATGAAAATAAATAAGTCAAATATTCAATCAAATTATTATAATCAATTATTACTAATTTATTCAAAATATTCTATATTTCTTAACAATTTTGTTGACGTGTATATATATGCCCATGTTGCTTGCGCACGAGGGTGATAATGAAACTAGCTTCTTCCACCAAAAAAAAAAAAATGAAACTTGCTTCGAAATTCATCGAAACCCTAATTCCTGTTATGGAGAGGTTCACTTCTTAAACCCCTTGTTGATTTTATTTCCTCTGCCAAATAACTTCTATTCACAATTTGGATTCTAATTTATCTAGATTTTAGTTGGTGGATGCTTATGTACGTACCGTCGTGCTTCAATTATTAATGGAGGAGACTAAGTCTTGAAAATTTGAGTCGACACAACATTGTCTAGATCGGAACAATTTACCAAGGAAAAAGGAAATAAATCTTTTTGATAAATTTTCCGTTTTATTCTACAAAACCCCACAAACAAAAACAAGAATCTCTCTCTCTCTCTCTCTCTCTCTCTCTTTCTCAAAGACAATAGCAAGAAAAAGGTTGGGAAAAGATTTAGATAAAAATAATTTTAAAAGTTTAGAAACTATTTAACTACAATCGAACTTTAAAAGAATATTTATAAATATTCCAAAAATTTAAGAGAATTTTTTGTAGTTTTGGCAAAATTTTTATTATATTACTTTTATTCAAATTTGTATTTTAGAACATCCCTTTTAAGCATCTATTTGAAATTATCGTATAATCCCCAAAAGAAATTTAAATATCTCGGTCAATACTTAGATATCTTCATGGGATAATAGCACAAAAAAGGAACAATTGTTGTGAATGAAATCCTAGCTGTGTTTCGAAGTAGATCACCTGGAATTTGAGTCAATGCATGATGAGGAGAAATAGTGTGATCATGGTTTAAGGAAACAAAAAATTATCATGTAGGCTACGCCAATTCAAGAATCAAAGAAGGTAACAAAATATGGCAATTCAAAAATAAAGTCCAATTAAGAAACATATTCTTGGAATTTAATACCATGCCATATAGTTATACGTCCAAAGGAAGAAAGCCAATTAAAAGAAATCATTAAAGGACGTAACATGACCAATACATTTCATTATTATTACTCGATTAATAGAGAGAGAGAGAGAAGGGGGGGAGGGAGAGATCTAGTTGGAGTTGGAAAATAAGTCAGAAAGGGTGGGAAGCTTGAACTCTCCCTTGGTTGAGAGAGGAATGGTAAAATTTCCCAAAACGGGAATATCAATGATAAGCTTGACCTGCAACTCATAGTCAATGTCCCAGTCTGAACCAATGTCCCTGACCAAGCTCACCAGCACACTGTGCGGCACCTTAACCGGCACATCTAGATTCGTAGCGTCATCCCCCCTGAGCGACCCCGGATCTGGCATATTCCCCGATGCGATCTCCCTGTTTTACAGGATCTTTCTATTTTAATTATTAATTGGAAAAATATAGGAAAATTCTTTGATCATCTGGATTGAATTTGACCTCTATTTAACTTGAATTAAAAATAAATAAACAAACCCTTGAATCCAAATAGGCAAAGAGTAATGGATTAGATGTACCTGCCGGCACTCTTGAGATTGTAATGGATCTCACAAATCGGCAAAGAGTGACTATAAGGATTTTTGACTGCAACTTTAGCGTTGTAAGTAATGCATTCTCTGCTGATGCCCTTAAGACTGACGCCGCTCAGACTAGCCTCCGGTTTCTCCATGTCCGCTATCTTCTGCGTCACAAAATTCTTTGCTTTGTCTATTAACTCCGACATCTTTCCTTCTTTGATAATACTATGATTTTACTTGATGAAGATGAGTTTAGAGAGAGGGAGAAAGAGATTCAGAAGGGCGTTATTGACGGGGATGAACAAGGATGCCGTCTAGCAGTTCACATGCACACCTAAGATGAGCGGTTCTATATTTAAGGAGTATGGGATGGGGATTTGCTTTATTGTGTCACGTTCTTCATTTAAGGATGGTTTCTATGCTAGGGTGATCTATTTCCCTCTTTCTTTAAGTAGCTTGGAAGAAAATCATCTAGATCTTGACTTTTTCGTTTGGAGGGTTTCCGTGTTGTCAAGGTCTAGTATTGTTAGTTTATATTTATATATTTATGAGTCATTTTAAGATACTTTTGTATATTGGGTCTAATAAATGGTATTAAAGAAATTTCGATTATCAATATATATTTTTTAAAATTGATGCCCAAAACTCCTTGAATATCTAAGGCTATTATGGGTATCAACATTCATTAATCTAACTTTGGTAATAAGTCAACACATTCAAGGAATATGCTCAAGGTCTTCCCCCCCCCCTTGGCTATTTGTTTATGCACGCAAAATGAAACAAAAAAGAAGGAAAAGAAAGACAAATTGAATTTTCTAAGCTAAGGTAAGAATAAGAGAGTGACATGCCGCCTTAAAAGATTAAGAGCCCCACAAAACAAACTTGTTGACTCCTATAAATTTATTAGACAATGTTTCAATGTACCATGTGAGAGAGAATTGAAAAGTTTAGTTTATGACCGTTATGCACGATGTGGTAGAAAATTTGACGCTCGATCTTCCCCCTTCCTCTGACATCGGCACGACTGGCGGAGAGAGGACAAGGCCCACCACCTTCATGGAAGCACCAAGCGGATAAAGGGAAATGATGGGGAGGAGAGACCGTCGCTGTGCCGGAGCTTCAAAGACTCACTCCTCGAGACTGAGATTTCACTACTAATAGAAAGGGAAGATAGGATGGAAGAGTCGGATGAAGATGGAAAGACTGATGAGGAGGGGGACTTATTGATTCCCTTTGTATAGATTTCGGACAAACAATTGCATCTTCTCCTATGCCGATGGAGTCATTCAAGGATAGTCAAACTCTGGAAGAAGGCAATGAGTTATCATTTCCTTCATAACTGTATTCTGACACTATGGAAGGTGGAAGGTGGAAGGGGAAGGGGAACTGGAATTAATCAATATGGAGGAGGGATTTTACCTCGCAAAATTCTCCAAGCAGCCCAATTTTTGTCTAGCGATGACGGGCACCTGGGGTGATTCAAGACCATTATTTTGTCGTTCGTCCCCTCAAAGTTAGCAATTCATTGGACGACAAACTAGGTATGGCTCCCTAGATTACCGATTGAATTTTTAAATGAAAATGTAATGTGCAATGTTGGAAAATAGCTAGGTCATCCTCTTCGGATAGATATCAACACAACAACCACCTCACGTGGAAGGTGCACTCAAATTTGTGTGGAGATAGACTTAACAAAGGCTCTGGTTCCCCGAAATCGGATTCGAAAACGAATCCAAAAGGTAGAATACATGGGACTCCATTTGATTTGCTTCGGGTGTGGTTGAGTGAGTCACTTGGAGTAGTATAAGATGGGATGTGATGAGTCTCCCATGGCCTGAGAGTCTTTAGTCCCTTTTGTATCGAATTTTGGACACTCTATTTGACCGAAAGTAAGGTTGCCAGAAATGGACGAGGGCTTTGGACCGTGGATGCAGGTTTGATTTTTTTTTTTTTTTTTTTTTTTGGTAGGAGTGGATGCAAGTTTGCTGAAAACCAAGAAAGCCAGACGGTCAATCAACGGAGGGAGTAACACCGATGGGTTAGTCTTTGCATAGCTGGAGGAACCGATGACCAGAGAAGATGATTCAGCTTCTCTTGGCACTGACAAACGAAGATGGTTCAAAGAGGGGAGGCCTTCTCTCTTTTGGGCCGGCGTCGTGGGCCACAATTAGGGGAGAATGGTCACAGGATGCAGAAGGGGAAAGGGGGGCCTAAAGTACATGGACTTTCAGGGCCATGCTTGAAGGCCCCTCCAATGCAGGCCTGATACTTCAAGGCCCAATTAGCTTCCAGCCCACACCATTTCTTTTTTTTTTTTGATACCATGTCTCGGAAACCGCCCGGTATCAAGGACTTTGCCCCTACTAATCCGGACCAACCTCTGTAGTGGCTCCTTTCAAAAGGTGGATCTCCCAACGGATAATACTTCATACACATGAGGGTCCGATATTCCCAGCGGGAGTCGAATCTCGGTCATGTTTAAGGGTATTCAACCCCACATCCAGTTGAGCCGACCCACGTTGGTGTTCACACCATTTCTGAACCTAGTTTCTGTTTGCATGTTTTTGAGCCCATGGCTACCCTTTGGGTTCTGGTTCTTCCGGGGTCAAGAGCCTAGCCTCGAGTAACCTTGCCCAAACCCATCCTACTAGCACGTCTGTCATCCTCCCAGGCTGGAATTTATTACGAGGACCAGGAGCTCAATTACTCCCAGGCACCAAGGATAGAGGGGTGATACCAAATTTCGCCCCTAGCTCGTGATGTCATCTTCTAGTAAAGCACTGACCCCAAAGCTGATACACGTAGATCAGTCTTCAAGTTAGGCGCAAAAGATTCGTGACTCTGGAGAGATCAGTGAAGGCACCGGAAGACAGGAAGGGTTAAGGCAGGCTTCTCATGTTCAGATTGATCCAGGCCCATCCACAATCACTTCAGCTCCTCTGCTCTCGGTGGTGATAATTGCATGCCCACCCATTGAGGAGGGCGTTAATGAGATGGCCGTTGATAAGGGCTGTTAGGGCCCATGAGCAAAGGCAGACCTATGTAGGGACGAGTGTAAACGATTGCACATCCTCAATTTTTTTAAATTCAATTAGTATTATAATTTATATCCATTTTATATATAATTAACTATAAATTTGTCCCACTTATCATTTTTAAAAGTCATTCATTTAATTAAATTTCAAATAATTTTTTTTTCAAAAATCCATCATATAACATAAACAAAATACAATATCACCATGTTTTAAATCAATAAAAAATATTTTATAATTTTTTAAATCAAGAACAAAAATAAATAAGTTGACAACCTCACTTTAATATTTTTTCTTTTTCCTCCCCTCCTTCCCTAAACTTTCCCTCTCCCCTCTCAGGCTCTCTCCGTGGCACCAGGCCTTTGGGTCTTAGGTTCACCATTGCCCAGAGTATGCCTCTTTCCCACTCTTCTCAATTATTTTATGTTTATATCATCGCTTCTTGTCCTGGAATGTGGGAGGGATTAATAATCCCCAATTTTGCCATGCCACCAAGGGGTTAATCAAACACCATGTCCTAAATGTGATATGTTTGACATAGATTAAATGTAGTTCACAGTGACTATTAGGTTTTCTTAAAGGTCTGGAATATGATCGGGAATCTGTTATTTAGCTTTGAGATTCTTGGGTAGCCTATCGGCGGAGTGAAAATAAAGGAATATCGCGGTTATTGTGGTGTATAGTTATATTTAAAAGAAAAAAAAAATTCATCAATTTAATAAACTTAAAAAAACAAAATCATTAAGCAATTCATCAATTAAACATAAATATATTGTGACTTTAATATTAATTAACACATCACTTTTTCAAAAAATTGAAAATTAACTTAAAACAAAGAAAAAACTTGCACACAATTAAAATAAATTTACAAAATTTATTTTCTTTTTAATTAACCCTCATTAAAACATAAATTACCAATTCTTTATAAAAGGAAAGGAAATCGTATGTGAAAATACTTGCCAACAATGAAGTTATGGGAGTGAGCATTATTCGGTTAAAATAAAAAATTTTATATTTTGGGTGGTTTATTAGGTATTTGATTTAATTTTGAATAAAATCAAACTTTAATTTGATTTATTTGGATGGTTATCGATTTTAATAATTTTTATTTTGATTAAATCGAATTAACTGAATTAATTAAAAAGATTATATATATTTTTTAAATAATTTTTATTCATACAAATATTATTATTATATTATAATTAAAATTTAAAAGAAAAAATATTACAATTAATAAAAAATTCTAAAAGAAAAAATAAATCTAAAAATTAAAATTAATATAATGGAAAGTGTACAATTAATGAAATACTTTCAATTTTCACTTTTGTTAGCTCTAAATTTTCATTATTCTGTTCAATCTATCATTTTTTTACTCTTAAATTTGAGATTCTCACTCACGCCTTTCTTTTTCATTCTCTTATTTCACTCATTTTTCTTTCATCTTTACTACTTTCATGCTCTAATTTCACTCCAACACTACTCTCTTGTATAGCAATATGACGGATTTCAAAAGTAAAGACAACTATTTTGTTTTAAATATTTTTTTATTTTTAATTTTCATAGATTTCTCTGATATAGGTTATATATCAAAATTATAAATAAATTTTTTGAATTTTGCTTTCCTTCTCTCCATTCTCCAACACACTGTATTTCAATTTCAGTCTCCTTTAATAATGTGAGTAAAGGATAGAAAATTTAATTTTCTTTTTCATTTTTATTTGTTGTAATCGATTTCTTTCTTATGTTAATTTATTGTTATGTTGGAGTTAAAACTTTTACATAGATTATGTATATGTATATAATATTTATCAAAATTTGTTCTAACTTATTTTTTTATATAAATTTTAATAATTCAGTTAATTTAGATAAATAAATCAAAGTAACTATTTAATTTGATTAAATAAATTATTGATTTTTAATCTTTTTTATTATATTATAATTATAAAATTTATATAATCGAATTAAATGTTTATTTCAAATTATTTTGATTACGCTTTAATGGCATGTTGAACAAGATTTTCACTTTGTTATAAATAAATAAACAAATAAATGATATTAATAAAAAATGTCACGTGAGCAGTCACAAGGCTAGTCCACAATAGCCGGGAGGGGACCAAGGAAGAGAGCAAACCAGGAGGAAAAAAATAACAGAAATGGGAGAGTCGTTTGCATTTGCGTTTTCTTCATATTCCTCTCTTTTTCTCCCAAAACCCAGACTCCATTTTCGCTCTTCTCCACACTTCACTTCCCTAAGCTTCTTCTCCATTCACAATCACAGATCTCACACTCTTCGTCTCCACAAAAGTCGCTTCTCACCCTCTCCTAGGGTTGTCTCCAACTCTGAAGCAGCTCCCACCACCCTCGTAGTTGATTCTTCTGCAAAAGCTTCTGAGATCGAAGCTGATACAACCGGCGGTGGCATCGGTGACGGAAAAGAAGGCGGCGGTGGTGGTGGCGGCGGTGACGGAGGGGATTCCAGCGGGAGTAGCGGGGAAGGTGAGGGAGAATCAGGCGGTGATAGCAGTAAGCGGAAGATGGCTTTGTCAATGTCGCAGAAATTGACTCTCGGCTATGCTGCTCTTGTTGGTGGTATTTATTTTGTTGGTTTCTTCTTGTCCTTGACTTCTGTTTGTGATTGATGCTTTTGAGCTGTGGAATCCTTTGGTTCTGAAAGTTGAATAATTGGAGGGATTGGAAGTCTGTAATGAATGTAAATCAGAAAATTTAGGGTTTGTTTGACTGATCATCATAGCGTGACTCTGGGTGTGGGACAAATCGTTGAAGTACGGAGGAGAACAGAGCAGAGAGAAAAGGTGTTAATTAGGTGCCCCATGCTCGGCTATTTGATAGTCTAGTATTATGATCTGCTTCTTCTGTCTATTGTCTTATTTGCAATGTTATGTTGTAAGTATGTGTGGGTAATGTGGACATTGAGCTATGCTGCGTAGAATCTCACGATGAAGGATAATCAATCTCCTCAACAGTAGGGTACTAATTAGTATGCTTGAGGTGCTGGATAATCAATCTCCTCGCCTGGTATGCTTGAGGTGCCAATAAAACTAACAGTGGGAAGCAGAAATGCTAATGTGTGTGCATGTGTGCGTGTGCGTGTGTGTGCATGTGTGTGTGGCGCCAATAAAACTAACAGTGGGAAGCAGAAATGCTAGTGTGTGTGTGTGGAATCCTTTGGTTCTGAAAGTTGAATAATTGGAGGGATTGGAAGTCTGTAATGAATGTAAATCAGAAAAATTAGGGTTTGTTTGACTGATCATCATAGCGTGAAGTGTGTGTGTGTCTGTGTGTCTGTGTGTGTGGTGGCAATAAAACTAACAGTGGGAAGCAGAAATGCTAATGTGTGTGTGTGCGTGCGCGTGCGCGCGCGTGTGTGCGTGCGCGTGCTAATGTGTGTGTGGTGCCAAAAAAACTAACAGTGGGAAGCAGAAATGCTAATGCGTGCGTGCGTGCGTGCGTGTGCACGCGCGTGCGCGCGTGTGTATGATAGAGAGAGAGATAGAGAGAGAGAAATGGAGTTTCAAATAGATGTAATGGGACTGAGACTGAGACTGAGACTGGAAGTCTATGAGAAGTTTGAGATCATTATTTGCATTTTGTCATGATATTTTTTTGTTGTCTCCTATGAGGAGGGGAAAACTATGTGCCACCCAACCTAATCTCTAAGGGCAATTCTTAGGATATGCTTAATTTGAAAAAATTGAAATCTAGATTGAAACTTGCTTTTCCTTGCTGACTTGGTTTTTCTTAGTATTTGTCGGCTTGCCTGATTTTGGGAGTTGTGATGAAAAGTAGGCTATTATGATGATATGAGTTCTGGTTCAATTCCTCCTATCAAATGCCTCCCTAAGCTGTCAATTTTATCTTAGAAATCGCACAAATTTATATCCATACATGCTCCACCTTTCATCCTTCTCTAGGGGTAGAGGTGTCGTAAGTGGACATGGTTGATGTTCTTGGTCTTTTAGGGAACTTTGATGGGCTTGAGAGGCTTTCCAAAATAAAGGAACAATCCTATGGATATCTTCATCATTTTCTTCATATTGGTAGTAGTTGCCATGGTAATTGGAATAGTGAAATTCGCGATTCAAATTGTGTCATTCAATTCCATTCCTAGCCTAATCAATTTAGATCGATTATTTGAATCGCAAATGTCAATAAATTGTTGATGAGTCGCATGATTTGATTCAAATTGTACCGAATCATGTGAATCTCATGATTTGATTGAAGTTGTGGTCAAAGAAGAAGAAGCAGATGAGGGACGCCACTGCCGAAGAAGGAGAAGAAGATCAAGGACACTACCATATCCAAAGCAGGATGAAGAAAACAAAGGAGGAGATCAATCATGGTGCTAAAGTTATCGAAGAAGAAAGGACACCGTCAAAGAAGGAGATCAAGATGGAGTTGTCGATAAGGAGATCAAGATGGAGTTGTGGATGTTGTATTGTCATTGACAAAGAAGAAAAATCAAGGAGAGGAGACACATTGTTTCTTTTATTATTTTAAAGGAAAAAAAATGCTGGGTTTTTGTGGACAAGAGTGGTTCTTTTATTCTTTTATTATTTTAGTATTTTACTATCAACCAACAATGCAGCGTTTCTATTTTTCTTTTAATTTATTAATGTTACTATCTTTGATAACAAAACCATCCCATTGGTTGTAATGGACAGTTGTAGTATTTTAATTAATTAAATATCAGCATTTTAGTACTTTATTTTATGAAAGTTTATTTTAATATATTTAAACACATGTTCTGAAAGGTACCTATATACATAATATTGAATTCTTATGCTACACAATTCAGAAAATGATCTTTTCAATTCACAAAATGAACATTGATTTGATTACCATGGTAGCCGTTTGGGGCAGCCATTAGAGTATCAGTGGTGTTTAAGTTAATTTGGTTGGTTTTATTGATATTTTATCTACATTTTTCCCCTTCCAGTGAACAGGGTGACCTGCTAATTCAAAACATATGTAAGATTCTTCATAATGTGATGTAAAATGCCTCCACACAGTGACATCATATATGAATCATCATTCTTTGGTGTTAGAAGACAAGTACATTTTTCAGCAGTTTTAATCTTACCGGCTAGTTTGTGGACTTATATTTTTGTATATTTCATCTACTAATTAGCCTGGATGTTAATGCTTTTGACCTATGGTTTTCTTCTCTAAAGTTCATCATTGACATTGTTTTCTGGCAGTTGGTGGACTTATGGGCTATTTGAAAAGTGGCAGTGTGAAGTCATTACTTTCAGGTGGAATATCAGCTGGGCTGCTGTTCTGTGTCTATACTGAGCTTCCTACCAGACCAGTTTTTGCATCATCAATTGGTCTTGGTAAGAGAATCTTAAACTATTAATCAGCTTCTTACATTGTTTCCGCTACCTATAAACTGCAAACTATGCAAATGAATGGGATTAGCATGAGGAATTTGGTTCCCCTTTCAGTGCCTTCTCAACTGCATTGATGTACCATATTTATAATCTCATTGCTTGAAATAGCAAAGTACATGAAAAATGTCTCATCAAATGTGATTCCTGAGGGCACATGTCATTAGCTTCAAGTTTATTTGTTTTCCATCATTTTCATGTAGAATCCTTCTCTATTGTTCTCGGGATGCAGTTAATAAATGATTATTAGTTTCTTTAAAAGCTTTCCGTAGAGGTTTACTGCACGAGTATGGTCAAAATTTTCCACGTGTGTATCCGTATTGGTTATTATACTCTGTCCTGTGAGTGTTTTATGCTGTCAGCACAATTGGCCAAAATAGTATGGAATGTTGTATTGAAGCAATTCTTTACAGTGCAACTTCAGAGCTTGGTCCTACTACCTAGATGGGAGACAACTTTCAAAGTCTGTAGAATTTTTTGATCAGTCCTATTGCATATCTGAGCTCCTCTCCACAAATGTTCCATGATATAAATGAAAGACTGTTGCGTTATTCTGGCATACATCAAAGTGAAATCAACTTTACCTAATTTACTTGCATTTATTTTCAGGCATATCTGCTGCTCTTCTTGGAGTAATGGGTTCTCGCTTTAAAAGATCAGGGAAGGTATTTCCAGCTGGAGTTGTCTCCCTTGTGTCTCTTGTAATGACTGGTGGCTACCTGCATGGCATAATGCGAACTCTACACTGAAATCGATGTTGAGTAACCTCATGTGTAATGCAATTCCGTGAGTCTGACGTGTTTCTCTTGTTTGAAGTCTGCCTTTGCATTTGTGAACAAAGAATCTGGTTCTGGTGCTAAGACCTCTATATCATCTATGAGCTTTAGGTCTGGTTTATACTTGAATCATTGTACTAACTCCTGTTGCTAAACAAGTTTATTTTGAGCTAGCGTGGCCTGGGCTTGGGTTTCATACTGTTGATGGATCCTTGTTTTGGTGTCTAATATACCCTTGTTTCTGTGGTAAGATTTAGGTCTACGTTTTTCATGAGCTTCATTTTAATCTGCATTGATTTTTCAAGATTCCTCTCTATTCAGTTTCCTTGGTAGAGCATGCAAATTTGTTCATCATGTCCTGTCCCTCAGATATCGTGTAAATTCAAGTATCTTGTAGCTTGCGTTTCTCTTAAAGCAACACCCAGGCTCTGGACTAATTCTATATTTGGAGATTATTGAATTTTGACTAGTTTTCCATTGACATTCAGATTTGCCTTTAAATGAGTCTACTAATACGACCTTAAATTCTAACTATATATTTCGTATTAAAATATATTATGTATCTACCCCTAAAGAGATTATTTAGTGGTCATATCTCCTTCTCTAACTCCTTCATTTGGGGTTAAAATTTCATTGTAACCGGAAAAAAAAAAAAATATATATATATATATATATATATATATATATACACACACACACACCACGTACCTAAGCCAAATTTTCGGGGTTGATGTGCGATTTTCAATTGGTTGTTGCATATTCAAAATTGGGCCATTTTATAACTACATGCCCTACAATTAATTAAAGGTAGACATTCAACTAGGTAGGGATGAAGAACAACATTTTCCTTTTGTATTGATACGGGAGCTACAGCAACGACTTGGAAACATCGAGGTAGGAAAAGTGCAACCCTTTTGGCTTAACACAAGGTAGAACACAACAACATTTGCGACCTCAACTCTAAAAGTCATACAAATTAGTAGGCAGGTAAATCTGTCCTGTCTGCTACTAACAATAACACATTGTCACAATGGGAAGCTTTAGTCTGTCTATATAGCCCTGACGAGCAATAACATGCAGTCACACACCAACTCGACAAGGTTTGTTGGTCTGATAAACATCTTTCCATCGACAACATGTTATATTTGCACTAAAACTAGTACAACTTGGCCAAACATTGCTCGTGGAACCCAAATGTTAGGGATAGGATGTCCTCCACATTAAAGATCATGCAACCTTGGAAGCCGTGGGCTGGATTTCTTCATTGTTGAAGTAGCCTGTGCCAACTTCTGATGAAGCTTCAGCACCGTTGTTGGCATCTGTGTTGCCACTCACTTTTCCCCCTGGGGTCGAATATGGTGCCTTGCTGACCAACCTATAGGAAAAAGGGAACAGTTTGTATGTGAGGAAGAACAAGCAAAAAACTTGCCAGTCATGCACAAATAAATCAACTCTTCTTTTGTTTTTGTTTTTTTGTTCTTTTTTTGGGCGCCCGGGGGGGGGGGGGGGGGGGAGATGGGATTAGGGTGGAAAGAGAGGATACCTGTCACGCCTCTTTTCAAGGAACCGCTGAAGGGAATGTCTCCTTGCAATAGGCATTTCTGTACCAAAAGTGCATCAAAATCGGAAAAACAGAATTGAAACAAAAAAAAAAGACTACTAATTTGATGGATTTAGCAGATTACATCAGATTACATGCTGCATCAAAAAGGGCAGGTGGTATATACCGGCCTGTAGTTTGCAGAGGGCACGTGGCTGAATAGGATAGGGTGGGGAGAGTGGTGAAGCCAAAGCTGTAGCGGTGCTCTGAAGTGAAGGAGATCTTGAGAGAACTGGTGTAGCGCTTCCTGATCCAGGTGCAACTTTTTTCCCATCAGAAGGTTTAGCAGCAACAGCAGAGGCAGCAGCAATAAGCATAATTTCTCGGGCCTACCAACAAAATGAAGCCACACACTTGAACAGAATAGAATAGCTAAAAGCATAGCATGTTGTCATCTAGCATAGGAGTGGAACAGTGTGCTGAAAGTACACTTGGGCTATAACCTTTTCTGCAGGTATGCCATCAAAGACCGTAACACTGCCAGCATAAAAGATGGTGAGCTGAGCTGGAGGAGTAGCACTTTGGCCAGCTGTTGACATGGCTATGGGACTCCTGAAAACCAAAGATACAGCAGCACATAATGTTGCTACAGCGGATATGATGATTTCCAAGAGCGAGATTATTAGCCTATCTGAATAGGGGATGGGAATTTTCAATAGCAAAGACAGGAGACTCACCAGAGACTAAATCTCAAGTGATGGTTGGTCATAGTTCATGCAAAATTTGAGCAAAACAACACAGAATTTGAATTAAATGATACAAAGGAGGCAATTATGGCCCATAGCCAGTCGACTTGCCTGGCCCTAATAGACCAGGTGTAGGGTGTAAATCAAGTGGGAAGTGGCAGGTTTGGGATTTGAACTCAAAACCTGGAGCAGATGGTTTTAATGGTTCCCTTACCTCCTCGTTTCCATTATATGTGGACCGGGTTCCCCCATCTCTCTCTCTCTCTCTCTCTCTCTCTCTCTACAGCAAAACCTGGAGCAGATGGTTTTAATGGTTCCCCTACTGCCTCATTTCCATAATATGTGGACCGGGTTTCCCCCATCTCTCTCTCTCTCTCTCTCTCTCTCTCTCTCTCTCTCTCTCGCTCTCTCTAGCACTGAGATGGGATAAGAAGCTACAACCCAGATCAGGGCTACGTATGGAAGGGGAAGATTTCTCTTGATATTGCAGGTATTGAAAAGAGAGCAAACCATTCCATTCCCACCTCGCCGGCTCTTCCATCACTGATATTCCACACATCGAGTTTAGCACTTCAAAAGTTTTAGAACTAGAAATATTATAGATCCCATTGTCTTTAAATTTTAGGTACAGCACAAACATGATATCATTCACGAGTATATCTTCTCTGTGCCTCCTTTTTCATTTTTTATTGTGGGGTAGGGGTGGGGGTGAGGGGTGAGGGGATGATAGAATTAATGTACTTTCTTATTTTGTAGAAAATAAAAGAGACCAAGAGTTTCAATGTAGGATAGTCTAAGAGTCATAAAGTAAAAGAGTAAGAATCATACATTAACAAGAGTCTACTGGTATAGAGTTGAATAGTCATGAACTTAAAAAATAGTGTGTTTTATATAAAAAAAAAGAGAGAAAAAAAAGTGAATGAGGTATGAGAAATGAATCAATCTCTCTAAAAATTACAGAAAAATTCTGCTCTTCTCTATGTTTTTGCAACAAAATTGATATCAGGGCTTAAAGATCCAAGAGAGGTAATGCAATTTTTGAAGCACAAATCGCAAGTTCTTCTATTATCAATTTTAGTGCAGTCCAAATCCCTATTTTTATAGGGGAAAATTATGATTTCTGGTGTGTCAAAGTGAAGACTCTTCTTGAGTCATTACATGTGTGGGAGCTTGTGGAAAATAAAGTCGGAGAGCCAGAATCACCAACAACTTTGACTGCAGGTCAGAGGAAGGAGATAAGGGAGAAAAAGCATCTTGATGCAGCTGTTCTTTCTATGATTCAGAGAGGAGTTTCTGATACAATTTTTCCCAGAATCATGAGAGAATCATGAGAGTGACGAAGGCAAAGCAGGCATGGGATATTTTGCAAGAAGAATTTCAGGGAGATCTTCAAGTACGGTTGATAAAACTTCAATCTCTTATAAGAGAGTTTGAGAATATTAGAATGAAAGAAAATAAATCGGTGCAAGAGTTCTTTATTAGATTGATTGAACCGGTAAATCAAATGAAGACAAATGGTGAGGAGATTACTGATAAGAAGATAAATGAAATGGTGCTCATATGTTTGCTTGAAAATTTTGACTCCAAAGTCACTGTGATAGAAGAAACAAAAAATCTAGCGAATATGAGTATTCAGAAGTTGATGGGTTCACTAAAAACATTTGAGCAAAGATTGATTTATCGCAATGAAAAAGCTGCAGAATGTGCATTTCAATCTAAGCTTGTGCTTGGTTCAAAAAGTTAGGGAATGTCTAGTGAAGAAAAACAAAATGATTTGGTTAGAAGTAGTATATGGGGAAGAGGCCAAGGTAGAAGTTCAACGGGAAGAGGAAGAGAAAGAGGTGAATTTAGAGAAAGGGAGAGGAAGAATAATGAAGAAGATTCGTTTAAAAAATACTTTATTTGTGACAAACTAGTGCATCAAGCAAAAGACTACTATCACAAAGGAAAACCACAATGCTTCGATTGCAAAAGATTTGGTCACTTGAAGAAAGATTGCAGAGTAAATATTAATCAACTGGAAAAGATGATGGAAGAGTGTGATGTAGAAGATAATATGTTTTATGCTTGTCAAAGTGCAATAGAAAAAAGGGGTGATCATTTGTATGTTGATAATGCCTGTAATAATCGCATGACACCTGAGGGAAGTATTTTTTGTGAATTGGATACCAACTCCCATTCAAGAGTGAAAATCGGCAATGGAGAATGTATAAATGCAGAAGGGGTTGGGATAGTTGCTATTTAGACCAAACATGGAGTCAAGAAGATTCAAGAAGTTCTCTATGTACCCAATGCTGATGCTAATTTGCTGAGTCTTGGCCAGTTGTTTGAGCATGGTTATTCTCTTCATTTTGAGAATAACTATTGCACAATTTATGACAAAAATTCTTCTCAAAATATTCTAACCAAAGTGAAAATACAGAAGCGATGTTTTCCTCTCAATTTTAAATATCCAACAGAGAAGTTTATTAAGGCAAATTTGGAAGATGATGGCTGGTTGTGGCATTACACATTTGACCATTTGAATTTTCCAAACCTGAAGATGATGTAGCAAAAAGGCATGGTACGTGGTCTTCCAAATATTCATGATAAAATTGGAGTTTGTGAAGGGTGTGCATTTGGCAAGCAACATAGGTAATCATTTCCTAAAGGAGTGGCTTGGAGAGCAAAAGAAAAGCTTGGGCTTGTGCATATAGATGCGTGTGGATCGATAAATACACCTTCGCAAAATGAAAATCGGTATTTTATTTTGTTTATTGATGACTACAATAGGATAACTTGGGTTTATTTTATGAGAAATAAATTTGAGGTGTTCAATATTTTTAAAAAATTTTAAAATCTTGTATACTTTAAGAGAGTTTCAACAATTTTGTGAGGATGAAGGGGTTGAAAGGCAGTTGACAGTGACTTATTCACCACAGCAAAATGGGGTATCTGAGAGAAAGAATCAAACAGTAATGGAGATGGCTAAATCCATGTTATTTTGGAAAAATTTGCCTTAAAAGTTTTGGGATGAATTAGTTAATACAGTTGTGTATTTAATCAATCGGTGCTGTACAAGTACATTGAAGGAGAGGACACCATTTGAAGTTTGGAGTGGCAGAAAACCTTCAGTGTCACCTCAGGGTGTTTGGTAGTATATGTTTTGCTCAAATTCCTAAAGAAAAGAGGACAAAGCTTGATGAGACTAGTGAGAGATGTATTTTTTAGGGTAGAGTTTGACTTCCAAAGGCTATAGATTGTATAGTCTTAAAAAGAATTCTATGATCATAAGTAGAGATGTGGTATTTGATGAAGATAAGAAGTGGAAGCGGGAAGAAGAATCGCAGGAGATCGGGAATGAGCCAAAGATGATTTTGCTGCAAAAACCAACTGAGAATGAAGATGAAGAACATGCAATTGGTCCAGAAATATATACAAGTTCTCCTGGTTCAAGCTCTTCAACACCTAGCTCAACTCCAATCAAGATGAGGAGGTTGAGTGATGTTTATGCAACATGCAATTTGAGTATTGTTGAACCAAAAAGTTTTGAAGAAGCCATGAGAAAGAAAGAATGGAGGAGAGCAATGGAAGAGGAGATTGAAACTATTGAAAAGAACAAGACTTGGGAGTTGGTTGATAGACCAAAAGATAGAGAAGTAATTGGTGTGAAGTGGGTTTATAAAGTGAAACATAATGCAGTTAGCTCTGTTCAGAATAATAAAGCAAGATTGGTTGCCATGGGATATGCAAAACAAATGGGAGTGGATTTTTATGAAGTCTTTGCTTCAGTTGCAAGGCTTGATACCATCAGGATATTAATAGCATAAGCTGCTCAAAAGATGTTAAATCTGCATACCTGAATGGTGAGTTAAAAGATGAGGTTTATGTGAAGCAACCAGCTGGTTTTATAGCTAAAAATGCAAAGGGCAAAGTGCTTAAGTTGAAGAAAGCATTTTATGACTTAAAACAAGCTTCAAGGGTATGGTATAGTCAAATTGATAATTACTTCATCAATAATGAATTCAAGAAGAGCATGAGTGAACCAACTTTGTAGGTAAAGAAGCGAGGTATGAACATTCTTACTATTGCTTTGTATGTTGATGATTTGGTATTTACCGGCAATAATGAAAGAATGGTTGAAGAATTCAAAGAAGACATGATAAAGAGATATGAAATGAGTGATTTGGGACTATTGCATCATTTTCTTGGAATGGAGATTTATCAATGTGAAAATGAGCTGTTTGTTTGTCAAGAAAATTATGCAAAAAAAATTCTGGCAAAATTTGGGATGCAAGGTTGCAAACCAATTGATACCCCAATGATGTTGAATGAAAAATTGAAAAAAGATGATGGTGGAAGAAGTGTTGATGAAAGGATGTATAGGAGCTTAATTAGTAACTTGTTGTATCTCACAGCAACCAGGTCAGATATTATGTTTGTAGTAAGTTTGTTATCTCATTTTATGCATTGTCCCAACCATTTTCACTATGGAGCAGGAAAAAGGGTGTTAAGGTATGTGCAGGGAACCAAGGGCTATGGAATAAATATTGTAGGGGTGAAAAATTGGAGTTGCAGGGGTTTTGTGACAGTAATTGGGGAAGCTGTGTGGATGATAGGAAGAGCACATCAGGGTATGTTTTTATGATTGGTTCAAGAGCTATTTCATGGTGCTCAAAGAAACAGCAATCTATTACTCAGTCATCTGCAGAGGCTAAATATGTTTCAGCTGCAAAAGCAACTTCTCAAGCAATTTGGTTGAGAAAAATATTAGAGGATATGGAAGAGAAGCAAGATGCTGCAATTGATATTTATTGTGACAACAAATCAGCCATTGCATTAGCTAAAAATCCAGTGCAACATAGTAGGGCAAAGCACATTGCCATCAAGTACCATTTTATCAGAAATGCAGTAGAGGAAAATAAAGTCAGCTTGAAGAATTGCATGTCTGAAGAGCAAGTGACAGACATTTTTACGAAGGCTTTACCAAAGGATAAGTTTCATCTATTGAGGAAAAAGCTTGGTGTGGAGAAGTCATACAGAAAGATAGTTTGAGAGAAGAAAGCACATCAAGGGGAAGTGATAGAATTAATGTATTTTCTTATTTTGTAGAAAATAAAAGAGACCAAGAGTCTCAAGGTAGGATAGTCTAAGAGTCATAAAGTAAAAGATTAAGAGTCATATGTTAAAAAGAGTCTATTGGTGTGGAGTTGAAAAGTTGTGAGCTTAAAAAATAATGTGTTTGTAAAAAAAATAAATAAATAAAATAAAATAAATAAAATGAATAAGGTATGAGAAATGAATTACTCTCTTTGAAAAATTACAGAAAAATTCTGTTGCTCTATGTTTTGCAACAGGGGATAATGTTGAGAAACTTAGCCAGTGGCATTTAGGCATGCTTTATGTTCTGTTACAAACAGCAGACAACTTGTTCTTTGTATAAGTAATCTTAGTGATATTTCTTAGTACATACTATTTATGCATTTTTTTATAAGCACCCCAGGATAGATTTCAAAGGCCATGGGAGAAAGGCAAAGAGACAGTTGAGAGCCAGTCAGAGAACGAAATGGGGATGAGTGTAAATTTGAAGTTCTTTAATTAAGCAAATTGATCTTGCATACTTTCTACGAGTTGAATAGCATTTTGTCTTATTCAAATGTTTAAAAAGTCAAAATTGAGATTTAGCAGCACAAATTATTGAACAAGTTATTTTGAAGGACCTAAATAACATTTAAGCCACTGGAACAGTAAAATTCAAGTTTTTTCAATGAATGTGAAAGAATTGCAAAGATTGAATGTGAATTTCATTTTCATTAGATTCTACTTTAAATTCCCTATGTTAGACAGATAGACTCAGAAGCTATTGGTTCATTGCACCACTTCCATTCATTCACATCCAAACCAAGATAGCATAAAGAAAACTTGGGGG
This sequence comes from Dillenia suffruticosa, assembly GCA_033439265.1. Classification (NCBI taxonomy): domain Eukaryota; kingdom Viridiplantae; phylum Streptophyta; class Magnoliopsida; order Dilleniales; family Dilleniaceae; genus Dillenia; species Dillenia suffruticosa. The sequence goes on from JAVTVX010000029.1 coordinate 17,131,416, forward strand.
AATTTTCAAATTTTGAAAATATTTCTAATTTACAATCATTAATAAGTCGCTAAAAAACGTTTAGTTGAGCTCAACACATATTTATGATAAGGCAAATTTTTAAAACATGGTGGAAGTTTAAGGTCATACCATAGATGTCATCTATCTTGCAAAAACACTTCTACAGAGTAGCCAAGTCCATGTCAAGACTGTCAAGACACAACAGTCATATGACAACTTGAAAACAGTCAAACCATGCCTATATCTTCTAGTATTTTCTTTGAATCATGTCTGTCTTTTCTATTGTTCCTTTGAACAATCACTCAAGAACATTATGAATTGAAAAGGGAAAAGAATAAAATTGAAACTATAGATCCCTGCAATACTACATTCTTTCAATAAGTAAATGTCCCTTCACTGATTCCAAAGTAGAAATACTGCGTAAAATTCAAAATTGGTAGCTTCAGAGTACCTCTTATATATACATCCCATTATAGAGGCAATAAGCTATTGTCACACAAGTAGAGACATGCCACAAGTTTAAATTTGCAACATGCTAGGACTTGGGAGATAAAAAGGAACATGACTCAACCACGTAGAGAAACTCAATCCACCCATACATTTTGTTTGCATATAGAGCCTCGTTGGATATCTAAAAGCATCCCCTCTTATTTGATTAGCAGAATGAATGCATGTATAGGGCAAAATACATGGACGACTTGAACATACAGGTAAAAGGCCAACCAGGATCAGATATAGCTCGTTTTCCCTCCTTTCGGACCATAGTAAAATATTGGATCCAATCATTGAATTTTTTTTTCTTTAAATCTTTTTTAACGGTGGCTCCATCAGAAAATTAACAAGTTATAAGTTTCATATGGGATTCATACTCTAAAGAGTGGTCATCTAGGTGTATGAATCATGAACATCAAGAACATCTTTTCTTAAAAAGGGCATAAACAAGCCATTCATATTTTTCAGAATCCCAGACTAGACCAGATTTGCCTTGGGAAATACTCGGTTCGGATCTTCAAACATGATTTAACCATGTCACAAAAAGAAGTAAATCTTCAGTTGAGTTTAATTTAACACTAAAAGAACATTTAAAAAAAAGGAGGAAGAAGAAAACCTTAACGTTCCAAAAAGGGTTTGTGATTTTTCAGACACAATTGCCAGAAAATCCAATAAATTTAAAGTTAAGAGTAATTAGTTCCAAATAATTAACTTGATTCAGACACGAAGCACGAAGCTTGAAAAATTAGGGCAAGCAGCAACCCATGCACAATTCCAGCATATCCTCAAAAGCAGGAGTTCCAGTTTTAGCAATTTTCACCCATTCTTTTAAACACCTAGATTCAATAAAATTTACAGATCATATGCAATGACAGAAAAAGATAATACAAAAGATTAAATTTCATTCATAGCTACAGAAAGAAAAACAGAAATGCAGCATAATTATCACAACACCAAATGCAATAAAAACAAAAATTAAACCCCACAACAAAATTTTCTAATCTGGGTCATTAACCTTTGAGATCCTAGATTATAACCCCCCCCCCAAAAAAAAGAAAAAGAAAAGAAATTGTTGTCGTTGCACATACCTGGACTCAACTTCAGCTTCTGGAGAAAGTTGTTCCTTGTTAGGAGGCTTGACATCATCATTACCATCTTCAGATTTCTCACAGCAGTTTCCTTTCAACTCCAAACCATTCATCTCTCTCTCTCAAGCTCAAGAATTTTTTGTATGATTTCAGTTGGCTACACCCACTAGTTATTACTAAATGAGTTTTTTATGGTGTGGTCTGCCTGACCTCAACAAATGCATTTTGTTTTTCTTTTCATTTGGAAAAGCAGGCAAGAAGTTTCCGAAAGAGGGGGGGTTGGTTAGAATTTGATTGTTTATATTTAATTCCACATTTTTGTTTGTCTGTAATGTACGTCTTATATAATATATGTATATATATATATATATATATATATATTTTAACATTAAATCATTTTGTTTATGCGCACCTGACCAGGCATAAATTGGAATCAAACTGGGTTTGAGGTCCGGCACCCTTAACCGTCTACGGCCTTCTTATCTTCTAGCTTCGTGATCCACACGCGTGGCCCTCCCCGTGGGTTTTGCTTTTTTTTTTTTTGAGCTTTTCTCTTTGAATTAAATCACATGGAATTCGTTTCCTTTGGAGCGAAAGCAAGAGAGGACCAAAAGTCAATCGATACCGAAAAGGATTTTATAATTTTTAACCAAATACTCGGTTCAAACCTTATTAGAAGCGAAAAAAACTATTTTGAGAGATATCTCCCTCTATAAGAGGTTTGATAATCAGATTGATTTGAATTAATTGAAGCGAAACTCCATATATTAAGAGTTAAGAACCAAAAAAAAAAATTGAGAGAGAGAAGTGTCTTTCTTGTGAAGGAGGATTTTCATAAATATTATGAAAAATCGTATAATATCCAAGAAATATAGAATTTTTTTTTCCAAACTAATGAAGTCCAACTCCTTGGATGTCTGATTTTCATGAAATTGGCTTCAATATTATCCAATCACACGTATCCATGAACCTTAGAATTGGAGAAAAAAATAAATCGACGTTGAGGAAATCATCTTTGCCTGTAATCCTTAAAATTGGGGAAAAAATAAAATTGATATTGAGAAAATCCACTTCAAAGTCGATTTCCTTAATATCAATTTCAAAGGAATCTCTGATCGGTCTATAAAACTAAATTCTGACCGGTCAAAAATTGAAAATTTCTAAAGATTCTAACTGCCCTGAAGTATCATAGAAGTCAACTTGAAAGTCGACTTCTATGATATCGACTTTAGGGCTCTATAAATATAACCCAGCCGAGACATCATTTAAACTTGGACCTTCTTCTTCTCCACTTTTCTCTCTGCAGCAGAGAAACTTTCACCCTTTTCCATCTTTCCGACCACTATGTAACAATTTTCTGACATGTCATTTTAGTTTCCGGTCGGGCAATCAACAAAAGGTATTTTTTAATATATTATTATGTTTTCAAATTATATATTTCAGAAATTATAAATTCTAATTTTTTTGGCTCAATGGAAGCCATCTCCCAACTGTTCTAATTGTCCTCAATGCAAGTGAAATCTTTACAGTCAAGTATTTCTCCTCAAAATACTTTTCTTTCTCAAAACACAGATCGTGAATCTCACTTGAACTTGTGACTCAGTACAATAAGATTATGGTGTTATAGAGAATAAGGCTAATCCTTAGATTGTAACAAAGTTAAGCTCAGACTATTTCAATGTTATAGAGGTTGAGGTTAATCCTAGGATGTATAGAAGTGATTGCATAGAGAATATTATAAAGTAAGGCTAATCCTCAAACGTACAAAAATTGAAGCTCAGAGAATATCACACTCAAAGAAAAACTGAGGAGTTTGATGTGAAGTATATTTTTTAGTAGATAAGTATTCAATGAAGCTGTATTTAATTCGTAGTGTTCTTCTCAAGTATGCTTTGTTTTTCTTGATTGCTAGAATTATTACTTTGTTCTACATTGCTCCGACATTTAAAGCTCTTCTTCAATAATGCCGTTGAGTGGTAGGTGAATTTGAACGTTGAAAATTAAATATTCTTTACCTTCCTCAATTAAATACTTTGACGGACTCTCATTTAATGGTTTTACCTGTTATTATCTTTAAAGCATCTTATTGCAAATCCTGTCTTATGAAAATTTAAAGCATATTTTTGCTACAATGGGAAGGTTAGCTCGATAATCAAGAGATCTTTCAAAACAGTATAGTATGATAAGCTTTAATTTGAAATTAAAGAATTTGATTAGTTCATGTCATCAGTTTTGAAGCCGGTTAATAAATATTTTCAATGTCCACGTTATTTCTTTCTTAAAATGTCCCTATATAGATGGTTGATTGAGATTAGCTGTATTTTTGAATATGAAGTGTTTTGGTTAGCCATATATGAGATTCAGTAGACCATTGGAGTACTTCGTTTCATATAAGGTATGGTGGTTTATTGATTGAATCATCGATTGGCCGAAAGAGCATATATGGTTGGCCACTTGTGCTTAGCGGTTCACCATTTGAGTACTATCGACTGGCCACTCATATTTGACAGTTGACTGCTCGTGCATCCTAAGTTATTTACGGTTGGTTGTTTGTATTAAGCGGTTAACTGCTCGAGCATCCTAAGTCTATTGTGGTAGGCCGCTTGTGTTAAGCAGTTGACCGCTTGAGTGCGTAAAGCGCTCACGATAGACTGGGTTAAGTTTGCGGTAGGCTGTTGGAATCCTATTAGTAAACCGCATGTGTATTTGTGGTCAACTGCTTGGGCGCATTATACGCTAACAGTAGACCACATAGGTGCATGCAGTCGAGCACACATCGTGCTCGTCGTAGACCACGCATGTGCACGGTAAACCGTGTAAGTCAGAGTATTAAATTGTCTTCCAGTCAAATGATGGGAAATAGGTAATTATGTAAGATGGCAAATGGGTAATTATTTCTAGTATGAGAAAAAAAATGATATTTTGGCTATATATATATTGGAGAGCACATGGTGGTGAAGATGGCAAATGAATAAATATGTAGGGAAAGAGAGATGATTTAAAGTGAGAGAGAAGGTGATAGAGAATGAGAAAGAGAGAGAGAGAAGCTTTTAGACATTATTAGACATGGAGAGAGAAGTGTAAGGTGGTTTAAATAATGTTGAAAAGTCTTTGAAGAGTAGAGCGTGATTTTGTCTTGAGCGTGACATGTGGTGGAAAGAGAGAATGTTGTGAATAAAGGAAACAAAAGTATTTTGGTAGAGAAAGTGCACGCCTACAACTGGCCGCGCAATGTGCACAGTGGGCTGCACCTTGCTTGCATGGTAGTCAAGTAGGCGCGTGGTAGGGGGCGCCTTGCATCCGTGGTAGCTCACGTAGGCATGCGGTAGACTATGCAAATATGTGGTAGGTTGCGCCTTGATGCTTATGTGGTCGACCTAATGGAGTACTGGTTGGCCTAACAGGATTAGTTCTAGACCTTATTTACACTGTAATAATCATTTAAGTAAATGGAACATTTACTTAATATATTATATGTAAATAAAAAAATATCTTCTATTTGGATTTAATAAAAATAGTCTCAAAAGCTAATTTCTTGAGAATAAAAAATCACTCTCCCTTCAAAAAAACAAAATTCCGATTTTGATTTTTAGATAATTTTTGTTCGAAGGGTTAAGAGTTAGAAAATTCTAAAAAAATAGATTTTAACCTAATCAATACATGAGGGAATAAATACTGAAAATTTTTATTCACATTTTTTTTATATTTCAAAAACTCATATTTTTAGGTATTTAGATTCTGACAGAAAAGTCAAATCTAGATTTTCAATATTCTAATTTTTAAAGTACTTTATTTTTATCCGACTTCTTTATCTGAGTAGCACTATTATCCATTATCAATAATGAATCAATTCTTTTTATTATGGACTTATTATTTAATGATATAAATCATTAAATTTTGTGTCGACTAATTTTACGCATTTTATACATACGCATTAATATCTTTTTCTTCTTGTGAGTTGACTGCTTATTAGCTTCCAAATTTTTTTCCTTAATCATTCTAATCACGTTTATCTTCAAATTTTTTATTGAATCATACTAATCATATTTTATTTATATTATCAAAACCCATAAATATGCCAACAAAGGGGAACATATGGTTCCGAGCAATGGTGAGATGTGTGAAATTCCATATCTATCTAACGTGGGTGATAAAGAGAATGTGGTTGATGATTTTAATGACTATAATCGATTAGTATGACAAAATAACGAAACATCGATTCACAGGTTGGAATGATCTTCAAAATGAAGAAGGAGGTCTAGCATGCTATTAAATACTGGACAATATAGGAGCACAAATTCTTCAAAGTTCGTGAGAGTACGCAGACCACATGGTTCGTTCAATATTATTTCTATACTGAGAAATTGTAAGCAAAATAGAAAAAGAGTCATGGGTTCTTTGAAATTACTAAGATGAATCAGATACACACTTGACTCCAATATGATAGGTTGGTTGGTACAAAAGCATCTGAAGGAAAATGTTTTGTACAAGGTCTCTGATGTTGTTGAAGATGTCATAACTAACGGAGTCAATGTGCCATATAGGAAGGCATGGATAGAAAGGCAGAAAGCTATTAAGTTGGTATATGGCAACTAGGAGAGCTTATATACCATATTGCCACAGTTCATGGCCCGCCTTACAAGCCAGTAATCTAGGAACAATGGTCGATTGGAGGTTTTCCAATGAATTTGGCGAGTCTCAAAATGTTTTTCAATTAGTATTTTAGGCATTCAAACCTTATATTGATGGGTTCCAATACTGTAAACCTGTTATTACAATCGATAGCACTTTCTGGTACGACAAGTATAGAGAGAAAATTCTTATTGCTATGGGCTTTGATGCTGCCCGTCATATTCTGCCATTGGATTTTCATAGTAATCAATGAAGAGACTCTAGTGAACTGATCATGGTTCTTACAGTTATTGAGAGTTCACATTATCAGTGACCGGCAAGAGGAATGCATTATTTTGGATAAGACACCTGGAATTCTCCGAGCCATCAACAAAAGTGATCCCAATTTACAACCACCCTTTGTTTACTATCGAATTTATTTGCACAACTTAAAAGTCAAACTTAGCAAACAATTCCAAAATACACCCTTGACGAAGTTAATGCATAAGGTTGTTGTAGCTCACCAAATTTGAAATTTTGGTGCAATCATGAACAAGATTAAAGAATTGAGTGAGCATGCATTCCAATGGTTAATGAAATTCCATTTGACAAGTAAAGCATGTGTTATAATGGTGGGCGATGATGGAATAACATGACAATAAATAGAACGGAGAGTTTTAATAGGGTGCTGGAAGGAGGCAGAAAATTGCCGATCACTGCATGTGTCCATGCGACACTTTATCGAATGGTTGCATATTTCAATAAATATCGGAATGTGGCAGAAGAATATATTAAGCATGGGAAAAGATGGCCAATGATTGAAATGGACAGAATATTCCAAAACGAGATGAAGTCAAAATACCATCGCATTACTGCTTTTGATAGGTCAGTTGGGGAATATGAGGTAATCATCCGAGTTTATGGGGGTAGAGGTGGAAATGAGCACAAAGTTGTTTTGAATGAATATTCCTATACTTGTGGCAAATTTGAGATATTTAAACTCTCTTGCTCCCATATGTGGAAGGTCTGTGAAAGCATGGAGCATCAGGTCGTTAAACTTATTAACAACATCCACAGCTCACAGCAGATGATCTTTATGTATGCCTGCCAATTTCATCCGTTGGGACACAAGGATTATTGGCCCCCAATTCCGTTTTAGTTAGTGACAAAGGTTTCACATATGAACCATCAGTCTGGATGATCACAAAGCATGAGGATTAGGAATGAGATGGACAGACAAAGGACTCAACGTTGCAAGGCATGTAGTAAATGGGGTCATAATCGAAACAATTCCCGAATATGGAACGGTTAAGACAGAGGTCTCACTTAAACCAATAAGCAGCCTCATTTCCATGTAAAATGTATTGATCTGTAATGAATGATTTAATTTTTCTATCACTATATTAATGACATCAGACAAAATCGTTCTCCTGTTCTTTCAATCACAGTGTGTTACTCTTTCAATATTTCTATTCTTATTTGTTGCTCTTACTCCAATTTCATTCACCCTGAGTGTTTTTCCTTTAAGATGCTCATATAGTTCTACAGACGAAGGACTACCTCAGCATTTTAAATGAAGAAGGCACAACGCGAAAGATGTTGGATTGAGAGAAACTTCTATCACTATTGATCACTGCATTATTAATGACGAAGTAATGATTCATTTGTTGTTTTATGACTTTTGTCATCTTGTCAATGATGAATTGTTTTTTGTATTTTGTCATATTATTTTGTGAAATTTAGCCAGACTTATTATATTTTCATGCTCTGTCAAAACCATCCTATGAATGATAGTATGTTTTTTTATTATTATTATTATGCACTAGATTTTGATAAGACTGAACGATTTTATTGATTTAATAGATCCTGACAATGGCAATAGCTCATGATTATGATGACTTACAATCGAGTTCACGAGACCCGAGCGTGTTGCACCTTCACTCCACACATCGCTCTTAATGTTTACGGCAGGATAAGACCGATCCACCATTGGATATTCATCATGCTAATCATGGGTTTTGGTCTGCATGCCCATTGGACATATGTGTAGACGAGCTAGTTTCTATGGGATGTATCGGTGTAGTCACATTCAGCTTGACCACACTCTGATTACATCTCTGGTTGAGTGATGAAGACAAGAGATACATATGTTCCATCTTATTGTTGGTGAGACAACAATTACACTACAAGATGTCGAGATCTTGTGGGGCTTACCAGTTGATGGAGCTGCTATCGCTGGTATTGATGTATAGCAGAGTCTTGGTGAGTGGTAGGAGTTGTACCTGGCACTTATGGGCTTCATCCTTGATCTCGCCGACTTTGATGATGATCAACTTAAGGTGAGGTCCATTATGGCTACGCTTGATTCGCAGCTCCTACACCTTGACTCTGAGTGGGTAGTGGTATTATTTTATGTGTGAGACCATATCATGCAGTTGTTGGTTAACCTACTCAGAGACAAGTCAAAGTCGAAGATTAAACTCATGTATTTGGATTTACCCTGAGATATAGACGTAGCTGGTCGGTTTAGTTGGGCTAGTGCAGTTTTGGCTAACTGTATAGAGCTTTGTGTCGAGGGTCTATTGATTGAGTTCAAGTCCATTACAGGCCGTTGCTACCTTTACAAGTATCATATGTTTTAGACAAGTTTGTTTTCATGATTCTATATAAATTTTAACTCTAACTTTATTTTTCTCCTCTGTGCTAAGTTTCGGGTGTGGGAGAGGTTGCCCATATTCAAAGCAATCAGATGTCATATGATTGATCCCACGCCCATTGCACCAGACTTGCTAAGTGGCCTACAAGAATCACTATGAGTTACATTGAGATATAGTGATGTTTAAGTTCTATTTATGACTTCTACATTTACTTTCAAATGTTTTGAAACAGATGAAATGTTCAAAGTAATTTTGCTGACGTTGATCGTCATGTTCTTAGGAGTTATCAAGATCAGATAGACCACATGATAGAGAATGGGGTAAGTTAGCTAATTATGTGCATCAAGATCATCTCTTTTGTTCACTACAATATGTCGCATTTACTTTCTCATTTTTCATTTTCAGTTTATCTGAATATCATATTTAGATTTTGATTTAGCAGCGTAGCCACCTTACAAATGCCAAAGTAGCAACATTTGGCATGCATATGTTCCATTGATCTGTTTCGAGATCATAGAGTTACATCTTCTGGAGAAAGTTCTGAGACAATTTGGCATCTAGCAGGGTATACCGATCTATAAAGTTACTAGATCAAATTTGTATCGCATCGCTAGGAATAGGAGAGTGGGTCGAGATTCGGGAAGGATTCATGCATCATCATAAAGAGATGGGAGGATCGTTGGGATTATGTTATCGAGGGGCCACCGTTCCATGGTTATGTGACGATAATTCTGAAGTATATGTCCTGATATTGCTTTATCACATGTACATATGTGAGTAATCTAGTACATCATTACATAACCAGTTTCTACCCTACCACCGCACAGTTAGAGGTTAATGTAAGTCTAAACAACTTAACTAATATGGTCTTTTGTTTTTTGATTGATTAGCTAATCAACATTGTATCTATTACAAAGTTGATTAATCAGACACATCCACCGGATTTTGAGCGATGTGCTAGATGTTATAGCTATTAAGGTTAAAGATTTAGCATCGTGTGTACTTTTTGGTTTGGTAGAGATCTATCCTCAGCCTTTATAGTGGCGGACAATGCGGGTCATCCATCGACATCTGCCCAGATGGATGAGGATGATGCGATTAGATATCAATTGACTCCACATATCCGATGATGAATCCTTCTATGCTTGATTTCGATGTTAGTCTTAATGAATTTCACCCATTATTCCTCTATGTAGGAGTGTCTACCATCGGCACCATAGTTGATTATCTCAGACACTAGAGTCCTAGCCAGTTGTTTTCACCTTTGATGAGACTGCTGAGCCATCTCACAGACCTAATCCTAGTTTCACCAGACGCCAGCTCCATAAAAATGTTAGTCATCCTCTATGTGGCACTTAAACTTATTCGTATCAGTTGTAGATCTATATTTCTAAAACTTACTTTTACATAACTTTATATATATTTATGTTTTTCATTTGATCAACAAGTATATTTATATTTCTTCCCTTTATATATATTTTTCACTAACTCAACTTGTGACAATTAACTTATATTTTTCACAATTATCAGAGGATGTTATTAATTCTCAAGACAAATACTCCCAAATCATCTTAAAAATTATATTTACATTTAATTTATGATGGTGTTATCAAATCATTTAGTTTATAAAAATAAAACAATTTGAAATCATTTAAATAAAATAATTTATAAATTCATTTCAATTTATATTAATTCTATAAAATTATTTAATTTATGTTAATCTTATAAATTCCTTTAATTTATAACTTCATGTTAATTTCATCAAAATCATTTTATAAAATCATTTAAATTTATAAAACTTATTTAATTTGAATGATTTTAAATCATTTAATTAAATTGGTATAAATCATTTAATATATGTTAATTTTAAAAAATCAATTAATTAAAATTACTTTATTTTTAAAATTTAAATGATTTCTAGAAATTAAAATTAATCACAAACAATATTAATTAAGTCAATTTATAACAAATTTAAGAGTGAGAGAGTGAAAAGAAGAGGAGGGGAGGGATAAAGAAATAAAAAGGAATAATTATTATTATTAAGTTATATTTTAGTAAAATTATAATTACTTTAAGTTTTATAAAATTATGAAAATTATTATGAAAATTTATTTTGGTAAAATTATAGTATTGAATTTATTTTACTAAAATTACATTTTATTAAAATATAAAATTCTAGTGATTAAGTCGACTTTTCCCCGGTTTAAAGTCGACTTTGTTAAAGTAGATTTTGACTTTAGAAATGTCGACTTCAATTTTTTTTTTTTTTTTTTTTGTTGATGGGCAGCGAAAAAGGGGAAACTTTGAAACTGATTTCATGGAAATCGACTTCAAAGTCGACATTTCTTGGATGTCGACTTCACTAGTTGGGAAGGGAAAAAAATCTCATTTTCAGATTTAGTGTAATTTTCACAATATTTAAGGAAATAACCCATGTTTGACATTTATGAAACTATGCATTAGTGACAAAATTAACGGTGATTACAAAGGAAAAAATTCATTTATGGATTTAAAATTAAAATTAATTTTTATTTGAAATTTCTTATAAATTATTTTTAATTTTTAGAGTTTGATAAATAAAGTAAACGCGAAATTCGTGTGATACAACACGCTAATTTGATACTATTTTCTTTATTGACTTTTAAAACCATTATTTTGAAATATGAGTTTAAAATCTCATTTCTTTTTTTCATTTTACTTTCTTTCTTTACCTTTGCCTAAATAAAAAGTCAAGTTGACATATGATTCCGACATTTCAACTGTGAATTCAATTATAAAACTATTCAATATACAGAAATCTTAACGTATTTCATATTCAAGTTAATAATAAAATCTAAGAAATAAGATATTTCATATTCACCGTCTCTCTTGCTCTCCTCTCTCTCTCTTTCTCTCTCTCTCTCTCTCTTTTTCTCCTTCTCTTCTCCTTCTTTCTCCTTCTCTCTACCCTCTATCTTCATCCTATTCTTCTTCTCTTCTTTAATCTTCTGCAGAATTTACAGAAGACTTTGTAGAAGCATTATCTCCTGCACTCATTGTCACAAGTAAGGAAACTACAGTTACTAAGTTACATTAAAATCTCTGAAGTTAAGGCTCTAGCTAAGGTTTTTAACAAAATTGGCATAGAGTTTTAGCTTCAATATAGAAAAGGATCACTTGAAAGAGGGCTACATTGGCTTGATAAGGTCATGAATAAGAGTCGTCCAAAGAAAACGAAAATAGATACCTAGTGTCAGAGTGAAAACTGTTCAAAAGGGAAAATAGTTACTTGGTGTTAGAGTGTGAGTCATCCAAATAGGAAAAGTACTATCCAGTACTCTAAAAAAAATCTAGAGTGAGAGCCATCCATGAATGTCCGACATCTCAAGGGGTGTCTAATATTACAAATCTCACGTTAGATTTCAAAGAAATCAAAAAATAATATTTAAATTTAATAAATTATCTCATCTAATAAATCGATTTTTTGGTTTGAGTTGAGTTTAACTTCATCACTTTTTGAGTCTATAACACATGCTTTACTCGAGAATCCATCATAGATAATCTCGCCTCAAGCCAACCCGTCTTGGGCAATCTGGTTTTGGACCATTTCGACTCAAATCATCCTATCTTTTTTTTTTGGTGAGACAAATCAATCTTGGGCAGGAGCAAAGTCGCAATGTTTTCTTGGGGGCCGATACAAAATAAAATATTAATATTTGTAATGAAAAATATTACATTTATTAACAAATCAAAAAAAAAAATTATTTATTCATGACATTTAAATATATAAAAAGATAATAGTTTCTGAGTTTATATTCATCGTATTTAAAAGTAAAACATTGAAATGATAACTGTAAAACTCCATGGTTATCGTACTATGATAGGAAAGAACAACTAGGGGAGTGGGTGCGGCAGAGCATGCCACGTCGGACAGAAACAGTGGCAAACTGTTTTCTTTTTTGTTTTCTTTTTCTTTTTTTGGGAGTTTCTTTTTCCCTTTTTTTTTATCTATTTACCCTTTTTTTCTCCTCTTTTTTCACCCATCACTTTTTTCTTTTACTTTTTTTTGGATTTATTTTTCTTCTTTTTTTTTACTTCATTTTTTAACTCATTTTTTTATTTAACTATTACTTACTATTTTTTTTATACTTTTTTTTAGAAGGGGTGCAGGAGGGTATGCCATATCTAATGGGAACAGTTAGCTACTGTTACTTTTTTTTTTCCTTTTTTGTGGTTTCTTCTTCTTTTTTTTTTTTTTTCAATTTTTTACCATTTCCCTCTTCCCACTTGTTTTTTCAATTTTTTTTACCATTTACCTTTTTTTTACTTCTTTTTTCATCCATTTACTCTTTTTTTACTTCTTTTTTTTTTACCCTTGACTCTTTCTTTGTTTTTTTTTTTTTTTACTTTTTTTGGGTTTTTTCTTTTTTTTTTCACCCTTCACACTTCCTTGTTTTTTTTTTAACTTTTTTTGGCTTTTTTCTTTTTTTTTTTCACTTCTTTTTTCACCCTTCACCCTTCACCCTTCACCCATTTTTTCTCCCTTTTATTGGATTTCACTGTTACCAATTTTCTACTGTTTCTTTTTTTTTTTTATACTTCCTTTTTTTGTTTCTTCTTTTTTTTTTTCACTTTTTTTTCACCATTCACTCTATATATATATATATATATATATATATTATATCTGACCATATATAAAGAAACAAGTGGAAGGCAGGGGTGTAGGAGGAGTTGCCACCTTGAATGGGAACAGATTGTAGGTGTTTTTTTTTTCCTTTAGGGGTTTCTTCTTCCTCTTTTTTACTTTTTTTTACCCTTCATCCTTCCTTTTTTGTTTTACTTTTTTTTGAGTTTCTTTTTCTTCTTTTTTTTTTTATTTCTTTTTCTTCACCTTTCTTTTTTTTCATTCTTTTTTTTTTCATTTTTACCGGTTTGCTTCTATTTTTTTTTTACTTTTTTTTAAATTTTTTTCACCCTTCACCCTTTTTCCTTATTAATGTATCTCTTCTCATCTCTTTTATTAATCTATTTTTCTTCTCTCTCCGTTTTTTTTACTTCATTTTTTATAAGTTTCACTGTTTTCGTTTGTTTTTTACATATATTATATATATAAAAAGTTAAAAGATTTCTTCCATATTCAGTCACATGTTCTTCTTGGAATATGACACGCAGCGAATTTAGAAAAAAATAGAGGAGAGTTAAAAGATATTTTTTTATCACCTTCACACTCAAATGACTCGATAATGATACAATTTTTTTTTCTTATTTCTTATTTTAATTTTAATCTTTCTTAACTTTATATAAAAAAACAAGTGGGAAGAGGGAAGTGTGATTGTCACCTAAGATGAGATCAGTTTGATAATATTCTTTTTTTTTCCTTTTTTTTTTGGGATTTCTTTTTCATTTCTTTTTTACTTTTTTTCACCATTCATTCTTCTTTTTTTTTTTTGCTTCCCTTTTTTTTTTCATCATTCACTCTTCCTCTCTTTTTTTTTCTACTTTTTTTTGGTTTCTTCTTCTTATTTTTCTTATTTTTTCTTTTTTTTTCATTCTTCGCCTTTCTTTTTTTTCACTCTGTTTTTTTTATTCCACTGTTATCGATTTGTTACTATTCTTTTTTTTTACTTCCTTTCTTTTGTTTTTTCTTTTTTTTCACCCTTTACCCTTCTTTTTTTTTGCTTCTTGTTTTTTTTATTTCTTTTTTTCCCACCCTTCACCTTCTTTTTTTTTTTTAACTTTTTTTGGGTTTCTTTTTCATCTTTTTTTTTATTTTACTTCTTTTTTTTCTACCCTTCACCTTTCTTTATTTTTTTTAGTTCTATGGTGTGCTACTATTCCTTTTTTTTTATTTCTTTTTTTTTAATTTCTTCTTTTTCTTTTTTACCTTTTTTTTACTGGTCACCCTTTTTGACTTATTAATCTATCTATTCTCCTCCTTTTGCTTGTTTTTTTCACTTCTATTTTTTGTACATTTCACTATTTTCATAACTCTTTTTGGAAGTTCCTCCTCATCTTGATGCCACTTGATACAATTTGGTTTTTTTCAGTCATTTTCCTTTTTTTTGGACTATTTTTTATTGCTAATTTACTAAAATATTTTTCGATAAAAAAATTGTGTGAATGTACAGTTACATACTATTGAATGTTTTTTAAGAAAAATAAGTGGGGAGGGAGAGGTGGGAGGAATTGTCACCTTGGATGAGAATAGCTTGCTACTGTTCTTTTTTTTTTTCCCCTTTTTTCTCGAGTTTCTTCTTTTTTTTTTTTTTACTTATTTTTTGTTTTTTTTTACTTATTTTTTGTTTTTTTTTTTACTTTTTTTGGGTTTTTTCTTCTTCTCTTCTTCTTCTTTTTTTTTTTTTAATTTTTTTCCATCTTTTATTTTTCTTTTTTTTACTTTTCACCCTTCAAACGTTCAACTATAAAAATATTTATAAGACAAAAAAATCGTTGAACAAACTTGCTTCAAAAATAATATCCAAAACTTAAGCAAATTTTGTTTTCAATTTTGACTTTAAAAGAAGAAAATAGAAGAGATAGGAAGCGACGGCGCAAAGAAAGAAAATAAAAGGAAGCATATGGATGATTAAGGTTTTTTTTTTAATTGTAATAGTTAAAAAATATTTAAAGAGTAAGTTAAATATTAAAAATAATGAAGGTAAAAGAAGAAGGGAAAATAAAAAGTCAAAGAGTTAAAGTAATCAATGAGAGGCCAAAATTAGATTATGTTGGCAAATAACCAATAAAATATTATTAGTAGGACCCAAGCCAAACAATAAAAAAAAACTAAATAAATAATTTTTTTTCAGGGTACAATGCCCTTGTAGGCCCTTGTAATGAACCAACTAAAGAAAAAGAGAAAGAGAGAGTGAGATCAAGAGAAGGAGAGAGATTATGTGGAGAAAATAGAGAGAGAATACAAGAGAGAGATTTCAATAGTATTTCAATATATCCATTATATGTTATAAAAACTACTATTTATATTAATTCTATTACTAACCAAACTTGTTAACTACTAATCAATTTAACAATTACAATTAACCACTAACTATTCCTATTGACTATGATTAACTACTAACTCTATGGTTAGTAGTTGTTACAATATTTCCCCTCTTGAATACATCCTTGTCCTCAAAGATAGAAAATCAAGAATTGAGATTTTGAATCAATAAATTTTGAACAAAAGTTTGTATTTGTGTTGAGAGATAAAGTGATAGAGACGAACAATACTTGTAATTTGAGTTACAATAAGAATAGTTGGAGAAAAATAGAGATGAACAAGCTTAAAAGATATTTTTCTTGAACTTCTTCTTGGTGAAAAATTTTGTCCGATGAATACCGAAAATTCAACCTTTGAAGGAATTGGCAAGAACCCACCATTAACAACTTCTTTCTTGGACATGCAAGACTCTTCTTTCATGATCATGCAAGACCCTTCTTTCTTGATCATGCAAGAGACCCTTCTTTCTTGATCATGCAATATCCTTCTTTCTTAAACATTTAAAATTTTTCTACTCTCAACATTTCTTTGGTAGGAGTAGATAAAATGAGCGGTTTAGAAAGTGATTCAATACCGTGCTTTTTCATGGATTTTGGCATTGCTTCTTCTACCATTTGATCTGTTTTGTTACTTTCCAATTTTTTTTTTCATTTTTTTGCTCTTTTTCCACCAAAGTTTGGATATGTTTATCGATACCAAACATTTTCATTATAATGTTGAATTTGTCATCAATGCGTGCCATAATAGCGTCAATTCTTTTACTCCAATCATCTTCCGCCATGGATTATACCAAAAATCGTATGCTCTGATACCAATTTATAACAATTCTCTCTAAATAGGGAAAATATATAGAGAGAGATAGAAAGAGAGAGAGAAAGAAAGAGAATTAAGAGATAGAAAGAGAAAGACTATAGAGAAAGAGAGAGGGAGAATATAAGAGAGAAAGAGAGATTACATTTACTTTTCATCAAATTCCATACTAATACATATTTTGACATTACTATTTATACTATTCTTACTAACTATTTAACTATTCAATTATTTTTATTAACTACTAACTAATATATTAAGTATTAATTATGATTAACCACTAACCCTAATTGTTACAATCCCTTGCTATCGTTCATGACCTCAAGTAATCCCACCTGAGGCTATACTGCCTTAGATTACATGCGAAGGGAGACCACAACACCGCAGACGCCAAGTAGAAAACTTTGCGAATTTGCCCCTCACGGTTCAGAAAAAGAAGTTGAATGCCAGAAACAATCATGTTATTTTGCCAGTGGGTACGTGGGAATGAAAATTTGCGGAAGAGAGAGGAGAGCAGAAATTCTGGCAAATTAATCAAATGCGTGTTGGTCATCAATTTTTTACTTTTGAATAAGATTCATCTTTTGCTGATATAAAATCAGTGAAAATATTATCTTTCTTTTTTTTTTTCTTATTATAAAGAGTAGATCGCAGAGGTTCAAACTTAAAACCAACGTTAATGAATAGTTCTAATAATATTAATTCTTTTGTTTTATTATACTTTCCTTCCAAATCCACAAAAACTATTTGAGAGTCCATTTATGATTTCCAAATCACTTTTTTTCATGTAAGGCCATGTTTAGTAAGAGAGGGAAGCGGCCTTAAAATGTCTCGCTTTTAAAGGTGATTAGTATTTACACTTATTCTTTTAATATTTCATCGGTGATATATAATATAAAAGTGAAAAAGTAATAAATCTTTACTCTTCCTTTTAGACGTTGAATTCACCTCTTTTTGTCTTTTAGAGAAACAATTTAAAGCTACACCAATAATTTAATTTTGTTTTGAGAGAATAACTTAATATGCTTAGAGAGAGAATGTATTTTTGTTAGCGAAAAAACTCAAAACAAATGTATATTTAGAAATAGAAAATGTAAATTGGATCGATATTTTAGAGCAAAAGTTAAAAAATTAATTATTTAGAAAGAAAAAATTTTAAAGAATTATGTTTAGTTTTAGAGAGAGAAATTAAATTTTACCTTTTTAGAGAGAAAACTTAAATTTATTTAAAGAAAGAAAATATAAATTAAATTGATTTTTTAGATAAAGAACATTAATATGATTGGTTTAGCTAAACAAAAATTAAATTTTATTTATTTTTCAGGAGGGAATCAATGTGTCTGCGTTGAGAAAATGTTAAATTATTGATCTTTTTAGATAGATGACTAGAGAGAGAAAATATAAATTAATAAACTTTTTAGAGAAAGAAAATTAATATTTTTAGTTTTAGAGAGAAAAAATTAATTTTTATTTTTTGTAGTAAAAGAAAATTTAAAATCAATGCATTTTGAGGGAAATTTTAACTTAAATTAGTAATTTTAGCAAAAGAAAATTAATATTTGTTTTAAAGAGAAAAAACCTAAATTTGATTTTTTAGAGATACAAAATTTAAAATCAAGATGTTTAAAAAGAGAAAATATGAATTAAATTGATTTTTAAGAGAAAAATTGATGTGGCAGTTTTAAGAGAGAAAAAATAAGTTTCATTTTTTTAGAGGGAAATGAGAAAAAAATATGAATTAAACTGATTTCATTATTTAATATTTCATCTGTAATCTTTAACTCATACCAAGGAAGGGAAAATATTAGCGGAGTAATATTTACCCATTAAAATATTACTCTTATAATTTTTTCTCTTCAAAAATTTTCTCCTCTTCCAAACATGAAGTAAATATTTAAATTTATTTTCCCATTCTTGCCATTGGTAACAAGCCATCAACCCAAAGAAGAAAACAATTAAAAAAAAAAACACTAAATTGGATCGTGAAAAAGATTTGCCGGAAGAACTCTATCCGACCATGGTTATCCACGACATAAACATCAAAAATTTTATTTACGGTTGTCATATTAGATGTTTGTGCTCTTCTCAAAATAATAATAATAATAAGAGGAGGAAGAAGAAGAAGAAAAAGACTAAACTCTTGTTGAGACCGTAGAGCAATCTTTCTATACATGAAATAATTTGAGTCGAGTAAGACAAGTTTGCATTTGACCCATTCTAAACTCTTCGAACCCTTGTTCAAGCTTAGTTTAACAACTCGAGTTTCAAGTAAAAACTCAAAAGAGATTAAATCTTGACCTGTTAATTAAATAAAACTAAAAGATGTGTGGGAATTATAAATTATTGATAAATGAATATATTGATATGCGAATATATTTATATGCATTGCAATGACTTCCATGTAAGTAAATCACTTCTATTTTAGCACCCAAACTTATTTTGGTTCTATTTTTCCTCATGCCATGAATCTTCTAATTGCGTCTAATGCTCCCCAAGTGAACTGATTTGGGACGAAAATACCAACTCCTCCATCGTGCAAACTCACGTGGAAATTCGAAAGGAAAAAAGAAACATACAGGTGATACAAGCTTTATCATACAGTATCTAGCGAGAAGGAAAAAAAATCAAGTACTTCATTTCACAATACAGAAAGAAGCTCGCACACGTCACTGAAGGACAAAAGACCAGACCCGAAAAGGAAAAAAATAAAACAGGAACTCGATATAAGAGGAAGAGAAATACCACAACAAGGAGGACGTTAATGCATATGGTCGACCAAAACTTCACAAACCTCAGAATTGCAGTGGAGAGAAATGGAGGACGGTCAAAAGAAAATCATTGTCTGCATATTTACTGCCCCAACTGAAATATGTATATATATAATAGAACTTGGCAAAGAGATAAAATTGGGAACATATGATCATACATGATGGCTGGGCGACCGACCAATAAGTCTGCACTGTTTTGGAAGCAGCGAACAGATTACTTGCCCATTGACAGGTAGTAGTTCACCATCAATACCACAGCCACCGTGAGTGTGCTTCCCTGGTTTAATCTTCACAGATTTAACCTGCATTAAGAGGGAAAAAAAAGGTCTGTTCAATGATGTAAACAAGGCAGTGCAAGAATGACCACATATTTGTAGCTCAAAATGAAGCAAGTTAAACTGATTATAGATGTCCTACATGGAAAAACAAAAATAGTTGTACCTTCACATACTCAACATATGGCAGTGATATATGCTGCCCAAACTGCAGAGACACGAAAAACCTTAAAAGCCTCAGCCTTCCACTCCCATGTACCAAAAGTAAATCCAAGGTCTCATCATCATGCTCAGCTTTTGGTGCCACCACTTGAGAACTAAGGCTCTGAACAGTCTTGCATGAATGGTTGCAAACCAGGACACCTAGAAATTGCCCTTTTGTAGTTATCCAATTTTCTTCAAATCTAGGTACAAGTTCTTTCTTTGCTTCCACATCTTCTGGTGGCCCTGGCAGTTCAATAGGATTTTCTACATCCCAATTATGAGGCTCCGTGTCCCACTTTGGTTCTGAATCCCATATAGGACCTGGATCAGACAATGTTGATGAAATGTCCTCTTTGTCATTGGCTGCTGTATTACCCCAAGAACATCTGGTGGGGTCATTTACGGCTGTTGATCCCGCCCAGCCTTTTTCTGTCCTTGACTTCGACCGGGTCCTAGGCCAGTTAGGAGTCACCGATAGCTGTACCTGAGGATGAATAACTTCAGGTTCTGAATTGACATTGGTCCTCCCAGACGATAGTCGTTTTGCCTTTGGATCAATGCCCCGCACATACTCAGATGGCTCAGTGCTAGCATGCATGCTGCTGCAGGTTGTATCCAGGTCTACCCCAGACATCCTAGTAGGAGACATTATCGAGTCAATACTTGATAAACTAGAGGCTCTAGGAATGCCCTCTGCTCTTGATCTCCTCATGATGTCTGTGTACAGGTCTGACATGTCAACAACTTCATGGTCATATAAGGGTTTTCCTTCAAGATCAGGGGCCTCCTTTGATGCCGGAAGATATTCCAATTCATAGCTATACTTCGGCAAGCAAAAAAATTTAAGGACCCCAGCAACAAAATAACGCAAAGGCCCAAATCGCTTCTGATACTTTTCTGAAAGTTCCAACACTGCGAGGAGGAGGAGATGTAAGTTCTTGCCAAATATTTCCATTCTAATATCTTTATCAAATTGTCAAGTATTTTATGTAAAGACAAAACATGCTATACGTTGACTGACTATGCTATGGTCACTTTTGAGGTTAAAGAAACATGCCGGCGATGAATGCTCATCACAAGCAACTATTACATTTTAAAAGTTGTCCTTTTATTGAACTCATTTCATTTTCAAGGGATAAGGAGTAGATGCAATATAATTTTGCTGTATACTGAGATATGGTACTATAACTTCACAGCCAGATTCTAGATGCAGATGAGTCCTCAACCATGAAGCAGGTGCTATGAAAAAATGTCAACATTGATATATGAGTACAATGTCATCAAGTTTGAACCAGAGCAAACATTAGGAGAAGGAAACCCAAACCGCTTACAACGTAGAATAGTTACTGAAAGATTGGCTTAAAAATAGCATCACACGGTCATTATAATGATTAAAAATAAATAAATAAATAACTAAGTCCTCTAGTTTAGTAGACATAGATAGGTTTCGAAGAAATATGTTACTTTTAATCTATTTCAAGCAAAAAGAGAACAATGAATACGGAGTAGAGGCATGTCACGAAAATGTCAAACAAGTCTAGAAGAAATTGATCGAAAAGTATCATACTTACCATCACTAACAAAACCAAAGTACGAGACTGTCATTCCAAAATGAATGACACCAGTCTGAATCCACTCAACAGCAAACACATCAGTAGCTGTAAGACCCCCCTAAACCAACAAAAGAATTTGCTACTGAGTTAAACAAATACAATATGAAACAGCTAAAGATAGAAAAGCAGAATACAACAGGTAAAGGAAGTATGTGACACATATTTGAACAAAATATACACTCGAACAGACCAACAAAGTATGACTACAAGGGAAAATAAAATAATGTCTGCTAAAAGGAAAAACTCTGTTGAGCCAAACCATGCAAAGGTTCCTCCCCTAGTTTGAGAATGGATCACAACAACTATGCTAACGCCAAACCATCAACAACCCTGATTTCATTCAGCTCAATAAAAGAAATATAATTTTCAACAGTCGACATATTCTCTTGTAAGAAAAACATAGGTAACCAAACACCCAAAAACAGAAAAAGGCTGTAGAGCAAAATTTAGAGAACATTAGCATCAAATTATGAAAGAAAAAGATATGATGTTATTGCATCAACTAGTCTTTAAATTGACCTATCGAGTTGTACTTACAAAAAATGAACGGAGATTACAGCTAATAATTTTCGCGTTATTGTTTTGACTATAATCTGCAACTGTAAATATGTTAATAATTACAAAATAAATATTAAAGAAATAACTGAAACAACATTAATGAGTTTCATCAAAACCATGATTTCCATTGAAGAAAAATTTTTTTATAAAAAAATAAAAATGTATTGACTCATCATGTGTTTAAAATGTATTCAGTTTTACATTTAACATGGGTTACAACTTGATTTAGATGAAAATGAATTTAGCATCCTTCCACATGGAAATAAATAATGTTGCAAAATTTAGAGAAAATAGCAAAATGGATTAACACTAGCACCTGAGAAAGCAAAATAGCTACCTTTACAATTGCCATAGCAGCAGATATTGGATCTCTAACTCCCAGGACAGTCCACACAAGCGAGTTATCAGAACCAGCAGGTATAATTCCAATTGGAACTGAAATTGCTTCTTTCTGGTTGTCTCTACTAAGTAGGCCATTAAGGACCTGTAAAATCATCGATGATGTAAAGCGCACCACTCATGAAAGCATACACTCCACAATATAATAGTAAGACACATCACAAATAAGAAAGATGGTCAACCTTTTGGCTGCAAACTAAATGCGCAGAAACTTTAATGTTACAGAAATTTCAAACAACAATAACATCAGAATGCAACAAGGACTCATACCGTCGTGGGTTAATAACATCTTAGAGAACCCCTTTTCCTTATAAGTCATGTCACTTTACAAACATCAAGTTTGGGCAAAGCAACACACATGACAAAGATAGATACAACGAGTTGTTTTATCCACTATTATCCACTAAATTTGACACCAATAATTGTAGAGAAGGGAAAGCATGTCTTCCTTTTTTATCACATATGTATGAAAAAAAATGTTAATTTTATCTAATTCATCTACAAACATAATTGTTTCAACAACACGAAGAAGCAAAAACAATAAGAATAGTAATAACAATAATATTAGCAGCAGCAGCAGTAGTAGTTTCATATCTCACTTACATAATTACACAGGAAATTTCTTACCAACAAAATTATACAGGAAGATATTAAGACTTTAATTAAGCATATAATTTGGAAAGATGCACCACATTCTTAAAATAGAAATGCAATACCATGCATTTTGTTTGGATATGCAACCAAATTCACTGCAAAGTATAAGGGACCTGACTCGCAAAGCATTGACACAAGCAAAGGAGACATACATGACATGATATATGTAATCAATATGAAAAAATTTCAAAACAATATGACATGACCCAAGCATAACATTGTTTTTTGGTATAGTCCATATAATTTAGATAATTTTTCCTTAATAAATATTGAAAAAAGTAAATTATTGATATGGTTCAAATATGACTATTATTATAATTTTCTCTTCTGATGAGTGCTTATGGATATTTTGAAGCAATATAAGCAAACAAAATTATGAATATTAATAACAATTATTATTATAAGTGTCCCTAAAGTGTTAGAAGGTGTCAAACGAGTGCTGCAGAACAGCTCAAGAAATGTGGATTTGCAGGAATAGGTAAAAAGAACTGGGAATGCCATGTGACATCAGCCACTTATATGTCTTGTGTCTAACATGGAGATTTCCGATTTGAATTTTCCATGTTTTATAGAGCCTGAAAAGTCTCAAAAGGCATGTTTCGTGAACATAGAGAGATTCATCATGCCACAGAAGCCATTAACCAATAAAAATCTACAAATACGATGCCAGAAGAACCATTAACAAATGGCAAGTAACTAACCTCATTAACAATTCCATCACCTCCAACACAAATAATTCCTACAAAAGAAAAGGTCAATCAGACGAAAGATGTAGAAAGATCATGGAGATAATCCCAAAATGAACAAGAACACAAAGATATCTGCTCCTATTTAAACATAGATGTTAACTGGTCATACCATCAGGGCATGTGCTGAAGTCAATATTCATTACAAGATTTTTAGCATGGCCAGCAGATTGTGTTTTGACAACCTCCATATTGAATCCCGCAAGCTGCCACATTTAACAAATCGAGAATAATTGGGATGGCATCAGTCACAACAAATACTAATGAAAAATCACCTACTAAAAAAAAACCATTGAACTGTTTCAGAGAACTTATTTCTAGTTTGTACTTAAATAATAAAAAAAGAAATAAAAAATAAGGCAACACAATTGGCTACTACTCTAAAAGCATGTCGTCTAGTTTTTATTCTGAACCTCAACTGAATGGAGCAAAGACGAAAGGAATGATATATTGAACAATAAGGACTTATGGTAGTGCATTTACTTACAATAAAAAATGTGTAACAACCCATAAAGGGAAGGAAGGCACAAGGAAGTGCAGAGTTTCAATTTTTCCAACAGCCCTAAACAGGCTTTAGTGCAACCCATCAGAAAGATTTGACCATATCACAATGCACTATACTCTCCAAATTCCAGACTTCGATTCTAAATTCATTTCAAGAATTAGCAAGCAATGACGACAACCTCACAACAAAGCACTTCAGTTTGAAGTAATCACTAACACATGAGTAAATCAACCATAGTCCCGGTCTTTCCCAACAGAGCATAGTTAAACCTTTTGCCCGACTGCCCTGAGGTGAATCATCTAAATGCAGTAATAGTCCTACCAGCACGGAAGCAAATTATAAGTAACCTAATCATGAATTACATTTTCCTTTCACAAATATGAATCAGTCCACATGGGCGGGTGAGCATCATCAGCCAGGCTCCTCCATTTAATGTAATCAATACCAATACAATTACAATTTTTTCTTTGCCAAATGCTTCTCCTATACCACTTCGATTCATCCATGTAGATTACAGCACTGAGGAATTACTCCCTACCTTGATTACCATACCTAAGCTGGGGTACAAAATCTATTCCTTTCCACAAAATTGTTAAGGTTGTGCCAGGAACCAAATGAAGTCTATAAATATTGTGGAGTTCGATTTGTGTTCCAAACCTTTGTAGTATGGTTGCAATAAAAAATATGGCGTTCAATTCTAATTCCATGAAAAATGAGGAATTATAAATCATCAAAAAAGAAAGATTTTCGAAATAAATTCTACAAGAGTTTGTGCTTCCTACATGAATTTTCTATTTATGCTATTGAATAATAATTTTGAATTAACATCCATGGTAATTTAGTTGTTTCAAATAATAGAATTTAATTGAGTTCCATATTTATGTCTTGCGGAAAAGCCCTATAAAAGCCTTTCACTTTAAAAACACCAATTAGTGTTCCATTTGATTGGATGGAATCCTCTCCTGCATTCACTGCCACCCTCTCAAAGAGTTTCAAAAACATGAATAAGTCTTCAAAGCCCTAATCATTTGCATTCTACACAAACTCAACATTCCGCTTTCTAGAAGTCCTATTAGCCACAATTAAAATTACCAAAGCCTCTATAGTAGCCATATCAAATAAATTAAAGAAAAGGCTGTAAAGATGCAACTGCACCAAGCATCACGCTGAAAGAGACCCTCTCACCATTGCCTACTCTGAAACTAACCTCTGCACGGAATCTCTTCCAACCTCTCCTATTTCTTTCCACACAGCCACTGTGTTGAAGCTTCAAACCTCCCTAGTCATCCACCCCTCGTTGTCCACTCCATACATAACCCATTACTTCCCTGTAAAGGAAGGAAATTGTTTTCAACACAAATCTCCCCAATGACTTACCTCACAAGGCTTTGTCAAGCTCTACAATAAACCTTATGCCCAAAGATCCTTGATTGGATAGGCCTTTTTATGACTTCCCATGTCAGTAAACTGTATCCATGCTTTACACTCCTCACATTGCCCATAAAAACCTTCTTTGGGTATCTTGAATTCTTTTAAGCCATAAAACAAGAAATCAGAAAGAAGGAACTGAAATAAACGTGATATTAGAGAGAATGCTTTTGGTCAAAGTGAACTTTCCTCCTTAAGACAATAGGCTCTATTCCAGCCCTCAACCTCTTCTCAAACCTTTCAACCACTCTATCCCTAATCAAACCGTCATCATGCTTAGCCCAAGATGTAGACCTAGATGAGCAAATGGTAGATTCTCCATCTTACAACCCTAAACGTTAGCCAAACCTCTATGTTTCCAAACATTATCACCAACTGGGTCAAGCTCACATCTTCAAAAGTTCACCTTAAGATTGTAAACCCCTTCGAACACAAAGGAGGATCCTTTGAGGTAAAATATTAGTTTCACTTTCAGATCACAAAATATCATTGTGTCATCCACAAACAGAAATGGAAAATCTTTTAATAGACGAGAAGTTCAATATTGTTTGGATAATTGTGTTCAACAATGAAATTTTGGAATTCCAATTTTTTTTTTTTTTTTTTTTTTTTTAAATATTAGTGTCTGGATATTATTTACTTCTTCCTTCCCTGGATTGAATTGTATCATTTTGTCAGTAGCAGCACAGCATGAAGGTAAAGGTGGTGATGTTTGCAATCATGTGAGGCAATGCAGCCATGGCACAAAGTTGTAACCTGGGTCCTCAAAATTTTGACCTCTGATTGTGGAATCTAATGAACAAAAACTGCACCAACTTATGACTTTTAATAGAATCTGGCTCAACCCAGTTATGTAATCTTCCTCTTGAGAACTGTCACAGAGAATACTGATTTTATTTTGACAACCTCAGAGTCAGAACTTTTATAGTGACAATTCCACCTCACAAACTTGACCCAAGTATTCAAAAAGTCCCTCCGTGCATCATCTCAGACCAAAGGATTTCTCATTACCTTTTTAGTGCACTTTTTATTTTGTTTTCCTATCAAAAATAAATATTTAAATAATTCCTTTAACTGTTCCCTCCCCCCATATTGTGACTGATCTCACCTACCAATGCCTCAAGAAAAGTGTCCCCATAAGCAAAATCATCTAATTGTATTTGAAAGAAGTCCCCACTTTGGAAGAAGAAAGGAAGTTGCTTCCACATGCACATTCATAGTGCACAAACAGTAGCGGCAGCAATGCCATAAGCATTATGTTTTTAGCTGGATGGAAGATGATGCCAGAATTGCAGGTAATTGCCCACAAATTCACCATGAGATCACTTTGTGGGTAACTGATGCTACTCAAATTGTAAGCAAAAATATGATGACTTTCTACACTACTGGAATTTAATATGATAGTAAGCACAAAATACCAAAATAAAAATAGTAAGGTTCAGCCAAGAAAGATGCAAAGCAGAACAGGGTTCTCTTTTTCTATCATACTTATATCACTCTCATAAAAAGACAATTAAGAGTCAATTAAAGGTTAAATTGCAGGAAGTATGACAGATAAAACTTAGAATGTCGAAATTCAGCCATGATGCTCAACACAAAATCAAGCAGGGGAAAGAAACAAACCTTGAAAATAGGTTCCACTATGCCATGAAAAACTTTGCTGGACCGACCACGCCCAGATCGTGGGTTTAATATAACAAGCACTGTCGGTGGACTTTTCGATTTTATGTAAAATTCAAGAGAAAGGTCACTTATTTCTGGAGTCTGCTTCAAAGGATGTGGCAAGCAATTAATATAACATTGCTGATCTGCAAACCCACTAACCCAGCGGACCGTTTCTTCTGCATTAGCAGCCAAGAAACGATAGTCCGTCCGACTTCTCCTACTTTTCACAAGACAAGCGAGACCAGATGAACCCTTTTTAAAAGGGTATGCATGAACAGTAAAATGTCTGAGACCAAAATTATATGAGACCTGAGCAAATGAAGGGACAAAAACATCATATACCACAACCAAGAACAAGATAAATCATGATTTAGAAGGGGAAACCAACAGAAAAGTATACCGAGATCACATCCTCCAGATATAGTGTGTTTTTCTGCCAAAGTAATGCCTTGCTTGTAAGTTTAGCATCAAGAGCTTCTTGATTTGTGCTTTCTGTTGATGTTTGTAATTCAGTGATTTTAATCTTCTGCTTATCCAGAACCAACTTTCCAGAAAATACCTCATTCCCCAACAAATCAGATTGCTCATCCCCTACCTCAATCCTGTGCTCCTCTCCCTTTGCTTTCACTGGATCATTACTTGTAGCATTAACCTCAGTCCTCCTTGATGCCTTCACTTTACCACGCTTCTCGGGAAAGACAATGGGGGAGGAGTGCTGCCCAGTTGTTATCTGAGAACACAAGCCCAAGCGTCGAAGAGACTGCTGGGGCAATCTTACAGAACTATTGCTAGCAGACTGACTCAAACTCTTCTGCATAGCTGACTTATAACAGACAGGAGTGAAAAAGCTTAAAGAAGTACAAATCGAAGCAAAAATGTAGTCTGTGCTTCTGAGAATGTGAGCCAACTGCATACACCATTAGACGCAGCATAATAAAGTATCCTGCAAATAATTGCAAAAAAAAATTATTACCAGTCCACGGAATTCAAACTTATCAAGCATAACATACATATGACATAAAGGCAGGAAACTGATCCATTTGCTAAAGATCTACCACAAAAGACAATAGAAATGATACGCATAAGGAATCTTCGCAAACGATAACAAATACAGGAAAAGGGCAAAAGGGTGATAGAGTGACAGGCTATTACAGAGAGTAAGACTTCCACATGACATTTGAATAACAAAACCAATCAAGTGCATATAAACTTAAATAATTTGAAGAAAAGAGTTCAAGTTGGCATATGATTCACATAGTAGAGGCACTACAAAGACTAAGAATCAACCAGGTTTAGTGTTGCACTGAATCATTCACATCAGCAAATAAAGGCCTTTGGATGGATACCCACACACAAAGCCGTACATAATTGACAAAAATCAAATGTTGCACCTGTCACACTTGAGTTCTATGACCAAGATAATTTCTCAAATTATATTAAAGGTCAAGATTCAAGTCTTGTTTCTTCTTTCCTACTGTCTTTCCTGTAGGTATTAGACCACCTTGTCTCAATCTGAAAAAATCTTGAATGTAGATTCCAGTGGAGATTCACTTATCATAAGAATATACTCATAATGCAAGATGCATTTCCACACCTTGAATTTAAATGGCAACTAGAACCACAACGGTAACAAGTGTGAAGGTGTTGAAAAATCCAGCTGAATTTTGACACTGTGAGCAATGTTGAGGAGTCCTAGTTGTAGCAGGTTTTTCAGAGCCTGTCAAGACCTCAACGGCTGTAATAACCTCATAATGGCTTGTAATGGTCATATTTGTATACTTAATAACTCCGACCTGACTAATTTTCAAGTCCTCTGTCTGGACCAAGTATCCTCGTAACAATGGATTCTCCAATTGAACCCTTCAATAATTTTATAATAAACTTCTAAAACATTTCAATCTCCCAAAGCCCACCCACAATCACTATCACGTATCTAGTAACCACTAGATGCTCCCATTGATTTTCACTCGACAATAAAATTGACAGAAATGATATATGAAGCATCGACATTTCAAAATGAAAGACACCTTCATTGTTACTTCATGGACAGTCCTTGAATACTTCATAGCTATTATCAAACAGTCAGGATGTTTTCATTGTTTTTACATGATTTCAGAAAGTCTATTTAAAGAAAAATCCATAACTTCAGTAACATTTGGATGCATAAATTACTTATTAGTTGAATTTCATACAGGTTTACACGTGTTGTCAATTTCATAATGATGTGCATAGAATAATATTTTATGGCACCATGTCCTTGCCATGTGGTATCATATATTTTTCCTCAACTCATATTTTCATACTCATTGCCTATCTAAATGCCTCATAACAACCAATAGAAGTTTGAAAGGATAAAAGGGAAACAAAGACGCACCATCTTTTTAAGCTATTTGACACAAGTAATGTGCCTTTCAACTATACATTTGGATAAAAATCTTGATTAAGCAAGCCATCTCCCAAAAGAAAAAAGGAATGAGACAAGGTAACTATTTCTGTTTCAAAGGTTTATAAAGGAATTAATCACCTAAATAAACTGTGATTAAGAAGATTAATAAAGATACCGTCTCCACAACTTGCACCATAATGTGCCAAAGACCATCATAGCGACCATAAGGCAAGAAGCTTCAACAAAAATGATCAAAAGCTGCCACCATATATATTTTTTTAAAATAGTAATAATAAACAAAAGAACTTGTTATTTCCCTTTTACACAAGCATCCACACCCTAATTGGTAATCAAAGTAACAATGAGAATTCGAGGCCTCAACTGAGGCATTTTCAGAAGGCATAAGACATTTCCAATCACTTCTTTCAAAACGAAAACCATTAAATTAGTTTATAGAAACAGACAAGTGAATGCTAAAAAGCCTTCACTCTCGGCACCAGTTCTCCCATTATTTCACAAATCGATAAAAGAATAAGTCCACTACCCACCCAGCAATTGCAATACAAATCCCTCAATGATTCATCTTTAACTGTTGATATTAGTTGGAAGAAAACAAGAGTGGAACACTATTGGTCACAATTATCCCTGCCACAATCACTTATTCTCATTAGTGTTTCTTCTATACTGAGGATTCCTAGTTTTTCCAACCAAGGAAGCACTTATACTTAAAAGTGAGATCTATATTGGGTGTGTAAATATTTTATTCATGGAATGCATGTCAGATACTCTATGTGAACCGACTGTTTTGTATTGCATAATGTCAGATATTCAAAGATTACTTCATGTAGGTGTAAGTCAAATCATATTTGAACTTCAACAACAACAACAACAACAACAACAACAACAACAACAACAACAATAACAATAATCTGAAACTTAATCTCAACAATTTGGAGTCGGCAATTTGAGAGACAAGTTGGGGATTTAAAAAAAATAAAAATAAAAATAAAAATAAAATAATAATAATTAGAAAAGGGTGAGATATAAAATCAGCAACCTTATGCAAAAGGTGTCTACCATGCAGAAATGCAACAAAATGAAAAACTAGGAGATGTCTGTTTCAAACAAAAATTCAGACTAGCTTCACCATCAAAACCCATACTAATCAAATTGGGGAAAGAAAGTCAGCCACAGCCACCTTTTCTTAATCCTCTACTATTCATGAACTGAAGATGACTCTGATGCCTCGGTCGTCCACTTGCCAAATTTTGAACACAATGGCAATGTTTGATTTATTCAAAAGATCTGACATGGTATAACATACTTCAGACAACAGTTGAACCACCTAAGCTATAAGATGGTACCTCAAGAACCTTGTAATGAATCAAAAAAATTTTATTTATACCCCCAATTATATTTTTCAGATCATATTCACACTGCATCCATGTCCAAAAATTCTAAATTGCTACCAATGTTAATCACAGTTTAATTGTTCATCCAAGCTAATAAATGAGGGATGCCCCCGTCTCTAACATTAAATTTCCCCTAAAATTGCTTAAACTTGTTTAAGGCTGAATGCATATTTT
Organism: Dillenia suffruticosa; assembly: GCA_033439265.1. Taxonomy (NCBI): domain Eukaryota; kingdom Viridiplantae; phylum Streptophyta; class Magnoliopsida; order Dilleniales; family Dilleniaceae; genus Dillenia; species Dillenia suffruticosa. The sequence continues at coordinate 17,162,840 of JAVTVX010000029.1, forward strand.
GCATGATGTCCATGACCTTCGAGCAGTAACAGTGAACGGAAGTTTCAAATTAGTATCACCAGAAAAGATTAAAAGGAAGAAATTTCAAAATTACGCCTAAGTGCACAAAATTTTAAGAGTCGCCAACATAAGGACATTAAGAGAATAAATTTAGGTAAGGAATCAAGTCCAAATGTCAAAGCTAGCTAGAAAAAATCCCACGAGTAATCGGCATGAACTGAATTGAGAATTTCACTGAACAAAATGGACTCTTTATAGTGCAAATCATCCAAGTCAAAATTAAAATCAACTCATCGGACGACAAAAGATTGAACAAAGAACTCACCAGTCACTAAAGACTTAAAATCGCAGAAACGCCTCCAAATCCGAATTCCCCAAATTAGTCAGGAGATGAGGCGAGAACGATCTTAAAGATTTGTAAATGAAAAATCGGAGGTAGCTGATGGTAAATCACTTCGGATCTGAAATCAAATTCGATCCATTTCAGAACAATTCAGTCCCATTAAGGCAAGTGGTAACATAATTGAGATATAGTTCTTTTCTGAGTTGGTGCCAGAGACGTTCGGCTCCGATTATTAACGTCGTCATCAACGGCGGCGGGCACGGTGGCTGTGAATGTGAGATACGAACCGTACCTCCCTCGTTTAACTTTTCTTCCGATCTTCCTCTCTCTTTCTCACACTCCCTCTCTGTCTCTCTCTGTCTCTCTCTCTCTCTCTCTCTCCTGTTTACTTTTTAACAATTATTTTATATTTATTGCTTCAGATAAGTCTCTCTCTCTCTCTCTCTCTCTCACACACACACACAACACAAATTTTGAAGTTCCGTAGACGAAGCCTGAATTGTGTTAATTATTTTGATTCGAGGGAGACCCAGGTGGCCTTGGTTATTATTTTGTGTTATAATGGTAACGTTCTGATATTTGAAGATGGTTTTGTCGATATACCTTTGGATGAGACGAAGTGTTGAAATTACTTTTCTTTTTAGTGGGACCTACTCTAGTTTTTTTTTTTTTCCTTTTTGATAGAAAATACTGATTATGAATATTTATTTAAAATATTTTATTTTTATCTAAAAAATGTAATAATTTTTATAAACTTTTTTAATTTTTTGAAATGCACATTAGATGCCGATTATGGTAGAATTGTAAATGATAATAATAATTAAAAAAATAAAACCCCCAATTTTGATAAGTTCACTCATGATTTTCTTAATCTGTCTCAGTTTTATTTTTAATATTTTATTTAATTATTTTTTAATACTTAAATTAGATTTTAGATACAGATTATTATGGTAGAAATTTAATGGAGAATAATATTTAAACAAAGAAAAAAGTAAAAACCTCCAAATTTTCATTCTATCATCAATCAATTTATCTGATGAAGATATGTTTTCTTCTATGTTGGGACGAAATCAAGATTTGAAACAATTTATGTCTTTTTAAAAAATCATAAGGCTCTCCTCTTCTATTTCATTTTTAGAATTTTAATTTCGTCAAAATCAAATTAGAATTAAATTTATGAAATCAATTTAGATTATAGAATATAATTCTGATTTAATTTTAGATTTTGAATCATTGACTTACCGATTTAATTTTATTTCTTAATTATAAAATCGAAATAAAATCAAAACTAAAGTCTTTAAAGAATAATTTTTATTTTGCATAGTAATAATACTTATTTGCAAATTAATATTTTAATATTTAAATAATTTATATTTAATAGAGAAAAAAACATACAATCGTACTGTAAAAATACTTCTAGTAAACATAATTTAAAAAATAAACTTATAAGTCCGTAGGCGAAGGTAATTTTGGAAATGCATATTCTTTCAATTTAGCCAAAATCAATCCGCTGATTTAACCCATTGGACAATTTGTAAAGAGTGTGAGATGAAATACCCTAAATAGCCAGTGGAACCCATAAATAAATTCTGACATAATAACCGTTACTTGTTTTTAAGAGGCTGAAATCTGAAAAACTTGTGGTTCCTTCAATTTTGACACCACCAGAAGAATTCTTGCAGAAAATCAAGTTCCCTGGTCAAATTTGGTGAAATTCCTTTGTAACAGCAAAGGGAACTAAAGACCCCAAATTTTGTATCGCACAGCATGAATCCCTTGCTAGATTCCAAACTTTAGGTTTGATATTCATTTGAAAATAGGAATTGAATTTGAAATCAAAAATTCTGATATATATTTTATAAAATTTTTAATTTTACTAGATTTTATAAACCTTTTATTCGAAGAGTTTCATTTTCAAAATTTCATACTTATTCTATTAACATAAACAATTCATATAATTTCAATCCAATTCTGAATTCCCTTTTTTAACCAATATTTGCCAAAAATCAGTAAATCAAGCAAGGTACAATTGAAATATTAGTGTTTCTAAAAAAGAACAAAAGTATTAAAAAAAAAAAAACAATGATAGTGAATGACCATCTTATGGAAGTACAATTGTGGACTCCTTAAAACAAAATATGAACCTACGTTTGATTTTTATATTCTTATATATAACTATTTTGAAAGAAATACAACATAGATTGTGAAAGTAGACATAATCTAACGGATGATATACCCGATAAAGTTGATATCCCTAGTAAATTCGTTCAAGTAAGCAGATTTAAAATTTAGTGAAAAATTCCAAACACTGCTAGAGATTAATGAATTTTAGCAGTAAAATCTGAAAATATACATAATGTTCATGGTTTGGAGATCTCAACTTTTTTTTTTCATGTCATATTTAAAATTATAATGTAGCTAATTCGATTTGAATATTTAAATCTTATTTAGAGATATTTTTTTAGTATAATTTTTTATTCTTAAATTTTAAATTTTAAATTTAATTAAAAAATTTAATATTCTGTTCAATTAGATTGGATGTTCATTTTTTTTTGTGCCCTACCATCTAAATTTTATTCTAATTAATTCGGATCGATCCGATTGAGATCTCTCTTGAAGAGTAAAAGTCTTCCGATATAATCGATTTCGTGCCAAGTCAGAGATAGGATGTTTCATTGTTCTCTGTACCAAAAAGTTTCTCCTCAATTTCAAGGAAGGAGCTTTGGGCTCTCCAAGTTGGGGATTCCTTTAAGCGGCCCACTTGCTTTACCTTTTTTATCAAAGCCCAGAGGTTGAAGAATTTAAGCAAAATGCCCCAAAATGAGTTTTCAAGGGAAAATGACAATTCAAATCTTACTTGCCCGTAGAGAAAATGCAATTCAAATCTTATATACGTGTGTTTGTGTGGTTTGTTGTGCAAATTCATCCACATATATATCCAAATAAATATAAAAAAAAATTATCAGTTTCACGCAGTCAATGTTTTGAACAAAAGAACTTATCCCAAAGTTTCCGTCCTCCCTTGGTGAAAACCCCTCTCATTTCTCCTGGTAAGGGGATTTTTTTTTTTGACAATAGAAAAGATCTTAGATTTTAAAACTCCACAAATATAAAAAGGAAAAAAAAACTTTTAAATAATTATTAGAATTAAAATTTGCAGATTAATTCGGTTTGACAGCGAAATTCAAATATATAAAAAGCATGACATAGCCGCCAAGAAAGAAAAGGTAGTGGAGCTGTAGCCTATAGGAAAATGAGGTACCCCAATCTTAGAAGGCAAGAAAGATGATGGTAGGTAACCCGGTGCGGCACAAGGTATCGTTTTCAAAATACCCATTTGTCTTTACAAAAAATATGATATCTACTATGATACCTTTTTTTTTGTGGGGCCGGGGAGGGTGTCCGCGGGGGGGGGGGGGGGGTGGGGTTCATCTAATCCATGATAAATCCATTATTTTATTATTACAAAGAAGCTTCTACCAAGTGATCCTTGACTTAAATTGGCGTCTCTCTTTCTTAACCTCTTCTTGTTTCCTAGAAGCATTCAAACTTTTTTCTTTCAAAGATGATCCTAATGGTAGATGACCAATGACCCGAGTTATGTAAGGCCCAAGGGCAATCATATCCATGAGCGATAATAAATTCTCCCGGTATTTATCGATCGCCCATCTCTTGATAAACAAACTGATTGGTAAGTCAACTACTCAACCCCTACTTCTCTTTGGTGCTCAATATCAACTATTCAATTCATTAAAAAAAATATTCAATTCTTTAAAAAAAGAGAAGAATCATATGTAACAAGAAAATAAATTTACAATTGTGAGGAAAAACCTTGTATGACGATTTGAACTTTCTAAACGGATAACATTTCGTAATTTTTGAAAATCTTACGATTGAGTTTCTTAAAATCTTTGGATATTTTCACAAGAAAACTAGAATTTTATCACTTCGCATGCACACGGTTCTCGCAAGTGAAATGTATAAATTTCAACACGCCCACCCCCAGATAAGTTCTCTTGATGCACACAGAGCACACAGTATACATAGTCTCCTTGCTCTCTTTGGCTATCAATCTATTTCATTTCTTTCGAAAACCGTTCTCTAACTTGAATATCGGAGTCCCCTCTACCGGAGCATCCTCTCACAATCTTTTTGCAGATCTCATCAATTAAGATAACTAGTCAACCAAATAATCCTGTTCAAGTTTGTCACGCCCCCACCCTCGAATTGAGTATTAACAACCGCCGCATTATCTCAATATACGGGTAGCATCTCCCCATATACCGAGATAACGCAAGGCATTCCACCTGTTCAACCTGTTTTAAACACTACTCAACAGCATACAAAGGACCGTTCCAGTCCATTTTATCACAACAGCCATACATGAATCCATCCCAACTAATCAAAATCAAATACATGCATAAGGCCATCTCGCCCAATCAAAGAAATATTAATAAAATTTACTCAAATACAAGATGTCTCAAAATTCATAAGTAAAGTTCAAATGCCCCAATATAACAATAATTTTTTTAAAAGCAAAGTTTTAAACAAAATGAAACAAGTTCCTCAATGACTAAGCATGGATTCTATCAATACTTGCCCCAAGAGATAGGACAAGTATCAATCAAATTCAAATTAAAAGAATAATACAATCGTTTCCTTTCACGGGTTATATTACATTAATTTAAAAATAAAACCTACACTATCAATACTTATATAATTTCAACAAAATGATGTCTTCCACTTGTTTCAAATCGATGTCTCCCACCTAAACTTCCTCTGAAAAATGTGAGAGAGAGGGGTGAGTACTATAAATACTCAGTGAGTAGAGTACAATGGCATAATTATGTCAATAAATGAGGAGTGAATGTGGGGAAGTCAAGGCATATTTCATAAACAACTCTTTGGATACAAAATAGCTCAATAAATCAGAATAATTCAAACAAACATGCATCCATAATTTTCAGATTTTCCAAAATCATGAGGTTTCCCGAACGAAAGCCTGCCAAGGGTTTTCAATTCATTTGTTTTTGCAACACTAGTTCCCCCTTCCTTGACGTTGACTCGTACCTCACCGGGGTGCTTTCAAATATAGCACGACTTCGGTAGAGGGAGCTATGTCTACCTCTCCCGCTCATCCACCCCAATCACGTCACCCCGTCGAGTCGCTCCGTGAAGGGAATGACTATATTCATTTATCTCATGCACCATCATTTTTACAAATATCTAATCCTCATTCAATGTGCCATAACTCAAAAATCAGATTTTCAAATCACATATCACAATCATGAACGCAAATTTCAAATTTAACATGGCACAAGTTCATTTACAGATAATATGGATGTAATATGGATGCATATATAGTTCAATTCTCATTTTAGGATATCCCACAATCACAAAATTTATACAAAAATCATATAAAAACATTTAAAGCTATTTATAAAAAGAATTGAAACTGTTTTGCTCATTTAAGACACAACAAACCATCCACTCACCTCTAGAGAGGGTATGCACTCCCTATTTCTACAATTACTCCATAATAACTCATTTCGAGTCTTCAAAAGGTTAACCTAGACCAATCATCACAATTTATCATCAAATAAAGTCCCATTAAAGGGTTTTCAAATTTTCTCCTAATTTAATATAATCTTAATTTACACATTCACATTTCTAGATTACCATTTCATCAATCTAGGATTATTTGCCTCATCAATGGCTTTAATTCCCAATATTCCTCAATTTTCTCTAATTTCTAACAATTTTCTCAACTTTCTTTAGATAGCAGAGTTATCATTTGTGGAACCAAATCCACTTCCAACAGATTGATACTATCCGTGGAACAGACTGCTTTTCCGACTCAATTAGTCCTTGCTACTGTCTTTTCTCTCCATCATGACATTAGTCAAAAGAATGAGGTCAACAATTGGTTTCGATGATGATAATTTGACAAGAGTTTATACCTACTGAGGAAATCTACTAATCATTACAGCAAGAATTCACTCTTACCTCGTCAAGAGAATTTTCATGGATCAAGGAGCAGAGTGAGACATTCTCTTTTGGGACACTTTCTAATGGATGGATTTCATTCCATCTCAATTTCAACCCTTCGATCAGCCCATTAGAGGGCTCACTAATGAATACATATAGCCAAAAGCCATCATTTTGCTTTCCGTATCACTTGGAACACCTGCTCATCACGCTGTCACTCGAATCACTTTTTATGTGGTAAAGTTTCCATCCCCTTGCAATGCCATCCTGGGTTGTCCTAGCCTAAACGGTCTCGAAGCACTGTCAAGCACTAGACACATGAAGGTCAGGTTCAGGGTGCCCTTAGGGATCCCGACACTTCACGGTGACCCTGATTCATTAATTGCCTCCATAGTGGAAAGAGAGTGAGAAATCTTAACAATAGATATTATGGAACTCCAAGATGACACTAAGCAACACTCAAAACCTCAACCTGGAGAGAAGGTAATCGAGATTCCCATCATCGATACGCCCGGTCAAACTATTGCCCACCTACCGACATCCCTTTAGAAAGCAATCGTAGATTGTTTGAGACACCATTCTAAAGTTTTTGCATGGTCCTCCGAGGACATGCCCTGTATTCATCCATTGGTCAAAGTCCACAAGCTGACTATTGACGCCAGTTATAGGTCCATCAAGCAAAAGAAAAGGGTGTTTGTACTAGAATGCTAAGCGCAATACAAGAATAGGTCTGAAAACTTTTGACAGCAGAGTTCATCCGAGAAGTGAAATATCCCGAGTGGTAGGTCAACGTGGTCATGGTGAAGAAAGCGAACGGGAAGTGGAGAATGTGCATGATTTCATCGATTTTAACAAAGTGTGCCCTAAAGATAGCTACCTGCTTCTTAGCATCGACAAACTGGTTGACAAGTCATTTGGTCACCAACTCCTGATTTTCATGGACGAATACTCAGGTTATAATCAGATACGCATGGCCCTCCAACGAAGAAGAGAAAACTAGTTTCATTATAGAGTTTGGGACATATTATTATAAAATCATGCCTTTCGGCCTCAAGAATGCTAGGACAACTTTTGACCGCTTGGTCAATAAGAACTTTAGCGAACAACTCAGCAGAAACATGGAAACTTATGCGATGACATGCTCATTAAAAGCTCTAATGCCGAACACCACATCGCAGGCCTAGAAGAGACATTCCAACTGCTAGAACGGTACAACATGAGATTGAACTCTACTAAGTGCACTTTTGAAATCACGTCGGGGAAGTTCCTAGGCTTTCTAATTACCCACCGAGAAATTGAGGCGAATCTAGAGAAGATTCAAACTATCATAGACATGACACTGTCGAGAACAGTGAAAGATGTGCAATGTCTTACGGGCAGAATTGCAGCGCTAAATCGGTTTATGTTAAAGGTAAAAAAAAAGTATAAACCCTTTTATGATGTCTTGAAAAAGTCTTAGAAGTTCGCTTAGATACGTGAATGCTAGGCTGCGTTTGAAAGGCGCAAGGAATACTCATGTCACTTCCACTTCTCTCTCGACCGGTTCCAGATGAGAAACTCTATCTCTACCTCTCTATATTTGACTAAGCGCCCTGTTCTGTCCTTGTGAGACAAGAATCCACTATACAAAGGCCGGTATACCATCTCAGCTGCATATTCCACAAGTCTAAATAAACTACAGACCCATCGAGAAGATAACTTTCGTATTGGTTGTCACCGCTAGGCATTTTTTGCTGTACTTTCAAACCCACACTATTGTAGTCCTAACTAACAAGCCCTTGAAGCAGATCCTACAGAAGAGAGATATCTCAAATCGACTTATCAAGTGGAGTATCGAATTAGATAAATTCAACATTGAATATCAACTGAAACTGGCCATCAAAGTCAAGCACTCACAAACTTTATTCTCAAGTGTACAACTGCGGCACCCATCGAGCATCCCTTTGCCGATGACTAAGAAGAACATTTGTAGCCCAAGTAGACCCTCCATGTCAATTGGCCATCTAACTCCTTAGGAAGCAGAGCTGGGCTTATCTTAGTAGAATCGGATGATTTTATGACAGAATACACTATTCGTTTCGACTTTCGAGCGACCAACAACCAAACAAATTACGAAACCCTCTTAATCGAGTTATGAATTGTAGCGTTGCCAGGGGCCTGAAGCCTTCAGCTCTTTACCGATAGTTAGTTGGTTGTCAAGCAAATCAAAGAGGTCTACGAGACCAAAGAGCCGACGATGACAAAGTATCTATCCAAGATATATCAAGCAGTGGACAACTTTAACAAGGTAGACATATAACAGATCCCCTGGTCCGAGAACGCTCGAGTTGATATGCTCTCAAAGTTATCTAGTTCCGACTCAGCGGCAACTAGTATCATCATCTACATAGAGAACCTATAGTACCCCAACATCAAAGAGTCTAAACAGGTCTTAGTGGCAAATGGTTTTCCAAGCTGGAAAAATCCCATAGAAGCCTATCTGAAACACGAGTAGCTATTGAGTTCACCCTTCGAAGCTAATGGGTTCAGGCACAAGGCTGCCCATTTTTCCATCATCAATGGCGGCCTCCATAAAAAGTCTTATACACATCCCTATTTGAAAAGCCTGACGCCTAAAGAAGGGGACTATGTCCTTAGATAAATCCACAAATGGATATGTAGTAGTCACTTAGATGGCCAAAACTTGGTGAATAAAGCCCTTCGACAGGGGTATTATTGGCTGACCATGAAAACCGATGTAGATAATTATGTCAAAAGATGTGACAATGTTAACGATTCTCAATGGTTCCATGACAACCTTCTATAGAGCTTTGCTCGATAGTCGGTCTTTGGCCATTTGCACAATGGGGAATAGACATTCTAGAACCATTCCCCTAAGCAATCAGACAATGCAAGTTCCTAATCATAGCCATAGACTATTTCACAAAATGGATGGAGGTTGAACCGTTAGCTCATATCATCGTTGTCAAAATACAGTACTTCGTATGGACATCCATCATCATTGGTTTAGCATACCTCATGTCTTGATCACGGATAACGGCAGACAGTTTGACAACAGAAGCTTTCAAGACTTCTGTAGTAGGTTGGAGATTCAACATCACTTCACCTCGGTCGCTTACCCGCAAGTCAATGGTTTCGCAAAAATAACCAATCGGACAATTCTACAAGGACTAAAAGCTACGCTAGATGAGATCAAAAGTTGATGGGTAGATGAACTTTACAGCATCCTCTGGGTTTACTAAACGACCCCCGACGGGTAACAGGAGAGACACCATTCAGCCTGACATACAATTGCGAGACAATCCTCCCAGTTAAAATTGGGATTTATTCGCTAAGGATAAACTAATATGGGGAAGGGCAGAACGAATCCGTACTACGTGAATAGAGAAAATGTATTCGTCCAAATAGACGCTTAATAACAACAAATGGCAAAATCCTATAACCGACAAGTAAAAGCTAGGACATTTAAGTCTAGCGACTTGGTACTTAGGAAGATGGAACTTATCGGCCAACCCCAACTCAGGGGCAAGTTGGCACCTAATTAGAAAGGTCCTTATAGAGTATGCTCAAAAGTTTGCCTTGGAGCCTATCGCCTCGACCACCTAGATGACTCGGCTATACCTCGCATATGGAACTCTAAGAACCTGCTCATCTATTATCAATGAGGATTGGTGATTAAATGAATGAACACATGGTCGATGATGAGGTAAGGCCCCTACAATTCTCTGCCTTGTCGTGCTAACCATTTGATCTGCTCCTATGCTTCCCAAGACACGCCAACAGTAAGGGATCTCCTTGAATAGTCTAATGGCACCCAGTCCTCCCAAGCGGAGTCCTATCGTTGGGATCTATCTCCTTGAACGAGCTAGTGTCGCCTATTCTCCCAAGTAGAGTCCTACCATTGGGATTTATCTCCCTGAACGGGCGAATATGCCTAGTCCTTTCGAACACAATCTACCGATAGGGATATATCTTCCTTAATGGGCCAATGTCACCCAGTTCTGCTGAATGGAGTCCTATTGTGGGGCTCTATCTCCTTGAACGGGCCAATGATGTCTAGTCCTCCTGAACAGAGTCCTGTCATTGGAATCTATCTCTCCGATCGGGCAAGTGCTATCCTGTCTAATGAATGAACGTGTTAAAAGAAGTGTCCCCTGAACAAAATGTACATGGCCTCCTCACTCAAGCGAACTCACCCTTTCAGTCAAAGATTGCATAAAGGATGAAAGAATAACATCGTATAACAAGAAAGTGAGTCAGTCATGAAACCCCCTATTGGTCAAATCCTATCAGTCAAGTTATTTGTTTAATGACTCTCATCGTTCATATCAGTGGACTACTAACGACTAGATGATTACTCAAAGGATATATTGACAAGTAAGAAATGGAAACTTTTTCTTTTTTTTGAATACATATCAGATACACAATAAGTTACACTTTACAGTTTTCAAAGTCAGACCAATTACATCAAAAGAAACCCATGAGGGATCTATAGTAGAAGGCTAATCTAATGCCAGTCAAAAATTGGAAGAAGCTCCATGACCCGACAATGTTATACACTTGGCACCAGAAGACAGTAGAAGGATCCACAACTTGCCAAACCGCCTTTGAGTGTTGGAATTGAGGAGGGTAAAAAACTGCCAATCCTTTCTAGCAGATCTCTTTTTGGCCGGATTCTACCTTCTCGAACTCCTTTTCGATGGAAAGGAGTTCGAGAAGGTAAAATTTAACCAAAAAGAGACTGAGAGGATGCATCAGGTTTCAAACCCTCTACCATGCCCGGACTCCTCTATTTCCCAACTCCTTTTATCGCCCGACCGAGGAAGCACCAAGAAGTGTCTTAGACAATCTCTGCTACACCTATACGACCAAGCAATAGTTCTGACCTCTAAAGAGAGCTCTCTTTGCGAGCAAATATCTTTCCCTTTACGAGGTTGAGAACTCTAATGAGAGCCTTGATAGTTCCCATCACAACACCTGACTATCGAACGATGTGATGGAATCTTGCATCGATAAAAGTTTTCTAAACCATGAAGTTTTGTGGCTCAAAACCCATAATCAGGTTATCTCTCGGGAATGCAGACTCTCAACAATGAAAATTCACAGAATCCCTCATAGCAATATGCAAACTCTCTCCGAGATGATGTTGAGTCATACAACCCCTATTTATAGCTGCGAGACGTGATCTTCATAATCTTGAGCAGACGGAATGATCTAATAAGAAATGTGTGCAATGAATAAGGAGTCTCAACCTCTTCAACTCCCCACGAAACATTTATTTCGAGATCTTTATTCAGAATTTATACGCATTAACATTCTCGTGGCTTTCCAGGCATTAACCCTTAACTTACTCCTTATGCCACTCTTACGAAGTGACATAAGGAATAAGGACAAATGATGGTACATGACTCGAGTTATGTGGGGCCCAATGTTGAAATAAAGGACAATTAGGGTTTATGTCCTAAGGGAATGAAGTCTAAATATATAGTTTTAATTTGTGTAGATTTTTCATTCTCATTGTAATCCCTTTAAGGTTTCTAAGTTGGGCCCTAAATGGGCCTTGCCCGGGCCAGCAAATGGGGGACCATCAGGTCCCCCAACGGCTAGCAAAAAACAGCCGTTGGGGCTGTCCCCAACGGCTAGTAAAACTAGCCTTTGGGGACAGCCCCAACGGCCATAATTGGAGAGGGCACAATGCCCTCTCCTCTCTCTCTTTTCTTATCTCCTTGCCCCTCTTCTTGTTCTCTATAAATAGGGCTTATATGTTTCTTTGGAAGGTATGAAAAACATGCCTTCATTGCATGTAAACTCTCTTTGAATTCTCAATTAAATTCTTGAAGTTTCTTTATTCATTCTTAGCTTGCTATATTTAAATTTCAACATGGTATCAGAGCCATCTTCGATACCTTCATCTTCCGGTGTTGGTAATCCTCCACCACAAATTAGTACTTCCATGTTTACTTCCATTCTCTTAGATTCATCAAATTACAATGCTTGGCAAGACACCATCAAGAGATCCTTGAACTTTTTCAATCTTGAAAATCACATATTGGAGGATCCCTTAGATGATGCCAACCCTACATTCAAATCATGGAAGAAGCAAGATGATCAAGTGGTGGTGCTACTTCAAATGTCTCTTGACAAAACCCACAAAGCAATGGCTACTTGTATTCCAAATGCAAGGGCTTTGTGGGATCAAATGCATGCTCTATATGGGCAAGAGACCAACACCGGACGAATCTTTGAGCTCAAAAGGAAAATCTTCAAGATTCAAAAAGGAGGTAAAACTCTTCCCGAATACTTTGGGGAATATAGGGATCTTTGGAATGAGCTTAATATTCTTAGGCCTCCAACTTCTAATCTCAAGACCATTCTTCAAAGAAATGATGAAGACATGACCTTTGGTCTTCTTATGGGTCTTGGAGATGAATATGCTCCAATTCGTCAAGAAATCCTTAGAATGAAGATTTTCCCTTCATTCCAAGAAGTTCAATTTATGATTCAAAGGGCCGAGACTAGCATGAGGCTAGAGGAGTCTACCAAGCTCAAATCCGAAGCCCAAGCCTTCAAGGCTGTTCAAGATGATCACATGGTCAACAAAGCTCAAAATTTCTTTAAAAAGGATGTTTGCACAAATTGCAAGAAGCCCGGCCACAAAAGGGAAAGGTGCTGGTTTCTCCACCCTAATTTGCGCCCAAAGAACAACAAGAAGGAGGTGGAACAACCAGCTCATGCTCAACAAGTCTCCCAAGTGGCTGCACTCGAATCCAAGATGGAGGAGATGCAAAAAGAGATGAAAAAGCTCCTTAGCCAAGTTGCCCTTCACTCCGGTAACAACTTGAACTCATCTCATTTAAATAAATGGTTGATTGATTCGGGCTGTGACAATCACATGGTAAAAGATAAAGACAAAGTTAGGAAATTCATTCCTCTATCTAGTTATAAGATTGTCAAGGTTGCTAATGGTCAAAAACTAAAAGTTGATCATCTAGGTGAAGTTGAACTCCTAGGAAAGAAAACTAAACCGTTATATGTACCAAAATTCAACTCTAACCTCATGTCCATTAGCAAAATTACCAAAGACCATAATTGCAAAGCCACTTTTGATCCTAACCAAGTTATCTTTCAGGATCTCAAAACGAATCACTTGATTGGCAAGGGGTCTAGGAGGAACAACTTATATTTTTTGGACCAAGAAAATCAAGCTTTTGGAGTTCAAAGTCAAGCGTTTTCTATATGGCATGCCCGTCTAGGTCACCCGGGAGATTTAGCTTTGAAACGCCTATTTCCAAGTCAAAAAGTAGAAAATAGGCATTGCAAAGCTTGTATTCTTGGAAAACAAACTAAAGTGTACTATCCAATCTCAAATACAATATATGAAAAGGCCTTTGAACTCATTCATACCGATGTGTGGACTTCACCCATGGAATCTCATAATGGCTTTAAATATTTTGTAACCTTCATTGATCACAAAACTAGATACACTTGGGTGTACTTATTAACTGCCAAATCAGAAGTATTTGAAGCACTTAAGAGCTATTATAGATATGTGACCAAGCAATTCAATGCAAATATCAAAATCCTTAGATCGGACCATGGGGGGGAATACACTAGCCATGCACTTGAAGATTTTCTAGAAGAAAAGGAAATTATTCATCAAAAGTCTTGTGTTTACACTCTTCAACAAAATGGAGTTGCAGAAAGAAAAAATAGACACTTACTAGAAACGGCTAGGGCTATGATGTTTCACTCCAATATACCTAAAAAGTTTTGGAGTGAAGCCATTAAAACCGCTGCCCACCTTATAAACCTTATGCCCTCTCAAGTGCTAGAAGGAAAATCCCCTTTAGAACTACTCCTAGGAAGAAAACCTAGTATCTCACACTTAAGAGTTTTTGGGTGCATTTGTTATGTGCATGTACCAGAAAACTTTAGAAATAAACTAGATGAAAGAGGGAGAAAATGTGTATTTTTAGGATACTCTACCTTTGAAAAAGGATATAAATGTTATGATCCTCTAACTAAAAAGCTATACACATCCAAGGATGTGATATTTGTAGAAAAAGAACCTTATTTTGCAGGAAAAGAGGATCAAGAGCAACCAAAGGAAAGTGGAGCACAAGACCATTGGAATGTAGTCCTTCCCTCAATCAAAGAAGCCTCTCATCAAAATGAAGAAGAAGAACAACCAATCCAAGCTGAAAATGATCCAACTCAAGAACAATCAACCTCATCTCATTCTGATCATGAATCCATCCAAGAGGAAGGGGGAGACAACTTAGATCAAGGGCAAGTTATAGAGGAAGTAGAACAAAGCATTGAGCAGCCGCCTCCTCCTCCTCTTCGAAGATCAACAAGGCTTAGGCTCCCTCCTTCAGAATGGATCAACAAAAGAGTTTTCTATAACTCAAAGGTAACATCTCACCCCATTTCCCAATATTATTCGGTTGCTAACATGTCTTGTAGCCATCAAAAATTCATCAAGAACTTAGACCTTCATCAAGAGCCTAGAAACTTTGAAGAAGCCAAACAACTTCCTCAATGGATCCAAGCAATGAAAGATGAGCTAGAAGCCTTAGAAAGAAACGGAACTTGGGAGTTATCATCTCTTCCTAAAGGAAAAAGGGCAGTAGGATGTAAATGGATCTATAAGATCAAGCACAAAAGTGATGGAAGCATTGATAGATACAAAGCAAGATTAGTGGCAAAGGGCTTTACTCAAGCTTATGGAGTAGATTACAAGGAAACGTATGCTCCGGTGGCCAAGATGAACACAATTCGAGTCTTGATGTCCCTTGCAATCAATCACTCTTGGCCAATGTTTCAAATGGACGTAGCCAATGCTTTCCTTCAAGGTGATCTGGAAGAGGAAGTGTACATGGAGATTCCACCTGGCTTTTCTCAGCAACTCAACAAAGTTTGCAAACTTAGGAAAGCAATCTATGGTCTCAAACAATCTCCAAGAGCTTGGTATGCCAAACTTAGCTCAACTCTTTTTGATCATGATTTCAAAAAATGCAATAGCGACACTTCTCTCTTCGTTAAGAAACTAGATGGAAAAATCATTATAGTGTTAGTTTATGTAGATGATATAATCATAACCGGTAATGATTTAGATTTAATCAACCAAGTAAGAGGTTTCTTACAAACAAAATTTGATATTAAGGACTTAGGGAAACTAAAGTACTTCTTAGGGATAGAACTCGCCTATTGTCCAAATGGGTTTGTTCTATCACAAAGGAAGTATGTGCTTGATCTCTTGCAGGAAACCGGGAAGTTAGGTGCCAAGCCCGCTTGTAGTCCCATTAGCTCCTCTTGTGGCCTCAAGGATGATGATGAAGATTATGAGGATGAACCAAGATATCAAAGGCTCGTAGGGAAATTGATCTACCTCACCATAACGAGACCGGACATCTCCTTTGCCGTGAGTCAAGTTAGCCAACATATGCACAAGCCAAAAAGAAAGCATTGGAGAGCCACCGAAAGAATCCTCCATTATCTAAAGGGTACACCAGGCATGGGAGTTTGGATGAAGAAGAACAACAACTCACAAATTGTAGGATATTGTGATGCAGATTGGGCTGGAGACTCAGAAGATAGACGATCAACCACAGGATATTGCATGTTTGTTGGAGGAAATCTAGTATCTTGGAAAAGCAAAAAACAACATGTGGTGTCAAGATCAAGTGCCGAATCTGAATATAGAGCAATGGCAGCCGCATCAAGTGAGATGGTTTGGTTAAAGGCTCTAATTGAAGAACTAGGGTTCTCTGTTCCTACTCCAATCCGACTCCATTGTGACAATCAATCGGCTATTCACATAGCCTCAAATCCGGTTTTTCATGAAAGAACAAAGCACATCGAGGTGGATTGCCACTTTGTGAGACAAAAGTTTGAAGAAAAACTCATCACTCCAAGCTTTACACGAAGTGATGATCAAGTAGCGGATATCTTCACCAAATCAGGAACCGCCAATCACATTCATAAAAATATGGTCAAGTTGGGTGTCATAGATACATACACACCCAACTTGAGGGGGAGTGTTGAAATAAAGGACAATTAGGGTTTATGTCCTAAGGGAATGAAGTCTAAATATATAGTTTTAATTTGTGTAGATTTTTCATTCTCATTGTAATCCCTTTAAGGTTTCTAAGTTGGGCCCTAAATGGGCCTTGCCCGGGCCAGCAAATGGGGGACCATCAGGTCCCCCAACGGCTAGCAAAAAACAGCCGTTGGGGCTGTCCCCAACGGCTAGTAAAACTAGCCGTTGGGGACAGCCCCAACGGCCATAATTGGAGAGGGCACAATGCCCTCTCCTCTCTCTCTTTTCTTATCTCCTTGCCCCTCTTCTTGTTCTCTATAAATAGGGCTTATATGTTTCTTTGGAAGGTATGAAAAACATGCCTTCATTGCATGTAAACTCTCTTTGAATTCTCAATTAAATTCTTGAAGTTTCTTTATTCATTCTTAGCTTGCTATATTTAAATTTCAACACCCAAAGGTAGCCAGGTCCATGAGCGACAACAAACCCTCTTGGTGTTTGCTGATCGCCTCTCTCTCGATAAGCTAACTGCTTGGTATCTCAATTGGTTACCCCCTAGGTCTCCTCGATGCTCAGTGTCAATTGCTCAAATTGTTAAGAAAATATTCACTTTCCTAAAAAAATGAGAAGAATCATACGTAAATGGAAAAGAGATCTATAACTGTAAGAAAAAGAATTTCCATGATAATCTTGACTTTCTAAAGGGGTAAAATTCCATAATTTTTGAGATTCCTACGATTAGATTCCTCGAAATCTCAAGATACTCTCACAAGAAACTAGAGTTTTACCATCCATATGCATACGGCTCTCACAAGCGAAATATAAAAATTTTAACACACCTACTGTCCAAATAAGTCCTCTTGAATCACACAGAGCACACAAGTAAATAGAGTCTCTTTATTCTCTTTGACTATCAGTTTGTTTTATTTCTTTTAAAAACCGCTATCTAATTTGAGCGTCGGAGTCTACCCCTGCTGGAGCACCCTATGGTGGTCTTTTTGTAGGTCTTTTCAGTTGAGATAACTAGTTGACCAAGCGATCTCGTTCAAGCTAGCAGAGTCATCAGCTGTGAAATCAAATCCACCTCCAATACTATCAATTTGAATAAATTATTTTAATTCTTTTTTATTATTGAATCAATACATCGAATCTAAAATTTAAAATTAAAACTCAATTTATTGTTATTTTTCTTTTTTATTATTTTTAAAGTTTCATGAACTCTAATAATTTATACCCATGACACCAATCAGCATGAACTTCACTAATTAAGAAGATTCTTTTTAACTTAAAAATTTCTTCTTTCACTAACAATGCAACACATCACAAGTTATCGACATCATTATTATTAAAGAGGTCAAAATGAATTTTACATGTTTATTTATTTATATTATTTATTAAGAGATTTATAACTTTGATATTACATGAGGATGATAATCATTCTTATGTAATTATTAAATAAAACTAAAAATACTGCTCAATCAAAATCTATTCTAACGAAGAAAACTATTAAGTGTACAACGATTACACTAGGTCTACAAATATTATAAATTGCATATGTTGCGATTCTCATTATCTTATGTTAAAAGAAATAACGAAACAAAAAATTTGTTCTTGAATATAAAGTTATCGATGAGTTTTGTCAAATCATTACAAAATTAAAACTCTATACTGACGGTAACTTTTATTGTCGGTAATCTTTAAAGATGATTTCTTATACCCTATAGAGACATTTTTTATGAAATCTTAGAGAAATATATACATTTTCCAATGATATAAATTATAGTGTCGTGAAAAGTTTATCAACCGTTAGTAAAGTTAGCTCAACCATCTGTAAAATAATCTATATATATGTCATATTCTACTATTTGTATAATTTTTAGGAATAGTTTAAAAATTTAAGAGTTACGGTGTCAAACTATATGCGATACCAAGTGATAAGTTGCAATAACATGGGATAATTTGTGATAACAGGTGGTGTATTATTATAATATGGTAATTTTATGATAACTTGTGATAAATTTATGATAACTAATGATAATATAGTTTGAAAATATTATTATTCATTAGAATGAAATATAGGATAATTAGTGGTAATTTTATAATAAATAATGGTAATATAGCGATAACATGTGTTTATGATTATTTGTGATAACTAGTAGTAATATAGTCTGATAATATTATTCATTGGAGTGAAATATAATGATAACTAGTGGTAAATTTGTGATGGTTAGTGGTAACAGGTGTTTATGATAATTTGTGGTAAGTTTATGATAATTTGAGGTAAATTTATAATAACTAGTGGTAATATAAAGATAACATGTATTTATAATAATTTGTGAAAAATTTATAATAATTAGTGGTAATATAGTCGGAGTGAAATATAGTAATAATGGTAAGTTTGTGATAACTAATGATAATATAGTGATAACATTGAATAAGTTTCG
Organism: Dillenia suffruticosa; assembly: GCA_033439265.1. Lineage (NCBI taxonomy): Eukaryota > Viridiplantae > Streptophyta > Magnoliopsida > Dilleniales > Dilleniaceae > Dillenia > Dillenia suffruticosa. Next base: position 17,181,657 of record JAVTVX010000029.1, read on the forward strand.
TTAATTAGTGATAATATAATATGATAATATTATTATTTATTGGAGTGAAATATAGTGATAATTGATGTTAGAATATTCTGATAATATTATTATTCATTGAAGTGAAATATAAAGATAAATAGAAATAAATTTATAACTAGTGGTAAAATTGTGATAATAGGTAATAATAATGGTAAGTCACGGTACTGCACAGCCAAGCGCGAGGCATAGGAATGTGTGGTCCCTGTGCAGCCTGTGTGACCACGCATGCTCACGCCTTGCCTGGTCCTCGCATATGCTCACGTGGCTTTATCACGCATGCCACGCGGGGCTACCATGCATGCAAGGGCACGCGCAGGGCTACAAAGCGAGTCATGGGCATGTGTAGGCCCCACGTAGGCAAGCGCGGGGCGTGAGCATGTGCAGTCCATTGCGCATGCCCCCACTGCTCTATCGCGCAGGCTAGCGCAGGGCGCAAGCATGCATGGTACCCATGCTACCCGTGTGGTGTGATTCTATTGCGCAGGCAAGTGCAGTCTTGCACTGTATGCCCTGTTTTGAGCAGCATATTATTAATTTAAATAATTAATGTTATTAATTGAAATAATATAATGATATGAAATTATTAATTTAAATTATTAATATCATTAATTTAAGTAATATAATGATATTAAATTAGTAGTTTATATAATATGGTGTTATAATTTATTATTATTATTATTAGATAATATAGTATTATAATATAAAATCATGACAATAATACATTAATTATTAATATTATATAATTTTATTTTAATTAAAAAAACTAACAATATTAATATTAACTCATTTTAATTCACATTTAATTTACAAGATTTAACATTTTAATATTACAATTTAGATGAAAACCAAATGATTGTATGTTATAGTGGAAACACATATTATTTATTTATTTCCTTATTTGAAATTTACAATTTACTTTTTACTTTTATTGCCAATTTAATCAAATTTTTATTTTTTGTGTCAAAAATATTTTATTTCTTTATTTCCTTATTTAGCGCCAAGATATCAGAAAATACATATTTTGTTCTAATGATTGTATGCTATACTGAAAATATAGAGTTAAAAATGATGCATGTTATATATATGGTATTTCTAGATGGAAATAAAATGCAGATGGAGATCAAAGAAATCAAGATATTAATAAAAAAATCTATCAAAATATTGAGATGGTTTCCTTTTAGATTGCAAAGATTATTTACATCTGACTAAATTGTTTTTTTTTTTATGAGATGACATCATGATAAAAGAAAAAATGATGGACTTTTAAGACACCCAACAGATTCTCCTGTATTGAAAGAGTTTGATTCTCTATACACTAATTTCTCTTCTAACCCAAGAAATATTCGATTAGGGTTAGCAGTAAATGATTTTAATCCATTTAACATAATGAACGCATAACACTTTGCCAGTACTCATGATACTATATAACCTGCCTCTTTGTTTGTGTATGAAGTCTACAAACTTCATACTCAAATTGTTTATTCCTGGTCCTAAAATTCGGGTGATAAGATAAATGTTTACATGTAACCATTTGTTAAATTAAATTTAAGTGAAAATTTAAATGAAAACTAAATTTAAAAATAATCTAATGAATTGGTTTAAATTAAATTAAGCCACATGAAATGTAGTAATTGCAAGATAACAAGTCGTAACAAATTCTAAAAATTATATTAGTAACCATATGAGAAATAATACATATGGGAAAAAAAAGGAAAAAAGTGGAGTACTGACTGAAAGTATAGAGTAAAACGAAGGATAATGATTAAAGTGTGTAATAAAAAAGAGATGAAAAAATTGTGTAATGAAATGGTTTAAATTGTGCAATGAAATAAGGTTGGAAAAGGGGTTTTGAAAATTTGTTTGTGAAAATGACGGTATATGTCATCTGTGATATGGTATTTCTATTTAATTTGAAAAATATTATTACAACCGTTGGATTAACTTGTGACATGCCCAACTTTACCTGACTGTTGGATTAATGAAAGTGTAAAAAATTTACAAAAAATTTGGAATTAATTAGAGATATAAATGTACCATTTTTCAATAACATTAAAATATCAATATGATATTACTATATAATACATATATATTACTTTATATATTACTATAAATTACATTATTGTTGGACCAATTTAGACCTTGTTTGATTAGTGGATGAATGAAGGATATTATGTTAGTGTTATAACATAAAACTATGATTATCAATATTAATTTAAATTATAATATATTAATAATTTAAAAAATCTATATATTTAATTACAAATACTTATCAAATCATATTCAAAATATATTATATTAATAACTCATAATTCATTCATTTTATTTATTTTTATCATTCAATATAAATACAGCAAGAAAATTCAATGAGAATTGAAAGGGGAAAGAAAAAAAAGCATTACCCCAACGTGAAAGGAAAAAAATAGAGGTGAGAATGATATAAGAAAAAAAAAGGTGAAAGTGAGATAGGGAAAAAATATAAGTGACAGTGAGATAGAGAGGAAGGAAGAAAGGAACAAAAAACAAAAAAATTGATCATGTATACAAGCCATTATGATATAGTGGTTGACACAATAAAAAAGGTTCTTAAATAGGTTCTAAATCACCAACGATCAGTTGGTCTAATGGGATGTGGCACTAACTCCTTAACTAAGATCTCGAGTTCGACTTGTGACTTAAATATAGAGCAAACTACGTTGGAAGAGTAACCCCCTTAAATGGGTCATTGCAAATCCCGAATCGGATTAGTCAGAATATGGTTTCGGATACCGGTTGATATAGTACAAAAAAATAGATTCCAAATCTGAGATTCGAATTCGCGTGCTAACATTTTTTGCATAAGAAAAGAAGGCATGCGCGGTGGCAAGCACAAGTGTCCACGCTGGTGCTGCGCATGCCTGTGTGGGGCAAGCACTCATACAAGTGCCCGTGCGAGTGCCTACCCATGCCTGCGCGTTCGCCCGCGCATGCCACCGTGCCGGCAAACATGCATGCAAGCGCCAGTGCATGCCACCGCACAAGCAAGCATAGGGCCACTGCGCTTGCATGCGTGCACGCATGCAGCCGCCCGCACGGGTGCCCGGCCATGCTTGCGCGGGCACCTGCGCATGCCATCGCGTAGGCAAGCGCTAGGCTATGGCGCATGCTCACGCAGGGCAAGCACGCATGCCACCGTGCAGGCAAGCGTGGGGCTACTGTGCATGCCCACTTGGGGTAGCTGCGCATGGCGGCGCGGCTCTACATTAATTATTAAATTAGTAAATTATTAATATTAATTAGTAATTTAAATATTATTAATTTAAGTTATTAATATTATTATTTAAAAATTATAATAATATTGAATTAGTAATTTATATAATAGTGTTACGATATATTTTTGATTCTGAGTTATAATATTAATATTATATAATTTTATATAATATCAAAAAATTTAATTATCAATATTTTTATATAATTTATATGAATTCTAAAAATACTGTACCACAAAATCTCTCTTTTTTTGGCATTTTGGCGACAATTTAATTAACCTTTTTTTGCGTAAAAAACATTTTATTTCTTCACTTTTTTAGCGCTAATTTAATCATGTTTTTATTTTTTGCGTCAATTTAATCACCTATTCTTTTTGGTGCAAAAATTATCTTCTTGTATTTATTTCATAAATTTATGAATACTAAACTCTAATATCATATAATTATATATACTGTTTCAGGGAACATATGCAACATGTTCGAAGAACAAATCGTGGGTAGAAGTTAAATAGTTTTCAAATTGAAAAAACTTCATAGTAAAGACTTCACTAGCTGATTTAGTCATCGTATAAGTATATCAATTTTTAATATTATTAATTATTTATCAATAGTTAATTTTCTCATATTTCTTTTTTCCAGATTACGAATCTCAAATACCCGGAGAGATTACAAATGAAATTAAATGGATTGTTTCTGGACTAGATCCATTGGTTAGAAATTACAATGGGTATCTAATCAATGGATATCGATTCAATATAAAAGATCGTGAGAAATATCTTCAAATTCAGAATTCAGGAGTTGTGGTAGCAGTGTATGACATTAGTTATGCAAGTGTGAGGGATAAAGACCCATTCAAGGCAAAGTTAATTATTATGAAATATTAAGACAAACCATTCAAGTAAACTATAATGAAATGCATATATTTGTGTTGTTTCATTGTGATTGGGTTGACCTATGAGGATGCAAGAAGGACAAATTTGGTTCAACTCTTGTGAATTTTTTCTATCTCAATCGTACCGATACTGATTTGCTAGATGATCCTTATGTGTTGACATTTCAAACAAAGAATGTATTTTATGTGGCCGATAAAAGACATAAAAGATGAATTGTTGTAAAACATGCCAAAGTTCGAGATGAATTTGACATGGATGATGAAGTGACGATTCGTCATCTCAATTTAGAAAGTAGTCCATCAACCAATCAGGTGTGGGTTCAAACTAATGTTAATGAAGATGAATGAAATATATCAACAGAAATGAATGATGATGATGATGTTGATAGAATAGGATGGGATGCATATGTGTATAAAATGTAATTTTGTTTACACATTATGTAATCATTGATTTATCTTCTCTATTTTTATATTTTTTATTTGATCTATTTTATTTGGTATATCTTGTGTAGTGATATAGTTATAATGCATGGTAACAAATAGTAATAAGTTGTAACAAATAATATTGCTATAATAAGTGCTATAGTTGGTAACAAGTGCATTTTATGTCTCAAAAATTAGTTTTTGATATGAAAATTTAAGTTAAAACTTGATTTAATCAATTTCTTAATTAAGTTAAGTTGCCAATGGCTAAGATGCAATACACAAACAAACTGCGAATAATCCAAGTCATCATTAAAATGTAATAATTGCAAGTAAGAAGTCATAACAATATATGGAAAATAACACATATGAGAAAGTTAACAAGTCATAAAAATTGCATAAATTGCATGCGACGTAACAAGTCATAACAAATCCTAAAATTTGCATTAATGAACATATTTGAAAATAACGCATATGTGAAAATAACACATATGAAGGGAAAAAAGAGAGGTATTGACTATAATATAGTAACTAAAACAATAATCAAAGTGTGTAAGGGAAAAAAAGAGTGTAAAAAGGCGGATAAAATAATAACGCCTTCCAAAAAATTGTGTAATGAGAAAACACGCTGAAAAAATTTTGTAATGAAAAATGTGCGGAAAAGGAAAAGCTTTTTGAAAATTTATTTTCAAAATTTGTTTATAAAAATGGTAGTCACTTGGTAGACAGATATTATTGCAGCCGTTGGATTGATATGTGTTGGATTAATAAAAGTGCAAAAAAATTTACAAAAAATTTGAGAATAATAATTGTATTACTATAAATTATATTATGGATTCGACCAATTTAGCTCAATTTAAGTGGATGACCGAGCCAGTTTCATTATATAAAATTATTATAATTATGATTATCAAAATAATGTAATTTTTAATAATATAATATTTGAATAACATTAGTATATTATATAATTTAATTAATTATCCAGTAATTTAAATAATGTTAGATATGAGGGAGGGTGTGTGGGCGGATGGTGGTTCGGGCGGGCGGGCGGGCGGATGGTGGCTCAGGTAGGCGGGCGGGAGCGTATTTTTTTTCATTGCTAATTTAGCGACGAATTTATATCCGTCACTAATTTAGTGACAAATTTTTTTCGTCCTTAAATTAACAACAGATAATTTTTCGTCACTAAATTTGCGATGAATTTGGAAACAAAAAATTATCTGTCACTAAATTTAGTGACAAAAAAGTATTTATCGTTAAATTTAGCGACGAATTTTAGATTTTCATCACTAAATTTACGATGGATTTAGCGACGAAAAATTATCCATCGTTAAATTTAGCGACGAATTTTTAATTTTCATCGCTAAATTTTTGCGATGCATTATTAGTGACGAAAAATTTTTCGTCGCTAACTCCGTTGCTACCGTTTTTAGCGACGAATTTTTATTGAATTTTTATTAAATTTTCATTGCTAAATTTGTGGCTAAAAACTTGTTTTTTTGTAGTGTGATAATGGTTGGATTTTATGTACACTCCCAGCATCTGGATGGTAGTGCGTGAGTGGAGTGAGGTAGGATTTGAATGGTAGTGAGTGAGAGAGTGAAGTCAATGGTAGTGATGATAATGGTTGAGTTTTATATGCACTCCTAGTAGGATGCGGTGAGCGAGAGCTTTAGATGGGTTAGTGAAGGAGAAATTTCGAGAGAAGGAGAAGTTTTGATGGTAAAGTTTTCTTCTGTACGCTTTATATAATATATCATGTTCACAAACAAATTTTCAAAACTTTTTCAAAACCCACTCATTTTTTTCGGCTTTTTTCCCACCTCTTTTTTCATTCTTCCGTGTTGTTTTTAATTGTTCACATTTTTTTTATACTTTTAATTAGTACTGCGTGTATTTCTGGTTAAAAAAACCACTTACTTATTTTTATTACTTATTACCTTACTATTATTATATCACTACATATTCCATGCCTGCATGGTCCCTATCATGAACCATGTACTAATTATATCCATTTGATTATTCCATAACAATTCCGTAAATATTATTTATTTAAATAATATAAAATTATTAATATTATTAATTTAAACAATATAATGATATGGAATTAATAATTTATATAATATAGTATTACAGTTTTGAAAATTTATTGACCAATTATTAGATAATATAGTGTTATAATTTAAAATTATGACAATAGTGTAATTAATTATGTTGGTATAATTAATAAATAGTATTTGTATCTGTTGTATAGGCAGAGTTTTATGGTTCAAAACGCATATATATCTAGATAACACTAAAATTTCCTCCGTATTTATATCACAAAGAATCATAAAGACGTTGAATAAAAAATTTAAACTCACATTTTCACACTACACAACTTTCAGACATGTACCTTATCATTTATTGAGAGCACCTCCAACCCCACCTCAACCACTAATTTTTCACATATAATATTATTTAAAATTATTAATTAATTAAAATTACTAATAATCCTCTAACATAACATTTCTCAACATTATTTAAATTTCTAGATAATTGATTAAATTATGTAATGATAATTATATATTCTAAATTAATATTGATAATGCGATATTCAATAGTTGAATGGTGAATTACAATGTCCGCTATGATAATTTAATTTATAATAATACTATAGTAATAGTAATGTAGCAATGTATTATATAGTAGTATAAAATTTATATTATTATATTTTTAGAAAATGATACAATCTCAACGGCAATGCCAATGGCACAAAACCAATCCCAAATTTTTTACATGTTGTGAGATATCACCAATTAATCTAATCAGATAATATCATTTAACTGCCATTTTGACAAACAAATCCTCAAAATCAGCGTACATTTTTCATCATACACTTTTTTTCATAGTTTACTTTTTTCTTTCCTCTTTTTTCATTACACATGAGTTATTCTTAATTCCTCATAATTTTTTATTAATTGTTTAAGTTATCATTTGCCACAACTTAGTTACTTACTACTGCCTTACTATCCCCACCCTGTGACAAACTTAACACTCAACACTAACTTACCATACTCTCACAAAACTTACCATTTCTAATCACTCTCAAAATTATCACAATTTATCACGCTGTTATTATTACAACACTCAACACTCAAAATTACCACAACATACCACCTATTACCTATTATCATATTGCATGCACTCGTATATCACTATTGCAACTTATCATATGCAACCATCCCTAGAACTATATATCAGACATTTTTAATATCTTAAAACTATGTACCAAATAGTTTCAATATTTTTACGACTACATACGATTTAGGACATATGATGGCGTAATTCTTCATCCACGAGAAGCCCCCTGTGTTGGATCGATCATGAATCATGTAAATGTGTAAATATAACATATCAAACATATTATGGTGAAAAAGATTATCTAGGTTGGATACATTGATGATACATCCACATTGAAAGCAACAAGCGATTGAAAACTTATGTGTTGAAGTATTTAATTTAACACAAAGATCTTGCTACATTAACCCATCAATATATTCATCACTTCCTCTTAATTTAGAATACTATGACTTGTCCATTATATTAAATACATATAAAATGTTTTGCATAAATTTATATTGAAATAAATATACGAAACAAGACAAAAGAGAAATTGTTTTTGGCGTTTTGACGCAAATAAATTTGATTAAATTGGAGCTAAACTGAAAATTTTGATTAAATTAGATTTGACCCAAAAATTATTTTGACGCGAAATTTGATTAAATTGGATGTGGATAGAAAAATTGTTCTTAGCGTGAAAACTACAGATTTTATTGTGGAGTTATTATTAAAATGTTAAAATCGTAGATTGTAAATGATAAAATGTAATAGTTGTATGAGTTGAAGTATAAAAAAAAAATTGCGAACTTAACTTGATAACACTTACCATGCATGATAACACCTACCATAAAATAATTTGCGAACATAATTATAACACTTGTCACAAAGTTACATGATAATAATGATCTTACCAGAGTTAACATATGCAAGTTTAGCAAATTACACGAACTTACCATAATAACAACTATTAATGACGCGAATGAAGTTACCATAAAGTTACATGACAATAAGAACAAGTTACATGATAACAATCGACATGAATTACCATCAAGTTACCATACCAACTTACTGTGTAACTAACACTAACCCTATAACCTAGTAATTCATGAAATTGGTTTATCTGGCATTAAATTTAAATTAACAATTTCTTGTCATTATTTTATTTAAATTAATATTATTAATAATTTAAATTATTAATATGGTGTTCAAGGCCTTGCAAACAGTGCTAACCACGCAACATGCATGCATCGCTTGCCAATGCCTTGCACTTGCCTACGCGGTAGAGCCGCATGGGCAGGGCACTTGCCTGCATGGTAGAGCCGTATGGGCAAGCGCAAGTGCAGCGTGGGCATGCACGGCACATGCCCGCCCGCGCCTCGCACATGCGTGGTTGAGCCGTACTAAGCACAGGCACGCTGGTCCACCATGTATGCCCACTCGCGCCCTACACATGCATGGTGCGCATGGTCATGCTGGCGCCCCGTGCATGCATGGTGCGTGCGGTTTAGCCGCACGGGCATGTGCGGTTGAGCCGCGTAGGTGCGGCATGCGTCACGCATGCCTACTCGCACCCCGCACATGTGTTGTGCGTATAGTCATGCTGGCGCCATGCATGAGTGGTGCACGTGGTTCAACCATGCGGGCATGCGAGGTTGAGCCACGCGGGCATGCCTGCTCGCACCCTGTACATGTGCGGTTCAACCACGCGGGCATGCGAGGTTGAGCCGTGCGGGTGTGGGCATGCACTGCGCAGGCCCACTCGTGCCCCACACATGCGCGGTGTGCGTGGTCATGCTGGCGTCCTGCGTATGTGCGATGCGCTGGGTTTAGCCGCGCGGTTGAGCTGTGTGGGCCCGTCCATGCCCATCACATGCGCGAGGATGCACCGCGCATGGCCCTCTTTTTTTGCTGTTAGCATGTGAGTTTGAACTTGCGACCTAAGACTTCGAACCAATATGAGTTGTATCAACCACTGTACCACAATGTCTTGTTTTTGTTGTTTGTTTTTTTTCCTCTTCTTTCTTCTCTGTTTCAATCTCTTTCTTTTTTTTTCCTAGCTCACTCTCACCTTTTTTTTTTTCGTTATCTCACTCTTTCGTCTATTATTTTGCTTCTCTTTGGGTTTATTTTTTTTTTCTTTTTCTATTCTCATTGAATTTTCTTAATGTTTAAATTCAATTTGATATATTCAAACCATTTATTATTTATTTGAATTATATTTTGATATATTTGAATGATATTTCATATTGAATAAATGAATGAATTATGAGTTATTACTATTATATATTTTGAATAGGTAAAAATTTGTAATTAAATATAGATTTTTTAAATTATTAATATATTATAATTTAAATTTATTTATCTGGTTTTTTAAATTATTAATATATTATAATTTAAATTATTAATATATAAGCAATGTTATGTAAACAAAAATAAAAGAAATCAAGAGATTGAAATATGTTGTATTTAAGCACTGTTATCGTTGCTACATTACTATATTACACTAGTTACTGGATAATTTTTATCACGATAACTGTTACCATACGCTGCTGTATTATCGTTAGTTATCTGATAACTGTTACACACACTAGTGTATTGCCACCAATTAACTTAACACAATTTATTGTTGTTTACACCTAGTATAGCAACCCACCCCAAATTAGATAACAACATTAAAAATAATTTTTTTAAATTTATTTGAAACAATAATAAATTATATTAATAATATATTAATAATGTTACTATAATGGTAAAAATTTTACAATTGTGCACAATGTTGCCATACATTACTATATATTACTAATAACCATATATTATGCTTATATGACTCTAGTGTCACTCAATCTAAGCATAAGTTATCACCACTCTAATCTTACTACTTTTATTTTATGACAAATTTATTACTTGTTATATCAATTTTACTATAATATATAATAATATTACCAATTTTACCACATACACACTATATTACCACTATTTATCGTCAACTTATCATAACTTATATCAACGCACCACACCATCTATTATAACAACTTACCATCTGTTATCCTAAATTATCATCAATTTACCACCAACTTATCACCAGATATTGCAAATAACAAAATTTTAAACTGTCCCAGTACTCAATATAGATGACATAACAGAGAATATTTTCAAACCATTGTAAAAGACTGTCACATTTATTGATACAAGTGATAACGATGATAACCATGAAAATTGAACATAGTTTTTAATAACTGTGCAATATATGAGTTAGTATAAATATAGAACGTATGCAGACGGTATGATTAAGCAGATAATAAAAACGAGTTATGTAGAGAATATTTTCAAACTGTTCCTAAAGTGCGCCACATTTACTTACCACAACTGATAACTATCATAATTGAATATTATTTTTATAGACGGTTGTGTTATCTTTACTGATGGTTGATAAATATTTTTCAACAGATAATTTATACCCGTAAGAAAATATATACATTTCTCTACGGTTTTGTCAAAATGGTCTCTATAGAGTATAAAAAACCATAACTAAAAGTTATCAACAATAAATGTTACCTTTACTATAGAGTTTTAATTTTGTAGTGGATAGAATATAATCTAAAATTATTAATTATATATATACAATATATATATCCAAAAGAAAGTAACAATCTCCTACTTGGACTACTTATTTATATATATACGCAACACCTTATAATTGTATATTATAACATAATCTTATGAGTTCAAAATTGCTATACTTACCAAAATTATCTCAAATCAATTTGGTCTATAAATTTGTTAGTTGGTATGCCCATAGGGGGCATTTTTTTGGAAAATAAATTAAATTGAGGATTAGTGGGATAACTACCACTAACCCCTTAACCCCCCAAATAACTCCCCCTCTCTCTTCCTTAATGCTTGGCACGTGAGATTGATTTTGTAAGAGAGCACATTGCCAATAAAAGGAGACTGCAAGATTGAGACCTAGAGAATGCTCTATGCTTGTGAGATTACCCAAGAGAGAAAATATTTTCTTGTGAGAGAATAACGAAGGGTTAAGAAATTTTCGAGTAGGAAAATTTCTCTAGTCACATTTGGATTCATCGAACTTGAGTTGAGATATCGTGGCGCTGCGATGGTGGTTCGTTTCATGATCATCATCCCGACCGAGCGATCCGTATGGGAGAGTTTGCGAATTGGTTGATTTCTTGGAAGTTTACATATCACGGTATTTGATCCAAAATTCTGAATTTTTAATTTATACAGTTTCGCATACGTATGTAGTGAAATAAATCTAACACAATCCTATCAATATATGATCAAAACGATTTTTGTTACAATTATTGTAATTAGATCCATCAATAGCCATGTATATCAATATAACCAATAACACATCAAGCATGGATGTGGAGAATACAAATTTCATACAATGTAATCTTAACATGCTTATTTCAACTAATCCAACCTTTTTTCTTAGTGAAATCAAATCAAATAAGTTTAGAGTGTTATTGCAGTAAATAATCATAAAACCTCCATATAACATATCTACGAAAGTATCTATAAATCTAAACTCCCACTAAATTAATATATCATCAAGTGATACACTAAACTCTCATATGAATGGCGTACTCATGAAAGATCTTGGGTGATAAACCCTTGTCACCGTGAAGTTTGTCCCAATATAGATATTTAACCACTCTAAACTCTTTCGTTAGCAACTAGGATTTTAATATCTATTTGTTTTGACTTTGATAAGCTATTGTTGTTATTAGAATATAGTATTACTCATTTATTGTCGTATTATAACTTTACTGGTCTTTTAATATCATCCATAATTTGCAACCCAATGGCAAAATTCCATGATTTGATGCCACGTAATATGCTACAAATTCAACTGCCATGGTGGAAGAAACTATGAGTGTCTATTCGGCACTTTTCCAAGAAATATCTCCCAAGTAAGCAGGTTGATGTAATCTGAAGTAGATTTATGACTGTCTTGACATCATGCACAATCAAAGTCGGAATACCTAATGATCTCTAAGATCCAATAGTTTGTATGTGACCACGTTGTCTTTTGTTCTCTGAAGATACGGTATGACCCATTCCTAAATTGCTCAAATATATGCACGACATCCCAACAATGTATACTATATCTGAACGTATACAAAATTGAGCATACATCAAGCTCCTTATAGCTGAAACACAAGGAATCTTCAGCATTTCTTTAGTTTCAAAATTATTCTCGGCATATTTATCTAGATTGAACTTATCTCCTTTAGCAATAGGGGTATTAACTAGTATACAATCTTTCATGCTAGATCTCTTAAAAACCTTTTAATATAGGCCTTTTGTGACAATCCAAGAGGTGTGATCTCCTAACATGAAAGAGGCATCACCAAAATATTTGATTTCAAATTTCTTTAATAGAATTCTCTTGGTTTCATGTAATAAGTTTATGTTGCTGTTAGAAAACACTATGTCATTGATATATAAAACAAAAAAAAAATGTATTTAGAAAGAGAAGCTACAGAAAATTTGATCGAAAAATAAGTTGACTTTGAAATTCTATTTTTCTCCTTTACTATTTTTGTCGGTGTACCGAATAATCTCTTAACTTTGTGTTCAATGATTTAATTAAAGGTCTTGTTCAATGAGTAGAACTTAATTGACTTGACCAAGATTTGTGTGGCTCATTGTGACCGATTGATCATAGGTGGGGTTTGAACCGTAGCAGGCAATTTAGCTATTTGACTTAGAGTTGGATTAGGAAATTGGCATGCAGAAGAAACTCTTATTATGGACTTTTGCCGAGCCATGACCTTCTTCAATTTGGATTACGGAAACTTTATGGTCATCCGAAATGTTTTGATTTTTTTTTTAAATAATTTGTAATGATTGAATTTAGTGAAGTAACCGGGCCGGGCCGGGCCAGTTCAAGATCGGTTCAAGGAACCGCGTGCCGGGCCGGTAGCGGTTCCTAGGCCAGTCCGGGCCGTGCCGGGCCGGTTCCCAATTTTTTTCTTGTGGAACCGGCCCGGCCCGCTGAACCGGAACCGGCGGTTCCGGGCCGGGCCGGGCCAGGTTCGTTTTTTTTTTTATTGCGTTTTTCTAAATTTTTTTTGTAACTCTATTTTTTAATTCCATTTTAATTTTATAACTCCATTTTTTTAACTTTGTTTTTTTTAATTAACTTTTGATAATTCACTTGTAATTAAAAATTAGAGGCACAAGATTTTTAAAGTGGTTCCATCGAATTCGGTGTATGTCTACTACCAAGCTCATCACTTGGATTTTTAAATCCACTATTTTTTTACATTATTTTGATAATTACATCACTTTGATTTTTTTTTCTATTTAAAATGACTTTTAAACAAAAGAAAAATATTAATAATATTATTATTATTATTATTCTTTTTCTTCTTCTTCAACTTCTTGTTCATCATCTTCCGAGATTTTGATAATTCCTTGCATTCTTTTTTCTGCATCATTCCAATCTTTAATGCATATTAAAGTTTCTAAAGTGTCGTCCGCTAAATTTGTACGTTTTTCGGTTAACACTCGATCACCTGCATTAAAAGCACTTTCGGATGGTACTGTAGATACTGGAGGAGTTAGTACATCTTTAACCACTTAGGTTAAAATTGGATAATACGATACATTATTTTTCTACCAATCTAATATATCATATAAATCTATATCATCAAAACTTTCTAATTTAGGTGTTTGTTTATATAAAAGTAATTCATTAAATGATGATAAAAAAGTTCTTTGTTTTTTTCCTAACATGCGTAAGGGATTAAATGAAAATGAAAATAATTGAATACTATTACTACTACTACTAGCTATATTATTAATATTTAAATTATTAATTTTCTTTTCATATAATTCAAATATTGATTGTAAAGTATGAGATGTTGTTTTAAAAAATGTGGGTTAATAGACATTTTTGATGGAAAAGTTTGTGTAAAACAATCTATTAACATTTCAGCACCTTCAACCTTAACACGTGGATCTAATGCACTTGCAACTAAATATAAAATTGAAATTTCTTCATAATATTTTAAAAATTTTGTTTTCATTGAAAGAACAATCTCACTAAATCTTTCTTCATTTTCAAATTCATTAAATACATAAATAATTTTACAAAGATTTGATAGTATTAAATGAGTAGTTGGATAATAATATCTAGAAAATAAATTTGTACATAAATAAAAAATTTACAATAATTTTGTAAGTGTAGACGCAAATTCAAAAGCGGTATTATCAATAAAACAATATTCGTAATTTGAATTTGTAAATTCAATTAAAATATTTTGAAAAGGAAGAACACCTTGTAACATGTCATATGTTGAATTCCACCTAGTGTCACATTCCATTTTAAATTTTTTATATTTTTTGTTATGTAAAATACATAATTGTCTCATTTCTTGAGTTTTTACAGCAGAATTTCTTATTTGATAAATTAAACGCGAATAGGTTGTAAAAATAGTTCTCCCATTACTAAACCATCCTTAACACATAAATTAATTATATGACATGCACATCTAATATGAAAAAAAAGTTCAATTTAAAATTGTTTTTAAAGAATTTTTTAAACTATTAACCGCAGTAGTATTAGCTGAAACATTATCAAAAGAAATAGAAAAAATTCTATAACTTATTCCATAATCATAAACAACATTTGAAATTATTCTAGATATATGTGCACCGGAATGTGAAAATTCCCAACGTTGAAAAGTTAAAATTCTTTTTTGTAAAAACCATGAATTATTTATCCAATGACATGTTACTACAATATAATATTCTTTTTTATGCTCACTTTTCCAACTTTCCGAAGTTAATGAAAATTTACATTGACTAGTCATAAATTCTGTAAGTATACCATTTTTTAATTCCTGATATTTATCTAATGATCTCCTCCTACCGGATTTTTTATTACTTTTTTTATAACCGGGTTGTAAATATTTTTGTACATATTCTTCAAATACAGGACATGCAACTATACTAAGTGGTAATTCTTTTCTTACTAGCCATTATATTTGTCCAATTTTTTCTTTATCCAAATTATATTTAAATGTATCAGTTATATTACCTCCCCCTGTAGAAATTTGTGTTTGTTTTGTTTGTGATAATTTATCTGGATGATTATTAATTAAGTGTCTCTTAAGTGTGCCTACCCCCCAACCTTTTAAAAATTTATATTTTTGATGACAAATTTTACAAATTGCTTTTTTTTCATCATTTTTTCTTTCAAAAAATGTCCATATATTAAAATTATTTTTTTTTAGTTTGTGTTGTATTAGATTCAGTGTTACTAGATTCAGTTTCTTCCAAAAAAGTTTCAATATCTATATGATCGGGAATTTCAAAAAATGGAGGAAGAGGAGATTGTTGAGAAGATTGTGAAGAGTGTGTTCCGGCCATTTTATAAAAAAAATTAAGATTAAAATTTTTAAAATAATATATACGATAAAATTTTTTAAAGGAAATTTAAGATTAAATTTTTTAAAAAGATAATGCAAATGTAATGCAAATGCAAAAGAATAAATATGCAAAAAATATAAATGTACCGATTTGACGAATATCGCAGTTGTTTTTCGCAAAATCTTGAATGAGCTCCTAATCTTGAAATCTTCTCAAATCTTGATTAATGTAGATAATGGGGTATAAGGTGATGAAATGGTGTAAATTTTGATAGAAATGGTGTAAAATTTGATGGAAATGGTATAAAAAATGGTGTAGGTAATGTGATATAAGAGAATAGAAATAGTGTAGAAATTGGTAGAAATGTAAATAATTGTGGAAATGTAGATAATGGAGAAAATGAAAATGGTGTATAAGGTGATGAAATGGTGTAAAAATTGATGGAAATGGTGTAGGTAATAGTGTAGAAAATGATGGAAATGATATAAAAAATGGTAATACAAAGGAAATAATAACGAGAGAATATAGTAATATTGAGAGAATGTAGATGTGAGAGAGAAATAGAGATTTTGTTGTGGAGATTTTAGAAATGGGGTATAAGGTATTTATAGGAAAATTTTTTGACCATATGGACCAAAATAATCTCAAAAGTAGCCGTTTTATAGCTGTTGGGAGGGGTAAAATTGGAAAATTTTCAAAATAAAAAAAAGGGAGAAAATTTGAATCGGAACTAGCCGGGCTGGGCTGATTCCGTGCCGGGCCGTGCCGGTTCCGGTTCAGGGTCGGTTCTAATCCGGGCCGGTTCCCGGTTCAAAATTTTTTGGAACCGGCCCGGCCCACTACAAGAAACGGTTCCAGGCCGGGCCGGTTTACTGTAGCATGGGCCGGTTCCGGTTCCGGTTCCGGGCTTTACCCGGGCCAGCTGGGCCGGTTTTCAGGCCCAAACCGGCCCGGTTACTTCACTAATTGAATTCAGAATATGACTTGGTTTTGTAATGATTTTGTTTATAAGTCCATGCCTTAGACATAACCGCATGATGTATTAATGTTTTAAAACTTATTTTGTTAAAAAGCATATTTATTAAAAATTAGTTACATATTATTATTTTAAATATTAATAATATTTGAAAACAATATATTGGGTATATGGTTCCCATAGACATGTTGGAGTGACAAAACATGACTTTTATAGATTGACCTATACCAGCGGTCAGGTTACCGTTGGCAGAAATATTGACCTATGCCAGCAGCCAGGTGACCGCTAACATAGATCCTAACCTATACTAGCAGCTAGATAACTGCTGGCATAGGTCAAAATCTATGCCAACTGTGATCTGGCTACTAGTATAGGTCCCGACCTATGCCAGAGGTTATCTAGCCACTGGTATAGCCCTTTACTTGCACCAACATAGTTGGTGAAAATTTTGACTACCGGAGAAAATCCCATAATCTTTACTGGTGGTTTTTGAGATCTTTACTGGTGGCTTTTTATCGCTGTTAAAGGTCATTTTTTTGTAGTGTTATTTTCACTGAACTTGTGGTACATACAATTATCAATTACATTCATCTGAAAACCAAAAAAGATATCAACTCGATGAAACTTGTAATATCATAAACAAAAAGTTTGCTTAATCCCATATATGGATTTTTTAATTTGCAACAATTTGCTTTAATATCCTAAAACAAAGTTTTCAAACTATACGTGTAAATTGTCTCATTAACATCATCATTGAGAAATGTTGTTTTAACGTGCGTCTAAATATTTCAAAATCAAAATGTGTCACGGGTAACATTATAATTCCAAAAGAATGTGTAGGAAAAACCAAAAAAAAAAAGTTTCTTTATAATCAATGACTTCCTTTTGAGTAAACCTCTTGATGACAAAACAAGCCTTATATCTTTTTATATTATCTTTTGATTACCTCTTGGTCTTCAATATTTATTTGTAACCAATAGGTTTCACACTGATTGGTCCAATACCTATATATATATATATTAGCTCCATGAGATAAATGTTTACATTTATTCAAGGTAAAAGTGAAATTAAGAACCCAAGATTCGTTCAATATCGAGATGGATAGCGAGAGCTATATCTATTTAAATATATATATATATATATATATATATAATTGCAATCCAAATTAATAAACATGTTTCTCAATAATTTTGTTCTCTCATAACAGTTGTACAAAATTTTAATCGTATAATTAAATTAAACTTCAGTATAAAATTTCAAATCTTTTTTATTCAGTCATTAAGAAAAACGTATAGAATAAGAATGTGAAAGCGCATACGAATTTATTAGAATTGACTTGATAGTTGTTCTTGATTTTCCAAATTGGCATGTTGTTTTAAGAGAATGTCTGTGCTTCGTTCTCTAACGATCAAATATTAAAAAACCTAACAACTCTGCATGCTATTTGGGTCACATATAATATATATTATTAATTTTAATTTTCTCATCATAAATTAGAAAAAAGATTTTTTTGTTTTCACACATAATAACCTACACTTAATAAGATGATTTAATCCCATTCAAGGTGAACTCTTAGTTCACATTAATTTGGGTCAAACTTATAACGGCATATAATATATAATTATTACTTATATATACAATATTATATATATTCAAAGGAAAGTCTAACATAAATAAAACTAAAAAACCCAAAAAAAAGAATAAATGTCTCTTCCGCATGGATAGAGGCTGCGTAGCTTCCCTCCAGAATTTAATAACCCAGAGCAACTCTTGCAAATTCCGCCGGTCACGCCTCCTTTATCCCATACTGTTTCTAATTTGGACAGAACATGTCCCCTTAATCAAACGTACCCAAATTGTAATATACAATCCCAAGCTATGCCACATGCCCTATTAAACCAAGACAATGTTTGCCCCTCCCAAAATCTGTCCATGAGGAAACCAGCCTCAGCTGTGCTGCACTTTAACATTTAAAAACAAAAAACAAAAAATCACCATTTCCGGTGCTGCCCTCCTTAGAGGTGTCACCTAATCGTCCTAACACTACAAAGGAAATGGTTTATGGAGACGGGTGAAAATCGTGAGGAAAAATATGGTAAAACCGTCGATAAAATCTTTTTCGATGGATAGAGATTCAGTTGGTTATACATGAGTCGGGATAGACCTATGTCTATACTTGTCATGACCGTTGGAGCATGCTAAATATCCGGACAGTTAGAAAAGTGTCAGTAAAAATTGATCTTATATCATTAGTTGTAAAGGTTCAGTAAAAATTACTATTTTTATCACTACCTTGTAAAGAGTTAATAAAATTACTATTTTTTTCATCCCTTTTAATAGTTAGTAAAAGTTTATACCTTTATCATCACTCAATTGCTCAATCACTCAATATACTGTTAAGAATTGATACAACTATTTATTGTTACCAATCATATAATACGTATGTTACGAAATGTTATTACATTTATTGTCGATAAATACAAATGTTAATAAATATTACTACAATAACGTTGTCACGCCCCGACCCGCAGGTCGGGCACGCGAATAGACCGTCGCGACTCCTCGAAGCACGGGTATGCCCTACTCACACATCGAGGTGACACAAGACTAATATTATGACCCTATTCGATATCATTAAGTCAAAATCATATATTGAAAGAAAAAAAAGATAGTTTTCAATAAAAATTTTCTTTGAAACATCTGTTTCCAATTTACATATAATATTTATATGCATGGTCCAATCGTAAATAAGAATGGATATGATCACTTATCCGATAGCGTCTCTCAATAAAACTCGTGGGATAGTACCTCAATGTATATCAAATACAGTATAAACTAAAAATATTAATATGAGGGGTGTGTATAATCCACATACTTAGTGAGTGAGATACAATGACTATATACTGACAATAAATAAATTTGTGAGAGTGGCACGTCAAAACATCATTTTCAAATTTATATTTCATTCATTTGCAAATATCATATAATTCAAAATAATAGGTATCCTTATCATCAATCATGTATCAATGGGGTGTCAAAAACACATTCTATTCATAATTTGGCCAAGCTAGGGTAAAATCTACTAAGAGACCACCAAAATGTCATAAGAATAAAATACATATATTTTCCCCCATTCCCTTGGTGTTGACACGGTCATCACGTGGTGCCCGCCTATTGGATCTGTTGGACAGAGATAGGGGACTCAAACCCCTGCTCCCGTGTTACCCCAGCATGTCACCCCGTCGGGTAAACGCTCAATACCGTGATAGGGAGTGCGTTATAGCCACTATACACCCCCATAATCATACACATGTGCCATATGTCATCATTCATAAATTCTTATTCGTAAAAACAAGACACTATCAAGTAACCATAATATTAGGATGCAATTTTTTTTACCGAACAACATTTCAAGACATGCCACAAACACTAAAGCATTTCTAAATCACATTTCAAATTTCATTTATAAAATCATGATCAAAATTATTTCTCATTTAAAGTCAAAAATAGTTCGTTCCACTCATTTCGGCTGGGGAGGGTACGCCACTCCCCCTAACTATCCTCGTTTCTCGAACGAGTTATCTCTCGAATCCTAATTCTAAGTTAAACAATATCATTTATTAATTCAATATTATATAGCTGGATTACAACATACATATAAAAATGGTCTCTTTCATAAGGTTAAATTTCAATTTTCATATTCAGAGGAATTTATACAAACATATAACGCGTAGGTTTAGTAAAATCATGATATCTTCAAAAATTTTAATTGGATTCAATTGATTTAAATTTTCTTTTAACACTAAGACATATATCTCCAACTTTTATGTTCAGACCATTTTCAAATTTGGAATATACGAATTTATAAAAAAATTATCACTTTTCATGCTAAGTTCCTAAAACCAATTCCGTACAGGTTTGGGAGAAATTCCATATCTCCCGGTATATATCTCCAATTTAAGTGCTTCTTGTTTCAAATTGAAGATAAGACATATATCTAAAACTTTCTAGTTTTGACCATCCTTGGATTCTAAATGTATAATTTTATAAAATTTGGTTTTCATCTTGGTTTCAGTGTTAGAACTACTTCTGCACAGTTTTAGTAATATCATCATAACTTTCTGTATACAACTCTGATTCAAGTGATCTTTATCTCATATTAACGATACGTCAGAGACCTAAAACTTTTATGTTTAACATTTCTCCAAATTCGGAACAGAAGCTACCTCAAAAATTTATAAAATTTACTAGTCGTACACAGGACATAAAACAAAATTTGTGAAACATGCTAGACTTCCAAAAGTCACCAAAAATATGTCTTACATGATATACCAATTTTAAAACTTAGGAAGTCTAGTTTATAGAGAAATAAATATTTTAGATTTTTAAATTCTACAGAATGAGATATTCTAAGAAAACTATACAAGACTCAATCTAGAAATCAACATTTAGCATGCTAGTATGGATACCAAAGTAACCACTCATCAAATAATTTAATCTCAGCATAAGTTAGAATAAGTTACCTTATTTGTAAGATCTCTTGCTAACAATATGTATTACCACACCCTTTGAATCTTTGAATTTTTATCACTTTAGAAAAAAAATCAAATCACAATAAACATAAATTTCTATATAATACTTCTATACTTCCAATTGAAATTCAAGAATTCTTAAAAATGTTCTTACCCCTTTGGCTCCATAGTTGAACTCAAAATGGATATAGAATCCTCACAATTTCATCCAATGTGAGTTTAATGAAGAAAATAGGCCAAACTCTTCTTAAACAAGTTCTTTTATAAACCCAGTCAAATATCCTTAACCATTGGATCACGCATTATCTTGACATTCCACTTGTCCTAGCACTTAACCCATATAATTGTTGATTCAAGCAACCTCCATGCACTCCACCAAGTGTATTTGGACGTCCATGTCAAGGGGGAGAAGTGTCACAATCTAATGCAAAAATTTCTACCCAATAAGCTTTCATGCATAAATTTTTATCCAATGAGCTTTCTTGAATGTGGAAAATCCTATGTGGCCACTAACCAACCTTATTTCTCTCTTGACCAATCATTTGGCTCCAATTGTCCCTCCTTGAGTGGTTTGCAACTTAGTCCCCTTAACTTTCCTTAATTACATTTAAACCCCTAACTTTTAACAATTGCATTTTTGGTCTCTATGAAATTTTGTTTGAAATTTCTTAAATATGTGAAATTTTATTTAAATATCTTTATTTAAGTGTGTAGGCCTTCTCTTAGCTATTTTTGACTTTTTTAGGTCTTGTCGGCACTTTCCGAGAAGTTTTTTTGCTTACCGATAAAATTTTCAGTTTTAGCGATTTTGAGGTGAAATCTCAAAATAAATAATTAGATAATTAAATAAATGTCTCAAAAGGATGCTTATATATTTAGAATCATGAAGAGTAGTACATAATATACAGTCACTAAAAATCGATATTACAATTCTTAACCCCTTAATGAAAGTTTCGTCCTCGAAAGTAAACTGAAACTATGCGGCAAATAGTTGGGGGTACTGTCTCCTCATAGCATCCTCGGACTCTCAAGTTTGCTCCTCGATCTGGTCACTCCTCCAAAGTACTCTGACCAGGGGGACCTCTTTGCTCCGTAGCTTTTTGGTCTGTCAGTCTGAGATGGCTACAGCCTGGATGGGGAAACTCAAGTTATCGTTCAACTCTATTGGTGGAGGTTCCATTACATGGGAAGGATCAGGAAGGTACTTCCTCAGTATCAAAACATGGATTATATCGTGAATCCGTGCTAACTTAAGAGGTAGATCCAATCTGTATGCCACTTTCCCAATCCTCTCAAGGAATCGATAAGGTCCAATGTATCTGGGGTTAAGCTTTCCCTACTATCTGAATCGGATCATCCCCTTCCAAGGGGATACCCTCAGAAATACCATGTCTCCCTCCCCGAACTCCAAAGATCGCCGTCGTCTGTCTGCATAGCTTTTCTGCCTATCTTGGGTAGTTTTTTTCCGAGCACGGATGACCTTTACTTTTTCCCGGGTCTCCTCAATTAAATCTATACAACTGAGTTGTCTCTCCCCGACCTCATCCTAATACAAGGGTGACCAGCACTTTCTCCCGTACAAGGCTTCGTATGGTGGCATCCCAATACTAGGCTGATAGCTATTGTTGTAGGCAAACTCGATCAACGGGAGGTGTCTGTCCCAACTTCCCTTAAAGTCCATGACATAAGATCTCAACATATCCTATAATATTTGAATGGTCCTCTCAGACTGACCATCCTTCTGGGGTGAAATGCAGCACTGAATTTCAGTCGGGTACCCATGGCCTCTTATAATTTCGGTCAAAATCGGGAAGTAAAACGTGAGTCTCTATCCGAGACAATGGACACTGGAACTCCATGCAGTCGAACTACCTCACTGATGTACAGACGGTTCAAACCCTCTAATGGATAGCTGCTGCGAATGGGAAGGAAATGTGCGGACTTGGTGAGTCTATCTACGATCACCCAGATAGCATCATGTCTTGTCAAAGTCCATGGAAATCCCATTACAAAATCCATGGTGATATGCTCCCACTTCCATTCAGGAATGGGAAGAGACTGTAGTGTGCCGGCGGGTCGCTGATGCTTAGCCTTCATCTGCTGGCATATCAAGCACTGAGTAACAAAACTGGCTATCTCACACTTCATGCCCGCCCACCAGTAACTTTCTTGAATCGTCCGGTACATCTTTGTACTACCAAGATGCATAACATAGGCTGAAGAGCGAGCCTCCTCTAATATGGCACGTCTAAGGTCATCATCTTTTGGAATACAGATACGTCTCCCAAAAACTATTAGGCCATCATCCCTAACTTTGAAGTCTCCGCCTTCCCCTTTCTTGATCCTCACGACAATCCCTTGAAACTCCTCTTTGGTAGACTGAAGTTTTCGAATGTGGTCAAACAGAGTCGGTCTCACCTCAAATCTGGCCAAAAGTGCTCCAAAATCATATGTGGCCAGTCTGACTCCTAGGGAGTGGAGTCCAATAAGACATGAGAGATAAGAACTCTTGGTGGGTGCTGACGATGATGACTTATGGCTCAGTGCATCCGCAAAGACATTTGCTTTTCCCGGGTGGTAGTCAGTAATCAGATCATAGTCTTTGAGAAGCTCCAACCATCTCCTCTGCCTGAGATTGAGCTCCCACTAAGTGAGTAGATACTTCAAACTTTTGTGATCTGTATACACTCGGCAATTAACCCCATATAGATAGTGTCGCCAAATCTTCAAAACGAACACAATAGCAGCAAACTCTAAGTCGTGGGTAGGATAATTTAGTTCATGCCTCTTCAGTTGTCGGGAGGCGTAAGCGATGACTCGACCCTTCTGTATCAGGACACAACCTAGTCCATGTTGTCACGCCCCGACTTACCCCCGGGCCGAGCACGCGACAACCGCCGTGGCACCTCAATACACGAGCACAACGTCCCGCGTATCGAGACACTGTAAGGCTAATAACAACATTCAATCGAATGTATCACATACCAATTCAATTCCCAAGTCATCACAATGTGCCTCAATGCATCAATATATCAAATCAATGAGTTATCATTTTTACAAGTCAACATAAGTATAATACAGTCATCCTAGGTATATAAATACAATGGTCAACTAAATGCTCCAAATATAATAATAACCTCAAATGATTTTCACGGAAGAGTGGGTAACCGTAGTCAAGTCCGGTGTCTCTGAAATGCCTAACGAAATCAAAGACCTACTAGCCCTTAGTCCAAGGTTAAACCTGTAAGATGGGATGCGAGGGGTGAGTGCCTAAAGGGGGATGGTACTCAGCAAGTGAGGGGATTGACATCGTACTATTAATATCGGTGTGAACTTAGAGTGTCAAATCATAAGGTAAAAAAAATATCCACAGTGTGCAAAACGATCATGTCATTTCAAAACCATATATCATATGCACACATCAGAAAGCAAGATATGCATCCAATATTTACATCAATGTTATGAAGAGCCGGCCAATGAAATATTCTCGGCAAGGATCTACCTCGACCAGTGACAGGCGCATTGGGGGGTTTTTACAATGCATGTATGTAAAACAATAGCTCTCTACCAAAATGTTGGCTGCAAGTTGATCCAACAAGCCCGTAATTATCACAAGTATAATCATCAACATAGATCCGACATTTGGGGGATAGTTCTGGCCAAAGCGTATCCGGGCACAATGGGTGCCTCTGCCAAATGTCTTTCGTAGCTACGGAACATTGCTATATAGCAGGGAAATGGGTGGCACCAAGCCCATATCGTGGTAAATGCTATATAGCGGGGGAATAGGGGGCACCAAGCCCAAAGCGTGGAATCATCACAGGGCATCCAACCCAAATCACATGTTCAAATCCAGGTTATATGAAACTGTGTGCCAATAGATATGAAAATCATATAAAATGCCATATGTTATGAAAAAGTGGCATAATATCATTTGTGAAAGTGTACGGATGCATATCAAACAAGTCAAGTAATTGAGACACTCCAATGGTCACAAAAATATGTGTAAAGTATATATGAAAATCTGAAAGCTCTGTTTATCACACAGTTAAAATCGTGCTACGAAAAGCATTAAAAACAGAATTTTTCGATCAATAGCAGATGTCAAAGTCCTACTCACTGTTTGGGGGAGGGTAAAGCACTCCCCAATATTACTACGAAGCATAAATCAAGTGCTCCCCTCATTCAAATCAAATAACTTTTATGCGAAAAAATCAGTCCGCAGATTTTCAAACCTGCGTAGTAATGGAAAATAAGCTATAACGTTTCGCACAAACCTCCGTTCTGAGTGACATTTTGACATGTTGTAGGTAACTTCATGACCTACAACTTTCATTTTATACACTTTCTCAAATTCACATCACAGAATTCTCAGAAATCCTCACTTTGTTTCAGTCATATTCCAATTTCAGCTTCTGTCCAATTTTTGTATAGAAACTATAACTTTTATTCTACTTATCAAACCTTAATGAAATTTTAACATGTCATTCCCAAGACATAGATCTACAATTTTTGTGTTTTGAGTTTCACTCAATTATGCTGATAAAGGGGTTGAAATAAATCATGATCAGAACAGACAGTTTTCTATTGGAAATAAAATTTTCTATCAACACATCTTTAGAAAAAAAGTATAACCTTTGATTCCCTCGTGCGTTTTAGTTGAAATTTTTATATGTGGTGGAAAATAATAATAGCTACAACTTTTAAGTTTTGAGTTTCTCCAAAATAGAGCTGGAAATGGTTCGTTCATGCACACTGATGTTATAGTCCGAAACAGAACAACTTTCTGGACTGTAAGATATCTTAAAACAAACATGAATTCATGGACAGAAATGAAGTCTAAAGCAAGACAGAATGGAAATTTGTTTACCTTAATTTCTTTGCCTTCCAAAACTTAAACAAGCTTTCCACTTAGTCCCAACCTTTGGTCACTCTATGTACACAAAGTTAAGAGTCTCCCTTTGGGTTCAAAACAAAATATAGTATTCTAAGATGTAAAAGAAGGCCTTACCTTTCAAATGTGTCTAGAGATTTGAAGACATTTTCTACCAAAATCCTTTCCTCCTAGATTAGGATCACTCATTTTCATTCTTGACTCTTGAAGAAATGAAGAATGCACTACATTTTCCTCTCATTCCTCTCACTTACATATTCTTCATGGTTTACAAATGAATGGGTTTGAATTTTGTTTTCTATTTTTTACAAGCACACTTCATTCCCAAAAGTCAATGGTTGATACATCACCAATATTCCTCCATTTAATGTTTGCTTTTTCATCCCATACCACACCCATGCTAGTTGATCTCAAAAGTCAAGAATTGCCTTTCCCAACATGCTCTCCACATCCAACAACCTTCCTTCCATGTTTTGGCATTAATTACTTGTCAAATTTGTCTCTTATTAATTACAATTTGGTTCCTGGATTTATAAAAATTATAAATTGACCCCAAAAATTTTTATAATTATTAATTGGACACAAAATCTCATGTTGGGCATAATTTAATTCATCCCATGTTAAAACGTGGTCATTTAGTCTTTTCGAATGGTCTTTGACCCAAATTAGGGTTTGTCGGTGATTTCTCCGAAAATCGTCGATCGATTTTTGTATATATCCTTATTTGATACTTGTGAGCATTAGAATTGATATTTCATGATTTCGAGTCGTCCGTAGTTAATTTCGGACAATTTAAGTTTCAGTATTTGCTTATATGTCCTCCAACTTTTGATAATTTGAAAACGATCTCAAAAGTTCTCAAAGTTACGCACTAGGCCCAAAATCACATATTATGCCCAATGAGACCGATTTCAAAATTTAATATGGTCATCTCGACGTTATTTGTCAAAATCGATCCAAATTAGGGTTTACGGTCCAAATTCTTAACTTTTGCCGTTTTAACCCTAAAAACAATTATTTATCAAATTTAAAAATTTTCTCACTCTCAAAATCACATTTTATCATCATAGGACCATTTGTGGCCCATTTCGAAATTATTCACTTTTTCCTAAAATTTGAAGCAAAAATTTTCTGGGAAAATTTATCGAAAAAATTTATGAGTGAAATTTATAAATGGATTTATGAAAATCATCATATAAAAAGGAAAAATAGGATACATGAGCATACACCGAGGGTCGGTGTTACACCTGTCGGCTAGTATTGCAATATACCTCGTACTCCCTATCGCTAGTAGGGAGAGCGAGAATGGGTGCTGACGTTAGTCGCTGTTTGACCTCCTGAAAACTCCCCTTACAGCAAACAAACTTGATATTTTTCCGCATCAAGTTGGAGAGTGGAGTGACAATTTTAGAGAATCCCTCTACAAACCTCCGATAATATCCTGCCAATCCAAGGAAACTCCGCACCTCCGTAACACTCCGAGGTTGCTCCCATTTTAGAATAGCTTCAACTTTCTTTGGGTCCACAAAGATCCCATCAGCAGAAACCACATGACCCAGAAAGTCAATCTCCTTAAGCCAAAACTCGTACTTGGAGTATTTGACATATAGTTCATTCTCACGGAGTATTTGCAATACAACCCATAGGTGCTGGGAATGCTCCTCATCACTCCTCGAATACACAAGAATATCGTCAATGAAGACGATAACAAATCTATCCAGAAAGGAGTGGAATACCCGGTTCATCAGGTCCATAAAAGCTGTTGGGGCATTAGTCAGCCCAAACGGCAACACCAAGAACTCCAAGTGACCGTACTGGGTCCTGAAGGCTGTCTTGGGAATATACTTTCCCTGATCCGTAGCTGATGATATCCAGATCTTAGGTCGATCTTAGAAAAAATTCGGGCCCCCTGCAACTGGTCAAACAAATCATCAATTCGAGGTAACGGGTATTGATTTTTGATGGTCACTCGATTCAACTGTCGATAATCGATGTATAGTCTTAGAGTGTCATCTTTCTTTCAGACAAATAATATAGGAGCTCCCCAAGGTGAAGTGTTTGGTCTGATGAAGCCCTTATCCAACAGTTCTTACAATTGGACTTTTAGCCCTTTCAGCTCTACTAGGGCCATTCTATATGGCGGAATGGAGATAGGCACAGTACCTGGTGCCAAATCAATGGCAAAATCAAACTCCTAGACTGGAGGTAATCCAAGTAGCTCCTCAAGGAATACATCAAGAAATTTTTGCACCACTGGGACATCATTTATTCTTGGTCCCTCTATTGTGGTGTCTACAACATGCGCCAGATATACTGTACAACCCTTATTCATCAATCTACGGGCTTCCAAAGCAGATATCACACAATTCGGGAGAACCTGTCTGGTTCCATGGAAAACCAATACAGGACACCCCATCTCCGAAATTTGACTATCTTAGCAAAACAGTCCACTGAAGCTCTATGCCGGTGTAACCAATCTATACCTAGGATGGTATTGAAGTCCTGTATGTCTAGTGGAATCAGATTTGCTTTTAAAACTATGCTCTTCATCTCAACTCCATAGTCTCGGTACACCTCTTTCCTAACAATCTGCTCCCCCAAGAGAGTAATGACTAACAATACTTTATCCAGTGGTACTAGAACCTTGTTAGTGTAGTGAGCGAAGTCCATGCTCACAAATGAACTATTCGCCCCAGTGTTAACCAACACACGAGCGTCTCTTCCGAAGATAATCATAGTGCCTATCACCCAAATTTATATAGTCCATTAGCCCAATATTATCAAAATAATTGAAAATTACTTAAGGATAAAACCTCAAAATGGATATATATATCATCTTTCAAAATTCACCAAAATACATCAGAGTCTGAAGTTCTTGTACATCATCAGGATAAGGAGTAGGAGTAGCACGTGTTACTATATATGGACTGGCCTATGCCTCTTCGTTGGTCATAGCATATAGTCTAGCCTGCGTTCTAGGCTACTGATGAGGAGGTGGAGCAGGCATGTTACTCCCAGTGAAAGACTTCCCTGTGGTACTATGAGGAGGTGTTGTAAAAGGTCCTAAACTGCCCCTGGGGCCATAAGGAAAGCTCTGATTTGGGGCATGACTGTACCCCTCAGCTCGCAGATCAGGACAGCAGTCTTTAAAGTGTCCATCCTTTCCGCACTAATAACATCTACCAGAGCATCGGCATGGCCCTGGATGTGCCTTTTTACAAATCGGGTAGGATCTTCTCTGCGCTCCTTTGAATCATGGCACAATGCCTAAGCTACCCCCCGGTATGCTCATCGGGGCTGATAGCTGCCCATACTGCCCATGAGGTGTGGACCCGGGCCCCTGTCTAGGGTCATCGCTAAATGAATCTCAACCTCTGCTCCTCTTGGAGCTCTGTCCCTGCCCAAATCCAGGCCTCTTCCTTTGGTCTTGCTGGTCACGGATTCTATTCCATTCTTTGATGTTCTGCTCTGTTCTCAGTACCCATTGTAGAACTCTAGCGTATATATCCTCATCGGAGACTGTCATCCGGTCTCTGATGGCGAGATTTAGTCCATGTTCAAATTTGAATCTCCTGGCCTTCTTAGTCGCCACCAACTTTGGGAAAAATGCTACCAGTCTGCAGAACTCAGTCTCGTCTTCTGACACAGACTTCTGCCCTTTCTTCAACTCCAAGAACTTTCGCCGCTTCATGTCACGGTCGAACATCGTATAATTCTGGGAATCAAACTCCCTCAAAAAGTCACCCCAAATCAGCGGCTCATTTGCTCTATCCTTGACACCGTCCCACTAGTCACGGGCGTCATCCTCTAGTAGTCTGACTGCTATCACCATCTTGAGTCTATCCTCAACGCCTATGTCATTTACAGCCTCTTTGATCCTTTTGAGCCACTTCTTGGCCACAATGGGGTCGTGGGTCCCAGAGAAGGACTCACACCCTACACTCCTAGCCTCTTTCAGCAAAGTGGAGACCTTTATAATCTGTCGAGTAGCCAGCATAGTTGTCAGCGTAGGAGTGGGCATCGGTGCCATTGCGGGTACAGGCGGAGTCTCAATCGCCAGTATAGGTGGTGCTCTCATCTGGTCTCAGTGGGCCATCCACCACTCCATCATCTCCTAGAGTGTGGGGTGCAGTGGAGGCGGAGGTGCTTCTCTAACAGGAGGGGCCTGAGACGATTGAGGTGATGATGCGGCCTCGCAGTAATACGCTTTGGTTGTCCTCGGGGACGTATAGTTCTACATCAAGGATCACGCTTAGTACTTAAGAGTAGAAAAGTAAAGGGTTAGGATCACGCAGTAATACGCTTTGGTCGTCCTCAAGGTACGGGTATGCCCTATTCGCACATCGAGGTGATGCAAGACTAATATTATGACCCTACTCGATATCATTAAGTCAAAATTATATAGCGAAAGAAAAAAAGATAGTTTTCAATAAAAATTTTCTCTAAAACATCTGCTTCCAATTTATATATAATATTTATATAAATGGTCCAATCATAAACAAGAATGGATATAATCACTTATCCGATAGCGTCTCTCAGTAAAACTCGTGGGATAGTACCTCAATGTATGTTAAATACAGTATAAACTGAAAATATTAATATGAGGGGTGGGTATAATCCACATATTCAGTGAGTGGGGTGCAATGACTATATAATGACAATAAATGAATTTGTGAGAGTGGCAAGTCAAAATATCATTTTCAAATTTATATTTCATTTCTTTGCAAATATATCATGTAATTCAAAATAATAGGCATTCTTATCATCAATCATGCATCAATGGGGTATCAAAAACACATTCTACCCATAGTTTGGCCTAATTAGGGTAAAATCTACCAAGGGGCTACCGAAATGTCATAAGAATAAAACACATTTATTTTCCCCCTTCCCTTGGTGTTGACACGGTCCTCACGTAGTGTTCGTCTATTGGATCTGTTAGACAAAGACAAGGGACTCAAACCCCTGCTCCCGTGTTATCCCACCACATCACCCCTTCGGGTAAACGCTCAATACCGTGGTAGGGAGTGCGCTATAGCCACTATACACCATCCCATAATCATACACATGTACCATATGTCATTATTCATAAATGCTTACTCGTAAAAACAAGGCACTATCAAGTAACCATAATATTATGATATAATTTTTTTGCCGAACAACATTTGAAGACATGCCACAAACACTAAAACATTTCTAAATCACATTTCAAATTTCATTTATAAAATCATGATCAAAATTATTTCTTATTTAAAGTCAAAAATAGTTCATTCCACTCAGCTCGACTGGGGAGGGTACGTCACTCCCCCTAATTATCCTTGTTTCTCGAACGAGTCATCTCTTGAATCCTAATTCTAAGTTAAACAATATCATTTATTAATTCAATTTTATATAACTGGATTACAACATGCATATAAAAATGGCCTCTTTCATATGGTTAAATTTCAATTTTCATATGTAGAGGAATTTCTACAAACATATAATGTGCAGGTTTAGTAAAATCATGATATATTCAAAAATCTTGATCGGATTCAATTGATTTAAATTTTCTCTGACTAAGACATATATCTTCAACTTTTATGTT
Organism: Dillenia suffruticosa; assembly: GCA_033439265.1. Classification (NCBI taxonomy): domain Eukaryota; kingdom Viridiplantae; phylum Streptophyta; class Magnoliopsida; order Dilleniales; family Dilleniaceae; genus Dillenia; species Dillenia suffruticosa. The sequence goes on from JAVTVX010000029.1 coordinate 17,213,729, forward strand.
CAGACCATCTTCAAATTTGGAATACACGAATTTATAAAAAAATATAACTTTTCGTGTTAAGTTCCTAAAACAAATTCCGTACAGTTTTGGGAGAAATTTCATATCTCCCAGTATACATCTCCAATTTACGTGCTTCTTGTCTCAAATTGAAGGTAAGATATAGATCTAAAACTTTCTAGTTTTGACCATCCTCGGATTCTAAATGTATAATTTTATAAAATTTGGTTTTCATCTCGGTTTCAGTTTTAGAACTACTTCTGCACAGTTTTAGTAATATCATCATAACTTTCTGTATACAACTTCGATTCAAGTGATCTATATCTCAAATTAACGACAAGTTAGAGACCTAAAACTTTTATGTTTAACATTTCTCCAAATTCAGAACAGAAGATACCTCAAAAATTCATAAACATTACTGGTCGTACATAGGACATGAAACAGAATTTGTGAAACATGCTAGAATTCCAAAAATCACCAAAAATTGATTTCTTCATGAAATGTCTTACATGATATACCATTTTTAAAACTTAGGAAGTCTAGTTTATTGAGAAATAAATATTTTAGATTTTTGAATTCTACAGAATGAGATATTCTAAGAAAGCTATACAAAAATCAATCTAGAAATTAACATTTAGCATGCTAATATGGATACCAAAGTAACTACTCATCAAATAATTTAATCTCAGTATAAGTTAGAATATATTACCTCCTTTGCAAGATCTTTTGCTAACAATATGTATCACCACCCCCTTTGAATCTTTGAATTTTTATCACCTTACAAAAAATCAAATCACAATAAACATAAATTCCTATACAATATCTCTATATTTCCAATTGAAATTCAAGAATTCTCAAAAATATTCTTACCCCTTTGGCTCCATAGTTGAACTCAAAATGGATATACAACCCTAACAATTTCGTCCAAGGTGAGTTTGATGAAGAAAATAGGCCAAACTCTTCTTAAACAAGTTCTTTTATAAACCTAGTCAAATATCCTTAACCATTGGATCATTTCATGCATTATCTTGACCTTCCACTTGTCTTAGCACTTAACCCATGCAATTGTTGATTCAAGCAACCTCCGTGTACTCCACCAAGTGTCTTTGGACGTCCATGTCAAGGGGGAGATGTGTCACAATCTAGAACAAGCTATTCTAATTGGTTTTCATGCAAAAATTTCTACCCAATAAGCTTTTATACATAAATTTCTATCCAATGAGTTTTATTGAATGTGAAAAATCCTATGTGGCCACTAACCAACCTTATTTCCCTCTTGACCAATCATTTGGCTCCAATTGTCCATCCTTGAGTGGTTTGCAATTTAGTCCCTTAACTTTCCTCAAGTACATTTAAACCCCTAACTTTTAACAATTGCATTTTTGGTCCCTATGAAATTTTGTTTGAAATTTCTTAAATATATAAAATTTTATTTAAATATCTTTATTTAAGGGTGTAGGCCTTCTCTTAGCTATTTTTGACTTTAGGCCTTGCCGGCACTTTCCAAGAAGTTTTTCGACTTACCGATAAAATTTTCAGTTTTACCAATTTTGAGGCGAAATGTCAAAATAAATAATTAGATAATTAAATAGATGTCTCAAAAGGATACTTATATATTTAGAATCATGAGAAGTAGTACATAATATACAATCACTAAAAATCGATGTTACAAGTGTTTTATCTTACCACATTGGAAATGGAAATTCTTTATTGTCACTACAATCGTTAATAATTGTTATGCTATTTTGTTGATAAATATAGAACTAGATATATTAGGAAATGTTACAATTTTTTTTGTCGGTTATGATAAGTGTTAGTAAATATTATAATTTTACTATCGCTTACAGAATTGTTGGGTTAGTAAATATTACTATTTTTATTATCGTTTATGTAGAATTGTTGAGTTAGTGAATGTTACTACCTTTAATGTCGGTTACAGAATTATTGGGTTTGTAAATATTACTACCTTTATTGTTGTTTACAGAAATATTTTGCTAGTAAATATTACTACATTTACTGTCGAATTGTTGGGTTAGTATATCTTATTACTTTTTTTGTCGCTTACAAAATTGTTGTTGGTTAGTAAATATTCCTATTTTTATTATTGTTTATATAACTTAAAGAGTTGTTACTTATTGTCACTTAAAATTGTTACATATTATCAGTAACCAAATGTTACTATTTTGGGTCGATTATCATTAATAATTATTACTACAAATGTATTATGATATGTTAATACAAATGTTACTACTCTATCGTTAATAAATATTACTACTTTATCGACAACAAACGCGGGTTACATAGAAAGTGTTACAATTATGAGTTAGAAAAGAGTTTGGAAATATTATAAATAGCGTATCTTTGGAAATAAAGTACCTTTATATATCATCATGATTGGAATATACATGATAATAGTATACACACTATAAATTACAGAAATTACAAAAAAAAAATAAACATAATCCTGAAGAGAGAAAGAAAAAGATTGTAATTTCAAACAACTATATATCTTCATATCTTCTGAAATAAAATGTTCATGTCAAAAATGTTGATTTCGAGCACTTAAAAAATTCCAGCATCCATAGCATCTGGTTGCAGGATCTAGTGTAATGTGTGGTATCATTCTATAGTAATGAAATGAATATAATTATATGGTATATTATAAAAATTTGTACATTTAAATATTATCTTTCAGGACGGACTCAGGAGGTGATGATGATGATGATGATAGTTGGTTTCGATGTGCACTTCTAGTATCTCGTATCCGAGAAAGCTAACAATACAAATACAAATAATTTGAATTATTGTTTAAATACAAATGTAAAAGTAGGTTAGATTATGTTAAGAAGTAAAGAAATGATATTTGTACCTCAACACATGCAATGAGCCTTGCTTCATTAATCAAATTCAACAATTTATCTTGTTGTCCACTTCCGACATGCATAGCAACATGCATAAGAACATTGCTCACCAGATTAGTAAGATTTTGATTTTGTTCCATTAATTGTTCCATCATAACGGTCATATGTCCGTTCTCAGGTTTGCTTGAATGCTGCCGTTATGATGGAGTCGTAACTTTGCCAACACATTTGATTCTTCCCTTCGAATCAGGCTCTTTGATTTTAGATATCATATCGGTTTTTCAAGATAAATTTAAACTTTGTGCTTGCCCTTCTTCACTCTCAATATGCTCCATTCCACTTTTCATCATTTTCTATGTAGAATGAATTAAACGTGAATGTTCATAAACATATCAATTGAAAATACATAAAAATAATCAATTATACCACAACTTCTGATACTTTTGTAGAAACTAAACTCTCATTTGATCGGGTTTTACTTGTAATATAAAGTTTAGCTCTACAAGATTTTGTCTCATATTGTGTTGTCTGATAAAATGGTTTAGTTTGTAGTATTATGTAATAAAAAATAATTACAAATAAAATAAGATATGAATTGTTTATACTTTCTCATACATGAGTTTGGCAAACGACTTAGATGCTAAGAAATGCAAATACCTTAACTTTGCATGACATTCTGAATTTCTTCTACTCATTTCCTAAAGAGGAAAACACATTAGAAAAAAGTATCAAAGTACAATTAAATCTTAAGTAAAGTTCCCACCAAAGAGAAAAAAATAAAAGTAGTGAAAGAAATTGTTAACTTCGACCTTCCCTTTATCACTCAACCAAAAAGTAACAAGTTCTTGTACTAATTTGTATCAATCCTTTCATCTTCCATTCTCTTGATATTTTCATCTATTTCAAGTAAATCATTGAACCATTTTGATTTGAGTGAATTTTTAAAACTCTTCCATTTGTCGGACAAATTTGCAAGGACCCATTTCTTAGTATCATCTCTGAGTGGTTTGAAGATAATTTTTGACTATAATATAAGAAAAAATAGATATATTAATTTTCATATATGCCATGAATTGATTGAGTAATAAAACTAGATACCTGTACAATTTTTCACATATCTTTTTTATACTCTGTCAGCATGTCACGCCAACTTGTATAGTTTATTGGAGCAATGGAATGTACTCTCACTATAGAGCCAAAGAATCTGATGAAAATCGTACCTTCGATTCCTATTGGTTGATTCAATTTGTTCATTTCAACGATCATACATTTCTCTTTTTCTAAATCACAAACATCTTAATAGCGGGCTGGACCTCTATATTTTTTCTTGAGAACTAGTGCAAATGAAAAATAAATAATAAATAATATACTAATTACATAGAAATATATTATAAAAATGAAATGATATATTTTTAAACATAAACAAAAACAAAACCAAAACTGGGATATCATCTTCAAATAATTGTGTTTCTTGAGACTCAACTTATTCTTTGGATGGTTCTGATTCTTTCTGGTTAGATACAATGGTTATTCTTCATTTATTTTGTCCCATATTTTTTGTTGAAAAATTTTGGTTGAAAATATATGATGGAATGTGATTTTGTTTGAGTTATAAATTTTGAGAGGTGTGAGGGAGAAGAGTTTTTTAAGGAAATAAGAAGTTTGTATGTTTTTTTAGGGAGGAAGGGTTTGTAGTGTATATTTTTTGTTTGGTGCGAAATAAATTCTTCAAAACCCGCTATTTCCCCCCACTTTTTAACATTTTAGTTTTTGAATTTTTGGTTATTATAGTTTGTTTACCTCTTTTTTTATTTTTATAGTTTGACTAAGTAACAAAAAACTTTTACCTATTACTATATAATTTCGTGAAGTAGTTGTAAATATTACTACTATATTATTAGATTTTATATTAGCGAGAGCATGCCTACGCGGCACAACCGCGATGCCCGTGTAGCTAAGCCTCCTAGGCAAACGCGCCTGCAAATGCCTACGCGGCACAATGGTGATGCCTGTGTGGCTGAGCCGCCCAGGCAAGCACACCCGCATTTATGTATTATTTATCTTATTATTACTACATTTTTACATAATTTTATATGATTATATTATTTAAAATAATAACATTTCATACTTAATTTATAATTTAAAATTTGTTATAATTAAGAAATGTGAGTTCGGATCATGTGCTTGGATGGATTGCATATGATAAGTATGAGTATGAATATGGGTTATTTAAATTAATAATATTAATTAGATATGTTAATGTATATTTTATATTTTATATTTTATAATTAAGGATTGTGATAATTAGATAGTTAATATAATTAATTATTTGATATTTAATATTATTTATTTATATTGGTATAATTATGGGGAAAGGTAAGGAATTGAAATCCAAAATGTAAAATCCAGATGCTTGTTTTCTCAATTTAACAACATGCAAACTCTACAATAACATTCCATAATATTATTGAAATTATTTAAATCAGTAATAATTTAATTTAAAATAATAATAATAAAAAACTAAAACAATTAAATGAAATATGAAAAAAATTAAGAAGGCCTTCCCAACTCAAGTGAATTTGTATTCTTATACCATAAAAATATTCTGTAATATATATACTAGGTACGATTAAATCTATTATATAAAAAAGATGCATTCAAACCAAAAGTAATTCTACCTCAATAACATTATTTAAATTTAATAATTATTTGATATTAGTAATAGAAAATAATTATTGAAATTAGTAAGTAGTAATATTTACTGATATTAATATTGATAATTAATTAAGTTGTATAGCATAGTAATATTATGTTATAGTAATATAATGGTAATCAAATAAAATTGATAATCATAATTATTATAAATTTATAAATTTATATTATGAAACAATATAATTTATAGTTATGTTATATTGGGTAAACAACATCTTTATATTTGAAGTTAATGCAGCGCGATTATAGTTGTTTTATACCGCCAAACAACATATTCAACATATTGAGAATTTATGTTTCAAGTGAAGCGAGTGCCAAATGTTGAAAATCTATCCGTACTTTTTTTCCCTCGTTTACAAATTTATTGGGACACTTTAATGAGTTCTTTAAATTTTTTGCCTGCTTTTTTTTTAATAAATAGTTATAGTTTAGAATAGAATAGTTATAGCGAATACCTCTTTGAATAGTTATAGTGAATACCCTCTCCAATGTTTATATGTTCCATATGTGTTATTTTGTCATTAGGTCAGTAATTTTTAAGAGTTGTTATATTCATACAAACAGATAATAGTATTATTTTTTGATTTACCCAAATTTTGTACAGTTTTAAAAAAATTTTATACAAATTTTATAGTATTATTGTCTTACCAAAAATAACAGTTACACTTGTTATTTGATTTAAATCACTTGTTATCACTTATCACTTCTTAACATGCCATAAACAAATTTTATAGAATTATTGTGTTAGCAATTTGTTATCATTTATTATTTGTTATATATTATCACTTATTATCATATATAAATAATCACTTGATTTATATAGTTATTGCCTATCATTTATTAAAAAATATACCATATTATAAGTATTTTATATAATTATTACAATAACTTATTGCCGATATACATTTATTACCATGGTTACCATTTGTTGTTAAAGAATACTTTTTACCACTTGATATCATTTAATTCTTTGTATGTTATCACTTGTTATTAGAGAATAAAAGTTACCATATTATTTATTATTATACTATAATAAAAGTACACTTGTAGTTTATATTTGTTATTTGTTATAGATCACTTCTTATCAGTTTTTACCATTGTTTCCATGTTACCATATAGACAGAGGTTAAAAATAGTTATTTCCATTTGTTACCATTTGTACGATGAGAAAGTACTTGTTATTACTATTTCTTATCACTTCTTACCATGCTACATCACAATACATGATATGATACAGAGAAAACGAATGAAAGTAGAGTGATTAAAAATATAAAAATATAGAAGATAAGAAGATAAATGCGTATAGGAAATTACATTTCATACGCATCCCATCCTACTCTATCAACATCTTCTTCATCATCATACATTTCTGTTGATACATTTCTTTCATCATCATCTACATTAGTTCGAACCTACACCTGAGTTGAGGGGTTACTTTCTGAATTCATATGTTGATTCATCAATATATCACCCATGTCAAATTCATCTCTAATTTTCACATGTTTTACAACAATCCATCCTTTATGTCTTTCGTCAGCTACATAAAATACATTCTTTGCTTGGGATGCCAAGACATAACGATCATCCAGCAAATCAACACCTGTATAATTGAGATAGGAGAAATTGACAAGTGTTAAACCAAATCTATCATTCTTATATCCCCGTTGTAGATCAACCAAATCACACCGAAGTAAAACAAACATATACATTCCATTATAGTTTACTTTAATAATTTGCCGTAATATTCCATAATAACTAACTTTACCTCGAATGGGTGTTTTATCGCTCGTTCTTGCATAAGTAATATCATCCACTGCTACTACAACTCCTAAATTCTGAGTTTTAAGCCATTTCTCATGATCATTTATATGAAATCGATATCCATTGATTATATAGCCATTGTAATTCTAATGAATAGATGTGGTCCACGAGCGATACATTAAGTTGATCTCTAGCCTCTGTGGTATATTTTGGATTCGCAACCTAAAAGAAGAAATCATAAAAAAATTAATAAGAAGATTAACATAGGATATATATTGAAAAGATTAAATATCAATATACTTACATGATGAGTAAACACCTACTAAAATTTTTATTGTGAAATTTGTCAATTTAAAAAGTATTTAACTTTTTTCCACGATTGATTCTTCGAACATGTTGTATATGTTCCCTTCATCTAAACATGAACACATGATATTACATCACAGTTTAATATTTATAAATAAATATATGAGAATGTAGACTTACAGTTTAAAGGAGGCAAGTGAGTTACTATTAAATAGTATATATCTATGGTTTTGCTCCAATGATTTCTCATCCAAATGAATTTGAGATATCCTCTTTTTTTCGTCTTTTAGTAGATCTATGTCCTTAATCCCAAAGGTCTTCCAATAGTTATAAAAGTGGACCCATCTTCTCCATATATAATCTGGTTGTCATAATTCCGCAATACACGATTAAACCTTGTCTCAATTCCATCTACATATCTTGAACAAAATAGCAAGCACTTATTTACTATATACCCTTCGGTGATAGAGCCTTTAGGTCGTACTCTATTATGAATATAAGATTTCAGTTAAAGCAAATATTTTCATGGATATATATTGCAATAAGCTAACCTAAATTAAATGAGCATCATTATTAAATAAATAGGTTATGGAAATAGATAAATTATGAGAATAATATAAACTTTTCGACCGGATACATCCATCTATATGTGATTGGTCCATCGATCCTTGCTTCTATTGTTAAGTGCATGATTAAGTGTATCATACTAGTAAAAAATCAAGGGAAAAAAATCTTTTCAAACTCATACATAATTTATGGAATTGATGCCTTCAATTGTTCAAATTCCCGTGGATCAAGGACCCTAGAGCACAAACATTTAAAAATGCTACATATTTTAATGATAACAAAGCTCACATTCTTAGGCTACGATCCCCGAATTGCTATAGGAATAAACTCTTACATTAAAATATGACAGTCATAACTCTTTAATCCTATTAACTTCCGCTGCTTCAAATGAACACATTTAGAGATATTAGTAGAGCACTCATCAGGAAGTTTTAAATCCTTCAAAACCTTGAGAAATGCATCTTTCTCTTGTAAGGTCCTTTGGTAACATGCTTTAGATAGAAATATATTTGAAGAGTTTGATGTACGTAGATGTAGATCTTTTCTTATTCCCATATCTTTAAGATCAAGTCTACTCTTATAATTATCCTTAAACTTTCCTTCTTGCTTCATAATTGTACCAACAATTGCATCAAAACAATTTATCTCCATATGCTTCATGTCAATATTATGTCTAATTAAAACATTTTCCTAAATAACAAATGAAACAATATACTCTTTTTTTTCATCCATGCATATCATTAAGACTTGTTAAGTTAATCTCATGTAATTCTCGCAACAAATTAGCTCCTAACCGTTGTTTAGGAGCAACTTTGCATTTCTCTATCCCATCAAAAGAAAATTTATCATACCTGAATGGATGAGTTCATTCCAAACATTTTCGATATCCCATATAACAATACTTCCGGCCAGAAGAGTGCTGCATACGGGATATGGAAATCTACCTTTAGTGCTCCATCCAGATAGACTAGCATATGCAGGAAAGTCATTAATAGTCCATAAGAGTGCTGTATATATTTTAAATCTTTCACCAACTGAATAATCATAAATATCAACTCCCTCATTCCATAATTCTTTTAGTTCTTCCACTAGTGGTTGCATGTACACATTTATCTTATCGTCAGGACTTCTAGGACCAGGAATAAGTAATGTGAGTATAAAGTTTATAGACTTCATGCACAACCAAGGAGGGAGATTATATAGTATCATGACCAGTGGCCAAGTGCTACGTGTAACATTCATTGTTTAAATGGATTAAACTCATATGCTACTAACCCTAATCGAATATTTCTCGAATCAGAAGAGAAATTAGGGTATAGGGTATCAAATTCTCTCCATGCAGGAGTATCAGCTGGGTGTCTTAGAAGTCCATCTTTGTTCTCTTATCATAATGTCATCTTGTCACGCCCCGATCCTCGGATCGACCATGCGACAACCGCCGCGTTATCTCGGTACACGGGCAGAACCTCCCCATATACCGAAACTCCGCAAGGCTAACCAACTGTACAATATTTCTTCCAAATACAATACACATATAAAGGACCCATCCGGTCCATCCCAGTACACACAAGCCCACATCAGCACACAAATGGGGAGGGGGTTCCTGTACATGTACGCATGTAATGTGACCATCCCAGCCACTTCAAGGATATTTCAAAATCAAAACAGATGAAGTCTCAAATCATAGTCGTAGGATTTTACTAACACTTGTCTGAAGAAAACAAATTAGCATCAGTAAAGTCCAAACAGTATGAGATGTACAGAACTTCGTAAAATCAAAAGAAAGTATCAAAATTCAACATTTCGAACCAAATGTCCCATTCAAACAATAAGTTTTACCAAAAAATAGAATTTAAAAGAAAGTAAACAAGTCTTCCCTTCCATGGATTTCAAATAAACTAAAATAACCTTACATCACTATTATACCTATACAAAACAGCGGATAAACCTTCCCAAGCTCCAATTTCTGCAACAGACTTAAACTTTCTCTGAAAAATGTTAAAGAGAGGGGTGAGTATTGGGAAATACTCAGTGAGTGGAGTGCAATGGTGTGATTGTGTTCATAAATAAGGGGTAAATGTGGGGCAGTCAAAGCATATCTCATAAATAACAGTTCATATGCATAAAATATTTCAATAAATCATAATTTACAAAATATGCATCCATGTCAATTATCATTTCAGAAAATCTTGGGGTTCCATCGAAAAACACTTCCGTCTTAGGGCGGCCAAACCCAGACGAAATCCCGCCAAGGGTTTTTCTATCCAATGTCTCAAAACAAACCCCCTACCTTGGCGTTGGCTCGTACCTCACCGGGATGCACCAGATATAGTACGACTTCAGCAGAGGGAGGGATATCTAACTCCCCTGCACATCCAAACCCCAAACCACGCCACCCCGTCGGGTCGCTCCGTGGTGGGAATATGACTATAGTCATCTGCGGCACCCTTCATTTCTAAATCAATCCAGTTCACAAGTAATGTGCCATAATTTTCCATCAAATAATCAACAATCTCATGCCAAATCAATTCATAGAGCAATATCAAATAACATATGGCACAAAATCACTTTTAAACACAATAAATGCATTTATACTTTATTATTCAGTTCAGACAGTCCACAGTCACAAAACAATTCGCATAAATCACGTAAAATCTTTCGAAAATCATTTATAAAGCAATTTTAAAACAGATTTCTCATTCATGAACACAATGAACCATCCACTCACCTTCTAGGGAGGGTATCCACTCCTTATGCCCTATCGATACTCAAGAAATCTCCTTTCAAGCTCCAAAAAGGTCAACCTAGACCAATAATCCACAATTTCAATTCAAATTCCAAAGAAATTTATTCTAATCGACTCAACAAATTTCTAATTTCATCAAACGCGTTTCTTTCATATTGATCAACCTAAATTCATGTAGAATTTAGACGAAACCCTAGAAATCACATATCAAATGTCAGAAAATGCATTCTAATCGAATCTAACATATATCCTAAACATATACAAGATCTCTTATACTAAATTCACTCAATTTATCGAAAAGATTTAAATTTCCCTCACCTATGGTTTCCGTAGCTTGCAGCCCTAGCGTCCGTGCACCTACAACTCGATCCGAACTCCTGCAGTGAAGATGCAGGTGAGGTCTCGAAGGGGAAAGCCATTGCGGGCTCGAGGGCCGTCGTGGGCTTGCGGGCCGGTGGGCTGGTCCACTGGTGGGCTCGCAGGCTCGCAGTGGGTCGCGTGCTAGAGCACGCTCATGCTCGTGCTGGGGTCGCATGTGCTCGTGATGGGGTCGCGCGCTGGCTCGTGCTGCGGTCATGCTGGCACTTGCTAGGTCGCGCGGGATCGCGCGCTGGGTCACACGCTGCTCGCGCTAGGTCGCGCGTTGCTCGCGGGAGATCGCGCAAGGGAGCGCTTGGGTTCGCACAGGAGAGATCGCGCTGCGGCGGAGCTGCAGTCGCGCTCGCGAAGGGGCAGTGCTCACGGGAGGAAAGTGAGGCGGCTATGGCGCGCTTGCGGGAAGGAAGGAGCAACGGCGGCTGGGTGTTGGCGACGGTGAATCGGGTGCGGCTGTGGGAGAGAAAGTATACGAAGGAGAGAGAGAGTTCGAGAGGCAGAGAGACAGAGTACGAGAGCAACAGAGAGAGAGAGAGAGAGAGAGAGAGATGATAGAGACAGCGATGGAGAGAGAGACGGTGAGCGGTGAACAGAAGGGGCAAAGGACGGTGGAGATGGTGGAGGTGGTGGCGGAGAGGTGACGGGAGTGAGAGGGATTCGGGAGAGAGAGAGAGAACGGGATAGAGAGAGACGGAAGGAAGAGAGAGAGAAATTAGGGCTTTTTACCCTAATTTCACTCTTGGGGAGAGCGCAGCGTTTTGATCCAAACTCTGCGTTTCCTTCTCCTTTTTTTTTTCGGTATTACACATCTCATTAAAGAAGCAGTTTGAACACATGAAAATAGTCTTTGCAATCTAGAAATCAAAGGAAACCATTTCAATATTTTGACAAGTTTTTTTTTCCATCTCGATTTGGTTTCCATCTAGAAACACCATAGACATAACATGCATCATTTTTAACTCTATTCTCCAATACAATATACAATCATTAGAACAAGCATGTATTTTCTCATATCTTAACCCTAAAGCTAAATAGTTTTTTCACTTTATGGTAACTATTTGGTAATATGTTTTCATGAGACAACAATTCTGCTGAAAACTCTAAGAGTAATGAAAAAGATTTGTTGGTCTACCCACATAAACACTTTAAATGATATAAGTGCACGATAGTTGCCAGCATGGTAAATTTGGATTTTGGATATATTGGTTTTTTGGCTTTCTCAAGTAATTCAATAAATTTATCTGTTGAAGGTGAAGTTAAAGTTGAAGTTGATGCATTCACCTTAGATGGATAAGAGGTTGGTTCGGATGGATGAGAGGTTGGTTTAGGTGGTAAATATGTGAATGCATCATGTAACATAGAAACATATCATGATAAAAAAAAAAAGATTATCATCTAAGTTGGATGTATGAGATGTAGATTTTTCCTTATTCTAACCATAATATATCCACTTATCATAATCACATTGAAAACTATAACGTAACAAGTGATTGAAAATGGTATGTGTAAGAAATCTAAAAGTGTTGAAACATTTGATACAAGAATTTGATAGCTTGCCATCGACAGAATGAATATTTGTATATACAAATTGAAAAAATGCATTTACTACACTAATATATTAATCATATTCCCTTGATTTACAATACATCGATCTTTTATACATTGCAAAAACAAAGCAGAGAAATAAATGAAATATGAGAAGAGAGAAGTATATGAAATAAAGAGAGAATGACAGAAGTAGAAAGATTAATTAATAGAGAATATTTTGTTGATAGTGGCTAAATCTAAATATTCAACAAAATCAATACGTAATAGTATTAGCGCCAAACTTTTGGCACCAAGAAATGGCGCCAAAGATGAAAGAGGAGGAGGAGGAAGTGGACAATTGATATAATATGTATTTGTGTTGCTTTATCATTTGATTTGATGTAAAATTGGTTACTCATAATAAAAAGGGGATATAAATGACCAATTAATAATTTAATTTAAATACAAATTGTATATAATAAAATTTGTAAAATAATTATATAATTTCACATCATTGTATCATATAAAATAATAATAATGATGTTATTATTTAGTTATTTAAATTAATAATGTTATTATTTTCAATTGCGGGTGGGGCGGTGCGGTGCGGCACGAGGCATGAATTGCCGGCACAAGCAGGTTAGAGCCGGGAGGCATGGGCAGCGTGGTGCGGCATGAGGCATAAACCTCCGCAACAAGCAGGTCAGTGGGGCAGCATGAGGCATGAATTGTCGGCATATGCAGGTTAGAGCAAGGAGGCATGGGCAGAGTGGTGTGGCACGAGGCATGAACCGCTGGCACAAGCAGGTTAGAGCCGGGAAGCATGGGTAGCGTGGTGCGACATGAGGCATGAACCGCCGACACAAACAGGTTAGAGCTGGGAGTTTGGGCAGCATGAGGCATGAACCATTGGCACATGCAGGTTAGAGCCGGGAGGCATGGGCAGCATGGTGCGGCATGAGGAATGAGCCGTCGACACATGCAGGTTAGAGCCAAGAGGTATGGACAGCCTGATGCGACATGAGGCATTAACAGCTGGCACAAGCAGGTTAGAGCCAGGAGGCATGGCAGCGTGGTGCGGCATGAGGCATGAACTGCCAGCACATGCAAGTTAGAGCCGGGAGGCAAGGGCAGCGTCCTGTACCCAAGGTCCTAGACTTGCGCATGCATTGCCCGCGAGGTTAACCTGTAGGGGCACGCGTGGTAAGGCCGCACATGCATCTGTGCGCATGCGCCTGCGTGTAGGCATATTAAAGTGATACAAAAAAAAACAAACAAATGAAATAAAACATAGAATTATAATTAATTACAAATGAAAAAAGTTGGAAATTACGGAAATACATTTATACAATGATACATGTTCATCCCTACATATTCAAGCAAGAAACAAATTAAAAACCTTAGAATTATAAATAAATACAAATGAAAAAAGTGAAAATTATGGAAATTTAACTTTGGGTTTAAATTTTTTCGATTGACGAGAAAGGGATGGACTTCCAGTAGAGGATCCAATTGTAGCAGGAGGAGAAGAGGATGGGAATGGTGGAGGAGCTACAGCAGGAGAAGATGGAGCAGAGGATGGTGGTATAGTAGTAGAGGATGGAGCAGCAACAACAGGAGTAGATGAAGATGTAGAAATATGAAATGGATTATGCCCAGGAGGAAATGAAGATCTCGGGGGAGATCCAAATGGTCGCATCACAAACGGATAAGCAGATGAAGTGGGCTGAGGATGAGGTGTAGAAGAGGAAGAAGGTGCAGGTCTAGAAGTTATAACACAATCCCTTAAGGACATAATAAAATTCAAATTTATCCTTAGAATATCACTCATTTTCATCAACTCTAATAAAATATCTTTAAACTGTTCCTCACTTTGTTGCTGGAATTGGTCATTTTGTTGCTTGTATTGACTAAAACTCTGTTTCATTTCATCCATTTCCTTTCAAACTTTTGCCATTTTCCCTAAAATTCTTCCATTTCCCTCCGAACTTCGCCAAATTTGTCATCAACAACATCTGTAAACCCTATTTTCAGACCATTAATAGATTCAATCAGTTCAGTCCATCTATCATTCTCAGTTTCGTTCACACTCTCTGGCTTTGCTGCTTTTGCCTCTTTTGCCTCTGCTTCTGCCCTATATTCTGCACCTCTTCTTTTAACATTAATCCAAATACCATCTTCAAAAATCCAAGAAACTTTACATAACGTTCTTTCATTTATGGAACTTGTAATACTTAATTGCACATGGTATTCTTTCCTTAAATTTATTCATTGACTTTTAAAATTCCCCTAACGATGCTGCAATATGTCAAATTATTTGATGAACGTCTGCTCCTTATCATAAAGCGAGGATTCAAAAAATGCAAATATGGATTTTTTCTTTTATTCGTGCCATCACAACCAAAAATCATCACGAGTAATAGACGAAAAATTTCTTGCACGGGGCTTAATAAGATATATTACTAAAAAGTGAAGAATTTTTGCATGAAAATTTAAGTCTGAAGCATTTGTACAAATAAAACTCTCTAAATTGTAATCATCAAAAACTATTTGAGTATCCATCAATATGTCAGTTTCCAAATGCCGGGCACATTCTTCATAGTCAACCCACTGAATACCACCCTCATTGCAGATCATTGTCGGATCAACGTATATTTTTTGTCCATCAAAATAACTTTCAAAAGCATACTTCTTATTTTTACCATCAATAACAATATCATGCTCATCATGAATTCTTTCTATATTATTATAAAAAACTCTAACCATATGCTCATAAACCTTTTTAGTTGGATGAACAAGCCAAGAAGGACAGATCTATTTTATAAAACTTGCGTGCAGAAAACCTATATTTTTCAAATAATTCCAATCAATTAAACGATCATTAGTGACATTGCTATCAGAAAATACCTCCTCAAAATTTTTGCTTTTTCTGAACGAAGGAAAGTATTTGCTCTTATAATTTTGTCATTCAATCATAACCCCTTTCCCTTTTCTAAAAGACCCTATCTCTATGATTTGAGATATATCTGATGGAATGGAAAGTAACAATGTATTATTTGGTCGGCAGAGGAAGAAGAAGAAGAAGAGAGCTGAGAGACAGATTTGAGCTTCTTCGTGATTTGGTGGGAGGAAGAAGAAGAAGAGGATTTGATTTTTTGTGTTGGGAGAAAGAGGAGATTGTGTGTAATATGAATCCGGCAAGAATAAGAGTATGGGCAATGAATAGTGAGGGTGATAAGCAATAACGGGTCGTAGTTGAGGGAATGTTTAATGAGATTTAATGGGTTTGTTTTTTTCTAAATTTTTATTAATTGTGTTGTTATAGTTGTCATAGTCATAGACTTGTAGACTTGTAGAGTTATCAGAGTAACTTTGTAATAACATAATTTGCTTTGTTTTCCTTTCGTCTTATCCATTCAATTGGTGTTTGATTGTCAAACTAGCGCACATGGCTGCTGCACATTTTATTTCTTCCTGCTGCACAACCCTTTTGTACATGACAACCTCCTGCACATTTGCTGCCTATACATCACATTTGCATCCTGCACATTTGCTGCTACACATGTCACGCTCCGAACCGGGTCGTGAGCAGCAACCCGCTACCCTGGATGTCTGCTGTATTTTTACAAAAAATTGGACAAAACCTCCCCATATTTCAGAGGTCTCCCAAATACAATTTGACCTGTATAATTTACAACCATCCAATCAATCAAATAAAAGGGTCATCTCTGCCTCAAGACAATGAACTAAACCACAGCAGACAACCAGGATAACGAAAGACTTTTTAATTACTAGCAGTCTTAGCCACAAACCTCTATTGTCATGCCCAATTAGAGCATAAGCAGCAGCCACACCGAGCATGCCTAAAGTTTATACAATATACAACAATTTCCCAAGTAAAAATTTTAAATGCTTACAGGTGCCTCAATGTAAGTAAAATGTGGGAGTTTTCCAAACAATGTCCATAATTTATACAGTCATCCCATATAAATGTACACGGCCAACTACAGACCTCAATATCATGACCTCGCAGGGTCGAAATAAAATAAAGACTTCAAATTTTTATTTGAATTAAATCTCACCGTCGTGAATACCGAATCCATTAATATGTTACGAAAACCTCTAGAGCCTGTAACGTCACTCTATCACAATAATCCTGTCTGAGGAAGGTAAGGAGAGGGGTGAGAATCAGGGAAGATACCCAGTGAGTGAGGGGATTAATATCAAGCATAAATAGTGTGGGTGAACCATTGGAGTGTCAAACAACATTATTCGTAACAATAATTTACATTTCACAGTAAAACATGATATGTTTAGCAATTTAAAATCATTTAACCAATCATACGATATTAAATATATATGCATCCATTCAAAATCAAGCATTATTAGAGCAAGCCAAAAATGATCTTGACAGAGATCAACCATGACTAAGAACAGGCGTATACTTCAAAAGTCGCTCTCTACCCCAACGTGGACCATGAGTTCGCTGGGGCTAACTCATCATCGTGTATAGGACCCCGTCCGGTGCTAAACGGTGGCGTCACACACGTCCTCCCCCTTATATGGGTTCAACCGGCTACGCCTATAGCCATTAGACATATGACGTTTGTGGATACCTCCTACAGAAGCGTATCCGGACAACCCGGTGCCTCTACAAACGCTCTTCGTAGTTACGAAATTTATCAAAGTATCATCTCATCAGAAGTGGGCACCTGGCCCATATAGATCATCTCATCACAAAATGGGCACCCGGTCCATACAGATCATCAAAATATTTTAAATCCGTGTGTCAATACAATCATCAAATCATTTCAAATCCATATTAATGCGATGATAGAATAGAAAACATATCTAGTTCACAAATAATGGCACAATATCATTTCATTTCAAACCGTGGATACATAGTCATCGGAAATATAAATTTACGACACTCCAAATGTCACAAAACAAGTTTTGAAATTTAATATCATATGTCGAGTCCATACATATCAAAAACATGTTTTATGGAAAACACGGCAAAAACAAGTTTTACTATTTCATGCAAGAGATTAGAGTTCCACTCGCTTTTCTAGGGAGGTTGGTCACTCCTTATTTTCAAAACAAATCCAAATCTGACTCCTCCAGTCTCCTAAAAGATTTTTAGAATCAAATCATCACAATTTAATATCAAATAAAAGCCTAATAATGGATTTTCCATTTTTCTCTCCAATTTAATACAACTTTAATTTACACAATCTTGTTTCTAGATTCCCGTTTCATCAAATTTTGAATCATTAGCTCACTAATGATCCAATTACCAATATTTCTCATTTTTTTCTAATTTTTCTTGAATTTAACATATTTCAGAGTATATATATATAGTTTTCAATGCAAATTTCAACCTAAATTCGATAAAATTTATTTCAAATATTGAAAACATTTAATTTCTCTCACCTAGGGTTTTCTCGTAGTGCAGACCTTCGTCCGAATGTCTCATCGATCACTCCAAAATCTGTAATACTCTCTATCAAGACAAGATTTATTAATTAGGTCATAAACACTTAAATTAGGATTAAAACCCTAACTCAGTTACTTGTGCAGAGGTTCGTGGGCTCGCAGGTCAACAGGCTAGCGGGCTTGCGGGCCGCAGTGGTCTTCGCGGGCCGTAGTGGCTCGCAGGCTAGCGCTTCATGGGCTGAAGTGTGCGCTCGCGAGCTGGATGCAGTCGCTAACGCGTGCTCGTGCGCTAGCCCGCGCTCATGCACTGAAGTGCTCGTGAGCAGGACTGCAGTTGCACGCTCGAGGAAGGTCGCGCACTCACTCGAGGAAGGTCGCGCGAGGAAGCTTGCGTTGCGGTGCGATCGCGCTGCGGTGTGCTCGCGGGGAGGCTGTGCTCACGGGAGGGAGAAGCAGCAATGAGAGAGCGGCAGATGGTGGCGGAGGAGATGGAGAGTGCGCTGTGCGCGTGGTGAAGAGAGAGAGAGAGATCGAGGGAAAGAGGGGTTTGGCGGCTACGGTGGAGGAAGAAGATGAGGTGGCCGCGAGAAGAAGGTGAAGAGGCGGAGAGAGAAAGAGAGAGGAAGAGAAGCCCTAATCTGATTTGGGAGTGCTGCATTTTGGCTCAAAACGCAGCACTCCTCTTTTTTTTTTTTTTTACTCTTATTATTATTATTATTTATATATATATATTCATTTAACACTAAAATTCGCGTATATGGCAAAAATTTAAAATATACCAAAATTTTAATTTAAATATCCCAAAATCAAAGAATCAAAATAAATAAAAATTTCTCTATATATATAACTGAGAAATATTTTTATTTAATTTCTGAACAGAAGTACAATAGTACGGATACCGTAGTGTTGGTGTTACATTTTCTAACGCTCTAAAAACAAGTTTCGTTCTCGAAACTAAAAGAAAGCTAAACAGTAAACAAATTGGGGTATTGTCTCCTAATAGTCTCCTCGGGCTCCCAGATCTTCTTCTCGACCTGATTACTCCTCCACAAAACTCTAATCAATGAAACTTACTTGCTCCGCAACTTTCTGACCTGCCAATCTAGAATAGCCACGGGCTGAACTGGAAGACTAAGGTCCTCTCGTAACTCAACAGGTGGAGGCTCAAGTACATGGGAAGGATCGGCCAAGTACTTCATAAGTACTGAGACATGGAAGACGTCGTGAATACGGGATAATTTATCTGGCTGCTCCAATCTGTATGCTACACTCCACGAAAGGGCCCAATATATTTGGAGCTTAACTTGTCCCGCTACCTAAACCGTATGACTCCCTTCCAAGGAGATATTTTCAAGAAAACCATATCTCCAGTGGCAAACTCAAGAGGTCACCGCCTACGATCGGCATATGCCTTCTGTCTGTCCTGGGTGGCTTTCATCCTCTCACGGATGACCTTAACTTTATCTTTCGTTTCTTCAATTAACTCGACACTGTTGAAACGTCGCTCTCCTGCCTCATCCCAGCATATCGGGGTGCGGCACTTCCATACAGTACCTCATACGGGGGCATCTCTATACTGGTATGATAGCTATTAGTATATGCAAATTCAACCAGTGGAAGGTGTCTATCCCAATTACCCCAGAAATCCATCACACATGCTCTCAGCATGTCTTCAAGGGTTTGAATGGTCCTCTCTGACTGACCATCTGTCTGCGGATAATAGGCCATACTAAAATTCAGTCTTGTGCACAATGCCTCATGTAACTTGGGGCAAAACCTGGAAGTGAACCTCGGGTCCCTGTCTGATACTATGGACACAGGAACACCATGCAGCCTAACTATCGTATCGATGTAAAGACGTGCCAAGGTCTCCAAAGGATAGATGCTGCGAATAGGAAGAAAATGCGCAGACTTGGTGAGTCGATCTACAATCACCCAAATGGTATCATGCCATGATGAAATCCGGGTAGCCCTATCACAAAATCCATAGTAATGTGATCCCATTTCTACTCAGGTATGGGTAAGGGCTGTAATGTACAAGCCGGCCACTGATATTTGGCCGTCACCTATTGGCAAACTAAGCACCTAGCCACAAAATCCGCGATTTCCTGTTTCATGCCAGGCCACCAATAACTATCCCGAATGGTTCGATACATTTTGGTACTACTCGGATGTAATGCATAAGCGGAGTAGTGTGTCTCCTCAAGTATGGTCTTGCGGAGATCTGAATCAACAGGAATACAAACCCACTCCCTGAACACTATCAAACCATCTCCTCGGATCTTGAAGTCTCCGCCCTTAGATCTGCGGACTCTATCTGCAACACTCTAAAGCTCCTCATCTGTACTCTGGAGCTCTCGGATACGATCGAACAAAGTCAGTCTAACCTCAAATCTAACTAGTAAGCCTCCCTGATCATCACTAGTCAAACTGACTCCCAAGGCTCGGAGTCCTACTAAATAAGAAAGGTAGGCTTTCTCTGTCAACTGTTAAGATGATGCTGACTTCCGACTCAAGACATCCGCTACAACATTTGCCTTACCCGGATGATAGTCAATAATAAGGTCATAATTTTTGAGAAACTCTAACCATCTCATCTGTCTCAAATTCAGCTTCTTTTGGGTAAATAGATATTTCAAACTTTTGTGATCTGTAAATACCCTGCAGATCACCCCATAAAGATAATGCCGCCATATCTTTAATACGAAGACTATGGCTGCCAACTCCAAATCATGTGTCAGGTAATTACCCTCGTGTTTCTTCAGCTATCGCGAGGCATACGCAAAACCCGACCATCCTATATCAGAACACAACCAAATCCCTGTCGGGTAGCATCACTATACACTGTATACTCCCGATTACTAGTGGAAAGGGCTAAAATAGGAGCAGATGTCAACCATTGTTTGAGCTCCTGAAAGCTCGCCTTACAATGGTCATCCCAAACAAACTTGACCCCCTTCCGGATCAATTTAGACAACGGAGCGGCTACTCGGGATAATCCTTCTACAAATCGACGATAATACCCGGCTAAACCGAGAAAACTACGAATCTCGGTAATTATTTGTGGCTGCTCTCACTTCAGTATAGTCTCAACCTTTCACGGATTAACATAAATACCTTCCGCGGAGACAATGTGCCCCAAAAATCTTATCTGTTTCAGCCAAAATTCACATTTCGAGAATTTGGCATATAGCTGCTTCTCACGAAATATCTGTAATACCATCCGAAGGTACTGAATATGATCTTCATCACTCCGTGAATACACCAAAATGTCATCGATAAATACGATGACAAACCCATCCAAGAAATCATGGAAGACTCGGTTCATCAAATCCGTAAAAGCAGCCGGAGCATTAGTTAACCCAAACGGTATGACTGAAAACTCATAGTAGCCGTATCGGGTACGAAAGGCTGTCTTGAGCACATTTTCGGTCCGAATCCTCAACTGATGATAATCCGAACGGAGATCAATTTTTCAGAAAACCGTAACTCCCTACAGCTGATCAAACAAATCATCTATACATGGTAGGGGATATCTGTTTTTTATGATAGCTTTGCTCAACTGCCTGTAATCCACACAAAGCAGAAGTGTACTATATTTCTTCTTTACAAATAACACCAGAACGCCCCAAGATGAAGTGCTCAGACGAATAAATCCTTTGTTTAGGAGTTCCTGCAACTGAATCTTAAGCTCTCTCAGTCCCGCAGGCATCATTCTATACGACGGAATAGAAATAGAATTGATCCCCAGTATTAGATCAATCTCGAAATCGAACTCCCGAACTGGTGGTAATCTGGGAAGCTCCTCGGGGAATACCTCTGGAAACTCCGCACCATAAAGACACCTTCAAGTCTCTGTCCCTCAATGGTGGTGTCAACTACATAAGCCAGATAAGCCGCACTACCATGACGTACCAAGCGTCTGGCCTTCATAACAGATATAATACAGCGGGGCAATACTCGTCTCTCGCCCCAGAATACTAATGGTGGCTGGCCGGACCTTCGAAACTCAACCTCTTTTGTGAAACAATCCACAGAAGCTTGATTTAAACTCAGCCAATCCATCCCTAGGATGGCATCAAAATCCGTGATAGGGAACGGAATCAGATCTGCCTCTAATACCGCCTCCCCAATACCGACCTCACAACCCCTATAGACTGTATCTCGAATGATATGCTTGTCAAGAGGACTGACTATCATAATCTCCTCATCAAGTGGCGAAAGAGGCCTATCAGAATGGCTAGCGAATGTATCGCTCACATATGAAAAATTTGACCAGGTATCTATGAGAATACGTGCGTCGATACCGAATATTTGTATGGTACCTAAATGTAAGAAAAAGATTAAATGTATCTAAAATGCGAATAAAATAGACATCTTTATATATATATATATATATATCTAATTAGTTAAGTTTCTAAAACCGTAACTAGTTAAAACTGTATATCTACATTATGTTATACAAAATCTCAAAAAGAGAGTACAACTAAAGTACTACACTGAGAGGTCTGCAGGAGGATTACCCATAATAACATCAGAGTTTACCTGTGCGTCCTCCTGTGTCATCACAAACACACGAGCCTGGGCCTTAGGTTGCTGTCGCGATGGTCCTGGCACTATATTACTCTTGGCTGCAATCCGAGGAGCTGTAAGAGCTGAGTGCGAAGGTGGCCCCTGCTGGACTGTGCCAGAAGTACCGGTATGACCCTGAGAAGCCTGTCCTCCTCGACTTAACTCTGGGCAAGTACTCTTAATGTGACCTTGCTTCCCACACTGGAAGCAAGTAACTGGTATTCTACATGTCTCAAATGCATGGTGGCTGCTGCATCTATGGCAGAAAGACTGTCTTTGTATAGTAGACTGTATAGAGACATTAGAGGCTGGTACCCCAAAACCCTGTGGTCGAGGTCCCTGTCCCGGTCCAGATAGTCTGAAGCTGAAAGAACCCGCGGGATGTCCAAAACCTCTACCCCTCTTCGAATACTGTCCACCTGGTGACCCAGTCTTCCTCTTCTAGTGACTCTTTCTCTACCTAGTCTCAGCTCGAACGATCTCCTCTGCTCAATGTACTAAATCAATCACCTCTGATAGTGTAAAAGAGGGAGTCACATCATATACTTTTTGATGCTCAATTAGAGGTCATCTTCAAACTTGAACCTCATCTGAGCTGGTGTAGCCATGTCGGGGACAAAGGCCGCTAGTCGTCTAAGCTCAGCCTCATACTCTGAGATTGACCTAGTCGCCTGGCGTAAGTGCAGAAACTCCGTCCTCATACGATCCCGCTGGAACGGGGTGAAGTATCTACGGTCGAACTCGTATAGAAAGTCCTCAACCGCAGGGTCTGCGTAGCACTATCACGGATAGCCTCCCACCACGAGAGGGCATCTCCATCGAGAAGTCTCTCAGCAACTCTCAACCTGAGCCCCTCTGTCAACTCCCAGATCAGTAAGGATCCTGCAAATCCTGTTGATCCAGTGCTTCGCCGCTACGGCATCACTAGATCCTGAAAAGTCTATGCATCCGAGCTGTCGAGACTCTTTCACCAACTGAGTAAGCTCATGGATGCGCCTCAAAGTAACCGATGTCTCATCGGTCGGAGTAGAAACAGAAGGACCGGCCACCGAAGGAGGAATCGATGCCGTAGGTGTAGGTACGGCCGCAGGTGCGGTCACTAGAGTCTGTAGTAGAGGTGGTGGTTTCTGCGCCCCACATCTACTTACCACTCCTACCACTGTCTCAAGGCATCGAGTGGTGGTGGAGGAATCTCGACTGTAACAGCCGGTGGAGGTGCTGGGGGTGGCGCTGGTGAGCGTGCTCGAGTAGAGGAAGCATCTTCTTGTACTCGTGGAGTCTCGGGTGCCCTAGGTACATCGGGCACTGGGAGACTCTCTGAATGAATCCTCAAAGGAATCCTCAAATATGAGAAAGTATTTCTCAAGAATAAAGTATAGTCAGTCAAAAGAGATGATGATGAATATTGAAAATGTCTCGTCCCCTGACTTTAAAAGCTATTTTATGTTATTTCTTATCGGGTGCTTTCTGTGTCCTACAACAAATGTATTTCCTGCTCAAGGCACGTTTCTGTTACTATTAGCATTGATATTAATAATGTTGGTGAATGCAACTGGGCCAATTTTGTATTACATTGCTTGGCCGATGAGGTGTGGCAATTCAATGGTCTTCTAAAGAGAGGAAGAAGAGAGGATGAAGAGAGGAAGAAAATAGAAATTGGTGGGTGTTTATTTCTACTTATGGTAAGTTTACTTTCAATCAATGAAATTGAATATTTATAAATATTGCTCTACAAATATATGTATTGCCATGTAACTTATCCTCCTGTGGTATCTAGTTTCTGCATAGCTTTTTTATTTTAAAAAGGTGAGGGTTGGTGATTTGGGGGGGGGAGAGAGCCAAACTACCTGTTCACTATTAGAGTACTGATCGGATTAGTAGAAGGCTTGGATTTGAGCATATGATATAAGTTAAAGATCAGTTTATATGTTATGAAATCAATCATCAATGTTCTCTCTAAATAAATTACTTGTTTATAGATTCATTCAATATATTTCATCAACTTGCTAGGGTTTGTTGTCTCTGAAAAAAGAAACAACTATTGAACCAGAAGCTAGTGAAGACAAAATTCAGGCCCATAATTTGAAGGTACACTTCCTTGCAAGCACCCGTCTGTATGAGTGTGTATGAATGCGAACTTATCATGATCCCAATCTTACTATCTCTTTTTTGATGGGGAGGTATTAAAGAGGAACTTAAAAAGTTCTTGGAGGAGTCTATTCGTATTCACTCCAAGCTGCTCCAAATGCAATTTGATTTGTTGAATCGATTCTGCTTAGATGGTGATAAAGATGATGACCATGATATAGAGGATGTTGATGAAGCAAAGAAAGAAAAATAGAAAGAATAAGGGAAGGAGGCAAAGAAGCAGGCGAAAGGAAAGGTAGTATTGGAGCCACAGAAGGATAGGTATTTTCAAGATGAGGAGAGATTAGATAAAGATGAAGATGAGGACGAACATGAGGATGGAGATCCTGAATTATATGAAGTTCTCAATACCTTAAGTGAATAAAGAAATGAAGAAAAACACAACTTCTCATTTTCCCTTTGCTAACCTTAGGACTTTTTCGGAGGAAGAAGAAACTGCTTGGATTTTCTATGGACGAAAAGCCATAAAAAATAATGCAAGGCAAGTGTGCACCTTTCCCATATGACATTTCGATTGTTTGTCATATATGCTATCTATTTTTGATTGTGATACATCTTACTTATTTCAAATTTTATGATATTTGATATAACAATTTTGTGTAATATTTCTGGAAGTTACATGTGCTGAAGTGATACTTATGAATTGCTTCCCTCTCATTGGATTGGGATACTGGTATGAATTTATAAATTTATTGCTACTTATTTTTAATATTACGATGATTATATTATGATTATGAAATTATATATTTTTTTAGACTATGGAATGCTACATCTGTTTCCTCAACACCAATACCTTCAACGCCAACATGTCTAAATGTGTTCTATTATAGTTTTCGGTAAGAACTCTTACATTTATTTATATATTTCATCATTCCTATTCTTTCCTATTCTTTCCTATTCCATCAACGCCTACCTTCTTCTTCCATTATTCGAAAAAGATATTATTCCACCAAATGGGTATAAGGAGTCACTGCACACCTTATTAATATGCATATATAAATAATACAATAAATTCATGTCTTTTAGTAATTATCAG
Organism: Dillenia suffruticosa; assembly: GCA_033439265.1. Taxonomy (NCBI): domain Eukaryota; kingdom Viridiplantae; phylum Streptophyta; class Magnoliopsida; order Dilleniales; family Dilleniaceae; genus Dillenia; species Dillenia suffruticosa. The sequence continues at coordinate 17,239,773 of JAVTVX010000029.1, forward strand.
TTTTTTATTTTTTATATTTGTCACAGATTTCCTTTTTTCTATTCCTTTGTACTTATTTGTAATATTCTATATTCTCACATATTTCATTTTTTTTCCTCTCTTAATAGATGTCTATGGTTTCTGCCTTTGAGACATAACAAAAAATCAAAAGCAATGAAACCAAATGGGAAATTTCTACGGTTGAGAGTTGCTTGTCACAAAAAGCATTTGGATTTGATTTTCATTTGTGTAACTTAGTGAGTTATTTACATCAAATATTGACATACATTTCTATTATTCATATACATTTCTAAATATACTATTCTACTTTTATATTTTTATTATAGGTTTTTATTCCTGTAATTTTCAAACAACATTGGTTTTGTTATGCTTTTCATTTAGAGGAGCAGATTTTGCCTATTCTAGATTCAGGATCTTGCTTTAGATGCGATAAAGATTATGACCTACAAACTTTCATGGTAATTTTATTTATTATATTTAAATATCAAAATTTTAAATTGGTTCAACTATAAATTTCAGTATTTTCGTTCATTTTTGTATTGTTGAAAGATTGTATTGAGAGGAATTATGGAAATTCTTTCATTATCTCTTAGATTGTGTTTGTTCAACTTCCACAATAGCCTAACACGTAAAATTAAGATTAAGATAAGTTTAATTACTCATGCTACATCTGTTTAAATTGTGATTTTAGACTTTATAATTTTGATTTTAGACATTATCTTAATTTTTATATCTAAAAATGATTGTGAAATATTTGTTATGAGATTTTTGGAAATATGAGAATCGGAAATGATTATAAGTTTACCCAGTCAAGAAATAAGTTGTCTGTGACTCTTTTCTTATTTTGGTATTCTCATATTATATTTATGTGCTTCTTTACTTTTATGGTTTTATGATTGATTTATTACAGAATCTTAATTTCTTGAAAAAAGAATATTTTCTCAAACTTCTAATATCTCACCATAATATTGTTTGTTTTGAAATTATGGCGAAGATGGAGGAAGCAAGGAAAAGAAAAATTCAACGAGGATCAGAAAAAGAAAGGAAAATGCATAAAGGAAAACAAAAATCGTAAAACTTTGAAATTTCAAATTGTAATCATTTTTTTCAAAATTGTAATCATCGTAGGTTTTCTCTACTCAAATTCAATTTCAATAAAAGAAATTTTTCTTCTCCAACAATCCTACCATCAAATGATAAATCAAACTAGGAGAGATCGGGATGAATCAAAGTACGCTGAATGAAGGATAAACTAGATGTTCAATATCAATACAAATCATTTTTTCTTCTCCATGAACCATCGTGCGGGCATGCGATATGAATCAAACACTACACTAACTATTCATCTTAACTAATGATCTTACTAAAATTACCATACTCATCTATCTTAGTAAGTTTACCACACTTACAATCTACTAAATTTACCACAATCACAATTAACTTACTATACTGACTACCTATACTAAATTTATCACACATCAGCACATTACTCCATTGCTTATCACCCTTATCTTACCACTTACCTTACCACCAACTTACCACACACTTACTACTTACCACCCTTACCACACACTTACCACATGCACTAATTACCACCATTGTACTCATTACCGCCAACTTACCACACACTCACACATTTACTACTTATTATCAATTTTATTTTACCACCAATATACTCCTTACTACATCATTACCAACTTTATTTTACCACCTCTTATCACAAATTAACACTTTCCTAATATAATCTTTTATCCTATATTCACTCCTTTTACGACTTCATTTTTAATATTTACGATATATACTCACTTTCTTTTTCTATTTTTTGAAGCATTTTCTATGATTGAATTGAATAGGAATAGGATTGTATATGTAATATAATTCAATTTTCAAAACTATGCATACGCTAATGCCTGCACGGTACAGCCGTGCCACCGCCCACGGTACTGTCGTGCAGGCGGGCACACGCATGCATTCTTGCATGCGCGGCACAGCCGCACTAGCCTCTGCGATACAACCATCTAAGCATGCGCACGCATGCATTATTGCACGAGCAACACAGAGGCGCTGGTCTCCTCTGCATAGCCGTCCAAGCGTGAGCATGCATGCATTACTGCACGCGCGGCACAGCCGTTTAGGCGTGTGCACGCATGCATTCTTGCAAGCATGGCATAGCCATGAGGGCTCCCACGGCACAGCCGTGCAAGCATGCGCACGCATGTGTTCTTGCGTGCGGGGCATAGCCACGCGTCCCCCTGCCACAGCCGCGCTGGCTTGCGCATGCTTCACCATCTGTTTTTTTTTTCCCTTTCCATCACTCTCTTTTTTTTTCAATTTCTTATCTCACTACACTTTTCTTTTTCTTCGTTTTCCTTTTTTCACCCTCAATCTATTATTTTCCCTTTTTTTCTTTTTTCTCCATTCTATCACTCTATTAGTATAATATAATATTACTATATTATACAACTTAATTATCATATTCGTTAATTATAAAATTTAAAATTTAATTTATAACTTAATTATAAAATCTTAAATATAAATTATCATATAAATTCAGTGTAATTAATATTATTAATTTAAATAATGTCCACCACATTCCTTATTTATAAAAATTTTTAAATATAAATTAAGTATGATGATATAATTAATATTATTATGTAAAGTAATATAATCATATGAAATTTTTATGTAAATTTCAAATTATGTAATGTACTAATCATAAACTCATATATATAGTGTAATGTAGTAATATAGTAGTAATATTTACCACTACTAGTAGTGGTAGTTATATAGTGAAATTTAGTAATATTTACTAGTAGAATATAGTAATATAGTACTAATAAATTATGCTTCACTTGGTGGTGTTGTTGTAATATTTACTACTACTAATATAATAGAAATATAGTAGTAATATTTACTGGTATAGTTGTAGTGGATATTATAATATATAGTAATAAGATTAGATTATGCATGAGCCGTTTGCAGTGTAATGTAGTAATATAGTAATAATTTTTACTAGAAGTGGTGATACTTGTAGTAGTGGTTTTTATATAGTACAATATAGTAATATTTACTAATAGTAGTAATAAGTTGTGGTATTTATATATTACAATGTAGTAATATTTACTATTACTAAAATAATAATACAGTGGTAATAAGATATTATGCACAATGTAGTAAGATTTACTACTAATAATATAGTAATATAGTAATATAGTGGTAATAAAATATTATGCTAGTAAATTTTTAATATTCTTATTTTTAATTAATATAATTAAATTTATTAATATTATTATTTTAATAATAATATGATATTAATTTACTAATTTATATAATATAGTGTTATAATTTATTTTTAATTATTACATAATATACATCATAATATTACATTAATTATTAATTTTGTTTATTATATAATTTTATATAAATTCACATTAACATTAATATTAATTTATTTTATTCACATTTAATTTAACAATATACCATTTTAACATTTTAATTTTAACATTTCAACGATAACTTCATAATAAAATCTCCAATCTTCTCCTCGAAAAACAAATTTTCTATCCACATCAAATTTAATCAAATTTCGCACAAAAAATAATTTCTCAAGTCAAATCCAATTTAATCAATTTTTTTTTGTCATCTTCGGTTTACTCCAATTTAATCAAATTTCTTCACGCCACAATGCTAAAAACAATTTCTCTTTTGTTTTACTATATTTCAATGTAACTTTTGTAACGGTGATAACCAAGACGAAATAATAATATTTCTTGTGTAAGTATAAGTAATTTATAATAACGGATGTGAAAGATAATAAATTTATTTGTCTCTGATGATAAAAGGATAGTAATGTTTACTATTAAGTAACCACAATATATATAATAAAATTAACAGATAATAACATATAGTAACATTTACAAACTAACGATAATAAAATATAGTAACATTTACTAACATATATATACGTAATCGATAACTATTTCCAACACTCTTCTACATGTCAATTTATATATCCTACACTTACCGTACCTTAAATATCATATACTTATCTTACTTACCGTAACTTTTCATATCCTACATATTCTACATATCCTACACTTATCGTACCTTACATCTCCTACATTTCTCATACCTTACATATCCTACACTTACCATAGTTTACCACTATTTACCATATCCTTTTACACTTACCATACCTTACTATACCTTACTGCTTATTTACCCATCATCACAACAACTATACACATAGCATTGTGTATACAGACACCTTTCAAATTGTCACTACAAAACATATATTTAGCGATTACAACTTATAGCCATAAGGATACGGGTATGTAAATTCAGACATGTTTATATCCGTAAGTATAGAGCGTTGTTTATACAAACGCTATGCTACCTTTAGCCACGGTTCAAAATGTTTTATCGACGACCATTTTAAAATCGTCAGAAAATCTATACTATTTCTGATGGTTTTAACCATAACTGTCTGTATAGTTACAAAAAACCGTCAGTAATACTTATCGATAATAAATGTTACCATCAAGATAATACTTTAATTTTGTAGTGTAAAGTCGTGGTTCACAAGTATGAACAAACATATGATGTTATTAGGATAAGTGCCAAGATTGTATAACCGTCCAGCAAGTAAAATTATAGAATACATCCTTAAAGAAAATTTGTTTCAAGTAAGGTTTATTATTGTTGGAGATAGATTTAACTGCACAGATAATGGTTCTGCTAATTCGAACGGGATAGTTTAGCCGTTTGGTGATCTCGATCGAAAAGACCTACAAAAGACCACCGGAGGGTGCTCCAGCGGAGGAGACTCCGACGCTCAAGTTAGAGAGTGGCTTTCAAAAGAAAGGAAACAAACTGATATCGAAAGAGAGAGAGAGAGTAGGAGAGAGTGAGAGCTTTGTATGTTTTGTGTTCTATATATAGGTCGAGAGGACTTATTTGGACGGTAGACGTATTTAAGCTTATGTAACTTTCGCTTGTAAAAGTCATGTATATATGGGGTGATAAAACCCTAATTTTCTTACAAGAGTGTCTCGAGATTTCAGAAAAACGTGTTATAGAATTCTCAAAGATTACAAATCTTACTAGTTTGAAAAGTCTAAATCGTTATGGACATTCTTTTTCTTATTGGCTATGGTTGTATATTTTTTTTTCTATTTGCGTAAGATTCTTCCCATCCTTTTAGGGAAGTGAATATTGTCTTAGCAGATTGGGCAGCTCTTACCAAGGTCGAGAAGGTCTAGGGACTGATCGATCGAGGTGTCAAGCAGTTGGCTGTAGAGAGAGAAGTGATCGGTAAGCATCAAGAGGGTCTGTTAACATTTGTGGGCCTGGCTAACTTTGGACCCCACATGATTTAGGCCACATACCATCAATTGCCCATACTCCCTTATGTTATTTCAAAAGAGAGGCATAAGGAGTAAGTCAAGAGTTGTTACTGAGAAGGTCGTGAGAGCATAAATGTGTTTATCCCTCCAGTAATGATCCCAAATAAATGGTTTGTAGGAAGTTGAAGAGGTTTGAGACTCCTCATTTATTGTGCACATTTCTTAATGGATCGTTTCATTTGCTTGAGATTGCGAGGATCACGTCTCCGCAGCTTATAAATAAGGCTTATATCACCCAGTATTGTCTCAAAGAGATTTTGCATACTTTCATAAGTGATTTTGTGAGTTTCCACTACTGAAAATTTGCATTTTTTATAGACATCTTGACTATGGGTTTCGAGCCACAAAACCCTATAGTTTAGGAAACTTCTACCGATGCAAGGTTCCATCCAAGATGGGGTTACTGACCCAAGTTACCATCAAGCTATTTGGTGTTTGGCATCATAGTGGAAATCGTCGAAGCTTTCATCAGAGTTCTCGACCTTGTGAAGGAAGAGACATTTGCCCATGAAGGAAATTCTCTTCCCAAGCTCAGAACCATCGTCTAGTCACTCGGTGCAGCAGAGGTTGCTTGGGATACTTCTTGGTGCTTCGTCGAGTCGAGCGATAAGAAGAGTTAGGAAATGGTAGAGTCTGGGCAAGGCAGAAGGTTTGAAACCTAATGCATCTTTTCTGTCTCCTTTTTGACCAACTCTTACCCTCTCAAAGTTTTTTCCAGCTTCTGCTGAGAAGTGTTTGTAGTTTTTTCCCTCTTCAACTCCACCGCTTAGGATGGTTCCGCAAATTGTGGAAGCTCATGTGGTCCGATTGAGTAACATCGATGAGTCGTAGGGATTCCTCCATTTCTCGATTGACTTTCTATTGTAAATTTCTCATATATTTTTTTTGATGTAATTTGGTCTAACTTGGGGACTTGTAAACTTTCTTTTCGCTTTGTAGCTAACGGTATACTCTGATATGTATTTGTCATATTGTAGTAAAAGAAGAGCTTTTGTTACTTGTTTGTCCATCTTGCTATTGAATAATCATCTCTTCCTTTAGCATTGTGTCAATGTGTATAATGAGCGTTAGAACATTGAGTAAATGACTTAACCAATAGGATCTGACTGATAAAAGGCTTCGTGGTTGGCTAGCTTTCTTGCTGGGACGATGTTGTCTTTTCGTCCTTCATGTAATCTTCGATTGAGAGAGTGAGTTAGCTTGAGCAGGGGGTTCTATTTGTTTTGAGAGTTTAACAGAGTGAGAGGGCAATGTACATCTTGTTCGAGAGACTCATTCTCTAACACGTTCGTTCATTAGATGGGGCAACGGGGCAACACTTGCCCATTCGGTAAGATAGATTTTGTTCATGAGGATTGGGTGATATTTGCCCATTTGGGGAGATAGATCCCAATGATAGACTTTATTCAGGAAGACTAGGCGATATTTACTCATTCAGGGAGATAGATCCCAACAATGAATTCTGTTCGGGAAGACTGGTAGTTACTTGTCTACTTGGAGAGATAAATCCCTAACGATGGACTCTGTTCGGGAGGATGGGATGATGTTTGTTTGCTCGGGGAGATAGATCCTTAATGGTAGATTCCATCTGGGAGGACTGGGTGATGTTTTCCCGTTCGGAAGATAGATCTCTAACGATGGACTCCATTCGGTAGGATGGGGTGATACTTGCCCATTCAGGGAGATAGGGGCTAATGATAGGTTCTGTTTGGGAGGAGCATGGGAGCCGATCATTGAGTTAGTGCAATGAAAGAGGTGACTGTAGAAGTCTTACCTAATCCTCCAACTATGCGCAAAGCATGTTCCTTCGGTAGAGTGTTAATCCTCATTAATAATAGATATATAGGTTTTTAGAGTTCCAATTTCTAGGTATGGTTGACCCATCCAGGCTATCGAGGCGATATGTGCCTAGGTAGACTTCTGATCTTATCCTATAAGTACCTTCCCAATTTGTTGCTAACTTGCCCTTCGGTTGGAGTTAATCAGTGGCTTCCACTTTTCTAAGTACCAAGTCGCCTAATTTGAATGTTCTAGTTCTGACCTGTTGGTTGTAATACCTTGTTATTTGTTGTTGATAAGTGACCATTCGAATGGAGGTGGTCTCCCTTAGTTAAGTAGATCTATGTGTTTGTGCAGCATAGATTAGTTCTGTCCTTCTTTATCTTTATATAGGTCTACCTTTAGTGAGTAAACCCAATTTCAATTGGTTTCACCGCCTCACAACCATATGTTACGTTAACTGATTTCTCTATAGGTCTACCTTCAAGGCATCATTCGATAAATCCAGGGAATGCCATAGAGCTCGTCTGCACAACGATTTTTCACTTCGCCCAGTATGGCTTTTAGCCCTTGTAAGATCATTCGATTTGTTATCTCTACGAGATCATTGGTTTGCGGGTAGGCAACAGAAGTGAAGTAGTATTGGATCTCCAACCTACTACAGAAGTCTTGAAAGCTTCTATTGTCGAATTGATTGCCATTGTCCATGATTAGGATGTAAGGTATGCCAAACTTGGTGATGATAGATGTCCACATGAAATATTGTATCTTGTCGATGGTGATCTAGCCTAATGGTTCAACTTCCACCCACTTTGTGAAATAGTTTACGGTCATAATTAAGAACTTTGCTTGTCCGGTTGTTGGGGGGAATGGTCGTAGGATATCCATTCCCTATTGGGCAAACGACCACGGATTGGGTATTAGGCAAACCTCAATAGAGGGTTGGTATGGCACTGACGAGAAGCATTGACACCTGTAGCATATTTTGACATAGTTGTCCGCATTGGCTTTCATGGTCGGCTAGTGGTACCCTTGCCAAAGGACTTTAATCGCCAGATTTCAAGTGCCCAAGTGATTACCGCATATTTACTCTTGGCTTTCTCTGAGGACTTAGTCTCCTTCTTTGGTGTTAGATACTTCAGACATGGATGGTTGTAAGACTTCTTGTAGATGTCACCATTGATGATGGCATAATGAGCAGCCTTGTGCCTCATTTTGTTGGTTTCTGAGGGTGAGCTCGGCAGTTGCTCGTACTTCAAATAGGTTTCTATGGGATCTTTCCAACTCGGTGCGTTGTTCGCCCACAAGACCTATTCGGGCTCTTCGATGTTGTAGCATAGTAGGCTCTCTATGTAGACAGTGCAGCTGGTCACCATTAAGTTAGATCTGGCAAACTTCGAGAGCATATCAACTCGTGCATTTTTAGACCAAGGGATTTGTTGTATGTCCACTTTGTTAAATTTATCTACCGCTTTGGATAGATAATTTGCGATCGTCGGCTCTTTAGTCTCGTAGACCCCCTTGATCTACTTGACAACCAACTAATTGTCGGTGAAGACCCATATGCTTGAGCCCCTAATGACGTCATGATCTATAACCCAATCAGAAGGGTCTCGTATTCGGCCTGGTTATTAATCTCTCGAAATCAAAACGGTAGGCGTATTCAATTTTAAAATTATCTGGTCTTATTAAGATGAGTCCAGTTCCGCTTCTTGAAGAATTGGATGACCCATCGATATGGGGGGTCTAGTTAGCTTGCAAGTGTTCTTCTTTATCATCAGCAAAGGGTTGCTCGATGGACGTTGGGAATATGCACTTGAGGATAGAGTTTGTGAGGGTTTGGCCCTTGTTAGCCGGTTTCAACTGATATTCAATATTGAACTCGTCTAGTTTGATACTCTACTTGATGAGTCAACCTTAGATATCTCTCTTGTGTAAGATATACTTCAGGGGGTGATTGGTTAGTACCCCGATGGTGTGGGATTGGAAGTAAGGCTGAAGACGCCTAGCGGTGATGACTAAGGTAAAAGTGATCTTCTCAATGGATCTGTAGTTCACCTTAGACTCATGGAGTATGCGGCTGACATAGTATACCAGTTTTTATATAGTAGATTCCTGCCTCACAAGGATAGAACAGAGTGTGTGGTTAGAAATAAAAATGTAGAGGTATAGTTTCTCACCAGATAACGGTTGGGAGAAGAGCGGAGGTAACATGAGATATTCTTTGAGCCTTTCGAACAGGGCCTGGCACTCAGGCCTCCACGTGAACTTCTGAGATTTCTTCAAGATATCGTAAAGTGTTTTTACTTTTCCCCCACTTTCTATATGATTCGGGTTTAGGGCTGCAATCCTGCCCATGAGGCGTTGCGTGTCTTTCATTGTTTTCGATGGTGTCATGTCTAGTATGATTTGAATTTTCTCCAAATTTGCTTCAATTCCCGGTAGGCAATTAGCAAGCCCATGAATTTCCCAGATGTGATCCTGAAGGTGTACTTCGCGGAGTTCAACCTCATGTTATATCGTTCTAGTATTTGAAATGTCTCTTCTAGGCTTGTAATGTGATTGTCGGTATTGAAGTTTTTGACAAGCATGTCCTCGGTATAGACCTCCATGTTTCTATCGAGTTGTCCATAGAAGATATTTTTGACCAAGCATTGAATGTTTCTGTCGAGTTTGATAGGTATCAAATTTCGTAATGAAGTTGGTTTTTTCCTCATCTACGGGTGCCTATACGTATTTGGTTGTAACCAGAGTATACGTTCATGAAACTCAAAAGTTGGTGACCAAACAAATTGTTGACCAGTTTATCGATATTGGAGAGTGGATAGCTATCTTGTGGACATTGTTTTTTGAGATCGGTGAACTCTACATATATTCTCTACTTCTAGTTTGCTTTTTTCACCATGACTACGTTGACTAACTACTAGGAGTAATCTACCTCTCAGATGAACCTTGTTGTTAAAAGTTTTTAAACCTTCTCTTATATCGCACGATGGCATTCTAGTGTGAACATCCTTTTTCTTTTGCTTGATGGGCATGCAATCGACGTCTATAGTCAACTTGTGAACTATGACCGTAGGGTGAATGTCTGACATGTTTTCGGAGAACCACATGAAGACTTTGGAATGGCATCGCAAACAATCTACAGTTACCTTTTGAAGGGATGTCGGTAAACAAGCAACGACCTGGATAGTTTGACCAAGTATGTCAGTGATGGGAACTTCAATAACCTCCTTTCTAGGTTGAGATTTCGATTGTTGCTCGGTATTGTCTCTGAGTTCTATACTGTCTATCACTAAGATTTCCCTTTCTTCTTCCACTATGGGGATGGTTAATGGATCAGGGTCGTCGTGAAGTGTCGCGATCTCCAAGAGCGTTCTGAATTTAACCTTCATGTATTTAGTGCTCGGTAGACCGTTTAGACTTGGACAACCCAAGATGACATTGTAGGAGGATAAAAGTTTTACCACATAAAAAGTGGTTTTGGTAGTAGTACGATGAGGAGGTGTTCTTAGTGATATAATAAGCAAGATAAGGCATTCTAGCTATATGCATTCACTAGTGAGCCCTCTAATGTGCTGATCGGAGAATTGAAGTTGAGATGGGACGAAATCCATCTCCTGAAAGGCATCCCAAAAGAGGATGTCGCGTTCCGTTTCTTGATTTATGAAGATCCCCTTAACGAGATAAGAGACAATTTTTGATGTGATAATTAGCGGTTCGTTTCAACGGGTATCAACTTCTGTCCAATCGTTATCATCGAAACCAACTATTAGCCTCTTTCTTTTGACTAATGTCATGATGGAGAGACGAAGATGGTAGTAAGGGCTAATTTGGTTGGAAAATCAGTCTATTCTCACAGATGGCGCCAATCTGGTAGAAGTGGGTTTGGCTCCATAGATAATGGATCTACTAATTCAAACAAGATAGTTTGGCCATTGGTGATCTTGATTGAAGAGACTTGTAATAAGACTGCCAAAGGGTGCTCTGGCAGAGAGATTTCGACGTTTAAGTTAGAGAACGGTTTTCAAAAGAAAAGGAACATACTGATACCGAGAGAGAGAGAGAGTAGGAAAGAGTAAGAGCTCTATATGTCTTGTGTGCTATGTATAGGTCGAGAGGACTTACCTGGACGGTTAGCGTGTTATGTGTATACGCGATGATAAAACTTTAGTTTTCTTACGAGTGTGTATCAAAATTTCAGAAAACCGTGTCATAGGATTCTCAAATATTTGTAAATTTTACCAGTTTAGAAAGCCCAGATCGCTATGTAGATTTTTTTTCATATCGGCTATGGTTGTAGATTTTTTTTTTTCCATTTACTTAAAATTCTCCCTTTTAGGAAAGTGAACATTGTATTAGTAGATTAGGTAGTTCATACCAGGTGCTAAGGAGGTTTAGAGATCGATCGGACGAGATATTGAGCAGTTGACTATCAAAAGAGAGAAGTGATTAGTAAGCATCGAGAGGGTATGTTTGTGGGTCCGATTGTCTTTGAGCCCCATAGGATTTGGGCTACATACCATCGATTATAATCTTTTTGGTTGTATAAGGATTTGAACTTAATATCATCAGCTTGAGGATGAGAGTTTTATCACTAGACTGTTCTCTTATGAACGATTATAATATTTTGTATACCACTAGAGAAGATATCTATCTAGCGTTTATGAGTTTATAAGTTTTATTTGTCTTCCTATTGCCTATTTGGTAAGATAAATTTAAGCATTGGCTTTGAAAGTGAATTAAATTTTTTTTGTCCCTCGAATTTGGTCTACCACCGAGTATCCGGAACTTTACTATGACTAATCTCGGTCGAGCTGTTGTCAGGTCCCAATCAGAAATGAGCTCTTTCAATATCGTTTTTGCTATTACTAAGACTCGAATTCCGATTCTTGCTGTGGGGTGTTAGTACTCTTCCCAATAGAGTAACGAAACATTAGTTGAAAGTGAATTAATTGAGCGATGGAAAATGGTTATTTTATTTATGGGTTTGTGTATAATATCAGCTTTTTCAACTTCACTGGCAGCTGAGTTATGGGGTGTCCAAACAAGATGGCAACATATGCTTTCCCGATAGACTTGTGAATGCTGCAGTTGAACAACCCTTGAGATCTCTCGTTGTTGCTTCTTGGTGATGTAGCTTGGGTCTGTCTTTACCAAGCAAGAGAATTTTGTGTGCTTCAAAGAAAATTTTGACATGGTGTCTTGTAATTAAGTAATACAAACAGTTGATAAAGGGCACAGGTGTAGAAAATTTTGTCTAGCATCACGAGTTAGATGAACGAAGTCCATCATATCCATCATTCTCCCAATAGAAAAAACACAAAAGACTTCAACCCCAGCCCGAATGAACTTAAACAAATTTGATCGGTTTCATTTGAAAATTGGTTTTTCTTTTGACATGGACAGTTTTAAAGAACCAACCCCAAAAAAGAAATCCATAGGGGCCGTCCAAGTGTCAAGATGTAGAGTTGGACATTCACGTAGGGAAAGCTTGGAAAACTCCATGCATCTCACGTGCAAACCAACGTAATACATGCGTAAGCCAGAAACATGTGAGAAAGCCCCAATGTTAAACCTTCTCAGGATATGGACACACCAATCGGAGTTCGTGATCTCTTAAAAGTCGAATAAAGAAACTTCAGGTTTCGTGTCTCTCTCTCTCTCTCTATCATATTCACCGATCCAATCAGAAATGAGCTCTTTCAATATCGTTTTTGCTATTACTAAGACTCGAATTCCGATTCTTGCTGTGGGGTGTTAGTACTCTTCCCAATAGAGTAACGAAACATTAGTTGAAAGTGAATTAATTGAGCGATGGAAAATGGTTATTTTATTTATGGGTTTGTGTATAATATCAGCTTTTTCAACTTCACTGGCAGCTGAGTTATGGGGTGTCCAAACAAGATGGCAACATATGCTTTCCCGATAGACTTGTGAATGCTGCAGTTGAACAACCCTTGAGATCTCTCGTTGTTGCTTCTTGGTGATGTAGCTTGGGTCTGTCTTTACCAAGCAAGAGAATTTTGTGTGCTTCAAAGAAAATTTTGACATGGTGTCTTGTAATTAAGTAATACAAACAGTTGATAAAGGGCACAGGTGTAGAAAATTTTGTCTAGCATCACGAGTTAGATGAACGAAGTCCATCATATCCATCATTCTCCCAATAGAAAAAACACAAAAGACTTCAACCCCAGCCCGAATGAACTTAAACAAATTTGATCGGTTTCATTTGAAAATTGGTTTTTCTTTTGACATGGACAGTTTTAAAGAACCAACCCCAAAAAAGAAATCCATAGGGGCCGTCCAAGTGTCAAGATGTAGAGTTGGACATTCACGTAGGGAAAGCTTGGAAAACTCCATGCATCTCACGTGCAAACCAACGTAATACATGCGTAAGCCAGAAACATGTGAGAAAGCCCCAATGTTAAACCTTCTCAGGATATGGACACACCAATCGGAGTTCGTGATCTCTTAAAAGTCGAATAAAGAAACTTCAGGTTTCGTGTCTCTCTCTCTCTCTCTATCATATTCACCGATCCATATGACAAAATTGACCCTCTCTCTCTCTCTTTCGATCTCGACAAGCCATATCTAATCTTTATTTATGTTCAAGCCTGGCTTCAACTTTTGAACAGGAAGAAAGCAAGAGAGAGAGACCTCTCCTCCTCTTTCACAAAACTCTCTCTCTCTCTCTCTCTCATCAATGGCAGACCATCAAAGAATCCATCCAGTTCCAGACCCTGAAGTCCCACCAACTCCATCAGCTCCCTTAGTCCCAAAAGGAGAATCAAGATCCGACGAAGGCAACACCACACCCCCCACCACCCCTGCGGCTGCTACCGGCACCACCACGCCACACCCACCATTTCGCCGAACAATCCCACCTGCATACTCAAGACCCCCCAAAAAGAGAAGCTGCTGTTGCAAATGCTTGTACTGGTCATTTTGCATCCTATTTCTCCTCATACTAATCATAGCCATCGTAGGAGTTATTCTCTATCTAGTCTTCCAACCAAAGCTCCCCAAATACTCCATAGACGGCATCCAAATCACCAGCTTTAACCTTGGAAACGACGATAGCTTATACGCTGAGTTCAATGTGAACATTACCGCAACCAATCCAAACAAGAAAATAGGAATTTATTATGAGAGTGGAAGCCTCATAGATGCATGGTATGAAGGGACAAAGCTATGTAATGGTTCGTTTCCAAAGTTCTATCAAGGGCATCAAAACACGACAGAGCTTGAAATCCCCATGACAGGACAGACTCAGAACGCCACGGCGCTGCTCACATCGCTGCAGGCGCAGGAGCAGACCGGAAGCATTCCATTGCAGCTCAAGGTCAAGGTGCCAGTTAGGGTCAAGCTTGGGAGCTTGAAGCTTATGAAAGTGAAGTTCAGAGTGAAATGCAACTTGTTTGTTGATAGTCTGTCCGACTCTGTTCAGATTAAGATCAATAGTAGTAGTTGTAAATTTAAGTTCAAGCTTTGAATTTTCCTTTATTTATGATTATTTTCATTTTTTTCAGTTTGATTATCTTATTTCCATTAGTTTTTCCGTACAATAAGATAAGTGGAGATTGTTATGAGGGTTTTCTCCTCCACTTGAGATATAATATATTGGGTTTGTACACATACATTGGTTGGATTGAGATGTTAGTGTTATTTACATTATTCTTTTTTTTTTTACTTTAGAATTCTTTATTTGACTTCGACATTTTTTGTTTTATTACCGGTATACTTTTATTGAAACCTACTTGATTTGATGGTTATATATTGATTTTTCTTAAAATTTTGAATTGAATGTTGTGCACGATAACAATAGGTGCAATAAGAGATTTAACGATTAAGAATTTAAATCGGTCCGACTTAACGGGCGACCCAACCGTTGTTTAACTTTCTTTTTGAGATTGGTGTGGTTAAATATTTGTGTAAGGACTACATTTTTCAAACGCGTTGCCAAAAGTCATCAGCAATATGATGGAAGGAGGGAACGGGTCCTCTCGCTTGACAGTGACCCTTTTCCTTCTTTGTTGAATTGGCCTGCACTTCAGGCGTTCATATTTATGCAATATCAAGTAGCGGAGGTTGAATTTTTTGAATTTTTTTATAATAATAGTAATTTTATAATACTTTTGTAAAATTATGGTAACGTAGTCAGCCAAAGAAAAAAATAAAAGGAAAAAAGATTTGGTCTCAAAGGGTGTCCCAGGTGACCTTGTCCGAGAGCTTTATCTTATTTAATAATTGACATGGGCTGAGAGATTCTATTTATGTTGCACCAGTTTGCCTTTTTTTTCCCCCCTCCTGAATCCAAACAAATCAGCTGTGATTCTACAGAGTTTGTTAATTAATTCTTTTGTGGATGGTCACAATTGTTAATTAATTCTTTTGTGGATGGTTATAATTTTTTTTTATACTCTGATTTGACTATCACCTAGTTTCTGAAGTTTATCCTTACTAATCTAGATCGACTAATGTATGACCCATTTTGTGAGAACGAATCTCCCAACATTGTTTTTTCGTGTTCAAAGGGAGTCTATACCCATTCTACCTATACTGACAAGTGTTTGTGTGGATGGTCACAATCGGTAACAGGGGATGCCCCATTATAAGTCACTTCAAACCCTAATTAAATTGCATCGTCCAAGGTATAACTTAAATCAATTGTTTGAAATTAAAAGGAAAAAAGGGCTTTTAAGACAAGTAATACTATCAAAAGTACACTATTTTTTATGCACCATCTTTATCCAATTGTTTTCTATTTGCTATTTTTCTTTTTCTATGGAGCTCCCGAAATATATGAATGTGATTTTAATATCCTCTGAATCTACTCATATTTGCCTAGATTCAATTGATTTCCTCTATCAGCTTGCAAGCATATGGAGGGTTAATCCTCTTTGGTGGAGCCTAGTACTGTAAAACTACTAAATAAAGCAAAGGCTTGTGCTCATGACCTTGAAATAGGAAACGAAAAAATAAAGAGAGAAACAATGTTACTACCACACTGTGGCAGCCAATACCTGCTGGGTCGCTAACATAAACACATTTGAACAAACTTTACAAGGTGATGTTTGAGAAAGTACAGACTCTCAGTACCTAAAAGTATTACACCTATCCCATTTTACACCAACCTTTCTTGGAAAGGAAATTCAATTGGGCACACGACATGACTTACCAATTCGGCTATCTTAGGGAAGACAGCCTGCAATTTTGGCTACTAAATGAGATAGACAAGATTAACTTCATTCCTCTCTGGCAACAAGAATGGAGCAGTAAATAAGTTTATGATTGCTGACCTGATGGGTGAGGCACTTTATATGTCACTGAAGCCATGTTCACTGGAGCACCAGGAACAACTGGGCCAGGAAAGTGCACTGGAGCAGGAAGATTCACTGGAGTGCCTATTGCTGGAGCAGGAGGTACACCTGTTGGCTGGCCCATGGAAGGAACACCTAGGCCAACTGCAGGAGCAATCTGTGTTGGCTGTTTCAAAGTTTTAGATTTAGTAGCAGATCCCTCAGATGCAGATCCACTCGTTTGACCTGTAATTGGTCCTTGGGGATTAGACGCATCTTCTGTTACACTAGTTATATCATGTATGCTTGAACGTCTTCTGTCTTTGTTTGTTGAGTTTAATCGAATGAAATATTTTTGGGCATGACTGGCCACCTGAGTGGGAGTTCTTGTCACCACAAAGTTCCGAGATATACTTCGCCAATCACCTTTCCCAAATTTCTCCAAACCCAGAAGAAATAACCTGGAAACATGGGTGTTGGTAAGAGAGTGAAGAAAATTATAGTTGCAAACAATTTCAAGGCCAACAACAACAAAATACAAACTGCAGACAACTGGCATCTATGTTCTTGTTGGAGTGCATTTGTATGCAGCATACATGTTTCAAATTTCAAACTGCAGGCACATACGCATGCATCTCAAACATATGCACATATAACAAACAAATCTCATCAGTTGGGGAATCAGTCAGAATGATAACATCACCATGGTAGTCAGAATGGAAAGGTTGAAAAATTCATCACAAAGATATGGAGACAGACTGATGTGAATGGGTGTGCTGCAAGGCCGCTTGCTCAATTGGATTAGCATTTTCATTAGGTATAGCACTAGCAGATGACAGACCACTCTTGTTTTGATTTGAAGAACCCGTTGGCTAATTTACACTTGCTTCAGAGCTTTCTCCAAAGCTGATGTAGAACTCATGCATAATTTAACACTTTTATTTCATCCTATGAATAAGAGATCCAAATATTTATGAAAATCATATAGTGGAGCCACAGGTACAACTCAGCTGCTTAACTAAACCCATCACCCACACCCCCCCACACGAGAAAAAAAAGGGAAAAAAAAAAGAAAGAAAATCAACTCAACTAAGACCCACTAAACCAAAGTGGTTGGGATTGACTACACAAAGCCCATTAATTTCATTCAGCTTGATTTTGAGCTATATATCATCAGTCAAATTTTCTGACAATAGGTCTTGTCTACAGGTCCTTCCCCCCCACCCCCACCCCAAAAAAAAGCAAAAACAGAAACAGCAGGTCATGTCTAATAGTCCCTCCAAAGTTTTGTAGGTCTTTTCCTACCGCTTGAGCATTCTTGAACTTGTTTATCACAACAACCCAACTTAACTCATTTCCTCTCCTTTCATCATCAATTGGATTAATCCTAGTCTTTTCCTAAGTACATACATTTCTAACCCATCTTTCTCCTCAAAAGGGGTCAAAAGTCTATTTTTTATTAATAGCTGCCATACAATGCCCCTTATTTTAGAATTCTACTGTCATATAATACTCCAAAAGCATTTCTCTACTTCATCCACCTTGCCCTAATCTTTGTACCACATTTTCTCCAATATTCTGAATTCCTATCTTTTACAGTCAACAGTCTCTAAACATTATAAACTATCCCTCTTAATTACATACTCACCATCAGTCGTTGCAACTTCTTCATTTAAATTATTATTTATGCTAAACTTACACTCTGCTTTATCTAGAAACTAGAATAGAATCTATCAATTTTTCAAGAGCTTACTTCGGAGTTTGATTGCAGGTTTGGTCCCTCAATGATACCAGTTTTGTAACTTCCAAGGATCATTCCACTAGTGTAGAAAAACTAATTTTAGTCTAATCTTACATCTAAAACACAATCTTTCATTCATTTTGAGATTTATCCTTCTCTAAACCCAAGAATAATCATCTGAAATATGGTCACAAGATGAGGTGAATTCATATGGACATAAGACACTAGGTTTATTATGTTGGTCTAAAAGTATTAAAATTTCATAAATAATTTAAAAAAGATTGATAGAAAAATAATTGTATTAGATATAGTAGAAAAAATACACAAGGCTCAAAGTATCAGAAATCCTCTAAGATGAGAGCAACAAAAAGCAAAAGCAAAGGCTAACACAGAAGTGCTTTCCCATCCCTCTTCAAGTCCTCTATATTATGATATCTAAAGAATTCTAAAGCATGAGCCCAAAGACAAGCATAAAAAATAATCTTTTTCCAAAGGAGAGATGGACCCATAGTTGGCTTCTAAAAATCTCAGCATTCAGCTCCCTCTAAGTGTATTGTGAAATAGCTAAACGTGCCATCACTATAGCAAAGAAACATCTTACCATCCTCCAAAACCTCTAATCTTTGTCGAAGACAATTCAGGGAGACTTCTAGGGCCAACCTACTAGTTATCAAAAAGAAAACGAGATGACTACATGTCTCCCAAGCTATGCTGTAATGCAAAAATAAGTGGTCTCTAGTCTCCAAATCACATAGCACAAACATCTGGTGAGATAGCATAAAAAGGTGCCCTTTCTGTAACAAAGTTTCATGAAAAAGATTAGATGTAATGGCCCTAGAACTAATACCATTAAGCCATAAATGCCTGCATCCTACACAATAGAAAACACTGACACAGATGCCTAAAAAACAAACCCAAATGGTCAATCGATGTTGAAGACAACCATTTCTTTTCCACTTCACTTCCAGGGTCTTTTAGCAACCATGTACATGTAGCAACCTCTGCTTACTAGCCATGCAACTAAACTCCCCTTTCAAACACCCTGTCAAACATAGTTGATCTCAATATTCACAGTTCTTCTTGCTATGTCACTTAGAAATCCCTTTTCAGTGCTACAAATTGCACTTAATATCTATATGCTGAATTAGTCTCCAGAAATCTGTTAAAATAAACAGTAAATGAGCCCTGTATGGGCTAACTAATTGTTCAACAAAATTACTCTAATGCTGATAAACTTAACCATCCATTTCAGAGCTGTATCATCATCCACTCAATTAAAAAAAAAAAAAAAAAAAAAAAAAAAAATCATTAAATTACAAGTATTAATGCCAGGTGCCCAAAATTACCACAGAAGTATCATTTCATGCGATGGATCATTATGCGGGATAACTAACTCCATGGTCAATCATGATTACCTGAAGACAACCAGTGTCTCTCCTACTTCAGTTCTAGGGGCTAAAACATCAATCACAATAGCCTGACACTACCCTTTAAGCAGTCATTCATACATGGTGGGGAGTCCGACACATGTTTGACACATCCAAGGAGTGTCCTAGACAAGCTATGTGGAGCGTCTTTCCAGCAAATGTTGGATGAGTATCATGTCCAACACAGTGTAAGACATAGGCACAGCTTCCGCTCGAAGCGTCCATGCTTCTTAGAGTTCATGACTATAGGCTCAACAACGCTTCTTATGAAAAAAAAAATGTCATCATCTCTCTTCTAGAGATATTAAAAATCCAGTTCATTTAATTTGAATTCCAATAAATTTCTTTCCAAGACGAGTATATGCATTGTTGCATGAGTAATAGAATGGTAAATGCAATGAAAGATTTAACATTCTCCAGGAAAACATCAAGTTTATTTTAATTATTCAAATTTTGATGTCAAAGGTATATTCCACAAATATTAAAGATCCAACTATGACACCACTTGCATTTATCACTGTCCGACAGGCTTGATTACTTGTAAATAACAATTTTCATGCCAATAAATACTTCATCCATGCAAGAACCATAATAAAAGGTAAACAACCACAATATGTAAACCACTAAAACAGTTCTTTTCAAGTAATTTAAGTTGAGAAAAAAGGTGTACAACATTATGCAACCTAGCAACATTATCCTTAAAAGAACTGGTAAAAGCAAAGTCATTTTTCTTCATAACCATTAGCCACCTTGATATTCTATCTGTTTATAAAATATCTCCTGAATCCTTTACTACACAGCAACAAGCATAAGAAAGCCCAGACCCTTTATATTGGAAAAAGAATAGTCATAGTGACATACCGCATGACTCCTACGGAAATGCATATAGACTCAAAACATAGTTTGGGAGCATGTCTTGTTAATATAAAATTCACAAACAAGAAGATTTTGGACAAGTTAGAATAGTACATAACTATCTGTAAAACCATGTGGTGGTTTGAGATCACCTTAAGTTAGTTTGCATATATAAGCAAAAACGCTAGTACTAGAAGAAGGGAAAAAAAAAATAGTAATGCCACAGTCCTAAGTTTACCACCGGACATTTTGCAGAAGATCCCACTAACACCAAAGAATCTGTCCAGAGAGAGAATAATTATAGAACCAGATAAGGGACAAGCTATTTTGTCCAAGCTATCCCAATTAGCTAACTAGGTTCTTTCAGGAGGAATATGACTTGCATTGTGCTCCAAGGCATCAGGATCAATTTAATTGGATCATGTGCAGTTTGCAACTAATTATATAATCCACAAATTAATGGCCAAAACATCGTCAAACTACACTATGAATTTTACTCTGAAGGTTGATTAGCGAAAATAAAATTTTGAAGCTTATCATCCCTAAACTAAAGGGATTGCCTTAGCAAGATCACTTTAGGATACTGGGCTCGAACTGTGGCACATGCGGTCAGGCATGTTAAGATTCCTTCCCCAGTGCCACATTTGATGTCTGAGATCACTTTAATCCACTGGAAGGCTGCTACTTTAAATTGTGTATGGCCAATTCATCATGTGTTAGAACTTTGGCAATTGCCACATCACTCTCTAGTTAGCAAGCACGCCAACACATTGACAAAACCCATGTCAAATGCAAGCACAACCAACTTGGTGTGTACAGAGGTCTCCCAAGGGTTTGATAAGGTTATATGCTCAAAGAAAATATATGCCCTATTGGATTCTCAAAGAATTCAAACATGAAGCTAGTATGCATATCGAATAGTGTAACATTATTTAAAAGCCCTTCTCTTATATGATGAAT
Source organism: Dillenia suffruticosa (assembly GCA_033439265.1). Classification (NCBI taxonomy): domain Eukaryota; kingdom Viridiplantae; phylum Streptophyta; class Magnoliopsida; order Dilleniales; family Dilleniaceae; genus Dillenia; species Dillenia suffruticosa. Next base: position 17,261,242 of record JAVTVX010000029.1, read on the forward strand.
GATTTGACTTTTTCTTGTGCAAAAAGTGTGAATGCAATAGGTTTCATACGTAAGGATCTTAGAACTAGTGGACTTTGAAGTTAACTCATTATTTTGCTTGGATTGGATAGAACCAACAAGACTGGTACAGATATATAGTATGGTATTAGTGCCACTAGTGTGTTGGCAAGCTGAGTGGGCACTAGAAATGAAACATAGGCAGGAATAATAGTAGCCACAAGAAAGATAATGCCTAACGCACTCGCAGTAGTTGCAAGTGACCATTACATTCTGGTATTTTACTGATAATTTTAAATTATAATAATTGTAACATTAGATAACATATTGTAAAAGTGCAAATACCAATATAATTTGTGTTTTAATAAAGGCTATAATAAATATATAAAATAATAAAACTATTTTAATTTATATCCATAATAAAAATTATAAGGATCTTTATGAATTCATAGTAGAAAGACCTAAATAAAGTTCACACATGGTACAATTATTTCCAGAAGATTACTCTATTACAAGCATTTTGCCCTATAAATGTCATTGATCCCACAAATATTTCTGGAACATATAATTGTGATATTTGTGACAGTTGATAAATATGAACTTTGGGCATGCAAAAGACGATAACCTCGATTATTCATGCCATTGGTGAATCTATCTGTGACAAATATAATACAAAATGAACATTCCATGTGGATTATCCAACACCTATCCAGGAGGTGCCACATTTTTGGATATGGATAGGGTTCAACTTTAAAGTTAGTAGACAATGCTAGTCACTACACCAGGTTGGCGACAGAACATGTTTAGTTATGTGCTTCTGACAAACAATGGCGATGGATGGTGGAAACATGGACCACCAGATCCATCATGGAATTAGAAGTGGTTGCAGTTGGAACAGTGTTGTGGATCTAAGAGGATTGCATAACAAATTACCAATGATATTGAGGATTCTTTTTGTTTTCTTTCAATTCGCATCATAAATAATCACATTATATTCCTGATATGTTTAAAGAGTTTTTACTACTTATAATGCCAACATTTAGCATTCAAGTTATTCTAGGCAATGCAACAAACTAAATTGTCACATTTTATTAATATTGTCACTGAAGTTTACTAATTAAAAGTTGAAAGTTATAAAAGATAATTATTTTATTAAGAGATTAAAAATATATGCTTTTAGTATGGGTATATGACCACTTAAAAACATTGTATTATATAATTGATGTGTTTAAAGAAGACTTTTTGTATTTTTTTTCTTAAATATGGGGCGGGGCAGAAGTTGATTCTGGAATCATTCCAGATTCTTTTTCTTTCCTTTCTACCTCTGTTTTCTTCGTTCTTCTTATCATGTAGCAGCCATATCGGTCCCATATCGGCTGTATCAGCTGACTATTACTATGACAGGGGAATGCTCTAAATTCCCCTTATGAATGGGTCAATATTAGTATTGGAGCTTGCCAATACTGATACACATCAGCCGATACAGCGGATCTTTTGAAACCATGGATGAGAATGGCAGAAATGATGACCGCAACAAATGTAGTGGAGGTTGAGGCAAAACAGCAATAGTCTACCCATAAAATCCACGAAGGATTGTCAAACCTTATAAGACCCAAGTAGTGGATCAGAGGAACATGGAATTTGAAATGCATAATTATCAAAGATAAACACTTAATTAATAATTGTTCCAAACACATTAAAGAAGAATGTCTCACCTAGGTTGCATTGTTATTAGTTGATAAGAAGCTATGAGACTAGGAAACTTCAAAGTGGAAGCCATAACCATGTTTGATACCATTTACACTTATTAGATACTCACTGGACACACTTCTGATACACAACCGGACATATCCCTATCTTTTATTATTTGTTTAGACACTAAAGACTCCTTGGATACATCTATAATATTTCTTGAACCCTCAGACCCATTCGGTAACTACCATTCATACAATTTGAACGCTTATACAATTAAAGTATTCATAAGTCAATTGTTGAGCAGTGAATTATAATGATAATCTCATTTGAAAAAGGTAAATTACTTATTGGCAAATTTTTCAAAATGTAAATTACAAAAAAAAAATCAACCACAACCAACTCAAAATCAACTTTAGAAGAGCGAAACACCATAATCTTCTGCAATCACAACATTAAAGTTCTCTTTTATGGAACAAGATTGTTTTTTATACTTCCCTAGGGGCTAACACCTCAGGAATTGCTAAAGACAATAGTGTAGATGATTGAAGAGGGAGTGGAGAACAATTGTATATCAGTCTTTTTGTATTGTATTGTTCTGTTTTTGCTTTTGAAATATTTTTTTCCTAGGATTCTTTGTATATTCTTTCATATATCTAATATAATATTCATTTTCTATCCAAAAAAAAAAAAAAAAAATCAACTTTAGAAGAGCCCACAGTACCATGCTTTCCCATCATAAGCCTCATATGACCAAGTACTTATTGACACAATTTATAAGCATTCCACCCAAAAGGAAGTACCTACAATTGTTATTTGGTCCAGGGTCCTTTACAAGTACTTCAAACCTTTTGCATCCATCATGTTTGAATTCCAATAGTAGCACCTACATAGTCTCAATGTGCAACAATCTTTCAACCTATCTGCGTGAAACTAATGTTGATTCCCGTCCAATAAAATCTCAACCATCTGAAGTAAAATAAGCAGAGCATAGAACATTAAGAACTGGTCATCACCACAGTTGATTGGACAAGCAACTTTAGAAAGATTTGACAAAGTTGGAATCAATTTCATTTATAAAATAAGTACACTCTGAGTGATATTAATTAATTTATCTATTTTGATAGGTTAAATAGTTCACTGCAGTAGTCTTCATTATGAACTGTGGACTAGAAGGCTCATCAGTTTGTCACAGAATTGTGTTTTTTCTTCATTTCTTAATCGTGTGCTTTTGCTTTTAAATTGTCATTCTTCCTACAGCTAGGTATATTTTGCCTTTTTTTTTCAATGATGAAAATATCCCATTAGACATTTGCTTGACTTAACCAACACATGAACTCCTCACAGACCAATCTTATTCTCACACTTGCACAATTTTTCCATCCTTCTACCATGGTGTCTTTCCATATTGCCAGCGAGTTTCATAGTGTCAATTTCAAAGTTTTAAATTGTTCAAAATCCTTAGGATTGGAGCAGTACCATGTGATTATATAATTCAAATGGGGATTTCTACTGGCAGAGAAGCAATAAGCAAATAGCTAAAAGGAAACAGGGAAAAAGCTTTGAGAAAACTCCTAAGTCCACATTAAAATCCATCTTGGATACATCAAAGTCAACAAAATGCAAAGAGTTGTATGCTCCTGTTGCTTGAGCACCATTGGGTAGGATATAGTCTCTACTAGCAAGACTAAGAGCAACCAGGTTCATGAAATTCTACTCCAGTTATCAAAGAAAAGAACATTAGAAGAAAACTTTTAAAATCCACATTAAAATCCATCTTGGATACATCAAAGTCAACAAAATGCAAAGAGTTGTATGCTCCTGTTGCTTGAGCACCATTGGGTAGGATATAGTCTCTACTAGCAAGACTAAGAGCGACCAGGTTCATGAAATTCTACTCCAGTTATCAAAGAAAAGAACATTAGAAGAAAACTTTTAAAGGGCGGTCAATTTTTATTAGAAAAAAGAAATTTATTCACAACAAAAAAAAGCAAAAGAGCACCAAGGCAGTGCAACCCCACTAAACTACACCAACAAAGACTTCACAAAATAAACAACCTCTGCAAAGGAAACAAACAAATTGGAAAACAACCAAAATCAGAGATACTACATAAGAATATCATAAAACTCATCATGGGTCTCTCAATCCCCTTCGAAAATCATTCCCTCTAAGCCAACCAAGGCTTTCCTCCTTATTGTAAATACCCACACAACCGTCCAAGCACACAACTCACTCTTGAGAGAGCATGAAGTCACCCCATGGACATGCAAAAGGAAGAGGATCTTCCCCAGTCAAGGATTCAATCCCGCAAACAGAACGGGACTTATATGAATCCCACTATAACTCCAAATAATTCTTTTAAAATGATTTTTTTCTTGCCTAAACTTTGGCAAATATAGACTTATAGTAGTAAGTTAATTTTAGTCCCAAAAGATTGTCCTAAACTAACCAAACGCCAGGATAGTTAATTGGTAGGGCATAGAATCTAGAATGAAATCATCCAATTCTTTACCAAAATGAGGCCTTTCTACGCAAGTAATCTATTCGACTTCGTTATCAAGTAACAGGATTCAAAAGAACAGAATACACATTTTGTGTAAGCTGATTACATATCATCGATGTTAGGGAATTTCACACCTAAGTAATGCTATTAGGACAAAGGTCAACGAATGAATTGAATAAATCCATTGTGGCATGATTTCACAATTCAATCCACAGAGATTGTATCCATTTGATCATTGCCTTTTTAGGTATTAGTAGCATTAATGATAGAATCTAAACCAACATTTTTTCTGTTTTTCACGATGCAAAATAAAAAATAAAAAAAAAAAGACTTGGGAAGGGGTCTATCTCCTTTAAACATTAAGTTCAGATTCTATCTTCAGGCTCTGCTTCAGTTTCTCTATTTAATGTATAAGAAAATTTACCAAACCTAGGCATACCCTGGAATTTCCAAGCAGCACATAAATAAAACAAGTACCACAAGTCACCACAAATCGCATAAGAAAAAAAATGTAATCAAGATTGAAGTACCTATGCTCATCCTCAGTCCAAGCAGTTCCTCTCCGCCTTTCTTGATCGGATCTCGAACCCTTCCCCCCATGACCCGAACCATGCTTGTGAGCAGAATCAGCTGCAGCATCTGGAGAATCGTCATCGTAGTTGGGCAAAGCAACGAGACCAGACTCGATTGCCTTCACATCCTCAACTAAAGCCTCATAATGAAACTTAATTTCCTCCATCGACTTTCCAGGCACGGCTTCTGAAACCTTCTCCCAAAAATCATCCGAATTCTCCGGATTAGTCGCGATTGCATTCTCAAACAACTTGTCCTCCTCACGCGTCCACGATGAAGCGGAGGACGAACCACTGCAAGTCTCCTCGGACGGCATCTTTTCCTCGTCCTCTTCTTCAAATTCGCGACTCTGCGGAACGAGTTTTAGCTTCATGGGATAATTTTTGGGAAAAGAAACCAAAAAAAAAAATCGAGAGGAAGAGCTTAAAGAAGTGCTACCGTACTCAGTCATCGTTGCCGGCGCTGACTGTGTTTGTGAAGAATTTCCCTCTCCGCCGCCGCTGAGGGAGTTGGTTGGTCGTCGTAGTCGCCGCCGTGAAGAGAGTAGTATGTAGGGTTTTTCTTACAAGTTTTGGTTTCGTTTGTTTGATTGAACTTGAGATAGAGAGGGGGAAGGAGTGAGTGAGTGAGTGAATGAAGGACCAACAGATCTGAGGAAGAATTGAAAATGGCGCTACTTATTGGTCTTCTGTCGTCTCTCGTATGAGTAACCAGTCAAGAAGGCTGTTTCTTTCTATGGGCCATAACCATGAAACGTTGCACTATGTCTTCCGCTTGTCTCTTTCTTTTTTTCTGTTTTCGGCTAAGTTCGCTTCAATTCTAATATTTACCGACGGAAGGAATATGAGCTTAAGGTAAATTGACCAAAAAGAATTATATAGTGCTTTTTTTTTTTTTTAATTTATTATCAATATTCAAAATTATATTTTGATTAATTTAATTTAAGTATTTACGAGATTTTATTTCGACGACGGTTCTCTTAATATAATATTTTTCATTTTTAAGTTTCGAATCTAAAATTTGATTAAAAAATCATTATGCACTCATACTTTTATTGGAACCTTATTTTACAGGACGGCTCTCCTAGTCTAATATTTTTTATTCTCAAATTTTAAATTTGAAATTTAATTAAAAAATCATTATACTCTAATGCTTCTACCGAATATGACATGCATACAGGGAGAAAAAAAAATATTACTCTTTAAATATGACAATATAATAAAATCATTCGAAAAGATATAATCACAATTCCAACCAAATATTAAAACGAAAATAAATTAAATCGTGATCAACAATTTCTTAAAACATTGACCACTTCACGATTTAAAAAAAGGAATCTCAATTGGAACTATGACCATATGTAAAGGTTCAGTTTCATTTCTTTCATTTTAAAAAATTGAGAACCGTCAATTCAGAATGACAGCTTTTGATTCAAATCAGTGAATTTATAAATAATTTCTTTTATTTGCTTTCTTCAAAATAAATTACATTAAAAATTAAAATATTAAAAAATTATTATTGTTAGTTTAAAAGTAAAAGTAGAAAATTTTATATTTTAATTGATATTAAATCTAATATATATATAAGTTTTATATTATAAAAATTAATTTAAATAAATTATTTATGTATTTAATGAGGATAATAAATATTTATTATTAAAAATTATTATATATAAATGAATTAATCGTTATGAAACATGGCAAAATGGGTATCAGTACTTCAAATAAACAATTCCATCATCAAAAAGACACAATCATCTCCGATTAAATTCATTTCATTATTAATTAATCATATATTTTCGTATTCTACTAAAAAAAAGACATAATGAATCTCCAATTAAATTCATTTCATTATTAATTAGCCACGTATTTTCATATTCTACCAAAAGAAAAATCAATATTTATCTTTATTTTTAACTTTTTATAGTTTTAATCCTAGAGTTGAAATTGAAATTGAAATTGTTTGAAAATAAAATCAAACGGTTCCAAAAACAGAATCGGAACTTCCCTTTGAAGGTTTCCTTTCAATTTCTCTAAATCCAGAATTGGAAAGGAACGGTTTGGCAACGGTGACCATATTTAAAAGAAAAACCTTGTTGTGAGTTTTAAATTTTCAAGTGTAATTATTAAAAATCAAACCATAACACTATGTGCATTATTAGATAACTACACCAAAAACCAAGTTCTGGGTTTAAAACTTCCTACACACAACAGCCTAAAAACCATGTACGTTGGAAAATATGTTGGGCAAACTTTTGTTTTAGTATAAATCCTGAAACTCAAAGAAAAACTATGCGACAAGATAAACACAGTAAAAACCTTGTTGCTTAAAGCTTTTCTAGTTTAAATTTAAAAATCGAACAAAAAATCTTGATGAAAAAAAAAGATACATTTTTTATAGATTGATCTAAAATTTACACTACAAAAAAACTTGTATTTAGCCACAAATTTTGTGACGAAAATTTAAGAAATATTCGTCGCTAAATTATTTAGCGACCAATTTTTCGACAAATCAGAATTTGTCGCTAATAACTCGTCGCAAATTTTTCCGACAAAAAATATGAAATTTGTCGCCATTTAGCGACGGATTATAGTTCGTCGCAAAATTTGTCGCAAACATTAGCAACAAAAAGTTTTTAGTTGTAATTTTCCGACAAAATTTGCGATGAAACATTTTGTCGGAAAAATTTCCAACAATAAAATATTTGTTGCAAAAATTGTTGCACAAATTAGCAACCAATTAATTTTTGTTGCAATTTTCTGACCAATTTTGTGACAAAATAGTATGTTTCAAATTTCTCTATCGGAAAATTCGTCGGATAAATTAGCATCAAAAAATTTTTTGTTGCAATTTAGCGACCAGCACAACGACGAATATTTTTTGTCACAAATTAGCGACAAATTTTGTCATTGCAAATTTCCAGCAATAGTTTTTTGTTGCTAAAATTTACAACAAAATCTGCGACGAAATTATTTTCGTCGCAATTTGCGACAAAATTTATTTGTGAGATAATTTGTCGCAATTCTGCGACAAAATCAGCGACGGCTTTTGCGATGAATTTTGCAACGAAATCTTAAAAATTCAGCAATAAATTTTGCAACGAATGTCAAAATCAGCGACGAATTTAGCGACGAATATAGAAAATTTATGACAAAAAAATTTAATTTGTTTAATATTTGTACCAAATTTCCATGTATATCATATTCCTCCCTGATAGTCTCAACCAACCAGTTTATGAACTAAACCACCAACATCATCATCAACAAATCATCCATGGTACCATCGAACAGCCATGAATACGAAATTTATACAGTATCTACTCATTCAAATAACTGACCATCTAATAGTATGAATGAAATAATAATTAAAAAAACACTACAATCGTCATGAAATAATATTAAACAGTACTAAATAAGTTACAGAATATCGAATTTGTAGAAGTATAAATGAAATTCTAATGAGAAGTCTAATTAAATATAAACGTGAAATAAAAATTGTTTCAAGAAACATTATCACCATCATCGTCACCATCACCATTACCGTCACCGCCACCATCACCTTCACCATCACCAAATATGTCAAAATCATCATCACCATCATTTGGAGGAGATAGAGAAGGGGGAATCGAACTTGAAGCGGAGACTAGCTGAAAATGCTGCATTATAAGCCTCTGTTGTGCGCGAAACTCTTCAAATTCATTGTCTCTTCCCTGCTGTTCAACGCGCATGGCTTGAAGTTTATTGTCTCTTCGCTGCTGTTCTACACGCATGACTTGAAGTTCATTGTCTTTTTGTGCTAACAGCTCTTCATGTGGCTCAGCTCTTGGTTCATTTGCATTAATTCTGCTCTTACTGGTGTCTGGCCGGAAGAACTTAGACCACTGAGTCTGCAAGTTCTGCTCAACGAGCCCATCCCAAGTACTCTTCCCTTCTTTGCTCCACCAGTTGCCTCGAGCCATAAAGTCATATCATTAACAGATGGCTCAGACGTTGCAGCATCATCACTACCACTGGAATTTCTAAGTAGAAGCTGGTCATATTTCTCCTACATTATCGTATAAGAAATTAGAAGAAAAATAAAATAACAATATACTAAAATATTCAACGAAAAATAGAAGTGTCAATTAACAGTTAAACAATTTTCTAAAAAATCTAACAAATAAAGTAAGAATGCAAAATTGTATTTCTCATTAAGCGATTGACAGTAAGCAATAAGACACAAAAATTATCTTTGTCAATCAAATATTATAAATTTAATACACTTATGGAATTCAAATTACACATACTTATATTTATATATTTTGTTGCTTAATCCATTAAAATGATATTTAGATAATGAGGAGTGTTGTAATTGAAATTAAAATTCGAGTACTATTACGAGTTTGAAACTATAACAGATCGAATAAAGGAAAAAATTATACTATACGTGACATAATGAACCAACCATTTGGAATGGACGTAACAAATTTGATATTATGTATTTTCTAATTATATTTTATAATGAAATATATATATATATATATATATATATATATATATATATATATATGAATTTGAAATGAAAAGTTCAATTTAAGTATTTGAGAAATTATTGGAATAGACAAATCTATTAAATTCTTATTATAATGTTGTGATGATAAATTGAGCATAATATGTTCAAATAAAAGTTTTTATAAAACAATTTAAAATTTTGAAATTACATACCATAACCGTTCTAGCTCTCTCCCCACTCCAGGTCTTGTCTTTTTCTGAAAAGTCCGTGCGAAAGTCTCTCTAAATTATGGCGGTGATCTCATTTCCTTGGTCTAAAAACAAAACACCGTTAGATGAATTAATGAAAAAATAAATGAATTAAATACAAAAGAATGGTAATTGAACCAAATTACCATTCTAATTCTATACTCATCAATATTGATTGAGCCTCCCGCATAAGTAGCAGATGATTCCCCAGAATTATAAGCTCGATTTATTTTATTTTGCTCACTCCTCCGTTGGCTCTCATCGGAATCCCAGAAATTTAAAATGTTGAGCCAATTTTCTTCGGTGATGCAGTGTGGCTTCTTTCGGCTCTTTTTGGCATGATTCAGTATACCTCGGATGTGATGACCGCATTTTTTTTGAATATTCTTCTTATTTCAAGCTCCTCAGTCTCATCCCAATTGAACTTTCGCTAAAAAAAAAACAAGTTGTTATATTTAAATTATACACTGAATTGTATATTTAAACTTAGAGGCCTCATTTACCTTGAATTCTCTCCACCATAGCTCTTTGATATCATCTGGATACTTGTGTATGACATCGATGCTCCTCCCCAATGGTTGTTAATGATTCTATTCAGCTCATGAATAACATACACAGAATTTGTGAATCTATCATAAAATTAGAAATAAAAAAATTGTTAGTAAAAAAATTTTTTAAATATACTAATAAATTGTGATAATATTTCAAAATTTAATACTTATGAATCTCCACAAGGGGATATCACCTCTCGCGTATCTTCCCCTTCAACGTGTGAATCTTGCATTGAAGGTACAATTGAAGGTGCAACTGATGGAAACGGTGAAGGTATATCAGTACAAGGCGAAGGGGCATGGGAAGATACAGCTGAAACGGACGGTGACGCCGAAGAGTTTGGTCTTGCATTAGAAGATCGTCTATGTCCTCCACGTAGAAACTGTAACAAGAGTTTTTTCTTGCAAACAATGAATATTGCATGATTATAAAAAATATAATAGAGTATATGAAAAAACATACCATATTTAAATTGTCGTCAGAAATGATCTATAAAAAAAGAAAATATATTAGCAAATAATATTTCGAAAATGAAACATGAGGCACTAAATATAACATACAAATTGAGAAATTTAAAATACAAATCTAAATGTATTTTCACATGAAAACAGTAAAATAAAATTTCATATGATGTTAGACAATTTTAATAAATCTTAAAAAAACAATACTTACCGACGATCAAAAATCAAAGACATTATTGTCATCATCATCCTCATTATCAGAGTCTTCAACATCAAATTCTTCCTCATCTTCATCATCTGTCTCAAAATCAGGTTCTTCATCACCAGACTCATGAATTTCATTTTGATCCACATCTATCATTACTCCATGTGGATCTCGTAATGTTGGAATAATATATTCCTCAGTCTGAAACGTATTGGCAACTTCCATTTGTTGATATGCCATGTCTTCCCAACGTTTCTCAATTTTCTTTCGTGCTTTCGTTTTACAAACAGCCCACCAATCAATTTTGTCACGTTTCAAACTAGGATATGAAGTATAATACAGTTGAATCGTTTGTTGTGTCAATACGAATGGTTCATATCTTTTATAAAATTTTTTATGATTTATATCAACCAATTTAAACTTTGAATGCACATTCATCCCTTTTACGGGATCAAACCATTGGCACATAAATAAAACGACTCGCAACTCTGCTCCAGTGTACTCAACCTCTATAATTTCATCCAACAAATCATAAAACTCATCTTTTACACCTCCATCGTTGGATGACTGAACACAAACACCACTATTCATAGTAGCTTTTCCGGTTCCATATTCTTGAGTGTGAAAATTATACCCGTTTATAAAATACAATGGCCAAGTTCGCACCATCGAATTTGGACCCCATGACAGATTAAGTAACAATTCTTGTTCAACTTGATCTTGATTACATTAAACCTGAAGTAAAATAAATGTGTTATTTTTTTAATAATCAAATAGATATAAAATTTAAAATTCGTAAAACTAACATATGTTTTGAACCATGCTGCAAAATCTTCATCGCACACACAATTGAAATCATGCATCGATAGTTCAGACCGTGAATGTTGAAAAATCCTACGATTAAAGAAAACGATTTATGTCAACAATTTTATCAAAAAAAGAACACATTTTTTATATTTGAGAAAAAAGGACTTACTCGAAGTATGGCGTAACTTCTGGACAGTTCAGTAAAATATATGTATGGGCTGCCCGCCATTCTTTCGCAGTTAAATATCTAACCTTACATGACCCACTTGGTCGACCGAGATAGTTGAAAATAGAGAATGATTTTAATTTAGGATCAACAGGACTCTCGTCATTTCTACCGGCGCGCCGTCTCTTATACTGGACATGAGGCTCAAAATAATATGAAGCAAAAGTTGTCACTTCCTCCGCAATGTATGCATTAACAATAGATGTTTCAACCCGTGCCTTATTTTTCACTTTTCTCTTCAAATGATATAAAAATCTAATTGATATGGAATAAAAAGTGTATCAGAAAATGATATATAATAAATTTAGTACATTGACATGCACTATAAATATTATTATGATGAGAATGTGCAAAAGTTACCTTTCAAATGGATACATCCATCGATATTGGACGGGACCTGCAACTCTGGCCTCATAAGGCAAGTGAACCAAAAGGTGTTCCATGGAATCAAAAAATGAAGGAGGAAAAATCCTTTCTAAATTACATAAAATGATAGGGATATCTCTCTCCAATTTCGCCATATATGATTCCTTTAATACTGTCGAGCAAATATCATGCAGGAAAATACTTAACTCTGTAATGACGGCCCATACAAAATCTGGTAATAGTTCTTTAAAAGCAATCGGAATCAATCTTTCCATAAATATGTGACAATCATGACTTTTCAAACCAATCAACTTGCATTCTTTCATATCTACACATCTCCCAAGATTTGAGGCATAACCATCAGGAAATCTAAGGGATTTCAACCATTCACAAACTTTCCGTCTCTGATCCTTATTTATTGTATAAATTGCCTTTGGTTTTGGTCCCTTACTACTTCCATCCGCATCAAGTGTAGGCCGATTACAAAGAAGCCGCATATCTTTTCTCGCATTCAAGTTATCTTTTGTTTTTCCAGAGACATCCATCAATATATTAATCAGATTATCGAAAACATTTTTCTCGATATGCATCAAATCGAGATTATGATAAATCAGATAGGTCTTCCAATATGGTAAATCCCAAAATATACTCCGTTTGGTCCATTTATGTACACTTCCATATCCGTACGTTGTACCATGTGGGTCTTCAATCGCAGATGGAAATTGAGACACTTGCTCCCAAATTTGTTGACCAGTTAATCTCAACGGAGGAGGTGTTTTTTTAAATTTATTTTTCGTAAATTCTTCTTTATTTCTTCTAAATTTATGATTTCGTGGCAAAAATTGTCTATGACAATCAAAATAACTCGCCTTCTTACCATATTTCAATCTAAATGACTTAAATCTCTCCATACATATTGGACATCCTAAAACCCCAGCAGTACTCCATCCCGATAGCATGCCATAAGCTGGGAAGTCATTTATTGTTCAAAGAAGAATTGCCTTCATTACAAACATCTGCTCAGTGTTAACATCATACGTAAGAACACCGTTATCCCATAACTGTTTTAACTCCGCAATCAATGGTTGCATATAAACATCAATCAACTTCTTCGGATTTTGCGGGCCCGGTATAACCAATGTCAAAAACATATAGGGTGTTTTCATACACATATCCGGAGGAAAATTATGAGGAGTTAATATCACTGGCCAACATGAATAACTTTTTCCCGATTTTCCAAATGGAGCAAAGCCATCAGCACAAAAACCTAACCTAATGTTTCGAGTCTCTCTTGCAAATTCAGGATATGTCATATCAAAATTTTTCCACACCTCTGTATCCGAAGGATGACACATTAACCCTTCCTCTATTTGATGATTTGCATGCCAAGTCATATATTCAGCAGTAGCTTTCGATGCATAAAGTCTTTGCAATCTAGGAGTCAAGGGCAAATAAAACATTTGCTTGAATGGTTTACGTCGCTCAGTACGACCTGCTGTCCTAGTACTCTTGTACCTACTTTGGTTACAAAATTTACAAAATTGTACATTTTCATCAACTCCCCAAAACAACATGCAACCATTTATGCATACATCAATTCTTTCCACCGGAAGGCCCAAGTCATTCACCAACTTTTTCATACTATAAAAGTCATTCGGCATTATATGATCACGAGGCAATACTTCTCCCATTACTTGAACAATATCATCGAAGCAATTCTCAGACATATTATGCTCTGCCTTAACATTTAACATTCTAGTCGTTAATGACAATTTAGTGTGGGTGTCACAACCAACCTATAACGGTTCATCTGCAGCTCTCAACATTTCTTGAAATTGGTTAGACAAATAATTCTCATCTTGCACATTCTCATCGACACATGTTGCTTCTACCCCCTCCAATGGTGATGCATAACTTGTAGGTACATCTTGATTTGTTGGTACAGAACTAGAACTTGCATAGTTTGTTTGGGGAAAAAAATTATGACCCGCTGCATCAAATATCATCTGCTGATATGGATTTAACTGATCATAACAATTGTTATCCCCTCTACTTGAAAAATCCAAATTTTGCACATACTCTTCATCAGATATAAACGGTTCACCATGACAAGTCCAATTGTAGTAATTTAAAGTAAAACCAAATCTACAAAGATGTTCCCTAACTTTATCACATATATGAAATTTGCCATTAGCACACTTTCTACACAGACACCTTAACTTATTTCCATCCATAAACTCAACTTTACTAGTAGCGAAATTCAAGAATTGTTCCACCCCACAAATAAACTCATCAGTTAAACCACGACGATCAGGTAAATTCTTATTATACATCCAATTTCTTTCGTTTTGCATTGTCGCTGTTAAAAAAAATAAATATTATAAAATATTAATAAATTAATTATTAACAAACTATATATTATACTAAAAAAATAACATTAATAAGAAATAAAGAATATCTAATAACAAAACATTTTAAAATTATTTAACATATTTTCAGAAAATTTAACAAATATAAAAACGTTAAGTCGGAAAAATAACAAAATAATTTATAACTATTACATTTCGCGAATTCACAACATACATACATTGAAACTAGGAATAAGGGATATAAAACAAAGAAAATAAAATAAAATATACGAAAAAAAATATATACCTCGACCGCTTGAAGACAAGAATTTCTCCCCTCTAATTGAACAACACGTCTAATCAACGCAAACACATCTGCAATGCAAAACCATTAATATTATTTAGAATTAATCTAATATTAAAACATACAATCGAAAATGAACTCTACTCTTACGTTGAATAAAAACTTGCTATACTCTTCAAAACTTCTCATTTGTGTGTTAACAAATGCATACACTATCAAGCAAAATATAGCATAATAAAATTAACAAATGCATGTATCAAGTAGAAGGGATGAAGGCAAAGAGATATGGGTAAAGTGGGCCGTGATATTACCTGACTTGAAATTCACTATATCAAAGCCAAATATTATTCGACCCGATTTATAATTCAAGATAAAATTCTCATCCTCTCACCCACTTAGATTTAAAGGTCGTTGAATGATAATACAATAATAATTCATTAATTTTATAAATATCAATATATATATTAAAAATAGTTAAAAAAAAAACCCTTATATAGATATGCTTCCTAAAAATAGTAACAAATTAATAAAAATTGATTAACTTAGGCTATCAATAAAATATTATATTCATAATTTTTTAAAAGAGAGAAATATGTCAAAATAATAGCAAACACATGTTCATTTTGGGTACAAATATTTGTCCACTCCAACTAAAAAAGAAAAAAAAAAAGTGGAAAACACATACGCATGCAGGATGCTGATCATTTTGGGTACAAATATTGTACAAATATTAAAGGCCATGCCCTCTAATGCCAATATCTAATTAGAACTTTGAAAACCTCACATGCTTTTGACGAAACTAAGGGAAACACCAATTAACTGTTGGAGGTTTATATAATAAAAAATTTGCATCCATAAGAAGATTTCTCACATTTAGCAAAATATAAAAATCAAAATTATTTGTTGAACCTCTAACATAAATTATCATTATATCGCATAATTTTTCCCTATGAAAGAGCCAACCGGACCACAAATACTTGGTGTGGTTTGTATTCTATATTTGAGTTCTGAATATAAAAGAATTTACAAGACAAAACACCCACACTACCCGGTCGGCCCCGCCTGCGAAGATGCGGGCGGGGCCTTCCCGTCCCAGATCCGGCCTCTGTGGCCGGATCTCCGCGGGGGGAGACGCTGTGGCGCCTCCCCCGCTGTTCAAAGAAACCCGGGGGAGGGGCGCTGCCCCTCCCCCGGTCGGCCCCGCCTGCGAAGATGCGGGCGGGGCCTTCCTGTCCAAGATCCGGCCTCTGTGGCCGGATCTCAGCGGGGGGAGGCGCTGCGGCGCCTCCCCCGCTGTTCAAAGAAACCCGCGGGAGGGGTGCTGCCCCTCCCCCGGTCGGCCCCGCCTGCGAAGATGCGGGCGGGGCCATCCCGTCCGAGATCCGGCCACAGCGGGGGAGGCGCTGCGGCGCCTCCCCCGCCGTTGAAAGCAGCCCGGGGGAGGGGCCTGCCCTTCCCCCGCCACGATCCGGCGGCATTGCCGTCGGATCTAGAGAGAGAGAGAGAGAGAGAGAGGGGGGGGAGAGAGAGAGTACCTCATTGGAGGGAGACGACCGCGGGGAAGAGAGGGAGAGGAGGAAGAGAGGGAGAGGAAAGTGGGGGAAGAGAGGGAGAGGAAAATTGGGTGGGAGGCATTAAAAAAATTTTGCAACGAAATCAGCGATGAACTCGCGTTCGTCGCTGAAAACAGCGAAGAACAGCGCGTTCGTCGCAGAAAACAGCGACGAACACCGGGTTCGTCACTGAAAACAGCGACGAACACCGGGTTCGTCACTGAAAACAGCGACGAACACCGGGTTCGTCGCATAAAACAGCGACGAAAACCGGGTTCGTCGCTGAAATCATGACATTTTTTGGTTTTTTTAAAGTTTTTTTTTAATTAATTTTATACATGTCTACGGAATGAAAAGTATGCGCAAAGATCAAAATCATGACATGCTATTATTATTTTTTCATCTAATATCTTCATATAATTTTTAATTTATTTTAATTACTAACTATCTATTTAATTAATTACTATTACTAACTAACTAACTAATTACTCTGTCTTAGTTGATTGTCTTTTACTTTTGGCATCCTTGCCATGTATTTCGGCTCCAATTGCATGAACTTTGGGTTTCCTTTCTTATTTTTAGGCAAAGTGCATTAAGCACATCAATGTACATTCGTGAGGGGCAAATTGTACAAATATAGAGGAAATGCATGAACAATTATGCATAAATGAACACTAGCAACGCTTTCGGCGGTTTCATTTAACTATTACAATATTTATTTATTAAAATGTGCACTTTCATTTAATAATATTTATATTTGATTAGGAAAAATGTCATGTCAAATTTAAATATTTTTAAATTTTCATTAAAATATAGATAATGAATCTGCAACGAAAAGGACTATTCGTTGCGATTTCAGCGACGAAATCTCTGCGCGTCACTGATTTTAGCGACGATGAACTTATTCGTGTCTGAAATCTGCGACGAACTAATGTTGTTGCTCATTTCAGCAACGAAACATCTATTCGTCACCAATTTCAGCGACGAAATATCTTCTCGTTGCTAAAATGCGCGCGAAATTAGTTTTTGTTGCTGAAATCTGCGACAAATTCGTTTTCGTCGCAAATTCAGCAACGAGGAATGATTTCGTCGCTAAGTTAGCTACGAAGTTTTTTTCATTGCTAATATCGTTGGAAAATGGTAATGAAATTTTTTTTCGCCGCCAAATTCGTCGCAAAATAGCAACAAAAAATGTTTGTCGTAAAGGTCCGTCGCAAATTCCGTGTTTTTTTGTAGTGTTAGATGGCAAAAATAGTTATACTTAATCACAGAAATATATGTCCCAATCAAGATTATAATTAGAGATGATAAAACACCTGATAAAAAAGTTTTTCTCTTATGTTTATGTGCTATATCCATTATGAAAAGCACCATAATTGATACAGAACGCAAAAAAAAAAAAAAAAGGTATCTACCATGTTTCAGTATTTGTGTATTTAACTTAACATAGGGGTTGCCAATTCAAAAATGGATATAGAAAAGACGCTTTGTCTCTAATTTTGAATATTTAAATTAACAATCTCCCCATTGCATATAACATGTATATAAACTCTTCGGTGCCACTTTGTATAATGCGGATGCGAATCATACGCCATATTTTTTCCCTTCACCTGATTGGTCACGGTTGGTCCTTTTCCTCTTCTAAACAATATCTTTAAATTTAAATATTCTAAATTAAATTTTCTTAATATTAAAAAAATCCTAATATGAAAATGGAAACAAGTCTTGTTAAGTTTTTTTATAATAAAATCTCAATAAATTAGAATTAACTAGTTTACTAAAAAACTATGAAAATAAAGTTTTGAGATTCACAGTTGATTTTCTTTTAAAAAATAGTATTTATTTATTTGTTTATTTATATATTTTTTGTTTGTGCTTTGAGACTGAAATGTCATTATAAATTTGAATTTAAGGTCCGTGGATATGTTTATATATATTTTGATACATAACAATAACTCAACACTAATATGGTTTTGGTTAAAAGGTATGAAAATAAGGAATGAGATTGAAACAGATATAAATTGTTTGAGTTAATAGAATCGGTATAAAGATTTAGGAATGAAATTTAAAAAATATGAATTTATGAAATCCAAATAAAATGATGAGTTTTGGTTAAAACTATGCATGAAATTTAAAAGAAAAATTGGTCGTCTTATGTCCTTTCCACCCTTCCATTGAGTCGACAACATAGGTGATATGAGAACCTCTTCTTCTAACAGTGCAAGGTTCTCAACTATCACTACCATTGCCGTCCTTGTGAAGACCACGAGAACCTCTTCTTCTACCACATGGATGGGGAAGAGAGTTTGATTGTAGGGTGGGAATTTGGGAGAGTTGGAAATGGAGGAGAAGAGAGAAGTGCGGTTGTTTGTCGGAGACAGGGTTTATTGAGTGAGGACCTTGTTTTTGAACTAAGGTCACGATAATTGAGCCCCTCTGACCGAGTCACCTTGTGTTTATTTCCTCAATGGGTGCTTTTTGAACAATTAGATACAGTAGGCAAGGGAGCCCATAGACGAGAGAGCAATGAGAAGAGTGGGTCCCTTTTTTAGCATAGGAAATTACAGAAAAATCTTGTCGATACAGTCTTCGGTTCACACCTTCAAAAGGGGCAAAATTTTTAATAAAAAAATATTTTCAAATATTGTTATCATAAAAAACCCACTTTTTATCAAATATTTTTTATCAGGGTTTTTAATAAAAAAATATTTTAAATTAGAAAAATCTTTTTTATAAGGGGTAAAATTGATAATTATATAATTTTTATTCCAAAAAATATATAAACAAAATATCAACGATAATAATAGTATTTATTTCAGAATTTAAATCAAATAATGAATGTGGGATTTCGATTCTAATTTCAATTTCTAAAATTCTCTCTCTCTCAAACGATGATAACAATGAAAGCCCTCTCTTTTTAGGGTTTCATTCTTCTCACTCCTCTCTCTCTCTCTCTCTCTCCCCCTCACTCTTTCTCCCCCCACCACTCTCCTCTATTTAGGTCTAAATTTTGAAATTTGGGGGAATTAAGGAATAGATACAATTTTTGGCGCATTGATGCAGGGAGAGAGAAAATTAAAGGTTGGTGTTTCTGCTTTGAATAAACACAAACAATCTTGTACTTGTTTGTTTTAGATTGTACTATTTGATGGTAACTACTATTATGAACCAATCATCTAATTAAATTTTTGATTGCGGTTTTTAAGTGAACATATTGCACAATTGCACCCTAACTATTTGATGAAATGCCAATTCCTTTTTTCCACTTTAATTGAGAGATTAACTAGACCAAAATGCTCTTACCCTATAACCCTTTCAATTGGTAATCATGTGCACAAAAGGGTCCTTATAAAATGATATGAGTTCAAAATGCACTCCGCTTCTCTACTGTTGTTGTATCTCGTTTAGGAATTTTAGGTGTCTAGAGGTTTTAGGCAATAGGAAACCTTGTCACTTTTTTTGGTCCATTTTGACTGTGGAAGGTTGAGCAAGATAATCCTTAAGGTGATAATGAGGGGTTGGATTAGGGGGTTTGATGTGGGAGAAGGATTGGATATATGAATAATAAGTTTTTATAGATGATTATAGTGTTTTGTGGTCTACTATCAAGCTAATGCTTTATCTCAAATGCACTTGGGAGTGAGCTTGTTTAGGTACAATCTTTCTAGATGCTTAAGCCTCTTTAAAGAGGGGCAGAGAGAGAGAGAGAGAGAGTTATTAAGTCAAGAAAACCAAGTTGCATCTTCATTCCATTTCTTGTCCTTTTATACAAACTGATTGATTTGTTATGCAACTAACCTAACTGATACAGTTAGTTACCTATTATAGTTGCAACTGAAGGCTATTCTCTTAACTGAACAAGTCTATGGTTGTTAGAAATAGCTATTAATTTTCAAAATTCTTGTAGTTTGCTACAATTTTCCCCTTATTTGCAAAAAGTTTGCCCTCAATGTTAAAAATTTGGAAACTGTGACTTGATAAAACTCATATCCTCCCAAGTGGATTCCTTTAGACAAAGGTTTACCCATCTGATCAGCCATTGGTAATGGTGTACCAGCTTGTTTTCTTTCATGATGACTCACCTTCCCAAAATTACTTCTGCCTTTACTATAATCTATTTATCATATACCACTACATGCAAAGTAGGCATTGCCACTTGAGTAGGTCCTATCTTCTTTTTGAGTAAAAAAACATGAAATACATAATGGATCTTTATCCCAAGTGGTAACTGCAATCTATAAGCTACCTTTGTTATTCTAGCTATCACTAGAAATGGACCATAATATTTTGAAGATAGCTTCAATTGTTTTCTGATGCTACAGAATGCTGTCCATATGATTGCAACTTGAGCTAGACTAGATCCCCCACTTCAAATTCTCTTTCTGATCTATCATGGTCAACTTGGACTTTTATTCTATTCTGGGCTTTGCTCAAGTGATCTCGTAAAATTTGTATCATGGCTTGCCTATTCTAAACAAAGTTGGTAGCTGCTGGTGTGGTAGATTAAGATACCACCCACTGAAATGACCTTAGCTATGTATCCATAGAGTGCGTCAAAAGAGCACATTTGTATACTTAAATGGAAGCTAGAATTGTACCACTATTCAGCTAGACTAAACCATTTGTACCAAAGTTTTGGCCCATTAGAAGTTATACACCTTAGAGAGCACTCCAAACACTGGTTCAATCTTTCACTTTGCCTATTAGTATGAGGATGGCAAGACTTCTCAATTTTAATTGAGTTCCCACCAATTTGAATAACTCTTGCAGGAAAAAAACTCGTGAAAACTCTTATCTCTATCTATCACAATTGAATTTGGAAGTCTATGCAGTCTATACATAGAATCCAAAAATAACTGGGCTACTTCCATAGCAAACTAAGTATGTTTTAATACTAGGAAGTGACTAAATTTGATCAATCTATCAATGACCACCAAGATTGTGTCACACCCTTGGGATTCTAGCAATCCTTTCACAAAATCCATACTAATTTGGGATCAAACCTGTGAAGGAATAGGGAGGGGTTGCAGCAATCAGATATAGAGTATTCTCGTGCTTATTTCTTTGACACACTTTACATTTTTGGACAAACGCGATCACTGATTTCTTCATGGAAGACTAGTAAAATATAGCTTTCACTCTCTGCGATGTTCCCTTTTGACCTAAATGCCCTCTTATAGCAGAATTACGCATTTCCTGAATCAATTTGGTCCTAAATTGGTTCTACCTATGTAGATTCTTCTCTTAAATTTGAGAAGTCCATCTTAAGGCTGATATTCCTTATTACTCTTAGGTTTTAAAGTTATTTGAGCTATTAGAGTTTGGCATTGTTCATCATCTCTATAACTTTGAATGACATCATTCATCCATTCTGGCTATACCATTGATATTACCATCACCATACCTTCCTATTGGTTTTCAGATAGTAAGTCCCTTCTCGATAAGGCATCGACTACTCTATTTTTCACTCCCCTTTTATATTAGATTTCATAGTCTAATCCTAACAGTTTGGTGAGCCATTTATATTATGGAATACGGGTTAATTTTTGCCCCAAAAGGTACTTCAAGCTTTGGTGGTGTGTTCGGATAATGAAATGATATCCCATCAAATAATGTCTCTATTTGATAACTGTCATCAGTAGTGCTAATAATTCTTTCTCATAAATAGATAGTTCTTGGCCTTTTGGTCCAAAGGCCTTACTTAGAAATGTTATGGGCTGCCCTTCCTGCATTAAAATAGCCCTCAACCCTTGGAGCAAGCATCAGTCTCTACCACAAATGGTTTTGAAAAGTTTGGTAATCTCATAATAGTTGCTGACTTATGGCTATCTTGAGATATTTGAAGGCTCGACTAGTCTCCTCACTCCAACAAAGCTGTCCTTGAGTTGATCAATAAGAGGTTTAGTTATTTGCCTATAGTGTCTAGTGAATGTCCTACAATACCCTTTGAGATCTAAAATGCTTCTCAATGCCTTCAGAATGCATTCAATCTTATGAGGATTTATCTTAACTCCTTCCTCTGGAACTATATGGTCTAAGTATTTTATTTGTGATTAGGTAAAAGTATATTTAGAGAGTTTAGCAAACAACTGTTGTTGTCTCAGAATCAGTAAAACATCTCTAAGGTTCTGTACGTGAATGGACAAGTTTGAGCTATACACCAAAATGTCATAAAAAAAGATAAGTACAAACATTTTGAAATGTTATTGAAATCTCTGGTTCATTAGTGACCAAAAAGTAGCCAATGTATTAGTTAATCCAAATGGTATAACTAGAAATTCAAAGTGTCTATGGTGTGTTTGATTGCTACATCCTTTGACTTAACTCTGATTTGATGATAACCTGATCTAAAACCAATCTTAGAAAAGAGTTTGAGCCATGAAGTTCATCCAATAGTTCATCTATATTGGGGATGGAATACTTGTCCTTTATAGTTAAGCTGTTGAGCTATCGATAATCTATACAGAATCTCCAGGAGTTATCCTTTTTTCTTGGCCAAGAGCACAGGTGAAGCAAAGGGACTGTTGTTGAGTCTCACTATCCCATTGCTCAAAGTTTCCTGGACTTACTTCTCAATCTTAGCTTTTTGTGAATGGGGTATCTATAGAGTTGAAGCTTAAATGGTTGAGCTACTGATTTGAGAGGGATTGAGTTATCGTGTGTTCTTTTTGGAGGCTAGGAATTGGGTGTGTTAAATATATCTACAAATTGGCTTAGTAGTTCAGCTATCTCTTTTTGCATTGTTTTGTGATGATTTTTCTCAATCATGGTGAGTAGGGTACAGCTTTGTAGTTGTTGTTTCCTTTAGTAATTTTGCCCCTAACTAGCTTCATTCCAGAGTTTGCTACCTTCCCGTTAGTATCACTTCCCCATCCTCACCGGCTAACTTGACTTGCAGCAATTTGAAGTCACAAGTAATTGGACAGTAGTCATACATCCAACCAACCCCCAATATGATGTCTCATCCTACTAAATGAATTACCCTGAGGTCAAAAGAAAATTTGTATCCTTGCACACACCGTTTTACCCCCTTTACTTGAGTATAGCTATTGATCCTTCTTCCATCAACTAGAGTAGCATGTGAAGGTTCATCATCTTCTTAGTTTATTTTATGTTCCTCTACTAGTCTGTAGTTGATGAAACTATTTGAGTTACCAGTGTTTGCTAATATAGTTATCATCAATTCTCCTAATGTGCCTTGTAAGACTATGGTTTTTCTCTTCGAGTTATTAGATAAAGCACATAGAGGGACATCATAAGTATTACTTGGTAATTCTTCATTCTCTTTTGTCTTCTCGAATTCTGATCCTTCCTCTCCCTCTTCCTCTTCCTCTACAGCTATGTGAGGTTGAGGTTCCTGAGCTTGCATCGGTGCCCAGATGTGTATTTCAACCCACATTTATAGCAAAGGTTGTTGGCTCTTCTTTATTGCAATTCCTATGCTAATATTCTCGATGTCCTGTCCTCTGACTCAACTCTGGTGGTCCCATCTCTCCCTTTTGAGGTATTACTTCTATAAGTTGTGCTAGAAATTCCTACATTCTTAAGTCCCATCCTTGCTTTACCAAGATCCCAATTTCTGCATGCACTAGCCCTCTTTTATCTAACAAGCACCAGAGATTGCCATTAATGGGTTGCTATTTTAAAGACTTGAAGCGGGGTGTTTGGTTTGAACATCCTAAGTATGGATTTTATCTCCTTTTTTACTCTACTAATGAACTAGAAATAAAATAAGTTTCAGTTAGAGTAGGAATTTTGTGGTACATAATAGATCACAATTCTTCAAAATTTTCCTAGTATTCTACCATGGTTCCAATCTGCTTTAATTTGTTAAACTCCTCTATCTCATCTCAGATATCTTTTACTTCAAAGTGCTGGCACAAGAGTTGGGAAAATTTTTGGAAGATTTGGCAAGTGTCCTCACTAATTCGAGTCTTTCTTGAAGGGTCATGGAAACATTTCTCCTCTGATCCTTCCTTGAGTGGGAGTAGGAAGGACAGGTGGCTTCACCATTCTTTTTATCTCGTGATCTTCTTCCTTATCTTTATTCATAAATCTCAATATTGTGTTGAATTGTTTGTCGACACTAGCTATGAAAGCATCTAGCTTTTGAGATTGTTCATTCATCCTTTGGTGAAAATCTTCTAGTTTTTTATTGACCTAACTACATGATCTTTGGCCTTATTGGTTCATTCTTGCATCTTTACTTCCAGTTTTCTTATTTGTTCTTCTAGAACCTTTTATCGAGTTCCTTTTGTTATTTGATCTTTCTCAAGGCCAAGGACTAGATGCTCTAATATCACTTTTGTATATGTCTAACAAGAAGCAAATGGTAATACAAGATGAAGATGATATAGGGAGGATTCTGCAATGGTAGAATCAAAGGGAAAAGAAAGAGTGAGAGAGAGAGGGAGAGAGAGAGAATTACTGAGTCAAGAAAACCAAGTTGTCTCTTCAATCCATTTCTTATCCTTTTAAACAAGTTGATTGACTTATTATGCAACTAACCTAACTAATGTAGTTAGTTAGCTATTATCGTTGCAATTGAAGACTATTCCCTTAACTGAACAGGCCTAAGGTTGTTAGAACTAGCCGTTACTTTTGAAAGTTCTAGCTAGTTTGTTACTCTAGGCTTGCACAAGCATATATGAGCCTAGCTCAAGATGAACTCTGTGTCTTGAATTAAAAGACCATGCTTAGGCATACTTTTGGGTGTAGGGTTGTGCTAGGACTCTTAATAAGGGGCCAAGCATGTATAAGTACATGACTTTGTACACGCATGACTATTCATACACTCACAACTATTTCCTTTTTATTTGATATTTTCACCAATATTTTTTAGTATATTTATTTTTTATATATTATATATTTCAATGTTTCTTAAAGTGAATGAAGATTTTATTTTTATAATTATAAGCGATGGTACATGATTCAATAGCCCATTATCACAAAATCGGAACATGATCAGACATAAATTGTGTAATAATTATGATTGATTTTGTTTTATTTTTAAATAAATATTACATTAATAGTTATTTTTTGTAGTATTTGCTATTTTATAATTGATAGAGAAAATTTATTAAGAAAAGTTGAGAAAAATGAGTCAATTTGTAGCAGTTATACAAATAATGGAAAAAAATGTATAGAAATACTTTTTCATTAATGCATGGGCACATAGATCTCAAAAATATTGTAAGATTTTCCTAAAAGCCAAATCAACATGTTTCCTTTCCTAGTTGCATGTGAATTCAAGAAAAATTGAGATTGATTTGGAAGTATTAAAAATTTGTAAAATATATTAATTTATTCATAACATTTAGAAATAAAAATTTTGGAAACTCTAACTTTTGTAATTTTCTATTTTATTTAGTTTATTTCTTTAGGCCAATTAGTCATCAGAAACTTCCTTTTTCTTTATTCAGTAGTTGCCTAGGTCTAGAAAGGATTTTCTTTTAGAAAATAGGAAACTCATATCAAGATATATATGAGGACATTACACATTCAAGAGAGTAGCCCGAAAGGGCAGCAATAGGTAACAACAATAAAGTTGCCACATCCCGTGGTTCCCCAACAGCAGGTCACATTCACATGTTTTCTTCCTAGTACATTTTATAATTATTATTTCAGTAGAATTTTTATTTCATTTTTGAGTTCTAATTCCTCTATGCTTTTTCTCTAAATTTATTTTTTAATTGAAAGATTATTGAAATCTTGAGTCTCCACGGTTGTAAGATTTAATTGAGCATGTTACATCGAGATATTATATATATTTATTTAATTCATACACTTTATTGATTATGATTTTTTAACATTTATTGAATAGTGACCAATATTTAATAGTTTTAACATTATTCACAACCAATTGAAACGATAAATCCATAATTGTTTGTTTGTTTTAATGTAGTGGTGAACAATATAAATTTTGGGCTTTATTAGTAGTTTATTTTATATCATGGAATTAAATACTTTAATTTAAATAAATTCGTTGAATATTTGTTAATTGGAATTGAATTTATCTAGATTTTAACGCTATTAGAATATTAAATGTTAAGAGTTTTTCTAGAGTTATCTTTCAATTAGGAAAATAATTAAAGAGTTTTTCTTAATTATTGACAAAGTAAGAAGATATTGGTTATTCGGTTTTTGTTGAATGACTATAACCAATTTATTTGTAATTTGCTAAATTTATTAGCCAAATCAATGATCAATCAACTCAAATCAATGTGGACATAATTTCTTTAGCTAGAAAATCAATTTCCCATTAGTTTTTATTCTTTTAATTTTGAATTATTTACTTCTGGTTATTTCTTTTCTTAAATTAATTAGTTTAGTTAATCTTAAAACTTCCATTTTTTTATTTCTTAAAAGATGTAAATCCATCATTCCCTGAGAAGATGACTTTACTTACTTTATATTAGTATTTAGTGAAATACATTAATTTATTTTTTATAATTTAACGACACATCAAATTTTGGCATTGTTGTTGGGGAATGGTATTAAATGATTTATTTATTTTAAGTTTTACTTTTTTTCTTGTTTTTGGAACTAATCCTTGTAGGGAACTTACTGGAATTTATCAATGACATATAAGAGAAGGATTTTAAATACGAAATATGACTGTCCTATTCTAATATTTCCAAATCCTTGTAGGGTACATGCAACAGGCAATGACTTGTGGAATTTGTTCAGATGTGGGTCATCTAACTGATATGTGTCTCATTTTTCAAGATGATCCCTATTCTAATATTTACAATCAAGGATGGAGTGATTATCTCAATCTTAGCTATGGGAATCAACCACAAGGGTTTCAATAGTAACCGCAAGTCGGACCATCATTCCAACCCCCACAAGCATCTTTGAATTCATGAATACTTTTGGAAGATATTTTTAAAAATTTTGCTAATAGTACTCTATTGTTTCAGTAGGAGACAAAAGCTACTATTCAAAATTTGGAAATTGAAATATCACAATTAATGACAACTATGAGTAAACTCGAAATTAATCATGAAAAATTGCCCTCTCAAGTAGAAATCAATTCCAAGAAAAATATTAGTGCCGTGATCCTTAAAAGTGGAATGGAGGTGCAAGATATTGCACCAAAAGTGGAGACAAAAGAAGGAGACCAAAATTGAAGAAAAGTCAATAGCTTTGGATGTTTCAACTAAAGAGGTAAGTATTGAATTTAATTTAAATTCTGAAAATAGTGATTCCACCACCATTTCCAGGCAGGTTGGTACAATTAAATAAAAATGAGAAAGAGAAAGATTTTGGAAACTTTAAATGTAGAGATCAATATTCCACTCTTGGAAGCAGTATAACAAGTGCCAATTCGTCCAAAAGAGGTTGCTATAAAAATACAAAAACCATGTGTGGTGGACTTCATTGTACAAGATAATTTTATGAAAAAGTGATTTGGATTTTGTGTTTAAGGAGAGTTTGACAAATAATGTTGCACAATGGGACAAGTTTTTCCAATACAAATCTCTATACCGAAATCAATCCATGGTAGAGCAAAAAATCTTTTACTTCAATTCAAAATTGAAGTTTATGTCAGGTAAGTTGAAGTCTAAATGGACCAGACCAATCTTTGAACAGGGATGAAACAAGGAGACCATGTTGAGCCAAAGATACTAAACAAAGGTATTTATTGGGAGGCAACCCAATGTCTTTATGATTTTTATTTAATATTTATTTTTGTTGATTTGATTTGAGTTTAAGTTTTGATAATATTTTATATAAGAATAAAAGTTGAAGAAATTTGATAACCAGATCTACTCAAAATTTAGTGCGTACCCACATAAAAGTTGAAGAATGCAAAATGTTAATTTTAGAAGTAACAAAAGTGATCCGAAATTAAGGCGTGCCCACGCCTTAATCGACTTTTGTTACTGCCCATAATACGAAGTGTCTTAGAAAGGGGATAGAAATAGTACAATGTTAAGGCGTGCCCATGCCTTACCAAAGTTTCACTATTGCCGTTATAAAGGGAATTCAAGGAGCATCTTCAAAAATGGACAGAAGTGGTCATAGTTTAAGGCGTGCTCATGTCTTAATTCTTTTTTTGAGATTCATTGATTTTGACTCTCCATTCCTCACTTTACCCTAGAGAAGTCTTGTTCTTACTTTATCTTTTTATTTTGCTTTTATTTGAGCTGGTTATTATTTTTTATTTTTCTTTTCTCTCTCAGTTAACATATATTGGGTATAATGTATGATTTAGGTGTGGGAGATTTTCATGCTATCGTTTTTGGTAGTATGTTTGTTTTTCTATAATAGGTTAAGTTTTACTTTATTATTTTAAAAAAATTCGAGTTTTCTAGTTGATATGTGTTATTTGGTTAATTGGAATTTATGAAAAAATAGCTCATATTAATGGTTTTTGTGATTGTAATGACCATTCATTTTTTTTTAAGAATAAACATACAAAATTTTACACAAACCCTACTTAAAACTGAGATTATAAGTATAAAATGAGAAAATTCATTTATATGCTCAAATTTGTTTTTCTTGTTGAGTGAATATCACACTTGAATTAGATATTCTAGAATTTGCTCTATTATGCATTCGAGACAACATTTTAGAATTTCATACATTAAAATAATAAAGACACTTAGATTTTACATCCCTTTTGTTTTCGTTAAAATCTCTACCTTGATTTCATAAACCCCTTAGATAACCAAGTTGAGTCTCAACCCCTGTCTTCGTTTATAACCACCTCAATACAATACATACCCTCTTAATTTGCCTTTCTTTTCAAACCCTTATACTAAAGGTATATGTAGTTAATTGCATGGTATGGTTATTTGTTTGCTTAAAGGAAAGATGAAGATTGGAATCTTAATTTTAATGATTTCATAGATATGAGATGTAAATGAACATTGTGATTGTGCAAGAAAGAAATAGATTTGACTCTTGGCTATTTTTTGATTGGAGGATCATTCGGGGAAAAAAAGGCAAAAGCAACAAAAAAAGAGAGAGAGAGAGAGAGAAGGGAAAAATAAAAGAAAGAAATAAAAGAAGTGTTGTATCCTTTTCATTCGTGTAGATAAGAGAAAAAGGGTTGAGAATAGCGAGAAGATAATTTTTTGTGTGCTATTTGTTTAGGGCAAAAGTGTCACTGCCGAAAAATAGTGTAGTTAATTATATATTTTCTGTAGTACGTTTTTAACATTAAGTACTCTTTTTATCCTACCCTTAACTCTAACTCTATTATAACCAAATGAATTGCATTTTGATTGGAGAATAAAATTTAAACTTTTGGGTGGTAAAAATTTGATATATTTGTAAACTTATGATAATATCATTTTATTGTATTGATTTGAGTGATATATATTCTATATCCCATTTTGAGTGACTTTAAGTGAACTCTTAGAGAGAATTGTTAAATCTTACAGTCTTGATTTCACAAGGAATTGTTAGAAAATGCAATGGTTGTTCTAATGCGAAATACTGTAAAATATTTGTTGTTTTGATTACATTTCCGATTTGATATTTATGACACATATTGGCTTAAGAGTTTAGGAGAAAAATAAATTGGTTTACAAAATAGTTTTGATTTTATTTGAGTTAGGAATGATTGAGAACAAATATCATTTAGGTGTGGGAGAATTGGATAAGACATAAATTGGTGTAATAATTATAATTGATTTTATTTTATTTTTAAATAAATATTACACTGATAATTATATTTTGTAGTATTTGATATTCTAGAACTGATGGAGAAGATTTATTAAGAAAAATGGAAAAAAAAATGAGTCAATTTAGAGTAATTATACAAAGAATAGAAAAAGTGGACAAAAATACTCTTCGTTAATGGGAAGGCATTAACGCGTGGGCACATAGATCTGGAAAATATTGTGAGAATTTCCTGAAGATCGAATTAGTATGTTTCCTTTCTAGCATGAATTCAAAGAAAATTTAGATTGATTTGGAAGTATTGAATATTTACAAAATATATTGATTTATTCATAATATTTAGGAATAGAAATTTTGGAACTCCAACTTTTGTAGTCTTCTATTTTATTTAGCTTATTTCTTTAGGCTATTTAGTCATTAAAAATTTTATTTTTATTTATCTCATAGTTGCCTAGGTCTAGAAAGGTTTTCTTTTTAGAAAATAGGAAACTCATTCCTATATATATATATGGGGACATTACATATTCAAGAAAGCAGCCCGAAAGGGTTGCAGTATGTAGCAGCAGCAGCAAAGAGGCCACGTCCTTGTGGTTCTCCAACAGCAAGTCACGCCCATATGCTTTCTTCCCAGCACATTTGATAATTATTATTCCAGTAAAATTTTTATTTCATTTTTGAGTTTTATTTCCTCCATACTTTTTTTTCTAAATTTATTTTCTAATTAAAAAGTTACTGAAATCTTAATTTTTCATGATTGTAAGATTTAATTGAGTATATTATATCGACATATCATAAGTATTTATTTAATTCTTATACTTTATTAATTATGATTTTTTAGGATTTATTGAATAATGACAAATATTTAATAGTTTTAAAATAATTCACAACCAATTAAAACGATAAATTCGTAATTATTTATTATTTTAATATAGTAGTGCATGATATAAATTATTAACTTTTTTAGTTGTCTAATTTATGTTATGAAATTAAATAATTTAATTTAAATAAATTCATTGTGTGTTTATTAATAGAATTGCATCTCTTGATATCTGAATGCTGTTGGAATATTAAATTTTAAGAGATTCACTAGACTTTTTTTTATTAGAGAAATAATTAAAAAAATTCTCTTAATTATCAACAAAATAAGGAGAGATTGGATATTTGACGTTTGTTAAATGATTATAATCAATTTATTTGTAATTTGTTGAATTTATTAGTTAAATCGATGATCAATCAACTAAATTTTGGTGAACATAGTTCCTTTAACTAGAAAATTGATTTCCCATTGATTTTTATTCTTTTAATTTTGAGTTATTTACTTTTGGTTATTTTTTTTCTTAAATTAATTGGTCTAGTTAATCTTAAAACCCTCATTATTTTATTTTCTTAAAACAGGTAAATCCATTATTCCATGAGGAGACGATGTAATTCACTCTATACTAATATATTTATTTTTGATATATTTTATATTTCTATGTTTATTAAAGTGAATGAAGATTTTATTTATTATAATTTTCTTTTTATAATTATAAGTGATAGTATATGGTTCAATGGCCCATTATTACGAAATCGAAACCGCTCGAGTCTACCATACCTTGAAGCCCATGAACAATTTAGTGCCCTTGTGGCCTCTTGATTGAGTACTCTCTTGGTCTTATCCCCTCAATAAGTCAGCCAGTCCTTAACTCCTCGGCTTCTTGGCTACTCTAGTCCTCGATCCATGGGTTTCTTGACTATCTCGCTCTTCAATAGATACGCCGTATTAATACAAGCATAATCTATTCTATTATGCTATATGCACCATCTTGGAACTACCCATTACGTAAATCTCTAATGAATTTATATCTTCCTTAATTGATATAAATCTTTTCTGAAAAATCTCTCTCTCAACGAGAGAATATATTTCAATGATCACTCCAATAAAGCACGAAGCCCTATAACAACTCGAATTTTCCTTAATCGACAGGATACTAAATCTTTCAAAGATCTTTGACTTTGGTCCCTACAATCTCAAAAGATTCGTAGCAACTCTCTATAAGAAAATTAGGGTTTCTACACCCTTAAATATCTACAGGACTTACTATACACATATGTTATATACACTTGGTATCAACAACCAACCAGGTACGTTCCCAAGAACAATACAAAAAAACGACCTTTTAGCCACAAATTTAGCGACGAAAATTTTAAAAAAATTCGTCACTAAAAACATTAGCGACGAAAAATTTTTCGTCGCTAATAACGCATCGCAAAAATTTAGCGACGAAAATTAGAAATCCGTCGCTAAATTTAGCGACGAAAATTGAAATCCGTCGTTAAATTTAGCGACAAATAATTTTTCGTCGCTAAAATTCGTCACAAACTTTAGCGACGAAAAATTATCCATCGCTAAATTAGCGATATAAAAAAATCCATTGCTAAATTTAGTGACAGATAATTTTTGTCGCTAAAATCCGTCACTAATTTAGGAAAAAAAATCTGTAATAATAGAAAAATCCGTCGCTGATTTCAAATTCCATCAAAATATCCAGGAGCGCACGTGTCACCTGTGCCACCCTTGCCCACTCGAGCCAGCACCACAACCTGCCCACCCGCCCGAGCCAGCGCACGTGCCACCCTTGCCCACCTGAGCCGCCTGCAACCTGCCCGCCCGAGTCAGCACCCAGCGCAGGCACTCTTAATTGCTGGAAAATGCCACGCCTTTTGCCTCTACCGTGGTTCAAACTCCGAACTCCTGTATGAAACCTGTAAACCACCGAACCAAAGATATTATTATGATATAAATTTCTTTTTTTATTATTTATTATCTTCATTTCACATTTTTCTAATAATAATAAAATAATATATAATAATAATTTAAAATAATAAATATAATAACTTTTTTTATTTATACCATCCATCTAAAATAATATTAATTAAAAATAATAAATATGATAATTTTTAATAAAATAAAAAATAATAAAATACTAATTTAAAATAAAATAATAAATTAATTAAAAAATATGTTAATATTATATTTTGATTTCTTCTTTTTTCGTTTATCTTATTATTTTATTATTTTTTTTCATTTTTATTTTATTTTTTTAATCCATAATTTAAAAATAGATTACAATATCTCAAAACTATAAAATTATAATTATCAATAAATTATAATATATTAATAATTTAAAAAATATATATATTTAATTACAAAATATTTTTATTCGTTATAATAAAATTATTATATATTATAATAAAATTATTATATATAAGAAATGAGAGTAGAAAGAAAAAAAAAACCCAAAAATAGAGATAAGGAAAAAAAGAGTGAGAATAGAAAATAAAGAGGAAGAAGAAAGAAAAAACAAATATTATCACATAACACTAATATTAAGCGGTGGTGTAGTGGTGATATGTCTTCTGTTAAATTCGAGGTCCAAATCCTAAGGTTTGAATTCCTTCAATTACAATTTTTTTTTTGTATTAAAATGAAGGACGTCCAGGAACGCCCCAGCAGGCGCGCGGGCGCCCACCCTGCCTGCCTGGGCGCCCGCCCTGCCTTGCTTGGGCGCCCAGGCAGGCGCGCGTAGGGCGCGGGTGCCCAGGCAGGCAAGCGCCCGTGCGTGCATGGGCCGACGCCCGCGCAGGTTCAATTAATATTTAATTAAAAAATTTATATTATTAAATAAAATAATACAAATAAAATAAAATTACCTATACAACAAAAAAAATATTAAATCAGAAAAAAGAAAAAAATAATAATAAATTAATTAAAAATATATATATATTTTAAATAAAATAAATTATATGGTTTTTTTAAGAATTAAGAAATATAATATAATAAAATAAAATGTAAATTAAAATATTATAAAATAATAATATGATTTGTTAATATAAATTAATAAAATAAAAATAAAATAAAATAAAATTATAATTAAAAGAAGATAAAATTCAGCGATGGATTTGAAAATCCGTCACTGAAATTATTAAAATAAAATAAAATTCTAACTATTCAGCGACGGATTTGGAATCCGTAGCCGAATCAGCCACGGATTTGGAAATCCGTCGCTAAATTAAATTACCAACCATGGTTGTTAAATTAATTTTTTTAATTTAAATATTATATTAATATTATATTTTATTTAATTATATATAAAAAATCTATTTAGCGACGAAATTTACAACGAAAAATTTTTTGCCGCCAATTAACGACGAATTTAGTCACGAAAATTTTTTCGTCACTAATTAGTGACGAATTTTGCTACGAATGATGTGTCCGTCGCTAATTTAGCCATGACTTCCTTTTCGTTGCAAATTTTGTGACAAATTAGCGATGAAAAAGTTTTTGTCATTAAATTCGTCGCAAAATAGCGACGAATTTTTTCCGTCGCGAAAATCTATGACTAAAACCGTGTTTTTTTTTAATGGAACCTAGCAACTTTCATACAAAGATAACACATGGCTTTCTCATAGCTCTACTCAGTCTATTTCTTATTCGCAAAAATCGCTTTTTCTGACTTGAGTATCGGAGTCTTCCCTATCGAAACACTCTCCGACAGTACTTGCTAGTCTCATACTCATGAGGATTCTTGAAGGCACTTTTTCATGCCAACCCACACTCAAGTCAACCGAGTAGGTATCTGTGGAGTAAACTCGCATCCATCATATTGGTGGCATCGATGGGAAATAGATTGACTTTTCATGCCCTGTTTACCTCTATCCTACACCAACCATGTTGTCAAAGAGAAAGAGACCTCTTATTTTATTACTACAATAGACAGCCACAAACACATGGCAAGAGGATAGTGCCTTGGTGAGAGTGTAGCCTTGGTGGTTATGCAGTCTGTTTAACGTCGTATCTATTGATTTCAAATTTTGTAATTGGGAATTGGACTTAATAAACATCGCTTGAGGCCTTCTTCAAAATGCATCGACTTGGACTAAGCAATGTAACCAAGGGTAACCACGTATCATGCACTTTCAAGGCCTACTAAATTTAAACTTACCTCCTTTCTATTTTTCTTTGATCGGAAGTTCGTGACATGGAGGATGGGTGATAAGAGTCGTATATCCTTCTAGTATGATAATTAGTCTCCTACAAGCCCTTTGATAGAGGCTCTTGGGAGATAGAGAAGTCAGATTTCTCTGCTGAGTGTTTTGTTTGGGATGTGTTTGCTAGTGCTATTTGGATAGAATATATTCAAGGTACTAAGCAATGGATTTCGAGGCCAGTGCGAATGTTTTGTGACTTTATCCAGGGTGTTATTTTGGAATCTTATTGGCCGTCTTCTTCTAGATGTAATAAGCTTGTGTGGAAGATCAGCTTGAGTGGAGAGTTTTCAATACATTAGTTTGGATGCATCTCAGATGTTCATATCCACCGGTTCCGTAGGTGGATATGGTTTGGTTTTCGGGAGCCATTCCTCATTATGCTTTCATTGTTTGGTTAGTTTTTATGGAGCAACTTTAAACGAGTGATTTCCTATTCAGCATTGGGCTTTCAACTTTATCGACATGCCATCTCTATGCTAGTCAGAGAGAGACTATTGATCACCTATTTTTTAGATGTCATTTCTTGAGGGAGGCATGGAGATTGATCGTGGCACTGTGTTCCTATGAACTTTTCTTTTTCTTGGTCGAGCATTCAAGATACCCTTTTGTCTAGACATTCGCTTTGGCGGAATAGGATTTTCAAATGCATTCTCAACACTTGTATCTACTTTTTTTGGATGGAGAGAAACAAGAAAAGAATAGGTCAATGCCAGTTGCCTCCATGAGTCATTACAGTTTTCGCTAGTGTAGTTTTAGTATTAGTTGAGACTAATACTTAGATCTTTTGTATAGATCATTGAATCTTTGAATTTTTCAGAATATGTTCTGAAACCTATGTATTTTTTATTTCTTTTGATATAGAGTTTATATATATATATATATATATATAAAAGAAAAGAGTTTCCATAATCCCTGGAACGTGTGCTTATGTTTGATCAAATGAAAATATGAAATATGTACTACGCTATAAAAGTGAAGGATCTAGTTTACAAAAGTCATTCCATCTTTCCTTTTCGAATCAAACGGTTCAACTCTGACATCATCCTTCCCAAGACTCTCGCTCCCGTGATTTTGGCATCAAAACCTCATTATTGGTTTGTTCATGTCATTTTCAGCACAACTTGAATGTAATATTGCAAAACAGTAAATTCCAGTAGCCCATATATCATCGCTCTACGATCTGTCTTCTCCACATCAAGTGATTCGAGTTTAAGTTTATATAAAGAAGCCCACTCTGTTTTAGAAGTATGGTTACAAGGCTAATCAAAAATAGGGTTGTCCGACACGCATTAGAATGCAGAATTTTTGTCCCACAACAAATGTGATACAATACTATGACTTTGTATTCTTAAATCTTATCAATTATATTCCCCTTCCTAAATCTTGATATATAAACTTTTTTGAAGAGCTGAACATAAATTTCTCTCTTTATTCATTTTCAAGACCAGTGGAAGATAAGCTCTACATTAAACGATAACAACCATATAATAATCATGTATATACCACGTGCATGTTATTATATTATTTTCTCATATAATTCACCTATTCTCCTGTCACTAATTACATTGAGGTACTACAAAAA
Organism: Dillenia suffruticosa; assembly: GCA_033439265.1. NCBI lineage: Eukaryota > Viridiplantae > Streptophyta > Magnoliopsida > Dilleniales > Dilleniaceae > Dillenia > Dillenia suffruticosa. The sequence continues at coordinate 17,297,817 of JAVTVX010000029.1, forward strand.
TGCATCTACACTTGGTCACAATACAAACTATAACTACATTTTCTTTCAGCTTTTATCGGTCAGTATTTGGGTTGTGTCAACTAATCTAGCCTAAATACTGTGGGCTTGTGGGGTTCCCTCTCCCAAATTTTTTTTTCTCAATTTTTAGGATTCAAATTTGAGATTTCTAATTAAATGATAGAGTAACTAATAACTTAATGTAAAGAAGTTTAGTGTACAAACTATAACTACATAACAAAGAAATTTATGACCCAGAAAAAGAAACAAGGTTCTGGTCCTAATGTCAACCACAATTTTCAACTACTATGTTTCTCAAATCCCTATTATAAATAAACGAAAGTTCTCTTCTTCATTGTAGAAGATACACAAAAAGTAATAATAATAGTAATATCCCCTTGATGCCATAAAAAATAAAATTGCTTACACTTCCGTGCTTGCTACGATGTTGGTTTCTTACAAGTGTGTTGATGGTGGCCTGGCCAGTGGCAGCTAGTACATTAACTTCTTTATAATTGCATTTTGACACTCTTTAAACGCAACTTCGCGAGGGGGATGCGTGGTACTTGAAGGATTCAAGGATAATGTCATCATGGTTAATGCTCTACAAACCACCCTCCATTTAGATATAGGAAAACAGGGGTGTGTTATGCTTTTTTAATATTTAAGTGCCCGTTTGGTAGGTTTTTTTCGATTTATCTTCTTCTTTTAAGAAAAAGTAAAAATTAATTACTTTTAAAAAAAAGTTAAAAATTGTTTGGTTTTTTTAATTTTGAAAAAAAAATAGTTAATTTCTTTTTTACTTTTTTATTCTAAAAGTAATGTTAAAAATTAAAAATTAATGGATATATTTGAAATTTTGTATCATTTAACTGAGAATATTAATAGAATAAAAACAATTATGTGAGGATATTAATAAAAAAATATAAATTTCTGAAAAAACTGAAATATTAAAAAAAAAAAAAAGTAAAAACTACTCCAAGGAACTTTTACTTAATTAAAAGTTATTTTTAAAATTTTTCTTCATGAAAAAAAAAGCTCTTTTTTTTAAATACTTTTAAAAAATTTCGTTCGGCAGGACTTCTCCTTATAGGGAGAAGAGAAGCTGAAAAAAAATCCTACCAAACGGACACTAATAAGTTGGTGTATATTTTTATTGTATCAAATGCAACACTCCTTAACAAACAAATACACATAATTCAATGATTTCTCTAACAACTTCACAATTAACAGCGTTAATAAGTAATTATTTGAATTACATTTTCATCATAAATTTTGTTAATTATCTTTCATATTAATTTATCAATGAAATATTTATCTTTCACTTCACTTGAACGATTCACAACTCCGAGAAATATTGATCCACTTTGAGAAGGACCCTTAAAACAATTAATGGCCTTATTTGGAGATCTCCATCTAACAATACTAATATATTTCTCTAACCATGTGCTTTTAATTGATTCCAATGACCTTTTTACATTTGTTTTCTTTTGCTTAAAAAAAAGTAATTCTCAATTCATTATAACCAAGAGGCACATAACCACTTAAGGCTGGTTAGAAGAAAATGTAAAATCACTTACATAATATGGATTTTTAACAAAACTAAATAATAAACGCCCACATAAAACATTATTACAATCACAACATCTAATTTTGCTCAATTTTATATGTCAAAAGTTTTAGCAATAGGCGAATCAACAACTCTTCTCTTCTTTGAAGACTCCAAAACTCTTGATCAGTTGAATCTAATCAAGAACTTGAAACACCAGATGTATAGGGCAAAGACACTCATTTAGATTGTGAGGTTGAAATGTCTTTTGATAGCTTTATCTTCATATTTTCTTTTCATGTACGATAGATTTTCAATTATTATCATCACTATCTCTCATTTTTACAATTTTAGTCACATATTTTTACAAAAAACTATTCTCTCCATCTCTTAACACTGAGGAACACATTACTCCTATTGGAACTAAAATTAATATTTGAAAATGTCGTGAAATAAATTATAACCTAATAGAAAAACAAAAAATAAGATATCAAAATATAAAACTTAAATTGTTAAAGAATAAAGACAAAGATTATTTATAGTAGTATTAAATTTTGGACTAACAAATTCAAGAGAAATTAAATCAAATTGAATCTCTTGTTTGCTTCCTATTGGCAACCAAAAACGAGCCAGTGATTAGGTAATCAAGCTATCTAGCTAGAAGAATTTCTCTCATAAAAAACCAGAAATACATCTAAGAAAATAACTTTTCAAGTGATTTATTCCCTATTTGGCCAAAGCAGGCAATTAATGTGAGCTTTATATCCGGAAATAGTGCAAATCGGAATGTAGATCACGTTAGAACTTCTGAATACAACTTCTTTAGGGATGTGATCTGCATTAAAAAGAAAAAAGGAAAAAGTCAAAATAAGCCAATTTAAAAAATGCTTGTACTCATGCCAGGCGCTAACTTCGCAAAGATATCCTTAAAAAAAGGCTTATTCTTTAAAATATAATAAAAACATAATAATACATTAATTTTTTCTTTAATTGCAAACTTAATATACCACATGAATAAAAATTTCTTTAAATTGTATGTTGTATTAGCGATGGAGGTGAGTTTACTCCACAAATGCTTACTCAGTTGACTTGAGTGCGGGTTTGTGCCAAAAAGTGCCTTCAAGAATCCTCGTGAGTGATGAGCCTACAAATACCGTGGAAGGGTGCTCCGACAAAGAAGATTTCAATGGTTAAGTTAGAAAGAAATATTTTTGAGAATAAGAAACAGACTTAATAGAGCTATGAGAAAGCCCTATGTTGTTTTTGTGTGAAAGGTATTAGGCTCCTAAGAATGTACCTTGTTGGTTGTCGATTCCAAGTATATATAGCATGTGTGTATGCTAAATCTCGTATATGGTTAAGAGCGTAGAAACTTTAGTTTTTTTATGAAGAGATTGTTACGAATCTTCTGAGATTATAAAGACCGTAGTTAAAGATATCTAAGAGATTTATTATCCTATCAATTAAAAAAAGTTTGAGTTATCGTAAGGGTTTCTTACCTTATTAGAGTGATTACTGAAATATATTTTCTTGTTGAGAGAGAGATTTTCCAAAGAAGATTCATATTCAATTAAGGAAATTTTAAATTCACTAGAGATTTACTTCCTTAATGGATAGTTTCAAGATGGTTCTTATCGTGTAATGGAATAGATTACGCTTGTGTTAATGGGGCGTATCTGTCGAAGAGCGAGATAGCCGAGGGACCCATAGATCAAGGACTAGAGTAGTCAAGAGGCCGAGGACTGGCCGAGTTATTGAGGAGTTAAGACTGAGAGAGCACTCAATTAAGAGATCGTGAGGACACTAAATTGTTCATGGGCTCAGAGTAGGGTGGACTCAGGTGGTTTCGATTTCATGAGCTTCAGAGTAGGGTGGACTCGGGCAGTTCCGATTTCATGATAATAGACCATTGGATCACATACTATCATTTGTCCTCCACTCCTAAGACTAGTTCAAAGGAGTAGTGTTAGGAATAGAGTTTGGATAATGAGGTTTGCATGACTCCACAAGACATGGACTGAAAACAATTTTGGACAAGTGGAATGGGCACGAAAGCGGAACTAGTGTGGAAGTGAAGCATTAAATGTGACTAGCACTTATGTTAAGAAGCAGAAAAGCCAGACAAGCAACACACACTAACAGAAGTGGGACGGTTGCTGAGTGGAACTAAAAGAGAGAATTGCCTATTTCAGTTTTGAAGCATACTGCTCCATTTTCTGAGACTCTCTTTCAAGACACAGGTTATAAATAGCGAATGATGGTGATAGAGTGTCTCTGACTCATTGAATAAGGCTAGGTTGTAGGATAGATTTTCAATTATATGTGAAAAAAGGAGATTATAAGAGGTTGTTATCGCAATAACGCTTCAATATTAGTGACTTGAGGATGGGGGTTTTTGTGTGGTTGTTCTTCTATGCCCTGTTATCCAAATATTCGGGAGAATGTATAGGTGCTGTTGATATGAGATTCCATCAAACATTGGAACTTCCGACACGAGGTCTCGTCACAGTATCTGAAAGTCTAATATCGTGGTGGCTTGCATTGGTGGTCTTAAGGGACCTTGCAGTGGGTGTATATGTCTTCTCCTTTTTGTATTCCAAATGGGAAGAGAAGGTGTCTATCCTATGTGAGGTCCGACGGAGATGGCTGAGCTTTGGGCACAACAGGTGGCTAACAATAATCAGGCGGATGTTCTCATTTGATTATTGTCAGCGTTTGTACCCAAGCATGAAGAGAATGAGGGAGCTAAGCTCAGCATCGGTCATCCTTTGGGAGGCATATAGAGAATGGAAGAAATTGATGATGAGGAGAGAGTTCGGAGAGGTGGCATAGGGACCTAATCTTACTAAATGCCTCCTCTTTCTCTGCATCTCATTTTCCTTATATTTCTAACTCCCAAACTTCTGTATTCCTAATATGTGTAAAGATTTGACTTCTATACTTTTGTATGAATTCTGAGTCGCTGTGTAAAGATTTTGTTAATGAATAAATGAAAGTGTTTTTCTTGTACCTGCTGATTTTATCATTCTTCATTGCGGTAGATTCGAATGTTTGATTTCCTGACTTCATTCTTTATGAACTTTATTATACTTATGCTCTCGTGTTTTGTCGAAACTACTTATCGTATTGAGCATAATTGCCCGGCTGTTAAAATTGGGATCTCTCGAGCGGTTAGGATAGCGTCTTGTGACCTTTGTCATAAAATTTTGGACCGAAAGTAAAAAACCCCTTGTCGTGATATATTGAAATTGCCTAGGGGCATGGTGCTAATAAGAAACTTGGCGGATGCATTAGTGTTGCACCACGAGAGAATTCAAAGGCATTGTACTGAAGGAGTGCTCGTTTGCATTGTCCCAAGAGCATAGTAAGGCATTGTGCCAAAAGAGTGCTTGTTGGTATTGCGTCAAGAGTGATTTTGAGGCATTGTGCTGAAAAGGTGCTCGTTGGCGTTGCGCCCAGAGTGATTTTGAGACATTATGCCGAAAAGGTGCTCTTTGGTATTACGTCAAGAGGCAATTTCGAGGCATTGCACCGAGATGGTATTTGTTGGCATTGCGCCAAGAGGCAATTTGATGGCGTTGGGCCAAGGTGATGCTCGTTGGTTCAGTGCATTGATAACATGCTTAGAGGCATAAAGTCGAAAGAGTCTGGGTCTGCAAAAGACAATCAATAAATTGGGAATTCCCGGGCGCAATGGATCAAGCTAGTTGTTATTGCATTAGTTGAATAGTGATATATAGAAGTAATGATGTTGCAATTCAGCAGGCTAGAGGATGACAATTATCAATGCTATTGAAAATAATAAAGATTACCGGTAGTTGATGTTGGCGTGAGTCATTAGAGCTGATATAGGAACTACAGCTGTAGAGATTTCTTAATTTTAGGGACATGCTTAAATTTAGCCTAACTTCTTGTATAGCCATATATAGCTTCCTAAACTCTCTCTTTGTACCTGTATATATTTTGGATGTAAATGATGAATTAAGTATGAAAAACTTTCCTACAATTTGACATAGTATCAGAGCAGGTTGAGTTTCAAATTGACTTTGCAAGGAACTCAAACTGTTGAAAGCCATGGAAGACCCCACAAAACTAGTATTATCACCAAACACCTCAACCGAATCCATACTTGACAACTTACAACGAAAATAACAGAAGTTATGTCACATACCCAGACCTCACCCATCATTGACTCCACTATAGTACCAATAAACATCAAATTAAATGACTCCAACTATGCCCTATGGTCACAGGTTGTTGAGATGTATATCTCAGGCAAAGACAAACTGGGATACATCAATGGAGACCTACCAAAGCCACCAGAGATAGACTCATCTTTCCGTAAATGGCGAACAGAGAATGCCATTGTGAAAGGGTGGCTAATCAACTCAATGGAATCATCCTTGGTTGGGAATTTCATTTGTTTCTCCACAGCCAAACAGGTTTGGGATTCTATTGCTACTACATATTTTGATGGATCTGACTCATCACAGGTTTATGACCTTCAACGATGGGTATCTCGAATGCGGCAAGGTGGTGGATCTATAGAAAAATATTACAATGATCTACAAGGGTTATAGCGTGAAATTGATTTTTGCCGTCCTAACCCAATGCAATGTGCTATGGATATACAAAAATATAACTCTATTCTCCAGGAGGAAAGAATCTATATTTTCCTAGATGGATTAGATGACAGAGTCGATAATATTAGAAGTGATGTTCTCCAACTAAAGCCATTCCCTACCATTGAGCAGGCCTATGCATATGTTCGGAGAGAAGACACTCGCCAAACTGTAATGACATCCAGCCTGGAGAATGCTTCTAATGGTGCTGTCATGGCTACTAAAGGGGTTAAATCAAGTAAACCACAAATGATGAGGAATGAATCATCCACCAGATCTAAGGGCCAATCTGGTGAAGGAAAGTGTGCCCATTGTGGCAAGACAAAGCATGCTCGAGATACTTGCTTTAAATTACATGGGTACCCGGATTGGTGGCATGAATTACAAGCCAAGAAGAAGCAAGATACTATAAATACGACTGAAAACACAAGTCACGCTGCCATTGCTACTGCTGAACCTCAATTATCTCTTATTCCTATTACAGATGCTACTACTCAAATTGGTACTGACATTGATGGAAGTAAATATGGCCAAGTTGTTTATATCTCTAATGCTGCTAATGCTAACGATTGGATTATCGATTCCGGGGCCACAGATCACATGACCTTTGATGCCAGTGACTTCTCAAAATTAACACCACCACGACGAACGTGTATTACTAATGCCAATGGAGCTGCACATGCAGTCACTGAGGCTGGGGTTGTATCAATATCACCATCTTTGTCCTTATCTCATACTCTCTTGGTTCCATCTTTATCAAACAAATTAATGTCAGTAAGTCAAATTACTGAAGAACTAAATTGTGTGGTACTGATATATCCAAAATTTTGTCTTATACAGGATATTCTCAACAAGGAGATAGTTGAGCGTGGTACTAAGAGAGGGGGGCTGTATTACTTGGATGACTTCAATCCAGGTTGAGCCAATAATGTCAGTAGCAGAGAACGACAACTATGGCTTTGGCATCGTCATTTAGGGTATCCATCATTCGGCTATTTACGACACTTGTTTCCGGATTTGTTTTCCCATTTACAGTTTAAAGAGCTGAAATGTGAAACATGTATTTTGGCAAATAATCATCAAGTTTGCTATCCACCATGTATGAATAAAAATGGTACTCCTTTCTCCTTGATACATTCTGATGTTTGGGGACCTTCCCCACTACCTACTTCCTTTGGTTATCGTTGGTTTGTACTTTTTGTTGATGATTGTACACGCATGACGTGGCTTTATCTAATGAAGACTAAAGATGAAGTATGTTCCATATTTCAAACATTTCATAGTATGGTACAGACTCAATTCTCAGCTAACATAAAGGTTCTTCGGTCAGATAATGGAGGAGAGTTTATCAATAACAAGTTTCAGGTTTATTTCCAACAACATGGTCTTCTCCATGAGATGTCCTGCCCACAAACTCCACAACAGAATGGTATTACTAAAAGAAAAAATCGCCATATATTAGAGACTGCACGAGCACTACTTCTTGGTGCAAATGTACCCAATCACCACTGGGATGATGCAGTCACAACTGCTGTTTATTTGATGAATCGGATGCCTTCCAAAGTCTTAAATTTCAAGACTCCTTACAAGTTTTGTCCACCCATGTGATGATACCTTCTGTTCTCATTCTCCCTCCTCGAGATTTCGGCTGTGTTGCTTTTGTCCATCTCCATAAGAACCAACGGACTAAGTTGGATCCATGCGCCATTCGATGTGTGTTCTTGGGCTACAGATTACATAAAAAGGGGTACAGGTGTTTTGATCCTATCACAAATCATACCTATACCTCCATGGATGTAACATTTCTAGAATCTGAGTCATTCTTCCATAACACCATATCTAACTCAGCTCTTCAGGGGGAGCCTATAGTTGAAGAGCTGAATTGGTTTCCAAGAGGGAGGTGATGTGAACCCGTTGGGTATAAAACCCTAGAACCCACGAACAAGTTAATTTAGCCCAAAAATTGTCCCAACTAATTATTTGAATCGGTGGAATTAAAGATCTCAACCCTTGCCCTAAAGGAGGAAGAACCTAAGGTATATGACCTTAGACCCGTTTCTCACTAGATCAAGAACCTTGATATAAAGATGGAATGAATGACGCCACATTCTATATGGTTCGAAACCTAAATTGATAAGTCAAAGAACTAAACAAGACTCCTATCTTGAATAAGTTCAAAGTTTTCAAAAGAACAAAATCTGTGTGAAGAATCCTCACAATTTTATTAATTCTCTCCAAAGTGTTGTTTTTTACACAATGTATAATGACCTATTTATAGTTTAAAGGTAAAAACATAATTAGCAACTAAAAATTTAGTAGCTCCCTAAACAATAAAAAATTAGGAAACTAAAACATAAGTTACAAAAATAAAATTAGGAAACTAAATAAATCAAACTATTTTGACCAAGTCTTGTTGCTATTTTTCTTTATTTTCATCCTCCCTTGTTTTTGGGTAGTTTTGGGCCTTTTATTCTTCCAACTGAACTTGTATGAGCATAATTAAGGCCCCTTTTAATTCTTTATTTATTTAGACTCCAATTTATTGTTGTAAAGCCCCATAAATTAAGTTATTCAGTATTTTTTTGAATCTTTTAACTCGGGCCTTTGTCACCGGCCCAACTGGGATTGAGTTGGATCTTGTGAATTCCTTGCAATCTGGATGATCTCATCATTCCCCTCCTCGTGAGAAGGATTTGTCCTCAAATCGTCACCTATATCAAAAGAACTCAAGTCAGTAATATTGAAAGTAGCACTAACATGATACTCACCTGGTAAATCAAGTCTGTAAACATTGTCGTTGATCCGCTCTAGCACTTGAAAAGGACCATCTCCTCGGGGCAACAACTCGGAACGTCTCTGTGCCGGAAATCTTTCCTTCCACATGTGTAACCAAACCCAATCACCGGGTTCAAAAATCAACTTGTGACATCCCCTGTTAGCTTGCTTGAAATATTGTTCGGTTCTCCTCTCTATATTGAATCGTACTTTCTCGTGAAGTTGCTTCACAAATTCTGCTTTTTTTTACCATCTAAATTCACTTGCTCAGAAATAGATAAAGGTAAGAAATCCAAATGAGTTAAAGAATTAAAACCATAAACAATTTCAAACGGTGAGAATTTAGTAATAGAGTGAACAGCACGATTGTATGCAAACTCAACATGTGGCAAACATTCTTCCCAAATTTTAATATTTTTACTAATGACAGCCCTCAACAAAGTGGATAAAGTTCTGTTGACTACTTTTGTTTGACCATCAGTTTAAGGATGACAAGTTGTTGAAAATAAAAGTTTCGTTCCTAACTTTCCCCATAATGTCTTCCAAAAGTAACTCAAGAATTTAGCATCTCAATCTGAAACAATTGTTCTAGACATCCCAAGTAACCTCACAATCTCCCTAAAGAATAATTCCGCAATATGAGAAATATTAGATTTATGACAAGGAATAAAATGAGCCATCTTAGAAAATCGATCTACAACTACAAAGATCAAACCTCGTCCATATTTATTTTTAGGTAAACCCAAAATAAAATCCATTGAAATGACAATCCAATGTGAACTAGGAATAGGTAGGGGTGTGTAAAGACCATTAGGTTGAATCTTAGATTTAGCTTGCCTACAGGTAATACATCTACCACAAAATCTCTCAATGTCTCGCTTCATGTGTAGCCAATAAAAGTGCTCTTGTAAAATTGTCAAGGTTTTGACAACTCCAAAATGTCCCATTAACCCTCCGCTATGAGATTCTCGAACTAACAACTCTCGCAATGAACAATTTGCCATACACAACTTATTTTCTCTAAACAAAAAGTTCTCATGCCTATAAAATTTGCCATCTGCAGATTTTTCACATGCACTATAAATTTCTCCAAAATCATGGTTATCATGATAAAGTTCTTTAATATGCGCAAAATCAAGAAATTTAGCATCAAGAGTAGAGATTAAGGCATATCTACGTGAAAGTGCATCCGCAATTACATTCTCCTTACATTGTTTATATCGAATGACATAAGGAAAAGTTTCGATAAATTCCATCTATCGAGCATGTCTCTGATTCAATTTATGTTGACTTTTCAAATGTTTCACGAATTCATGATCCGTACGAATAACAAATTCTTTCGGCCACAAATAGTGTTGCCATGTCTCCAAAGCTCGAACCAAGGCGTACAATTCTTTGTCATAGGTAGATAGTTAAGTGCAATCCCGCTTAACTTCTTGCTAAAGTATGCAAGTGGTCTTTCATCTTGCATAAGAACAGCGCCTATACCTACACCAGAAGCATCACATTCAATTTCAAATATTGTAGAAAAATTCGGTAAAGCAAATAAATGTGCATGAGTAAATTTATGTTTAATAAGTTGAAACGTCTTCTCTTGCTCTTCACTCAAATTGAAATGCAACGTTTTTCTTGATGACTTGTGTAAGCGGCGCAGCGATAGTGCTAAAATCTTTCACGAATCTCCTGTAAAAACTAGCAAGACCATAAAAACTTCTAACATTACCTATATTGGAGGGGGTTGGCCATTCTTGGATGGTTTTGATCTTCTCTTCATCCACCTCGATACCTTTAGCACTCACAACAAAACCCAGAAAAACAAACTTGTCGGTGCAAAAGATACACTTTTTGAGGTTAGCATATAAATTTTCTTTTCTAAGTACATCCAAAACCGAATGCAAATGTGAGACATGATCATGCAAACTTTTGCTATATATCAAAATATCATCAAAATAAACAACCACGAATTTACCAATAAAAGCACGCAAAACATGATTCATTAAGCGCATAAATGTACTAGGAGCATTGGTTAATCCAAAAGGTATAACTAACCACTCATACAACCCATATTTAGTTTTAAAAGCTGTTTTCCATTCATCTCCTTCTTTCATTCGTATTTGATGATATCCACTCTTAAGATCAATTTTAGAAAACACACAAGCACCATGCAACTCATCTAACATGTCATCTAAACGAGGAATATGGTGTCAATATCTTACCATTATGTTGTTGATGGATCAGCAATCAACACACATCCTCCATATTCCATCTTTCTTAGGTACCAAAATTACTGGAACTGCACATGGACTCATACGTTCTCTCACATGCCCCTTTTCCATCAACTCTTCGACTTGTCTTTGAAGCTCCTTTGCCTCTTCTGGATTGCTACTAGCTGGACAATTTAGAATTGATGCACCGGGTATGAAATCAATTTGATGTTCAATCCCTCAGATAGGTGGCAAACCTTGGGGTAGATCTTTAGGAAACACAATTTCGAATTCCTGCAAAAGAGAAACAATAACACTCGGCAAAGAAGGGTTAAGTTGGTCAATGTTTAAAAGGAATTTTTTGTACATAAGTACAATCATTGGCCGTCTTGAGAGTATCGCTCGCTTCACCTCATTTGTTTTGACATAGAAATTCTTTTGTTTTCTCTCAAATTTTACCTCATTGGCCGAACTTTTCTCTATTTTCTCTTTCTCACCAAATTCGGTCTTTCTCTCTTGTTTTCTCTCTTTTTTTTCTTCTCTCAACCCATTTTGATCTTTTTGTTTCTGTTACTCACTCAATTTTTGCAACCTCACTCGGTCTTCATAGACTTGCTTTGGTGTTATCGGAATTAGAGTGATTTTTCGTTGGTTGAATATGAATAAATATTTGTTGGTGAAGCCGTCATGTTGCACATGTCGATCAAATTGCCAATGCCTTCCTAACAAAATATGCCTAGCCTGCATTGATACCACATCACATAACTCCTAATCTTCATATTTCCCAATCTGGAATAGTATAACAACTTGTTTTGTAACCCTCACTTCTCCACTATCATTCAACCATTGTAGCTTGTATGGTTGAGAATGTTTAGTGGTTGACAAATTCAGCTTTTCTACTAAAGTTTTACTCGCAACATTAGTAAAACTACCACTATCAATTATCAAAATGCATACCTTGTCTTTCACATGACAACGAGTGTAAAAAATATTCTCCCGTTGTACTTCTTCTTCATCTCCTCTGGCTTGTAAGCTTAAGGCTAAACATATTACTAGCATTAACATCTCACCATGTTCAGCCACATACTCCTCAGCTCCGATGGGGACGTCTTCTAATGGAGGCAAACAATCAATGTCACCTCAGACTCGATTGCACCATTTTCCCGAATCACCATAACTCGCTTATTTGGATATTGGCTAGCTATATGTCTTCTTCCCTGACACCTGAAGCATTTAATCTTATTAGATCGAATTAAAGTAGAGGTTGACTTACTTTGAGAAGTCGTGGTAGAGATAGCTAGTTTATGTTCAGACTTAACTTTAAAGATGGCTGAATTTTCTTCTTTCTTCAGATATCTCATTCTCCAAGATGTTGCATTCGGAATCTGTGGTGTTGGTTTTGGTCGTGTGTTAACTCTCTTGAGCTGCCTTTCAACCTTGATTGCTATATGTACTAAATCCTCCAACTCTACATAATGGTGAACCTCGATCGTGTTGGCAATTTCTCGATTTAAACCATTCAAAAATCTAGCCATCGTCGCCTCTCTATCTTCTTCCACATTAGCTCGAATCATAATCATCTCCATTTCTTTGTAATACTCATCTACGCTTCGATTACCTCGGTGGAGACTCTGCAACTTGAGATATAAATCCCTATAATAATGACTCGGCACAAATCGTCGTCTCATCACCCTCTTCATCGCACCCTAAGTTTCAATGGATCGATCCACATTCCGTCGTCTATTGATGCACAATTGATCCCACCATACAATTGCATAATCAGTAAACTCAATAACAGCAAGTTTAACTTTTTTTAATTCAGAATAGATGTGACAATCAAAAATTAACTCAATCTTCTTTTCCCACTCAAGATATGCTTCGGGATCACTTTTACCTTGAAACGACGGAATTTTCATATTGATACACCTAAGTTGTTGTCTACCCGATTATAAACTTCTCTATTTCGACCAAGTCTCCTATGACTACCCACTGACAACCTATCAAACTCCTCTTCTAATCCATCCCCTTCAAACTCATTTACAACTTCAGTTTCTCTTTGATGAAACCTATTCCTCCTGGAGGGGGCTGGCACTATTGATGGTGCCCCCTTTGCGACCCCTCTTCCACCTTATCCAACCTTTCATGTATAAGATCTAACTCCCTTTTCATCATCTGTCTCATCTCCCACATAAATGCTTGTAGTTGTAGATTCGACCTAACCTGTGGTTGAACCTCCTCACTTATGTTATCTTTTTGATTTTGAGTCATGATTGGAATCTATAAGACAATGTTATAATAAAATAGGAAAAAAACTCACCACACTCCCTCACGTATTTCACTCAAAAATAATGATTCACTCAAATTCACTCGTATTTCACTCTATGTATTTAGTTTTTATTTTTAATAAATTCTCTCTTGTCTTTTACCACTCTACTTCACTTAGTTAAGTTTTTTATTGAGCTCGAGAACTCAACTCAAAAATAATTGTCTTGTGAAATTTAATGATTTATATAGAAGAAAGTATAACAAGAAAAGTAAGAAAGAAAGAGAAAAATAAGAAATAAGAAAAGTAGTAAATTTAAAAAGAAATTTCTAAATTAGAAAAGAAACAGCCAAGGAATGAGATAAATACGGAAGGTGAACAAATAAGGAAATAGTTCATGAAAAGAGCACAAATATGGAAAGTTTGAATTTGGGTAAGTGTACAAATAAGGAAATATTTCAAATCCAACCAAAAAAATTAGAAAATTTTAATTCAAATTTAGTAATAACACTTCAAAATTTGTCAAATTTAAACAAAATCAAAAAATAGAGAATTATCAATTTTGCTAAATTTGAAAACTGCCCCCTTTTTTTTTCACGGCATCTTCTCTTTTTTTTGTAGGTCTTTTTTTTTCCTTTTTTTTTTGCCCTTCTTTTTTTTTCACGGCCTCTTTTTTTTGGGTTTTTTTTGTTTGGCCCCTCTTTTTTTTTTGGAATATGACAGTACAAAAATAAAGAATAAGTACACCAAAAATAAGAAATAAACCAACGAATGAAGAGTTTTCAGACACAAAAAAGGAAAAAAATTAAATAAGAATAATTCGAAGGAAAAAAAACCTGAATTGGCTCTGATACCAACTGATGTGAATCCGTTGGGTATAAAACCCTAGAACCCACGAACAAGTTAATTTAGCCCAAAAATCATCCCAACGAATTATTTGAACCGATGGAATTAAAAATCTCAACCCTTACCCTAAAGGAGGAAGAATATAAGGTATAAACCTTAGACCCGTTTCTCACTAGATCAAGATCTTGGTATAAAGATGAAATGAATGACGTCACAATCAAGATGGTTCGAAACCTAGATTGATAAGCCAAAGAACTAAATAAGACTTCTATCTTGAATAAGTTCAAAGTTTTCAAAAGAATAAAAGCTGTGTGAAGAATTCTCACAATTTTATTAATTATCTCCAAAGTATTATTTTTTACACAATGTATAATGGTCTATTTATAATCTAAAGATAAAAATATAATTGACAACTAAAAATTTAGTAACTCCCTAAATAATAAAGAATTAGGAAACTAAAACATAAGTTACAAAAATAAAATTAGGAAACTAAATAAATCAAACTACTTTGACCAAGTTTTGCTGCTATTTTTCTTTATTTTCGTCCACCCTTGGTTTTGGGTAGTTTTGGGTCTTTTATTCTTCCAACTGGACTTGTATGAGTATAATTAAGGCCCCTTTTGGTTTTTTATTTATTTGACCTCCAATTTCTTGTTGTAAAATCTCCTGAATTAAGTTATTCAGTACTTTTTGAATCTTTTAACTCGGGCCTTTGTCACCGGCCCAACTGGGACTTAGTTGGATCTCGTTAATTCCTTGCAATCTTGATGATCTCATCAGGAGGCAATGACAGGAGTTGAAATTAACAAAGGAGACATAGCACAGATATTGAAGAACTTGGAAATAGACCTGACAGAGAAGAATCTACCAGTAGAGACAATGACGAACAACTTGCTAGTGGAGAGCATGCTATACTCCAATCTGATAATGAAATGAATGCCACCCCCTTCTCACTCCAGGTAAGCTCCCCTATCACTCACTCTCATACTAACAACTTGGATACTTCTGTCTATGTTCTGCCTTTTGGGCATAATCGTAGAATACCACCAAAGAGATACTCCCCTGATGAGAAAGAAAGAAAGGGAAGATATTCAATCGCAAATTATGTGTCCACTCAAAAATTACCCGCGCCTATAAAGATGTTTATACAAACATTGTCCTCTCATCATATTCCGAAAAATATTAAAGAAGCCTTGACTGACCCAAATTGGGTACAAGCAATTGAAGAAGAGCTAAAGGCCTTGCGGAAAAATAACACTTGGAAATTGGTTCCTCTACCAGAAGGGAAGAAACTAGTGGGATGTAAGTGGGTGTTTTCTATAAAATACAAAGCTGACAGATCAATTGACAGGTACAAAACAAGGCTTGTGGCGAAAGAATTCACACAGACATAAGGTGTCGATAACGTAGAGACATTCTCCCCAGTCGCAAAATTGAATACTGTTAGAGTGTTATTGTCCCTTGCAGCAAATTTGGACCGGCCGTTACACCAACTCGACGTGAAGAATGCCTTTCTCCATGGTGATCTCGAAGAGGAAGTCTATATGGACATTCCACCAGGATATACGGTCAATCAAGAAACCAAATTTGTATGCAAGTTGGAAAAGGCTCTATATGGGCTAAAACAATCCCCTCGGGCATGGCTTGGCTGATTCAGCTCTGCAATGAAAAAATATGGCTATTATCAAAGTAATTCTGATCACACACTTTTCATAAAGCATCAACAAGGAAAGGTAACTGCTCTGCTTGTCTACGTTGACGACATGATCATCACAGGAAATAATGTTGAGGAAATATCCAAACTGAAAAAACAGTTGTCTGCTGAATTTGAAATAAAGGACTTAGGTGGACTTAAATATTTCCTGGGCATAGAGGTGGCAAGATCGAAAAGAGGCATATTCCTTTCTCAAAGAAAATATGTGTTAGATCTATTAGTAGAAGTAGGACTGTTGGATTGCAAGCCAGTAGACACTCCAATAGTTCAAAATCATGGACTTGGGTTGTGTTCTGATCAAGTTATAACTGACAAAGGAAGATACCAAAGGCTAGTGGTAAGCTGATTTACTTATCACATACTCGCTCTGACATTGCGTATGCTGTGAGCATTGTAAGCCAGTTTATGCACTGTCCGAGGGAGAATCATATGGATGCAATTTTTCAGATTCTATACTATTTAAAAGGTTTACCGGGAAAAGGGTTGATGTTTACCAAGAATGGTCATCTAAATATTGAAGGTTATACGGATGCTGATTGGGCAGGGAATGTCATGGACCGAAAATCAACTTCAGGATATTTCACTTTCGTGGGAGGAAATTTGGTTACATGGAGAAGTAAGAAGCAAAACATGGTGGCATTATCAAGTGTTGAAACTGAATTTAAAGGTATGGCTAAAGGACTATGTGAGCTTCTCTGGCTTCAGAAGCTATTAACAAAGATTGCTTTTTGTCCTAGTTTTGAAATGAGTCTATTCTGCGATAACAAGGCTGCCATTGATATATCTCACAATCGTGTTCAACATGATCGCACGAAGCATGTTAAAGTAGATAGGCATTTCATAAAACAGAATCTTGAGGAGAAAATCATTCGATTTCCATTTGTTAGATCAGAAGTCCAGCTTGCAGATGTACTCACCAAGGCAGTGTCTAGTAAAAAATTTCATGATTCACTTGACAAGTTAGGTGTTAGATATATCTTTGCCCCAACTTGAGGGGGAGTGTTAGCGTGAGTCATTAGAGCTGATATAAGAACTACAGCTGTAGAGATTTCTTAATTTTAGGGACATGCTTAAATTTAGCCTAACTTCTTGTATAGCCATATATAGCTTCCTAAACTCTCTTTTTGTACCTGTATATATTTTGGATGTAAATGATGAATTAAGTATGAAAAACTTTCCTACAATTTGATAGTAGATACGTAAGTTCTCGGCATTCCACATTCGGAGTACAGTACAACCGTCTAACTGATTAAGATAGTATGTGCCTGGTCAAATTACCAAACGAATTTGATAGGAGCCTTCCCAGTTTGGTGCGAGTTTGCCCCAGCTGGGGTTGCCCGTGGCCTGTACTCTTCTAAAAACTAAGTCTTTGGGTTTCAATGTTTTGGCTTTAACCCTTTTGTTGTAGTATCGAGTCATTTGTTGTTGGTAGGCCGCCATTCGAGTGGATGTAGTATCTTAAAGTTTCAGAAAGAGATCTAGTTGGTCCTATAGTGACGACTCATTCAATTTAGGCTTGCACTAATCCATGCGTAATGAGTGGATTCTGATCTCCACCGGTATGACAGCTTCGCATTCATAAGTAAGACTAAATGGAGTTTCCCCATCGCCTCACCAGGCATTGGTCAGTAAGCCCAAAAAATGTTGTAGAGTTCATCAACCCATAGGCCTTTAGCATCTTCTAACGTGGTTTTGAGTCCTTCAAGGATTTTCGATTGGTGACCTCGGCAAGGCTGTTGGTTTGTGGGTAAGCAACAGAGATGGGGTGATGTTGTATTTTGAGTTAACTACAAAATTCCTGAAAGCTCTTGTTGTCGAACTATTTGCCATTATCAATGATAAGGACGTGGGGAGGCCAAATCTCATTATGATGGATATCCATATGAAAGTTTGCACCTTGTTGGTTGTGATTTGTGCTAGGGGTTCAGTTTTTACCCACTTGGTGAAGTAATCTATAACCACAATGAGGAATTTATGTTGTCTGGCAACTTGTTAAGTAATTCTGAATGGGGTCTTTCCAACTCGACATCTTGTCGACCATTAGGATCTATTCTAGTTCATCAATACTTGAATATAGGAGGCTTTCATAGATTGTCTGACTGGTTATTACTGAGTTAGAACTAGCAAGCTTAGAAAGTATGTCAGCTTTAGTGTTTTCAGATCTAGGGATCTGCTGCACATCGATTGTGTTGAATTTGCTTATCTTGTCTTAGAGTTTAAAAATGTATTTCATCATCATTGGCTCCTTAGTCTTGTAGGTCCCCTTGATTTGATTAATCACGAGTTGGCTTTCAGTGAAAACCCAAATATCTTTGGCTCACCATGATTCTGCAATTCGGAGCCCTGTCAAGAGAGCTTCATACTTGGCTTGATTGTTAGTGCATGGAAGTCGAAGCGGAGTGCGTATTCTACTTTGAAGTTGTCAGGGCCTATTAAGATAAGCGTAGCACTGCTTTCCAATGAATTAGAGGACCCGCCTACATGCAAGGTTCAAGGTGGCAATGAACACCTTTCTGAATGGTTGTCCTTGGCTTGCTGAGTAGAATTTGGGAAGGTGCATTTGAAGATGAAGTCCGTTAGGGTCTAGCCCTTGATGGTGAGTCTCTATTGGTATTCGATGTCGAATTCATCAAATTCGACGTCTCTTTTCTGCAGGGTTTATCTCAGAGGCTGATCTCCTAGGACCATAATAGTGTGTGCCTGAAAGTAAGGTCTAAGTCTCCATACAGTTGTAACTAGAGTGAATACCACCTTTTCTATGGGTTAGCAGTTGATTTTGCTTCATGGAGCACTCGGCTAATGTAGTACATCAATTTTTATGTTTTGGCATCCTCTCTTACGAGTACAGAATAAAGGGCTCGATCAAAAATAAATAGGTAAAGATAGAGTTTAGGCCAAGAGAGCAGAGGAGATGGTAAGAAGTATTCCTTGAGTTGTTCGAAGGTGGTCTAGCATTATGGTGTCCATATGAATTTTTGAGACTTTTTTAGGGCATTGAAGAAGGGCTTGTACTTTTCCCCTATTTTTGACATAAATGGGCTTAAGGCCGCGATACGTCTGGTGAGGTGTTGCACCTCTGTCAGCATTCTAGGTGATACCATATCTAGTATGGTTTGGATTTTTTATGGGTTGGCCTCAATTCCCCTATGGGTGATCATGAATCCTAGGAACTTACCTAATTTGATGCCGAAGATATACTTGGCTGGATTCAGTTTAATTTTGTAGCACTCTAACATCTAAATGATTTCTTCAAGATCTGCTTCATGGTTCTCAGGACTAATGCTCTTGACTAGCATGCCATCCACATAGGCTTCGATGTTTTGGCCAAGTTGGTTGCTTACTAAAGACCTTGTTGACTAGTTGCGAGAAGGACGCCCCTGTGTTCTTCAAGCCCAAGGGCTATAACCTTGTAATAGTAGGTACCACTCCTTAATGAAGCTGGTTCTTTCCTCATCTTCTAGGGCCATGGGCACCAAATTGTAACCACAATATGCATCTATGAAACTTAGAAGCTAATGGTCGATGAATTGTTCATGAGTTTGTCTATATTGGGGAGTGGGTAACTATCCATTGGGTATGTCTTGTTGAGATCTATGGAATCAGCACATAACCTCTACTTTTTGTTAGCTTCTTTCACCATAATTATGTTTCCTAATCACTCAGGATATTTTACTTCTCTTATGAAGTTTACCGCTACGAGATTCTATACTTCTTCTTGTATCGTACGTTGGCGTTCTAATGCAAAAACCCTCTTTTTTTGTTTGACAAGCTTATGATTCGGATCCTCCATTAGTCCATGGATAATTACCGATGGTGGATTCCAGGCATATCTTCAAGAGATCATGCAAAGACTTGAGAGTATTGACATAGGTAGTCAACGATAGCATCATGGAGGGTAGTTGGTAAATGGGTTCCAATTTGGATGGTCTAGCCGAGCACATTTGTGATGGGAATTGAGATTACTTCTTTGTTAGGTTCGGGTTTAGAGGTCTGTTCGATATTATCTCTAAATCCTATGGTGTCTATTGAAAAGTTGTTGTTTTCTTCTTCTGGAGTGGGGATAACTAGAGGATTAAGATCGTAGTCAAGAGTTGCGATGCGAAAAGTTCTAAATCTTCATATGCTTGGTACTTGGTAAGAGCTCTAGAGCATCCAAACTGGGGTAAGGCCTCTAGACCATCCAAACTTGGATGGCCTAGAATGGCATTGTAGGCAAACATATGTTTAATCACATTGAAAGTGGTAATGGTAGTAGCATGATTAGGGGGCATTCCTAAGGTCACAGGGAGCGAAACAGCACCTTTAGGGAACAACCATTTATTAGAAAGTCCTTTCGGGGGTCTATCACTGGGTTGTAGATGTGATAGGGTGAAGCCCATTTATTGAAAAATATCTCAATAAAGAATGTCACAATCCACTTCTTGATCGATAAAGACTCTTTACCAGGTGTTGACATACTTTGGCAGTGATGACTCATGGATCGCGACGATTGAGTTTGATCCCTATCAAGGCAAGTTCCAATCATTTCCATCCTTTTTCATTTCCTTCCTCTTCTCCATCCATTCTTTGTAAGTAAACCCTTATGTATCGGGCATTTTGGTACCTTGCATAAGGAGAAACTCCAACCCTACCACTCAAACCTCCCTAACCCAAAACCATACAAAGGATCTAAGGCAATTCGGCCATTCTTGTACCAAGCCAAGATCTTTTGCCCTTCACACAGCTCTTGCATGAGAAGTAACCCAAGTGTCGCGTGCCTACTGCCAAGCAAACGCAACACCTCAAGATTATGGGATTTCAACATTCAAATAGCCCTCCTTCTACTGCATCTACAATAGTCGGATCCTTTTATTCATCCCTACCATGGTTAAGGGACGTCAATCCCCGAACCAACTGATCCATTAGATGTTAGTCAAGTTTAAACATAATTGAATACAAAATACAGAGACTCCATATAATAGTTTCTGAATTGCTATTGACGTGTACGATAACACAAAAGGAATTTGGCAAAAATTTTCAAGCTTTCATGTCCAAACTCCTTTAATGTACTTTTTAAGGCCCTTCTTAGCTATTTTGTCAGCAAAAATCAAAATTTAACTCTTCTCTAACCCCGTGAATTTCCTTTTTTAAACCCATGCACCACACACACACACACACACACACCTTTTAATTCCTATTAAGCCTCTCGTTTCTACTTTATCATAAAAAACCATGTCCTAACTCCCCATTAGACACTCATTACCTCTCCGGAAAACACGTGCACGTATATGTAGTATGCGCAGGTAAAATAAACTCAGGTAAATGGGTTTGGAGTCTGAGATAAAAGAAAGCGAAGCAGCTCGCTGTTAGATTATAGAAAAGAAATTTAATTTCTTTTTTGGCAAAATTGCAATTGATAATAGTAGATGAAAAATATCTATTATTTGAGATGAAAAAGTTTTAATTTTCATTAAAGATTGAAAGTGAGAGGAAGTAACCGAAATATCCCTCGTTATTTTCTTTATCATCCTGCTAAGAAATTAAAATTTTTTATCTTAATCTATGAAACTTGAGGGTAACTTATTTCATTGTAACTCTATTGCACAAACGTAAGATACCATGTTGTAACTTTATTTGGGTTGTATTTAATTTGTCATATCTTCTTTGTTTATTTATCTATGGGAAGAATTACAAACCATGTTGCCAATAGTTATTTGGAAAACGATATTGAGCAAATACATAGATAAAAATTTTCATAAAATTTATGCAACATTGGCAATGTTATTAAAAAAAAAAAATTATTTTATTTTATTAGTCATAATTTACACGTGAAATGAAAACTCATATTTAATACTTCAATTTTTTTTTTTGCCAAATAATAATATATGATAACCATGACAAACTTTTAAATAGTGTGAATGCTATATTTGCTTAGACTGGAGTATTGGGTAAAAAAAATTTAAATATGTATATTATCATAAAATATTAGAATATTTTTAAAATATAGTTAATTTAAACTACAGTTATCTATATACCAATTATTTTACAATCACACAAATATTATAATTTTGTGTTTATGATTATAAAATTGTAATTTGTATACCCACAACAATGTCCGATCAAGACCACGATCAAGACCTACTTACATCATGTCACTACAAAAAAAAAAAAAAAAAAAAAAAATCACTAATTAGCCATGAAATTAACAAAAAAATAAAGAAAATCTGTAACAAAAAAAAATTACGATAAAATTTGCAACAAAAAATAATCTAACTAATATGACATTATACTATTTAGCAACGAAAATGTTATATTACAAATATCGTCACAAATTAGCAATGAGTTAATTCATCACAAAAGGTGTTGCTATTTAGTAATAATAGGATTGGTCGGTAATTAGTGAAGAAATTGGCGACGAATAGTTAGCAACAAATTCTTAACAACGAACAAATAGCGACGACTTTAATGACAAAAATACTTGATTGAGATGCATATTGTTGGCAACGAATTTAACGACGAAACTTTAGCGGCAAATTTTGCGAAGAAAGATAGCGACAAATTTTGTGATGAAACTTTAGGACAAATTTTGCGACAAATCTTTAGGGATGAATTTTACGACGAATCTTTTTATGCTACCAAAAAAATTTTGAAATACTGAATTTAATCATCCGAAATACATCCTACCTTAAACAAAATTCTCATCTAACCTTTAAACTAAATTTAATCATTCAGATGGAAGGTTTAAATAAAAAAAAAATGTATTAACATGAATAAACATTTATCAATAAAAATCGAAACTATAAAAAAAATCTAAAATATACAAATATCCATGATAAAAAGTTTTGAAATCCAAAATAAACATCCGGTTAATAAATGTATATCAATAAGTCAAATCATCATCAATAATCTAATTACCATTGTGTTGTTCACCAACTCAAACGTCATCATTGGGCCCATAAATTGGTTGATTGGTAGGTGGAAAAGGAGGAACATGATTGTGAGGTTGAATCTGCAAACAAGTTACAAATACAGTTGGATATTTCATTCTGTGACATCGGTGCATAAATGTGCAGCGTTGCCGCAGCTAAGTTTCTTTTTTTTTTTTTTTTTTTTAAGATAGAAGTGTTGCCCCTGCAGAGCAAATTTACTTATAAATTCGCCACCATGCTTTTCTGCCATATTTCTTACTTTAAATGCATTCACTTATATCAAAAAGAATTCGAATTTTGTATGATATTAAGTTGATTTTTGAAAAATGATATTTGTTCTCTGTAACACAATAGGCACAAACTCAGATACTAGTGCCTGCATCAACACATATCTGTGCCTGTGTTGTCGCCACCAGAGAAATCTATGAATTCACCACTAAGCTTTTCTGTTTTCATGATTATGCATCAAGGAACAGCATTCCTTAAATATAACAGCAAGAACTAAAAATTTAAGAGAATAATGGGCTCAAATTTAAGCAGTTATCATTATAAATACGTATCCATAACCATGTAAGCAATAGTTTCACACTGTATTGCCTCTGGTGAGGCAACTAGCGGAGACATGAGAGGCATGTTAACCTTTCAGAGGAAGAGTTTGTCCAATTTCTCCTATAAAATAATCAAAAACCAAAACTGCGTGGCTTCTTTTTCACTATAACTGAGCAGTACCAAAAAACTAAGAGAAGAAGAATGTGTACAAGGAGAACCCTTTTTTCACTCATTTTTTGATTCAACTCATAAAATCACTTCTAAGGATAAAAAATATATCATTTTGTTGGATCAATGTGAAGCAATTAACCTACTGACGGTTTGTCCAATATGCACATAACACTTACCATGAATATATGCAAGACAATAGATCTTGGGCAAGGCACCTTTCCATTGGTGGCAATTATAGTGGGCGAAAATAAAGAAGTTGAGAATGACACGAAAAGGAGATAAGGACCACGAATAATGGAAGACATAACTTTTTGAAGCCTGTAGAAGAAAAAGGAAAACCACACGACACTTGCATGCTTACAACCTTAGCTACATTAAGACATGTAAATCAGGGAGTTTGTTATGCACTTAACACAGGAATTTCCAAAAAGAAACCCATTTCTTTCTTCATCGCCCATAACCAATAATCATGGATTTAACTATCAGCTGTATAGAAACCCCACTTGAAGAGGTTTCACTGATGCAGAACCTTTCCTTTAAAAACAAAAGTTCCCAAAAAATAAAAACGAAAACAAAACCATAACTTGTCAAGAGAAGTAGTTCAAGAATGCTGGCAAAAAATGAGTGAAAAAGAGGCTTCTCCTTAAACACATTTTAAGAGGCATGTTACCAGAATCCATAAATCTACAGTGATTATAAGACATCCTTCATGTTGGTACACAATGATACCAAAAAACTAAGATCCTCAACCAAGCACGACAAAGGTAACAGGGAAGGGAAGGAGACAGGGAATGGGATAGGTAAGGGGAAGAGGAAGAATGGGGCTGGCCTTCCTCGCAAAATTTCATCATGCCGATGACCTCCACGTTTATAGAAGATGAATTAAGAAATAATTATCCAATCAACCACAAATACCATTAAAACAAGCTCCTAAAAAATATGGAGAGAAAAAAAAAAAAAAAAGGAATCTCTGGTCAACCCAAAGCTGGTAAAATTTCTCGGAAAAGAAATGAAGACTTGGTCCACAAAAAATAAGTGAAGATTACAAATACAGAAAAAGATCAAAATGACAAATGTAATTTTGCCACAAAAAACACTTAAAAATATATCTCTCTCTATTAAAACTAAAGAAGGAATAGTTTCCGAGGGCATAATGTCATCCTATTTACTACAGAAATCAACACCAATCGAAGCTCTCATGCATAAAACAACAAATACAACTCGCAGAAACAGCACAGCACAGAGCATCCACCAACCGAAAATTAATTAGATTAAAAAAGACAAACAGATAAAATAACAATAAAAATAAAAATAAAAATAAAAAATAGCCCACCTTGGATAGGTTTATATCGAGAAGATCTGTTCCTGATTTGGAATCACAGAGCTTTGATTGATGGCTGTAAGCACAAAAAATCCCCAAAAAAATAAAGTAAATAATTTTGCAGAGCAAGTTGAAGCACAAAAAAGGTATAGATCTAGTGGAAAATTACCTGAAATACCATCGAACAAGTCCGAGATGATCATTAACGGTGCCATTTAGGAAATTAACACGTCGCAGTTTAGGGCAAACGGTGGAATCTATCCGATCGGCAACGGATAAAGAGGTGTTTTCCTAAATCACACAGTGATTCATCTTCTAATCGCGCAGGGATGAGGTGTTTGTAAAAGAGGTGTTTCTGGGTCTTGGAATTTCACGTGAGAGAGAGATTGAGAGAAATGGATTAAGAGAGAGAGACTGAAGTTTTGAGACAGATGGATTAAGAGAGATTGGGAGGCGGAGCAAGTGTCTACGGCAACGAGTGTGACGAAGAGAATGAAAACAAAATGAAATACAAACAAGTAAAATATCCTCCCTCCATCGTAGTGATGGATGATGCAATCTGTGGTTGAAATCAGCGACCGATGTCATATCCGTCGCTAAATTTAACGACGAGCTAACATCAATAATGAAAGCTCCTATCCATCATTAAAATCAATAACGAATTTCATATTCGATCCCTAATATCAACAATGAAATCACTTAAATCAATTACAGATAGTCTATCTGTTGCTAAAATCAACGATGGATAGACTATTTATCACTGAAATCAACGATATATTCATCACTGATTAGCGATGAAAGCTCCAATCCATTGTTGAAATCAGTGATAGATGGCCTATTTGTTGTTGAAATCAGTGACGGATGGACTATCCATCACAGAATTCAACGATGAATTTCATACTCGTCGTTGACATCAGCAGCAAAAGCTCGTGTCTTTCATTAAGTTTAACGACGAGAATATTTATTCATAACTATATTAGCGACGAAAAGTATTTTTGTTGTTAAATTAATGATGAAATTCGTAACAAAAACCTTTTTTTATTTAGTCTTTGCAATGAATTTATCAATGAATTAACTGTTTGCGATAAAATTAATAATGAAAAGGTAGTCCTCCTAAATTTACAACCAAATGAGAGATGAAAAAATATTTTTCGTATCGTTCATTGAGAAAAAGAATTTCGTTTTCAAACTTATATAATGACTAAATTATTTAAACAAATTTGTAACGTATCTAAAGGTTATGATTGATAATACTTAAAATAATTACAAATTCCTTTATCTAATCTCTAAAAGAATTGTTTCATGCCGAATGTAGTCTTATACTTAGTCAAAAGATAAATAAAATACTTATAAAAGCAAAATCATATTACCATAAATGGTAATATATTCAACCCTATTTTGTTACTCAAAAAATATAAAAAAGAGAGACACGATTGAAAATATTTTATAAGAGAGTGTAAAAAGAATTTAGCCATGAATCCCAAGAACAGTTGCTAACTAGTGATGAATTTAACCACGAATAACTTTGTATGGCTAATTAGCAATGACTTTAGCTACGACTGTAGAATTTGTTGCTAAATTTTGTCACTAAAATATTTTTGTGACTAATTGATGATTAATTTAGTCATGGATAGTGGAATTTGTTGCTAATTACCGATAAATTTTTTTAGGAAAAGTTTTTCTCGCTAAATTTAGCGGTGATATTGTATTTATGCCAAAATTTAAACACAAAATTGCTATTTATCGTAAAATTTGCAACAAACTGATTGTTTCATAGCTAACTTTGTGATGAATAATTTTTTGTGGCTAATTAGTCACATTTTCATGGCTAATTGGTCAAGAATTTCGTGACAAAAATTTTTCATGGTTAATTAGTCATAAATACCTTATTCATTGCTAATTTTGTTACGACTGAGTTTTCGTTGCTAATTTCATTATAAAATAGCAACGAAATCTATTTTCATCCCTAATTTCGTCACTAAATTCTATCACTAAAATTGTATTTTTTTGTAGCGTGTGATTCACATTTAAAAAAAAAATTGAAGTTGTTTATCCAAAAGAGAGGACAATGATTTTCAAGACCTAGAATTTCATCACTTCTCCTCTCTCTCTCTCTCTCTCTCTCTCTCTACCTACCATTGATATCCCGATCCATATTTTGACTAACCCATTTCAAGCATTTACGAAAACCCTATTTAAAAGGCAGCTCTCTCAATGTAGCATTTTCCATTCTTAATTTTCAAATTCAAAACTTAATCAAGGGATTCAACACTTAATCTCACTAAACTGACTGTCCGTTGATTTTCTCTTGTGTACTAATAAGGATATTTTTGGATTATTGACAAAAAACTAATGTGATATGTTAAAAAGTATAGGGTACAAAGTGTAGCTTTTGAAAACTTGACTTATAGTATAACTCAAAGCATTTAACTAAAGAAATTAAGTCCAATGATGAGGACTCCTCTTAACAAACCTAAATTCCAAACTACGCACCTTCTTCATCCATTGTGAATAGGACACTCAAACAATTCAAATCCAAACAACACCCACTATCACTGATCTTCTCTTCAATGTTCGTTTGTTCAAAAAAGTCATCACCTCAGTACGTAGCATCATGACACAGAGACCCAACATTCAAGAAACTAATGGACAAGTATAAGAGCCTCAACTAAGTGATCGCAATTCAAGATCAATCCATATCAAACCCTAAAAACCTTTCTTTTTCTCTCAAGTTCCTCTCTAGGCTCTCTCAAAAGATCCATGTCAATCGTGAGCCTCTTTCCTTTCTCTGCAAATTCCCCCACATTATCCGAATCTTCTACCCTCAAAATCACAATCATATTGCAGTTTAAACAAATCCGCCCTTCAAATCTCTAATTCTAAGTTGGAAGCAATACGATACTCAGTGCCTATTGTAATCGATCGACTCATCAGGATTTTATCAATGTCAAAATCTAAATTACTGCCTCTGAGAGCTATTTTCAGGGAGTTGAGAGAGCTTGGCTTGCCTAATGATTTTGAGGACTTTGTAATAGCTCAAAACTCTTATATTTTTGAATTATGTGATAATCCAAGTGAGCCTAGTAGTCATATTTTGAAATTAGCTGGTGGGTTTTCGTGAAATCCATTTTTAGCTACTGTTGAGAATTGGGGAGTAGTAAAGTGTTGTAAAGAGGATATTAGTGTCAATAGAATCAAAATTCAATATAGTTTTAAACCTGTGTTTCTACCTGGAATGAGGTTGAAGAAGGATTATAAGATTAAGGTGAAGGAATGGTAGAGGTTGCCTTATGTTGGACCTTATGAGGAGACAGGGGAGAAGATGAAGTTGAAAGTGGGGAGTATGGGATTAGAGAAACGGGCAGTGGCCATTGTCCATTTGTTTTTAAGTTTGACTGTGGAGAAAATGGTGGAGGTTGAGAAATTAGTCATTTTAGAAAATGGTTTGCCATTGACTTGAATATAAGGGATTTGTTCTTGGATCACCCAGATAAAGACGACCTATACTGTTGGTTAACATGCCAATATAGGGGCGTTTTTTGTTAATTAGGAGATAATTCAAATTATTTAAATTTGAATTTGGGATAACTCCCATGATCCCCACTTTCCCCACATATCTCCCACTCTCTTCCTGCTTGACTTAACAAAAAATTTGTAACTAGAGTTTTAAATAAAAGATAACTCTCTATATGTTGTTGAAAACAAGAACAATCAAAGACATTTTGAGAATTATCTTCTAGAGAGAGAGATTAATTTCTAAGTGTGATGGTGGAGGTTGAGAAGATTAGTCATTTTAGGAAATGTTTTGTGATTGATTTGAATATAAGGGATTTGTTCTTGGATCACCTGGAAAGGGAAGACCCATAATGTTGGCTAATATATCCATATAGGAGCATTTTTGGTTAATTAGGAGATAATTCAAATTATTTAAATTTCAATTTGGGATAACTCCCATGATCCCCACTTATTCCTCACGTATCTCTCCCTCTCTTCCTACGTGAGTTAACAAAAATTTTGCAATTAGAGTTTTGAATGAAAGATAACTCTCTATATGTTCTTGAGAACAAGAACAATCAAAGGCATTTTGCGGATTGTTTTCTAGAGAGAGATTAATTTCTAAATGTGATAAATTATTGAGGGTATTGACAAAATTTTGATTAGAAAATTTTCTCCAATCATTTGACACTCACAGGATATAAAGTTGAGGTGTCGTGGTATAATGGTGGTGGTCTGATTTTGTGATCGCCATCCAGATATGAGTTTTGCTTGAAGGACTTTGCAACTTATGAATTTTTAGAGACCTACACATCGAGATACGACTCAAAAAATTTCAATATATTTATTTTCATGAATTTCACACATTCTTATTGAGAATAAATTTAACATCGATATCAGAGCATGTTTAGATTTATTAAAAAAAAGCAAAATTTTTTAGGATATAAAAAGATGTAGGGTAATAAAATTTAAGATCCAAATTATGAATGAATTTCATGAATCCGATAATACCATGTGATTACTCATGACCCAAGGATTGTAAATATGATTTTTATTTAATTTTTGGACCACTTCGAGACCTTGAAACTCTCGTTTGAAGTTTTCAGTCAGGAATAGTCCCCGTGACCTTAGAACCCTAGATCTATTGGTTTAAAGGTCAAATTGATATATAAAAATTGTGTAAATGTGTTCTAGACACTCAAATCTATTTGAGTTGAGTAGTCAATTAATTTTTTCCATCATCGGAAACTAGGATTTCCAACATGGCCAAGAAGGGCCACGATGGGTGCTGTTTGATTTGCCTATTTTAGGGATTGAACCGTTCAAAAATCGAGTTTATGATGTTTGGAAAAGGTCCCATTTCAGTTTCCAATTGAAAAACAACATGAAAAGTGGCCAAAAACGTGTTTTCCAGAAGCCAGGTCAAGGAAACCTGTTGGGCGAAAAAGACCGGACTTGGGTCCAAGGTACATGCACATCATGTGCATTAAGGCACGTGACGTGCACAAAAGCGGGCGCATGAACTTCACGCGTGCTAAGGCGAATGAAATCCAGTGCTGGCTTTTGGTCGGTTCTGACCTGGATCTGCATCCTAACCCGAGACGTGACCTAGGATACGGGTCACGTGAGTGCAAGTATGTAATGCCAACGTGCTACCGGCATAAGCAAGCATGTGGCAGCACCGCCGCCACGCATGACGGTACGTAGGACTTTGGGTAGCGTGTCAAGCTACTCTGGATTAGTTTTTTTGTCATTTTTTAAGGGTCCCACGTTATTAATTATGATTTTTTATGGATTTTTGTATATCAAATTTAAGTACAAATGATTAGATGCAACTTTGGGTTAGCAAATGGGTTCGTTGATCCATTCGTTTACTTTGGGATTCAGATTCTAGTTATTTTGTGTTTGTTGATTCAAAGAGTGTATAAAATATATAAATAACTATTAATAAGTTACTAATGTCTCCATTTTCTATATACCAGAGACTATGGCTATTTCAAAAACTGTCGTGCTAGATCTTTGCAAAAAAGATAAACGGAATGGTGATAACTACGACATTTGGCGCCAAAAGATTCAATTTGTCCTCAAGGAGCAGGATCTTTCTAAGATTTTGAGGCACGAGATGGTAGACCCTGGGGAGGATACCATACCTTAAGTTAGATGGGATCAGAGGGCCTGTCGTGCATGAAAAAAGAAGGATAGTCAGTAAGGGTGATCCTAATTAATAATATGCACGATGACATGATCTCGGTCTATGAACAGTATTCTACAACTATATCGGTTTGGCTCACCCTAAAAGAGCATTATGGTGCTTTTTCAGATCCTAAGATAAGGATGCTGACTGATAAGTTTATCACTTACAAGAAAATGGTTGATCATACTATGAAACAACATTTGACACGAATGTTGAGTATGATTGCCAGGTTACGGAATGCAAACGAGTCCATTCTTTATGAGTTTCATGTACTAGATGTGATTGAGTTATTACCTAATCTATGAGAGATCATGAAGACATATCTCACATATGATGAGAGTATTCATACTTTCGTTGATTTGAGCAGGCATTGTGACCTCAAAGATAAGTACTTGGAGACAAGTAAGTAGCACTCAGGTCTTACTTATGCAATGGAGTTGAGCAAGGGCTCCCGTGGTACCAAACGTAAACGAAAGAAGCATGAGAAGAAGTCCTAAGGTCAAAGCAAGAAGAGGAATCTGACAACAAAATATAGAAGTACAAGAAGAATGAGCTTGATAAGGACAAAGCGAAGTGCTACATATATGGCAAATTTAATCATTTTGTTCGTAAGTGTGACGAGCAAAAAATATATATTTCTTCTTTATATGGTTTGAGTTTTATATTCTCTACTCTGGTACTCACTGATTTTTCTTTTTTATGGATTATAAACTCAGGAGCCACTGACTATGTAACTCAAAATAAGAGCATGTACATGAAGTTCCACCAAATGAATTTCCAAGCTAGAAAGGTTTACATGGGGAATGGAGCGTTTGTCATCGTTAAAGGGATTGGCACTTGCTAGCTAAAGTTGCGAAGTGGCCAGACTCTATATCTGTATAATATACTTTATGTTTTGGATATTCGAAGGAATCTCATTTCTATACTTTATTTAGACCGCTTAGGATATATTTTATCTTTTAGCAATTCTTCAATTTCCATTTACCATGACAATTCTTTGATATGTTCTAGTCTTATCCATGATGGACTATGTATACTAGATATTTTGTTTAATGGTAATTTTTGTTATTCTTCTATTGCCTTTTGTTATTCAACTAGAAGGGGTAAATAGTTGAATAAAGGAACTTTTTAAATTTTTTACTATTCAGATATTTTAAAAAGAGAATGACAATGGTATTTAGTTGTTTAAATAAAAAAAATAAGGAACACACAAAAATTTTTATAGTGGTTCCACCAAATCTGGTGTATGTCAGCTCCTAGACTCCCTTTGAATTTTTCACTATCAATTTACTGATATAAACTTGATTACAGGTTCAAGTTGGACTTTTATAGTATTTATTATCAAACACTACTTTCTTAACCCTACATAGATTGGTTTTCTTTCAAAACCCAAAAGAGTGACACACTCTCTGATCTTTTGAATTCTCAGTACAGGTGAGAGGGAAAGGTCTAAATCGTGAGTTTAAATTCTTGGATTAGACACACTTAACTTTTACAAGTGGTTACACTCAAGAAGAAAAATAAAGTGAAAAACAGAGGGTACGAATTAAAAACTGAGAAGTAAATGCAATGAATT